>CM060928.1:112045921-114545921 GCA_030765085.1 Allium cepa | reverse complement strand
ACAGTGGACGGAGAGGTGTTCCAGAGGGCATGGAACATCCGACACCTCCGTCGATACTTTTCTTAACTTGTACTGCCCATATGAAGTGAATTAACAAAGAGAATCAGTGGACGTAGGCATTTTCGTGCCGAACCACTTTAAAAAATCTTGTCTCTTTTTAACTTGTTCCTTTATGTCTTGGCTACTTGTTAAGCGTTATCCCTTTCTGTTGAACAAAATTCTATGGCATCTCCACTCAAGACGCACCGCGGCCTCATCTGGACTAGGCCTAACAGGTACGCTACGATTCTATGCACTCGCCAATGAGACTCTTTTGCCCCAGCATCCCTCTGCTGCGGGTTAACTCATTGCGCGCCTGCCCTCAAAGCCAACTGTAATGAGCCGATTATAAGTCATCATAAAGGCCGACTATAGCCGATGGCAGCTCATTACGGCGTTCGGCTCGTCGGTAACTGTGAACCTACTTTAAGCCCCAACATAAGGTGTGGCCAGCCAGGGGTAGTTCACGGCCAACGGCACCCACGCTAGCCGGCCACGGTAAATCGAATAATACCCACGATTACGGACCATAATGGTTCGGGTAGTTACCGTGCGCGATCTCGGCTCCGATGTGTCTTAAGTGCGGCTGTGGTAAAAAAGAAAACTCCCCGCGGAGGCGTAAGATGGGTGACAAATGTCTCCAAGACCCACAGCTAGGGAAAGTGACTACAAAACCCGTTTGCCACGAACTTAAGCACATCGACGGCCTTCCGTGACTGGAAGTTTTACTTTTACTATATTTCCATTTCATTTAAATATTTTTCTCCTATCCTGTATAACAAACTCTAAAGTACAGGAAACCAAATAGGAAGCATTCACTCATGAGGCTCTAAGCCTGCGTGCTGGGTAGCAGGGCGCTCGGCTATACCCGTGAACAGTTACACAAGACACTCAAAGCTAACGCCTGCGAATAAAACATAAAGGGCGGTACTCTCTTTTCTTGTACATAAATGCGTAACTATAACTTATTCATACACTGACATTGCAAAACGTGAAATTATATTTCAAGCAAAAACTTAACATCAAACACAAGTGGAATCACAGGCATATACATAATTATACTTCTCACACAGCACATGAAGATAGCAACAACATTTAAACATGACAAAATCAGCTTATATTATAAGATCACACGAAGTTATTCTTTGCAAATAATTTTATTACAGTTGCATATCAAAGACTAACATGAACAGTGATAAAAAAGAAACAAAAAGATGGCAGATGCATCCACACTCCATCACCAACTCCCCCAGCCTACTTAGCCGCAGGATCGGAGCCCCCAGCATGTGGATCTGAAGTCCCACCTGTCCAGATCAGAAGAGGAATTCATTAAACGAACGATCAAGTTATGAAAACACGAAAAGAAAAGAAAGGGAAAAGAATAACTCACCAGCATCCGCCGCTTGATCCTCATCATCCAACCGCACGCCCGCTTCCTCTGCAGCGAGTAGCCGCATCCCCTCCTTCACCGCCGCTTGCTCCTCCTTTGAGAACTGAGCAGTGACCGCACTCAAGTTGAAAGCCTCTCCGCCTTCCTTACCCGCATTCACCCTGGCCTCCTCTAAAGCCTGGAGATACACCTTGGCCATGACCCGAGGGTAATCGTCCATCCAAGACAAGCCGCCCTCCTTCCAAGTGTGGAAGTACATATCCTGCAACATCTCATCCATCATCCCCTCGTTTTCCTCAAACTCCCTCACCCGGGCCTCGGAAGCTTGCAACTTGGTGATGGCGACGTCCCTCTCTGATTGGTATCTCAAGCAGTCAGCCTGGAGTGACCTCCTCATTTCCTCTTCCTTCAACTTGAGGGACCTCCTCATCTCCTCCATCTCCTCCTTCAACTCGGCCTGAGCCATCTCCGCAGCCTCGAGCCTCCCTGACAACTCCTCCACCCGCTCGAGATCCGCATTTCGAACCTCATCCACCGTTGCGATAGCTATGTTAATCCGTTCCCTGCAAGCGACCTCCATCTTCCGTAATTCCGCCCTACTGGCCTTCTCCATGGTCTCTTTCAGACGCTTGGAGGCTTCCTCATGCTGGGAAATCTGGATGGCTTGGTCGGCGAGTTGCTTGGCCTGATCGGCAACCTTTAACCTCAACCGAATGTTAGCACTCCCGATCTCTTCCCCGGCCTTGACCAACTTAGCATGATGCTCCATTAACTTCTTGGTCTCTACGGCCACCCGGTCGATATTAGCCTTGGCCTCATCCCCCATGGTGACTACCCGTGTAGTAAGTAAATCAAGATCTAAAGATTTGGCCTCGTCCAGCACTCTTACCATGGGGTTGCGGGGAAGTAGGTGCTCGCCCGTGGTCTCATCGAATGAAATGTCCCGAAAACTTGGGTCTAAATCAGGATGACCGGCAAAAGGGTCACGAGGCACGGGGCGAGGCACATCGGGACGCCTTATATGAATGACAGTAGAACTCTTGGAAGGAGGAGGAGGGGGGCAGGGCTCCGTGCTCTCCTCCGTAGTATCACGAGGAGGCTGAGTAGGGGGAGGCAGAGTAGGAAGCTGCGAAGCAGAAGAAGACTCAAATAAGGAACGGCTCCGCTTCCTTTTCTGAATGCCCTCTTCGATGACCCCAAGAAGAGGGCGGTACTTGACTACGTCCCCAGTGCGATCAGTAGAAGGTTTCGCAGAAGCTCTCCTCGACTTAAATTGTTCAAGACGATGTCGAACATCCGACGTTTTAACTGCCGGGCCTGCCCCTGAAATAAAGAACAAGTGTTACGAACATACAATAATCCGCAATTCAAAAAATGTGCTAAGTTAAAAAGAAAGAAAAGTGAGGAGACACATCTATTATACAAACCCGGCGGAGGAGTGGGAAACTGCAATAAGTCCTGGATCTCGTTCCAGGACGGAAGTGAACCGTAAAAAATTTCTAAGTCCCTATCGAAAATGGAGTCGGCAGAAGACAAAAGTTCACCTTGCGTCGCCGGAGTCACCCTAGCTGAAGCCACAGCTTTGCCGGTTTCCTTTGCCTTCTCCGTTTCTTTCTCCTTTTCCTTCTCCGTTTCCGACTCTCCCTCCGACTCCCCGAAGGCCCGACGGAGAGCCTCATCCAGTTCGAGGTCTTGCTCAGAGGTTAGAGCGGCAACACCACTACCACCTTGACCGTCGCCATCTCCTCCACCCTCCGACCCTTCTCCAACTTCGCCTCCTTCCTCCTCTTCCACACCTTCCTCCTCCGGGACAGTCGGGCAAGTACTTGGAGAAGGGCCATCGGACTTCTTCAGTTTCTTCCCCCCAACCGCAGGACGCGCTGCGAAAGGCTCCCTCTTACCGCTCTTTACCGTAGCCCCCTCCTTAGCTTTAGCAGCCCTCTCCTCAGCCGTATCCCTTTGCTTAACCACGGACTGGCGCGGTAAGATCAAATTATACTCCAAGAGGGTTGCGTTCCTGATCAAGAAAGAGGCCGACCGGTCCCGTGCCGGAATAGCCTTTAGTTCAGCAGCCATTCGCACTAAGGAATCGTCCTCCACGACTGCAATACCACCTGTCGCTAGCCAGAAATAGAAGCATGTCAGAAAAAACACTACAGTCAAAACACATGAAAAATATAAATGAAATCAATCTTACAGCCGGAAGTGAAAAGGCGGAAAGAAACAGCATCGTCCTTGACGAAGAACCACTCCTTCTTGAACATGGTGAACTTGGAATACAAGTCCAGAACTGGTTTGAAGGGTACGGCCGCCTCCAGGCTAATGTACGGAGACCCCTTCTTATAGCCTCTCAGGTTGTACAAGTATCGGATTTCCCGGTTAGAAGGAGGACGCCCGTACCTCCTCTGGAAGATAACAAAAAGGCTCACCAGGATGGCATAAGAATTAGGCTGAAGCTGGAAGGGAGCCACCTTCAAATATGTGGTGAAGCTAATTATCCAAGCGTTGATAGGGGGGATAGCACCGCACATACAATGGTATCTGCTAAAAGCGAAGTAGCCCTCGGGAGGATTATATGGCATCACTCCATCTCCCGGCAGCAGCATAAGGGCCCTATCTATCCCAAAGGAACGGGATATGACGTCAAGTTGCTCCTCCTTTAGGGAGCTAGGAAAGCAATCCGGGGGAGAGATCAAAAGTTCCTGTGGACCATATCCGTCCACTAGAGACCTCGGAATAGGTCGGTGTTGCCCGGATCCTGGTTGGACTGGGGGCAAGGAAGAAGAAGGCTCTCCTGTGCCTCTAGACTTCTTTCTGTCTGATCGTGTTTCCGCTTTGCGAGACATTTTCTACAGCACAAGAAAGACTTGAGATTAGAATAAGAAGTATAGAAACACAAACAAGCAAGTATATAAAGCAAGCGTATAAAAGCCTAAGATTTCGCTCAAGATTCAAATTTTCGAGTCTCATTCGGTATATGCCTCATTCGGAAATTCCATTCGGCATTAGGAGTTCATCCGGTATACGAATTCGTTCGGTGGTACAGTGCAAGTAAATTCATTCGGCCCTAATGACGAAAGCCCATTCGGCACCTATGTCCCATGTTCATTCGGCATTTGAGAACCAACGTGTGTATTCGGCATTCTGAGCCATTCGGTAATAAGAGGCATTCGGCAATAGAGTACGTACCTGATTCGGTAGAAATTTGGTTCGGCAGAAGATTTGGTTCGGCAGTACAGTTGATTCGGCTCTCTGATTCGGTAAGGAAAAACCAAGGGGGGTGTAGCCTCTATATATAGGCGAGCTCAGGACGGCCGAACCAGTTAGTTCGGTACCGGACCAACCAAAAGCCGGATGAGAACAGCCGGACCAAACACAAAGCCGAATGAACTCTCTCTCTGCCAACAACAACCAGGAACTAGGGGCATACAGAGCGCCTCATGCAGATAAGTACCGAACTCCAGAACTAACTAATAAAATAAGATTATGATAACGGTGAATAAGTCGTAAAACTCTCACTAACATGGATTAATCGTTTACACGTGTATGCGACCACGAATGGTCCATAGGCACGCTCTGAATGGTTATTAACCCTATCGTCGTGGGAATTTACACTTTGGCACGCCTTTTTAAGCCCACCGGTCATATGGATATTTGATAATTATTATGAAATGGCTAAGCTACTTACACATGTACGGGGTTGCGAACGGTCCCTAGGCATGCTCTGAAGCTGGCAATAAACCATCTTCACAAACATAAACCAGGCATCGACGATGCCAAGCCCCTTCGGGGCTCACCCTATCGTCCTTAACGGCACAGTCCACTTCAACTCGAATATTTCGATCATGAACGATCGTTATTCGAAATCACGCTAAAACTGAAAATTTCTTTGCAGGACATTAACAGGATACGAACATCCAGCCCATGGCATTACGAAACAAGCCTTTCTACCACAGGGAAACAAAGCGCGACACATGCAAGCACGTGCCCCACTTTGGGGGGCAAATGTTGGGCGAATTCTCACCCAGAAAATCTCGGGACCAGGAAGTCATAATTTCACCCGGGCTCACAACCTCCACTTCGTTCGACAGCCAAGAAGCTCAATACTAACCTAGAAGTCTATCCGACATTCTCCATAAAGAAGCTCGTTCGACCCAAGCCTCCATTCAACCATCACCTCATTCGGCATCACCTCATTCGGCATCATCTCATTCGGCAAAGCACAGCTCTCACCCCCACCGGACCAACCTTCTCCATGTTCCATTCGGCCTCTCCCATGCATGCCGAACCAGGGCCATCACCGGACCATGGCCATCACCGGACCAACTACCTACCTCGATGCCGAATGGACCACCATCCCACTCCACGACCGGACCACCAACACCGAATCGTGCATGGCCGGACCAACGCCACCGAGCCAAAACCATACCTCACCACCGAATGGATCTCCGCCGAACCAGATGATTGCCAGTCCAGATTGCTTCAGCCCGGGCCCACCAGCAGCTATATACTTCCAAGACCCCTGCCCCCTACCTCACTCTATAAATAGAGGGGCAGGGGTACAACAATGGCGGACAAGTTTGAGAGCTCAAGCAAGGAAGGAACTTTCAAACTACTTTCATACACTTGTATACAACGCATTGTACTTGTAACCTGAAAGAAAGAAGATAATAACATATAAAGTGGACGTAGGCACATTCTGGCCGAACCACTATAAATCTGTGTGTCTTTTACATTTCAGCCCCTACTTTTCTCATATTTACATACTCATCTAAAATCATTGAAAATTACATATAATCGACTAAATAACACGACTTGGAGGTGTTTGTCCATTTTTTGTGCAAACAGCATAAACAAATTTCAAAGTAAAAGCAGACTAAATGAATTAAAGCTACTCATGTGTAATAATGATGGAGACTCTCGTTGTTCCATGCTCTTTGTAAAGTAAGGCTGTCAACGGTTGATAGTTGGAACGTACTATCATATGTGAAGGGTCTAAATAAAAACGTTTGAGTACGAGATCGCCAACTTTAAATGTTCTAATTTGGAACTTAGCATTGTATAATCAGGCGATTCGACTGCGGTGTGCGGCTTACTTCAAGTCAGCCTCTTCACGCTTCTCCTCCAGTAAATCCAGAGATTCTACAGGTAGTATGGCATTCTTCTTTGGATCGTAATAGGTCACACGGTGAGATGGTACTTCCAGTTTAACTGGAATAGAAGCTCGAAGCCGTAGGAAAGTGCAATGGAGTATGGCCAGTCGTGGACTTGTGGGTAGTTCGATGTGCCCAAAGGGCCAAGTGAATTTCATTGACCCACTTGCCTCCAGCCTTCTTCAGTCATTTCTTTAGAATGGACTATATAACTTTGTTGACAGCTTTGACTTGTCCATTCGCCTGAGGGTGAGTTACTACCGAGAATTTCTTATGGATACGGTAGCGTTGACAGAAATCTTTGAACTCTACACCATCGAATAGATCCCGTTGTCAGTGATAATTATTCGTTGGAGGCCAAAGTGAAAATGATGTTGCAGACAACAAAGTTGATTACTTCCTTCGTTGTAATTAAAGCAAGGGGCTTAGCTCCCGCTCATTTAGTAAAGTAGCCAACTGCAATGATGGCGTACGTCGCACCAACTTTGGCCAAAGGTAAAGACCCTATTATATCAATGTTGCATGTGGCAAACGGCCATGGACTGATCATTTGAGTGATTTCTGTAGCCGGGGCTCCGGGAAACCTAGCAGCATTTGGTACTTATCACATCTCTTTCTGTAAGAAAATTCGAATCTATTCATGGTTGGCTAGTAATATCCATATCTGAGTATCTTTTTTGCAAGGGCTTGGCCCTCAATGTGGTGCCACACTCTCCCTCATACACATCTTGTGGCGCTCGTTTGATTTCATCGTGGGCGATACACCGGAGTAAAGGAATAGAATACGCTCTTCTATAAAAGACTTTATTCTGGATAATAAATCATGGAGCATTTTGGAGAATCTTTCTTTTCTCACTCCTGCGTTCTAGTAAAGTTCCGTGCTCAAGATAGTCTTTAAATGGAGTCATCTACGACTCCTTCTCGGGTGTTGCCTCGTGCACCCAGTCTATCTCTAATGGATCGATGCTCAGAGTGGTAAGCGTCTCAATGGGGACGAGTCCCATTTGTTATGCTTCGTCGGTGCTAGCTAATTTTGCTAGGGAATCGGATTTCTGATTTTGTTCTCGGGGTATACAACGGATAACATAGTAGTCAAACTGATTCAACACTTCTTAGCCCCGAGTAAGGTAAGTGGCCAATCTTTGGTCTATGGCTTGGTATTCTCCTCGAACCTGACATACGAACAGTTGCAAGTCACGGTAACTCTCCACAGCAATAATTCCTAAGTCTTTGGCAAGTCTAAGTCCAGTGATTACAGCTTCGTACTCGGCTTCATTGTTAGTTGTGCAGAAGTAAAACTATAGAGCATAGCATATGGATCGACCTTTGGGGTTTTGAGTACCACTCCGGCGCCTGAGCAACGGTCGTTTGATGCACCGCCAGTGTACAGCTTCCATATGTATTTGGCAGATTCACTGGTATCAAGAAAGTCCTCCGGTATGGTGAATTCAGATAAGAAATCCATCAGAACTTTTTCTTGAATGGCTTGCCTTGGTGTATAAGCAATATCATATTGTCTCGATTCGATATTCCATTTGAGTAATCTACCAGACATCTCAAGACATGTAAGGATCTATCGTAACCACTGGTCGGTGTAAACTATGATCAGATGAGCCTGGAAATATGGACGGAGCTTTCTTGAGGTTACGACGAGACAATAAGCCAGCCTTTCCACCTTCGGATAGTTTCTTTCTGCCCCTATCGTTCCCTTGCTAATATAATAGATCTGTCGTTGGATCTGATCCTCTTCTTGAATTAACAGAGCACTGATCGCGTTTATGGAAACTGCCAGATAGATGTATAATCTTTCATGATCAACCGGTTTCAACCAAATAGGAGGCGTTGCCAGATGTTGAACTAGTGCTTGGAATGCGCCTTCACACTTCTCCATCCGTTTGAAATTTTGCTTTCCTTTTTTGATCAGATCAAAGAAAGGGATGCACTTGTCTATAGATATAGAGATAAATCTACTAAAGGCGGCCACCTTCCCGTAGAGACTTTGTACTTGCTTTATGATCCTGGGAGTTTGGAGATTCCAAATTGCCCAGATTTTCTCAGGGTTGGATTCAATTCCTCAAGCGTTGATGATAAATGCAAGGAACTGTCCGGATGCAACTCTAAAGTGACACTTCAACGGATTGAGATTCACTAAGTGCTGTCGGAGGATGTTGAACTTCATTTCCAAATCTCTGACATAATTGATGGACAATTGCGACTTCACGAGCATATTATCCATGTAAATCTCCATAGTCTTCCCAATCTGGTTAGCGAACATTCGATTCATGAGCCTCTGATAAGTTGTCCCTACGTTCTTAAGTCCGAACATCATCGTTTTGTAGCAATAGAGGCACAGATCGGTCACGAAGCTGGTATGTTCTTGATTAGGTAGGTGCATTGGTATTTGATTGTAGCCGGAATACGCGTCCATGAAAGATAAGAGCTCGTGTCCGGCTGTTGAATCCACAAGTTGATCAATTCTTGGAAGTGGAAAACTGTCTTTGGGGTAGCTTTATTCAGATCTGAGTAGTCCACACACGTTCTCCATTTCACGTTCGATTTCCTGACAAGCACTGGATTGGAAACCCACTCTGGGTATAAAGCATCATGAATAAACCGATTCGACTTGAGTTTATTTACTTCTTCCTTAAGGGTGGCAGATCTCTCTAGATCCATATCATGCCTTTTTTATTTGACCGTGACGTGCCACAGTTCAATATTTAATGCATGGCTCACAATGTCCGACGAGATCCTACACATGTATGAATGCGTCCAAGCAAACATATCAAGGTTTGCCCGAAGAAAATCAACCAATTCATGTCTCATCCGACGACTAAATTGAGATCCGACCTTTACCATTCTGCTATTGTCTTCATCGTAGATCAAAACATCAATCATCAACTCTACCAAGTAAGCCAAGGAGTCTTTGACTTCCTCCTTATCATTATTGTCTCTAGGATTAAGGTCCCTAAGGAACTGGTTGTGGCACTCGAGCCTAGGCTCAGGCGTTAGCTGTCAATTATCTGAAAAACAGATGCAGAGAGATTCCTCTATGCCCTTTCCCTTCTCCTTCCGTGGTGCATCCCGCATCTCAGCGACATAATAGGCACGTCCAGCCACATGATCACCGTGAACCACTTCGACCCCGTTATCAATGGGGAACTTCAGAGTTAAACACCACGGTGCAATCGCCGACCTAAAATCTGCAAGGGCCAGTGGGCCCAAGAAAGCATTGTGGGGTGAAGGTATGTCTAACACAACAAATTGTAACATCCAAACTCGCCAGCGATCTCCAATACCTAATTCAACGGTTAACTCTACCATGCAAGCTGGTATGATTGTACTTCCGTTAAAACCATGTGTGCATGACTGACATGGTTTTAGATCATTCGCCTCCATTCTCATCTAGTCGTAGGTGCGTTCGAAAAGTTTATTGAAAGAACTTCCGCTATCGAAAGATCCTCTTCATCCAAGCAGGACATATCTGGACGGATATAACCAACGGATCTATAGTGGAGGCCTCGACTCTTTCAGCTTCTTGGTTCCTAAAAACAATGTCGTCTATCATCGTTCTCTATTATTTCATCGGGTCCAATCATCAGAATTACTGCAACACTCGAAGTCCATATGCTTTATCAAGCTGGCAAATGACTAAATTTCCTTCCAACTCCGATCAGCCGGATGATAACACTTATTGCATTTATTACCAACCTTCCGCCAATATGCATGGGTTCTTTGAGCCTAGTTTGGCCTTGACCTTGATTCGAGTTAGATGGGACCGCACCTCCATCCTGTGGAGCCCGAACAAACTGTTCCAACTTCCTTTCTCTAATCAACTTCTCAATGATGTTTTGTAAATGACGGCACCCATTAGTATTATGGCCATAACAATCATGGAATGTACAGAACTTTCCTATCTGATTTTGTTTCTTAGAAGATGATTTTGAAGCCGGTTTCTTATGTTGTCCGATATTATAGGTCTGCAGATAACAATTTTCTACTGATGTGTTCAGGGGAGTGTAGCGGTCCTACAGGAGCTTTAGGTCTCGAACCATGATTTGGGTCTCTCTTCTTTCCCTGACCTTCGATTCCCTGTTGCTGACATTGTTTATTCTGTATATTCAATTGCATTTTGCTAGAATTCTCACCGGTCTGTTTCACAGCAACATTATTCTAGATGCCTTCAACACTGGGCCCACATCGTCCTACTTCCTAGATCGTCTAACATCTTCTCTCCTCATAAACTAGGCTGCCTTAGCATCGAAACGGTCCAACAAAGTGGGGGGTTTCCAAGCCAAGCAATTTCCAAACTTGGAATCGGAATCGATCCCTTTAGTCCATTCCATCAAAATAGAGTTATCATCAGGGTTGCTGACCTCCGCACAAGCAGCATGGAACCTTTCCAGATAACGCGTAAAGATCTCTCCTAGAGCTTGAGTGACATTGGACAAGGTATTGACATCCTTCAGTCTTATGACATGCATGTGGAGTTGCACAATGAGCTTTGTAGCCAATTGAAGAGATTAGAATAAAGAAATAAAATGAAAAATGAGGCTAATCTAGGAGTCAAACTGTCACGACCCGAACTCGAAGTCCGATAACAACATCAAATTCGTATCGCGGGAGCTTGCAACACCCATTAGATGATAAATAACACAGCGGAAAATAAAAGATGATATCACTGATATAAAATGAATACAATATCTGATGCACCAATATGATACAATGATAATCATCAACATCAGAGAATATACAACATAATACAGCGGAACATTATAAACTACGAAATAAGACTTCACAAATATTAAATATTGCAACTCTGATCCAAAAGCTCCAAAGACAAAGCTCCAAAACTCCTAGCTCGATACATCATCATGATTTCACCAAGATAAGCAAGTCTCGTCTGAATCCAAAGACTGAACTACCTCCAGATAATCTACTCAAGCTAACTATCTGAACAACCAAACTCTAGACTGCCCGTGTGGAAACTTTTGGGCACCCAGAGTTTAGGAAAGGAACAATAAACTCCGGGTCAGTCATGGGACTGGTATGAGCAAAGGAAAACAGTTTGTCTAGTTTAAAAACAATCAAAGATTTAAATTTCAAAATCGCAATGCTTTTGGAAAATGAAACTACCATAAGGCCTCCCGCCACACACACAATGCAAACGCAGAATCGGAGGAGATTTCTCCTTACGATAGTCAAACATGCTTGATACGCAGAAAAATTTCTTTGATATTATTATTATTAAAAGTGCACAGTGCAGAAAAACATTTCGAAAGTAGAATATAAATCTTAGCCAACATAGACATTTCGAACTATGCCTACTATAGCTACCATCCAAACGGTGGGGTGCCACCATAAGTGAATGGCGGGTAATACAACTAAAACCGCACAAGGCTCGTATTGGATGAATGGATTTTCCAACAAATGGTCAGGCTAAGGAACTTACTATTTCCACATGGGAACGCCTCTGGAGGGACGCCCCGAGAAACTAACCGGATCTCTGCCAACAAGGCCGGCTACCCCCTTCCCGGGGAATATACAGAACCTCAGATATGCCACCCCCGGTCCTTTTGGACCTTTATACGAGAGCTCTCTAACCAACAACATCACACAGTAATAAATAAAGTGTGTCCACATGAGTAAGTATCTGGGCTCCATACCATGATACTACCCTTTTCCAGAAGGAATGGTCATACCCTAGGGGAGCTACCCTTGAAACCTTGCCGCACAATTCCTGTTTCGACCATTACCGGGTTGTGAGGCTCGACGAAGTCTCGTCCACAAAGCTACGCTTTTTACAAAGCCATGCATCGATCAACAAATGATCAACAGCACTCAGCATGCCACATTACCAAATTGGGAATATATCGCTGATAACCTTCAACTACATAACCTCTGAGCTCGTACGTATCAGAGAAGGGTGTTAAGCTAAGAGAATAAATTCTCCGCCACCAACAGAAATGTATTTGAAAGAAATCTGCTTTATATCTCAAAATGTAATGTCAGACATACAATCCATACAAGTCTGTTCCGGGTTCGAACAGAACCGAAGGCACTTCCAAAGAAGCCCTTGCAAATCCGGGTATTCACAATCCCGATCGGACTTCCCATCACTTAGGAAATCTCTATACCGGCGCGACTCAGTGCAGAGACAATCGATAGGTCATCCTATCGTTCTCGCAAATACCCGGTCTTCACCACCGGTCTTCAAATGCTATCCATAACGACGTATCACATATTCGAAATGGGTTATACAACACAAAGGTCCTCTCCCGGCTAAACCGAATAGTGAGCGCAACATTTTAAAAACATATGGATATGGGATTTCAATTAAGTCACAACTTAATGATTCAAAACTTTCTTTCAAATGGTTTAAACCAATTAGCATTTCAAATCTTTTAAACAAAAAGATTTACTTCACAAGGTTTACTCGGTTTCACAAAGATCCATTTACGGATTTCAAAACAATTTCCGTTTTGGTTGGAATTAACTCATATAAATCTTTAAGTCAAGATTTATCTCATAGCTTTCAAAACTTGTTTCCAAAGATTCGTCCATAACTTGGAAAATCATTTTTCAATTCAAACTTGAAATCCCTTTAATATAAATTGGAAATTCATTACTCATATGAAAGCTATTTATCACTTAGAAATAACAGTTTTATTTCGGAAAAAAAAACCTCAAGTCCATTTATACAAGTTACAATCTTTGGTTTAATTCAAATTTCCAAATCAACGCTTAAAAATAGTTTAAACCCATATAACTTGTAAAGTCCTTTTTAAATCATAAGTATTGAATTAAAAATTCAATTTTAGATTTTTGAATTCAATTTAAATCCGATTATTCAAATTCCCAATCTTTATTGAGTTATTCAAAAATAACTTTTATTCTTAAATAGCTTTTTCAAAAGCTTTTCATATTAGACTTGATTTATAACCAAAACTATTTGAATTTAAAATTCAAATTCAAAACTGATTAAAAAATCTGTGAATTAACCGATTTCCACGTGAAATCCATATTTGTGTGTGTATGAGTGTGGTCCAGGGGTTTTACACACAATAGTGCACAACATCAATCATCACGGATATATCAATATCGATAAGCGATATAATCAATAACGCTTATCTTTATTTACAGATTCATTGATAAAGTAAATTTATCAATCATAAAGATTAATCATTATAATTCGATGTAGGTTTCGGATAACCAACTGGAATCCGACTCCCTGTCGCATCGAAATTCAAATGTCGTTTTACAGGCAAAAGGGGGTTTTCACATAGACATACAGAAACAAATCAAAATTCACAGTACAGCATAAGGCAGCTCACATCACATAACATTACAATCACAACAGAAATATCAATCCAGTACACAATATTCGATGATAGTCAATCATCTTCAATTTAAAGTGAAAGTAAAAAGAATTAACCACATTACTATTTTTAATTTATTTAAATCAATAATTAATTAGTCTTAATGATTAAATTAATTAAGTTTAAATTAATGATTCCTTAATCAATTATCTTAATTAGCTACTAATTATAAATTAACTAATTTTAATTATTTAATTAACAATTCTTAATTAAAAACAAATTAAACACTCATTTGTTAAATTAATCCAATCTCTAATTATAATTCAATTATGCTTAATTACTTTCTAAGGTAACCAATTGAATAATCAACTATTCTTAATTGCTGTCCAAAAATAATGAATTGATATTGATTTTTCCACTTAATTAACATTTTTAAGAAAAATCGTCTTTAAATTTTGAAAATCAATTATATTACTAACTACAAACTTGATTGTTAATTAATTGAATACTTAACTTAAATTATCTACTTGATTAAAAATATTAATTAAGATTTTAAAAACAGTCTAATGTAATCACTTAGTTAATTTTAAATTTGAAACAAATCCTTAACTCAAAGTAATCAAACATTTATTTCTTTGCTAACATTAAACTTGTCCTACGCATTTTTTTCTGGTTTAGAAATTTGTTTAAGAACCAGTTTAAAACTTGATTATCTTCACTGCAAACTTTTGGCCTCAACGTTACCGAACCCAAACTGATTTACTTCGGGTCCAACCCGATTCACTCGTCTATAACCCATCTTCATTCAATCACGCGAAAATTTGAAAATAACCCGAGACTTCCCATGCCATGCTTCGAGTTCAAACTCTGGTTCCCCGCTGTCTTCCTCGTCTCTCTCTCGCATTCTTCTTCTTCTCTCTTTTTTTTTTCTTCCAGTGAGTTAAACTCAAACTTAATTTTAAAATGAAAGCATCAGGAAATCAACACACGAACTCGAGTTCGACCACGTATAATTTCATTTTTAACCCCAAGTTCGAACACGCGAACAACTCCTGCTCCTGTACCTTGCTTCCTTCCCAAATGCTTCACCCAGATACGCAGGCTTGCACGTACACGTGCACACTTCATCGAAGGCCCTCCGATCTCAGTCGAACTCGCCGGCACATCACGCGTTGATGGGACAACTCAATCCAACCACCACCGTATCATTTTAAGAATCCAATCGAAATCGAGTACCCAGAGTCGAACTTGGAACAACTCAATGCCAGAAAAATGCTCATCGACAACAATCTAGATCACCGGAGCCTACACGAGCCTGATCAAAACTACGCCACTCACCCACGAGCACATCCCCATAGGTGCGATCGAACCCGATGCCTTGATGAAACCGCGGCAGTCAATTTTCAATCAACGTTCAAAACAGGGGTCGAAACCCTAAATCGTTCTCAACTCATCAATTTACGAAATAGAAAAATTTTCAATATTTTTCCCATGATACTTGACACTGAATCCTTCTTCTGACCAAATTTCAAAGAATTTAATTTCACCGATTGAAGGAATTTGACGAAAAAGCAATTTTCGTTCAATCCACTCATACTCGAGATTTAGTAACTTAAAAATCATGGGGTTTGCACCTAAAATCATCATTTTGCAATTCGAACATGCTTGTGTGATTAGAATTTAAGATTAAAATACTCGAATTTACTGATTCATGGTGATTTTACTGTAAATAAAATGTTATACAATATTCACTTAATTTTTTCTCTTAAAATTATTCTTAAAAGTTGCTTAACTTTGTTATGAATAATTTCCTTTCAGAAATTATAGTATAAAAAGTTCTAAGTATGAAGATATGAATTTATAAACAGGTTTTAAAGTTTAGAAAACCTGAAACAAAACATTTACTTGTGTATAAGCATATACAGAGGTTCATATTCTTGCAGCATTCCTTTATATCATTCATACAAACAGTAGCATCAAAATATTATAGCAAGTTCAAGGTTAGTTTGCTCACCTGAAAAGTTTTGAAACAGAGGCTGCTTCCTGTTTTTAAATCTGCAGTATTGAGTTTCTTTGAATCCTGTTTTGTTGTTGTTAAAGTTGAAAGACATTTTGAGTTTGAAGGAATGATGATGCTTATATTTTCTTTTTTGGTTTTGCTTAACTTCTTTCAATATGAACGAGCAAATATAAAGATGGATATAAATATAAAAAAAACAGTTTGACAGGTTTGTGCAGAATTTTTTTTTTATATAAACTGAAATGAAATCTTATTTCAGCTGATATAAAATCTGGTTTTGGTGGCTAATAGCTTCTCCTGGTGGCTAAAGTTATGTGGCATTAATTGCCTTTGTACAACTATATGTTTATTTATCTATATGCTAGTAACTTCCTCTGGAAGCTAATACATGTATATATTAAGCTTTTGTTTTTTTTTTCAAGTGTTCATACTTGTTCAACTTGAATACATATGTTGCAGTTTGTACTTTTTTTATTACTTCTTGTTTTGCTTTCCACGTTGCTTCTTGCTTTGCTTTGTATTGGGTGGCTGCAGCTCGTTTTGTTTCTAGCCTACGTACCTTTGTTTCTTAATATTCACATTGTATTTATATTGTACTTTATTTATTTTGTAAGTATATTTTGTTTGTTTATTTGTTTACTCTCTTATGCTATGTATTTTTATGTATGTATCTTATTTTGTCTTTATACTTGTATGTTATTTCTTTATGTTTGCATTTGTTTGTTTTCATATTTGTTTTATGCTTTGTATTCTATTTTTTCTTTCTTACTTTATGTTTCATATGTACTTAGATTTTCATTTTCATTTGTATTTTTTTTTTTTTTTTTGTGTTTCAAATCAAATTCAAAAACAAATAAATATAAATTTCTTATTAAATTTGAAAATTTTCAAATAAATCCATAATTTAATCTTAAATTCAATCAAATTATAAATTGAAATTCATCTTTAAAACTGGGATCGTTACAGACTTCCCCCCTTAAAAAGAATTTCGTCCTCGAAATTCGCCAGAGAGAGATAACGAAGGTTAATGAAAGATAGAGAAATATCTTTCCAGATCAAACTGGATATCAATTCTACATTTGGTTTACCAAATCAGATTTATCAACAATAGATATGAGAACAAACTCAATCAATTGCGAAGCAACTGGGTTATCCGATCTACGAAGTACACAGAGTATTGGTTAGTTCGAAGGGATAACTAACCGTTCGTAGAATATATCGAAACCCAATGAAATAGATAGAAATAGATTCGATTACGATCTCAGATTCAAGATTTAACTTGTTTACGATTTGCTGAAAAATAAAACTAAGTGTAGTTCTCATGTCGAACAAAAATTCGAACAATTTTAATTGTAAATGAGAGGATTACCTTATAAAATTTCTTTTCTTATTAGATTTTGAGGTTGAAGAATCGTCGCTGATTGCATACAACTCTTTTCTAGAGTTTCTTCTTTGCTGGACAGTTATTGATCCTATGTCCCGGCTTGCGGCATTTATAGCATCCTGTAGATTCCTGATCTGGCCTCATAAATGACTCTCTCAATCCTGGCTTCCAATCATTCTTGCATTTATCCGAGTAGTGACCTTTCTCCAAGCAATTGAGACAAGTAACATCCTTCTTTTTCTTCTGTACATCCTTCTTTCCTTTATTTTTCTTCGATTTCTTACCACCAAACTTCCTTTTTCTCCAATTTAGCTTGCTTGCATTTCCATTTTCCTCCGGATCTTTTTGCTTTTCCAGAGTATCGTATCGATAGCCCATGTCGATTAATTCAGAAAAAGATTCCTTGACGTGAGTAGTCATCCGTTCCTGAAACTCCTTGTTCATTCCCCGAATAAACTTTTCATTCTTCTTTAACGGGTTATTCACCAATTCTGGACCAAATCGAGATAATTCAATAAATTTGTTCACGTATTCCTCAAATGATAAACTCCCTTGCTTCAAATCCACAAACTCCTGGTATACTCTAGAGATACCAGCAGACGGGATATATCGCTGCTCAAACACTTCCTTGAAACGACTCCAAGTAAATTCATCTGCCGACTCATCCAATGTAACTGTTTCCCACCAAACTAAAGCCTCTTCCTGGAGTTGCCAAGAAGCTATCAATCGCATCTGATCATCTTCTAATTTTAATCCCTTGAAAATCCTTTCACACGATCGTATCCAGGCTTGTGCTTCGATAACAGATTCTTTGCCAGTGAACGGCTTTCCACCTAGTCTAGAAAAACTTTGATGTAGATCAGCCAAATTTGATTGAGATTGAATAGGAATATCAGTCATTGCAGGGCTTTGACCAGTTGAAGTGGTACTTTCCTGTCTCCTATTTCATCCTCTTCTTCCACTCATTCTTACTATCTGTGTATAGTAAGATATCCGATTTAGGCATTCGGACGAAATATCTTAGAGAATAACAACAGATAAAAGAATAGATTAAGAAATTTAGATTCGTTCCATTGGTTGTACTCATTCTAGGGTATACTTCACCCTATCTCTAATGAGCCATCTAATGTGTTACACTCCGTAGCTAAAGTTCTTACTCAACCTTTAGCTCTGATACCAATCTGTCACGACCCGAACTCGATGTCCGATAACAACATCAAATTCGCATCGCGGGAGCTTGCAACACCCACTAGATGATAAATAACACAGCGGAAAATAAAAGATGATATCACTGATATAAAATGAATACAATATCTGATACATCAATATGATACAATGATAATCATCAACATCAGAGAATATACAACATAACACAGCGGAACATGATAAACTATGAAATAAGACTTCACAGATATTAAATACTGCAACTCTGATCCAAAAGCTCCAAAGACAAAGCTCCAAAACTCCTAGCTCGATCCATCATCACGATTTCACCAAGATAAGCAAGTCTCGTCTGAATCCAAAGACTGAACTACCTCCAGATAATCTACTCAAGCTAACTATCTGAACAACCAAACTCTAGACTGCCCGTGTGGAAAATTTTGGGCACCCAGAGTTTAGGAAAGGAACAATAAACTCCGGGTCAGTCATGGGATTGGTATGAGCAAACGAAAACAGTTTTTCTAGTTTAAAAACAATCAAAGATTTAAATTTCAAAATCGCAATGCTTTTGGAAAATGAAACTACCATAAGGCCTCCCGCCACACACACAATGCAAACGCAGAATCGGAGGAGATTTCTCCTTATGATAGTCAAACATGCTTGATACGCAGAAAAATTTCTTTGATATTATTATTATTATAAGTGCACAGTGCAGAAAAACATTTCGAAAGTAGAATATAAATCTTAGCCAGCATAGACATTTCGAACTATGCCTACTATAGCTACCATCCAAACGGTGGGGTGCCACCATAAGTGAATGGCAGGTAATACAACTAAAACCGCATAAGGCTCGTATTGGATGAATGGATTTTCCAACAAATGGTCAGGATAAGGAACTTCCAATTGCCACATGGGAACGCCTCTGGCGGGACGCCCCGAGAACCTAACCGGATCTCTGCCAGCAAGGCCGGCTACCCCCCTTCCCGGGGAATATACAGAACCTCAGATATGCCACCCCCGGTCCTTTGGGACCTTTATACGAGAGCTCTCTAACCAACAACATCACACAATAATAAATAAAGTGTGTCCACATGAGTAAGTATCTGGGCTCCATACCATGATACTACCCTTTTCCAGAAGGAATGGTCATACCCTAGGGGAGCTACCCCTGAAACCTTGCCGCACAATTCCTGTTTCGACCATTACCGGGTTGTGAGGCTCGACGAAGTCTCGTCCACAAAGCTACGCTTTTTACAAAGCCATGCTTTGATCAACAAATGATCAGCAGCACTCAGCATGCCACATTACCAAATTGGGAATATATCGCTGATAACCTTCAACTACATAACCTCTGAGCTCGTACGTCTCAGAGAAGGGTGTTAAGATAAGAGAATAAATTCTCCGCCACCAACAGAAATGTATTTGAAAGAAATCTGCTTTATATCTCAAAATGTAATGTCAGACATACAATCCATACAAGTCTGTTCCGGGTTCGAACAGAACCGAAGGCAGTTCCAAAGAAGCCCTTGCAAATCCGGGTATTCACAATCCCGATCGGACTTCCCATCACTTAGGAAATCTCTATACCGGCGCGACTCAGTGCAGAGACAATCGATAGGTCATCCTATCGTTCTCGCAAATACCCGGTCTTCACAACCGATCTTCAACTGCTATCCATAACGACGTATCACATATTCGAAATGGGTTATACAACACAAAGGTCCTCTCCCGGCTAAACCGAATAGTGAGCACAACATTTTAAAAACATATGGATATGGGATTTCAATTAAGTCACAACTTAATGATTCAAAACTTTCTTTCAAATGGTTTAAACCAATTACCATTTCAAATCTTTTAAACAAAAAGATTTACTTCACAAGGTTCACTCGGTTTCACAAAGATCCATTTACGGATTTCAAAACAATTTCCTTTTTGGTTGGAATTAACTCATATAAATCTTTAAGTCAAGATTTATCTCATAGCTTTCAAAACTTGTTTCCAAAGATTCGTCCATAACTTGGAAAATCATTTTTCAATTCAAACTTGAAATCCCTTTTATATAAATTGGAAATTTATTACTCATATGAAAGCTATTTATCACTTAGAAATAATAGTTTTATTTCGGAAAAAAAAACCTCAAGTCCATTTATACAAGTTACAATCTTTGGTTTAATTCAAATTTCCAAATCAATGCTTAAAAATAGTTTAAACCCATATAACTTGTAAAGTCCTTTTTAAATCATAAGTATTGAATAAAAAATTCAATTTTAGATTTTTGAATTCAATTTAAATCCGATTTTTCAAATTCCCAATCTTTATTGAGTTATTCAAAAATAACTTTTATTCTTAAATAGCTTTTTCAAAAGCTTTTCATATTAGACTTGACTAATTACCAAAACTATTTGAATTTAAAATTCAAATTCAAAACTGATTTAAAAATCTGTGACTTAACCGATTTCCACGTGAAATCCATATTTGTGTGTGTATGAGTGTGGTCCAGGGGTTTTACACACAATAGTGCACAACATCAATCATCACGGATATATCAATATCGATAAGCGATATAATCAATAACGCTTATCTTTATTTACAGATTCATTGATAAAGTAAATTTATCAATCACAAAGATTAATCATTACAATTCTATGTGGGTTTCGGATAACCAACTGGAATCCGACTCCCTGTCGCATCGAAATTCAAATGCCGTTTTACAGGCAAAAGGGGGTTTTCACATAGACATACAGAAGCAAATCAAAATTCACAGTATAGCATATGGCAGCTCACATCACATAACATTACAATCACAACAGAAATATCAATCCAGTACACAATATTCGATGATAGTCAATCATCTTCAATTTAAAGTGAAAGTAAAAAGAATTAACCACATTACTATTTTTAATTTATTTAAATCAATAATTAATTAGTCTTAATGATTAAATTAATTAAGTTTAGATTAATGATTCCTTAATCAATTATCTTAATTAGCTACTAATTATAAATTAACTAACTTTAATTATTTAATTAACAATTCTTAATTAAAAACAAATTAAACACTCATTTGTTAAATTAATCCAATCTCTAATTATAATTCAATTATGCTTAATTACTTTCTAAGGTAACCAATTGAATAATCAACTATTCTTAATTGCTGTCCAAAAATAATGAATTGATATTGATTTTTCCACTTAATTAACATTTTTAAGAAAAATCGTCTTTAAATTTTGAAAATCAATTATATTACTAACTACAAACTTGATTGTTAATTAATTGAATACTTAACTTAAATTATCTACTTGATTAAAAATATTAATTAAGATTTTAAAAACAGTCTAATGTAATCACTTAGTTAATTTTAAATTTGAAACAAATCCTTAACTCAAAGTAATCAAACATTTATTTCTTTGCTAACATTAAACTTGTCCTACGCATTTTTTTCTGGTTTAGAAATTTGTTTAAGAACCAGTTTAAAACTTGATTATCTTCACTGCAAACTTTTGGCCTCAACGTTACCGAACCCAAACTGATTTACTTCGGGTCCAACCCAATTCACTCGCGTATAACCCATCTTCATTCAATCACGCGAAAATTTGAAAATAACCCGAGACTTCCCATGCCATGCTTCGAGTTCAAACTCTGGTTCCCCGCTGTCTTCCTCGTCTCTCTCTCGCGTTCTTCTTCTTCTCTCTTTTTTTTTTCTTCCAGTGAGTTAAACTCAAACTTAATTTTAAAATGAAAGCATCAGGAAATCAACACACGAACTCGAGTTCGACCACGTATAATTTCATTTTTAACCCCAAGTTCGAACACGCGAACAACTCCTGCTCCTGTACCTTGCTTCCTTCCCAAATGCTTCACCCAGATACGCAGGCTTGCACGTACACGTGCACACTTCATCGGAGGCCTTCCGATCTCAGTCGAACTCGCCGGCACATCACGCGTTGATGGGACAACTCAATCCAACCACCACCGTATCATTTTAAGCATCCAATCGAAATCGAGTACCCAGAGTCGAACTGGAACAACTCAATGCCAGAAAAATGCTCATCGACACCAATCTAGATCACCGGAGCCTACGCGAGCTTGATCAAAACTATGCCACTCACCCACGAGCACATCCCCATAGGTGCGATCGAACCCGATGCCTTGATGAAACCGCGGCAATCAATTTTCAATCAACGTTCAAAACAGGGGTCGAAACCCTAAATCGTTCTCAACTCATCAATTTACGAAATAGAAAAATTTTCAATATTTTTCCCATGATACTTGACACTGAATCCTTCTTCTGACCAAATTTCAAAGAATTTAATTTCACCGATTGAAGGAATTTGACGAAAAAGCAATTTTCGTTCAATCCACTCATACTCGAGATTTAGTAACTTAAAAATCATGGGGTTTGAACCTAAAATCATCATTTTGCAATTCGAACATGCTTGTGTGATTAGAATTTAAGATTAAAGTACTCGAATTTACTGATTCATGGTGATTTTACTGTAAATAAAATGTTATACAATATTCACTTAATTTTTTTCTCTTAAAATTATTCTTAAAAGTTGCTTAACTTTGTTATGAATAATTTCCTTTCAGAAATTATAGTATAAAAAGTTCTAAGTATGAAGATATGAATTTATAAACAGGTTTTAAAGTTTAGAAAACCTGAAACAAAACATTTACTTGTGTATAAGCATGTACAGAGGTTCATATTCTTGCAGCATTCCTTTATATCATTCATACAAACAGTAGCATCAAAATATTATAGCAAGTTCAAGGTTAGTTTGCTCACCTGAAAAGTTTTGAAACAGAGGCTGCTTCCTGTTTTTAAGTCTGCAGTATTGAGTTTCTTTGAATCCTGTTTTGTTGTTGTTGAAGTTGAAAGACATTTTGAGTTTGAAGGAATGATGATGCTTATATTTTCTTTTCTGGTTTTGCTTAACTTCTTTCAATATGAACGAGCAAATATAAAGATGGATATAAATAAATAAAAACAGTTTGACAGGTTTGTGCAGTTTTTTTTTTTTTTATAAACTGAAATGAAATCTTAATTCAGCTGATATAAAATCTAGTTTTGGTGGCTAATAGCTTCTCCTGGTGGCTAAAGTTATGTGGCATTAATTGCCTTTGTACAACTATATGTTTATTTATCTATATGCTAGTAACTTCCTCTGGAAGCTAATACATGTATATATTAAGCTTTTGTTTTTTTTCAAGTGTTCATACTTGTTCAACTTGAATACATATGCTGCAGTTTGTACTTTTTTTATTACTTCTTGTTTTGCTTTCCAAGTTGCTTCTTGCTTTGCTTTGTATTGGGTGGCTGCAGCTTTTTTTGTTTCTAGCCTACGTACCTTTGTTTCTTAATATTCACATTATATTTATATTGTACTTTATTTATTTTGTAAGTATATTTTGTTTGTTTATTTGTTTACTCTCTTATGCTATGTATTTTTATGTATGTATCTTATTTTGTCTTTATACTTGTATGTTATTTCTTTATGTTTGCATTTGTTTGTTTTCATATTTGTTTTATGCTTTGTATTCTATTTTTTCTTTCTTACTTTATGTTTCATATGTACTTAGATTTTCATTTTCATTTGTATTTTTTTTTTTTGAGTTTCAAATCAAATTCAAAAACAAATAAATATAAATTTCTTATTAAATTTGAAAATTTTCAAATAAATCCATAATTTAATCTTAAATTCAATCAAATTATAAATTGAAATTCGTCTTTAAAACTGGGATCGTTACACAAACCATGAAAAATAAGTAGAAATTGAAAAAGACAAGAACTTATAAAGGTTCGGCGTTGTCGCCTACGTCCACATTGAATAGTTTGTTGTTTATTGAAGATTCTCACTTATTTACAATGATATAATAACTAGCACTCAAGTTACAATGGAGTTTCAACAGAGTAACGACATAGGACCTTAAAAAGTCCTTTTCCTATAGGCATAGGAGTGTTATTTATAGGTGTAGATCTAGAAATATCTCCCTCAAAGCTCGGAATACTTCCTCTCGCACGTGGGTGGGCCCACCATATTGACCTGGGGTCACTTGGGATCGATCGGGATCTATCCCCATCGTCTTCGTATTGATCAAGATTTTGTCCATTTGGGATGTGATCGATCGAAGACATTCTTGAGGTAGTAGCAAGCTCCAATGATAATTTCATAGCATTTGAACTTGTAGATTTTAAGTTATGATTGATCCAACGTTGGTTTTGCAAGTAGGCTAAAGGGTGTGTAATGATGCTTTCGTATCGATCGGTCTTGTACCGATGACGTGGAGCGACAGTTATGTGGAGATCCGTTTTTCATGCCAATGGACCACTTCTCTTGGTTAGAATATGTCTTCTTTGTATTGACCCAAAATTGCTCCCTTTGTATCGATATTAGCATGAGCCTTCGTATCAATGCTTAGACGTGCCTTCATATCGATATCCGTATGTTACTTCGTTCGTATCGGTCGATGACTGTTGGTTTCATATCGATGCCTGGTTAATCGATATGAAATGGATGGAAAGGGATCGATAGGAAATGGGTAGCAGCTGGCCAGATGGATACAAAGGAGATGGATGTGGAGATGATGGATACAAAGGTGAGGGATACGAAGGTGATGGATACGAAACAAACATGTTTCACATGAATCTTGATCGATCCAAAACTTGAGCATACGAACTCCGATTGACCTGAAATTTGGAATGTTGACTTTCATAGCTTTGTTCATCGTACCATCCTAATTGTAGCTCGATTCGGACTTGGACCAAATTTGCCTATATCCATCGTGAACCTTTGTATAATCGATCTTTGGGATGAATTGTCATTGGTTTCTAGTCAAGTCCTTAGTGTCATGGCCTTGTCAAAAGGCGGGATAACAACCAAAAACCTACTTCTATACAAAAATATTATGTTTCTATATGTAACCAACATTTTAGCATTACTTGTGACTAAGCATACGTGTTGGAATTCTAGACTAAATTAGCTAGGGGCTAATAGCTAATAAGCATAGGGCACGACACTACAAAAGTCCTAACTGGTCTTCTAATCTGAGTCATTCTCTTAGGGTGAACTACCCTTTAAAACTTTCCTTGAAAATCTTCTCAAATTATTTGGTCCTTTAAATCATACATATACAAGGAAAATATATCTTTAGCTTTACTATAAGCTGTTTTGCCATGATATATATACTTTACTCAAAATTATATTGATGAGATTCAATAAGGATTACCTATACTTTTAAAATAAGTTAAACTCCTTTTTAACTTGGAAATAATTTGGCTATTCTTCTTATTCAATATATTCAAAACCATTGTTTAAAGCCTTTAAACAACCCATTCAAAACCGTTCAAAGTGACTCTTCAAAACCATTGAAAGGGACTCTTTCAATACCATTGAAGTAATTCTTTCAAAACTAATAAAAATCTTTCCTTCCAAAGCTTTAAAACATTGGATATCCTCCTTTAATATCTTTTAAAATTTTCTTTCTGAAACCATAGGAAAAACCTTCTTTTTCAACTATGTCGAAACCATAGGGAACCACCCCTTTCGAAACTATTCATTAAAACCATTCGAAAGCATCAAAAATCAACTCTTTTGAAAGAACTTGGGTTCAATTTAAAACCCAAGGAACAACTTTCGAAATCATAAATCTTTTCTCTTTCGAAACCATTTGGGTTACACTTCGATAAAAGAAAAGGGCCTTTAAATCATTTAAGTCGAAAGAATTTATTTTTAAACCATTTCCTAAGTAATGAAATGACGGTGTCGAAACCATCTCTTCAAAAGCATTGTAGAGGTGGCCAAATTTTAGAAAACAAAAATAAACCCTTCGAAACCATATGGATCGAATAGTAGGAAGCCACAGCTAAAGATTTCGATTCAGTCGAAAGCAATGATTTAAAACAAAAGAGCAACCCAACTGAAACCGTATCTTTAAAATGCTTTGACTTATTCGAATACTAACTAAGTCGAAAGCATCTTAATCGAAAGCAAGCAGGCGCATTTTCTTTTAAAATCAAAGTAATGCTTCGACCCCTTTGGAACCCCCTAATTTCGGCCCTATACCTTTCGCCCACTTCGAATTCACTATGTATTAGTTCCTTAATACCATGTGCATTGGTTTTGACTGTGTCGAAGGCGAAGGAATGGAGGTGGAACCTGGTGCCGAAAGCATCGAAATAGTGAAAAACATGTTTATTTGTACTTTTAAAATATTCCTTTTGTACCTAACCTGCCTTATTTGTCTAAATCAGATTGGTTGCAAGTTTCTCTTTCCAAAAGTGTTGCCGACTTTCTAGATTTAACAAAGTTATTTATTTGCAAAAGCCCATTCTCCTTCTTTAATTATATAAAACATTTAAGTCCTATATCTTAAATAATTTTAAATAACCTTTATAAAATCTAGGAAAAATCTGCAAAAATTCCAAAAAATCACCTTTTATATGTTTTCTAACATATATAAATTTCAGACCCAAACAAATAATTATTTACTCGTAAATAATTTATAACCCAAAATAACATTTTCTTTACTAGAAAGTTCACTGAAATTCCATGAAAATTTTGAAAATTTTGAAAATTGAAACCCATCTCCAAAATAATATTTATGGTCTTCATAAAAATTCGCAAGGCTGTCGGATGTCATTTACTAAAATTTTCACCTTAAAACATATCATAACATTAATATGAATAACCATAATTCATCAACAAGTATATATAATCATTCCATCATTCAAAAATATGGCAAATCAATGCAAAATATTCATAATTCGTCTTAAACGAAATAGTAAAAGATTTGAGATGTAAATATTATTCACCTTAGCTTTATAGAGATTTAAGAGCTTAAGATTTGAATGGATTTGATTTGAATTAGCTTTTCCTTTAGCTTTTGTTAATCTTCTTCCCCTTTTCCTTGAAATAATGGTGGTCGACCTCTTGTTTTAATATTTTCAAAATGAAATGAACATGTAGTATAATACACGACCAAGGTTTGGAAGATACAAGAATAGCCTCTTTTCCATTTTTCTCCTCTTATGTTTCACTTTAAACTCTTCCTTAATTCAATGGTTTTAAATGGCACGACCACCCTTAATAAAAACCAAATCTCAATCCCCTAGTCTACCCATTATTTTATTTAGTTTGAACTTAATTAAAATCAAATCTCAATCCCCTAATCTACACCTTATTTTATTTTATTTGACTAAACAAAATTTCCTAAATAATGTTACCAAAAATCTAGGTTGTAACAGACTTCCCTCCTTAAAGAATTTCGTCCTTGAAATTACGATAAGGCAAAAATAAATCAAACAAGAAGGTTCAGTATACTATCAAACAAGTTAGGATCAAATTTCTTCAAGTACCCGGGTTCATAAAGAAAAAGAATTTTTGTTTTCATGAGTATGAAATAGAAATGGATCTCCTTTTCTTTTAATTCTGAATTCTATAATAAGTTACATAATTCGAGAATTCAGATTTCATGGAAAGTATCTCTAATCCTTCTCTCAACCTCCCATGTATAGTCCCTGTCAACGTCACTCCATTGGACTTTGATAATCTGACTGTTTTGGTTCTAAGCCTCCTCTCATCTCTTGCAACAATGCGAACTAGCTATCTCACTATAGTCAAATTCGGTTCTACCACTAAATCATCTGGCACGGTCGGTGCAATAGTTGTCTCTGGGTCTCTAACACACTTTCTAAGATGAGAAACATGAAAAACATCGTGGATACCCATCGAACTGCTCGGAAACTATATGGAAGTTTCTCCATCCTCTCCAGAATAGGAAAAGGTCCAACGAATCTCGGTGCTAACTTTCTTGATCTCCCGAATTTGATCACACCCTTCGTCGGAGACACCTTGACGAAATCCTGATCTCCAACCGAGAACTTTGTCTTTTTTCTCTTATCCACATAACTTTTCTTCATAGACCAAGCCTCCTTCATTCTACCCCGCATGGCCTCAATCTTTTTCGCAGCCTCTCTAACCAAATCTGGACCAAGAACCAACCAATCCCTAGTTTTCAACCAACAAACGGGAGATTTGCATGGCCTTCCATAAAAAGATTCAAACGATGCCATCCTGATATTAGTCTGATAATTGTTGTTATATGAAAACTCGACTAGATGTAGATGGCCTTCCCATGATCCTCTGAAATCTAGAACACAATCTCTTACAAATCCTTTAAGATTTTGTAAACTCTCTCCATTTGCCCCTCTATATACAGGTGGTAAGCGGTACTCATCATGAGCTTGGTTCCCAAAACTTCATGAAGACTCTTCTAGAACTTTCTAGTAAATAAGGAATCTCTATCACTTACTATACTACTAGGAATTCCACGCAGTCTAACCACACTCTTAATGAACAACTTTGCTAAAACATGTACCATCCTAGTTGACTTAACTGGAATGAAATCGGCACTCTTTGTCAATCTATCCACTATGACCCATATGCTTTTATTTCCTCTGTTCGACCTTGGCAACCCATCAATGAAGTCCATAGATATAGAATCCCACTTCCGTACTAGAATATCTAACGGATGAAGCAATCCCCTTGGCTTTTGGTGTTTGGCCTATGCATGTTGGCAATTCAAGCACTACTTTACACATAAGTCAATATTCTACTTCATACCTTCATAGAAAAAACCTCTCTTCATATCCTATATCATCTTAGTGCCTCCTAGATGAATAGAGAACTTTTAATGATGGCATTCCTCTAAGACTTCTTTACTTATGTTTCCTACACTCGGAACACATAATCTTCCTTTCTTTCTGAACCACCCACTCTGGTCAAGACTGAAATCTTTCAAGTCATCGCTGTCTATTCCTTCCCTTGGCTTCCTGATCCGTTAATCTAACACTGAATCCTCCATCTATTTAGAAGCAGTCATTTTGATCATCACTGGTCATACTTCCAAACAAGATAATACAACTGTGTCTCCACTAGATCCAGCATTATATATCCACTACACCTGCCAGTACTTCTAAATCTTTCCACTCAGTAGTAGTCGCTAAAACTGCATTCTGATGTTTCCTGCTAAGTGCTTCTGCAACCTTGTTGCCTTTCCCCGGTGTGTACTCAATCCCAAAATCATAAGCGGCTATAAACTCTAACCATCTCTATTGTATCATGTTCAGCTCCTTTTGAGAGAACAAATACTTCAACGACTTATGATATATATATAACTCAAACCTCTCTCCCAAAAGGTAATGTCTCCACACCTTCAAAACAAAAATCACTACAGCTAATTCCAAATCATGCTTCGGATATCCGACCTTATGTGGTCTAAGCTGTCTAGAAGCATAGGAGATCACTTTACCTCTCAGCATCAACATAGCTCCTAATCTCATTCCACATGTTGATTCCCTTCTGGAACAACCAACTAAAGTGCATGGGTCAATAAGTGTTTCAAATTCTGGAATCCTTCCTCACACCTAGCGATCCACACAAACTTCGCATGGTTCTAGGTTAAGCTTATCTATCAAACATCTAGATATAAAAGAATGCGATGCACCAGTATCAAATAGAATGCTAACAAACATACCATGAATCTGAAGCGTACCTCCCAAAACTGCTTTTTCTTTCTCCTGAGCTGTTAGCTTCGAAGCGGCAGGCTCGAATGCATACACCTTGCCCTTTCCATCCTTAGCGGACTCCTTGCACCAGTTCTTATTGTGGCCTATTTGGTCACTGTTGAAGCATCTGACATTCTTTCTCCGAACCACATAATTTTCCTTTCCAACATGACAATCATCAGCAAAGTGTTCCTTCTTATTGCAGTTGAAACAGACAATCTCAGACTTCCCTTTCTTAGCTGCTCCACCATTCTGAGCACCTTTCTTAGGAACGAACTTCCTCTTCTAGCCTATCCAACCTGGACCTACTTAGCCTTGATCTTCTCTAGAGAATCAAGAATCTCCTTATGCCTCAAGGCTATATCCATAACAACATCAGAAGGATCCCTAATATAAGGTAATGTAGCCCTGGCTAACTCAAGCTTCAACCCCTGGATGATATCAATTTATAAGAATTCGAAGTGGTTTCGGGTATTTCCCAATACCCGATCCCGGCCTCTTCAAGTCACATGTCATCCTAACCCAAGTTATAAAAATGAAATACACAACATCTCATATCAGAGATATCAACTCATTCAAAGCATCCAATACCGTTCAATCATCCATAAGCAAAGCTTAATCACATACAAATCAATCCAATTTATTCTAATCGAATTTCAAACCTCAATCACTTAAATTCCTTCATTAATTAATTCCAAATCAATTAATCAATCAGCCATTCCCTATCCATTCATCTTAATTAATCACCCTAGATTAAGTATCTTTTAGTTACGTTCTAGTAATTATCCTTAATTAATTTCACGATATTAATTATTATTAACCCAAAATCAATAAGTGATCTTAATTACTTCATAAATTAATTAACTATATTAATTACATTAATCTTTAATTACTTTATATTAATTAACTTCTCATAAGTCACTTATTATGGATTAATTAATCTTAATGAATCAAATTTTACTTACATCGTTAATTTTATAAATTTACGATTTCCAATTATATTCAATTTATCCTAAGATAAATTAATTTCTTTAAATAATTAATCATTAATTAAGCCGCAAATATTAATCATTCCCAAATTATCTCAACCAGTAATTAACTACCCATTTATTTACTTCATTAAATAAATTAATTACTAAATTAATTACCCAAATCATTAATTAACTGAATTAAATAATTATCCATTTTAATTTCCTACTAATTTAATGAACCACAAATCGTTACCTTTATTAACTTGAAAACATTTACTTATTTATGATTTAAGTTTAAACAATTTAAAACTCGAATACTTCGAGTCAAACAACAATTAACAAAGGAATCAACCAAAACCAAAGTCACCAGATCATCAGCAAACATTCAATCAACTCAATCAATCAACCAATTATTTAAATTTAACCATTTCAATCTAAATAAAAATCAACAGAGTGAGATTTACTCGCCTTTGCTTTCGATTTTCCAATCCATCCAATCTCGGCTTGGCTTCATTGTTTTCGACCTTGTATAAACATTTTATAATTTGTTAATAATTTAATCTAATTTGACAATCTATTTTTAACATTAAATAAATTTTTATTAACTAGTTTTAAATAATGGTTCTTATTTTTGAAATGAAATCTACTGGGATAAAAACTCTAAATTTAACTTTGCTATTAGTTTTTTGGTAAACAATTTATTTAACAAGTTTATACCTATTTAACAATCCACAAATTTCAACTTAAAATTTTGATTTAAACTAAATCTTTATATAACTTCATTGTATATCTTAAACCCTTCTTATTTTCAAACTCTTATAAAATAATTTATACATATATACATATATATATATTTATTTATTTAAAAACTGTTTCCTGTGAAACCATATATTAAAATAGCCTAATACATTTTTTTTAAAGAAAGGAAACTACGATTAAAACTTCACATATTTTCATCTTCATCCTTAAACATCTTCTGTAATTAAATAAACAGATAGATGGAACTACCTTATAGCAAAACAGAGAACCATGGTCACCACGCGACCCCAAACTTCCATCGACGCTGAGCTTCAGCCACTGCCGCGCCTCGAACCACCTCACCATCCGAGATCATCACATCCCTACGAGCTGCTCTTCACCAATATCTCATCCATTCTATGTCATGCACCTCGAACGCGCGTACGTCCCCTCAAGCTTGCCATTGATTTGAACACAGCTATAACCTCTCTTTGATTATTTCGCACGAAATCATTTGATTCGACAGAAAGGAGGCTCGCGACATCGCTTCGAATGTTTCCAGATTTTAGATCTGAACATGAGGAGATCTCAAGCATCGGCACATCTCGAGGTTGAAATCGAATTGGGAATTCGAAGTGAAGAGGAAGGAAGATCACTACGCGCGATTTGCGATTTGAACGAGATCGTTTGGCCATTTTCTTTCTGGTTTCGATTTTATTTATATATTTTTTTAACCGGATTCGACTCTGTTGAAGGTGAGAGGGGCGGTGATAAATACTGATTTGGGGTTAGCTTCTTGAATACGAGTGCTAATTAAATATTTAAATATTGAAAATATTCTCTCGTTACATAACGCGAAATCCCGAACCTCAAACCAGACATGCCGACAGACGTTAATAAGGTTCTACCTGCATGTTGAACACAATGGAACAGGTTTCGCAAGCTAATTCGATCGTATGTGCGAGTTACAGAAGAAAACAATCAAATTTCAATTTAATCGATTAAAATAGTTCAAAGCGTTTTGAGCTGCCAGGGTCAAACGACAACTCCGATTGCTACGAAAATTGAAATCCGATAATAACTAACTATTATGGATCCAATGGAACTGATTTCGTTGAGTTTCGAGACTGTGCCTCGGAAGGCTATTTTTAAATTCAATTTAAACGATATATTTTCAAAACTGAACAAATCACTTTTAAATTCAATTTTAACACTTCTATTATCTTCAGTATTATCGATATAAATTTTATAAGCCTTCAAATTATTTTAAACAAGCTTAGAAATTTCAGATTCAACAATTTACCCAATTTTCAGTTTATTAAATCCAATAACTCAATTGCTAAATAATAAGAATATTTGAATTTAAGTTAAAAGTTAACCTTTCAAATATTTAAAATCAATTAATTATTCCATTTTAAATTGTTAAAAAGTTTAGGTCATCACATTCCTCCCCCCTTAAAAGAATTTCGTCCCCGAAATTACTATTTAGGAAGAACGGTCTCATACTCGTTTACTTTTTCCAAACCAAACAGTTCAACATCCTACCAACTATCTTTCATAAAAGGCCCCTTTATCATTCTTACCAACTTACCGAACTCTCCCACAGTTTTCAAACAGTACCCTTTTGTTCAACCATTCAGATTTCAATTTAAAATCAAATTTTGAATTATCAAAAATTTTCTCAAAATTTTTCAAACTCTCTAAATTTTCGAAAATTTTTGCCAGTGTCTCCTTTGCGCGGCTAGCTCGGTACATCTACAAAAGGCCTCTACGGGCTCCCAAATTCCAAAAAGAAAACAAAAGCCAAGTGGCTACATCAAAAACCCAATCCAATTTCATACAGAATTTTAAATACATACCTTTTTGTCGGGCAATCCAAATTTATCTTTTTGGAACCACAATCAATTTTCCTTTCCCCTTTAATACCTGCATATCTTACTTAGCAACAATATCCAATCGAATCTTTTCAAATCATTTTATACATTTCCTTACATAAGTTTTCACATCTACTTCTATGCAAATTAGTTTTTCCCATTTTCATACGAATTCAATTTATTTTCAAATTTAGAATATTGAATTTTATCTTTCATTTATAACTGATTCATATTAGTTTTATCTACTAAGTTATTTCAGTTTCATATTTAAAATTGTTTCGTTGCTAACAAAAAAATTTTTCAAAAATTTCTCTAACTTCCAAAATTTTCTAAAGTTTTTGGCAGAGTCTCCTTTGTACGGAGGAGTTTTTGCAATTTAACAATAGATATAAATATGTATACATCGACCCACACGGCCGGAAAAAGCAAAAACAGTTAATATTTCCTATTTTTATTGCGTAGGCGTACCTTTATTTAGCATTTTAAGCAAGCAACTTATTTATTTTAGCAAAAAGCGCAACCAAATCCAGCCAAACGGCCTTCAGGTACCTGTACTTACTCAATTTAAATATGTAAGTGCCATATATAGAAAATTTATTAGCGTTCCACTTACTTTCAATAGCTAAACATAAGTAATACATAAACAACAAGCACCAAACGCTTCCCATAAGCGATTTATATGATTCTAAAATTTATTCAATTTCTTTCAACAAATTTATATACCATTTCCTTCACTTTCTAATAGTTTACAACTCAATTGCTTACATTCAATTTATTTTAAATCCAAATAAGCTCATATTCCATTTCAAATGATTCAAAATCAATTTTATTTCCTTCTATTGGTTTATAGAATATCTTTACCTTCATTTACATCAAACGACGACTATTTTTATGCAAATTCGGCGACATTCGCTTAATAGTGTATCCGTTTTAATTTATAACTACTACAAATCAATCCAACTCATTCTGTATTTAATTCCATTTCATTTCTAATTTATTCTCCAACCATTCATTGCATTTCGTTTTATCTCCGCCTTGGATTCATTCAAAACAATTTATTAAACTTGGCACATTCAATACTTATAAATTAACAACCATTTCCAAATTAATTTAACCCAGACTTTCACCTTTGCTCAAAGCCAGCTTCTTTTCTCGCTCAAAACCAATCTTTTATTAAAGAAACTTTGCTTCCAATTAATTCTCCCATAACTTAAGTCTATTCTGGTAACTCAATTCCAATTAAAAACTTTGATTTAATTTTTATTCAATCCGACTTCATCCATTTATTACTTAATTCAATTAACCCATTTATTCACCCCAATTTAGATTTTGAATTCATCTACTTAATTCATTTCCAAATTTATTACATTTATACAAAACCATTCTCAATTTATTTCTACTCACCCGGGTTTTGTTTGCAACCCAAACCATTTCTATTATTATTCACTTCCATTTCATATGACATCACCTCTCTTATATCCAATTTACTTGCAAATTTCATTAAATATTATTCGAATCACACTTGAATTTTATTTGTAATTCAAACCATCACTATTTCGATCCAACTCTATTTATTTTATTTTTACAGCATCTCCTCTTATTTAATTTATTATCAAATCCAAGTCGAATTCTATTTACAATTCGAATTCATTTCCAAACTCCATTATTAATTTACAATCCAGTTATCTACCCAAGTTAAATTTTATTAACATACTCTATCAAATAATTATTTAGCTAATTAGCTTACTTCCAATTTTTTTAAATCAATATTCGATTTTATTACAAAGAATCACTTCATTAAATTTTCCTGAGTTCAAATTTGATTTATAGTTCCAGTTTGGATTTTTCTTTCATCTTTCAAAATTCCAACATTTTATTTTAAAATTTTAGAAATGCTTTTAAATCCAGCTCATACTATTAAAATAGCTTTCTATAAAAATATTTCTTACAACTCGATGTCTCAACCGGTCCATCCTTGTTCTCACAGAAATTCAGGCATACGTTGATCAGGTGTAGGAACGAAAATCTATAAGTACTTGGTAAACCTGGTTTCAACATCCAGTGAAAATACTTCGAAAATAATTTTACTAAAAATATCGAAAACAGTTTTGAAAATAGAGGAAATATCTTTGGTAAGGATGCTCTTGAAATCATCACCCCCATCATTGTCACAGTTACATTCCAGGGTTACGTTGCCGTCGCATCAGAAGTCCATGTAACTGTAGGCTCTCCGCGGCTTCTCGATTACGCCATGGAACCCACAACAGGTCACAGTTACATTTTAGGGTTACGTTGCCGTCGCAGCAAAAGTCGATGTAACTGTAGGCTCTCCGCGGCCTCTGATTTTCGCTGTCAAAATGAAACTTCTCCACTCCTACATAGGTCGCAGTCTACCGATATAAAATCAAACGCAGACTGTTGGCTCTCAACGGCACACACGACTTTCGCTATGTTACCATAGGTCGCAGTTACATCCTGGGTTACGTTGCCATCGCAGCAAAAGTCCATGTAACTGTTGGCTCTCATCGGCACACGAAATTTATGTTATGGTATACTCAACTCATAATCCTCAGGAACTAGTTTTGTCCGGACTCCTCACAGGATCAACTTTAGAACCCCCCTTGGGGCTCAAGGCAGTACCACCCGGTGGCACTCCTGAGAAGTTATTCATTTTAAGGGAGCGCCTTTTTCCCCAGAGCTATCATTAAAACACTTTATACTATACACATATAGTATCTTCCAAATCATACACCTAGTATGATCTCATACAAAGCTCCTTTACACAAAATCGATTATCTCAAAATCGATAATTCTCAAACTAGGCTTTATAAATTCTAATATTGATTTTACCCAAAAATCAAAAGCCTTTCCAAATCCAAAGGTTCCCGAAACCCTTTTTCCAAAATCCTCATAAGATCCTTTATATATATATATATATATATATATATATATATATAATTTTTTTTAAACTTTGGATCATTTCAATCTTGTATAAAACTCCTTTTATGCTTCAAACATTTTCAAAAATCCTTTTTCTTCCAGCAATAGATTCAACAAGGGAAGATTTATCTTATATAATTTGTTTATTCAAGTCAAATATTCAAATTTGATTACTCTTTTCAATATCAATTTCATTCAAATTCATACAATGGACACTTATCATCCATACGCCATACCAACCTGATCGCTCACTCGATCACACAATTTCACTTCCGAACTAGTATCGTCCACCCGACTTCCTAGTGCGGACACAGATCTGGTTTCTTGATTAGAAACCGTCATTCTCTTTGCATAGCCATAACTATGATAGAGAACATCCAGAACCAATCAACAATCCATTTCCAGGTTCGCTGTCGAAAATCGAGTGAAAAATCCCAACTCGGATTGATATAACTATCTCGAAATTCTGTGCTCGAATCTGGATCAAATCAATCTGCGAATAGAATAATATACGTACATCCTATGTATTTTATCTTCATTGATTATTAACTAAATCAATTTCCTTTCTATTCACATTCCTTTTAAATTCTATCCACATATTTACAATTGCTTCAATTCCATTGAATTATCACTTCAACTCTTACCTTAGTTGGGAATTTAATCAATAATAGTTTGAACTCCAACCAGTTATTTTTTAGAAAATAGCTTGAAAATTTTAAAATAGAAAGTGGTTGAAAAATAATTATGAGTTTGAAATATAGCTGTAAAATAGTTAACTAATGGTAAAATAGTGAGAAAATAGTTAAATAGTTTCAAAAAAATTTAAATAGTTGTGAAATAGTAATTAATTCGTAAAATAGTGGAAAACCAGTAATTAGTTTGTAAAACAGTTATAAAATAGTTAAATAACTCCAAAAGTAGTTATAAAATAAGTATAAGATAGCTTTGGGTTTAATAAGAAAGGTTGTATATATAATAAATAACTTGGAAAAATAGATTTGTACTAAAACAATTTATTTACAAATAGTCTAGAGTCAAACCGTTCAATTCCCAAATCTTCATTCTCATCAATTCAATCTAAATCTCCATTTCCATTTAAATTGTTCCAATTCCAATTTTAATAACTCCAACTTCCATTGAAATTTATTTAATCCCAATTCAAGTTGAATCAATCTTGATTCCTTTCCCAATTTAAACCAAATTCAATTTTGAACTAATTCAATTTCAATCTTGAATTTAAACTACCTCAAATTATATAAATTCGAGTTAAATTCTCAAAGGTTGGTTTAAATTTTTAAACCAAATTAACTTTTATTCAAAGTTTTTAATCAATTTAAGTTCTGAGTCCAATTCTCAAAATTCCATTTTAAATTATCTTTACGTATGTATTTCAAGGTTCAAATAAAAGTTCAATACAATTTTATTCTAAAATTTTAATTTATTATTAAATTTTATCTTACAGTTTGAAACCAGTTCTTAAACAATTTTAATTTACAAACTCAATTATTCAAATTTATTTTACTTATATAATACCATTCTCAATTTAAAGATTTTCATTAACAACAGGATGATATCATCCAATTTATTTTAAAACGTCCATCCTTTTCAAATTTCCAAATCTCGAACTCATTTTGAGATCACATAAACTCTCAATCCAAATTAACCATTTAACTTCCCAAGCTAAATCCCAATTTCGTATTGAAATTTCCAACGCGGGTTGCTTATTAACTTATTTAACTTTTCCAAAGTTAAATTCAATTCATTCCTTCAGTCAACCCTCCTCAAATTTGAATTCCCACTTCAAATTTTAAACTGAACATTAATAATCTTATAAGTTCAAAAACTTATCACCTTGGATATCACTTCTCATTCCAAACTTTAAAACTCACATTTAGAGTTTATTCAAACTATTTTTGATATCGTGTATATCCATACATAATATCATATTTATTTCTTGGCCATCCCAGCCATGCTTAAAATTTAAACCACCCTTGGTTTTAATTTCAAAACACATCCTTTAAGAATTTTCCAACCATTTAGAAATTTCACATTAATTACTTACACTGAGTAATTATTCTTTAAATTAATTACGTCATTAATTAATTCCAATTAATCACATTCGGTAATTAACTTATTTCTTAATTACCTTCATTAAGTAATTGTCCTTTAAATTACTTACCTCTAGTTACTTCATTAAGTAAATTCCTCTTTATTTATCATTTCCATTTATTATCCATTGATTAATCTCATTAAATAAGGTTTAATCAATTACATAAATTAATTGATTATCCTTATCCTAAAACCCTTCCCAAATTCATGATTTAATTTCAGTTGGTTGTATTCAAATTACCACTTAATTTACTTCCAATTCAATATTTCAGTTTGGTTGTATTTTATATTACTTCTTAATTTAATTTCAATAATTTAACAACCAATCACCTTAATATTTATTAGAAAAATTATTGCTTTATACATCAAAATATATTTTTAAATAAAATCATTTAAAACCTTTATAAGCAAATAACAAGTACGCGCTCATACACACACACACACACACACACACTCAACTCATTCTAGAGTACTTCAGACTCTATTTAATGAGTAATCCCCACCAGAGCCAAGGTTCTCGCTTAACCTTTCAGCTCTGATACCAAATGTAACGACCCGAAATTTTCGAACCCGAAAATCCTAGATAGTTATGAAAAAGAAGAAAGAGATAGAAGAAGAACAAAAACATCAACAACTCACATTCGCAGTGGATAAAATATAATAATAAATAAAGTTTACAGAAAAATACTATATCTGTTGATTACATTTAATATACATCAGAGTTACACATATATACAAACCCTGAATATATACAATTATCATGTCTCAGATTAACAATAATATAAATACAGCGGAAACACTCTATATGCTATGCCATCCAGCTCCCCTCCTGAGCTCCAGAACGCCCCTACCTGAAAATCTGTAATACTTGTCTGACCCGAGCATTACACCAAAGTAACACCCGGGTCAGGCTGGAAACCAGCGTGAGTGCCAACCCAACTTGGAATACAAAGCATACAACTTATAGAACCTAGGTAACTCAAATCAATTTACAAAGTTATAACATGTTATAGACATAACTTATTTTCAAAATAAGTTTCTTAGGTGCCAAAATTTAGATCAAACATTCTGATTCACTTAAACGTTTCATTCCAACTTATTAATCTCACATATCAATTTATAAGAATTCGAAGTGGTTTCGGGTATTTCCCAATACCCGATCTCGGCCTCTTCGAGTCACATGTCATCCTAACCCAAGTTATACAAATGAAATAAACAACATCTCATATCAGAGATATCAACTCATTCAAAGCATCCAATACCGTTCAATCATCCATAAGCAAAGCTTAATCATATACAAATCAATCCAATTTATTCTAATCGAATTTCAAACCTCAATCACTTAGATTCCTTCATTAATTAATTCCAAATCAATTAATCAATCAGCCATTCCCTATCCATTCATCTTAATTAATCACCCTAGATTTATTATCTTTCAATTACATTCAAGTAATTATCCTTAATTAATTTCATGATATTAATTATTCTTAACCCAAAATCAATAAGTAATCTTAATTACTTCATAAATTAATTAACTATATTAATTACATTAATCCTTAATTACTTTATATTAATTAACTTCTCATAAGTCACTTATTATGGATTAATCAATCTTAATGAATCAAATTTTACTTACATCGTTAATTTTATAAATTTACGATTTCCAATTATGTTCAATTTATCCTAAGCTAAATTAATTTCTTTAAATAATTAATCATTAATTAAACCGCAAATATTAATCATTCCCAAATTATCTCAACCAGTAATTAACTACCCATTTATTTACTTCATTAAATAAATTAATTACTAAATTAATTACCCAGATCATTAATTAACTGAATTAATTAATTATCCATTTTAATTTCCTACTAATTTAATGAACCACAAATCGTTACCTTTATTAACTTAAAAACATTTACTTATTTATGATTTAAGTTTAAACAATTTAAAACTCGAATACTTCGAGTCAAACAACAATTAACACAGGAATCAACCAAAACCGAAGTCACCAGATCATCAACAAACATTCAATCAAACTCAATCAATCAACCAATTATTTAAATTTAACCATTTCAATCTAAATAAAAATCAACAGAGTGAGATTTACTCACCTTTGCTTGCGATTTGCCAATCCATCCAATCTTGGCTTGGCTTCATTGTTTTCGACCCTGTATAAACATTTTATAATTTATTAATAATTTGATCTAATTTGACAATTTATTTTTAACATTAAATAAATTTTTAGTAACTAGTTTTAAATAATAGTTCTTATTTTTGAAATGAAATCTACTGGGATAAAAACTCTAAATTTAACTTTGCTATTAGTTTTTTGGTAAATAATTTATTTAACAAGTTTATACCTATTTAAGAATCCACAAATTTCAACTTAAAAATTTGATTTAAACTAAATCTTTATATAACTCCATTGTATATCTTAAACCCTTCTTATTTTCAAACTCTTATAAAATAATATATATATATATATATATTTAAAAACTGTTTCCTATGAAACCATATATTAAAATAGCCTAATATATTTTTTTAAAGAAAGGAAACAACGGTTAAAACTTCACATATTTTCATCTTCATCCTTAAACATCTTCTGTAATTAAATAAATAGATAGATGGAACTACCTTATAGCAAAACAGAGAACCAAGGTCACCACGCGACCCCAAACTTCCATCGACGCCGAGCTTCAGCCACTGCCGCCCCTCGAACCACCTCACCATCCGGGATCATCACATCCCTACGAGCTGCTCTTCACCAATATATCATCCATTCTATGCCGTTCACCCCGAACGCGCGTACGTCCCCTCAAGCTTGCCATTGATTTGAACACAACTATAACCTCTCTTTAATTATTTGGAATGAAATCATTCGATTTGACAGAAAGGAGGCTCGCGACATCGCTTCGAACGTTTCCAGATTTTAGATCTGAACATGAGGAGATCTCAAGCATCGGCACATCTCTTGATATCGAATTGGGAATTCGAAGTGAAGAGGAAGGAAGGAAGATCACTACGCGCGATTTGCGATTTGAACGAGATCGTTCGGCCATTTTCTTTCTGGTTTCGATTTTATTTATATATATATTTTTTAACTCGGTTCGACTCTGTTGAAGGTGAGAGGGGCGGTGATAAATACTGATTTGGGGTTAGTTTCTTGAGTACGAGTGTTAATTCAATATTTAAATATTGAAAATATTCTCTCGCTGCATAACGCGAAAACCCGAGCCCCAAATCAGACATGCCGACAGACGTTAATAAGGTTCTATCCGCATTTCGAACACAATGGAACAGGTTTCGCAAGCTAATTCGATCGTATGTGCGATTTACAGAAGAAAACGATCAAATTTCAATTTAATCAATTAAAATAGTTCGAAGCGTTTTGAGCTGCTAGGGTCAAACGACAACTCCGATTGGTACGAAAATTGAAATCCGATAATAACTAACTATTACGGATCCAATGGAACTGATTTCGTTGAATTTTGAGACTATACCTCGGAAGGCTATTTTTAAATTCAATTTAAACGATATATTTTCAAAACTGAACAAATCACTTTTAAATTCAATTTTAACACTTCTACTATCTTCAGTATTATCGATATAAATTTTATAAGCCTTCAAATTATTTTAAACAGGCTTAGAAATTTCATGTTCAAAAATTTACCCAATTTTCAGTTTATTAAATCCAATAACTCAATTGCTAAATAATAAGAATATTTGAATTTAAGTTAAAAATTAACCTTTCAAATATTTGAAATCAATTAATTATTCCATTTTAAATTGTTAAAAAGTCTGGGTCGTCACATTTATAGGCTCCATGCAAATATCACGCTCAAACTTCGGAAGACCTCGTATGGCACGTGAGCGGGCCCACGCGATCGATCCCATGCAATTTTGATTCGATCTGTTATCGATATGAACGTAATTCGTATCGATCAAGATTTTTTTCCAACGGAGTCGAAATTTGGCATGAACCCTCTTTAACTTATACTTAAGCTCATGTGAAAATTTCATAGCATCTGAACTTGTGGATTGAGAGATATGATCGATGCAAGTTAGCGTTTTTATCTAAGCCGCCATGTTTGTATCGATATGGTTCGTATCGATCTATTCGACTCGATCCCGAGCATGTGAAGCAAGATGACGTGGCACGAAATTCCTCGATCGATCCACTTTTTGTGCCGAACGATTGAGTCTTCCTTGTGCATGAACCTTTTTCGTATCGATTAGTAGCCATGCGTTCGTATCGATCGCTACGGTGTTGTTCGTATCGACCACTTATAAAGGCGTGGTGTACTGCTCGTGACGATCGATCGTGACTCTGTTCATATCGATCAATTATATGATCGATACGAATTAGTGGTGTGATATGGATGCGAATAAAGCCCTCACCAGATCGATACGATCAGTGCAATTCTGGAGGAGTGCGAACATAACTATTACGAATAGAACCGAGGCGATCTGGATGGATTCGAACAAATAGATATGAACAAGACTTCATGATGGATACGAACGATGTGTTTTCATTAACTTGTATCGATCATATCTCGAACATACGAACTCCGATCGACTTGAAATTTGAAATGCTGGCTCTCACAACTTTGCTTTTCATTTCTGATCAATTGTAGCTCGATCTAGACTCAGACAAGATTCATCGACATCCATAGTGAAACTGTGGTGTATAATCGATATTTGGGATGAACGATCATTGATTTTAAATTAATTTCTTGATATCTTGGCCTTGGTAAAAGGTGGGATAACACTTTACCCCCCAAAACATGCCTTTTGGTAAAAGACATGTTCTGAATAACTTCGAATCCGATATCGCAAGTCCATGTTTTATCCATAGCTATAGTATCGTCAATCAAGTTGGTGGCTGTTCGAAGCCGATTTAGTATACATTTCCACTTGTTGAAGTCGGTAATTAAATTTCACAGCCTCTCCGCCCTATCGACAGCCGCTTTGGACCCTTGCTAAGTCCATTCTGAACTTAACGATTGAATAGAAAGATCTTGTCATGCTCCGACGTTGCTTTCTATCCCTTGGAATCTGGCCCCAGCAAGGGTATATAGCGATGTCTTGGTCTTTCTAGACCGATCATAGCCTCTCCGGGCTCTTGTTGGATCCCATCATCTCACTCTTCGGTGAAGGGAAAACAGCGTCGAATGAGCCGATCCTGTAGCTCACTAGCGAAGCAGGAACACCCCTTGCACTCTGTTTGAGTGTCCTTGAACATTAAGCGATGTCATGGCCTAAATCCTAGGTCGATCATAGCCAAATCCGGGCTCTTATCAAACCCGGTTCAATCCACTCACTCTCCGATGAATGGGGAACAATGTTAACTGAGTTGATCCTATCGCTCTTCGGCGAAGCAACTCACTTCTTGCACTCTGAACCCCATCGCTTCGAGTAGGGTCAGAAAGCGATCAATCTCAAGTTGACTTTGGATATTCATCCTTTAACTCTCTGATCAAAGGTTTATCTTATGAAATTCAAGTTCATTTATTAAATTCAAATTTCGAATGTTCAATCACAAACAACATGAAAAACTAGATACTGCTTCTCCGGGCAGAGCGGTCTACTACCATCTCAGAGCATGCCTGGGGATCTCTCCGATTCCCGTACACGTGTAAGTGGAATATTCATTTTATTTTGAAATTAAATCTATAGAGTTTATGTAATCAACCACAATTCAAATCCTGAACTTGGCCCTTGCCATCATGATCAATTGATGACGAGTCATGATCCCGATCCAGGATTAGTTCTGTTAGGTAGAGGCGGTAGTTGCTCAGGTCCTACGGCCACTGTCCGATCTCTGGCGTATTGTGGCAATCTGCCACTTCTGACATGCTCTTTCACCTTATCCTTCAGATGGCAGCATTCATCGGTAGTATGCCCTTCCACTCATAGAATAGGCAGTACTTTCCTCTTCTACGCTCCCGTTCTGTGGGATCTCTCCTGGGTGGTTTCCGGTAGGGGAGCTTCCCCCCGAATCTCCGTGTAAATCCGTTCGAGGTTTTCCGTTAAGTCCATGTATTGTCTGAACTTGGGTTCTCGGAATTTCTTCCGTCTGTCAGGACCGTCGTATCTGTCATCCTGCTTTCGCTTCCCTTGTCTGCTTTAGACTATTCTTTGGAGGTTCCTTCGCCTTGCACAACATTCGTTTCTCGCCATTCGACGCGTGAATCCTCTAGCCGAATGAATCTTTCAGCTTCATGATAGAATTCTCCAAGGTCTTATGGTGGATCTCTTGCTAAAGAATCCTTAAACTTTGTGCCTTCCTCAACTCCTGCCACCGCCGCCATCAAAATCATTGATGGATCCAGGCGATCTACTGAAGCCATAGTTGCATTGAATCACAATAGAAAATCTTTTATGGACTCTCCGGTCCTCTATTTATCGATGCTAAAGTCATCACACTTTTGGGTCCCATCACGTGGACCCTAAATTGCCTCATGAAGCATTCGTCTAGCTCGTCTCATGTTCTAATTGATCCATTCTCTAGGTGCTTGAACCAAAGCGCAGCCAAATTTGATAAATATAGAGGGAATCATCGTGTCATCTCTTCCTTGGATGCTCCCAGCACTTCCATATGCCTGATATATCTGGTAATATGCATGGTTGGGTCTGATTTCCCATCATAAGGATCCAACGTAGATAGCTTGAATTTTGGAGGATTCCTTGCGTTTCTGATATTCCGAGTGAACGGACTCCGACTAACTTTCTCTAAGCCTCCGCTTGACAATCCTCTCTCATAATTCATCTCACTAATCAAGCCATTCTTTCGTCTCCATCCAAGGGTTGTCCCCTTAGCATGCTTCTACCCTGCCCCCCGGGTATCGATGGGTATTCTAGGTAATATTCTTAATGTGCATGTGGCTCATTAATGTTGGCGTCGGCTCCAGCCTGCTGAGCTCCATTCGTGGGTCTTCCAATGTCAGATCTCGAGGGTCTGCCCCCCAGGTCCTTGTTGATTGCCTTTAGGTTCTTCGTTCTGATCTTGGATCTGACCTCCATTCTCTATAACTCTAGCTAACTTGTCATGTGTTTGCAGCCACTACAGTCGGTTTAGGGTTTGGTGTTTTGGCTACTCTTATCTGCTCAAAGAAGCTTTGCATCGCTTCTTGTTGAGTCTTCAACATTCTTTCATGTATTGAATCCACCATAGCCTCCATCTCATTCCTGGTGATGTAAATCGAAGCTTGACCGACTCCACCTCCAGAAGAGGCCTCTTGGCTTCCCTTCTGTTGGCTCCTTTCTCCTCTCTGTCTTCTTGTTGATGGTCGCGTCATTGTTTTCCAAATCTGAATTCTTAAGCCTTCAAATCTAATATCTAAGCGGTAGAATCCCTGAGTTGGGCCTTCTCAGTGAAAGCATCAAAGTGTTTGCGCCAAAATTGGTCACAAACCCCGAATATCGTAAAAACACCAGTGTATGAACATAGATCAGTAGTATTCTAACACAAATCTCAGATCCAAACAAAGTAGAGAACAACAACCGAAAAATAACAAACAGAGACATAGGATTTATAGTGGTTCGGTTATCTCTGGCCTATATCCACTTCGAAAGATAATATTTTATTGATTTACTCGCTGGTTACAGTGGTTTACAGTAGTAATTTTCAAGCACAACAGTTGAGTTTGAGTGCAATAGTAATTTTGGCAGAGTTTGGACGTTGCAGTCGAAAAAAGTCCCTGTTTTGTAGGCTCTAGGGTGCTATTTATAGGCGCTCCATGCAAATATCTCGCTCAAACTTCGGGAGACCTCGTCTAGCACGTGAGCGGGTCCATGCGATCGATCCTATGCAATTTTGATTCAATCCTTGATCGATACGAACGTAATTCATATCGATCAAGATTTTGTCCAATGGAGTCGAAATTTGACATGAACCCTCTTTAACTTGTACGTAAGCTTTTGTGAAAATTTCAAAGCATTTGGATGTGTGGATTGAGAGATATGATCGATGTAAGTTAGCTTTTTTACCTAGGCCACTGTATTTTTATCGATATGCTTCGTATCAATCTATTCGACTCGATCTCGAGCACGTGTATGCAAGACGTGGCGTGAAATTCCTGAATCGATCCACTTTTTGTGTCGAACGATCGAGTCTTCCGTGTGCATTAACCTTGTTCGTATCGATCGGTTGTCATTCGTTTGTATCGATCGCTATGGTGTTGTTTGTATCAACCACTTATAAAGGCGTGGTGTATTGTTCGTAACGATCGATCGTGACTCTGTTCGTATCAATCGATTATATGATCGATACGAATTAGTGGTGTGATATGGATGCGAATAAAGCACTCACCAGACCGATACGAATAGTGCAATTCTGGAGGAGTGCGAACAGAACTGTTGCGAATAGAAACGATGCGATCTGGATGGATTCAAACAAATGGATAGGAACATGACTTCATGATGGATATGAACGATGTATTTTCATTAACTTGTATCGATCATATCTTGAACACACGAACTCCGATCGACTTGAAATTTGAAGCATTGGCTCTCACAGCTTTGCTTGTCATGTTTGGTCAATTGTAGCTCGACTTGGATTCGGACAAGATTCATCGACATCCATAGTGAACCTGTGGTGTATAATCGATATTTGGGAAGTGCGATCATTGATTTTCAGGTAATTTCTTGATATCTCGGCGTTGGTAAAAGGTGGGATAACAATATGGATAGGATTGTAAATTTATCTTCTACTTTTTCCCAATTCTCATGAAGAACGCTTCATCCTTTCACATTTTTCTTCTTTCGCTTGTTCTAGGGTTATCGCGCCTTGTTGTACCACCACATCCACCGTCGTCTTCCACCATCGTCTTCCATCGCCTTTTCCCTTTTTTCTCTCAACGAAGATGAAGGAAGATTTGGGTTGTGTTCTATTTCAAAAATCAACTAAAAACTAATTTTCAAATTTAAATCAGTTAATTACTTCAACCTTAATTTATTTTCGAAATTAGGTATTTTGTGCATTCACCTATTGTTTCTGAGTTAAATAATTGAACAGGAATAAGAGACTAGGAATATTAGTTCGAAGAAAAAGGTGCGATAATAGTATATGATATTAATTCATAACTGTACATTCTTTTAATGGTTTCTCATTTTCTTATCTTTTGCTTATTGCACATAGGTCCTTGGATTGGATGGGTATTGAGCTGGAATATTACCTTATAGGTAAGGATATGCGTTTTAACAATTTGCATTTATTTTTTGCAAAATTATTTTTAAATTTACATAAACAGTTCAACTGTTTAAGAATTAATTAGCATAATGTTAAGCAATCAATTAAAATAATTTTGCTTAATTTAACCAATCTAGTGTTCGTTATAATTTTCTACCCGGGTCAAGTAATACGGATATTTATCATTTCAATCCGCAATTTCAAATTTTACGGTTATATATCATTTCAAACCACAATCTCGAATTAAATGAAATTCATAAAATCGCTCGAGTCTATCATTTCAACCCATAACAATTTTCCCTATTCTATAGATCGTTCAGGTATGTATCATTTCAACCTATAGGGAACTTGTAGTGTCATAACGATATAAAATACAACATCCAGTCATCCAATATCAACAATCAATCATACTTCACAAACATCATCCAAATCAACCAATAAACATCAATAGATAACTAATTATCATTAACAGATGCTAAATTAACAATTAAATTCAATATTAAATTGAACGATGATTAAATACAATAAAAGTCAAATTTAACTTGAATTACGATTTAAACCTACCAAACATGAATTAATAGATTTCAAACCACATCATAAATTTAAGTTAACCAACATAAGATAATCTAGTAATTGTGAGTTAGTCAAAACACCCACCTTTGATTTAAATTGATTTGATATCCAAATTAGGGCTCAAATTTAAATAGTCTTGGAATTCATCCAAACAAGCGTTAATATGTCTGGAATTTCGATATGATCGTAGCAGAACAAACCGTGCGTAAATCCTACCTCGTATGAAGAAGTTATGTTGATTATAACGAGTTGAAAATTTAAATAAAATAAAATGAATATTAGCAAAACGGAGAACGACACCTCACCTCAACATCATCTCTCCTCATAAGAACCCGAGGCCACCTATACCGTACGAATGAGACTAACCCAACTCAGCTGCCAAGCCTGCTGCTCGACATCGCCACCTACAAGCCTCGCGACCCCCCTAGGCCAGCCGCGACCCTCCTCTACCACCAAGGTTCACCGCGGCGCCCCCTTAGCCTCGAAGAAGCTGCTGCTGTTACCGTGTAACGAACCCTAAGCGAATTTTCTCCTCGATCTAGCCATCATCCCGTCAAAAGAACAACACCAATGGATTCTGCTCGTCGAACTCCACAACCACATATCATCGATCCGACGATCGGTCGAAGTTGATCATGACACAACGAATGGTCGAGAATTAATCTCCCAATTCTAGCCACATAGAAACCCCTATCGAAAAACAAACTGCAGATTTGATTTATGCTTGTCGAGAGCTTTGAATCAGTATATAATATGATATAGTTTTGAGGAGTTTGATTTTGAAATAGATTTGGAAATTGAATTGAGTGCTTGCGAATTTGATTTTGTTTCTGCCATTGAGTAGAAGAAGTAGACAGATGGAATGTATGTACAAAAATGAGAAGTAATAAGGCTGCCAGGGTAAGAACAAAACAATATATAATAACGATGCCCGATAAGAATGAATAATACCCGAATCGATTTGAAACATAATGTTGGAGGATTTTAAGTTGATTGGTGATACAATGACTCTAGTTCTACAATCTATGTACACTACTAGAAAATGCTTAAAAACGACAGGGTAGGGCGACGGCTCCCGACGGTTTATTTCCGACGGCTTCCGACGGACCGTCGGCGGCCGTCGGAAGCCGTCGGAAAATCGCGAATTACAGGCTCCAGCCGAGTCTTTCTTCCTCATTTCAGCATAACCTAATTTTAATTTCTAAAATCCCAAATTCACTCCCCAAGCCTCTAATCACTAATTCTGTGTTTTTGCATCCTCCCCGGCTACGAATTCAACCTCTCTTGCTTTCTAGCTTAGTTATAATCTCTTATTTTCGCGAAAAATTCAATTTTTACCTTATTTATAGATTTGCATAAGATGATAAATTAGGACTAAATGGTGATTGAAGTTGTTTCCAATAGTGTGATAATAGTTTCTAGCATTCCATGGTATACCTATTTCATCTTTTATCGTGAAATTGTGAAAAACATGTATATTTTGTGGTTGTTCGTGTATATGTAAATCGTTGTGTATGCGTTGATTCTACGATTGTATATGTGTGTAGCACTGCTATCATCATATTGTGATAGTTGGAATAAGATAATATGAACGTACGAGCTAGGAGTATTATATTGCACGTATCGACTAATGCAACAAAAAATGCATGAGTCTAAATTATAATTTTGTGTGTTAAAAAATGACAAAAATGTTACACCAGTCTTAAGTTAATGTAATACATCGAATAAATATGTTAAATTAAAATATATTTTTGTAACTATGAACATTTAGTAAAACTGTATTTTTTCATAAAATGCACACATTTAATGTCTCTTAGAGAGTTTTTGGCCCCGTTTGATGAGTGTTGTACATGATCGTTATATAAATAGTCTTTTTTTCAAAAAAACGACCATTTATAATCATCTGGCACAATGTTTGTTGGAAGTGTCCTTGTATTGGACAAGTTATAAACACAGTAAGTATTTACATTTTGCATACTACTTCGTCTCAAATGGTTCATAAAATTTCGGCCTAACTTTTCTTTTTTGTTTCCTACGTACATGCATTTGTGTACAATGCAGGGAACAAAAGGAAAATGCTACCGAAATTTTATTGAATCGTTTGAGATGAAGTAATATACGAAATGTAAATGCTTACTGTGTTTGTAATGGGAAGTAGGATGTCTGACCATTGGAAAAAAATATCTTTTTGTACAAAATTTTGTATCGATACGTTAAAAAATAAAATGTGTCATATTTGAAAATATTCTTTAATTTGTGAAATAGTGCTTTAAATTCAAATATTATACGACCATGAAAATAATCTTTTTCGAATTTGTATTCTTGAAAATAAATATTAAATTTTGAACTTGTGACTCATTTTCTCAAATGGGAAAAGATTGATTATTTTGTTGATCGGAGTAGATGGATGCACCGAAGAAAAGTATTGAGATGCTCAATAAAAGAAGATTTTTGTAACGACCCGTATTTTACGTGTCGATAGATTGTAGAATTTATAGGTCGTTAGTGTTGATAAGTTGTGTGGAAGTTAACTCGTATGGTGCTTAGGTCGAATTTACGAGTTAAGTTAGTCAACGACTTAGTGCTTAAGTCGTTTGGTAGCCTAGGTCGTTAGGGATTGAGTCGTGACCGACTTAACGTCTTAGGTCATGTGATGATTGAGTCGGTAGGAGCCTAGGTCATGCGAACGAGTCATGGAGGTAGCCGACTTAAGGGGATAGGTCGTTTGGATGTTAGGTCGTTGGGGAGTCTAGTAAGCGACCTAAGAGTTAACGAGTCAGCGACCTACGTGTTAGTGAGTCAGTTGTTGGCGAGTTAAGTATGTCAACGACCTAAGAAAAGTTAGGTCGTTGAACGACTTAAGGGAGTGTTAGGCCGCTGGGCAAGTTGAGTCGCGTGAGCGACTTAGTGTTAGGGATGCTGTGTATTAAGTCGGCAGGACTTGAGTCGTTAGCGACTTATAGATAGCTTGGGCAGGAGTTAGGTCAGCATTGTTGAGTCGTAAGTCGTTGTGTTAGGTCAGCAAGGAGTTGAGTCGGCAGGGTCTTAGGTCGTAGGTCGGCATGCTAGTTAAGTCGTCAGGCGACCTAGGACTTAGGAAATGCGGCAGTGTGTTGAGTCGTGTGACAGTTGGGTCGGCAGTACGTTGAGTCGTTAGGTCGGCCTGTGTTTTAGGTCGCGTCTGGGTTAAGTCGTAAGTCGGCCTTGGTTGTATGTTGTGTTGGTTAGGTCGTAGGTCGTAGGGGCTGATGAGTCGGCAACGACTCATAGTTAGGTCGGGGACGACCTAAGGGGCGACGACCTAAGGGGTTTCCAGCCTATAAATAGAGGGGTTTGGCTCACTTTTTGGCACCGGTTTTTGAAGCGACGAAGTGCTGCCATTTTGAAGACTCGACTACAACATTTCTTCATCTTCTTTTCTCCATTCCTATCTAATTCTAACATCCATCCAAGATCGAAGATCAAGATCAAAGATCAAGAGCCAAAGTTGAAGATTTTCATCCGAAGAGGCTAGATTTCACCGTTTCAAGTGAAATTTCTCCGGATCAAGTCCAAGTCCTTGCTGTCCAGATCTGTAGTTGATTCATTTTAGGTTGTTTTGGTGATTTGGTGAGTGGTAGTTATCTCTCACACGGACCCAAAGGAGTGTAGTGGATTGGTGATATGTTTATGTGTTAAAGTTAGCGTTTTCTCGCATTTTCCTTAAGTCTGCATGTAGATCCATCATATTTGAAGATGTTTATCTATGAAAGTTATTTATCAAGTATTAGAGACAAAACCCATGTTTTAGATTTGATAGATCTATGCTAAAAACCATGATTTCACGTATGTTGGACTTTTGCTCACTTAATTACGAAATTGCCATTATAATTGATATTGCTTAATAGATCTTGTTTGAATGGTTGAATGTTTGAATGTATGTTAGATTTGATTGCTCCAAGTTAGCTTGTAGTTGATTTGGAACAAGATGGTTGAAGATGATTCAAAAGCTAAGTGGAAAGGCTCTTGAATGGTGAAAGCTGCCAATGGCATATGAAGCGGATGTGGAAGCTCATATGGATGGATTCGAGGATGTGGGATCTTGCCATGATGCGAGAAGGCAAAGCATGGTTGAGTTGGGACTTTGCGATGATATGATGAGGCAAGGCTTGTGTTGAGATGGGACGGGTCATGATGACGTTCCAAGTTGAGAGACTTTGCTATGATGTGATGAGGCAAGACATATGTTGTGATGGGACGGGTCACGAAGACGTTCCAAGCACGGGTCATGACGACGTGCAAAGTTATAACTCGGTGATGCGGTCCGGGTTGGGGTGGATAATGGTTAGCTTGAGAGGCGCTTGAGCTAGTATGGAAGTAGTCGTCGAGGAGGATGACTAGGAGGCTAAGATCTCATCGTTGTTGAAGGTTCTAGCATACTCAAAGCAAGGGTACGTTGGAACGGGTCACGATGACGTTCCAGGCACGGGTCATGATGACGTGCTAGTACTCTGGGCTGATGCGTTCGGCTTAGGCACGGGTCACGATGACGTGCGGAGTTATGGCTAAACCGGGGTTACCATTAGCCCTTGACAGGCGGTCATTCAACTAACGGTGAAATCAAGGCAATGATAACAGTGATAGCCAGAGTCATGGATGTTTAGATGTTTGGTTGTATCATCATTCGGCTTCAAGAGCGGTGTTTTCTGGGTGCTTATCTGATCTTGGTTTAGGCCTTGGGGGTTTGTATTTGGAAAACATCGTCCTTGACTCGAGTGATTATTGCTTTACCTTACTTATCTGCTATGTTATGCTTACTTCTCCTTAGTGTGTGTCTGGGGGCTATCACTGTAGAAAGAGGTGGAGTGGGATGGTTTGGTTCCTATTCCTTTTATCCTTTATGCTCTTTTGGTATGCTTGATTGTTAATTTACTGCTCACTAAGACTTTGTCTGACTCAAGGTTTTATGTCTCCTCTTATTACCTTGGGCTGTTCATCCATGTTGGGATGGGCAGACTAGGTAGCAGGTGACAGGTGCTGTGCTAGGAGTTCTACGATGAAGATGACGAAGACGAGCAGGAGGCTTTGCATATTAGTTTTCTTACTATATGTACTGGGTATCCGCTGCTGTATTTGGTTGAGTGATTTGTAGTGAGGCTTTCATGTATGGATTTGAGTAGATGATTGTATGAAACTACTGTGATGCTTATATGATGATGTTCTGTTCTATGGAGCTTCACTATATTATATTTCTCTATTGTATTTTATCCATGCGCTGTGAGTTATGCGATAGAGATTCTTCTGTTTTGTTTTACCCTGACTATCGTCCATGGCTGCCTGGCACACCTTTTAGCGCATTATTTCCTTGATTTGGTGCGGGAGTCATGGGCGGTCGTCACATTTGGTATCAGAGCTTTGGTGAATCGATTTCAGCCAACGCTCGCTGACGTAACTACGTATGAGAGACGTAATTGTATTTTGATGGATGATTACTATATATAATATAGTAGCCTAGAAGGATTTGAACTCCTTATGCAGTTGTTTCTTAAGGTGTTCTAATCATTCTTATTACAGATATTAAGGATGAGTCGAAGAGGGAGACCAGCTGCAAGGGAAAGCCGTGCTGATGAAGGAGCTGTTGATTATGGAACTATGTTCGAAGCGATGATGACTTCGATCATGAGAAGGATACCAGCTTCAGGATCATCAGTGGATGTGGGAGTTCAAGTTCAAGCTCCAAGACCGGTGGATTTTGCTAAGCTTTGCAAGGATTATACTTCTCTTGGAGGAAAAGCTTTCTTGGGGACGGAGTCGACTATTGAGGTGCAGAGATGGATTGATGCTTGCAAAAGGATCTTTGGTGACTTAGGGATTGAGGATGCAACTAAGAGAAAGCTTGCATCGAGACAGCTTCAGGGAAGAGCTGCTGATTGGTGGAATTCTATCACCATAGATACACCAGAAGAGGATATTACTTGGGAGCAGTTCCAAGTTAGATTTGAAGCCAAGTTCATCTCTACTGCTCAGAGGTCTGTTTTGTTCAAGAGATTTGTGGAGCTCAAACAAGGCGGAAGGCCTGTTCTGGAGTATATTTCTGAGTTCGAAGCTTTGTCTAAGTATGCCAGATCATATATTGATTCTCCCTACCAGAAGAATGAAAAGTTTGTGACTGGTCTGGATGCTTATCTAGGAAGGCAGTTAGTGGATCATCTGGACGATCCATTTGAGAAGCTGGTGGAGAAAGCTCTGAGGCATGAGAGTTTGTTTCCTAGGGAAAGTTCTGTTGTTGCTGTAACCAGGGAAGGATCTAAACCACAGCAGAGTGGGAATAAGAAGAGGAAGCAGCAGCAACAGAAGGGAAAGGATGGTCAGAAGAAGCCAAAGGGCGAGGTGACTTGTTATAACTGCCGTCAGAAGGGTCATCTTTCTCGGGATTGCAAGAATCCGAAGGTGCAGTTGAAGTGTTACAACTGTGATAAGCTGGGACACATTAAGAAGGACTGTCCAGAACCGAGGAAAGATAGGCAGGTTGTGCAAGCCTATGCTTTGGGGGCTGTTCCATCGTCTTCAAAAGCTCCGACTGCTGAAGAAAAGGGGAAGAGTGTGGTGGTTCAAGGTACTCTTTCTATTTGTGGTGTTCCAGTTAGAGTGTTGTTTGATACTGGAGCGTCGCATTCTTTTGTTTGTGATGATTTGGTAAGCCGGTTAGGTATGAAACCGGATATTGTTGATAGGCCATTGGTTGTGACTAATCCAGTGGGGGGTTCGTCATGTTTGTGTATGATATGCCGTGGTCTAGTTGTGTCGAGTCATGATTGCTCGTTTGTTTGTGATTGCTTTGTTCTGAACTTTGCGGGGTTCGGAATTATTTTGGGTATGGACTGGCTTAGGAAGTATGCGGCTAGGATTGATTGTGAGAGGCTTGAGGTGACAGTCGGGAATGTGGAAGGGCGAAAGGTTGTGATACGATGTAAGCATGAAGAAGGCGTCTTCATGAGCTTCATGTATTCGCTAGTTGTTCCACGGGATGGACTGTCATCGGTGCCTATTGTGAATGAGTTTGAGAATGTCTTTGAGGAAGTCAAAGGGTTGCCGCCGCATAGGGAGATCGAGTTTCGTATCGATCTAGTTGAGGGAGCCAGACCTGTTGTGATGCCTCTTAGGCGGATGGCACCGAGGGAGCAGCAAGAGCTGAAGGTGCAAGTTGATGACCTTTTGCAGAAAGGATTCATTCGGAGAAGTGTGTCCGAATGGGGTGCGCCAGTTGTGTTCGCAACCAAAGCGGATGGATCGTTGAGGTTGTGTGTGGATTATCGTGAGCTGAATAAGGTGACTAAGAAGAACAAGTATCCATTGCCGAGAATAGATGACTTGTTTGATCAGCTTCACGAGGCTAAGGTGTTTTCTCAGATGGATTTGGCAACGGGATTTCACCAGTTGAGAGTGGCGAAGGATAGTGTGCCGAAGACTGCTTTCAGGACACCATCCGGGTTTTATGAGTGGCTGGTAATGCCGTTTGGATTGACTAACGCACCAGCATATTTTGTGGATCTTATGAATAGAGTGTTCAGAGATCAGTTGAATAGGTTCGTGCTTGTGTTCGTGGATGATATTCTGATTTATTCCAGAACTGAGGGAGAGCACAAGACACACTTGAGGATTGTTTTGGGAATTTTGTGGAAACATCAGCTGAAGGCTAAGTTTTCGAAGTGTCACTTCTGGAAGAGTGAAGTGAGGTTCTTAGGCCATGTTATCTCTGGAAATGGAATAGCGGTTGATCCCGCTAAGGTGGCAGTGATCCAGGATTGGGTTAGACCTAAGAATGCATCTGATGTGAGAAGTTTTCTTGGATTAGCAGGATATTATCGTCGGTTTATCAAAGACTTTTCCAAGATAGCTGCACCGTTAACAGGATTGACAAAGAAGAACCAGGTGTTCAGATGGGATGATAAGTGTGAGCAAGCTTTTGTAATCCTGAAAGAGCGATTGACGAGTGCTCCTGTTTTGACTATTCCAAGTGGGAATGATGAGATGGTGGTTTACACCGATGCATGTGGCACTGGACTAGGAGCGGTGCTAATGCAGAAGCATAAAGTTGTTGCGTATGCTAGTCGACAACTAAAGCCGCATGAAAGGAATTATCCGACTCATGATTTGGAGTTAGCGGCGATTGTGTTTGCTTTGAAGATGTGGAGACACTATCTATTGGGAGTTAGATTCGAGCTGTTTACAGATCATAAGTCGTTGAAGTATCTGTTTTCCCAAAAGGATTTGAATCTTCGACAGCAAAGGTGGCTAGAGTTCTTAGCATCGTATGATTTTGGTATAGCCTATACTCCAGGGAAAGGTAACGCAGTGGCTGATGCGTTAAGTCGAAGACATGCAGGATTGGGAGCCATGTTTTCGGAATGGAAGAGTCTTGAGTATTTGGCTGGATTTGATTTCAGGCCTAGATGCGAATTGGAACCTGAGATGTTGGCAAACTTATCAATAAGGCCTACTCTTGTGGAAAGAATTGGCGAGGGTCAAAAGCAAGACGATGAGCTTGTCAAGGTTATCCGAGATTTGGAATCTGGATTGGACCCAGAGAAGAATAAAGGATTTGAAGTCGATCGAGAGGGTTGGCTTCGAAAGCAAGGGCGACTAGTTGTTCCCGATGTAGATGGATTGAGAGATGAAGTTCTGAGGGAGAGTCATCACTCGAAGTTGACAATTCATCCAGGTGGAAATAAGATGTATCGGGATATGAAGAGAACCTACTACTGGGAAGGTATGAAGAAGGATGTTGGAAATTTTATTTCCAAGTGTATGAATTGCCAGTTGGTGAAAGCTGAGCAGAAGAAGCCCAGTGGATTGCTTCAGCCATTAGAGGTTCCTACATGGAAGTGGGAGCAGGTGTCGATGGATTTTATCGATGGTCTACCTAGGACAAGAGCGGGAAATGAAGGGATTTGGGTCATCGTAGATCGTTTGACCAAGAGTGCAAGATTCATTCCTGTTCGATCGACTAGGACTGCATCGAAGTTGGCTGAGTTGTATGTTAAGTGGATAGTTCGTTTCCATGGTGTTCCGAAGAGTATAGTGAGCGATCGAGACCCATTGTTCACTAGTAGATTTTGGAAGAGCTTCCAGGAAGTTTTGGGAACCGAGTTGTGTTTGAGTACAGCTTATCACCCTCAAACAGATGGTCAGACTGAGAGAGTCAACCGAGTTTTGGAAGATCTTCTTAGAGCATGTGTTTTGGACTTCGGAGGATCATGGGAAGATCACCTTCATTTGGTGGAGTTTGCTTATAATAACAGTTATCAGTCGAGTATCGGTATGGCACCATATGAGGCATTATATGGAAGACCGTGTAACTCTCCGACATGTTGGTTGGAAACCGGAGAAAAGCTGATACTTGGGCCAGAGATGATTCGACAGACTTCAGATTGTATAGAGATCATTCGGCAACGAATGAAGGCAGCCCAAGATCGTCAGAAAAGTTATGCAGATAATCGTCGAAAGGATTTGGAATTCGACGTGGGTGATAGGGTTTTTGTGAAGATTTCTCCATTGAAGAATGTTATTAGATTCGGGAACAAAGGAAAGTTAACTCCGAGATTTGTTGGACCATTCCCGATTATCAAGCGAATTGGAAAACTCGCTTATAGATTGGAGTTACCGGAGAAGATGGTGGGTGTGCACAATGTTTTTCATGTATCCTATCTACGGAAGTATGTGCACGACCCAACTACGGTGGTTTTTGCTGATAGCTGTGAAGACTTGGAGGTTGATCCTGTTGTTTCGAGACCTCGTAAGCCGCTTCGTATTGTTGAAACCGATACGAAACAGCTTAGGAGGAAGACGATTACGTTGCTCAAGGTACAATGGAGTGATGATGTTAACGACTGTACATGGGAGGAGGAAGAGAGGATGAAGGCAGCTCATCCCGGACTCTTCGAGGTATGGCCCTAAAGTGTCGTGACATCTCATGAATTTGTAGCTTGTTCTAAGTCTTAGAATTCTGCATGCTAGGTTAGAATTGGATGCATGATCTGTTGATTGCTATGGATGGTAGGCATGCGGAATATCTTTGATTTCTGTTGATTGCTTGGAATTTCGAGGGCGAAATTCCTAAGGGGGAGAGAATGTAACGACCCGTATTTTACGTGTCGATAGATTGTAGAATTTATAGGTCGTTAGTGTTGATAAGTTGTGTGGAAGTTAACTCGTATGGTGCTTAGGTCGAATTTACGAGTTAAGTTAGTCAACGACTTAGTGCTTAAGTCGTTTGGTAGCCTAGGTCGTTAGGGATTGAGTCGTGACCGACTTAACGTCTTAGGTCATGTGATGATTGAGTCGGTAGGAGCCTAGGTCATGCGAACGAGTCATGGAGGTAGCCGACTTAAGGGGATAGGTCGTTTGGATGTTAGGTCGTTGGGGAGTCTAGTAAGCGACCTAAGAGTTAACGAGTCAGCGACCTACGTGTTAGTGAGTCAGTTGTTGGCGAGTTAAGTATGTCAACGACCTAAGAAAAGTTAGGTCGTTGAACGACTTAAGGGAGTGTTAGGCCGCTGGGCAAGTTGAGTCGCGTGAGCGACTTAGTGTTAGGGATGCTGTGTATTAAGTCGGCAGGACTTGAGTCGTTAGCGACTTATAGATAGCTTGGGCAGGAGTTAGGTCAGCATTGTTGAGTCGTAAGTCGTTGTGTTAGGTCAGCAAGGAGTTGAGTCGGCAGGGTCTTAGGTCGTAGGTCGGCATGCTAGTTAAGTCGTCAGGCGACCTAGGACTTAGGAAATGCGGCAGTGTGTTGAGTCGTGTGACAGTTGGGTCGGCAGTACGTTGAGTCGTTAGGTCGGCCTGTGTTTTAGGTCGCGTCTGGGTTAAGTCGTAAGTCGGCCTTGGTTGTATGTTGTGTTGGTTAGGTCGTAGGTCGTAGGGGCTGATGAGTCGGCAACGACTCATAGTTAGGTCGGGGACGACCTAAGGGGCGACGACCTAAGGGGTTTCCAGCCTATAAATAGAGGGGTTTGGCTCACTTTTTGGCACCGGTTTTTGAAGCGACGAAGTGCTGCCATTTTGAAGACTCGACTACAACATTTCTTCATCTTCTTTTCTCCATTCCTATCTAATTCTAACATCCATCCAAGATCGAAGATCAAGATCAAAGATCAAGAGCCAAAGTTGAAGATTTTCATCCGAAGAGGCTAGATTTCACCGTTTCAAGTGAAATTTCTCCGGATCAAGTCCAAGTCCTTGCTGTCCAGATCTGTAGTTGATTCATTTTAGGTTGTTTTGGTGATTTGGTGAGTGGTAGTTATCTCTCACACGGACCCAAAGGAGTGTAGTGGATTGGTGATATGTTTATGTGTTAAAGTTAGCGTTTTCTCGCATTTTCCTTAAGTCTGCATGTAGATCCATCATATTTGAAGATGTTTATCTATGAAAGTTATTTATCAAGTATTAGAGACAAAACCCATGTTTTAGATTTGATAGATCTATGCTAAAAACCATGATTTCACGTATGTTGGACTTTTGCTCACTTAATTACGAAATTGCCATTATAATTGATATTGCTTAATAGATCTTGTTTGAATGGTTGAATGTTTGAATGTATGTTAGATTTGATTGCTCCAAGTTAGCTTGTAGTTGATTTGGAACAAGATGGTTGAAGATGATTCAAAAGCTAAGTGGAAAGGCTCTTGAATGGTGAAAGCTGCCAATGGCATATGAAGCGGATGTGGAAGCTCATATGGATGGATTCGAGGATGTGGGATCTTGCCATGATGCGAGAAGGCAAAGCATGGTTGAGTTGGGACTTTGCGATGATATGATGAGGCAAGGCTTGTGTTGAGATGGGACGGGTCATGATGACGTTCCAAGTTGAGAGACTTTGCTATGATGTGATGAGGCAAGACATATGTTGTGATGGGACGGGTCACGAAGACGTTCCAAGCACGGGTCATGACGACGTGCAAAGTTATAACTCGGTGATGCGGTCCGGGTTGGGGTGGATAATGGTTAGCTTGAGAGGCGCTTGAGCTAGTATGGAAGTAGTCGTCGAGGAGGATGACTAGGAGGCTAAGATCTCATCGTTGTTGAAGGTTCTAGCATACTCAAAGCAAGGGTACGTTGGAACGGGTCACGATGACGTTCCAGGCACGGGTCATGATGACGTGCTAGTACTCTGGGCTGATGCGTTCGGCTTAGGCACGGGTCACGATGACGTGCGGAGTTATGGCTAAACCGGGGTTACCATTAGCCCTTGACAGGCGGTCATTCAACTAACGGTGAAATCAAGGCAATGATAACAGTGATAGCCAGAGTCATGGATGTTTAGATGTTTGGTTGTATCATCATTCGGCTTCAAGAGCGGTGTTTTCTGGGTGCTTATCTGATCTTGGTTTAGGCCTTGGGGGTTTGTATTTGGAAAACATCGTCCTTGACTCGAGTGATTATTGCTTTACCTTACTTATCTGCTATGTTATGCTTACTTCTCCTTAGTGTGTGTCTGGGGGCTATCACTGTAGAAAGAGGTGGAGTGGGATGGTTTGGTTCCTATTCCTTTTATCCTTTATGCTCTTTTGGTATGCTTGATTGTTAATTTACTGCTCACTAAGACTTTGTCTGACTCAAGGTTTTATGTCTCCTCTTATTACCTTGGGCTGTTCATCCATGTTGGGATGGGCAGACTAGGTAGCAGGTGACAGGTGCTGTGCTAGGAGTTCTACGATGAAGATGACGAAGACGAGCAGGAGGCTTTGCATATTAGTTTTCTTACTATATGTACTGGGTATCCGCTGCTGTATTTGGTTGAGTGATTTGTAGTGAGGCTTTCATGTATGGATTTGAGTAGATGATTGTATGAAACTACTGTGATGCTTATATGATGATGTTCTGTTCTATGGAGCTTCACTATATTATATTTCTCTATTGTATTTTATCCATGCGCTGTGAGTTATGCGATAGAGATTCTTCTGTTTTGTTTTACCCTGACTATCGTCCATGGCTGCCTGGCACACCTTTTAGCGCATTATTTCCTTGATTTGGTGCGGGAGTCATGGGCGGTCGTCACAATTTTTGTAATGATATAAACGTATTTGTTGAATTCGCTTTAAGTAATAACGGAAACGATCCAGAAATTCATTGTCCGTGTAGTGGGTGTAGACATTTGAAGTATTTGTTACCAGATATTGTGAAAGTTCATTTGTCCCAAAACAGTTTCGTACCCGAGGATTATGTTTGGGATCGGCATGAAGAAGTTGTAGCTAATACTTGTGTAGAGTCAGAAAGTGTCGTTAACGAAGTAGTTACGACGGCCCATATAGAAAATATGGTCGAAGATGCAGCACGATCAATGTTTCCTATGATTGAAGTTGACGGCAATAATGGAAATATTGAAGAACCAAATATTGCAGCAAAAAATTTTTATGATTTACTAGATGTTGCTAAAAAACTTATTTGGGATGGTTGTAAAAGCGGCACTCAGCTGTCAGTAATCGCAGAATACATTGCGATGAAGTCAAAATACAACATCACTAAAGCTGGGTTTACGGCTGTTGTACACGCTGCAAAAAGACATATGCCGCCCGATAATCTAATGTGTGAAAATCACTATAAAGTTAAAAAACTTATGTCGGCTTTTGGTTTACCTTATTAGAAAATAGATACATGTTTAAAAGGCTGCGTGTTGTTTTGGAAAGAAGATGCAAACCTTAGAAATAGTAAATTTTGTAATCAGGAGAGATACAAACCTAGAAAAAGAAGGGGAAGGAAGTTCCGTACAAGCGTATGCATTACTTACCGATCACTCCAAGGCTTCAAAGAATATATGCATTTTCTGTAACTGCATCGAATATGAGATGGTATAGTGTGAGAATGGAGGAAGAGGGTACGTTGACACATCCGTCCGATGGAGAAGCATGGAAGCATTTCGATAAAACGTATCCAAATTTTTGCAGCAAAGAGTGGAAATGTTAGATTAGGATTATGTACGGATGGTTTTTCGCCATTTTCTCAATTTGGTTCTAAATATTCATCCTGGCCCATTATCATCACATCGTATAATTTACATCTGTGGATGTGTATGAAAATGCAATATATGTTTCTTACTATTGTTGTTCCTAGCCCCGACGATCCGACACAAGGAATCGATGTATATTTACAACCGTTGATTGAGGAGTTAAAAATACTGTGGAACAAATGAGTAGAAACATACGATGTGTCCAAGAAGAAAAAATTTCGTATGTTTGCTTCTTTGTTATGGACTATAAGTGATTTTCCTACCTATGCAATGCTTTTAGGATGGAGTACTGCCGGTCGTCTAGCATGTCCATATTGCATGGATGAAACATGAGCATTTTCTTTACCTTATGATAAGAAAATTTCATGGTTTGACTGTGAATATATTATTTGAAAGTGTTCCTCGTAATGACGAAGGCGATGAACAAGAGTCCTCTCAAGCAATGTTATCTATTTTTAGACAATATGGTTGGCCTTCTGGAAAATGTGCAGAAATATGGCTTGACGATAGACATCTTCATATAGCGCACACTTATATTCTTCTAAATTGTGCCGAGGTTGCACCATTTGTTAGGTAATCTAAAATAATAATTTGTTTTTTATTCTCTTCTATAATGCATGCGCGTGTATAACCAAATCTAATGGTTTGTTTATATATACAATGTTTATGAATGTGAACATCCGAACGGAGATCTTAGTAAAGAATTTTCCGATTGGTTTTCAAGTTACGTTTATGAGCCGAGAAATTGTGTTATTGAAGAAGGGTTGAAACATCTTGCGATGGGACCAAAAAGAGTGGTCAAGTCAAATCCAATATATTTTGTCAATGGATATAAATTTAACACCAAAAAATACGGTGCAGAAAATTAACGAATAATACTAGTGTATTTGTTAAAGGTAGCGCTGATCTAGAAAATCACGTAAATAATTTTTATGGCGCTCTAACACAAATTTGGCAACTGCCATATTTCTCACAACCCGCGGAGGAGGTGTTTCTATTTAGATGTAATTGGTTTAGAAATGTTTCAGGTTCTGAAATTAATGTGCACAAGGATTATAATCTTACCAAAATAAAGCATACATCGCACTATCATAAGTTCGATCCTTTTCTACTAGCCAAACAAGCATTGCAGAAAATAGATAAAGCAAATTGGTCTGCAGTTTTTAAAACAAAAGCCAGATTTACATTCGATGGGAAGAATATTCCAGACGAACAAGCTTATCAGGCAGATCGTGAGGAAAATAACAAAATGATAATTACAGACGATCATATAGATTTGGTCCTTCGATCGATGAATCAAATGTTTTGGTAGAAGCGTTTGAGTGCAGAGGAAAATATCATAGAAAACGAGACCGAATCTGAATTCGAGAACGATGATGATTGATAAAATTCCGAATTTGATTTTTTTGCAGTGATGTAACTATGTTGAATTCTTGATGTATTATGAAATTGATGTAACTATGAAACCAAATCTGTACATTTACCATTGTTTACATGATTTATATCATTTCCATTTATCACTTATTTAGCAATTGTTATTAAAAATGCAATGTAATCTGCGTATCGTCGGAACATGAGACCCAACTGTAACGACCCGATATTTTCAACCATTCGCATCCATTATAACTGTATAGGTAGACACTCATGCTGGAATTGAATTGCTCAAAATACCGCGTTGTAAATAAAAATTTGGCAAATCTCAGAATATACAGTAAATAATAATCACAGATCACAGACACAGAGTATTTAATAATGCAGCGGAAGTAAAAGAGATAGTAGTTCATGAAGCTACTATATAAATATATCAGAGATACATAAAATACAACAGAAGAAATAAAGTACAAAAGAAGTCTCAATACATAGAAATCTACTAATACAAGAGCTGGAAAGAGCCAATAGAACGAAAAGATAAAACTAGACAGCAGATAATCTCCAGCGATTCCAATCTCCAGAAAGTGGAAATCCAAATCTGTGAATACTCAGGCTGACCCAAGCGTAAATAAAAATACAAACACTCGAGTCAGGACATACATACTTATACAATGTAAACCAACTCAAGTGAACTGTAGTAAAAGTACAAGTAACTTAGAAGATGCTTGGGACTGCCCATCCTCTAAGGATCCGTTAAACTATTTACTATATAGTAATATACACTATACACAATAGGTCTAATCAGTAAAGTATAATCATATAGAAAATAGCGTTAAGGGGATGGTGAACCTTAACGCGGCCGGATTTTTAAACCAAAATCGTAGTGGGCTCGATATAAGAAACATATGACAAGGCACGCGAGTCAATGCCAAGGTGGATACACCGTTTGCACTCCCGGACCGGTGGTGACGGCAAGCCAGCAGCTTCCGCCCACCTCGAGACATACCCCGAATCAAAGTGGCACCACCATATCGAATCCCAAAAGTAATAGAATGGTTTTCGAAGAAGCATGCTCGATGAAAGGGTGCGACCCTTTGTGTAGCCCGGTATAGCTCCTGTTTTAGTCATAATTAGGCCATCCATCAGCGTTCTCTTACTTCATTCCAATAGCGTTCGCCAACCAACCAACTTCGTTCTGGAATCTCCAACGCGTACACGGTTGTCAAATTGGTTTTCGGTATCGACAGAGAATATGCCAGATATCTGATCCCGGTCTCTTTGCCAACCAATCGTTATTATAACCCGTGGTTATAACTTTAAATCAATAATTTATGCTTCAAATTAAAATATCCTTTTCAATCCAATTCTTTATCAAAATAAAGATTAAATCATTTCGAAAACCATTTCAATATACCAACATACCATATCTTTCAAATTCAAATATTTATCAAAATAAATATCAAGTCATTTCTAACCATTTCAATATATTAAATTATCATATCCTTTCAAAAACTCCTTTCAAATCAATTCAATATATTTAAAATATCAATCCTTTCAAAACTTCCTTTCAAATCATTTTATTATCAAAATATCATATCTTTCAAAACTTCATTTCAAAACATTTCAATATCAAAATATCATATCTTTCCAAAGCTTCAATTTCAAATCATCATATAAGTTCAAATCCAAATATTCAACTTTAAATACCTTTTAAATTCAAAGATATCATTCATTTATTATCTTTCCAAATCACCTTCTATATAGCTTATATTGTAATCAAAATAATTCATTTAAACCATTTAAAATTTAACTTCATATACTTTCAAATCAAATATTCAATTTTCAAAGTTTTAAACCATTATGAGTTCATTTACTAAGTTAAAACCATAAATATTGAAAATTTCAACCCTTTACAGCATTCAGAAAAGGGTGCTGAAAGTTATACTTCAAGGAATTTCAATTTAAACCATTTAAACATTATAAAAATCATATTTTAACATTCAAAGATGTTCATTAAAATACACTTTTAATTTATGATTTTTATAAAGCAACATTTTATAATTAAATCAAATTTCACAAATCCACTTAATAAATTCAAGTGTAAACTTTCCTATTTTTACATTTAACACTTTATTAACATTTACATTTTTCAAATCATCATTTCACAAATTAAACTAAATTCCCAATTTATTTAATTAACTTAAAACTTTAAACAAAACCAAATTCCACATTTCCAAATCAAGTTGTATTTTCAAATTTCACTTTTTAAGCATTCATTTATTTAACACTTAAATTCATAGAAAATCAATAATACTTTAATAAATCACTTAAATTCAAATTTAAATCAATTTAACATATTTACCATTTTCCAAATGAAAATTTAAATTTCCATTTTATTTATATAACTAAAATATCATTTTTTTACCAAAATTTCCAAATTTCCAAACTTAAGTTATATTTCAATAATCCAATTTAACCATTCATTAATTACATTTTTAACTCATAGAAAATTCATAATTCTTTATTTTAAAACATTTCAAAATCTATTTAAATCAAATTTCATAAATTTATATTTTTAAAATACTTAAAAATATCCAAAAACACTTCAAAAAATAACCACGGGTCTGTATATAGTTTTCTAACCTAGGTCAAGTGATATGGATATGTATCATTTCAATCCGCAGTTTAAAAAGAAAAATTCGTATTTTATCATTTCAAACCCGCAATCCCAAGTTTAAATAAATTAAATAAAAACCATTCAGGCCTATCATTTCAGCCCATAACGATTTTTTCTATTCTAAAGTCCGTTCGGGTATGAATCATTTCAACCCATAGTGATTTCTAATCTACAGGGAACTTGCAGTGTGATAAACAGATATAAATGAACAGTAACAACATATATATAATAACAGATGATATGACATGAAATTTAACAGGTTTAACATCATATATAATTAATCACAGGCAATTATACATCATATGATTTTTCTACACATTCAATTGTTGTTGTTTCACAACTGCATAAGTATAAATGTCGTGTGGGTTTTACTAACCTTTATGGTCAGAGATTGCAATACAAATGACACAACGGATTCCAGAAGGCACGATGACACAACAATAGACTCAAGTGGGAAGAGATCCAAACTTAGAACTTGTGTTGCAACCCAAAACAAAACCAAGATAAATTAACATTTCAACACAACATTAAATTGAAACAACTTTGAAATAAAAGGAGATATGAATACACAGTCTTTTGCCTTGCTTTCTACATTTGATTGCACGGCCTAGGGGAAGTTCTAGCTCAGGTTTGGACATGCTTTGGCTCAGGTTTGAACATAGGAAATGCATGGCATGAAGGCTAGACATGCGGAGGAAGTTACAAGGTAGGAATGTGAAGGGGTTTAGGCAAAATAGGTGGGTTTTTGGTCAACAAAAGGCTCGGCCATGTAGGGGTTTGTCTTGGACATTCAAGTTCAGGTCTGGATAGATGTTGTGGTGGTGTGTGGTGGTCTGGTCAGAGGTGGTGGTGGTGGTGGAAAAAGAGGTGGTGAAACAACAAGGCTCAAACTAGCATGTTTTCAAGGCATAGGTTGTATTTTTTTATTTTAGCATCATGGTGGGTTCGACCATGGTTCAGATCTGGGGAGCAAGTGGTGATGATGATAGGGAAGAGGTATAGGAGTTGATGGCCATGGCTATGGAGTGGAGGTCGAGCAAAAGAGTGGAGAGAACAAGGCAAAAATACATAAGAAAATAGGAAGAAAAGGAAGAAAATAAGAAGAAGACATTACCCAAAATGTTTGAAGCCATGAATAAAATGAAGAATGGTTTCTTGAGTGAGAAATAGGATGAAAGTCACGGCTAAAAACTGAAAATGGGCAGCCAAAATGAATAAGTGAGATGGTTATGGCATTTGAAACGTTTTTGGACAATGAAACGTCTAGAAATGAAACGCCTTAAACGTTTCACATTTCCGTTTCTAAAGTATCAAATAAAAAAATCAGAAAAAACCTTTAAAAACCGAAACCAAGTGAATATATAAGAAGAAGAAAAAATTAAAGAAAATATAAAAAGAATGAAAGAAATTACTTAAAAATACAAAACAGTGTCCAGAAATTACAAATAAATCACTACTAGTCTTGGAAAAATGTCCGCTTCATTTTAAAAATATTATGACGTGAAAATTTGAAATAAAATAATTTATTTATCATTTTCAAAATAAAATAAATAATTAAATTGGAGAAAAAAAGAATAGGAACTAAAGAAAATGTATAAAAATTGAAAACAGCGCATGGAAATTACAAGAAAAATACTACTAACTCTAGAAAAATTCCTACCTCACTTTAAAATATTAAAAGACAAAAATATACATAAAATAACATAATAATACACATTAAAATAAAATATGAAAAAGAAAATATAAATTATAAAATTTAAAATGACAAAATTGCAGAATAAACAAATTGCACTCAATATTGAAATATACATAACTTTCACAGTTTAAGTCCGTTTCCAACGAAACGAAAAGTAGTGTCCAAGTTATTTCATCTATTTTCTTAAAAAAAGATAAAATTTAAGATTTTAAATAATTTAAATTTGAAGTTTAAAAGTCAAAGTTTGACCAGTTTGAACAGATTCACCTTTCAGTAAAATATCCAATTTATACAAGTTTGGAACTATAATTCACATAAAAATCAACATTTATATTTAAAATAACATAACTTAATCATTTTAATAAATAAAACAAAATTCTTAAATCAAAATTTCAAATAAAATAATCAAAATAAACAATTAAAATAAATCACAAAATTCAGGGTTGTTACACTCTCCCCCACTCAAAACTTTTCGTCCCCGAAAAGGAATGAGGTACGGGAAAGCACATAAAAGATAGAAATGAAATAAGATTAAGACAAGGTGACCAGAAGATTGAGATTATACCTGATAACTGTTGTTACAGGTAAGTTTAACAAGGTGGAGATGATCTTTCTAAGATTCTCCAAAATCAAGAACACAAGCACGCAAAATAGATTCAAAATGAGTACCAAAGATTATCAAAGATTATAGAAAGATTTCTAAACAGAAAGATTATAAAAAGATGCCTATACCAGTCTATAGCAAGATAAGGATGATAAGGACAACCAAAAGATAGTTTGAAAAATAAAATAAGGAAATAAATTTGAAAGCATGAAAATTTCAACTTAAATAGAGAATAAATCTTTACACAAGTTAAATAAATCTTAACTATCTCAAATTTCATTATCTTATTATCCAATCATCTTAAATTAACAATTTTTAAAACCATGGGTCTGAAAAATAATCATTTTTTTACACTCACAATGTACTTAATAAATTTTATTATTCTTTATTTCCAATTAAAATTAAATTTATTCCTCTCAATATATTTATCACTTATGTTTTTTTTTTTTTTTTTTTTTTGGCAAGGCCGACGGGGTTGGATGGTCCCCGACCATTTTATTGCAACACCAGGGAAAAACAAATACAACAGAGAGCATAAACTCATAGAAATACAGAGGAGACTATGGTGTTGCAAACACAAGGAATAACAAAAAGAAGAAAAAAAACATGAAACAGACAAAGCATAACAAAATCAACCTAGAGAGCCCACTGCTATTCCTGGATCAAATGCAAAAAGCATCCTAACCACTGAATATATCTCATGCATAACACATAACTTCAATACTTCATCTGATTTGGCATTAGTTGGATCAAATACCCTAATATTCCGCTCCCTCCACACCACAGCAACATAACATTTTAGAGCAACACAAAAAATTCTTTTTCTATCATGCTTGTTACCAGTTTGTGAATAAATTCTTTCCCATTCCGCTGCATTGCTATGTAATGGTCTTCTACTACAATATTTGTTCATTACCTCAGACCATATTTCCTTCGTAACATTACATTCAAAATAAATATGGTCAATTGTTTCAGGAATATTGCTGCAAAAGGTGCATGATGTATTAACATTCATGCCGTAGCTCGCTAGTCTAGATTTAGTCAGAAGAGCTCCATTAAGGACTTTCCATAACAATAAGTTGTGCCTGTTGCTACTGTCAGCATTCCAAATTCTCTTCCACCATCTCCAGTTCTGATTCAGGTTGTTTTGCATCAAGAATTCATATGTCAAACCAATTTCGTACTTCCCCTTCTTCTTACCCCAGACTAGATTATTGTTTGATGAAGGCAGTGCTGTAAATAACCTTATTTTATCCCATATAATTTGCACTCTTTGGTTCGAAGTGAAAATATATCTTGATTGAAAGTTATGTATCACATCTCTGACAAGCGCACGTTCATGTATTCCAGTATGAAGAATCTCACTATAAGTGAGCAGTCTCCTAAGAATAAGACCTTGTTCAAGCCAAGGATCATCCCAGAAATATACATTTATCGAACTGTTAATCTTCAACTGTATCATAGGGAGAAACAGCTCTTTAAATTTGTGGATATTACGCCATGTCCAGCTATCATTTTGGTGATTTGTTATTTTCCATAACCCTTTGCAGTTCATATACTTCTTCATAGACCATGCAGCCCATAAACTGTCTGGGCAATTGAACAAAGTATCAATATGTCTAGCAAAAGCAGCCTTATTCCACTGTTTTATATTAATTAAACCAAGACCTCCTTTGTTAAGTGGCTTCTCAACAGTTGCATACTTAACAGGAGCAATGAATCTGCCAGTAGTCTTGCCACTCCACAAATACTTCATCATAGCACATCTAATCATTTTAATAAGTTTAATCGGGAGAACAAAAGATCTAGCCCAGTACACTTGCATAGAGAAGATAACAGACTTAATTAATGTGAGTCTTCCAGCTTGACTTAATTTCCTAGCAGTCCAGCAACTTAATCTAGCTATTATTTTCTCATACATAGGTAAGCATTGGTTAGTAGTGATCCTGGAAGTTGTCAGAGGAAGACCAAGGTAGGAGACCGTGGAAAGATTCCTATTCAATCCAGTGATATGATGGATCATGTTGGCTTGAGCAGGGCTCACTCCAGCAAGAACAATATCAGATTTGTGGATGTTAATTTTTAACCCAGTCATAGCGTGAAACTGCTCAAGAGTAAGCATAATGTTTTCGATAGTCACAAGATCAGGAGAACAAAACATGATTAAATCATCAGCAAACATTAGAGTGGTGATTTGAGGGTCTTTACAAGCAGGATGAAGCAAGATCTTCCCCATACTTACAGCTTTATTGATCATTCTAGTGAGCAATTCCATAACAATAATGAAAATATAGGCAGACATGGGGTCTCCCTGCCTGATTCCTTGCCTGCTTTTGAAAAATCCAGTAGGAGAACCGTTAACAACAATGGAGTAAGTAGGAGAGGAGATGCATTCATAAATCCACGCAATAAAGTGAGGAGGAAAGTTCATATACCCCATTATTCGAACAATACTATCCCATTGCAGCATATCAAATGCTTTCATAATATCAAGTTTAAGCATAGCTCTGGGGGAAGTATTACTTCTGTTGTTTCCTTTAATAATCTCATGCGCAAGAAGGATGTGATCTAGAATATTTCTACCAGGCAGAAAGGCCGTTTGATTGTTAGAGACAAGAGAGGGAAGAACTTTCTTTAACCGTGTAGCAATAACCTTGGAAATACATTTGTAAATAGTGTTGCAGCATGATATGGGCCTAAAGTCTTTAACATGGTGAGCATTTTTAATTTTAGGGACAAGAGCTATGTTTGTGTAGTTGAAAGATCTGTAGAGCTTGCTTTTAAAGAAGAAGTAAGAAATAGCTTTACATAGATCCATAGACACAATATTCCAGCATTTAGTGTAAAAGTGGGTGTTCAACCCATCAGGACCACTGCAAGACCTAGAATTGAGAGAAAACATCGCATTGACTATTTCTTCTTTGGAGACCTCTTCACAAAGCATTTTGTAGTTCTCATAATCCAGCATTGGCAATATGTCCATGGGGATGTCATCAATTGCAGGGATGAAGTTGTTAGCATTGGAATATATAGATGAAAAATATTGTACAAAAGCTAAATTGATTTTACCAGTAGTATTTTGTACATCCTCATTCATGTCTATTATGGATGCAATGTTCTCTCTTCTATGTTTGTCTATAAGACTATCATGAAAGAAAGCACTATTCTTATCTCCTTCTTTCCACCATTTCATTCTCAACTTTTGACGTATCATATCACATTCTTGAGCAAGAGCTACAGTGTATTGTTGAGTTAAAACAGCTTCAGAGGCCGAAAAACTAGCATCATTATGATTATCCATCATAGCCTTCTGAACTTCAACTAGCTTCCTCATAATATTGGAGCTCAACTTGTCACCATTGCCATATTTGTTATGTGCCCAATTTTTAAGAGTGCTTTTGGTATCTCTAATTTTCTCCTGCAAAACAAAAAGTGGGTTACCAAGTTTATTAGAATTCCACACATTTAAAACAGTTGGTTTAAAGTCAGCTTCAGTTGTCCAAGAATTAAAAAATTTAAAATTAGTTTTTCTTCTCATGTCCACTCCATGAAGATGAATAATCTGGGGTGAGTGGTCAGAAAGTAGAGGGGGAGGAAGATAGTTGAAAAGGTGAGGCCATTTAGTAAGAGCTGCAAGATTGGAGAAGGAGTGATCAATTCTGGAGAAAGTTCTGATGCCATGCTTTCTTTTATTGTTCCATGAGAATTGCATTCCAACAGATTTGATGTTAATTAGGTCAGCATCAGTTATTAAATTATTGAGGGGTAGAATTTCATTAGAAGACAGAGGGTTACCACCCATTCTATCAGAGATAGCTTGGCAACAGTTGAAATCACCAAAAATGATCCATGGATGAGAGGATTGTCTAAGGAAAGGAATGACAGATAACAAAGGTATTCTGGCAGCAGTAGAGTTGAATGCATAAATAAAAGTTACATAGAAAGAGGTTTGATCTGCTGTATCAATAGCATGACAGTGGATTAGTTGAGAGGTGGATAGGATGGTAGACAATTCAACAACATGGGGATTGTAAATTATCAAGATTCTACCATAAGGAGATTCATTGTGGTTATGAATAATTTTCCAACCCAATTTGATATACTCCGCAGCCTTAATAGTTAAATTAAGGTTTAGTTTAGTCTCAAGTATCGCCAGCACAGATAAATTCTGAGAGGAGATTAGTTGTTTACACTGTTCTTGTTTTGTGATATGGTGAGCCCCCCTGATATTCCATGCTCCAATGCGTAACATCATTGGGGAATTCTAGCATTGAGAAACTCTATCTTCATTTTCCTAGTTACTGCCTGAGTTGAAGACAAGTAGTTTGGAATAGTTGCTGATAATGGGGTCAGTTCATTATTTTCAGTAGCAAAAGGAATTTGTGTAGTGGTTGTCTGGTTATGAGCAAGTTCAGGAGATGGGAGATTTGTTGATGATGTAGAAGCATTGGGATTAGATTTGAAAGCTGTTGGGGGAAGAATTTTGGAGTAGATGTTATGAGGAGATACTGCTTTAGAGTTTGGAGTTTCAGTTGTTTTAGTTAATGTATCAGTGTGCTCTTTTTCATTCTTGTGCATGTCAGTGCTATTCCTTATTTTCCTTTTATTCTTCGTTTTCCCACTTTTACTATGTTTGTTTTTACCTTCATCAGCACTTTTTCCTTTATCATTTGTGTAATCACATCCTGTAGCATTCACAGTTATGCCTACATAACTTGTGGATTTATCTGAGTTGATGTTATCAGACAGTTGTATATGAGTTAAGTGAGTTGTATCATCTTCATGTGTACTTATTTTCATTTGTTCCTTTTGCAATGCTAAATCAATATTTGTGTTAACATCAGGCACACTGCTTCCTGATTGTTTACCTTTGTCCAATCTTTTATCACTATCACTTACACCATTTTCCATATCATCAAAAACATCATTCTCCATACCCATTAAAACATCGAACTTATTAGATATGATAAGATCAGCAGATGTTTCTTTATCCTTATTACTCTCATTCCCATAATTTCCCTTATCAGCACACACATCAATTTCTTGGTTGTTGACTTCATTAAGCATTATAGTTGTGTCATTAGACTTTATTTGCATGCTTCTTCTCTCACTTTCCTTATCAATTCGATTTCTAACATCATCATGTATTTCAACCACATCCATTTCACTGATTTTGTCACAGTCTACCACTTCAATGCTTCCTTCTTTGTTTTCTTTGTTATTTTTAGTCACATTCAATTCTTTTTTGTTTCTACTCACACGCTGCCATCTTCTCGCTACTTTCACCTGAAAGGGGTTACCCTTCTTTATATCATGCACATTCTCAGTTTTCTTGCCTTTACTATTACCTTTCACTTCATTATTTTGTTCTTCAGTATCTCCATTCACTGCCACCTCTTCTTTATACTCACATCGAACAGTTGAGTGACCAAATTTGTTGCATATCACACAAACATCCGGCCTCCACTGATACTCAACATATATCTTCTGATAGCCACCTTCCACCAGTTTCACTTTAAATTCATTAACTAACTCCTTATTAGGTTTCACTTCAATGAGACACTTGGCATAAGTTAACCTATTTTGTTGCTCAGTTAATTCGTCCATACATAGTAATCTACCCATACGACTACACAACCAATTAATTCCAAGTGGTGACCATGCAAACAGAGGAAGATTGTGAAGATGCACCCATACTGGAACAGAGGTTACAGATCCAGATATGTTGCTAACAGACACGTCATATGGCTTTATAATAAACATCTTATTGTTTATAAAGATTGGGTCTTTCTGTACAACATTTCTTCTATCATCAGCAGAAGTAAAATTAAATAAAAACACAGTACCATCAGATTTAACTTTGACCATGCCTTTAAGTTTCCATATTCCTTTCAACTTCTGAACCACAGCAGTGTACGACAGAGGTTTGTCTAAGAAAAATCCCACAACTGTGTCTGACCAGTTCTTAGCACCAGCTTCAAGAACACTAGTTGGTGGCACCATAACATCATCTTCATACAACGGGGTAAGATCAACGGGAATGTACTTCCCAGCATTACTTGGCTTATGCTTGAATAAAGAAGTCCATTTACGTTCATCGCGGTCAGGAAGAGGGTCAGAGAGAAGAGGGTCAGGATGAGGAAGATGATCAGGAAGAGGTAAAGCAGTTGCATCAGGTGGCTTTGAAAGATGAGGGTCAGGAAGAGGAAGAGGAGGGGGGACAGAACGAATGGGTTCAGAATTGTTGGCAATGGAGGGCAGGAGGAGTTTGTCAGTGGTTGGGGAAAGAGTCACTGGTAAGCTGGAGAGAATTGCAGGAGATGAAAGTACATTATGGCAGGGAGGTACAGGTATCATTCTCCATACCCATTTATCACTTATGTTAAATATACTTATACTTATTATAACTGCTTTCTTTTATTCTTAGTTCTTTTAACACTATTTTATTGTAAGTTATTAAATTACACTTTATTATATTTACCTTTTAATCATTTTATAATTAAAATTTAAGTGTATAACATTTATTATAACCACTCAAATTTTATTTATAAAATCTTTTATATTGTATATTATCCAATTACATTATTAACTTCTGAAATTAAGGTAAGTTATATTTGAATGCAATTGTATTATACAAATAAAACTTTCCAATTAAATCATTTCATCCTTGAATACTCCTCCAAAATTTTGATTTTCTTTTTATAATTGAATATAAGAATTAAATTTTCGATTTCTTCAAACCATTTAGAGATAAATAAATGTATGTACATAACTTATCAAATCAAATTTACATCATATGTCTATATATATTATGAATCAAGTCCTATTTTAGAAATTCCAATCAATTTGATTTCCCAAAAAAAAGCTGTAGCAAGACTACAGGGCGGTCTCTTCATTTCGAAACTCGAAAATGAACGTCGATGATGACGCGGTCATCGCCGAAGTTATTTTCCAGCGACAAAGAGAAGAGCACTAAATTTTTTTAAACTTTAAAATTCTTTGAAAACAAATTTCTATTCGAAAATACTTTAAAAATATAACCTTTTAAAACTTTAAACACAAAATTCGAAACCATCGGAAATTAAATTCTCAAATTTCTTATTCTAAATTCATTTCAGTTCCCAAATCAATTTATAAACAACTATCTATAAATTCATTTATAGAACTAACCAAATTTTAAAATAATATTGTGTCAGTTTGTTCTGTCAAAGTGTTTTAGAAATCCTATCGATAGCATTGATCAGACGAATCGATCGGAAACCCAAATCAACATCAACAACTCAAACAACACAATATATAAACAAAACATAGATTTACAAGTACAATTCAAAATGTTTGAAGATAGGTTGGAAACAAAAAAACAAGATGATTAAATAACAAAGTAGGAAGGTGGAAAAGCTTAAATAAATCACGGACAGCCTTAACCGGGTCAACCGTGACTTAAAGAATAAGATCAATGTGGATTTTTTTTTCTGGGGTAAATCTACATTCGATCTCAAGAGTTAGAGTCTGGAATAATAAAAGATATTAGCATCTAAACCAAGGATAGATATAAATCTCTGGTGAATAGATGCTAATTGTAAAGGAGTTTCCCCTTTTTTCAATTCAGTTTCTAAGATTTGGCGGGACTGCCAACTCATTATAAAGATCATTTTAAAGTGGAGTTATGGGATACTCCAGAACCAAAAGAAGATGAATAGTGAGGGACATGAATGGATTTTGGAACCACAGGGAACGTTCCAAAATTCAAAGGAAACCGAATTGAAGAAGAAGGAATTCAAGCTCGAATGAAAGTGATTCTGAAATTAAATCTACTCTATATACTAAGTTTTGCCTAAAACCTCGCTCTGATACCAACTGTAACGACCTGATATTTTCAACCATTCGCATCCATTATAAGTGTATAGGTAGACATTCATGCCGGAATTGAATTTCTCAAAATACCACGTTGTAAATAAAAATTTGGCAAATCTCAGAATATACAGTAAATAATAATCACAGATCACAGACACATAGTATTTAATAATGCAGCAGAAGTAAAAGAGATAGTAGTTCATGAAGCTACTATATAAATATATCAGAGTTACATAAAATACAACAGAAGAAATAAAGTACAAAAGAAGTCTCAATACATAGAAATCTACTAATACAAGAGCTGGAAAGGACCAACAGACCGAAAAGATAAAACTAGACAGCAGATAATCTCCAGCGATTCCAACCTCTAGAAAGTGGAAATCCAAATCTATGAATACTCAGGCTGACCCGAGCGTAAATAAAAATACAAACACTCGAGACAGGACATACATACTTATACAATGTAAACCAACTCAAGTAAACTGTAGTAAAAGTACAAGTAACTTAGAAGATGCTTGGAACCGCCCATCCTCTAAGGATCTGTTAAACTATTTACTATATAGTAATATACACTATATACAGTAGTGTCTAATCAGTAAAGTATAATCATATAGAAAATAGCGTTAAGTGTACGGTGAACCTTAACGCGGTCGGATCTTTAAACCAAAATCGTAATGGGCTCGATATAAGAAACATATGACAAGGCACGCGAGGCAATGCCAGGGTGGAAACACCGTTTGCACTTCCGGACCGATGGTGACGGCAAGCCAGCAGCTTCCGCCCACCTCGAGACATACCCCGAATCAAAGTGGCGCCATCATATCGAATCACAAAAGTAATAGAATGGTTTCCGAAGAAGCATGCTCGATGAAAGGGTGCGACCCTTTGTGTAGCCCGGTATAGCTCATGTTTTAGTCATAATTAGGCCTTCCATCAGCGTTGTGACGCCCCACCTCTATACCCACGCTAGCCAAGAACATTACGGTGAATGCTGTCAACTAGCACGGAGAATAAGGCTGTTGAGGAGCGACCATCCGTGTAATTGCTTTGCGCGAGCATTGATATGTCAGATAGTATAACAATCCGACATACCGACACAAACTCAAAGCTACTACACAGTGGCTGTAATATCTTCAGAAACAAATATAGAAATAAACATAACATAAATCAGTCACAGATAATTCATATCACAAAGGCGGAATAAGATATGAATATTACACATAAAAGTGTACATCAGAGTAGTGGTCAGAAAGATCCACAATAACACAAAATAATAGCAACATGTGCTATACAAAAGAATACATCAATGAGTCAATATCTCAAGAGTATACAACAAAAACTACTAATCTAAGTAGTAAGCAAAAGGTCAGAGTAATGGATCCCTTGAGAGAAGTCAAGTCGAAGCACCTGCAACATCTCGGTCTGACCCGAGTATTATTTATAAGAAAATAATAAACGGATCAGTCTAGCTATAAATATCAGATAACATGATATAGAACGAAAGATATGGCATGGACGTATAATATCCATAATGGCATACTACTATAAGTATGTAAATGATAATCAACAAACGATTAATCAATATCAAAGAATCTTCTCAAAGATCCAAAAAGGGTATCATACCCAAAACTTGTATTCATAACAAGTTAATGACACACGAATTCACCAATGCACAAAAATTGATAAATCACATCAATGAAAATCACTAAAATTAGTGAAGCATAAATTCTAGAATTCAACACACGAAATCCAGAAATCATAAAATAAAAGGGGGGGAGGCCTATCACACGAACGGGAGCATGAAAACTCACCAACAGCTGTAACACACGAACAAGAAGCTATCTCATGGTAACTAGCCATTAATTTGACACACGAATGGTCCGAAGACCGTGGGTTGCTACCCCACCAATTTGAGTCGAAACTCCACAAAGCGGGGGTTAGTCTCCCTCGCAGACAAAGAGACATCGCACAATTGCTAGTCTAAACCATAAAATGATCATCATTGATCATCAAGAAGTGTCAATTACAATAAGCTAGTAAATATATGAGTTTAGCATCATGTCCCAAAACCACTAGCTTAACTTAAATATTTGCGAACAAATTGTAGATCTCCACTAGAAAATTGTCATAAGAGATTCAATCGAACTAGTCCAAGAATTAACCAACGAAGTAAACGCAAGAGTTTCATACCACTTGTTTTACTAAGTCGTTTAATTAGATTTCTCATACGAGTGAGGTAAAGGTTTGTATATACCAGTAGATTGGAAAACGGTTTAGGAAACGAGCTTTGTAATTGAAAATAGAGTTGAAATCGTTTTGATGAAAAGGGTTTTGATATTTACTACTAGTATAGAAGCCTTTATATTTTTAAAGTGACAAATCATCGAAAGGATTGTAGGAACAATCAATCATCAAAATTCACATACGAAGACGTGAATCAAATCCAAAGAAATCGATATTAAATCCATCAAAGTGGATATTTCCAAAAATTCCCAAGAAAATGTCATCAAAGTCGATAATTAAATGATAACAATAGAAGGGAACCAACACAAGTCGATAAAATTGGAATTCGTAAACAAAATTGGCAAGCAGGCAAAACACTGCAGTTTCAAACGTCTGAAACAAGTGGTTCAGACGTCTGAATCTGAAAATATAAAGATTTCCAGAACACAATTCAGACGTCTGAATCAAGTGTTTCAGACGTCTGAAATAGGCATATTTTAGCCTATTTTCTTTCTGTTTGAAATAGAACCAATTCAGACGTCTGAAATTCCAGATTCAGACGTCTGAAACTGGAATTCAGAGCATTTTCTGAACCTCGACCAAAAATGGCCAAACGAATATCGGAAACGATCGAACGAGCAAGTGACGACTAAGGATTTTCGCCAAGTGACAACCCAGCCTTAAACGACTCGTCGGTACGCCTCAAATATCCATGTCTAAATATCCATAAAAGGATTTTCATAGATTTTGATTTCAAAATACCAAAATTGGAATATACACCAAATCAATCCAAACCAAAATCAATTGCACAAGAGTAAGTGTTAGGAATTCATACCTAACAATCGAAGATAATTATAAACTAAGATATGAGATAAAAATCTCACCTTTTTACAAAATCAAACAAGAAGAAGCTTGAAAGCAAATGGAGAATCAACCTCTCTTCAACACAACCCGAATGAGCTTGAATCTATGCTCAAAACAAGAACATTCCCAAATTAGGTTTAGGAATTTCTGAAATTGGTAAGAGAATAAGTTGGAGAAGAAGGAGAGAATGCTTACCAATGGGTTCTCTTGAATTTGGAGCTAGGAATTTGAGGTTGCAAGAGGAACTAGGGTTTTGGAGTTTTAATTTCCAATCTCTCCCACCATTATTGCCTTAGAACTGAAAAGAGGAAGAAGTGAGGGTGAATGGGGAAGAGTGGTTCAGTTTTGAGTATAAGTTGGCTAGTGGGCTGAACCCAAACTCAAACCCAAAGTGAAAAAGGTCAAATTTTTGACTAACTCCAAATATATCAAAGTTTATACTCAAAAAGGTCGCAAACGGCATTTTGAACTCAATGGAGGTGGTCTCGAGTCCTAATTCGGCTGTTTGCAAAAAGTAGCTTTTCGGACTAAAATCCGACTAACGATAAAATATTTAAATAAAATATTTAAATATAAAATCGATAAATATGCGGGTTGTTACAAGCGTTCTCTTATTTCATTCCAATAGCGTTCGCCAACCAACCTACTTCTTTATGGAATCTCCACCGCGTACACGGTTGTCAAAGTGGTTTTCGGTATCGACAGAGAGTATGCCAGATATCCGATCCCGGTCTCTTTGCCAACCAATCGTTATTATAACCTGTGGTTATAACTTTAAATCAATAATTTATACTTCAAATTAAAATATCCTTTTCAATCCAATTCTTTATCAAAATAAAGATTAAATCATTTCCAAAACCATTTCACAATATCAACATACCATATCTTTCAAACTCAAATATTTATCAAAATAAATATCAAGTCGTTTCTAACCATTTCAATATATTAAATTATCATATCCTTTCAAAAACTCCTTTCAAATCAATTTAATATATTTAAAACATCATATCCTTTCAAAACTTCCTTTCAAATCATTTTATTATCAAAATATCATATCTTTCAAAACTTTATTTCGAAACATTTCAATATCAAAATATCATATCTTTCCAAAGCTTCAATTTCAAATCATCATATAAGTTCAAATCCAAATATTCAACTTTAAATACCTTTTAAATTCAAAAATATCATTCATTTATTATCATTCCAAATCACCTTCTATATAGCTTATATTTTAATCAAAATAATTCATTTAAACCATTTAAAATTTAAGTTCATATACTTTCAAATCAAGAATTAAGTTTCCAAAGTTTTAAACCATTATGAGTTTATTTACTAAGTTAAAACCATAAACATTGAAAATTTCAACCCTTTACGGCATTCAGAAAAGGGTGCTGAAAGTTATACTTGAAGGCATTTCAATTTAAACCATTTAAACATTATAAAAAATCATATTTAACATTCAAAGATGTTCATTAAAATACTCTTCTAGTTAATGATTTTTATAATGCAACATTTTATAATTAAATCAAATTTCACAAATCCACTTAATAAATTAAAGTGTAAACTTTCCTATTTTTACATTTAACACTTTATTAACATTTACATTTTTCAAATTATCATTTCACAAACTAAACTAAATTCCCAATTTATTTAATTAACTTAAAACTTTAAACAAAACCAAATTCCACATTTCCAAATCAAGTTATATTTTCGAATTTTACTTTTTAAGCATTCATTTATTTAACCACTTAAATTCATAGAAAATCAATAATACTTTAATAAATCACCTAAATTCAAATTTAAATCAATTTATCATATTTACCATTTTCCAAATAAAATTTTAAATTTCCATTTTATTTATATAACTAAAATATCATTTTTTTTTTACCAAAATTCCATATTTCCAAACTTAAGTTATATTTCAATAATCCAATTTAACCATTCATTAATTACATTTTTAACTCATAGAAAAATCATAATTTCTTTATTTTAAAAAATTTCAAAATCTATTTAAATCAAATTTCATAAATTTATATTTTTAAAATACTTAAAAATATCCAAAAACACTTTATAAAATAACCACGGGTCTGTATATAGTTTTCTAACCTAGGTCAAGTGATACGGATATGTATCATTTCAATCCGCAGTTTAAAAAGAAAAATCTGGATTTTATTATTTCAAACCCATAATCCCAAGTTTAAATAAATTAAATAAAAACCGTTCAGGCCTATCATTTCAGCCCATAATGATTTTTCCCTATTCTAAAGTCCGTACGGGTATGTATCATTTCAACCCATAGTGATTTCTAATCTACAGGGAACTTGCAGTGTGATAAACAGATATAAATGAACAGTAACAATATATATATAATAACAGATGATATGACATGAAATTTAACTGGTTTAACATCATATATAATTAATCACGGGCAGTTATACATCATATGATTTTTCTACACATTCAATTATTGTTGTTTCACAACTGCATAAGTATAAACGTCGTGTGAGTTTTACTCACCTTTATTGTTGGAGATTGCAATACAAATGACACAACGGATTCCAGAAGGCACGACGACACAACAATAGACTCAAGTGGGAAGAGATCCAAGCTTAATCAAGCTTAAAACTTGTGTTGCAACCCAAAACAAAACTAAAATAAATTAACATTTCAACACAACATTAAATTGAAACTATTTTGAAATAAAAAGAGATACGAATACACAGTTTTTTGCCTTACTTTCTACATTTGATTGCATGGCCTAGAGGATGTTTTGGCTCAGGTTTGGACATTCTTTGGCTCTGGTTTGAACATAGGAAATGCATGGCATGAAGGCTAGACATGCGGAGGAAGTTACAAGGTAGGAATGTGAAGGGGTTTAGGCAAAATAGGTGGGTTTTTGGTCAACAAAAGGCTCGGCCATGTAGGGGTTTTTCTTGGCCATTCAAGTTCAGGTCTGGATAGATGTTGCAGTGGTGTGTGGTGGTCTGGTCAGAGGTGGTGGCGGCGGTTAAAGGTGGTGGTGGTGGTGGAAAAAGAGGTGGTGAAGCAACAAGGCTCAAACAGCATGTTTTCAAGGCATAGGTTGTAATTTTTTTGGATTTTAGCATCATGGTGGGTTCGATCATGGTTCAGATCTGAGGAGTAGGTGGTGATGATGAAAGGGAAGAGGTGTAGGAGGTGGTGGCCATGGCTATGGAATGGAGGCCGAGCGAAAGAGTGGAGAGAACAAGGCAAAAATACATAAGAAAATAGGAAGAAAAGGAAGAAAATAAGAGGAAGACATTACCCAAAATGTTTGAAGCCATGAATAAAATGGAGAACGGTTTCTTGAGTGAGAAATAGGATGAAAGTCACGGCTAAAAACTTAAAAGGGGCAGCCAAAATGAATAAATGAGATGGTTATGGCATTTGAAACGTTTTTGGACAATGAAACGTCTAGAAATGAAACGCCTTACATGTTTCACATTTCCATTTCTAAAGAATCAAATAAAAACAAAAATAAATCAAAAAACACCTTTAAAAACAGAAACCAAGTGAATATATAAGAAGAAGAAAAAATTAAAAGAAAATATAAAAAGAATGAAAGAAATTACTTAAAAATACAAAACAATGTCCAGAAATTACAAATAAATCACTACTAATCTTGGAAAAATGTCCGCTTCATTTTAAAAATATTATGAAGTGAAAATTTGAAATAAAATAATTTATTTATCATTTTTAAAATAAAATAAATAATTAAATTGGAGAAAAATAGAAAAAGAACTAAAGAAAATGTATAAAAATTGAAAACAGCACATGGAAATTACAAAAAAAAATACTACTAACTCTAGAAAAATTCCTACCTCACTTTAAAATATTAAAAGACAAAAATATACATAAAATAACATATTAATACATATTAAAATAACATATGAAAAAGAAAATATAATTTATAAAATTTAAAATGACAAAATTGCAGAATAAACAAATTGCACTCAATATTGACATATACGTAACTTTCACAGTTTAAGTCCGTGTCCAACGAAACGAAAAGCAGTGTCCAAGTTATTTCATCTATTTTCATAAAAAAGGATAAAATTTAAGATTTTAAATAATTTACATTTGAAGTTAAAAGTCAATGGTTGACCAGTTTGAACAGAAATTCACCTTTCAGTAAAATATTCAATTTATACAAGTTTGAAACTATAATTCACATAAAAATCAACATTTATATTTAAATTAACATAACTTATTCATTTTAATAAATACAATAAAATTCTTAAATCAAAATTTCAAATAAAATAATCAAAATAAACAATTAAAATAAATCATAAAATTCAGGGTTGTTACAATTAAAATAAATCACAAGTAGGATGAGTGCTTATTGGCCGAAGTGGGATAACATCTCTCCCCACATATTAGAGTGTATTTGGCAGGATGTCCTAGTAAGTATATTTTTCTGTTTTTCATTTTTAATTCATTTTTATCATTTTTTTACTGTTTATCATTTACAGTTTAATATTCTTTTTGCTTTTTATCGTGAAACACAGGCTGAGATAGACATTCAGACGGATGATATGCAGTTGGCACGGGAATATTGGATGAAGAAGATGCGCAAAAACTGTAGGGACTTGATATCCGAAATAAAGAAATCAGGTAAGAGACTACGTTGGATGGGGGAGAGCGTATGGCAAGATTGGTTGGGATACTGGAAAATTGACACAGCGAAGGCAAGTATACTAATTTTTTTAAATTATTTGACTGGTAGTAAATATCAAAAAATACATGATCGAAAAATAATGTATCAACATTTGAATGTACATTCAGAGTCGGAAAGAAACTCTACAAACAGAAATAAAAATCTCGTCACTCATCGTGCATGGTCGAAATCATTTCAGCAGTATCGGCAGGCGTTGGTAAATTTACTTAATGCATTTTTTAAATAGTTTGTGCTGTATAATTTTAAATTTACAATAATTGTATGTAAAAATCAATTTCAGGAAGCTGAGGCGCATGGTCTCGTGGGCTATATGGACATGTTCACTCGTACGTATGCTGTCGAGCATGTAAATCCGGACGGGACAGTTTCGTATACATGGCACGATGATAAATCCAGCAAGAGCCATGTAAGCATATTTCATTTTATGCAGTATTAGTAATAATTGTTCTACTTGTTAAAATATAATGAAATGAGATATGATGATATTAATGTATTAATGCAGGAAAAGTTTATGGAGCAGCGCCAAAAACTCCTTGTTGATATGGGTCGAGATCAGCTGATGACGGATGAGGAGGATGCTATTTTTGAGTCAGTTATGGATCCATCGGAGCATGGAAGACGATACAGATTTGGCAATCAAGTGGTAAGTAAATAACATATTGGCAATCAAGGAGTAATTTCAAATTTGTTGCTCTCATCCTTCCCTAGAGTTAGTTTACTTATGCTAAAATGTTCAAAAGTTATATTAATTCAAAATATAAATCAACAATCTTGTCACTATAGTTATTTGGTTTTACCACAATCTAAAATGTTATCAACATGCACATACACTTACATAAACATCATAGACTAAATTAAATAACATTATCACACTGCTATTCATTCACATACCTGCACATACATTTACAGATATTACACAGCTAAATTAAATATTTATTACAGGCCAGCAGTCAAAGATGGGGTAGGCGGACTAGAGCTCAGATCAATCTAGCAGAGATCGAAGATTTGCGGGCTAGAGTGGCGCAGCTGGAGGAGCAGAACCATCGGCAGATCATAAATATGACACAGTTGCCAGACCAGCGCATCGCGGAGCACATGCAGCAGTATGGTAGCCGCTGCCCTTCCTCTGTTGGCTCAGGTTCTGGAGGAGATTAATTGATTGATTGCTTTGGTCGGTAAGTTTTTTCTGTTTTGTACGATTTGGTAGATGGTAGATGTACTTGTTGGTTTTGTGTACTGTGTTATGCTACACTTAAAATTATGTGGAAGTTGGGGATGTTGTGGATGTATGTATTAATAGAACATTCGGTGTTGTGCATATTATTATGTATTGTACATTAGTTTAGAAGATAATGTTTTGTATTGACTTAATTTTATATAGTTTTTTTGTTTGGTGATTTGTGTATAGTTTGGTTTCTGGTTTTTGATTGGAATATTATATATTGGATTCTGCAGTATTGGTGGAATAGCATTTGTATAGGAAACGTGGATGGAAGACTGCAATGCTGCAGAAATAAAAAAAAAGTTTCAGCATATTTCTGACGGCTCCCAACGGCCTGTAGGTATTATATTTCCGATGACTCCCGACGGCACCCGACGGCTTTCAGGTCATTTTGACTAATGTCGGAAGCCATCAGAAAGCGTCGGAATATGTCGAAAGCCGTCGGAAATACAGATGGTGAGGTTCGTCGGAAGCCGTCGGAAACACTGCTTCCCGACGCCGCAATTTCCGACGGCATTTTCCGACGGCTACCAACGGTTTCTAGCCGCCGGAAAATGGCTTTCCCCTTGTAGTGGTATTATTAAATAGTTCGAAAGAACTGCATATGTAATATTGTTGTCTAAGTTGAATATTTTATTAGTTTATACTTTATATTTGATAAATATAGTATCTTAAGCTGCACTCAACTCTAGACTTAAATCCTCTCTAGTGGCATGTAATCTTGCATAACCATATTCAGATACATCTGATAAGGTCTAACTTTTAGCATATAGCATCACAAAAGCAATGATTTATTTAGTAAAATAGGTAGTTATTTGTAATTAAACTGAATGATGATAGATTACTTACTGAATTAGAAAATTTGCCAAAAAGAGGACCCTGCCATCCCTATAATAACATGAACATGAGCAATATAATTGCTATTATCGTGCGTGCCTTCCCTGGCAACTTTTCTCGGTATTACTTTGCACTCATTGTTATATATAGAGCGCACATCAATCGTAGTTACATACATGCTCAAAGAGAGCCAAGTCCAATTTTCACATTTTTTACCGCTCGAGATTAAGCTCTCTATTAAATGATAATTTTTTTATCTAATTTACCTTGTTTTGCATCAGAAGAGGTTCCACAATGTAGAAATTTAAAGTCTACATTTCTAAAGACTATTGAATTCATTTGTTTGTGTCTGCCGTATGCAAAAACTTGAATTAAAAGCTATGAACTCTTAGTATAGATAACTTCTACATTATTCTGAAAGTTACCCCTAAACTTAGCCATGGTGCTTTCATTGACATAATCTTTGTTAAGACTCCATGCAGGTAAAGAAGTAAAATGGTCGTCTTTAATGGGTAATTTAGATACCAGAAATTAGGTAGAGTAAAACTTAATGAGCATTATTAGACAAGCATTTTATGGTATAGAAATATAGCATATGGTAATTTGTGAGAAAGGATAACATCTTACTATCCACGAAAGTAACATATAATAAGGGGTCATGTTCTAGTGCCAAAAGGCAAAGGTAACGTAGAAGTTCTCCTTTCAAAATCATATGCCTTTTACCTTGCATGACACATGCCATATACACTTACATTACAAGATAAATGCGTTATAAGTGTGAAAACAATCATGAAAAAAATTACTTGTGCTGAAATCAGAAAAGTGATGAATTTTTGAATCTTCGATGTCGAAAAGAAATAGTCCACTTCAGTTATTATTGCAAAAGTGCAACTTCTTGCTATTTTAGCTAGCCAATCTTAAGCAATTAGTAAGGAACTGTCAAATTATGACTTTATGTCTCAGAAACAACAATTAAATGCACTTAATGGGATAACCAACATCTTTTGCTTCTAATTCTAATATTCTAGAGTTAAACCTTGAACCGTATAACTATGAAATGATTTTCCATCAAATTTTGTGAAATGGCACTTTACCAATGATATATATAATAATAACATATATCTAATACTATATCAGCTACAATACCAACTTTTGAAATATTCTCCTTAATTGTGAGTTTTATGGCAATTCTAATGCTTGGTGCATTTCTGTTGTAGATATTGATGGTGCATCCTTTGCTGTAGTTTTCAGAAACTACCGGTTTTCCAACAAGTCGTCGTCCATATGTAACAAGTATGTGTAAAATTTGACATGAGTTGATTGGTTACCCCTTATACTCTTCATTGACATAAAAATTGTTATCCATAGTAATTAAATACCGTAAGTCTGATGTTGGGTTTATCATTACATTTTAATCTGTTTAAAATATTTATTTAAAAATGTTCTTATCATCTGAGTATCATTTGATGGATAGATACTCATCTCAAAATCATAGCACTTTCAATTTTTAACTAAGCAAAGCGCTCGGTTTTTATTATTACAGTTCTATTTTCAAGTACAATGAAGCTTTTTTCTATTTGATTTATAAACTGAGCTTTTTTTCTGCATATGCATGTTTTACTAGAAGCTATAGAAGAAAAGAAGAAATCAGAAGCAAGTAAAATTTGGCCGAGTTAGTTGATGGAAGGTTTTGTAATTTGGTCGAAAAGTCGCATTCGTTGTTTGTAAGCTTTTAGACATTTTGTACTAGTAAAATTCGAAGTTATCATGAACATTGTAGAAGATATGAAGTATTTAGTGTATATGATGTTTATTTTAAAATTTGGTGCAACAGTTTTGAAATTTGGTTACGTGTTTGTCATTAATATAAATTTGTATTTGTATTATAAATGAAATCTATTTGATGTTTGTTGTTACATGAAATGGTTCAACAAAACCAAATTTCTATTTATAAATTTGAATTTTTATTATCAATTAAATCTATTTGATGTTATAAATGATGTATTTTAGAAATATTTACCACCGGTTATAACTGTTAGTGACTACATTATATACCAACGTTTATAACTGATGGGAATATGATAATTTCCAGCTATTATAACCATTGGGAAATATGTTGTAGATTTTGTCACGTGCCTATTTTTAACGGTTGTAAGTGTTACAAATTTGGTTTGTAACGGTTATGCCTTTGTGAATTGAACGTTGTGGTGTTGTGCTAGCTCTCTAAGGTTGTAAATGGCTGTTTTTTTTTTCTAAATGGTATACGTGAATAACCAAGACAGAGGTATATATAAAGAGAGAGGAGAGGGAACAAGTAGAGAATCGCCGAAGGTTTTACACATATATAGTACTTCATTTTTTATTTTTTTATTTTATTTCTTTTATTTAATTTGATTTGAAATTTGCTGACTTGATTTGATAAATTTATGTTGATTAGAATTCCTTGTTCATTTGAAGATAAAGTGAAAGGTTCGATTTATTATATGCTTGAGTTGATATGCATTCATCATAATGTTCCCTTATGTGTATACATACATCATATAAATATATATATATATATATATATATATATATATATATATATATTTCCTACACTCTTTGACCATATGAACATGTTTTGCCTACTAACATAATTTTTAACATGCTAAAGTTTGTACATAAACACTAAATTTATAACATACATGTAACGACCCGATTTTTTCGACGCTCGAAAAACCGAACCATTAGGGTAAAAAGAAGAAATAGATAGAAGAAGAGAAAACAAAACGACAGAATCTTACCATCGCAGTGGAATAAAAAATAATATATAATAATAGATCTTTACACAAAAGAAATTATATCTGTTTTATACATACATCATCAGAATACAGCATCAGAGTTCAATACAATCAACAACACAACTCAGGACGGTTATAATATGTCGTCCTTTGAAAACTGAATACATAGTGGAATATACATCAAATACGTCGGATACGTCTCGCCATCCAGCTCGTCTCCTGAGCTCCACAGCAGTCCATCTAGAATCTATACTCTATAATACTCGGTCTGACCCAAGCATAATAGTTAAATAACACCCGAGTCAGTCTGAAAAAGCAGAGTGAGAAAACACACTCAATTGGATAATTAAAATTTCAAAATCCTTTGAAATCAAAAGCATCTCGTAAGATCACGCCACAAATAAACATGTCGGGTTTTTACCTTACGATAGCTAAAACATTTCTTATCAAAATCCTCTGATATTATAATAGTGTCTAAATACAAATACTTATTCAAAATAGCTGAAATTGTTACATTTGTTAAATTCCAGCTAATAGGTGTACAAACAAAACCGTAAAGGCACGTAGGGAGAATGAATTTCCAACTAATGATTAGGCATTGGGATACCACCAATCACAGTATCTGGTCTAGATCAGCGTAACGAGGATCCACCCTAAATCCCCTACAACACAAGACCGGGACTACCCCTTACTGGATAATCTCGAGTAAGATCACCCCGCGGTTGGGATCAGCAACCGCACCACACAGCCGAAATAAAAAAGGACATCTTGACAAAGATGACCTTACCCTAGTGGACGCGACCCACTTAGCCTTGCTGCATAACCCTTGATTTTCAGTCATTCCCGGTTGATGAGGCTCGAGCCTAAGCATTACCTTTTTAGAACATTTCACTTAGAATGCTCATCGTCCTCCTAACGATGTTCTAAAATCATTCATCCATATAAGTCTGTTTCGGTTTCGAACAGAACCGAAGGCGCTACTCCTACTACATCCATTCTGGAATCACCCTCAGGATTAGTAGCGATTAACCCTTGCACTTCACTGCTCCATCTTCGACTCCAAGCTCTTGCCTTCCTCACGAAAACGTTCAAACCGGATCGAAGTGGTTTTCGGGAAATAAATCTCGATTCCGGTCTCTTCGAAACTACCAGCGCATTGGCCAATATTGATAGTCAGTTATTTAACTATCAAATAATATTCACAAACATTCATCAAGCCATAATAATTTCTCCCGAATTATTTATTGACCTAAAAATATATTCGCAAGATATATTTCCAATATTCAATCTTTGAAACAGTTTCAAACCATCTCCCTCCTACGGAATAAATTTCTTAAATATTTTCTATTTCCATTAAAATCACTAAGTACCAATACTTTAGATTTTAAAATAATTTAAAACACTTTATTATAATATACTTTAAAACATTTAAATTAAAAAATACTTTAATACTTTATTCAAAATATATATACTTTAAGAATATTTAAAATAAAACTACTTTATACAATATAAAACTAATTTTTAAAATGAAAATTAAGTCAAACTTAATTTAAGATAAGAGTTACAAAACTCTATACAAGTTTTCAAATAAACTTTAACCAAACTATCTTTTAAAATAAAACTATTTTATAAAATATAAATATTAATAATTATTTTTAAAATCATAATACTAGTTAAACCTTTCAAATAATTACTGCTATAATTAATTTTAATTACTTTTAAAATTTAGACAACTTAAATAAAAATTTCTTAAAAACATTCCTTTAAACAACTTAAAAACTTTTAACTTATACAAAAATCTGCTTTGAAAAACGTACTTGGCTTTGCAAGGAAATACACTTTCCTCCCACTCCTTTAAAAATAAACCACTGTTTATTTTTAAAACAAATTCTCATTCCTTTATAAATTCCTACCGTGAATTTATACTCTCGAATATCCACCGATATCCATTTCACTTTATAAACCTAGTTTACAAATTTCATAGTCTCGTCTTCCTTTGAAATTCTAATTTCAAACACTTAAATCAATTTTCAAATTGATTCCCAAATTACCCCGTACTTACTCAATTTATTTCAAATTCCATTTAACTTTCGATTTTATTTCTTAATTATGATTTAAAATCTTTTTAACTAAAAAGACCAATTTCATATTTCCCAAATTTCTTCTTTATCATTTCCACTATATTTAAACCTTGAATTTTAACATAATTCTTCATTCTTTTAAATAATAACACTTGATTTTAAATTTTTTATTTATTCCCATTTATTCAAAAATCACATTTCCCATACTTGGAATTTTATTTATTAGAAAAAAAATCAAATTTTATTCCTTTCCAATTCATTCTTTAGTTTATCCATATTTATATAATTATTTACTTAAAATTCTCTCTTTTATTTTCTTTCAAAAGTCCAAATCTATACATTTTGATAACTCATTATATCCAAATATTATTCAATCAAACCGTAGCATCCAACATTTTAATTACCAATATAATCTATCATAGATTATCACGTAAACCCTTATCACAGAAAAACAATCTAAATGATTGAATCCAGTTGGATCCCTCCAACCGGTTTCCTTGCATCCACAGATGTTAGCACAATATAAAATACCAATTCCACTTTGATGTGGAATATCGCGTTATATGGGTTTATATAATCTCTCCCGCTATTATGCGGTGCATAGGGTATCATCCGCTATATAATGCGGGAAAACAATCACTCCAATATATACTACATACTACTATATAATATACCACATCCAATCAATTAAATCATTCAACAAATTATTTAAATTTAACTATTTAAATTTAAATAAAACTCAAATGAGTGAGCTTAACTCACATTTGCTTTTGATATTGCAATCCGATCCAAACCAGCTTGTTTCTTCCTGATTTTAGACCTTGTATAACGTTAACTGGTTTATTAGCATTTGAAATAATCTAAAATAATTTACTATTTATTAATTCTACTAATAATTTAATTTTAATCTAATTTTTCAAATGATAATTGTACCGACCTAATTTACATTTTCCTTTTTCCAAATTTATAAATTTTATGACAGGTTATGACTATGTCCTAATTTCTCAAACAAATATACTAATTACCTTAAAAGTTAACTAGTTCATCCATATCATTACTATTATTATTATTCTAAAAAAATAAACAAAACTTTATCTTGCTATCCATAATTCCCTGACCTACATATATATAAAACAGAATTGCTTATACCAGCTATAATAATTTTTTCTTTTTGTTTCCTATTATAGATTTCATCCTATAATAAATTCATCTAATTACCTAATTTACAAATAGATTATCAAAATACCTCACTGCCGAAAAATCTGAATACTCCAACCAACAACGGCAATCTTTCCCACAACGCACAGCTCCACTTTGACTATTCATAACCATGCTTATCACCACACCCTAGGAAACCATGACCTCGCCACTATGAGCGCGCAACCTAAGATTACCCAAAGCCTACCTAGATTGGCCTTTCCCTCCCATAGCCTTGCAATTTTGATCGCTAATACACCTAAGATCGTGAGCCACCCCTCGCGTTGCTTGCTGGCTGAAAATCCTCCACGCCTCGCGTGCAGCCTTCGGTCGAACCCCACAGCGACGTCGAACTTGAGCCATCCCCTAAGTCACAGTCGTGTCCATTGTTGAGCCTCCACCGAATCGCCGCACCGCCAATACCTTGAGATCGAGAATTAATTTCAGGGGAAAGAATGCGATTTCGAGACGAAATCGAATTCAATTTTTGAATTTGGCTGAATGATTTAATTTTTAGTTTGAAGATAAAGATAGTCTCAGTTTTTTTTACGGATTGCTTGATTCGTGGCCGAGATAAACGTTCACTCCTTTCCTCTTTATTTTTTTTAAAGCGTGCTTGACAACAGGAGGAAGAAAGGATTTAATTCTACCGTGTGTCTTCGAGGAGGGACAAATGTTAACTAAGGCAGGCCATGTGTTGAATCATAGAAATTTTATTTTGACTGGTCAAAATATCAAATTTAATTTAAATTTGAATTTAAACGTCTCGAAATCGAGCTAAAATCTCGACCTCTTATCGAGGCATGTCGCCAAGCGTTTATAGTGTTAAACCCCTATTCCGAACACAATGGAAAAGGTTCCGAGTCCTAATTCGATCGTATGGAGAAGATAGCTTTTTGGATCCAGTTATAATATTAAATTTCGATTTAATTTTCAGCGCGTTTACTTAAACACGAAAACTCCAAACACTATGGAAATTGAAATCCGATAATAATACACTATTATGGATCCAATGGAACTAGTCTCGTCGAATTCCGAGACTGTGCCTCGGAAGGCTATTTTCAAAGTCAATTTAAACTATATATTTTTAAAACTAAACCAAACACTTTCAAATTTAATGTTAAAAGTTCTATTACCTTCAGAATGACCAATATGAATTTTCTAAGCATTTAAAATATTTTTAACAAGCTTAGAATTCCAGATTCAACATTTTCCTAATCCAATCATTAAATTTAATATTTAAATTATCAATTAAATAGCGATATTTGAAATTCAAGTTAGAAACTAAATTTTAAATATTTAAAATCAATTAAATATTTCAATTTCAAATATTCAGAAATTCCGGGTTGTCACATTCCTCCCTCCCTAAAAGAATTTCGTCCCAAAATTACTAGTTAAGAGGAATGGTCCACGGCCCGTTCATTATCTTTCCAAAGCCAAACGGTTTTTAACAGCAACCAAAACAATCTTTTATAAAAGACACATTATCATCCTTATTAACTTTCCAAACCTATACATAACTTCCAAATGACATTACTTACTCAACCATTCAAATTATAATTCAAATTCAAATTTTAAATTATCAAAATTTTCTCAAAAATTTTCTAACTCTCTAAATTTCTGAAAAATTTCGCTAGCGTCTCCTTTGCGCGGCTAGCTCGGTACAACTACAAAATGCCTTTATGGGCCCTCAGATTTCAAAGAAAACAAAAACGCCAAGTGGCTAGACCAGAAAATCATCAAATTTTATACAGAAATTTTAATACATACCTTTTCGAGCAATTTCTTTTATCTACCAAAATCAAAAATCCCAATTCCTTTTGCTTTTAACACCCGAATATTCTACTAAGAAATAACGTTCAATTATAACATTCTAAATTGCTTTAAATATTTCTTTACAAAAGTTTTCGTATCTATTTCATTCACACCCTTACGATGCACATATATTATCCGTACGCAATACCCAGTTTGATCGTTGACTCCATCACGCAATTTCACTTCCGAACTAGTATCATTCACCCGACTTCCTAGTGTGGACTCTGATCTGGTTTCTTGATCAAACCGTGATTCTTCTTGCATAGCCACAAATTGTGATAGAGAATTTCCGGAATCAATCAAAAACCATATTCGGAGTTCGCCGTCGAAAATCGATTGAAAAATCCCAACTCGGATCGACATAACTATCTCGAAATTCTGTGCTCGAATCTGTACAAATCATTATGCGAATAAAATAATATACGTACATCCTACGTATTTATGTCCATTGATTATTTACTATATCGATTCTCTTTTATTCACATTATTTTTGGTTTCCATTCTCTTATGCACAATTATCCCATTTCACAAATTTACTTAACCTCCATTCAAAAATTACTCGGTCTATTTCCAATACCAAATTTACATAAGAACTTTCACCCTTAACTTCTTAAGTTCAAAATAAGCATTTTATATGCTCTTAAATTATTGCTTTCACTTTACCACTTTGTTTTTATCAACACTTAATCAATTTGGATTCCAGTTCCATATAGATTCAATTTACTAATTAATTTCAAACCTCAATACTTTTTTCCAAATTTTTATTCCAGGTTTTCATTTTCAATCCTACTTGAATTCAATTCGTCTTCAAACTCTGAATATTGAATTTTATCTACTATCTTCCATTCGTAACTGGTTCATATAATTATTTAAATTAGTTCCACTTATTCATTTCATATCTCAAACAAATTTTTTTTTATTACCTAACTTTTATAATTTTGGTTCATTTTGAATTTATTCTACCATTTCACTTTATTTACACATTTTAATTTAAATATCATCTCAACATACAATTCCAATTTATCTGCTTACCCTCTTGAATCAATTAGTATACTCACAAATTTTATCTCAGTTCTTTATTTTAATTAGTTAAAACTTGACTAACTTCCATTACACACAGTTTAAATTAATTCCCAATATTCAGTTTCAATTCTATTTTCTTACAAATGTAAATTCATTAGTCTATCCACAATTTTATTTCCAGAATTTTGTTCTTATAGTCCAACCTGAACTATTATAATACACCTTATATAACACAAATCAAATTCAATTTCCAATGCTCAGTTTGAATTTCACTTATTTTATTTAACTTAATTCGGTTACATTCCATTTCAATTCAAATTTTAAGCTTCGAGAAGTTTTCCAACCAAATTTCATTCATTTACTAATCTCTCTAATTTTTTTTATCTAATTGGTTTATTTCCCTAACTTATTTCATTTTCAAATTTAATTTCAATCTAAATAAAAAGTCTATTTCTAAACTTTTACTTCTTTAGTCTCCTTTAACAAATTCTACAAATTTCAATTTACTTAACATAACTTAAATTGATTTCAATCTTCAATTTCCATTTTACTTACTTACAAATGTAATTTCCTTTTTGTTTTTCTATACATTTGTTTACAATTTTGATAAACTTATTTTCAATAATCATTTTTCGTCAAAGCTCACTTTTATTTAACTAGATTTAGTTAAATTTCCATAAGTTTTTCAAACCCATTTATTATTCCATAACACTTCTAATTCACTTCCAGAATTTTAAACAATTTCACAATATTTCAAAATACTTTTTGAAATTAATTATTTCTTTGAATCTCAAAACCAAACTCAATTTTGCAAACAACTCCCAATTAATTCATTCGGTAGCAATTCCTCTCCTGGAAACTCGAAAATGAATATCGATGATGTTGCAGTCATCGCCGAAGTTATTTTCCAGTGACCAAAAAGAGTTTAGTGCTTTTACCTCCTTAAAACGCTTCACATATTTTTAAATTTCAAATCCCACCAGATTTCAAATCTAATTCAAAATATTTCTTAAATACAATCACCCTTATTTCTCCAAAACTTTTGAAAACCATTTTCACACTTAAAGAAATTTAAACTTTTTCCAAAATTCCAAATTCCAATCCCGCCCATTCATATTGAAACACTACTATGAATTTTTTATCTCGATTTCAATTATATATCACATTCATAATTCACATTTATAAATTTCATTTTGTTAATGAATTTATTTCTTAATCTTTGGTTATAATTTTAATTCTATATTCAACTTTCACTTAATAATGATAATAATTTAATATTATCATCTTATAATAACCCAGCAACCATATATAACTATAATAATTTACGAAAAATTATTCCTTTTATATACAAAAATGATTTGGGTAAAATTATTTCATTTACCCTATTTTTAAAACCATGCTGTGTCGGTTTATCTTGTCAAGAGTTTAGAAACCTCTATAGATGTCGTGGAGTCCCACACATCGACCAGAATCCATAAACACTTAACCGATAAGTCAACACAATATAAAAACAATTTTTATATTCACTAACAAATACGCGCTCATATCTATTGATACCCTCAAACTCATTCTAGAGTACTACAGACTCTATTTAATGAGTAATCCCCACCAGAGCCAAGGTTCTCGCTTAAGCTGGCTCTGATACCAAATGCAATGACCCGATTTTTCGACACTCAAAAAACCAAACCATTAGGGTAAAAAGAATAAATAGATAGAAGAAGAGAAAACAAAATAACATAATCTTACCATCGCAGCGGAATAAAATATAATAGATAATAATAAATCTTTACACAAAAGAAATTATATCTGTTTTATACATACATCATCAGAATACAGCATCAGAGTTCAATACAATCGACAACACAACTCAGGACGGTAATAGTATCTCCTCCTTCCAAAACTGAATACAAAGCAGAATATACACCATGTTATCCCACCTTTTGGTCAAGGCTGGAATGTCAACAAATTGGCAGGGAATGATGGATATCAGGATTGGAGTTCAATTGGAAACAAAGCTGCAATGGATGTCATCGAAATTTGGCCGAGCTCCGATCAGGACGGAATCGATTGGAGATGATGATGAGGAATAGGGGAGGCTATGTTTCAAGTTTCAGGTTAATCGGAGTTCGTATGAGAGAGATATGATCGATACGAAGTAGAGGGATATACCGTTCTTATCATCGGTTAGGTAGGGTGATGGCCATTTCGAATCCATCAGGTTCGAATCGATCAACTTCGAATCGATCAAATTCGAATCCATTAGCTTGACATCGTCTTGCTCTATTCGAATCAATCGGATTCGTATCCATCAAGACGGTCGTATGTTCGTACCCATCAACCTCGCATTGATTCGTCTCGTATCCATCAAGCGATCTCATTTCGTCTCGATCACCTACCATTTACTTCGTATCCATCGGTTGGAGGGCCTGTTATCTCTAGTTCGTATCCATTAGGTGGCTACACTTGAATGATTGTTCGTATCCACCGGGCTAAGGCTAATACTGCTTATTCGTATCGATCCACACTGGTCGATACGAATAAGGGTTGGAATGTTGGATGCGAACGAGGCTATCTCTATCGATATGAATTAGAGCATCTCCACCGATCCAATATATACAACGGTTATTGAGACAAATGAACCGAAGTTTATGGACACGAATCGGTCAATATGCCACTAGAATTGGATCGGCCCAGAAAACTCGCTCCACATCACTGCACGTCACCGCGCGCACGTGCTCCGGATCGATTCGAAAGGTATGGATACGAAATATGGATTCAAACGAAACAGTGTACACGAAAATGCAATCATGTATTGATCATATCTTCTAAACCACTGATCCAAATGCAATGAAATTTTCACACTAGCTTCCATACAAGGTAAAGAACAATCCTGCCAAGTTTCAGCTCGATTGGATCATTTTTTGATGGATACGAAATCACTTCGTATCGATCACAGATCGAGTCAAAACTTGGTGGGGTAGGTCACGTGGGCTCACTCACGTGCCAGAAAAAGTCTCCCAAAGTTTTAGCCCGATCTCAGTCGCCTACGCCAATAAATAGCCCCCTAAAGCCTACAGAAAAAGGATCTTTTTGGCCTACTGAACGCCGAGACTCTGCCGGATTCATTTCAACACTTCAATAAACCGTTGTACTCGAAATTCATCACTGTAACTGCTGTAATCATCTGCAATCCGCGAGGATAATCAATAAAAGGATAAAAACTTTAAAGTGGACGTAGGCCGGAGATAGCCGAACCACTATAAATCTTGTGTCTCTGTTCATTATTTCTGGATTGTTACTTGCTGTTTGTTTAGATCTGTGGCTAATACTGCTGATTTATATTCATAACTTGGTGATTTCACGATACTTGAGGTTTGTGACCAATTTTGGCACAAACACTTTGGTGCTTTCACTGAGAACAACTAGCACCCGCTACATCAGATTCGAAGTTCAGATTTGAAGAGTTTGAGAAGTTTGGATTTGAAGACAATGACTAGACAAAATAGTAGAAGGCAAAGGGATGAGAGAAGCCAGCAGGAAGGAAGCTAAGAAGCATCCTCTGGAGCCAGGGAAGGACAAGTGTCCATCTACATAACCAGAGATGAAATGGAAACTATAACTAATTCACTACAAGAGAGGTTGTTGAAGAGTCAACAGGAAATGATGCAAACCTTCTTTGAACAAATAAGGAATGCAGGAATATAGAACCTAGGACAAGCTACAGCCGCCACGAATACGGAACAAGGAGCCAGGATAGTGGAACCCCATGGAAGACAGGATATAGAGCCAGAAGGCAATCAACAAGGGCTTGGGGGTAGACCCACAAGATCTAACGCAGGAGGACCTTTGGAAGGAGTTCAACAGGTTAGGGCCAACGTCGCTACTAATGAGCCACATGAAGAATATGTGCCGGAGTTCCCCCGGGGGCATGGGGGCAACCTCTGACAGACAATACTGGATTAGTGGAGATCATCAGGAAAACCATGCGTGGAGGCTTGACCAATAGAGACTTGGAAGAGGTGAACAGGAGTTCGTTTGCTCGGGAATTAAGGATGGCTCAGAATCCATCTAAGTTTAAGTTACCTAACATGGAGGTGTATGATGGCAAGGCAGACCCAACTGATCACTTGATGAGGTACACCAGACACATGGAGGTGCTGGGGGCATCAGAAGAAGTGATGGCCCGATGCTTCCCTTTGTACTTGACGGACATAGCTGCAATGTAGTTTAGGCAGTTGGGAGAAGGAACTATCAGGACTTGGAGGGAATTGGTGGATAGGTTTTTGGGGCAGTTTTGGGTTCATATCAAGAGGCCGAAGAACGTGATGACATTGACATCGGTAAAACAAAGGACGGATGAATCGCTTAGAGGATTTCTAACTTAATTTAACGCGGCAGTTGCTTCGGTGGATCGACCGGATCCATCGATGGTTTTGATGGCTGTAGTATCAGGAGTCATAGATGATTCGGACTTTAAGGTATCTTTGATACGAGATCCCCCGCTGGATCTCGAGGAATTCTTTCACTAATTCGAAAAGTTCCTTCGGCAAGAAGACGCGGGTATGGATTTAAAGTTAAAGGAGGTGAATGCGACTGAGGGTGGAGGACCACCCAACGGAAGCTCGGATAAAGACAAAGGAAAAAGAAAGCTGGATGACAATTCAGGAAAAGCTGGAAAGCGATGGAAGGATCCAAAGTTTTCCACATACACAGGATTAAACGAGACGCTGGAGCAGATATACATGGAAACCAGGAATCGCCTCCCTTACCGGAGGCCAGCCAGGAGAGAGCCATCCGAACGGGAAAGGGCATCAGGAAGGCACTATCTCCTCCACGATTTGGACGGACATGATACCAACAGCTGCAGGCACTTAAAGGACATAATTGAGGAACATGTCAGGAATGGGCAACTGAGGCAGTATGTTGGAGCACGGAATGAAGCGGTGGAGCAGGAGCAGCCACCGTCTACCTTACACCATGATGGTGTGAGGCCCAGGAATGATGGTCGATTGATTATCAATTGACCTGGATGATGTGCAATAAGTAACAAACCATTAGCAAATGACCAAGTCATTTACACATGTATGGGGACGGAGATAGCCCCTAGGCATGCTCTGAATGACGATAAACCGCGAAGCTATGGTTTGTGAAATCAGTTTTTGTTTTGGATTGGACACTTGATTTTTTGGTTTTGTTTTGGAGTTTGGTTTGAACTCCTGATTTTGCTCCCTTACTATTTTGGATTTTCGTCTGGATGGTTGGTTTCTGTTTTGGATGCTGGTTTGGATTTCTGATTCTCTGGTTTTGATTTGGATTTTGATTTGGATTTTGAATTGGATTTTGATTGGATTTTCATCTGGTTTTTGATAAAATGTCGTCGGGTATGGATTATGCCTGGCAAGGGATGAGTCGCTTTGCCCGAGCACCGTAAATTGACTTATTCAGGTCGTCGAGTATGGACTATGCTCGACAAGGGTCCGGAGAGACCAGGATTCGGCCTAGGACTTAGGCCCTGTATTATCAATTGTTATTTTCAGGTCATTGAGTATGGACTATGCTCAACAAGGGCCCGGGGTGACCAGGATTCGGCTTAGGACTTAAGCCACGGCATTATACAATGTCCAGGGACACTGGGCCACGGTCGTCAAGTGTGGATTGCGCTTGGCAAGAACCCGGAGTGGTTAGCTCAACATCCAGGGACACTGGACCACGGTCGTCAGGTGTAGATTGCGCTTGACAAGAGCCCGGAGAGGTTATGAATTTGGATGTCGACCCGGAGACGTCCTGGATTCAGTTATTGGCTATTGGATAAGGGTGGATTGAAACTCGGCTGTCGAGTTCGGATAGACATGGAATTGGCTATGGACTTTGGATACTGGATTCGGAACTATTCAAAACACGCCTTCTTGTCACAAGACATTTTTTGGGGGGAAAATGTTATCCCACCTTTTGGTCAAGGCTGGAATATCAACAAATTGGCAAGGAATGATGGATATCAGGATTGGAGTTCAATTGGAAACAAAGCTGCAATGGATGTCATCGAAATTTGGCCGAGCTCCGATCAGGACGGAATCGATTGGAGATGATGATGAGGACTAGGAGAGGCTATGTTTCAAGTTTCAGATTAATCGGAGTTCGTATGAGAGATATATGATCGATACGAAGTAGAGGGATATACCGTTCGTATCCATCAGTTAGGTAGGGTGATGGCCATTTCGAATCCATCAGGTTCGAATCGATCAACTTCGAATCGATCAGATTCGAATCCATCAGCTTGACATCGTCTTGCTCTATTCGAATCCATCAGATTCGTATCCATCAAGATGGTCATACATTCGTACCCATCAACCTCGCATTGATTCGTCTCGTATCCATCAAGCGATCTCATTTCGTCTCGATCACCTACCATTTACTTCGTATCCATCGGCTGGAGGGCCTGTTATCTCTAGTTCGTATCCATTAGGTGGCCACACTTGAATGATTGTTCGTATCCATCGGGCTAAGGCTAATACTGCTTATTCGTATCAATCCACACTGGTCGATATGAATATGGGTTGGAATGATGGATGCGAACGAGGCTATCTATATCGATATGAATTAGAGCATCTCCACCGATCCAATATACACAACGGTTATCGAGACAAACGAGACGAAGTTTATGGACACGAATCGGTCAATATGCCACTAGAATTGGATCAACCCAGAAAACTCGCTCCACATCATTGCACGTCACTGCGCGCACGTGCTCTGGATCGATTCGAAAGGTATGGATACGAAACATGGATTCGAACGAAACAGTGTACACGAAAACGAAATAACGTATCGATCATATCTCCTAAACCACTGATCCAAATGCAATGAAATTTTCACAGCAGCTTCCATACAAGGTAAAGAACAATCCTGCCAATTTTCAGCTCGATTGGATCATTTTTTGATGGATACAAAATCACTTCGTATCGATCACAGATCGAGTCGAAACTTGGTGGGGTTGATCGCGTGGGCTCACTCACGTGCGAGAAAAAGTCTTCCGAAGTTTTAGCCCGATCTCAGCCTCCTACTCCTATAAATAGCCCCTTAAAGCCTACAAAAAAGGATCCTTTTGGCCTACTCAATGCCGAGACTCTGCCGGATTCATTTCAGCACTTCAATACAAATATTGTACTCGAAATTCATCATTGTAACTGCTGTAATCGTTTGTAATCCGTGAGGATAATCAATAAAGGATAAAAACTTTGAAATGGACGTAGGCCGGAGATAGCCGAACCACTTTAAATCTTGTGTCTCTGTTCATTATTTCTGGATTGTTACTTGTTGTTTGTTAGATCTGTGGCTAATACCACTGATTTATATTCATAACTTGGTGCTTTCACGATACTTGAGGTTTGTGACCAATTTTGGCACAAACACATCAAATACGTCGGATACGTCTCGCTATCCAGCTTATCTCCTGAGCTCCACAGTAGTCTATCCAGAATCTGTACTCTATAATACTCGGTCTGACCCAAGTATTATAGTTAAATAATACCCGAGTCAGTCTGAAAAACCAGCATGAGAAAACACACTCAATTGGATTATTAAAGTTTCAAAATCCTTTGAAATTAAAAGCATCTCGTAAGACCACGCCACAAATAAACATGCTGGGTTTTTACCTTACGATAGCTAAAACATTTCTTATCAAAATCCTCTGATATTATAATAGTGTCTAAATACAAATACTTATTCAAAATAGTCAAAATTGTTACATTTATTAAATTATACAAAAAAACTGTAAAGGCACATAGGGAGAATGGATTTCCAACTAATGACTAGGCACTGGGGTACCACCTATCACAGTACCTGGTCTATATCAGCGTACCGAGAATCCACCCTAAATCCCCTACAACACAAGGTTGAGACTACCCCTTACTGGATAATCCCGAGCATACCCCGCGGTTGGGATCAGCAACCGCACCACACAGTCGAAATAAAAAGGGACATCTGGACAGAGATGACCTTACCCTAATGGGTGCGACCCACTTAGCCTTGCTGCATAACCCTTGATTTTCTGTCATTCCCAGTTGATGCGGCTCGAGGCTGAGCGTTACCTTTTTAGAACATTTCACTTAGAATGCTCATCGTCCTCCTGACGATGTTTTGAAAGCATTCATCCATACAAGTTCGTTTCGGGTTCGAATGGAACCGAAGGCACTACTCCTACTACATCCATTTTGGAATCACCCTTAGGAATAGTAGCGATTAGCTCTTTCACTTCACCGCGCCATCTTCGACTCCAAGCTCTTGCCTTCCTCACGAAAACGTTCAAACCGGATCGAAGTGGTTTTCGGCAGTCTCTTCGAAACGATCAACGCATTGGCCAATATTGATAGTCGGTTATTTAACTATCAAATAATATTCACAAACAATCATCAAGCCATAATTATTTCTTCTAAATTATTTATTGACCTCAAAATATCTTCGCAAGATATATTTCCAATATTCAATCCTTTGAAACAGTTTCAAACCATCTTCCCCTTATGGAATAAATTTCCCAAATATTTTCCATTTCCATTGAAATCATCAAGTACCAATACTTTATATTTTAAAATAATTTCAAACACTTTATTATAAAATATACTTTAAAACATTTAAATTAAAATACTGCTTTAATACTTTATTTAAAATATATATACTATAAGAATATTTAAAATAAAACTATTTTATACAATATAAAACTAATTTTTAAAATAAAAATTAAGTCAATCTAAATTTAAGATAAGAGTTACAAAACTCTATACAAGTTTTCAAATAAACTTTAGCCAAACTATCTTTTAAAATAAAACTATTTTATAAAATATAAATATTAATAATTATTCTTAAAATCATAATACCAGTCAAACCTTTAAAATAATCACTGCTATAATTAATTTTAATAAATGTTTACTTTTAAAATTTAAACAATTTAAATAAAAAGTTCTTAAAAACATTCCTTTAAACAACTTAAAAACTTTTAACTTATATTAAAATCTGCTTTGAAAAACGTACTTGGCTTTCAAGGGAAATGCACTTTCTTTCCACTCCTTTAAAAATAAACCACTATTTATTTTTTAAACAAATTCCCATTCCTTTATAAATTCCTACGGTGAATTTATATTCCCGAATATCCACCGATATCCATTTCATTTTATAAACCCAGTTTATAAATTTCATAGTCTCATCTTTCTTTAAATTCCAATTTCAAACACTTAAATCAATTTTTAAATTGATTACCAAATTACTCCATTTTGAAATAAATTCCTTTACTTACTCAATTTATTTCAAATCCCATTAACTTCAGATTTTATTTCTTAATTATGATTTAAAATCTTTTTAACTTAAAAGACCAATTTCATATTTCCTAAGTTTCTTCTTTATCATTTCCACTAAATTTAAACCTTGAATTTTAAAATAAATTCTTCATTCCTTTAAATAATAACACTTAATTTTAAAATTTTCATTTATTCCCATTTATTCAAAAATCTCATTTCCCATACTTGGAATTATATTTATTAGAAAAAAATCAACTTTCATTCCTTTCCAATTCATTCTTTAATCTATCCAAATTCTCATAATTATTTACTTAAAGTTCTCTCTTTTATTTTCTTTCAAAAATCCAAATCTATACATTTTGATAACTCAGTATATCCAAATGTTATTCAATCAAACCATAGCATCCAACATTTTAATTACCAATATAATCCATCACATATTATCACGTAAACCATATCACAGAAAAACAATCTAAATGATTTTGAGGAATCCAGTTGGATCCCTCCAACCTGTTTCCTTGCATCCACAGATGTTAGCACAATATAAAATACCAATTCCACTTCGAGGTGGAATATCGCGGTATATGGGTTTATATAATATCCTCCGTTATTATGCGGCGCATAGGGTCTCATCCGCTATATAATGCGGGAAAACAATCACTCCAATATATACTATATACTACTATATAATATACCACATCCAGTCAATTAAATCATTCAACCAATTATTCAGATTTAACTATTTAAATTTAAATAAAACCCAAGTGAGTGAGATTAACTCGCCTTTGCTTTTGATATTGCAATCCGATCCAAACCAGCTTGTTTCTTCCTGATTTTAGACCTTGTATAACATTAACTAATTTATTAACATTTGAAATAATATAAAATAATTTACTATTTATTAATTCAACTAATAATTTAATTTTAATCTAATTTTTCAAATGATAATTGGACCGACCTAATTTACATTTTCCTTTTTCCAAATTTACAAATTTTATGACAGGTTATAACTATGTCCTAATTTCTCAAATAAATTTACTAATTACCTTAAAAGTTAACCAGTTCATCCATATCATTACTATTGTTATTATTCTAAAAAAATAAACAAAACTTTATCTTGCTGTCCATAATTCCCTGACCTGCATATATATAGAATAGAATTGCTTATACCAGCTGTAATAAATTTTTCTTTTTGTTTCCTGTTATAGATTTCATCCTATAATAAATTCATCTAATTACCTAATTTATAAATAGATTATCGAAATATCTCACTGCCGAAAAATCTAAATACTCCAACCAACAATGGCAATCTTCCCCACAACGCACAGCTCCACTTCGACTATCCATAACCATGCTTATCACCACACCCTAGGAAACCATGACCTCGCCACTATAAGCGCGCAACCCAGGTTTCCAAAGCCCACCTAGATCGGCCTTTCCCTCCCATAGCCTCACAATTTTGATCGCTAATACACCTAAGATGGTAAGCCACCTCTCACGTTGCTTGATGGTCGAAAATCCTCCATACCTCGTGCGCGGCCTTCGGTCGAACCCCACAGCAACGTCGAACTTGAGCCATCCCCTAAGTCGCAGTCGTGTCCACTGTCGAGCCTCCACCGAATCGCCGCACAACCCATAGCTCGAGATCGAGAATCAATTTCAGGGGAAAGAATGCGATTTCGTGACGAAATCGAATTCGATTTTTGAATTAGGCTGAATGATTTGATTTTCAGTTTGAAGATTAAGGAAGTCTCAGGTTTTTTTTTATTTACGGTTTGCTTGATTCGTGGCCGAGATAAATGTTCGCTCCTTTCCATTTTATTATTATTATATATTTTTTTAAAGCGTGCTTGACAACAGGAGGAAGAAAGGATTTAATTCTAACGCGTGTCTTCAAGGAGGGACAAATGTTAAATAAGGCAGGCCATGTGTTGAATCATAGAAATTTTATTTTGACTGGTCAAAATATTAAATTTAATTTATATTTGAATTTAAACGTCTCGAAATCGAGCCAAAATCTCGATCTCCTATTGAGGCATGGCACCAGGCGTTCATAATGTTAAACCCCTATTCCGAACACAATGGAAAAGGTTTCGAGTCTTATTTCGATCGTATGGAGAAGATAGTTTTTTGGACCCAGTTATAATATTAAATTTCGATTTAATTTTCAGCGCGTTTACTTATCGTATTCCCACATAACAACTCCAAATACTACAGAAATTGAAATTCGATGATGATACACTATTACAGATCCAATAGAATTGGTTTCGTCGAATTCCGAGACAGTGCCTCGGAAGGCTATTTTTAAATTCAGTTTAAACTATATAATTTTTAAACATGAACCAAACAATTTCAAATTTAATGTTAAAAGTTCTATTACCTTCAAAATGACCAATATGAATTTTCTAAGCATTTAAAATATTGTTAACAAGCTTAGAATTCCAGATTCAATGTTTTCCCAATCCAATCATTAAATTTAATATTTTAATTATCAAATAAATAGCGATATTTGAAATTCAAGTTATAAACTAAATTTTAAAAATTTTAAATCAATTAAATATTTCAATCTCAAATATTTAGAAATTTCAGGTTGTCACAATACACATATATAGTTACTTACAAGTATTTTTTATTTTATTATTTTATATCACAAGTTTTGTACATACATACATACATATATATACATATATATATACATATAAATATATATATTATGATAAATCGGATGTTTGGACAGCTGTTAATTGGTAATTAACTAGATTTAATTTTTAGAAATACTGATTTTATTTAGTTGAACAAATAAAATTCTGATAATTAAGAAAATATCTGGATATAAATATTTATTTGATAATCTTCTTTTATAATTATTTAAAGAGGGAATTAGGGAAAAGGTCAAACTTTGGTAAAAAATTTGTCTTAAGGACACCAAGATTCATTTTTTGGCTGAAGGACAAACTTTGGAAAAAATTAGGCTGAAGAAAAATGCTAGTTCAAACTAGCATTATATTCAGTTTTTACACTATGCAAAATGCTAGTTCTAACTTGCATTTTATTCGTTTTTACACTATACAAAATGCTAGTTCTAACTAGCATTGTCCTTCAGCCTAATTACTTTCAAAGTTTGTCCTTCAGCCTAAAAATGAAAATTGTTGTCCTTCGGCCTATTTTTTTTTTCAAAGTTTGTCCTTATGCCTATTTTCAACTTATTTAAATGTGCCAAAATTATTCTTTTCAAACATATAAATTATGTGTTTTCAAATTACTATTCTTTATATATATAAGTAGATTGTAAATAGAACTTGGATTTGAAATTCAAAGGTAAATATCTTAAAAATAATTTGGATTTAAAAACTCTACATTTTAAATTTTGTATATATATATATATATATATAGTTATAAATTAATGTATAGTTAGGTTTTATGTCGTTTTCTTCAAGGTTATATAAGTATAAATAAAAGGAAATGTCATTTTCTTTAAGATTATCCACCATTCACTTCCTAAACTTAATCATGATGAAGCTAATCTTTTGGTCGCAAAAGTAACTAATGAAGAAATTAATAAAACCCTATATGCAATGAACAGATGCTCATCTGGTGGGATATTGTTGGTGGGGCATTTTTGCAGGGCTGTCCACAATTTTTTTGACAAATTCAAGTTACTAAGATCAGTGGATGCTACCAACTTGGTTCTAATCCCAAAGTCCAAACCTGCTTTGTCTGTCTCCTCCTACAGGCCTATCTCCTGCTGCAATGTGGTTTATAAGTGCATTTCCAAGATTATTGCAACAAGGCTAGTTACGGTTCTACAAAGAATTACTTCCAAATACTAGGTTGCTTTCTTACCTAATAGAAATATTCTTGATAACATTATGCTAGCCCATGAACTATTAAACGGTTATCACTATGTTAATGTTTCACCACGTGCAATGCTAAAGCTTGATCTGCTGAAGGCTTATGATTCCATTCAGTGGAAGTCAATAGTTAGGGTTATGTTTCTCATGGGTTTCCCAAAGTCTTTGTTGCTTGGATTTATGAGTGTATGTCAACTCCATCTTTCTCTTTGATAATCAATGGCTCAAGTTCTGGCAATTTTGTTTCCAAGCAGGGTATAAGGCAGGGGGATCCTATCTCTTCCTATATTTTCATTTTGGTTATGGAAGTTTTCACTTGTATGTTAAGACCTTTATTTCAAAACAAGCAAATACATTACCACCCCAAATGCAAATATCTACTGATAACATCCTCCTTTTTGCTGATGATATTTGATCTTCACAAAACCCAATCCGCAATCCATTGAATGTATTAAAAGTGCTCTACATAATTTCTACTTGATGACTGGCCTAAAGCTTAATCTCCATAAATCTAGCATTTTGTACTCTGGGATCTTCAGTATTCAGGAGTTGAATCTGTACTCCTATGCTGGTATGCAGTCTATGTCATCTGACATGAATTATCTTGGGCATCCTTTAGGTCCTCTAGAGTTACTTATGATGATTGTTTTCCACTGTATGAAAAAAATTACTGCTGTCATGGGTTGTTGGGTCAACAGATTCCTTTCTCAAGCTGGAAGACTGGTTCTTGTTCAATCTGTTAGCTATTCCTTAATGGTATATTGGGCTAGGGCTCTCATTCTACCAATTAAGTTTCTGAAATTGGTCAAAAGAGCAATGATGAGATTTTTTGGGTTTGGAACTATACACATAAGGAAAATCCTTGCATGTTCTTACTCTAATATTGAGAAGCCTAGAAATAAAGGGGGTTTGGGTCTACAAAGTATTGGAGTTTGGAACAAGGCTGCATACAGTCATCACTTCAATGCATTGTTACATAAGCATGACACAGTTTGGGTGAAATGGACACTTAGATATAACATTGGAACTAAAAATTTCTGGTTAACGGAGATTCCACAGTCTTGTAGCTGGATATGGAGGAGTATTTTAAAGTTAAGAATCATATTCAATCCTTATGTACAAGTAAAACTTTCAGAGGCTAGCATGTGCAAGTTCTGGTACGATCCTCGGTTAAGCAAAGGAATAATTCTTGATCATATTTTCTCATCACGGCATAAGTATCAATCTGGCATTGGTATCAATGCTCTGGCTGTTGATCATATAGTTAATGGAAAACTTGTGTTGCCATATTATAGTAACCAGATTGTGAGAACTTGTTGGAGCAGTTATGTTACTTGCTTTTATGAAACTTATGAGCATGACACTGTACTGTGGAATGGCCAGGATCATACCATTAAAAATGTTTATGTGGCCTTATATGGTTTGGAATCTATGCCAAAATGTAAGTGGAGAAAGGTGACTTGGTCAGCGGTCTCTTGTAGCAGTGACAATCTTATGTTCTGGAAGGTTACTAGTAATGCTCTATTGACAAGTGACAAGCTGTTAAGACATGGTATGTATGTTCTTCCCTCTTATGAGTTGTGTTATCATCAGTGTGAGAGTGTCTTGCATCTTTTCTTTGATTGTCCATTTGTTCTTTTCATCTGGACCAAAATGTTAAACAGTATACAGAGGGTTTTTCATATTCCAATCACAAGCAATCAATGGAACATTATTGAAAGGGCTATTAGGTGGAGGGATGACAAAAAGCAATACTTTTTCTTCATTTTGAAAAAGCTTATGATGCTCATTTGGAGGGAAAGAAACAAGAGGTGTTTTGATGGTATATGCAGGAGCAAGGAAATTGTTTGGTCTGCTTTAAGGCATGATATTCTGTTGGGGATGAGGGTCAGTGCACACAAGTTTCTTGATTTTCACTTTGAGCCATGGATTCCTTAGTTCCTCTTTTGTTTTAGCTTTTTTTCTATTTGTTTTTGGTGTGTCTCTTGTGTGGATTTTTTTCTTTTCCTCTTCTTTTTCTTCTCCATAGAGTTTATTTTCTTGCTCTGTATTTTTTTAAGTGTTTAATAAAGCTGGTAGGGGCCCAGTTCTAACCCCGCTTAATCTGCAAAAAAGAAAAGAAAATGTATTAATAAAAATATAAAATATAATATAAAAACATAAATGCATGCAATTTAACAAGTGTAAGCTAAGTACAACATGCATAATACAAGTGTCAAAATTCTAGTTTGAATTGTTTTCTTCATTCTCAAATTATATAAAAGAAAATGATATAGAGAAACAAAGCTGTAAATATATCTCTACTCCTATCTCTTTTCATCTTTCATCTTATTAAATAAAACCAGAAGAAAAAAAAATCAAACAACTACTTTAAGTTTTCAATCTAAAGCAGCAAAGAATTAATTCAAGTTCAACTAAGTGAGATCAAGATCAGATAACAGTTTCAAATTCAAGCTTGCATTTTCAAGTTTAAAATCAAGTTTCCAGTTTTCAAATTTTCATGTAGTACCTATGCATGCAACAATTAATCATGGAAATGATTCAAACATGTTTTGGATGGTCGTATAAATGTGTTTGCCTGACATAAAGATTTGATTACTGTGTATATGTGTGTGCATGTCTGTGTAAAGAACTTTTGGCCTCTGTTCTTGATTTTCAGACCTCAAACCCTTTAAAAAACTCTTACCTCTTCACCAAATACTTTCAAGCATTGATGATTAAATGTTGCGACTTTTCTATTGATTAGAAAAGCACAAATTTTAATTAATTCTGCAAGCGCACAAGCGTGTAGTATGCAGGTCGAACATAGGGAATTGTGTTTTAAAATATTTGAAATCCCTATTTAAATCTTAGGCGTGTTAAACAAATTCGATGGAGGATCTTAAACAGGAAATAAAAACAATAATATACTCCAAAATGATTTCGAATCTAATCAAACTTGCAGCTAAGATATAAAATTGTAGAGATCAGAGCAGAAAATAAAAGTGCTTAAAAGAAAATAATAGAGCAAACAACTGAAATAAAATGAACTAAATTTATTAGCTAACTGAAAATAGTGCAGAAGATAACTAAGAACAAGAATAAATAAATTGCCAAATCTAATTAACAATCCTACGTATTCTGTTCGAAATAAAAACACTACTGAAATTAAAATCAAACTAGAAGAAGAGTGATGGGGTAAGAGATGATTTTCCATCTGCATTGCTCTCTCTATTTAAAGACTTCAGCCTCCACAAATTACCCTACTATTTAGGTCATATGCTTGATATTAGGAGAAAAATAAGGCCACTTAACTTTGAATTGGTCTTTGCTTTGTTATTTGATTAACAAGTGGCCTTGCTTTGAGAGATTTTCCGGCTAAACTTTGAAAGTGTATTTTCAATATTTGCATTTTCTTTCTTGCATGAATAATACACATATTGGTGACGTGAGATGCATTTCTTCATGAATGATATGTACTCTTCGAATTATTCGGTACTCAAAATGTTGCACTCTTTTTTTTATGTGTCATTTGAACCATTGGATGGCACAACCGATTAATTTCAACATTGCACTTCCGAATCTATAATCTACAAAACCACAACAAAATACCCGTATAATACCACTTTATTAAAATAAAAATATATGAAATAAACGGTTTAAAATGCAGAAAAATACGTTCATCAAATACCCCCACACTTGAACTTTATTTGTCCTCGAATAAACGAGAAAATAAAAACTAACTAAATCCTTTTTCGTAGGAAACACGATTGCATTGAGCGTATGCAACAAGCCGTTAAACCTCTAGGTGACCCTAGTAGGATGAGTGGTGTCTCTTGAGGGTTTTCAGCGGATACTACCCACAAAATCCAAATGCAGTACGTGATGATTTTGATGTACTACATGAATGCAAAATTTTAAACAAATGGAGACTCGATTTACTTTAGAATAATTGCAACAAAATAATGTATATCAGTTTTAGTCAACTTTTAGAAATTTTTAGTTCCTCACTAAACACAAATTTTAAAGTCTCTCTTTACTAATATATTTTTTACACCTAACTTTTGGACCAAGGTATACCACCTATGCACTGCCTCGTGGGCTTACGTAAGAGTTGGGACAGAGCTTGGTGGATTGTGCAAACCGACACTGACTATGTCAGAAAAGGTCGGTAATCCTTAGATGATTATTTATTTAATTATTTGTACACCTAACTCAGAATGTTGAGGCTAGATATACCATCCATGCACTGCCTTGCATGCTTACGTGAGAAGAGTATAGAGCGTGGCGAGTGAACTCACTTTCATAAGTGTGCACACCTATTGAATCTAGGTGTTTCTTATTATTATTATTATATTTTTTTGAAATTAACTAAAGAGAGTTATGCAAATCAACTTAGCACCGCTTAACTTCAATGATTTGAAATGTCAACGCATGTACTTTAAATCTGCCACTTTTTTTAAACAAAGACTGCAGTTTAGAAAGGATTTCATAACCATCACCTACGAATCCCCCTATATACTAACCTCACTATTATCGCTTGTAATTCAACTTTTCATTATATTTTACATTTGAAATTAGTGATTCACAAAAAATTTCATCAATTGACTTCAACTGCTTACTTAATTTATCTTGACTAATTAAAAATAAATCGAAGTCATGAAAATAATGGGAAATGAGAAAAAAATTGAAAGAAAATTTGAAAAAAAATAAAGAGGTGATATTTTTGATGCCAAACTTTGAAATATGAACAAACAGAATGAGATATGCTTCCCCCCACATTAGAATGAGACAGTGTCCCAACTGTTAAATGGAATGCAAATGCAAAACAGAAAAATAAAATAAAAAGTATACAACCTGATATGTACAAGATAGTGAGTGGCTTATGCCGAGTAGCTGGGTTCATGGAGATCCACGAACTCGTCGTCCTCGTGTTGTTCAAACTCTAGAAATGGCTTCTAGCGCTGTCCATTGACCTTTGAAATGGAACTGTCCCTAAGATTTTCAATTTCAATTACACCATAAGGGTATACTGTTTTCACAATCTATGGACCTGTCCATCGAGATCTCAATTTGCCCGGAAATAAATAAAGTCTGGAATTATTTAAGAGAACTTTCTGATCTACTTCGAATATCTTACGAAGTATGGATTTTTCATGATAGAATTTAGTTTTCTCTTTATAAATCTTTGCATTTTCATACGCTTCATTTCTTAATTCTTCTAATTCTGACAATTGTAATTTACGATGCGATCCGGCTTTCTCTATGTCAAAATTAAGGTATTTGATTGCCCTAAGTGCGCGGTGCTCGAGCTCAACAGGTAAATGGCATGCGTTTCCAAAGACCAATCGGTATGGTAACATTCCTAGATTGGCTTTATAAGCTGTGCGAAATGCCCAAAGGGCGTCTATCAATTTAGATGACCAATCTTTTCTGTTGGAGTTAACTGTCTTTTCAAGAATTTGTTTAATTTGTCTGGAAACCTCGACTTGACCATTAGTCTGTGGATGATATGGAGTAGATAGTTTTTGAGTGATAGAGTATTCCTTAAGAAGAGATTCAAAAGCACGATTACAAAAATGAGAACCGTTATCGCTTATAATGGCTCGAGGTGTGCCAAAACGGGAAAATATGTTTTCTTTCAAAAATTTGACAACAACTTTATTGTCATTCATTCTGTGGAAATGGCCTCAACCCCTTTAGACACGTAATCTACTGCAAGTAGGATGTAGAGATTTCCAAAAAAATTAGGAAAAGGACCCATGAAATCGATGCCCCAAACATCAAAAAATTCGATGACAAGGATTGGGTTTAGGGGCATCATGTTACGTTTGGAAATACGACCTGTTTGTTGACATCTAGCGCATTTGGCGCAAAATTCGTGGGCATCACGAAAAAGAGAAGGCCAATAAAAATCGTACCGTAACACCTTGGCAGCAGTTTTCTTTGCTCCAAAATGTCCTCCACATGCTTGATTATGTGAAAAAGAGAGGATGCTATGGAATTCATGTTCGGGGACACATCTACGTATGATTTGATCGGTGCAATTTTGAAGAGATAAGGATCGTTCCAGTAAAAGTTTTGAACATTGGAGAGAAATTTTTGTTTATCTTGTTTTGACCATGGGAAGGTGTTTCATTTGTGACAAGATAGTTTACGATGTCTGCGTACCATGGTACACTGAAGAGGGAAAGAATTTGTTCATCGGAAAATGATCATTGATTTGAGAGTTACTGTAGTTTTCATGAACAATACGAGAAAGATGATCAGCTATGACATTTTCAGAACCCTTTTTATCCCGTATTTCTAGATCAAACTCTTGAAGAAGGAGAATCAATGGATTAAGTGGGGTTTGGCATCCTTTTTCATGAGTAAATACCGCAAAGCGGCGTGATCGGTGTAAACTATAACCTTAGAACCTACGAGATATGATCTAAACTTATCAAGAGCAAAGATAACCGCCAAAAACTCTTTTTTAGTGGTTGAGTAATTCAATTGAGCTTCGTTAAGAGTTTTACTAGCATAATAGATTACTCGAGGAAGTTTATCGATTCGTTGACCTAAGATGCTTCCAATGGCATAATCAAAAGCGTCACACATTAATTCGAAGGGCAAAGTCCAATTTGGAGGTTAGATGATAGGTGCAGTAGTCATGATCGATTTAAGGGTTTCAAAAGATGTTTTACATTCATTGGAAAATTCAAATTTAACATCTTTAGCCAGAAGATTCGAAAGAGGTTTTGAAATTTTTGAGAAATCTTTAGTGGACCTCCTATAGAATCCTGCATGGCCGAGAAATGAGCGAATGTCCTTTACGAACCTTGGAGGAGGAAGGCCAACAATAAGATCAACTTTAGATTTGTCAATTTCTATGCCATTTTTAGAGACAACATGACCTAAAAATATTCCTCGCTTAACCATAAAATGACATTTTTCCCAATTAAGAACAAGAGATTTCTCCTTACATCGCTTTAAGACACGTTCTACACGAAGGAGGCATTGATCAAAGGATGGCCCATAGATTGAAAAATTGTTCATGAATATTTCTAAGAAATCTTCCACCATATCAGAAAATATACTCATCATACATCTCTGAAAGGTAGAGGGAGCATTACAAAGACCGAAGGGCATGCGCCAATAAGCGAAAGTTCCGAAGGGACATGTGAACATCGTTTTGTGTTGGTCCTCTAGCACAATGGGGATTTGATTATAGCCGGAGTAACCATCAAGAAAACAATAATATTCATGACCGGCTAAGCGTTCGAGCATTTGACCAATGAAAGGAAAGGGGAAAATGATATTTTCTTGTTGCTGCATTGAGTTTTCGATAGTCGATGCAAACACGCCATTTTATTTTGACTTTTGTCGGAACAAGTTCGTTATTCTCATTTTTGGTCACAGTGATTCCAGATTTCTTGGGCACAACTTGTACCGGACTTACCCAAGTACTATCAGAGATAGGGTAGATAATGTTATTGTCTAAACATTTGATAATTTCTTCCTTTACCACTTCTCTCATATTAGGGTTTAATCGCCTTTGAGCTTCACGAGTGGGTTTAGCCTCGTCGACTAAATGTATTCAATGTTCAATGATTGATGGACTAATTCCCTTAATGTCAGCGATTACCCATCCTATTACCTCTTTATTTTCCCTTAAAATTTTCAAAAATTGTTCTTCTTGGTCCTTAATGAGATCGGATGCCAAGATTACAGGGAAATTTTTCGAAGAATCTAAGCATGTGTACTTAAGATCGTTTGGAAGAGGTTTGAGGTCTAATTTAGGGCGTACTTCTTTTGAGGCTTCAGTAGACATCAACTGATTGAATTCTAGTGAATTATGAGAAGAGCAGAGCATATCATTTAATTCATAAATGTATTCATCTTCATTTAAATTGGAATTAGAATGATCTAGACGCATGTTAAGAGACTCCGTAATATCACTAAAATCGTTTTCTACAATTGTTTAGATCATGTCAACTTCTTCTGTTTCAAGATCCCTTGGTTGTCTATTAAGATTGAAAATATTTAGTTCAATGGTTAGGTGCCCAAAGGAAAGTCGGAGTTGACCATTTCGACAATTTATGATAGCATTTGATGTTGCTAAAAATGGACGACCTAATATCAAGGGAATCTGACCGTTAGGATCTGAGACAGGTGCGGCCTCTAGGACTATGAAATTGACTGGGAAATAGAACTGCTCGATTTGTATCAAAACATCTTCAACTGTGCCCAATGGTTTTTTGACAGATCGATCAGCTAGTTGAATTGTGATGTTTGTAGGTTGTAATTCCCCTAGTCCAAGTTGACAATACACGGTATAAGACAAAAGATTCACACTCGCTCCAAGATCGAGTAAGGCATGATAATGTTAGTGTTACCTATTTTACAGCCGATTGTAGGACAACCGGGGTCCTTATACTTGATTGGGGAGGGATTTGAAAGAACAAAGCTAGTGTTTGCAGTTAGAAATGCAGTCTTTGGAACGTTAGTGGCACGTTTTTGAGTACATAGCTCTTTCAGACATTTGGCATATTGAGGAATTTGCTCGATGGTATCAAGAAGTGGAATATTGACTCGAACTTGTTTGAAGATTTCAAGAATTTGGTCAAAATTAGTGGGCTTCTTCTTTTTGTTGAGTCTATGAGGAAATGGAGCTATGGGTTTATAGACTTGTTCGGTAGTTTTTTCATTCGAAGAAGAAGGTATGATATTATAGGGTGAAGATAAGGGCGTTGAAATGTTGGGGTTGCCAACATCAGAAAGCGAATAGTGGTCGGGATTGCCGACCTTGGATGAAGAATTAGAGTTGTTTGGATTGACAACAGTGGGTATTGACTGAGTTTCAGAATTTTGAACAAGGGAAGACTTAAGAAGGACGTCGGGGTTGCCGACATGGTTGTCCACTGTCTTTCCAGACCTTAATGTGGTGACAGCATTAATCAGATTTACATCTTCGTCCTCACAAAGATTTACTCCCCGAGAGTTATACTTTGGATTCACTTCGGGTTTACTAGGAAATTTACCTTTCTCATTGATTTTCATGAGATCCTTCATCATTATCAACATTTGTTCATTTTGTTTGGTGATTTGCTCAATTCTCGCATCTTAGTTAGTGATTTGTTCATTTTGTTTGGCGAGTTGCTTTTCCAATCGAGCAATTTCTTATGAAGGCTGAGAAGGTTGGGTTGATGGATTGAAATTAGGATGCCTGTATGGTTGATACGAAGGTTTTGTTTTAGCAGCGGGTTGAGAATTTTGAGCATTAGAGGTTGGGGCTCGATAAGTCGGATTTGGTATCATTGGATACATATGTGATGGATTAGCCACATTGTTAGGATTTGACCATGAAAAATTAGGGTGGTGCTTCCAGTTAGGATTGTATGTGGATGAATAAGGACTATTTTGAGCTATAGTGATGCAGCAAGGCATATGGGAATTCAAAAGTTAAACCATATTAAGTCGTACACGAGCTTAAGACGTGCAGGCTTGATGAGTCGGTCACGGGATAGTGGAAGCATGAGTCGGTGCCGATTTAACGAAGCTTGGAGGAGTTCATGCTTGATGAGTCGTCCACAACTCATCGGTCTATCCATAAGTCGTTTGCGACTTACTAAAGCAAAGGGGAACAAGTTAGAGAAGGCGGTCCGGTTTAACTATGAGTCGTCCACGACTCAACGAGTAAGTCGTCTACGACTCAGCATGAAGCAAGGGACAGCCCAACTAGTGAAGGCTTTGAATCGGAGGGAGTTAAGGCGGCAAGGAGTTGAGTCGGCATGCGCTTGAGTCGGTCGTGTTGAGTCGTTTGTTGTGATGAGTCATGTACAGTTGGCATGTAGTGAGTTTCTTGAGTCGTTTGCACTGTGTGTTTTGTGCCGTGAGTCGTAGGTCGTTGCCGACCTAGTATGAGTCGTGAGTCGTTCATGTAATATATATGAGTTGGTCTTGTTTGAGTCGAATGCTTATGAGGTGTTGTAATTGAAATATGTGGCGTCTGTTGAGTCGGCTGCGACTTGGATGAGTCGGTAGCGAGTTATGATGAGTCGGGGGGGTTTCATGAGTCGGTCACGACTTATGACTGAGTTGTGAATACTATAAATACGCGTGTGTTGTACATTTTTTGGTGGTTGATTTTGAAATAAAATTTCTTGTTGATTGCTTTGTGCTTTCTTCTCCAATTGGTAGTTGAGTGTAATCTCCTATCTCCACTTACGTCATTCGAGTGCGCTCGAATCCACGTTGGTTGAAGCCGATTCACGGAATCTAGTGCGCTAGATCAACGTGCGAAGAATCGTAGATCTTTGAACACGGTATAGTGCGCTATCAACGTGTTTGAGATAGCTAGAATTCGGTATCTTCGGATCAACGAATTTGGGCATTTCGGTATCTTCATTCCATCGATTTCTACATTTCATCGATTGAAGTTTGTTTCGAATTATCCGCTGCGTCATTATTGGTATCAGAGCCATACTTAGCCAATCATAGCTAAGTTGATTCTTGGAGCCAAGTTTTTGAAGTTTTTGAAGTTTGAAGTTGTTCATCGTGTTCATATTAAAGTTGCATCAAGTTTGGAGTGTTTGATCCATTTCATTTTGGATCAAGGAGTTGGAAATTGTTTGGATCTAACTTGGAGTTTTGCGCGCCAAGATTTGAAGTGTGGGGCCGTGTGTACTTGTGAAGTAGCCGAGCCTAGGGAGGATCATTAGAAATTTGTGTCGAACTAAAGAAGTGTTGAACCGTGCCTTGTGCTTGAATTGGAGCCGACCTCACTTGAGCCGTTTCATATTGCCGAGACAAGTGGAGGCCGAGACAAATTGTTGAGCCGTAACTTGAAGTTTTTGTTGCATTGTTGAAGCTTTGAAGTTTTGTGTTCGAATTGTTGAAGTGTTTGTGAGAGATTTTCAATCATGCCACCAAGGAGAGCTAATCGTCATCAAAACATTGACGCTTTGTATCGTAGAGAAGAAGCCGAGCTTATGGAACAACGTATTAATGAGAAATTTGATGAAGGCATTGGTAAATTGGAGAGATTGATGAATGATTTGAATCAAAGGAGGAGATCACCAAACTCGAACCATGGAGGAAACCGAGTTTCGCCATCGGTTACGGAAGCGAGGAGGGTATCGCCACATTCTGGTAGAGATAGAAGAGAAACATCAATTTCATCACGAAGAGATCATCATGACTATGCACATGAAGAGAGAAGAAGTCAACGTGAATTTGACCATGAAGCATATAGAGATGAAGAGAGACATAGTCAAAGAAACATACATGAACGAAGGGATGATAATGGTCGAGATCGATGTAGACGTACTTTTGATTTTGTTGAAGAAGGTGATAGAGCTAGTGTTCATTATCGAGATCGAGACCAAGTTCGAAATTCTTATCGGGATGTTGAAGATGATCGTCGATGGGAATCGGGTATGAAGATGGAGATTCCGGAATTTAAAGGCGGGATGGTTGCTGAAGAGTTCTTAGATTGGTTGTCTAATGTGGAGGAAATCTTTGATTTCAAGGAGGTCCCGGAGAATAGAAGGGTGAAGTTGGTTGCTACTAGGTTGAGGGGGAGAGCTTTGGCGTGGTGGCAGCAAACTAAACTTACCAGGGAGAGAATGGGGAAGTCAAAGATAGAATCATGGGATAAGATGAAAAAGTTGATGAGATCTACTTTCTTACCTTACAACTATCAATCACTTATGTATCAGAGGTTGCAGAATCTGAGGCAAGGGACAAAGTCTGTTAGTGATTATGCTGATGAATTTTACCAACTCATTGCCAGGAATGATATTATGGAAACGGAAGAACAGCTAACTGCTAGATTCATTGGGGGATTGAGAATGCAGATCCAGGATATGGTTAATATGTTTGATCCTAGATCAGTTGCAGAGGCACATCAGAAAGCGTTGGCTTGGGAGAAACAAGGAAGGCGTGGAGGTGGTGTGTTTACTAATTCCAATAATCAAGCAAGGGGTGTTGGTGGAAGTTCTAATGTTCCTAAACCTGTTTCAAAGCCAGTGGTGAAGGAGGTTGAGAAGGCAAAGGCTAGCAGTGTTTTCAAATGTTATAATTGTCAGGAGTTGGGTCACAAAAGCAATGAATGTCCGAAGCCGAAGAAGAGAACCATGGTTACAGAAGTTGAGGAGGATGATGGTGAGGAGGCAGAATGTTCAAATACACCTTATGTTGAGGAGGAAGAAGAATTGTTCGGAGATGAAGGTTGTAATCTTATGTTGAGGAGGTCATGTCTTACACCAAAGCAGGAGGAGGATTGTAGTTGGTTGAGAAGCAATATTTTTCAGTCGACATGCACTATTCTGGGAAAGGTTTGCAAGTTCGTTATTGATGCGGGAAGTTGTGATAATATTATTTCTACAGAGGCTGTGAGGAAATTGAACTTGAAGACTGAGAAGCATCCTAAACCGTACAAGCTAGCATGGTTAAGGAAGGGTGGTGAAGTGAAGGTGTGTCGAAGAGCTTGTGTTAATTTTTCTATTGGGAAGAAGTACAAAGATGAAATTTGGTGTGACGTTGTAGACATGGATGTGTGTCATCTGTTGTTGGGCAGACCATGGCAGTTTGATAGAGCAGTTCAGCATGACGGTCGTGCCAATAGTTACAGTTTCATGTTCGAGGGTACTAAAATCACTTTGGTTCCCAAGAAACAACAACAGAAGGAGAGCAAGCTGGAGGAGATTGAGGAATTGAAAACTTTATTATCCTTGAAAGAGTTTGTCATAGAAGTGGAGGAAGAACCTGAAGTATTTTTGTTGATTGGGCGAGAGAGCAGTGAAGAAGTTGAAATTCCAGAAGAAGCGAAGCCAGTTTTGAAAGAATTTGAGGATGTCTTTCCAGAGGAGTTGCCAAAGGAGTTACCGCCACTTAGAGACATTCAGCATCAAATTGATCTTGTTCCAGGAGCAGTGTTACCACATCGACCACACTACCGAATGAGTCCAAAGGAACATGAGGAGTTACGAAGGCAGGTGGAAGAATTGTTGGAACAGGGACGTGTACAGGAAAGCTTAAGTCCTTGTGCCGTGCCAGCATTGTTGGTACCAAAGAAGGATGGAACTTGGAGGATGTGCACAGATAGTAGAGCTTTAAATAAGATCACTGTTCGTTATAGATTTCCTATGCCGAGGTTGGATGATTTGTTGGATCAGTTGAGTGGGGCAACTATATTCACAAAGATTGATTTGAAGAGTGGTTATCATCAAATTCGAATCAGACCTGGGGATGAATGGAAGACAGCTTTCAAGACGAGAGAGGGGTTATACGAATGGTTGGTTATGCCATTTGGTTTGTCAAATGCACCTAGTACATTCATGCGGGTGATGAATCAAATCTTTAGACCATTCATTGGGAAGTTCGTCGTGGTTTATTTCGATGATATTCTGATTTACAGCAGAAGTATGGAGGAGCATGTTCTACATTTGAGGGAAGTGTTGATTATTCTTCGTGAGGAACAATTTTATGCAGCCGCGAAGAAATGTGTGTTCATGACGAGAAGTGTGTTATTTTTGGGATATGTTGTGTCTGAGAAGGGAATCCAAGTGGACCAGAGTAAAGTTGAAGCTATTAGAAATTGGCCACAGCCGAGAACTATCACTGAAGTTAGAAGTTTTCATGGATTGGCATCATTCTACCGAAGGTTCATTCCACATTTCAGTAGCGTGATGACTCCAGTGACTGATTGCATGAAAGGGAAACAGTTTGTATGGTCAGAAGAAGCGGGGGTTGCCTTTGAGAAGATCAAGGAATTGTTGACGTCTGCACCAATTCTTGTTCTACCTAATTTTCAGTTATTGTTTGAATTGCATACTGATGCTTCGAAGGTTGGGATTGGAGGAGTTCTGAGTCAATATGGGAGACCTAATGCATATTTCAGTGAAAAGTTGTCAGGGGCAAAGATGAGATACAGTACCTATGACGTTGAGTTTTATGCTGTTGTGCAAGCTGTTAAGCATTGGAGGCATTATCTATTTCAGAAGGAATTTGTTCTTTACACTGATCATGAAGCATTGAAGCATTTACAGGGGCAGGACAAGATTTCAGCAAGACATGCATCATGGATTGCTTATTTACAGCAGTTTACTTTTGTCGTTAAGCACAAATCAGGGGTGACAAATCGAGTAGCTGATGCTTTGAGTAGGAGGAATCATTTAATAACGACAATGAAAGTTGAAGTGACGGGTTTTGAGATGTTGCCGGAGATGATTAATGAAGATCCTTACTTTGTGAAATATGTTGAGAAAGTGAAGGGTGAGAGTACCGATGAATTTACGTTGGTTGATGGTTTTCTGTTTAAAGGGAATCGTTTGTGTATTCCAGACTGTAGCTTGAGATTGAAAATTGTCAAGGAGTTACACGAGGAAGGACATGTGGGCCGTGATCGTACTTTGCAGTTGATTTCACAGTTTTATTTTTGGCCGTCGATGAGAAAAGAGGTTGAAAGGTTCGTGGAGCGATGTCATATTTGCCAAGTTTCAAAAGGAACAGCAACGAATGCAGGATTGTATATGCCATTACCAGTACCATCTAAGCCATGGGTTGATATCAGCATGGATTTCGTTTTGGGTTTGCCTAGAACTCAAAGGGGAAATGATTCGATATTTGTTGTAGTGGACAGGTTTTCGAAGATGGCACATTTTGTTGCTTGCAAGAAGACAGCAGATGCAGTTCGAGTAGCGCAGTTATTTTTCAAGGAGATTTATCGACTTCATGGTTTACCAGAATCTATTGTTTCTGATCGAGATACTCGTTTTCTGAGTCACTTTTGGTTGAGTTTGTGGAAGATGGTGGGAACGAAATTGAAATTTAGTAGTGCTTATCATCCACAAACTGATGGACAGACGGAAGTGGTTAACAGGTCATTGGGAAATTTGTTGCGATGTCTTGTACAGGATAATTTGAGAAGTTAGGACATGAAGTTATGCCAGGCAGAATTTGCTCATAATCATGCAGTGAATCGTAGCACGGGATTCAGTCCATTTCAGATTGTTTATTCAAATTTACCCAGGGGACCGTTGGATTTAGCAGTAGTACCACAGTCGAAGAGAACAGTTAAACGAGCTGCTGATTTTGTTGATGAGCTGACTGAATGTCATAAAATCGTTCAGGAACGATTGGAGAAATCGAATGAGAAGTATAAGAAGTCGGCAGATTTGAAACGTCGAAATGTTGAATTTAAAGAAGGTGATTTGGTTTATGCCGTGTTAACCAAAGATCGTTTTCCAGTGGGTGCTTACAATAAGTTGAAAGCCAGAAAAGTTGGTCCTGTTGAAATTGTGAAGCGAATTAATGACAATGCTTATAAGTTGAAGCTGCCGGAGGATATTTACACTTCTGACGTATTCAATATTAAGCACCTGATGCCATATTATGGGGATGAACATTTTGATGAGAAAGAATTTGTAAATTCGAGGTCGAATTTTTCTCAACCAGGGGAGGATGATGCAGCAAGGCATATGGGAATTCAAAAGTTAAACCATATTAAGTCGTACACGAGCTTAAGACGTGCAGGCTTGATGAGTCGGTCACGGGATAGTGGAAGCATGAGTCGGTGCCGATTTAACGAAGCTTGGAGGAGTTCATGCTTGATGAGTCGTCCACAACTCATCGGTCTATCCATAAGTCGTTTGCGACTTATTAAAGCAAAGGGGAACAAGTTAGAGAAGGCGGTCCGGTTTAACTATGAGTCGTCCACGACTCAACGAGTAAGTCGTCTACGACTCAGCATGAAGCAAGGGACAGCCCAACTAGTGAAGGCTTTGAATCGGAGGGAGTTAAGGCGGCAAGGAGTTGAGTCGGCATGCGCTTGAGTCGGTCGTGTTGAGTCGTTTGTTGTGATGAGTCGTGTACAGTTGGCATGTAGTGAGTTTCTTGAGTCGTTTGCACTGTGTGTTTTGTGCCGTGAGTCGTAGGTCGTTGCCGACCTAGTATGAGTCGTGAGTCGTTCATGTAATATATATGAGTTGGTCTTGTTTGAGTCGAATGCTTATGAGGTGTTGTAATTGAAATATGTGGCGTCTGTTGAGTCGGCTGCGACTTGGATGAGTCGGTAGCGAGTTATGATGAGTCGGGGGGGTTTCATGAGTCGGTCACGACTTATGACTGAGTTGTGAATACTATAAATACGCGTGTGTTGTACATTTTTTGGTGGTTGATTTTGAAATAAAATTTCTTGTTGATTGCTTTGTGCTTTCTTCTCCAATTGGTAGTTGAGTGTAATCTCCTATCTCCACTTACGTCATTCGAGTGCGCTCGAATCCACGTTGGTTGAAGCCGATTCACGGAATCTAGTGCGCTAGATCAACGTGCGAAGAATCGTAGATCTTTGAACACGGTATAGTGCGCTATCAACGTGTTTGAGATAGCTAGAATTCGGTATCTTCGGATCAACGAATTTGGGCATTTTGGTATCTTCATTCCATCAATTTCTACATTTCATCGATTGAAGTTTGTTTCGAATTATCCGCTGCGTCATATAGCATTGATTTGGTCTTGTGTGTAGTAATGGGGTAGTCCTCCTTCTTGAGGAGTTTGGGCATCTATAGGAAGATGTGATGGGTCAATGGCATGTACTCCTCTATTTGGAGCACGAGTTAGAACACGAGTTGTTTCCCATTGCATATCCTTTTTCGAATACTCTTCTAAAAATTCCCAAGCTTCCTCGTCTGTTTTTTCCATGAATTCTCCTCTGCACATTGATTCGAGTTGGAATCTTGTTTGATAGTTAAGCCCTTCATAAACGATTTGGCACAAAACGTGTTTAGGGATTGCATGATGTGGGCAACTATATAACAATTGATTGAACCTTTCAAAATATCCTGAAAAAGTTTCTCCTTCATTCTGAGAGAATTGGTTGATTTCAATTCGAATTTTAAGAGTTTTTGGAAAGGAAAAACTTTTTCAAAAATATAGTAACAAAACTGTCCCAACTCTTAATTGATTTTTTAGGAAGAGAATTAAGCCATCTTTTCGCACTTTCTAGAAGCGCGAATGGAATAAGTCTTAGCTTGATGGATTCATTAGAAAGTTGTTGCATTTTGGTTGTAGAAGCGTATAATTAAAATTCACTAAGAAATTCATAAGCATTTTCAGGCCCAGTGAATTTCGGTACCCCTTGGATAAAAGAATGTTTTAGCTCGAAATTATTTCCTTCGGTAGGTGGAAATGAAATAACCGAAGGTTGAACAGTCCGTGTTGGATAGCATCGGTCTCCAAGGGATAATGGTCGGTTCTCATGAAATTCATTATTTCCAACATGTGATTTAGGTGATAATTTTGGTGAATTGTGGTGTGAACTGTGATGTGAACCGTGTTGTGAATCGTGATTGATCATATTTGTTTGACTTGAAATTTCCATTGATTTGTTTAATGAAATATTCTGGCTTTCTAAATGGTTAAAATTATTTCTTGCCCAAACGCGCATAAACAAATCAAGGTGTAGTAGCCAAAAGTAAATTTAAACAGTTTTCAGTTGGGTACCTGTAGAGTAGAAAATTACTTACAGAGGGGTATGGCAGTCCATCCAGTGCAACTGAATAGTGTTATTGATTCAAACTCCACTATTTGTAATAGCTTGATCCCTAGATCCTTGTTGTTGAATGGCTGAGATTTACTTAGTTGAGCTACCTGTAATCACTAAAACGAAAAAAAACGAAAATGCTACCTGTAATCACAAAAACGTGACTGGAATAAAAACGAAAAAAAAACTGATTTTTTTATAAAACAATAAATAAAAGACGAAACTGTTAGGTTACACAAGTAAATTAATATATGCAAGCTACTGGATATTAAGTGAGTATAAACAGAAACTAAAAAATGCAAGCTTAAAAAGAAATTAAAAAATGCAACTACATGAATATGGCGAACGAGTGAATGAATATGCCATTGACGTGTGAAAACCAAAATAGCAATGCAACCAACCTGTAGATGAATGCAGCGTGAAAAGCAATTGAAACCGAAACTAAACCAATGTGAAACTTGAAAACATGCAGCGAAAGGGAAAAAACGATTTTTTTTAAGTAAAACGCTACTTTGTTGAAAGGAACTGGAAAATGGAAAAAATATATTTATTTTTCAAGTAACAGAAAAAATAAATTACACGAATAGACTAAAAAATAGAAAAATCGAAAAATAGCAATTCCCCAGCAACGGCGCCAAAAACTTGTTGCGACTTTTCTATTGATTAGAAAAGCACAAATTTTATTTAATTCTGCAAGCGCACAGGTGTGTGGTATGCAGGTCGAACATAGGGAATTGTGTTTTAAAATATTTGAAATCCTTATTTAAATCTTAGGCGTGTTAAACAAATTCGATGGAGGATCTTAAAATGGAAATAAAACAATAATATACTCTAAAATGATTTTGAATCTAATTAAAATTGCAATTAAGATATTAAATTGTAGAGATCAGAGCAGAAAATAAAAGTGCTTAAAAGAAAATAATAGATTAAACAACTGAAATAAAATGAACTGAAATTATTAACTAACTGAAAATAGTGCAGAAGATAACTAAGAACAAGAATAAATAAATTACCAAATGTAATTAACAATCCTACGTATTCTGTTCGAAATAAAAACATTGCTGAAATTAAAATTAAACTAGAAGAAGAGTGATGGGGTAAGAGATGATTTTCCATCTGCATTGCTCTCTCTATTTAAAGACTTCAGCCTCTACAAATAACCCTACTATTTAGGTCCAAATGCTTGATATTAGGAGAAAAATAAGGCCACCTCACTTTGAATTGGTCTTTGCTTTGTTATTTGATTAACAAGTGGCCTTGCTTTGAGAGATTTTCAGGCTAAAGTTTGAAAGTGTATTTTCAATATTTGCATTTGCTTTCTTGCATGAATAGTATACGTGTTGGTGACGTGAGATGCATTTATTCATGAACGATATGTACTTTCTCTTTGAATTATTCGGTACTCAAAATGTTGCACTCTTTTTTTGTGTGTCATTTGAACCATTGGACGGCACAGCCGATTAATTTCAACATTGCACTTCCGAAACTATAATCTGCAAAACCACAACAAAATACCTGTATAATACCGCTTTATTAAAATAAAAATATATGAAATAAACGGTTTAAAATACAGAAAAATATGTTCATCATTAAAGAAACTTTGATTGTAAACATGATATCTTATTTTAAAAAAAAATCTAGTGAATTTATATAGCAATTATTGCGAAACAAGAAATTACAGTAAAAATCAATTAAAGTCAGAAATTCGATTGTCTAAATTTCATGTTTTGATAGTTTAGTTCATTTTCGAAAATGATGAATTTTGATAATGACATCAAGATTTTTAAGTTCGTATTTATTGAGAAGTTGCGAGTTGAACGAATATCGGGTTATGGTCAAATTCCGGCGATCACAAGGTCCGATGGCATCGGTATGGTGTCCAGAGGAAGGTTATTGGCCGGGATAGTGGGAAAAATGGAATTACATTTTTCTGGGAGTCGATGGTTGCGACGCGATGTGATTTAGGGTTTTAGGCAGTGTTTTGGACGGGGTTGTTTACCAGGTGTTCTCGACATCGTGGTGGCATCGAGGTGGATGGAAGGAGGGGGAAAAGAAGGATGGAAGCAAGGCAAAGGTCCAGGTATGTGGACGTGGTCTCCGATGGTTGGAGAGAGGAGGTGCATGGTGCTTTAGATGATCGGTTTCATCTCAATGGGTTTCGTGTTCACTCGATTTTGATTTGGGGTTTGTTGCTTGTTTCTGGGTGGTCAGGACGATCATGCGTGTCATCAGCGACTTACCAGCGATGGCGACGATGGTCGGAATGGTGTTGATTGATCATGCACGTCATGTGCACGCGCGCGTGCATGTGTGTGTCTGGGTTTTTGGGTTGCTGTGTTTAGGGTAGGGGAGAAGATAGGAAAGCATCGGGGTTTGGCTCGGGTTTCAATCGGGTTGGACTCGAGTATTTAGCTATTGAGTAGAGGAGAGAAGTGAGAGAGAGGATCGGGAAAGATGGGTTTTGGCTCGAGTTCTTGATCGTGATTTCTGGGCTTGGGCTCGAGTACTTTAGTAGAGAATTAACCAAGTTTTTAAAAGAGAAAATTTTAAAACAAGTTTTCAAAGGAGATTCAAACCACAGATTTTGAAGCTAAACTGTTTGAACTTAATTTGTTTGTCTTAGGGTAATTATATATTAGGTTAATTTCATTTTAAAATTAATTTCTAAGTTTATTTTAATAAAAATTAAATGATGTAATTAAGTGGAAATTTAAGGAAAATGTATTAAATATTAATTAATTAAGGTCTTAAGTAATTAAAGGATACAATAATTAATTAAAATAATAATAATGGTTTGTAATTAATTAATGTTAATTAAGCAGGATTTAAAAGTAATTAATTTGGTTGTGTTAAATAAATTAATTAGAAATGATGTGACCAAGTTATCTTGCTTATGGATGATTAAATTGTATCGAATGCTTAGATTGATTAACATCTCTAGTCTATTAATAGGTGATGTTCTGTGATATTGAATGCTTTGGATTGAACTGGTAATAAATGTGAGATATTTATTTGAATAGTTATCTGTGTTGAATCTCTGTGTGAATATAACATTCTGAAGTTAAATTGAATTGTTTTGGCTTAAAAGATGACATTAGATTCGAAGAAATCGGGGTCAGATATCAGCGATATCTGGAACCACTTAGATTAGTACTCTAAAATTCTTTGTAGATTTGATTATAAAATCAAACGGCCTGGAATGGAATAAATTAAGTGAACTTGGCCATTTAAACTAAGTAACTGTACTTAGATTTATTTTGTGGAATAAATGTCTAGCTCTAGCAAGATAAGAACTCATATTGAGGTACGAGTTACCCTGGTTTTCATAGAAGTTTTAAAACTTAGTATTTCAAGTTATATGGGTTTACTCATGCTAGTTTCCAGCCTGACTCGGGTGTTACTTTATTGTAATGCTCAGGTCAGACCGAGTATTACAGATTTTCAGGTTAGGTCGTTCTGGAGTTCAGAAGACGAGTTGGATGCAGAAGCGTTTGGAGTATATTCCGCCGTGTATTTAAGATTATATTGATTGTAGTAAGGGATAAGTTGTTACAACTGTCCAGTTTATTTGCAAATGATTGTACTCTAATATATTGTTTACAAATTGACAGCTATAGCTTTCTTTGTATAAATGTTGTTATTTAATATTATATTTTGATCCTCTACGATTGTGAGATTCTGTGCTATTTTTTTCTGTTTCTTCTTCTACCTCTTTTCTTCTTTACCCTAACAATCTAGAATATCCGGCATTCGATTGCTCGGCACTTCTACAGTGAACGTTTAGTGTCGAATTTTCCGGGTTGAAAATTCCGGGTCATTACATTTGGTATCAGAGCTGAAGGTTAGGCGAGAATCTTGACTCTGGTAGGGTTACTCATTAGAGATAGGGTCAGTAGTACCCTAGAATGAGTTGAATGTATTATATATGAGAGCGCAATTGTTATTTTCTTATATAATGATTTCAAAAAACGGTTTTAGAAGTAGTTTTTATATAAGCTTATATTTTGATATATAAAGCAATAAATTTTCTAATTATTATATATATTAAGATAATTGGTTGTTGCTTATTGAAATTGAATAAGATCATACGAATTTAAGTGATAATATATATTACCAAATAGGAATTGGATAATATGAAATATACAAATAAGATAAGCTTGAAATGGATTCAAACCAAAAATTAAAATCCTGAAATTTGTAGAAGTGTTTTCAGAATGCTGAATTAAGTTACCTGATTTTATTTTCCAATAAATTATGAGATAATATATAGTGAGTTGGTTTCCAGATATGATAATCTTGGTTATTATCATAAAAAGGTTGTTGTGTCTAATAATGGGATGTTTGTTTTCTAATAATAATTAATGATAAAGCAAAATGGAATGTTTTAAGGAAGTAACAATTATTTTGACAAGTATGACTTATAATTTGAAAAAAATTTAAATTTTGAAGTTTTAAATCTAGGTCCAGAAAATTTAAATTGTTTTAAAGTGTTAAAGGATATAATAAATAATTTTTTTTAAAATGTAGGAATCCTATTTTAAAACAAGTGTTGTTTTAAAAAAAATTAAAGGAATTTGTTTTGAAATAAAAACCAAGAATGGTTTAAAATTTAAATGTGACTTGGTGTGCAAATGAAATAAATATGTATATATAAGTAGATATACATAATACAAAGTTGATTGGAAGTAAGCACTAATTGTTGAATTCTGAATTTCCCTAAATTGAGAGTATAACCCAAAGTAAAATAAGTTTTTTAACTTACAAGTGAGAAAGGATATTGATAAGAAGTTTAAAAATTTGAAATAGAGAATTCAAATTGAGTAAGGTTGACTGGATTAAATGAATTGAATTTAACTTAGAGGACGTTAAATAAGTTTAACAAACAACCTGAATTGGAAATTTCAAGATGAAATTGAGATTTAACTTAGGGATGTTAAATGGGTTGAATTGAAAAGGGAGTTATGTGATATCAAAACGGGTTTGAGTTCTGGAAATTGGTAATGGATGCTATTAATGGATGCTATTGATGTATGTTTTAAATAATTTGGATGTTTATTTACTTTGACTTAACCTGATATCATCATGTTGTTATTGATAATCTATGAAACTGTGAATTGAATTATTTTGAATGAATTAAGAGGTAGATTGAGATAATATATAACCATTACTGAAATAAAATGGAAATAGAACTTTAATTTGAAACTATTTAAATAATTTTGATTTTAAGAAATAAAGATTGAACATATGGTAATGGAATCACTTTGAACTTAAGATTTAAATGTTAAAAATGAACTTGCAAACTGAAATTGTTAAGAATTTTTTCCAAAGTTAGAAGTTAAAAATTGGGTAATAAATCCGATTTCGAAGATTAAATTATTTAAAAAGTTTTGAACTCTTACTTGAACCTTGAAAAAGGTTTATGTAGAAGCAAAGGTAATTTAAATAAATGTCCAAATTTGCATTCAGAATTGAAAATTCTTAAAGACTTAGGTTATTAAATTAAAAGTAAAGGTTAATTTGATTTACGGGGATTAAATCAACGTTTGAAAATTTAACTCGAACTTATATAATTCGAGAGGGTTTAAATTTGAGATTGCAATTGAAATTAATTCAAATGGAAAATTGAACTGAATATATTGGAAGTGAGATTGAAGTCGAATAAGTTAAATTCAAATGGAAATTGATTTGAATTTGGAAAAGGAATCGAGGTTAATTCAAATTGAATTGGAATTGAATCAATTTAATGGGATGGGAAATTGATTGGAATTGGAGATTGGGAAATGAAACCAGTTTGACTCTGAAACTATTTTCAAATAAATTGTTTTAATATAAACGGTTTTAAATCTATTTTCCTAGCTATTTACTATACAACCTTTCTTTTTAAAACCCAAACTATCTTGTACTTATTTTACAACTATTTTGAAAACTAATTACTATTTAACATCTGTTTTATAAACTAATTACTATTTTACAACTATTTTTGCAACTATCTAACTATTCTACAACTATTTAACCATTTTACGACTATTTTATAATTACTTAACTATTCTACTGCTATGTGTAACTAATGACTATTTTACAGCTACTTAACTATTTTAAACTTTTCAAGCTATTTTCTAAACTCAAGCTAGTCAGAGTGCAAACTGTTTGTAATTAAACACCAAGTGAGATAAGAATAGAAGTGATAACCCAAATGGAAATGGAAGCAATTGTGAATAAGTGAATAGAATCAAAATGAAGGTGAATAAAAAGGAAATTGATTTAGCTAATAATAAATGAAGGCAAATACATAGGATGTACGTATGTTAATCTATTCGCATAAAGATTTGATTCAGATTCGAGCACAGAATTTCGAGGTAGTATATCGATGCCAGTTGGGATTTTTCATTCGATTTTTGACGCGAACCTTGGATATGGATTTTTGATTAGTTCTGGAAATTCTCTATCATAATTATGGCTATGCAAGGAGAATGACGATTTCTTATCAGAAAACCAGATCTGATTCCGCACTAGGAAGTCGGGTGGACGATACTAGTTCGGAAGTGAAATTATGTGATCGAGTGAGTGACCAGATTTGATATTGCGTATGGATGATATATGTACGTCGTACGTGCTTGAATGAAATTGATATTGGAAATTTTGAAAAGAAAAGTAAAAATGATTTTTGAAAGGAAAAGTATATTTTGAGAAATACATGATGAATAAAAGTGGAAGTTGGATATCTCTATAACCCAAACTCATTTTTATAAAAAGTAAGTAATATGGTAAATAACTTTTTGAAAGAAATCAAACATGAATATTTGATTTGGCATAAATAAATTTGTGTATATACATATATATATATATATATATATATATATACATATATTTGTTATATATGATAAACTCCCCTTGTTGAATCTATAACCAGAAGAAAAGATCTTTGAAAATATTTGTTCTAGTTAAAAGAATAAACTTATATATATCTATATATATAAATGATTTTATAAGAATGATTTTGGGAAAAAGGTTTTTGGAACCCATTGATTTTCAAAGGCTTTTGATTTTTGGGGAAAATCAATTTTAGGAATTTGGAAAGCCAAGTTTGAAAACTATCGATTTTTCAATTTTGTGTAAATGGGATTTATATGTGATACATATAAAGAGTATGATTTGAAAAATGCTATATGTGTATAATATAAAAATGTTTTGAGGATGCTGTGGGAAAAAGGCGCTCTTATTAGAGTTGAAACTTCAAGTGGGAGATCCACGGGATGGTTCTGCCTTAAGCCTCAAGGGGGGTTCTAAATTTGATCCTGGGAGGAAGTCTGGACAAACTGAATTTCGTGAGGATTGTGGTTGGGGTAGCGAAAGTCGAGGCGCTGATGCCTACAGAGACATTGGGTTATGCTGTGACGACACTGTAACTCGGTGGAACCGCGATCTACTACGCACCATAGCGGAAGTCGAGGGGCAGGGATTGCCTAAGATCTACGTTTGATTTCGCTTGGAGAGCGACGTAACATCGGTAGACTGCGATCTATGAATAGAGAAAGACGCGTGGTAGTGAGTGCTTACAGGCTACATTGGGACTCGACTGATGTAGTCTGTGATCTATGTGGTCTGTGTTGAGGAGTTTCATTTGGCAGCAAAATTCGAGGGCGCTGATGCCTACAATTACATGGGTTTTTGCCGTGATGCGATGTAAACCTGGATGTAGCTGCGATCTGTGGCGGTTCCATGGTGTAATCGAGGGGCGCGGAGGCCTACAGTTTTCTGTGGTTTTGCCGGGATGGCGATAAATCATCGGGCTAACTGTAACCATGGAGGGGGTGATGATTTCCAGAGCATTCTCACCAAAAATGTTTTCTATATTCTCAAAAAAAAATTCTAAGTATTTTCACTGGGTGTTGAAAACGTGTATGCGAAGTACTTATAGATTTTCAGTCCTACGCCTAATCAACGTATGACCGAATTTCTGTGAGAACAAGGATGGACTTGCTGAGACATCGAGTTATAAAAAGTATTTTTATAAAAGAAATTTTAGTTATATTATATAGATTTTAAAGTGTTTTAAAAATTTTAAATAAAGGGAGTTAAGAGTTCAAAATGTTTAAAGGATAATTTAACTCATAATAAACATTTTGATAAAATTCTGGCTTCGTTCCTTTTCGGGGACGAAAAGTTCTAAAGGGGGGAGAAATGTGATAACCCGAATGTTTGGATAGCTATTAATTGGTAATTAACTGGATTTAATTTTTATAAATACTGATTTATTTAGTTGAATAGATAAAATTCTAATAATTAAGAAAATATCTGGATATAAGTATTTATTTGATAATCTTCTTTTATAATTATTTAAATGTGCAAAAATTATTCTTTTCAAACAAATAAAATATGTGTTTTCAAGTTACTATGGTTTATATATATATATAAGTATATTGTAAATAGAACTTGGATTTGAAATTCAAAGGTAAATATCTTAAAAATAAATTAGATTTAAAAACTCTACATTTTAAAAAATTTATATATATGGTTATAAATTAATGTATAATTAGGTTTTATATCATTTTCTTTAAGGTTATATAAGTATAAATAAAAGGAAAGTATTAATAAAATATAAAATATAATATAAAAACATAAATGCATGCAATTTAACAAGTGTAAGCTAAGTGCAACATGCAAAATACAAGTGTCAAAATTCTTGTTTAAATTGTTTTCTTCATTCTTAAATTATATAAAAGGAAATGATATAGAGAAACAAAGTTGTACATATATCTCTACTCCTATCTCTTTTCATCTTTCATCTTATCAAACTAAAACCAGAAAAAATAATGATAAATGAAACAACCACTTTAAGTTTTCAATCTGAAGCGGCAAAGAATTAATTCAAGTTCAACCAAATAAGGTCAAGATAAGATTATGGTTCAAATTCAAGTTTCCAGCTTTCAAATTTTCAAAGCCTTCTCTCTTCAACATTTTAAAGGTGAGTAAACATAAGTCTTTTAAAATTTAAGCATCTGTAGTACCTGTGCATGCAACAATTAATCATAGAAATGATTCAAACATGTTTTGCATGGTTCAAATTCAAGTTTCCAGCTTTCAAATTTTCAAAGCCTTCTCTGTTCAACATTTTAAAGGTGAGTAAACATAAATCTTTTAAAATTTAAGCATCTGTAATACCTGTGCATGCAACAATTAATCATAGAAATGATTCAAACATGTTTTTCATGGTTGTATAAATGTGTTTGCCTGATATAAAGATTTGATTTGCTGTGTATATGTGTGTGCATGTCTGTGTAAAGAACTTTGGCCTCTGTTCTTGATTTTCAGACCTCAAACCCTTTCACAAATTTTCACTCTTCACTTAAATACTTTCAGGCATTGATGATTAAAGAAACTTTGATTATAAACATGATATCATATTTTTAAAAATGTTTTCTAGTGAATTTATTAAGCAAATATTTCGAAAACATAAAATTACAGTGAAAATCAATTCAAGTCAGAAATTCGATTGTCTAAATTTCGTGTTTTGATAGTTTGATTCATTTTCTAAAATGATGAATTTTGATAATGACATCAAGATTTTTAAGTTCGTATTCATTGAGATATTGCGAGTTGAACGAATATCGAGTTTTGGTCAAATTCTGGAGATCACGAGGTCCGGTGGCATCGGGATGGTGGCCAGAGGAAGGTTGTTGGCCAGGGATCGTGGGAAAAATGAAATTACATTTTTCTGGGGGTCGATGATGGCGGTGCAATGGGATTTAGGGTTTTAGATAGTGTTTTGGTCGGGGTTGTTTACCGGGTGTTCTCGACGTCTTGGTGGCATCGAGGAGGACGGGAGGAGGGGAAAAGAAGGATGGAAGCAAGGCAAAGGTCCATGCATGTAGACGTGATCTTCGGTGGTCAGAGAGAGGAGGTGTGTGGTGCTTTAGATGATTGGTTTCATCTCGATGGGTTTTGTGTTCGCTCGACATCGATTTGGGGTTTGTTGCTGGTTTCTGGGAGGTCAAGACGATCATGCGTGTCATCAGCGACTTGCCAATGATGGTCGGAACGGTGTTGATCGATCGTGCATGTGCACGCGCACGCATATATGTGTGTGTCTGGGCTTTTGGATTGTTGTGTTTAGGGTAGGGGAGAAGATAAGGAAGCATCGAGGTTTGGCTCGGGTTTTGATTGGGTTGGACTCGAGTTGTTAGCTGTTGAGTAAAGGAGAGAAGTGAGAGAGAGGATCGGGAAAGATGGGTTTTGGCTCAAGTTCTTGATAGTGATTTCTGGGCTTGGGCACGAGTATTTTAGTAGAGAATTAACCAAGTTTTTAAAAGAGAAACTTTTAAAACAAGTTTTCAAAGGAGTTTCAAACCAAAGATTTTGAAGCTAAACTGATTGAACATAATTTATTTGTCTTAGGGTAATTATATATTGGGTTAATTTCATTTTAAAATTAATTTCTTAAATATTAAATGATGTAATTAAGTGGTAAATTAAGGAAAATGTATTAAATTTTAATTAATTAAGGTCTTAAGTAATTAAAGGATAATTAATTATTGCAATAATTAATTAAAATAATAATAATGGTTTGTAATTAATTAATGTTAATTAAGCAGGATTTAAAAGTAATTAATTTAGTTATGTTAATTAAATTAATTAGAAACGGTGTGACCACGTTATCTTGCTTATGGATGATTAAATTGTATCGAATGCTTGGATTGATTAACATCTCTAGTCTATTAATCTGTAATGTTCTGTGATATTGAATGCTTTGGACTGAACTGTTAATAAATGTTAGGCATTTAATTGAATAGTTATCTATGTGAATCCCTGAGTGAATATAACATTCTGAAGTTAAATTGAATTGTTTTGGTTTAAAAGATGGTATTGGATTCAAAGAGATCAAGGTCGGATATCAGCGATATCTGGAACCACTTCGATTAGTAATCTAAAATTCTTTATAGATTTGAATATACAATCAAATGGGCTGGGATGGAACAAATTAAGTGAAGTTAGCCATTTAAACTACGTAATGGTACTTAGATTTATTTTGTGGAATAAATGTTTGGCTATAGCAAGATAAGAACTAATATTGAGGTACGAGTTACCTTGGGTTTCAAAGAAGTTTTATAACTTAGTATTTCAAGTTATATGGGTTTACTTACGCTGATTTCCAGCCTGAATCGGATGTTACTTTATTGTAATGCTCGGGTCAGACCGAGTATTACAGATTTTAAGGTTAGGTCGTTCTGGATTTCAAAAGACGAGTTGGATGGCAGGAGGGTTTGGATTATATTCCACAGTGTATTTGAGATTGTATTGATTGTAGTCAGGGAAAAGTTGTTACAACTGTCCAGATTATTTGTGAATGATTGTACTTTGATATATTGTCTATAAATTGACAGTTACAGCTTTCTTTGTATAATGATGTTATTTGATATTATATTTTGATCCGTTGCGATTGGGAGATTCTATGCTATTGTTTTCTGTTTTTTCTTCTACCTCTTTTCTTCTTTACCCTAACAGTCCAGAATTTTCGGCATTTGATTGCTCGGCACTTCTACAGTGAACGTATTAGTGTCAAATTTTCAGGGTCGAAAATTCCTGATCGTTACATATATATAGATTTACATATACTCTCTTTTTATATTAACATATACATATCTATACTTATATATCTTTTGTCATCATATAAATTTAGATATACATATGTTTACCCATATATAGATATTTATATTTCCATGTAAACTATATTTATAAACATTTACCCATATATTTGTATATACAGTCCTAAGTTTGAAATTTTGCTATTATGAAGTTTATACATTCATGTATATATATTTACTTACATGTACAATATTTTTCATAAACACATATACACATATATAACTTATATATATTTTTAAACATCATAAAGATTGTATATATTTATATATATGCATATATGGATATTCTATCTTAAATTTTAATGGTGGAGTTTATATACATATATCTATAAATTTTATCATACTTAGAAATTTTCATTTTAAAATTAAATATAGTTTCCAAGGCTTATAGATTTAGATATTTTAAGTATCAGAAAATTTGTTTATTCGACTTATAAAAATTTATATTCCAATAGTTAAAATTAGTTAATTGTCCTAATATCAGATGACTAAAAATCTGGGTCATTGCAACATATTCAGTTGACTAAATAATGCACTCAGTCGATTGTTTAGTGTAAAAAATATATAAAATTTATGCCTACTGAGGGCATCTGTTCAGTCGACTGAACTATATCTTTCCTGAAAACCTGAATGCAAGTAAGTTGTGATGGCTATTTTCAAAGCGTATGCAATGTGTGTGTATATATGTGAGGAAGTGATGATACTTAAGGAAAGATTTTAACAAAAAAATAGACTTGACTCTAATTTATATTGTTCTTGACTCTAGGTTATATATATAGTATATATGAGCCATACATTGATTCGTTAAGTTCAGTCTTCGTAGTTGTCGTAGATTCATGAATCGTTGTGTCGCTTGAATTTCTTGTTGGTAATCAAAACATAAGATCCAACGTTCTCCCCCTTTTTGACGATGAAAAATCCATTTGATATGAACGAATCTCGACAATATTGCTTCATGCCTCGTTGTTTTATATCTCCCTTTGAACATATGCTAGCCTTATATTTCGGTTTTGTTACTCCTACTAAATCTGTGCTTTTATTCCCCAGTAAATAGTGATAGAGAAATATCTTTCTCCCCCTTTGTCATCAACAAAAAGGAAAGTTTATAAGATGGCATAATTCTATTAAATATGTGGAAGATCCTTTAAAATTCCAAAATATATCATTTTTCTTTTATTTCTCTATGTACATGCAATAAATAATAATCATTTTGGTACCCCTTACTATGTTAGGGTCCAAGGATTAATCATGGATGAAAACCCTTACTAAAATAGGCGTGGTTGTACTCGCTAAAAATATAATGATTTTTTTTTTAAATAAATACTACTTATAATCTAAGGTTTCAGAAAAAATAACATTTAAAGCATGCGATACTCAAGTTTCTTATAATTCCTAATTTTTAGGAAACCATACCCAGTTAGGTGTGGTTGAACCTTCACAGATATGATTTCAGTACAAATCACATTCTTATAATAATTTCTAATATAAAGTTGTTTATCATGATCAATCGTATTAGTTGGAATCCATATCTTAATACTATTAGTCATTAGCTTAGTACCTGAAAAATAATTTCTATCATTTCTAAACAAAGTACTATTATGACTATAAATGGTTTTAAAACTATCTTGGTTACTAGTACTAGCACTAAAATTAGTGTATAAGAATGCATATCTGGCACTGTTTTTTGCATTTAGCTTGTTCATAGCCCAAACCACTTTTATCATTGTGAGCTTTCGAATTTATAATTTAGGAAGATAAGATATCTTTACCTTTGTTAAAATTAATGATTTTTAATTTAATCCTTCAAAATTTTCTTTAGAATTATAGACTTCTTTTTGCAAAATATTATTGTTATCTTTTAAAATCTTGCATTCTTTAGATAATTCTAAATTGTTTTTAAGTAAAGATTCATTCTCTTTTTCAATGGACAAAATTAAAGAGTTGGAATTATTTAAAGAATTTTTCGAAAATGTATTTTTATTAAGCAAAACATCGATTTCCTACAAAAGACTATTGTTTGTATCTACTCATTTTCTTTTCATAGGAAACTTTTTTGTAAAGCAAGTTCTTCTATGGTATTTTCAAAACATTTAGTTTGTTTTACCAAAAATTTAATTTTCCTCTTTTAAATTGGAAATTTCTTGCTCACAATCTTCTAGCTTTGCTAAAGCAATTCTGTTAACTTTATTCAAAATTTTACAATCTTTTAATAATTCGCCATGTGCTACCAAAAGATCTTTATATAAATAATCTAAGCATACCGATTGTGATCTGAGTTTAGCCATGAAGCATTTGTTTGTTTGCTCCTTTGATTCTTCTTTATTGCTCTTCCTATTGCCTTGATTAGATCTCTTTATTGCTATTTATTCTAGGATGTTGTTATGATCTCTAAAAACCTAAGCTCAGATACCAATAAAAGTGACTATGCTATAGGATCGTGCAATATGGAATATATATACTGAACTCATTAGTGTGGAAATTAACTATAAAATAAAATATTAGTAAAGTAGAAATGACTCCAGAGATTTTTATACTGGTTCAAACTTCACATCCTACGTTCAGTCCCAGACTCCTTTTGGAGTTTAAAACTAGCAACCCCTACTTAACCTGAAGGAATAGGTTTACATCGCCTAAGCAACCGAACAAGACTTGACAGCCTACGCAACCGAACATGACTTGACCGCTTGAGCAACCGAACAGGACTTGACTGCCTAAGCAACTGAACAGGACTTGATAACAAAGTAGATTGTGGACCTTGTATGTTCTAGTAACACAAATTTATCACTTGTAGTACACCCTTCCTATAATCCTTTCCTCAAGTATGATGTGTATAGTTGTGTGTATATGAAGAATAGGAAGTTTCAAATTGCTAGAAAAAATATGGAATTGTGATTGTAAGCAATTAATATATGAATTTAAGAAAGCAATAGAGTCGAAGATCAGAATTCAAGTTAGGGCAAGAAAGAAAAGTAAATTGAGTAGTTTGGTCATTGAAACTCTAGCATATATTTAGTAGATAAGGAGTTGCTACTTCTAATGAAAAGATATGAAAGAATAGCAATGGCTGCAACTCTTCACTGGTGAGAAATCTATTCAGAAAAGGAAGTGTCTATTCAACAATTTTGACAGTTATACAGAGTTCAGTCGGTTGCAATTGTTGCTTTAGTCTACTAAATTCAAATCGTGCATGTGTATTTGAAAATGCATAGATTCACTTGACTGAATGATGCACTCAATCGACTGGTTTGTGTAAATTTTAAAAAAAATTACACAGGTTCAGTCGACTGAGGCCATCAGTTTAGTCGACTGAACTGATGTATTTTCTAAAAACCTGAATGCAAGTAAGTTGTGATGGCTATTTTCAAAGCGTATGCAATGTGTGTGTGTGTGTGTGTGTGTGTGTGTGTGTGTTTGTGTGTGTGTGTGTGTATGAGGAAGTGATGATACTTGAGGAATGATTTTAACAAAAAACTAGACTTGACTCTAATATATATAGTTCTCAACTCTAGATTATATATGTGATAATCCAGATTTTTGGACGTCTGGTATGATCTTAACTATTGAAATACTGATTTATAAGTTGAACAAATGTTTTAGATAATTAAAAATACCTGAAAATAAATATTAATTTGATAATCTTCTAATATAATTATTTAAATTTGCAAAACTTATCATTTCTAAGTAAAATAAAATATGATAGCTATTTTACTATTATGCATACATTTATGGTTTGTGAATAAAACTTGGATTTTAAATTCAAGGTAATATCTTAAAAATAAATTTACATCTAGTATGTATAGATAATTAGTTATTAATTTGTATATAATTAAAGTTTTATATTATTTTTTCTTTAAGTTTACATAAAAATAAGTAAAGAGAAAATGTATTAATGGAAATATATAAATATAAATTAATAAAAAAACATAAAACACTAAGGATAAATATTTATTAGGTTAAAATATAATAGCTTAAGTTAAATTAGTTAATAAAGGTTAATACTTTCTTTAAATATATATAAAAATATTAAACATAAAAATATAAAATGTAATATGAAAACATATAAAAATATAAATTCATGTAAATTAACAAGTGTAAATACTTAAATACATGCATTGACATTTGTAAAATAATAAAAACATGTATTAAACAAGTGTAAGTATTTTAAAAATGCAACTTAACATTAGTAAGTTAAATTTAACATGCATAAATACAAGTGGCAAATTGTTCTTTAGACTAAATTTAATAAATAAAAGGGTTTCAAGATTATATATACATATCTCTACCCCTTTCTCATTCTCTTTCACACATCCAAACTAGAGAACAAAACTAAAACCTAAGAAAGAAAAACAAAAATCAGAAAAGAAAAAAAAAAGCAAACAATCTTTTTAAAGATCAAACCTAGAAACTAGGAAGGAATTAAACTAAAGAGAATTCGGGCAACAACTTCTTTCAAGTTTCTTTTCAACTTGATCTAAAGCATGCAAATTCGAGCCCAAAACTCAGACATAAAGAAGATTCGAAATTCAAACTCAAGATCAGATCAACATCTGTTATAGAGCATCTCAAAACCCAGTACAGTTTTCAAGCTTGTTCTCTATTTTCATACAGTTGAGTAAACTTTTCTTAAAGCCTTAAATTTGTTTAAAACTTGAATTGCATGTGACAAATATTTGGTATATGTGGTGAGAAATTGTTGTATAGTTGTCAAATTTTGCCTGCATGTCTGAGTATATATCTATAAATGCATGTGTGCATGTCTGGAACAAGGATATATCCCCTGTTCTTGTTTAATAGGATTTCAAACTCTTCAAAAATCAAGATCCCACCCTCTGATTCTTTTTAGACTTTGTTGTTCAAATAAAAAGTGTTTAAAATAGCAAGATCTTAAATCTAAAAATAGTTTAAGTATGATTAATTTACAAATTTCTGGAAAATCAAGAAAAACAGTGGAATATTTAAAATGTGGTAAATTCAAACATCTTGATTCTCTGATTCATGTATATAATCTGAATCGTCTTTGGAAACTAGGATTTTTAAAAGAAAAATCATGATTTTTAGTTTGGTTTTGAGTGAGAAATTCGTGGTTGATCGGATTTGGTGTTGGGCCTTTTCTGGTGATCGGAGGGCTCGGGAAGGTCGAGGTCGCTACTGGAGGTGGTGAGGAAGTAGGCGAGCTAGGGAAAATTAATCGTTGGATTTATCACCCACCGTGGCAACGGCACGGCATCAGAATAGTGTTAAGGTCAGGTTTTTGGTCGAAGTTGGAATATTGGCCCTTGCATCATCTCTGGAGCATCGAGGTACATCGGAGTTGGAGGATAAGTTGAGTGGTTGGTCGGAAAAGGTGTGGATGAGGTTTCGTGGTTGTTGGTGGATGACGGCGTTGGGATGTGGTAGTTCTTGGTCGATGGGTTTCGTTCCAGTGGGTTCGATCGAGTAGATTTTGATTTCTCGATCGATTTGGAAGTTTGGGTGGTCGAGATCGAAGGGAAAGGTCATCGACGATTTGTCGACGGTGGTATCGGTGACCGGAGCTCTGGCGATCAGGCGTGCACGTGCACGAGGTTTGGTGTCGGTATTTTAGAGAAGAAGGTTGGGTCTCGGGGGAATTCTCGGGGAGATGTTGATCTGGCTCAGGTTCGTCTTCATGTATGTACGCGAGTGGATTTACATGTTAACAGTTTGAGTTTTAACAAGTTTAAAAAAAAAGTCTCGGGTGTGACTCGGGTTGGAAACTGGGTAGAACCCGAAGTAAATTTATAACAGTTTAAAATATAAATAAAAGCAAGTTTTCAAAATTTAAAATAAATCGAGTTTAAACCTTTTTCTTAAATAAATTTCTTTTATACATAATAAATGCTTTTATTAAATATTTGGTTTAAAAAGGTGTACGATTTATTTACTTAAATTAATTAAATTCTTAAGTTTATTTTAAACTTAAATGAAATATGAAATTACGTAGTTAATTAAAAGGAATTTTTTTTTAAATTTATATGTTTATGATAATTAAGTAATTAATAAAGATAAATGGTTTATCTTAAAGTTAATTAAAATCTTTGGTAATTACAGATTAATTAAATTAATGAAGTAATTAAAGAGAAATTGATTAATTAATAATTATTGATTAATAAATTAATAATTAAGGGAAATAAATAAATTAGAGATTAATTAATTTGTAATTAGGATTAATTAATTAGTAATTAGAGATTAATTAATTAGTAATTAAGGATTTATCAATTAATAATTAAGGATTTATTAATTAATAATTAGGGTTAATTAATTACTGATTAAGGATTTGTTAATTAATAATAAATGTATAATTGATCAGTAATTAAAGACTAATAAATAAATTAAAATTAATTAAAGTATGATTAATTAATTCAATAATTAATTAAAATGGTTTGTAATTAAATTATTGATTAATTAAGCAGGATATGTGATGAATTCATAAGTAATTAATTTAATTTGAGTCAATTAAATTAATTATAATTATGGGATTAATAAGCCTTGCTTACGGACGATTAATTGTATAGAATGTCTGGATTGGTTAATATTTATAGTAGGTTGATCTGTAATGTTCTGAGATGTGCAATACTTGGATATAGCTGTGATAATGTGGGTTATCTATTGATAATGAATTGATGTGTAAATGTGACACCCTGTATTTAAAGTCGAATTGTATTCAGTTAAACAACTTGGATTAATAATTACATTGGATTCGAAGAGACCGAGATCGGGTATCAGCAAATACCCGAAACCACTTCAATTTGTAATCTACGATAATTCTTTATAGATTTGATATGTGCAATCTATAGGCTAGAATGGAATAATTTAAGTAAACTGGACCATTGAAACTAAGTAAGGGTACTTAGGGATTGTTTGTGAGATAAGTGTTGGCTTTAACAAGTTAAGAACTCGTTGTGAGGTAAGAGTTACCCTAGGTTTTCAAATTAATCTTATAATTCAGTATTTCCAATTATATGGGTTTACTCACGCTAGTTTCCAGCCTGACCCGGGTGTTACTTTATTGTAATGCTCGGGCCAGACTGAGTATTACAGATTTTCAGGTTAGGACATTCTGGAGCTCAGGTGGCGAGCTGGATGGCAGGAATGTATGGAGCTTATTCCGCTGTGTATTGTAGTTATATGGTTTGTATACTAGGACAGGGTGTTACAACTGTCCAGTTTTGATGAACTCTGATGTATTGAATGTAAACTGATAAATACAGCTTTCCTTTGTATAAATGCTATTATTTGATATTATATTTTAATCCGCTGTGAATGTGAGTTTTCTGTAATGTATTTTCTGTTTCTTCTTCTTCCTCTTTTCTTCTTTATCCTAACAATCTAAGATTTACGGCATTCGATTGCTCGGCACTTCTACAGTGAATGTATTATTGTCGAATTCTCGAGGTCGAAAATTTCAGGTCGTTACATTGTGGTATAAGAGCTGAAGGTTAAGCGAGAATCTTGGCTCTGGTGGATTTACTCATTAAGGATATGGTCAATAGTACCCTAGAATGAGTTGAGTGTATTATATATAAGGGTGTATTTATTATTTTCTTATATAAAGATTTTAAAAATGGTTTTAAAATTAGTTTTATATAAACCTATATTTTGATATAAAGCAATGGTTTTTCTAATTATTATATATATTAAAGTAATTGGTTGTTGATTATTGGAATTAAATGTAATAATAAGAATTAAGTGGTAGTAGAAATACAACCAAATAAGAATTGGATAATATGAACTATACAAATAAGATAAGTTAGAAATGGATTCAAACCAGAGAATAAAATCCTGAAATTTGTAAGAGTGTTTTCAGAATACTGAATTAAGTTACCCTGATTTTATTATCCAATAAATTATGAGGTAATGTATAGTGAATTGGTTTTCAGTTTTGATAACCTTGGTTATTATCATAAAATGTTTGTTGTATCTTGATAATGGAATGTTTGTTAATGATTAAGCAGAATGAAATGTTTTAAGGAAGTAACAATTTAGATAAGTATGACTTATAAATTGGAATTGAAGATAATTAAAATTGTGAAGTTTTAAATTTAAGTCTAGGAAATTAGAAATTGTTTCAAAATGTTAAACGATGTAATAAATAATATTTTAAATGTAGGAATCTTATCTTAAAACAAGAATTGTTTTAAATTTTAAGAAATATGTTTTGAACTAAAAACCAAGAATGGTTTGAAATTTAAAATATGTCTTGCGGTGCAAAAGAAATGAATATGTATATATGTGGGATATACATAAGATCAAAGTTGATTGGAAGTAAACACTAAGTGTTGAGTTTTAAATTTTCCCTGGGAATGTGATGTAAAAACCCAAAATAAAATAAGTTTTTGAACTTATAAGTGGGAAGGATATTAATAAGAGTTTAAAATTTGAAATGGAAAATTCAAATTGAGTAAGGTTGACTAGATTAAGTGAATTGAATTTAACTTGGGGGAAGTTAAATAAGTTTAACAAACAACCTGACTTGGAAATTTCAGGATGAAATTGACATTTAACTTAGGGAAGTTAAATGGTTGGTTTGAATGGAGGTTATGTGTGATCTCAAAAGTAGTTTGAGATCAGGAAATTGGTAATGGGTGCTATTGATTGGTGTTTGGATAATTTGAATGTTGTTTACCTTGGCTTGTCCTGATAACATCCTATTATTTATTAAAAATCTAGGGAACTGTGAATTGGATTGTTTAAATGAATTAAGAAGTAGATTGAGATAATATTTATCCATTACTGAAATTAATTGGAAATAAAACTTTAATTTGAAATTATTTAAAATATTTTGATTTTTGAAATAAAAATTGTAATTACGAGATGGAATCACTTCGAACTTAACATTTAAATATTAAAAATGAACTTGCAAACTAAAATTGTTTAAGAATTGGTTTCTAAGTTAAAATTGGGTAATAAGTTGGATTTCAAAGATTAAATTGTTTCAAAAGTTTTGAACTCTTATTTGAACTTTGAAATAAGTTAAGTAAAGGTAATTTAAAATGGAATTTTGAAATTTGGACTCAGGATTAAATTGTTTAAAGATTTAGGTTGTTAAATTAAAAATAAAGGTTAATTTGATTTAAAGGATTAAATCAACATTTAAAAATTTAAATCAAATTTATGTAATTCGAGATGGTTTATAGTTGAGATTGGAATTGAACTAAATTCAAATGGAAAATTTGAATTGAATTAATTGGAAGTGAGATTGAAGTTGAATAAGTTCAAATTCAAATAGAAATTTGATTTGAATTTGGGATAGGAATTGGAGTTAATTCAAATTGAATTGGAATTAAATCAATTTAATGAGATGGGAAATTGACTGAAATGAGGAATGGGAAATTGATCCTGTAACGATACGGATTTTTGCGTTCGAAAATCAACATCCATAATTTACATCGTACTCGAATGCCGTAGATTCGATCATTCGAATCCGAGTCGTCGGAGCTTATAACAGAATTAAGTAAACAACACAGCGGAAGAAAAAGAATAATACATTGATATACAACATTGATACAATATCTGATACAACAGATGATACAATAGATATCAATATACATCAGAGATATGATACAATAAAATAGCAGCGGAAAGAATAACTATGATCTTCAATAGGGAACAAAATCTCCAAGATAGTCTTCAAGAGAGAACTCCAGCAGCAACTCGAACCAATGTCACGATACACAAAGATAAGCAAGTGTAGTCCGTATCCAAAGATTGAACTAGCTCCAGATAATCTACTAAACCTAACTATCTGAAGAAAAAAACCCAACTCTAGACTGCCCGTGTGGAAAATAGTGGGCACCCAGAGTTTAGGAAAGGGAAAATAAACTTCAGGTCAGTCGTGGGACTGGTATGAGTAACAAAAAAAATTATATTTAAAAACAAACTACAGGAGAATTTTAAAATAGATCCGTAATGCTTTTAGAAAATGTAACTACCATAAGACCTCCCGCCACACACACAATGCAAACGCAGAATTGGAGGAGATTTCTTCTTATGATAGTCAAACATGCTTGATATAAGAGAACTTCAAGATATTATTACTGTAAGTGCAAAGTGTAGAAAACTATTTTGAAAGTATAATATAAATCTTAGCCAACATAGACATTCTGAACTATGCCTACTATAGCTACCATCTAAACAATGGTGACCACCATAAGTAAATGGCAGGTTCTACAACTAAAACCGTACAAGGCTCGTATTATTTCTTTGGATTTCCAACAAATGGTCAGGCCAAGGAACTTCTCATTGCCACATGGGTACGCCTCTGGAGGGGCGCTCCGAGAACCAGACCGGATCTCTGCCAACACAAGGCCGGGTTACCTCTAACTAGGTAACTACTGACACGAGTATGCCACCCCCCGGTCGTAACCAACCATTATCCGGGGCCCCAACAACAATCACAAAGTAATATATATATATATATATATATATATATCTACGATGTCCACATAAGTTAAGTATCTGGGCTCCATACCATGATACCACTTCTATCCAAAAGGAAATGTACATACCCTAAGGGGAGCTACCCCCAATAACCTTGCTGCATCTTTCCTGTTTCAACCATTTCCGGTGTGTGAAATTCGACGAAGTCTCGTCCACAAAGCTACGATTTTCACAAAAGCCACGCTTTGATCAACAAATGATCAGCAGCACTCAGCATGCCACATTACCAAGTTGGGAATATATTACCGATAACCTTCAACTACATAACCTCTGAGCTCATACGTCTCACAGAAGGGTGTTAAGCTAAGAGAATGAATTCTTCGCCACTAAAAGAAATGTATTTGAAACAATCTTCTTTATATCTCAAAATGTAATGTCACACATACAATCCATACTAGTCTGTTCTGGGTTCGAACAGAACAGAAGGTACTTCTGAAGAAGTCCTTGCAATCCGGGTATTCACAATCCCGATCGAACTTCCCATCACTTAGGGAATCTCTATACCGGCGCGACTCGGTACAGAGACAATCAACGAGTTATCCTTTCGTTCTCGAAAATACCCGGTCTTCACCACCGGTCTTCAAATGCTATCCATATACGTCGTATCACTGTTCGAAATGGGTTACATGACACAAAGGTCCTTTCCCGGCTAAACCGAATAGTGAGCGCAATATTTAAAAGAAACATATGGATATTGGGGTCTCAGTTAAGTCACAACTTATTACCCAAGACTTTTCTTTCAAATGGTTTAAACAAATTACCATTTCCAATCTTTTAAAAAAAGTTCATTTCACAAAGTTCACTCAGTTTCACAATCACAAATTTCAAAACAATTTCCATTCCAATTAGGATTAACTCGTCCAATCTTCAAGTTAAGGATTTAACTTATAGCCTTCAAACCAGTTTTCATAACTTGGAAAATCATTTTCATTTTTAACTTGAAATCCCTTTAACACAAATCGGAAGTTCATTACTTATGTGAAAGCTTTGATTATTTGAAAACAAATAGTTTCCATTTCAGAAAGATCCAATTATATTTACACGAGTTAAAGCCCTTAAATTATATTCACATTCCAAAATCAATACTTTTAAAATAGTTTAACCCATATATAACTGGTATAACATCTTTAGTCCTTAGTTTCCAAACATAGGATTCAATTTCAAATCTTGAATTTAAGTTTAAATCAAATTATTTAAATTCCAAAACTTAATCAAGTTATTCAAAATAAATTTCATCTTTGAAATTCCATTTCAAAAGCTTTTCACTTTAAACCCAATCCATTTCCAAAACATTTGAATTTGAAAATTCAAATTTAAAACTATTTCAAAAATCTGTGACTTAACCGATTTCCTCGTGAAATCCATATTTGTGTGTGTATAAGTGTGGCCAAGGGGTTTAACACAATAGTGCAACATCATTCAATCATCACAGATTAAAATACAAAAATATAGTTGATAAGCAGTATAAACTATAACGCTTATCTTACAGATCACAAATATATTTCACAGATAACAAATTTCATCATAGATAATTAATCACATTTTAGATCACCACACAAATCAGGATATATCACAAAACATCAGACATCGGGAATATCAACAATTCAACCATTCAACAAGATCTAAACATTCATAGATAAAATTTATTAATCAACTGATTAATCTAGATCAGATGTATTACTTGTCATTAATCCTGGTTACTTAACATAAGTTAATTTCAAATCATCTGAGATAAATTTCCCTTTAATTATTAACTAACCATCCTTAATTTATGAATCAATTGATCTTTAACTTCTAAACTAATCTTAGTTAATAACCTTTATTAACGACTAAATTTTCTTCAATTGCTTTGCTAAAGAAATTCACTCATATTGATCATTAATGACTATAAATTGAATAACCATTAAGAACACATTAATTAATTCTAATTATTTAGTTAATTAAGTGCCTAGCAATAACTAATTTAATTCTTAATTACTTGATTGATTTATTTGTAATCAAAATTAATTATCCAATTAATAATCCTTAATTTACAAATAAATTAACTTAATTAATCTTTAAAACTTAATTTAAACCTTAAATTACTTATTCAATTAGTCCAAATCATTAATTTATTAATTAAATAAATTATCCATTTTAATTAACTTAATTACTTAATAATCTCTGTTTGATTATCTTCATTAACTACTAACATTTCCTTAATTACCTTTAATATAGGTATTTCCTTTACTTATGATTTAATTAACATTTAAGTGTATATTTAAAACATTACACTTTTAAATTTTAAAATTTAAATTCCATTTTGAATAAAGATCCCAATATGATTAACCATTTAAACATTAATCAAATTTAAATTCAATTTATAATCCTTTAAAATAAATGTAAAGAACGGTTATCACTTATATAACAACTTATATAAGAAAAAGTTTAAACTAGATTTTATAAAAATCCAAGTTAAACATTTGTTTGAAAACCAATTTCATTCTTTTAAAAATTTACTTTAAGTTTAAATCTTGTTCTAAACATTTAAATATTTAAACTTTAATTTTATTTCAATTTAGGATTCAAAAGTGAATTTGAATCCATAATTCAAACTGGATTTAAAACCTGATTTAAATCTTGTTTAAATTTTAAATTTCATCTCAAAAATCTTAAAACAGGTACAGGTTTTTAAAACTGTAAATAACAATATGACCCGAGGCACCATTACAATGCTTCGAGTCCAACCTTCCTCTACTTCGAGTCATACCTCCATTTGCACGAGACAAACCCGAGCTTCCAACACAACCCATCTTCTCTAGATTCGACGTGCACACTATGCACGTGCCCAACGTCGCCGTCCTCCGATGAACATCGAAACATTTGCTTGACGATCTCTCGAACCCATACGAAATCACATCCACACTCCCATCGAACGCATTCTTCTCGAATCGGAAACGAGTAAAAAATGAAACCTGGAACCACCAAACCATCACAACCCGCAACCTGTCAACGCCACGCGCTCCAAGCTCCGGCCACTAGACGACTCGAGACTCCGGCCTCGACTCTGTAAACCCCACAGCCACCATTACGCAGAACCCCGAGCAACTCGACGCTCGAATGAGGACGTGAGGCACGAGTTTCCTCTCCACTCAAAAACTAGGTTTACAAACTTAACCCTCACGCCGCCGAAGCCACAGTCATCATTGCCACCTCCGACCATTTTTCCAGGCATTCCCGTAGGCTCCTCCATCCCCAGCCAAAGCCCCAACCAACACGACTCAACCAATCATCAGTATTTGGTCGAAATTCAATTTGTAGACAAAAACAAACTGCTCATAAACCACACTTCTAAAAATTATGAATCTCGCCTTAAAAATCATATTTTTGAATAAGAATTCGAGTTGTATACCTGAATTCATGATTTAAGATATTCGAAATTTTACTAAAATTGAACTTTGCTCAGCTCTTTGATTTTTAGAGACATTTACATGTCATTTTAACTTAATTTAGAACTTAGTTCAGGATTAAACAAACATCTTTCATTTTAAACCTAAGTCCAAACATTGAGTAGATTTTGAAGAAATGATTTTTGAATTAAGATTTGTACTTAAAATCTAAGAACAGAAAAACATCTGCTAACAACAGCCTGTATAAAACACTTCCGGTTTAAATATATTCAGAGGATCCATATATATATATATATATATATATATATATATATATATATATATATATATAAACAAACCAATTCACAGATTTATAGATAAGCAATAGATTTATGCCTTTTAAATAAAAAGAAAACAAATATGTTACTCACCGTATTTTAGCAAAGTGACAGAGCTTTTTTTTCCTTTTGGCACAGATTGAATTTTGCTATTGAGAGCCTTCTATGGTTGTATTGATTTGTTTTGATGTTTTTAAACTGAAGTTTTGTTTTAGTTTGAGATAACATTACTTCAGGTTTGCTTTGGTTTGAGGAACGAACTAAAATGAGGTTGATATATAGAAAGAGGTGTATAGGTTGATTATATTATTTAGTACAATAGGCATGGCTGATATGGTATACATCCTACTTTTGCCTTACTTCATTCCATACTTTCTTGTCCTTATTCATATGTGAATATATTTTATTTGTTTTGTTTGTAGATATTTTGTTTACTTATTTTCTTACTTACATTTGTCATGTTAACACTTTGTATTTCATAATTTATCTTTTATAAATATGTTTCTATTTCTAATTTAAATATTTATTTTAACTTTAATACTTGTTGTCTTGTATGACTACTATTTTTGTAAGTATATTTTATTCTTTACATTATTTGTAAATCCCAATTCAAATTTAATTTAAATACATTTTTCCAGTAATTCATAATTTAACTGATATTTTATATCAATTACCAATTAATTTCACAAATTTTATTCAAAAATTAATTTAATTATTAATTTAAAATCAGTAAAAATTCGGGATCATTACAAGTTTGACTTTGAAACTATTTTCATATAAATTGTGTTAATATAAACTGTTTTAAATTCATTTTTACTAGCTATTTATTATACAACCCTTTTTTCAATACCCAAACTACCATATACCTATTTTACAACAATTTTACATCTGTTTTACAAACTAATTACTATTTTACAACTATTTTGCAATTATCTTACTATTCTACATACTATTTAACTATCTTACAACTATTTTATAATTACTTAACTATTCTACAGCTATTTTTACAACTAATAACTATTTTACAACTACTTATCTATTTTAAACTTTTTCAAGCCATTTTCAAAATTCAAGTTGGTCAGAGTGCAAACTGTTTAGAATTGAAGTGATAACTCAAATAAAAATTGAGCAATTGTGAATAAGTGAATAGAAATCTAAATGAATGTGAAGTAAAAAGAAATTAATTTAGCTGATGATCAATGAAGATAAATACGTAGGAGGTACGTATGTTATTCTATTCGCATAGCAAATTGATCCAGATTCAAACACAGAATTTCAAGATAGTATATCGATGCGAGTTGGGATTTTTCACTCGATTTTCGATGGCGAACCCCGGATATGGATTTTTGATTGATTCTGGAAATTCTCTATCATAGTTAGGCTATGCAAGGAGAATGACGGTTTCTAATCAAGAAACCAGATCTGAGTCCGCACTAGGAAGTCGGGTGAACGATACTAGTTCGGAAGTGAAATTGTGTGATCAAGGAATGATCGAATTTGATATGGCATACATATGATATATGTACATCGTATGTGCTTGAATGAAATTGATATTTTGAAAGGAAGTGTAGAAAAATGATTTTTGAAAAGGAAAGTATATTTTGTGAAATATAACATGAATTAAGTGGAAGTTGGATATCTTTTGAAGTTCACTTTATGAAAAGTAAGTGATATGGTAAATAACTTTATTAAGGAAATCAAACTTGAATATTTAATTTGGCATAACTAAAGTTATATATATTTTTTATATATGATAAACTCCCCTTGTTGAATCTATAGCCAAAAGAAAGGATTTTTGAAAATACTTGAAGTATGAAAAGGGAATTTATATAAGTATGAAGTGAACCAAAGATTTTTCAAGGATATATCTATATCTATATATAAAATGATTTTCTGAGAATGGATTTGGGAAAAATATTTTTGGAACCCATTGATTTTGAAAGTCCTTTGATTTTTGGGAAAAAAACCAATTTTGAAAATTTGAAAAGCCAAGTTTGGAACTATCGATTTGAGATATCGATTTTGTGTAAAAGAGATTTTTATATGAATCATAAAGAGTATGATTTGAAAGATATTATATGTGTGTAGTATGAAGTATTTTCAGATTGGCTCTGGCGAAAAGGCGCTTCCATGAAATGAACTTCTTAGGAGATCCACGGGGTGGTTCTGCCTTGAGCCTTAAAGGGGAGGCTCTAAATTTGGTCCTAGGAGGAAGTCTGGACAAACTGAAGTTCCTGAGGATTGTTGTGTGTTGGTAGCGAAAATCGAGGGTGCTGATGCCTATAGAGACATTTGGGTTATGCTGTGACGATAGTATAACTCGATATCACTACGATCTACCACAGACCATAGAGGAAGTCGTGTGGCAGTGAGAGCCAACGGTCTACGTTCGATTTCGCCATGATGACAACGTAACATCGATAGACTGCGATCTATGAAAACATAGCAAAAGTCGTGTGGCAGTGAGTGCCTATAGGCTACACTAGGACTCGACTGATGTAGTCTGCGATCTATGTAGGAGTGGTGAAGTTTCATTTGGCAGCGAAATTTGAGGGCGATGATGCCTACAGTTACATGGGTTTTTGCCGTGATGGCGGGGTAACCCCGGGTGTAGCTGCGATCTGTGGCGGGTTTCATGGTGTAATCGAGGGGCGTGGAGTGCCTACAGTTTTCTATGGATTTTGCCGGGATGACAACGTAACCATCGGGCTAACCGCTGCCATGGAGGGGGTGATGATTTCCAAAGCATTCTCACCAAAAAAGATTCTATATTTTCAAAAATGTTCTCTACATTTTAAAATTTGTTTTGTATATTTTCCAAGTATTTTCAATGGGTGTTGAAAATGAGTTTACCAAGTACCTATAGATTTTCAGTCCTACGCCTGATCAACGTATGACCGAATTTCTATGAGAACGAGGATGGACTTGTTGAGACATCGAGTTATAAAAGTATTTTTATAAAACTATTTTGGGAATATTATGTAGATTTTTAAAGTGTTTTAAAATTTTTAAATAAAAAGAGTTATAGTTAAAATGTTCAAAGAGTAATTTAACTGATAATAAGCATTTTAATAAATTCTAGTTTCGTCCCTTTTCGGGGACAAAAAGATTCAAAGGGGGAGGAATGTAATAACCCAGATTTTTGGACATCTGGTAATTGGATAATTAACTGATCTTAACTATTGAAATACTGATTTATAAGTTGAACAAATGTTTTTGATAATTAAAAATACCTGAAAATAAATATTAATTTGATAATCTTCTAATATAATTAGTTAAATTTGCAAAACTTATCATTTCTAGGTAAAATAAAATACGATAGCGATTTTACTATTATGCATACATTTATGGTTTGTGAATAAAACTTGGATTTGAAATTCAAGGTAATATCTTAAAATAAATTTACAGCTGGTATGTATAGATATTTGGTTACTAATTTATACATAATTAAAGTTTTATATCGTTTTTTCTTTAAGGTTACATAAAAATAAGTAAAGAGAAAATGTATTAATGGAAATATATAAATATAAATTAATAAAAAAAACATAAAGCACAAGGATAAATATTTATTAAGTTAAAATATAATAGCTTAAGTTAAATTAGGATTTAATAAAAGTTAATACTTTCTTTAAATATATATAAAAATATTAAACATAAAAATATAAAATGTAATATGAAAACATATAAAAATATAAATTCATGTAAATTAACAAGTGTAAATACTTAAATACATGCATTGACATTTGTAAAATAATAAAAACATGTATTAAACAAGTGTAAGTATTTTAAAAATGCAACTTAACATTTGTAAATTAAATTTAACATGCATAAATACAAGTGACAAATTATTCTTTAGATTAATTTAATAAATAAAAGGGTTTCAAGATTATATATACATATCTCTACCCCATTCTCATTTTCTTTCATACATTCAAACTATAGAAAAAAAATTAAAACCTAAGAAAGAAAAATAAAATTAGAAAAGAAAAACAAAACAAACAATCTTATTTAAGATCAAACCTGGAAACTAGGAAGGAACCAAGCTAAAGAGAATCTGGGCAACAACTTCTTTCAAGTTGCTTTTCAGCCTGATCTAAAGCATGCAAATTCAAGCCCAAAACTCAAACATAAAGAAGATTCAAAATTCAAACTCAAGATTAGATCAACATCTGTTACAGAGCATCTCAAAACCCAGTACAGTTTTCAAGCTTGTTCTCTGTTTTCATACATGTAAGTAAACTTTTCTTAAAGCCTTAAATTTGTTTAAAACTTGAATTACATGTGACAAATATTTTGGTATATGTGGTGAGAAATTTTTGTATAGTTGTCAAATTTTGCCTGCATGTCTGTGTATATATCTATAAATGTATGTGTGCATGTCTGGAACAAGGATATATCCCGTGTTCCTGTTTAACAGGTCTTCAAACTTTTCAAAAATCAAGATCCCACCCTCTAATTCATTTTAGACTTTGTTGTTAAAATAAAAAGTGTTTAAAATAGTAAGATCTTAAATTTAAAAATAGTTTAAGTATGATTAGTTTATAAATTTTTGGAAATTCAAGAAAAATAGTAGAATATTTAAAACATGATAAATTCAAACATCTTGATTCTCTGATTCATGTATATAATCTGAATCGTCTTTGGAAACTAGGATTTTTAAAATAAAAATCACGATTTTTAGTTTGGTTTTGAGCGAGAAATTCGTGGTTGATCGGATTTGGTGTTTTGGGGCTTTTCTAGCGATCGGAGGGCTCGGGAAGGTCGAGGTCGCTACTGGAGGTGGTGAGGAAGTATGCGAGCTAGGGAAAATTAGTCACTGGATTTATCATCCACCGTGGCGACGACACGGCATCGGAATAGGGTTTAGGTCAGGTTTTTGGTCGAGGTTGGAATATTGGTCGTTGCATCGTCTCTGGAGCATCATGGTTCATCGGACTTGGGGGAGAAGTTGAGTGGTTAGTCGGTGAAGGTGTGGATGAGGTTTTGTGGTTTCTGGTGGTCGGCAGCTCGGGACGAGGTAGTTCTTGGTCGATGGGTTTCGTTCCAGTGGGTTCGATCGAGTCGATTTTGATTTCTCGTTCGATTTGGAAGTTTGGGTGGTCGGGATTGAAAGGGTAGGTCATCGACGATTTGTTGAAGGTGGTACCGGTGATTGAGCTCCGACGATCAAACATGCATGTGCATGAGGTCTGGTGTTAGTGTTTTGGAGAAGAAGATTGGGTCTCGGGGGAAGTCTCAGGGAGATGTTGATCTAGCTCGGCTATGTCTTCGTGTATGTACGCGAGTGGATTAACATGTTAAAAGTTTAAGTTTTAACAATTTTAAAAAAAAGTCTCGGGTGTGACTCGGGTTGGAAACTGGGTTGAACCGAAGTAAATTTATAACAGTTTAAAATATAAATAAAAGCAATTTTTAAAATTTAAAATAAATCAAGTTTAAACCTTTTTCTTAAATAAATTTATTTTATATATAATAAATGTTTTTATTAAATATTTGGTTTAAGAAGTTGTATGATTTATTTACGTAAATTAATTAAGTAAATTCTTAAGTTTATTTTAAACTTAAATGAAATATGTAATTAAGTAGTTAATTAGAAGGAAAATGTTTTAAATTTATATGTTTATGATAATTAAGTAATTAATAAAAATAAATGGTTTATCCTAAAGTTAATTAAGGTCTTTGGTAATTACAGATTAATAAAATTAATGAAGTAACTAAAGAGAAATTAATTAATTAACAATTAAGGATTAATAAATTAATAATTAAGGGAAATAAATTAATTAATTAGAAATTAATTAATTTGTAATTAGGATTAGTTAATTAGTAATTAGAGATTAATTAATTTGTAATTAAGGATTTATTAATTAATAATTAAGGATTAATTAATTAATAATTAGGGTTAATTAATTAGTGATTAAGGATTAGTTAATTAATAATAAATGGATAATTATATTAGTAATTAAAGATTAATTAATAAATTAAAAGTAATTAAAGAATGATTAATTAATTGAATAATTAATTAAAATGGTTTGTAATTAAATTAATGATTAATTAAGCAAGATATTTAATTAATTCATAAGTAATTAATTTAATTTGAGTTAATTAAATCAATTACAATTATGGGATTAATACGTCTCGCTTACGGATGATTGATTGTATAGAACGTCTGGATTGATTACTATTTATAGTAGGTTGATCCGTGATGTTCTGTGATGTGCAATACTTGGATATAGCTGTGATAATCTGGGTTATCTATTGATAATGAATTGCTGTGCAAAAGTGACACCCTGTATTTAAAATCGAATCGTATTCACTTTAACAACTTGGATTAATAATTACATTGGATTCGAAGAGATCGGTGTCGGATATGAGCAAATACCCAAAACCACTTCGATTTGTAATCGACGATAATTCGTTATAGATTTGATATGTGCAATCAATGGGCTGGAATGGAATAATTTAAGTAAACTGGACCATTGAAACTAAGTAAGGGTACGTAGGGATTGTTTGTGAGATAAGTGTTGGCTTTAACAAATTAAGAACTCGTTGTGAGGTCTGAGTTACCCCAGGTTTTCAAAATAGTCTTATAATTCAGTATTTTCAAATTATATGGGTTTACTCACGCTGGTTTCCAGCCTGACCCGGGTGTTACTTTACTGTAATGCTCGGATCAGACCGAGTTTTACATATTTTCAAGTTAGGACGTTATGGAGCTCAGGTGGCGAGCTGGATGGAAAGAACGTATGGAGCTTATTCTGCTATGTATTGTAGTTATATTGTTTGTATTCTGGGACAGGGTGTTACGACTGTCCAGTTTTGACGAACTCTGATGTATTGAATGTAAATTGACAAATACATCTTTCCTTTGTAGAAATGCTATTATTTGATATTATATTTTAATCCGCTACGAATGTGTTGTGTTGTGTTTTCTATTTCTTCTTCCTCTTTTCTTCTTTACCCTAATAATCGGATATTTTCGACGTTCGATTGCTCAGCACTTCTACAGTGAATGTACTAGTGTCGAATTCTCGAGGTCAAAAATTTCAGGTCGTTACAATATATATATATATATATATATGTATATGTATATGTATATGTATATGTATATATAGTATATATGAGCCATACATTTATTCGCTGAGTCCGGTCTTCGTAGTTGTCTTAGATTGATGAATCGTTGTGTCGCTTGAATTTATTGTCAATAATCAAAACATGAGATCCAGCAACACCTTTCGAAACCACAAATCTTATCTCTTTCGAAACCATTTGGGTTATAATTCAATAAAAGAAAAGGTCTTTAAATCATTTAAGTTGGAACCATCTATTTCAAAACCATTTCCTTAGTAATGAAGCGATGGTGTTGAAACCATCCCTTCGAAAGCATGTGAGAGGTGACCAATTTTTTTTTTTAAAAACAACCCCTTCAAAACCATCTGAAATGAAAGGTAGGCAACGACAGCTAAAGGCCTCGACTCAGTTGAAAGTAATCATTTAAAACAAAAGCGCAATCCAGTTAAAACCATATCTTTTAAACAATTTGACTTATCGAAAGCTAACCAAGTCGAAAGCAACTGGGCGCATTTTCTTTTAAAATCAAAGTAATTCTTCAACCCCTTCGAAATCCCCTGGTTTCGACCCTACACCTTGCGCCCTCTTTCAATTCATGACGTATGAGTTCCTTGATACCAAGTGCATTGGTTTCGACTGTGTCGGAGGCGAAGGAATGGAGGTGGAACCTTGTGCTGAAAGCATTGAAAAAACATGGTTATTTGTACTTTCAACTATTTCTTTTGTACCTAACATGCCTTTTTTGTCTAAGTTTGATTGGTTGCAAGTTTCTCTTTTCAAAAGTGCTATCGACTTTCTAGATTTAACAAATTTATTTATTTTCAAAAGCCCCTTCTCTTTCTTTAATTACATAAAACATTTAAGTCCTATACCTTAAATAATTTTATATTACCTTTAAAAAACTTAGGAAAAATCTACGAAAATTCCAGAAAATCACCTTTTGTATATTTTCAAACATATATAAATTTCAGACCCAAAAAAATAATTATTTACCCGTAAATAATTTAAAACCCAAAAGAACATTATCTTTACTAGAAAATTCATAGAAATACCACGAAAATTCATAAAATCTGGAAACTGAAACCGATCTCCAAAATAATATTTTTGGTCATCATAAAAATTTGCAAGGAAATCGAATGTCATTTACTAGGATTTTCGCCTTAAAACATATCATAAAATCAATATGAATAACCATAATTCATCAACAAGTATATATAATAATTCCATCATTCAAAAGCATGGCATATCAATGCAAAATATTCAGAATTCATCTTAACATTGAAACCAAAAAAGATTTGTGAGGTAAATATTATTCACTTTAGCTTTGTAGAGATTTAGAGATTGAGATTTGAATGGATTTGATTTGGATTAGCTTTTCCTTTAGCTTTTGTTAATCTTCTTTCCTTTTTCCTTAGTAATGGTGGGCAGCCTCTTGTTTTAAAAAATTTAAAATGAAATGAACGGGAGTATAATACATGGCTAAAGGTTGGAAAATATAGGAATGGCCTCTTTTCAATTTTACCCATCCTATATTTCACTTTAAAGTCTTTCTCAATTTATTGGTTTTAAATTGCACGGCTACTAAGTAAAATTAAATCTCAATCCCCTAATCTACATATTATTTTATTTTATTTGACTAGCTAAATATCCTAAAAACAGTTTCCAAAAATCTAGGATGTTGTAAAAATGTACAGTGAGAGCCTCATCGGGACCCTGTACTAGCAAGAATTTCCTATCACTTGATAGTACTGAATATGACCATTCCTTGGTTGTGATCAATAACCATAAAAAGGCGCCGAAGCATACACAGAGATATCGACTCTAGATCGTGGGATGATCACATCTCAATGGATGCGACCCACATAGCTTGCGGCGTACCCTGTTTTAGCCATTACCAGGATGTGAGGTATGAAAGGCCATGATTACCTTTGCTTCATAACCGACCATCTTGGAATGCTAAAACTGTCCTCCAGGTAGAAATGCAATGCTAGTATTGATCCAATACAAGTTGTTCTAGGATCGAACAAACATTCAACATTTACTATTTTCCATTTAGAATCACCCTCGAGAAGAATACTGTAGCTCCATAGCAGACTTCATCACGATTTATCATGATCTTATTAGTTTAGAGTGGTTTCGATTAATCATACTTATCCCAAGCCGGTATCTTCCAACTAAGCGGTAATTTATGGAAAACTCAATTTTGGTTCTTCGAAAGCATGCAAACAATATTCGAGTCCTCACCAGGGAACTCGAATATACACAACACACTTTCTGAGTTAAAAACATGTCAAGGTTTGATAATCAATTATTTAACCATCACATAAACATTCAAACAATAATCCAGAGACTTAATTTTCTCATAGCAACCACCACTACAACAAAACTTATTTTTTTGGCAACCATTATCAGCGTTTGAACGTTAAATGCTATAAACGTGGTTTCAAAAGGAAATTTTTTACGCTCAAACGCTGAGATAGGTTTTGGTTGCCGCCTCGTCTCTTTATATTTTAACAATTAAAATTCATTTTCGCTCGTTTAATTTTTTTCACGCTCTACTCCTAAAAGTTCCATTCTATCCCTTCGTTGCCAAACCAAAACTTCAATCTTCTTTGAACTTTGATTTTTTTCAATGGAGTTAAGATCCAATATTGCTTTATCATTCGCATGTACTCTGATTTTGGTAGTCGATCGATTACTCATTTATATCATGTTTATTAGATTCATCGATTTTAGGTTTATTAATTTACTGATCTCAACTTTCATCTTACTTTAGGCACTTCGCTTGAAATCAAACTTTGTCCGCTCATTTTGCCAGAATTTGGAAAGTCAACAGAAATCCGATGAGTTTTTCTCTAACCCTATTTCCATTCGATTGCTTACAAAGTTGATTCTCTACTTTCGTTCATTCTCTATATTAATGGCCTATAAAAATTTTTTGTTGTATTTGATATTCAGCACGATTAGTTGTAATAATTTCTTATTGCTGAATTTCTAGATGAACTTAGTTCATGAAATAGGATTTGTTAATCAATGTTTTAAATATTAGATTTTAGTTTTTCCCATGGAGTCATATCATCCAATCTTTTACATGTTTTTGAGAAAATTGTATTGACCATATCATAATATTTTTATTGTTGTGTCGATTTGTTTATGTTTTATGTTTTGTAGTAACTTGATTATTATTTTACATTATGGTTTTGAAACAATAATCATTTGTGCCAAAATTTGAGATGAAATGTTTTTATGTTTAATAAATTAATTATAACGAGTAACTATTAGTTAATGCCTATAATCTGAATTGTCTTTTCCTTGGTTTTCCAAGGACTTGATTTTTCTCAGCATGTTTTTATGTTTACAAAATTCAATATATATTTTAGCACGTATTTTCCTCGTTTTGCAATTTAATAGAGATACATGTTTCATGACTGTGTTTAAAATACCAATTAAAAACTCCCCAAACATATTTTTATTTTTCTTTAAATTAACCGAACACTAATAGAGTAATTTCTTTTGTTTATCTTTTTTAATTGATTATTGATCAAATTAATTGAAATTAGTTTGGTTTAGATTTTTAGTTTTTTATTTGAATTCAATTTTACATTTCTTACCTTAAAATTAACCAACCAACACTTGTCCCTCATGGGAAATATCATTCAACTGCCAAAACATCAGTGCTTGGGTCGCACGTGCGCCTTTCAAGGTTCCACTCTATTGTTTTTCAAATATGTTTGTTGGATAACTGCTTTGATTATTCTATAGATTACCTCAGTTTTCTCAACGTTAAGCCCATGTGTGGTTTTAGCATCATTCTGGTTGAGTATATTATATATACGACTATCACCTATTTTTCGTGGACATTTGCACTACACCGATTCACTGACTCACCATTATGCACACACAATACATACAAATGCTTGCATAACTACACTCATGAGCTTACCACTTGTAGGAGCTTTCTACCATTGGTTGATGGCTATTTCAGTGCTTCTTATTATTACTGAGTTTTATCATTTTGTATTCATCTACTTGTATATGCAGATATAGATGTTAATGTATACGTATAGGGATGTTGTATGCATATGAATAATTAAATAACCAGTTTTACATTTATGTATATGGGTATTGAACTATTAACATAAACCATGCTACAACAAAGTTAAGTATTTGTTTTTAGTTATGATATGTATGATGCTACATCTTATTTTTGGAAACCTTGGAATGGTTGAATAACCATGCTGAATATGAAGAAATAGTAGATGGAGCAAATGTTGAATTGTGTCAACAAAATTTTACAGCAGGTGGATTCATTTATCTCAAGTTATACTTTGTAAAAACTGAGTAACTATTAGTTATTAATTTATACTACATTTGTCTGTGTTTTGTAAAATTTGCAACCGTTATTTCTATAGTTCACTCAATAAAGCAGCCGAAAATGGTTGAACGGGAACTCAATGCAATCCGAGGTAAACGACCACTTTTTATACTTTATAATAAACGATAAAGGATGCTCATGGAAGACCCTTCTAATAGGCAGCGGCTTGAAACTTGAAAAGCTAAAGGAGTGTTCATTACTCCAAAAGGATCCAATAATGATTGGTATATTTTCTTACTTACCTCTTAAAAATACAACGAGGCATAGTTTCTTATGTACCTCTTAAAATCACAATGAATTTAAGCATTAATTTGGGTCATTATGTTTCTTCCTCTGCCTTTTCTAATAAATACACGTAGCTACTATGTTTGAGCAACCTTTTCTTCTCATTTTGAAAATCTTATTTATATTCGCTACAAGAAATTTTGTCCATTATACCATCAAGAAACACTAAAAAATAGCGTTTTGTTGCTGCTTGCTGTTTGTCCGATTAGCTAAATGAAAATAAAGAAAATATGTGTTAACGAGCTATAGATACACAATTTTACAGGCGGGAATCTAAAAAATTTCACCGTCCGCTTCTTTTACAATTAACCATTGTTCACGTTTTCATCCCCAATTTCCCAAATCAAATCAAATGAACGCTAAATTATTTATCTCTATTCGATCGTCCACCCTTTGCCTTTTCCATTTTTCTCCTTGGATCGCCTACATAACCTAGCTTGTTTATTTTTGTTTTAAGTCTGATTTGAGTAACCAATAAATTGTACCTCGTTCTTCAACTTGATGCTTCAGTTTTTGTCTATAGCAATGCGAAACCCTAACTTCCTTCATAGTTGCAGTCTCCATCAAGGTAAAACTCTCCTCTCTGCTCATCTGTATAATATTCGCAATATTTTTCTTAGGATCAGGTTCCTTTTCGAAAACTTGAAAGTAGTATTGCAGTATCACATAATGCATCAGATGCTTCCTTAGATAAACGTGAAAGTAGTTCGTCGGTGCCTGATCATGCTGATTGGGATTCTTTATACAGGTAACGTTTATACCTTCAAAATTAATAGAACCCAAAATTTATTGGCAGTTTGTAAGCAGAAAGAAGTGAAGTTCACCTTTATCAATGCTAGAGGAGGTATCTAGCTAATTATATCTATAAGAGAAATTACGTCCACACAATTGCAAGTTTTAACCTAAAATCAATAATCCACCCATCATAAATTGGAAAATCATTTTAACTCACTTGACAGACGACAACTGGACATCATGTCAATTGAGTTGCCATATTGCTAAACAATTGGTAGAGTCTACAACATTTAGTCAATTTTTAGTATTTCCAATTTAATTGAACCCTACTTTTGCAAAGCCCAATTCTTTTTTATCAAAATTACAATATATGGACCAACAATTTCATTGCACTATTGGTGTATTTTAAATGTCAATTAATCTTGTGAACTGACAATTCACAGTATGGTTGCCAATTGACAAAAAGCAATTAGAAATGAGTGCAATTTCTCTAAATAATACTGTATGGATGTTGAACTAATGGAACTTAAGGATTGAATTAATGATCAAATTACTTTAATAAACAGTCTTTTTTAACAGTAATAGTTGTACAGTAGTAGATATAGTTTGGAATGATTTCTTTGACAGAACAAATGCATTTTTCTTGATGTACATCTTAATATTATCTTACAGTGAGAAACTACTTCTACAAGAGGATAACTCCGATGTTAGTACTTTGGCCTTGGAAATAAATAGCAATCTCTCCATTGGCAACACAAATGATATTTTCGTAAACTATAATGCTGGAAAATCAGTTCTGGATCAACATCAAGCTCCCTTCAGCTCTAGTTTTGTACCACCATATCAGAGGTGCATTCTTTTTTCCCCTCCGCTTTTACTAGATTCAAGACATTTGATAGATAGGCCTGTCTGGATGAATATAAACTATAAACTGCATCAACCTTTTATTTTATTGTGCATGTGTGCGTGTTTTTTCTAAAGAAAAAAGGAAATTCAAAGTTCAACTTGTTGCTTAAGTTGTTAGTTGTCTAATCATATCGAACAATCTCCAGTGAATAATAAAGAAATTTCATCGAATTTTCTTCAGCTAAAACTTGTTTTAAATTTGAAGGATTTGCTGGGTAGGTTACGCTTCTTACTGTCGCAGCACAAATTTAAAAATCAATGAACCGCATATATGACCATCAAAACTGACTTTAAGATTGGTGAAGCTGCAATTGTCAGAAAAAATACTTCTTTTAATGCACAGAGTTTTGTGCATATTCTCATTATGGGTCATATGTACGTGCAAGGTTTGTTATTTGGTCATAAGATAACTCAGAGATCTCCTTTCTTATTTTCTATCTACGCAGTTATATCAAGTATTGATTTCCTTCCTTACTTGTCATTGCCACTTCTCTATAAATCTTACTTTCATGTCCACGCATTTATTATTACAGAAAAAAGAACCAATTCAGGCTCACTCACTTCCTGAGAGCAGTTCCCATCATTTTACACATGATGTGCATGGTGGAAACAGTCAGTTGTCGCCTATTTCTCAAAACTCTCCTAGTCGTTTTAGACAACAATCTGGTCATCGTTACAACCAACACTCTAATAGTTATAAACGTGCTGAGCAAACATATTATAAAGGTCAGCCACCTTGCAGTGATTTTGCCGCAGCAGATTCGCATTTTGGGTCCCATAATATTTTGGGCAGCAATGGTGGCATGTCATGGGGTAACTTTTATGCCCTTTATCCTCGATTATACTTTAATTGAGATTTAGGTTAGCTTTTTGTTTAAAGTATATAATTTTGAACAGAACCATTAAGCAACAACTGAACGATCCAAGTCCGCATGAGGTATTTTATATTATGCTCCCTTTTCCTTTGAAATTTTACTCAATTATTCTACCTATACATATGCATATTTGATGTTCTTTGAAGTTCAGTCATTAATTCATGTAGTTTATAACATATACGTTTGCTAAGAAATTTGTTCGACTGGATAGGATAAGAAATGGTGTGGGCTGGAATCCCAGCAGCCATGTCAGATTGATATGATATGGTGTGGGCAGGTAGAAGTGCATAAGTTAGTTTAAGTGCAGAAATTTAAGTTTGGTTGATGAGGAGGGTTTGAATTTTAAGTGCAGAAGTTTAAGTGAAATCCTAACAGTGGTGGTCGAGGAAGGTTGTGTAGCAAGGAAATGCAAGTATGCAACAAGGTACGCAAGGTACGTAAGTAAGGAGTTGGCACTGTTGTGTGTGATGAAGTATGGTGCTGTTTGGTGTCAGGGAAAGTTGGCAGAGGCAATGTTGTTGGATGGTGGTATGTTTGGTTGCATGTAGGAAATGTTGATAGGGAGTATATTAGAGATGACAGAGGTGAGTATGAAGGATGGAGTAGTTTGATATGGTTGACAGTAAGATGGTTGTAGTGGGTTTGAAGTAGTGATTGTTTTGGGGATGTGTATGTTGATATGGCTGTCAAAAAACAACCCTACCCATTTACCCAACCCAATTACCTAGAAAATTAATGGGTTAGGTTAAACGAACTATGATAAATGGGTTTGTTGGGCTAAACCATTTAACCCAAGTAACTAATTGGTTTAGACGGGTTTAGCCCGTTTATTTACTCCTAACCATTTACCCATGGAAATATTTCTTCTCTCGTTCCCACCGCAATAAAATTAGGGTTTCTCTTTCTTCCATCTTCTCGTTATTTTCTTGCTTCTGACTGTAATCGAGCTACCGCGTGCTCAATTCCTCGTCTTTAGTCTGCAATTCGCCATCTTCACCTCCAATCGACGCCTTCTATCTAATCAAGCTGCTGCGTTATCTCGAGCTATGTAATCTTTTAGAGCATACACCTCCTCCCTTTTCGAGATTCATCCTAACTGAAAGAGAAATTGAAGAGGCCATCTATTTAATCGAGGTATGTTATCTAAGATGTGCTTCAAATAAGAACGATTTTCTAAAAACTGAAAATCAAAGTTTTGATGTTAATGCCATGGACAAAATCTATAATTTTGTTCAGGAAACTGATCGACATACAACTCAATTTTGTTAACTTGAATTTTGTATAATATATTCATAGTAGAATGTGATAAGTTCATACTGTATAACAATTAATTAGCTTGTAAAGATGCCTATCAATGTTATATACAATGAATATAAGGTTAGCATTTGTATTTGAGTGTTGATTCTTTTGCACCGTGTCAAATTTATTATTTATTCTCCAAGCGATCTCTATCCTCTTTTATCATAGTCTGGATTAGGCTGAGAATAATTCCTCAGTCCTCAAAACTGACGTGTCTTCTGTTTTCTTGGAAATCCAGTCATCTACTTTGAGTGTTGGTCCGATAATTTGATATTTTATAAAAATGATGAATGAAATACGAGGATACATAATTTGAGTATAGATGAATTGAACTCCTTTTTTTAGCTATTAAGGTACAAATGTTGTTCCTCAAGCTTAGTCTACAAGTCTTGCATTATTAAATAATCTATCATTCAGCTGAACGTACAGCTTTGGTTGCATTATATGCTGTACAGGTTTGTCCATACTCTCTGATACACTTTCTAACAAAAATGAACAAATGAATACCTGTTTCAATTTGAACGGCAGTTTGTTATTATATGAATGTGAAATTTCAATCTAACGTATCATATAATGCTATTTGAAACTGTACCGAGAGAATGTTATCCATGCATATCATGCTAGACTGACTAATAATAGGTAGGAAATAATGAAGAATGCATTTGAGATGTGTACATGATCACATTTGCGCACCTTTCATGATTACAAAGATGTCGCTAGAATATTTGCTTCACTTCTCTGGCTCACTTTAACCTCACTTTCTTTATGTATTACCATCTCTAGCTTCACCTTTTCAATCTATATTCGAGTCTATCTGGAACTTTTAGGGGATAGGTCAAGCATTTTTGCTTTCATACATTATACTTTCCATGTTGCTTAAAAGAGAGCCTATGAATTTGCTTTAACAGTTGATAAACCATGGGATCAAACAGCATTCTTTAGAAAGTATTTAAAGAACTAAATCTGATTAATGTTACTAGAGCACTTTAACATGTACTTCTTTGTTAGATTGAGGCTGACCATAATAAGGTTCGAAATTCAGCTATTCATAGGGTTTGAAATATGAGTATTTTAGTTTTGGTTTCTTTGTTTGCATTTTTTTGTTCTTCTTTTGTTGAGACATATGATTGGAAGATGCCTTTCAATTAATTAAGTTGGTTTTGATTCTATATGGGCATTGTATTTTCTGATTGGCTCCATTTTTTTGTTATAGGAATTCCAGCCTTTATGCAAGCTTTAACCTAAGAAGTAAAACTGTATTTTGCTTGCACTCATTTAGTATGGTACTTGGTCTTTCAGCAAGGCACCATATTTGTATCGCATTCATTTAATTAATGAGCCTAATCTATATTTTAAATATTATGTTACAGGTAAAACAATGGTATGAAGAGTAGAAAAAAATGTTTCGCCTGCTGTGATATTTCATGAACAGCAGTGATATTTTGATTATTGTTGTATTAAATTATGCAAATGTTGCAGCTCTTGAATGATGTTGAAGGGTGTCTCAATTAGTGTTGTTTAAATGCTGCAAATGTTGCAATTCCTATACATGAAAACAAATCAGAGTTTCAATTTTACTATGCTAGATTAATTACTATTGTGGAGCCATATTTATAATATCTTATAGCTTTTTTCTTTTGCAGATTCATGGGTTTAACGGGTTGGGTTGGGTTGACCTATAAAATTAGTGGGTTGGGTTAGGTTGATCCAGTTAATAAATTGGTCTAATGGGTTGGGTATGTTTTTATTTTAAATGGGTTGGGTTTATTTTCAACCAACCCATTTATGTCCACCCCAAACCATTTGACACCCCTATATGTTGACAGCCCTATATGTTGACAGTGGAAGGTGGTTGGAAGGATGTGAAGTTGTGATGATTGGGTTTGTTGACAGCAGTTCTGTGGTTACTGTACACATTGATGCGAAGTTGTGATCATTGTCTTTGTCTTACACGATCTATGTTGTTACTGTACACATTGATGTATGTAAATGTGTGACAGCTGGAAGCATAACCATCTGAGTATGCTTGCATTGAAAATAAAATTGTAAGGAAAATATCTATCAGATAAGCTAGAAGGAAGAAGACTACTTAGGTTAGATATTAACAAACTCGGTGCCATTCTTTTAACTGATTAGGGCAGTGTTTTAATGGTGTATTTATTAGCAATTTTGCTCAGGCTGTTATGCAGTTTGGTTTCTTGCCAAAGCTAAAGTGTATGTAGGAGTTCCTAAAGATGAAATATCGTATATTTGTCTCCTGGGATACTAAATTTGAGCATGTCGTATTAATTATTTGAAATTCAAATAAGGATTCCAAATCTATTATACATCCATCTTGTTAACTATGATGTCATAATCCATACTTGAAACAAAGAAGAAATTTTTTGTATACTGAATGAATATGGAATCACATTGGTTGTATCATTTAGGAAGTGTTTAATTATATAAAATTCATCGTTTATTGAGATATTGTTAGCATGTAAATCATAGATCAAAACACGAGCTCATTAGACATGGACAAATATCCGATTTAACTTTATGTACACTTTGATGAATTGATTCTCAAGCATTACTTTTGTTTTACAGGTAGATAGATGACTACGATGCAAAAATAGATTGCAATAAGTTATGGACCGAAGTTATTTTTGCTGCTAGAATTATTTTTTTGGTTTTAACGTATGTACTACTTGCTTTTGTTTTGCTATTGCTACTTGTTCAATATTTTGTTTATGAACTATTGATGACGAACTATTTATGTTTGTTGTAAGAATATTATGTATTTTGATTATAAAATTTCATACGTTAGTTCTCAAATATGTGTTCAAAATGTGGTATTGATACAATATGTTGATTTTGAAATGTGGTAATGATACAATATGCTAATTTTGAAATGTAGTATATATACACATTGTGACTGATGTTTACTGAAATGGAATTTACAAAAAAGTAGAAAAAGCCCAATTGACTTAGCTTTGTATATAATTTAACGGCGTTTTCAAAACGTAAAATTGTATCTAAAAACATAACCAAATACAATTCAACGGCGTTTTTAAAACGCTGTTAAAACATTCCACGGCGTTTTTAAATGCCGCTGAATGTTTTAACAGCGTTTTAAAAGCCGTGGAAAGTTTTAACAGTGTTTTAAAAACGCCGTTGAATTGTTTTAACGGCATTTTTTAAAATACAGTTAAACTAGTCCAAACGCTGTTAAATGATTTCATGACACTAGAGAAACGCTGTAAAAAAGGACATTTAAGAGCGTTTATTCCTTGTTATTGTATATATCTGAGATATAACTGCATGTCGATATACAGTGTATGTAAGAACGTTGTTAATAGCTTTTATAGCGTTTTTGAAACGCTGTTAAATGTCATGTTTGTTGTAGTGCACTAAGCCTTTAAATAAGTTTTCGTTTATTTAAATATCTTTCTAAAATACTTATCAAAATATTCATATACTTATCACACTGGAATAAATGTATTTAAAAAACATTGAAAGTTTTCTCATTTCAAAATCAAATTAAAAGGATCAAACAAATGGTATATAAATTTTGAATAAGGATAAACCCAAACATTATTCCTTCGGTGTTAGGCATGTAAAGAAAGTTCCACACTATTATAAGTAAGAAGGTCAATTATGGGAAATCACTTGTAACGTTCCGCCTTTTGCACGCTTTAAATCGACACACAGTCGATTCAAAACATACGAAGAACGGATTATTATAGGGTAAATAAGAAATAAGGAAGAAAGAAATAAAACAAAACAGAATCTTGTAGCGGAACGATAAAATATAATAATCAAATATACAGTTCATGAAGCTGTTTTACAAAATATTCGATTTTATTTATACAGTACATATCAGAGTTACACATACCATAATAATAATCGATGCATCGGAATTAAATGATGTAGTGGAATAATATAGTAGATAATAGTAATACAAATCTTCGTCTTCGTCCTCCAGAATAAAATCTTCAAATCCTGAAACGCTCGGACTGACCCAAGAGAATTGAAAAGAAAAAACACTCGAGTCAGAACAAAAATATCTTATGTGAGTTAAATCAAAAGAAATAAATATGAGTGCAGTAACTCAAGAGATGCTCGGGATTTACATCTCCTAAGGATCCGTTAAACTATTTACTATGTAGTAATATTTTGCTATTATAATAGTGTCTATTAGTAAAATAAACTACTTTAAAATAGCGTTAAGGCTTTACATTTTCCACCTTAACACGTAATAGTGTCAATAGTCTATACAGTGCCTGTATATCTCCTGACCGGGAGACTACGAGAAGACACTCCATAGGTACGACACAAATAGAAAATCGCAGTAAAGGCTCGGTATGGTAGGTGACACGACATAACTAAGCAATGCCAGGGTAGATATATACCAATTACGCACACGGGTTGGTGGTAACGCATAGCGCGCAGCTACCGCCAACCCCGAACCACACTCCCAAATTAAAAATCAAAAGTGGCCACCGAATCAATCCAACAGTCAGAGTATAATATCGAAGGGATGTGCCCGATAAGAGGGGTTACCTCCTTGGCCTGAGATCGCTCCTGTTTTAGCCACCTTATGTCAACTCACGGAAGTCGGGTCCATGTATATACCTTAAAGGAAACGCCACCACCATCCTACTTCATTCTGGAATCTCCACCGCGTACACGGTTGTTAAAGTGGTTTTCGGAGTTGGCAGAGGTTATGACAACTTCCGATCCCGGTCTCTTCAACAACCAAACGTTATTATAACACCGCGGTCCATTCAAAATAGTTTATACTTTAAAACCAGAATATAATATCCATTTCAAAACCATATAACTACGATATCATTTCTATTTAAAAACCCAAATCAAAATGATATCATTTTATTTCAAATATATCCTCTTCCAAAAATCATAGCATTTTTAAATCTATATACCTTGAAACCCATAGGTTTGGGTCATAACTCTTAATACTTAAATGGTTTAAATATTAAAAATACTATATAATATAAATATAGTTTCTTTAATTTCCCAAATGGATTCCAAATACCGATTAGAACCTCCAAATAAACCATTTTAATTTTCGATATATTTCAAAGCTTTAAATATTCCACCATTTCAAAACTAATTCTTTTGATAATTCCATATATATCAAATTCAATTTTTATTATTTAGATTTGAAATGTTTACTTAATAAATTAAACATCATTTAAGTAAAAACCTTTAAACTTCAAATAACTGGATGTTCTTTAAATTTATTAACTTGATATAATCATTTAAATCAACTCGATATTTATTTAAATCACTTTAACCCAAAATCAAGTTATAAAATCATACCCTTTAAAAATCCCAATTTTGATTTAAATTTCACATCCATTTTATTCAAGTCAAATTCTTAAATCCTTCAATCCAAACAAATTTCATAATTATCTTCCAGCTTAATTTTTTATTTAAGTCATCAAAACTCTATATATACAATATCTTAAATAGGTACTTACCCATATAATAATAAAACAATCAAACTCCGTTATTCAACTTATTTTTATTAAACCAATTTATACATAGCTTAAATTCAAGAATTTAACTATATATATATAAAATAATATTTATATAATATCAACAATTAATATTTATTAAACCGTATATTTCTTTCCGAACCATAGAAAATCATTCCAAAATAATTTTATATATATATACCACGGTGTCTGTATATAATTTTCTACCCTATGGTCAACTGATGCGGATATTTATCATTTCAATCCGTAATTTAAAACTAAAGGGTATATATCATTTCAAACCGCAATCCCGAATGAAATGAAAATGCATAATAACTTGCAGCTTATAACAATATAAAATACCGCATCCATTCATCCAATATCACCCATCAACCATTTATCACAATCATCATCAAATTCAAACAATAGCATCAATATAGAACAGATAATAAACAACAGGTATTAAATAGCAGTTTATATTCAATAATAAATTAAATAACTGTTTAACTGGCAGTTAGTATGCAATGAATAATTAATTAACAATTTAACTGGCAGTTTAAATGTAATGAATAAATTAAATAGCAACTTAGTTTAAATAAATGAAATTAACTGAGATGATGATTAAAAATATGCCAAACAAGCGTAAATAAATGTTAAATCACGTCATATATCAATTAAACAAACATAAGAAATTTTAGAAATTGTGAGTGGGTTAAAACAATCACCTTTCGAATTTAAATTGAATTTAAATCCAAAAATTTGACAGTCTCAGAATTCTTCCAAACCAGCGTCAAAATCTCTGTAATTTCAATACAATCCTAACAAAAAAAACGCGCGTGAAACGGATATCATAAGCAAAAGTTATGCGCGTTTGAACGATTGAAAAATAAATTTAAATAACCAAAACAAAAGAACTAACCCACCCAAGCTGCCACATCATCAGAGCCTTCGTCCTTGCCCTATTCTATTTGAATGTAACTTCTACAGGTACTCTCCCAAAACGCCTCATTGACCACGCCATTGACCATGAATTCTCGCCGTTGTAGGCCGCTAACGTCACACCCATGCACCTAGTCGCTCTTGCCTGATCGAGGTGCACCTCCTCCGGGCCTCCGCCTCCCCCTCCCCCCCAGTGCGCGACGCTGCCGCCAAAACCCATGGATGCCAAACCCTAATTGAATTTAATAGCACGATCTAGCCGTTAACTCCACGAACAAACTGCACAGATCGACTCCCCTCGGTCCCCTCTACAATACCCAGAAACGATTTGATGATCCGTCGCAGTTGATCGGAGTGCGACGGACGGCCAAAACTTCTTCCTAAATTTCCGATCAAACGAAAACCCAGATCGAAAAACGGACTGCATATCTGACTTGTGCTCTTCGAGAGCTTTGAAATATATTTTTTTCTGAATTTTTCTGAGGAGTTTGGATTCTTCACTTTGATTTTGAAATGGAATTGGATCTGGAATTTTGTTGTCTGCCATTGAGGAGGGGAGATAGTTGAATTGCGTACAGACAAATGAGAATTAGGGGAATTAGGGTTTATAACCGGTTTTATATAAGTAGGTCAGAAATTAGAATGGATGGATAAGATTGGATATACGCGTTAACTACAAAGTGTCCCAAAAAGCCCGTTCTGACCCGGAATGAAATTGGGTAAATCCGTATATCAAATTAGGCGTACAAAAATATTTTAAACGCGATGGAAAAAGATTCACGTCCAAATTCCATCGTATGAAGAAGTTATGCTAAATTCAAATTTTCCAAATTGATTTTAATTGATTTCAATTTATCGATTTCAGGACGTTTCGAGTCCTTACGATCAAACGACAAGCCCGATCACTATGAAACTTGAAATCCTCTAATAATTCACCGTTACGGATCCGATGAAACTGGTTTCATCGAAATCCGAGTCAGTGGCCAAAATGGCTATTTTTCCATTAATTAAATAAAATTTAGTCAATTTAATCGAATTTTCAATTTCAATTCGATAATTACTAATTCTTATCATTTCTAATTTTCTAATCATTTACAATGACTTAAACCAATTTAACTGTCAAATTAGAGTTGATAAATTTATAAATTTCGGTATTAACCTCAATTTTGTTAAATTCAAAAATTATAAATTTAATTTCAAAAAATTTCTATTAAATTTACTTTTCATTTTATTATTCGATTCATTATTATCAAACAGATGAGATTAACATCGGATTCAAAATTCATTACATTAATATTCTCACATTTCATCTAAATTCCCATTTTAAATATTAAATCCATTTAATTGCAATTAATCCTTTTATTAAATTTTAAATTCAAATAAATTAATAAAGCTTTATTCCATTTCTATTTTCATCTTTATTTCAATTGCATAACTTTTATTCCAATTTTATTGTATTTACCAAATATGTACATTAATTATTATTTATATTCTCCATTAATTATTTGCTTGGTTTTATACCTTAAATTCATTCAAATAAATCAATAAATCTTGATTTACAATCTTTACATCAACTAATAGTCATATTATAAATGGAATTGTCATTATTTTCAAAAATTACTTAAATTAACGTTCACGTAAAAATTTGTTTATATTTATTGCAATTGGTTACGAGTTATAATTTAATATACTTGTCTAAATGGTTAACTCACAATACTTGTTACCCTTTAACGTTTATTTCACTTATAAGCTATTATTAACAACCAAATGTTGAAATTTGATTTAGACCAAATTCAATGCACTACATGAATGGGTAAATGATTAAAGTTTTACACTATTTCCCCTTCTTCTTTATTTGTATTAACGGTTATGTTACAAATGTGAAATCTTATTAATTACACACATAAATTAATGTATTAAAACCAAACCTTAGTTCCATTCTTTTTTTTTCAATTTATTACTTATGAAAAAGTTCCAGTTTCTATTTATTTATTACATACCTACCTTCAGCCCTTCCATAAATTCTCATAAACATTACATTATTGATATCCAAATTTTGATTTAGTAAACCAATTTGTTACAACTTTACTTACATTAACACTATTTCCCTTATATTGATTATTATTGCATACGTAGATCACAAGTTTACAATTCTTTATACTATCTTAGAAACAATATACATTTCTAATACTTTATTACATTTATCGGAATTAAATTTCCAAATTTACTAGATACAACAAACTATAACCTTACAGTTATTTCAATTAATTAGGATTGTGCTAAATGAATTATTTATAAACTTACATTAACATAATTGCATTAATTTACATTCGGTTACAAATAAATCAATATATTATTTCACCCATAAATACAACAATTGTATTTGTTCTTATTATATTCCATTTATAGCTAAATCATAATATTTGAATTTTAATTAAATTGTACCGTTCATTCAAGTTCATTAAATATTAACTTGCATTAACATGTTTCCTTAATTTACATTCAAATACCGTTAACAATGTTTTATTACATTAATCAATTTAATACTTTCCTTTTTTGTTTGTTTCATTATAAACTATAAAAAATTTGTTTCTTCTAAATTTAATTACTCAATTTTAAACAAAATAACCAAACTTAATTACTGAAAATTTATGGGTAGTTACACTCTCCTCCACTCAAAACTTTTCGTCCCCGAAAACGAAAAAGAAGAGAAAAAGAAAGAATCAAGGAAATAATATATCTTATTCAAAAATATTTACTTTATAACAAATAGACTTACAAAATTAATAATTTTAAATAAAATATACCAATTTTATAACTATCAATTCTTTGTATACTCAGATTTTATAAAGTTTGGAAAACATTTTCAAAATTTTCTAAGTTCAAAATTTCCAGAAAATTTCGGTAGAGTCTCCTTTGTACGGAGAGGCTCGGGAGAAAATACAATATCAAATATAACAATATGCAACATATTTTCCAAAATAATATATATCCCAACCCGGGAAACAATATAATAGCGCTAAAAATCCGTAATCCGAAAATGTACCTATTTGTCAGACGATTAACGCTTAATTATGAAACTAAAAGCAGTAGCAATTGCTTCCATAACCTGTATTTTACTTATATAATTCAATAAAGTTGACAATTATATAAAATGAAATATTTAAGGTTGTTTCAACCACAAGCAAACAAATTAATACAACAACAATCCATTGCAACAAACAGCATACACAACAAACAAATCAAACACCAATCAATCATTCATTCATATCAAACAAACAAATAGTTGTTCAGGTTCAACTTTAAATTGCACGGAATGGAAAATAAACTACTCAGTGCACCATTCACTCAACAGTCTTAGATGAAACTAAATAGATTATTTATACCTCCAAACAAATTTAAAGTATCTTTGCCCAAACAACCATAAACCAAATAAACAACAATTTCAACCAATAGATTACATTCATTTTTATCAATTTCATTTCATACTATTAGTTGTCTGATTTCAGTTTCATTTATATAATGATTTACCTTTTAATTTACATTTATTTCTTACAATTCTATTTAGAATTACTTCAACTTTTTATTTAAGTTCTTTTTTATATTTCTTACTCACAATACATGTCTTCTATAATATTTAATTAGTATTATTTCAATTATACTTAAGTTTAAAATAACTACAACACCAAATCCCTATTTATTAAAGAATTCCATTAATTACTTTCATTACCTTAAATTTATTACTTGTATAATATCTATTACATTTTCTTATTAACATTTCAACTTTTTATATCTTCTGGTAAGTTATATATATGCTTTTAAAGATGCAATAGAAAGTTACCCAAGTTTATTTCTATTTCTTTTAATTAATTAAATGTTCAATAATATTATTCTTTGTTTCATAGGTTACAGTTTCAAATTACCTTTAATTTCATTCATAACCTAGCATTAAATTCCTTATTTTAATTAAAGACTCCAATTATTAATCGGTTACATTCCATTTCACTACAATAACAGAAATTATTAATAAATTGGAAACTTAAGAATTAAATACCGGGTCAAATTTCAATTCATTTTAAAATAATAGATAAATATAAACTTACAATTTATATATCCAAGTAGATTTAAACAAATTAAAAATTCACTTTTGTTTATCACAATAAGTCTATAGTAAAACTATTACAGTGGCCTTCCCAATTCGAAACTTGAAAATGAATGTCGATGATGCGTGCACTCATCACCGAAATTATTTTCCAGCGATAGAGAGGGGAGTACAAAACTTATTTCTTTTCCAAATTTCTTTTAAAACATTTCTTTAAAATTATATCAAAATATTTATATCAGAAAATACTTCTAATCATATTATTATTATATTCCAACATCATTTAAAAGAAATTTTCGAAAACCCCGGAACTTAAGTTCTAAATTTCCAGTTTTATTTATTTATTTATTTATCCCGTTTCAGCTAATATATATAAATTTCATTACCTTACAACCAATATATTATTACCAAATATAACCTTTAAAAAGATTTATTTTATATCTAGAAAATATAATAGGCAAAATTATTTCATTCACCCATATTCAAAAACAAATATTGTGTCGGTATGTCCTATTAAGTACTTAGAAATCCCTATTGATGTCATAGCGTCCCATGCACCAACCAGAATTTATAAATACAAAACGGAACAGACTAACACAATATTAAAACTTTTTTATAACACTAACAAGTACGCTCTCTCATACATACACTCAACGACTCATCATAGGGTATTACTACCCTATTAATAAAGAGTCAAACCCCACAAAGTTAAGGTTTTCACTAAACCAAAGCTCTGATACCAGATGTAACGTCCCGTCTTTTTGCACACTTTAAATCGACACATATGTCGATTCAAAACATACGGAAGGGCGGACTGCTACGGGGTAAATAAGAAATAAGGAAGAAAGAAATAAAACAAAACAGAATCTTGCAGCGGAACGATAAAATATAATAATCAAATATACAGTTCATGAAGCTGTTTTACAGAATATTCGATTTTATTTATACAGTACATATCAGAGTTACACATACCATAATAATAATCGATGCAGCGAAATTAAATAGTGTAGTGGAATAATGTAGTAGATAATAGTAATACAAGTCTTCGTCTTCGTCCTCTAGAATAAAATCTTCAAATCCTAAAATGCTCGGACTGACCCGAGCGAATTGAAAGACAAAACACTCGAGTCAGAACTAAAATATCTTATGTGAGTTAGATCAACAGAAATAAATATGAGTGCAGTAACTCAAGAGATGCTCGGGATTTACATCTCCTAAGGATCCGTTAAACTATTTACTATGTAGTAATATTTCGCTATTATAATAGTGTCTATTAGTAAAATAAACTTACTTTAAAATAGCGTTAAGGCTTTATATTTTCCACCTTAACACGTAATAGTGCCAATAGTCTATACAGCGCCTGCATATCTCCTGATCAGGATACAACGAGAAGACACTCCATAGGTACGACACAAATAGAAACTCGTAGTAAAGGCTCGGTATGGTAGGTGACACGGCACAACTAGGCAATGCCAGGGTAGATATATACCAATTACGCACACGGGCTGGTGGTAAGGCGTAGGGCGCAGCTACCGCCTACCTAGAACCACACCTCCAAATCAAAAATCAAAAGTGGCGACCAAATCAAAAATCCCTTAAAAATCCCTTCGAGGTGGGCGGTAGCTGCGCGCTACGCGTTACCACCAGCCCGTGTGCGTAATTGGTGTATCAACCTTGGCATTGCCTAGTTGTGCCGTGTCACCTACCATACCGAGCTTTTACTACGAGTTTCTATTTGTGTCGTACCTTTGGAGTGTCTTCTCGTAGTCTCCCGATCAGGAGATATGCAGGCATTGTATAGACTATTGGCACTATTACGTGTTAAGGTGGAAAATGTAAAGCCTTAACGCTATTTTAAAGTAAGTTTATTTTACTAATAAACACTATTACAATAGCGAAATATTACTACATAGTAAATAGTTTAACGAATTTTTAGGAGATGTAAATCCCGAGCATCGCTTAAGTTACTACGCTCATATTTATTTCTGTTGATTTAACTCACATAAGATATTTTAGTTCTGACTCGAGTGTTTTGTCTTTTCAATTCGCTCGGGTCAGTCCGAGCGTTTCAGGTTTTGAAGATTTTATTCTGGAGGACGGAGACGAAGATTTGTATTACTATTATCTACTATATTATTCCACTACACCATTTAATTCCGCTGCATCGATTATTATTATGGTATGTGTAACTCTGATATGTATTGTATAAATAAAATCGAATATTTTATAAAACAGCTTCATGAACTGTATATTTGATTATTATATTTTATCGTTTCGCTACAAGATTCTGTTTTATTTTATTTCTTTCTTCCTTATTTCATATTTATCCAATAACAATCCGCCCTTCCGTATGTTTTGAATCGACATGTGTGTCGATTTAAATCGTGCAAAAAGGCGGGATGTTACATCTGGTACCAGAGCTTTAGTTGAGTGAAAACCTTAGCATTGTGGGGCTTGGCTCTTTATTAATATGGTAGTAATACCATATGATGAGTCGCTGGGTGTATATATGAGGAAGCGTACTTGTTAGTGTTATAAAAAGGTTTGAATATTGTGTTAAACTGTTCTTTTTTGTATTTATAAATTTTGGTTGGTGCATGCGACGCTATGACATCAATAGGGATTTCTAAACACTTAATAGGACATACCGACACAATATTTGTTTTTGAATATAGGTGAATGAAATAATTTTGCCTATTATATTTTCTAGATATAAAATAAATCTTTTTAATGGTTATATTTGGTTGTTAGGTAATGAAATTTATATTTAATAGCTGAAATGAGATGAAAAAAATAAATAAAATTAGAAATTTAGAACTTAAGTTTCGAGATTTTCGAAAATTTCTTTTGAATGATGTTGGAATATAATAATAATATGATTAGAAGTATTTTCTGATATAAATATTTTGTTATAATTTGAAAGAAATATTTTAAAAGAAGTTTGGAAAAGAAATGCTGTCTGTACTCCCCTCTCTGTCGCTGGAAAATAATTTAGGTAATGAGTGCACGCATCATCGACCTTCATTTTTGAGTTTTGAAGTGGAAAAGCCATTGTAATAGTTTTACAGATTTAATGTGATAAACAAATGTGAATTTTTAACTTGTTTAAATCTAATTGGATATATAAATTGTAAGTTTATATTTATCTATTATTTTAAAATGAATTGAAATTTAACCCGGTATTTAATTCTTAAGTTTCCAATTTATTAATAGTTTCCGTTATTGTAGTGAAATGGAATGAAACCGATTAATAATTGGAGTCTTTAATTAAAATAAAGAATTTAATGCTAGGTTATGAATGAAATTAAAGGTAAGTTGAAACTGTAACCTATGAAACAAAGAATAATATTATTGAAAATTTAGTTAATTAAAAGAAGTAGAAATAAACTTGGATAACTTTCTATTGCATCCTCAAAAGCATATACATAACTTACCAAAAGATATAAAAAGTTGAATGTTAATAAGAAAATGTAATAGATATTATACAAGTAATAAATTTGTGGTAATGAAAGTAATTAATGGAATTCTTTAATAAGTAGGGATTTGGTGTTGTAGTTATTTTAAACTTAAGTATAATTGAAATAATACTAATTAAATATTATAGAAGACAGGTATTGTGAGTAAGAAATATAAAAAAAAACTTAAGTAAAAAGTTGAAGTAATTCTAAATAAAATTTTAATAAATAAATGTAAATTAAAAGATAAATCATTATATAAATGAAACGGAAATCAGACAACTAATAGTATGAAATGAAATTGATAAAAATGAATGTAATCTATTGGTTGAAATTGTTGTTTGTTTGTTTTATGGTTGTTTGGGCAAAGATACTTTAAATTTGTTTGGAGGTATAAATAATCTATTTAGTTTCATCTAAGATAGTTGAGTTAATGGTGTACTAAGTAGTTTATTTTCCATTCCGTGCAATTTAAAGTTGAACCCAAACAACTGTTTGTTTGTTTGATATGAATGAATGGTTGATTGGTGTTTGATTTGTTTGATGTGTATGCTGTTTGTTGCAATGGATTGTTGTCGTATCGATTTGTTTGCTTATGGTTGAAACAACCTTAAATATTTCATTTTATATAATTGTTAACTTTATTGGATTATATAAGTGAAATATAGGTTATGGAAGCAATTGCTACTGGTTTTGTTTTCATAATTAAGCGTTCATCGCTCGACAAATAGGTACGTTTTCGGATTACGGATTTTTAGCGCTATTATATTGTTTCCCGGGTTGGGATATATATTATTTAGGAAAATATGTTGCATATTGTTATATTTGATATTATATTTTCTCCTGAGCCTCTCCGTACAAAGGAGACGCTGTCGAAATTTTTCGGAAATTTTGAACTTAGAAAATTTTGAAAATGTTTTCCAAACTTTATGAAATCCGAGTATAAAAAGAATTGATAGTTATAAAATTGGTATATTTTATTTAAAATAATTAATTTTTAAGTTTGTTTGTTATAAAGTTAATATTTTTGAATAAGATATATTATTTCCTTGATTCTTTCTTTTTCCTTTTCGGGGACAAAAAGTTTTGAGTGGTGGAGAGTGCAACGACCCGTAAATTTTAAATAATTAAGTTTGGTTATTTTGTTTAAAATTGAGTAATTAAATTTAGAAGAAACAAATTTTTTATAGTTTATAACGAAACAAACGTAAAAGGAATGTATTAAATTGATTAATGTAATAAAACATTGTTAACGGTATTTGATTGTAAATTAAGGAAACGTGTTAATGCGAGTTAATATTTAATGAACTTGAATGAACGTTACAATTTAATTAAAATTAAAATATTATGACTTAGCTATAAATGGAATATAATAAGAACAAATGCAATTATTTTATTTATGGGTGAAATAATATATTGATTTATTTGTAACCGAATGTAAATTAATTCAATTATTTTATTGTAAGTTTATAAATAATTAATTTAGCACAATCCAAATTAATTGAAATTACTATAAGGTCATAGTTTTTTGTGTCTAGTAAATTTGGAAATTTAATTCCAATAAATGTAATAAAGTATTAGGAATGTAAATTGTTTCATAAGATAGTATAAAGAAATGTAAACTTGTGATCTACGTATGAAATAATAACCAATATAAGGGAAATAGTGTTAATGTAAGTAAAGTTGTAACAAATTGGTTTACTAAATCAAAATTTGGATATCAATAATGTAATGTTTATGAGAATTTATGCAAGGGCTGAAGGTAGGTATGTAATAAATAAATAGAAACTGGAAATTTTTCATAAGTAATAAATTGGAAAAAAAATGAATGGAATTAAGGTTTGGTTTTAAAACCTTAATTTATGTGTGTAATTAATAAGATTTCACATTTAAAGCATAGCCATTAATACAAATAAAGAAGAAGGGGCAATAGTGTAAAACTTTAATCATTTACCCATTCATGTAACGCATTGAATTTGGTCTAAATCAAATTTCAACATTTGGTTGTTAATAATAGCTTATAAGTGAAATAAACGTTAAAGGGTAACAAGTATTGTAAGTTAACCATTTAGACAAGTATATTAAATTATAACTCGTAATCAATTGCAATAAACATAAACAAATTTTTACGTGAACGTTAATTTAAGTAATTTTTGAAAATAATGACAATTCCATTTATAATATGACTATTGGTTGATGTAAAGATTGTAAATCAAGATTTATTGATTTATTTGAATGAATTTAAGGTATAAAACCAAGCAAATAATTAATGGAGAATATAAATAATAATTAATGTACATATTTGGTAAATACAATAAAATTGGAATAAAAGTTATGCAATTGAAATAAAGATGAAAATAGAAATGGAATAAAGCTTTATTAATTTATTTGAATTTAAAATTTAATAAAAGGATTAATTGCAATTAAATGGATTTAATATTTAAAATGGGAATTTAGATGAAATGTGAGAATATTAATGTAATGAATTTTGAGTCTGATGTTAATCTCATCTGTTTGATAATAATGAATCGAATAATAAAATGAAAAGTAAATTTAATGAAATTTTTGGGAATTAAATTTATAATTTTCGAATTTAAAGAAATTGAGGTTAATACCGAAATTTATAAATTTATCAACTCTAATTTGGCAGTTAAATTGGTTTAAATCATTGTAAATGATTAGAAAATTAGAAATGATAAGAATTGGTAATTATCGAATTGAAATTGAAAATTTGATTAAATTGACTAAATTTTATTTATTTAATTAATGGAAAAATAGTCATTTTAGCCACTAACTCGGATTTCGACGAAACTAGTTTCATCGGATCTGTAATGATGAATTATTGGAGTATTTCAAGTTTTGTAGTGATCGGGCTTGTCGTTTGAACGTACGGACTCGAAACGCCCTGAAATAAATTGAAATCAATTTGAAAAATTTGAATTTAGCATAACTTCTTTATACGATGGAATTTGGACATGAAACTTTTTCCATCGTGTTTAAAATATTTTTAAACACCTATTTTGATATATGGGTTTACCCAATTTCATTCCGAGTCAGAACGGGCATTTTGGGCCATTTTGTTGTTAACGCGTATATCCAACCTTATCCATCCATTCTAATTTCTGACCTAACTATATAAACCCGGTTATAAACCCTATTTCCCCTCATTCTCATTTGTCTGTATGCAATTCAACTATCTCTCCTCCTCAATGGCAGACGACAAAATTCCAGATCCAATTCCATTTCAAAATCAAAGTCAAAAATCCAAACTCCTCAGAAAAATTCAAAAAAATATATTTCGAAGCTCTCGAAGAGCGCAAGTCAGATCTGCAGTCCATTTTTCGATCTGAGTTTCCATTTGATCGGAAATTTAGGAAGAAGTTTCGGCCGCTCGTCGCGCTCCGATCAACTGCGACGGATCATCAAATCGTTTCTGGGTATTGTAGAGAGGACCGAGGGGAGTCGATCTGTGCAGTTTGTTCGTGGAGTTAACGGCTAGATCATGCTATTAAATTCAATTAGGGTTCGGCAGCAATGGGTTTTGGCGGCGGTGTAGAGCACCAGGGGGGCCGGAGGCCAAGAGGGGGTGTGCCTCGATCAGGCAAGAGCGACTGGGTGCATGGGTGTGACGTTAGCGGCCTACGGCGGCGAGAATTCATGATCAACGGCGTGGTCAACGAGGCGTTTTGGGAGAGTACCTATAGAAGTTACGTTCGAATAGAAGGCAAGGACGAAGGCTCTTGGTGACGTGGCAGCTTGGGTGGGTTAGTTCTTTTGTTTTGTTTATTTAAATTTATTTTTCAATCTTTCAAACGCGCATAACTTTTGCTTACGATATCCGTTTCATGCACGATTTTTTTTGTTAGGATCATACCGAAATTCCGGAGATTTTGACGCTGGTTTGGACGAATTATGAGGCTGTCAAATTTTTGGATTTAAATTGAATTCAAATAAAATTTAAATTCAAAAGGTGAGTGTTTTAACCACTCACAATTTCTAAAATTTCTTATGTTTGTTAAATTGATATATGATGTGATTTAAAATTTATTTACGCTTGTTTGGCATATTTTTAATCATCATCTCAGTTAATTTCATTTATTTAAATTAAATTGCTATTTACTTATTCATTGCATTTAAACTGCCAGTTAAATTGTTAATTAATTATTCATTGCATATTAACTGCTAGTTAAACAGTTATTTAATTTATTATTGAATATAAACTGCTATTTAATACCTGTTGTTTATTATCCGTTCTATATTGATGCTATTGTTTGAATTTGATGATGATTGTGATAAATGATTGATGGGTGATATTGGATGAATGGATGTTGTATTTTATATTGTTATAAACTGCAAGTTATTATGCATTTTCATTTCATTTGGGATTGCGGTTTGAAATGATATATATCCATAATTTTTATTTTTAAATTACGGATTGAAATGATAAATATCTGTATCACTTGACCATAGGGTAGAAAATTATATACAGACACCGTGGTCTATATACATATAAAATTATTTTGAAATGATTTTCTATGGTTTGGAAAGAAATATACAGTTTAATAAATATTAATTTTTGATATTATATAAATATTATTTTATATATATAGTTAAGTTCTATAATTTAAGCTATGTATAAATTGGTTTAATAAAAATAATTTGAATAACGAAGTTTGATTGTTTTATTATTATATGGGTAAGTACCTATTTAAGATATTGTATATATAGAGTTTTGATGACTTAAATGAAAAATTAAGCTTGAAGATAGTTATGAATTTTTTTTGGATTGAAGGATTTAAGAATTTGACTTGAATAAAATGGATGTGAAATTTAAATCAAAATTGAGTTTTTTAAAGGTTATGATTTTATAACTTGGTTTTGGGTTAAAGTGATTTAAATAAATATCGAGTTGATTTAAATGAGTATATCAAGTTAATAAATTTAAAAAACATCCAGTTATTTGAAGTTTAAAGGTTTTTACTTAAATGATGTTTGATTTATTAAGTAAACAATTCAAATCTAAATAATAAAAACTGAATTTGATATATATAGAATTATCGAAAGAATTAGTTTTGAAATGGTGGAATATTTAAAGCTTTGAAATATATGGAAAATTAAAATGGTTTATTTGGAGGTTCAAATCGGTATTTGGAATCCATTTGGGAAATTAAAGAAACTATATTTATTTTATATAGTATTTTTAATATTTAAACCATTTAATTATTAAGAGTTATGATCCAAAGCTATGGGTTTCAAGGTATATAGATATAAAAATGCTATGATTTTGGAAGAGGGTATATTTTAAATAAAAATGATATCATTTTGATTTGGGTTCTTAAATAGAAATTATATCGTAGTTATATGGTTTTGAAATGGATATTATATTCTGGTTTTAAAGTATAAACTATTTTGAAAGGACCGCGGTGTTATAATAACGTTTGGTTGTTGAAGATACCGGGATTGGAAGTTATCATACTCTCTGCCAACTTCGAAAACCACTTTAACAATCGTGTACGCGGTGGAGATTCCAGAATGAAGTAGGATGGTGGCGGCGTTTCCTTTAAGGTATATACGTGGACCCGACTCCCGTGAGTTGGCATATGGTGGTTAAAACAGAAGCGATCTCGGGCCAAGGAGGTAGCCCCTCTATTGGACACATCCCTTCAATATTATACTCTGACTGTTGGATTGATTCGGTGGCCACTTTTGATTTTTGATTTGGGGTGTGGTTCGAGGTGGGCGGTAGCTGCACGCTACGCGTTACCACCAGCCCGTGTGTGTAATTGGTATATATCTACCCTGGCATTGCCTAGTTATGCCGTGTTACCTACCATACCGAGCTTTTACTACGAGTTTCTATTTGTGTCGTACCTATGGAGTGTCTTCTCGTAGTCTCCCGATCAGGAGATATGCAGGCACTATATAGACTATTGGCACTATTACGTGTTAAGGTGGAAAATGTAAAGCCTTAACGCTATTTTGAAGTAAGTTTATTTTACTAATAGACACTATTATAATAGCGAAATATTACTATATAGTAAATAGTTTAACGGATCCTTAGGAGATGTAAATCCTGAGCATCTCTTGAGTTACTGCACTCAAATTTATTTCTGTTGATTTTACTCACATAAGATATTTTAGTTCTGACTCGAGTGTTTTTTCTTTTCAATTCGCTCGGGTCAGTCCGAGTGTTTCAGATTTGAAGATTTTATTCTGGAGGACGAAGACGAAGATTTGTATTACTATTATCTACTATATTATTCCACTAAACCATTTAATTCCGCTGCATCGATTATTATTATGGTATGTGTAACTCTGATATGTATTGTATAAATAAAATCGAATATTTTGTAAAACAGCTTCATGAACTGTATATTTGATTATTATATTTTATCGTTCCGCTACAAGATTCTGTTTTGTTTTATTTCTTTCTTCCTTATTTCTTATTTACCCTATAATAATCCGTTCTTCCGTATGTTTTGAATCGACTGTGTGTCGATTTAAAGCGTGCAAAAGGCGGAACGTTACAAGTGATTTCCCATAATTGACCTTCTTACTTATAATAGTGTGGAACTTTCTTTACATGCCTAACACCGAAGGAATAATGTTTGGGTTTATCCTTATTCAAAATTTATATACCATTTGTTTGATCCTTTTAATTTGATTTTGAAATGAGAAAACTTTCAATGTTTTTTAAATACATTTATTCCAGTGTGATAAGTATATGAATATTTTGATAAGTATTTTAGAAAGATATTTAAATAAACGAAAACTTATTTAAAGGCTTAGTGCACTACAACAAACATGACATTTAACAGCGTTTCAAAAACGCTATAAAATCTATTAACAACGTTCTTACATACACTGTATATCGACATGCAGTTATATCTCAGATATATACAATAACAAGGAATAAACGCTCTTAAATGTCCTTTTTTACAGCGTTTCTCTAGTGTCATGAAATCATTTAACAGCGTTTGGACTAATTTAACTGTATTTTAAAAAATGCCGTTAAAACAATTCAACGGCGTTTTTAAAACACTGTTAAAACTTTCCACGGCTTTTAAAACGCTGTTAAAACATTCAGCGGCATTTAAAAACGCCGTGGAATGTTTTAACAGCGTTTTAAAAACGCCGTTGAATTGTATTTGGTTATGTTTTTAGATACAATTTTACGTTTTGAAAACGCCGTTAAATTATATACAAAGCTAAGTCAATTGGGCTTTTTCTACTTTTTTGTAAATTCCATTTCAGTAAACATCAGTCACAATGTGTATATATACTACATTTCAAAATTAGCATATTGTATCATTACCACATTTCAAAATCAACATATTGTATCAATACCACATTTTGAACACATATTTGAGAACTAACGTATGAAATTTCATAATCAAAATACATAATATTCTTACAACAAACATAAATAGTTCGTCATCAATAGTTCATAAACAAAATATTGAACAAGTAGCAATAGCAAAACAAAAGCAAGTAATACATACGTTAAAACCAAAAAAATAATTCTAGCAGCAAAAATAACTTCGGTCCATAACTTATTGCAATCTATTTTTGCATCGTAGTCATCTATCTACCTGTAAAACAAAAGTAATGCTTGAGAATCAATTCATCAAAGTGTACATAAAGTTAAATCGGATATTTGTCCATGTCTAATGAGCTCGTGTTTTGATCTATGATTTACATGCTAACAATATCTCAATAAACGATGAATTTTATATAATTAAACACTTCCTAAATGATACAACCAATGTGATTCCATATTCATTCAGTATACAAAAAATTTCTTCTTTGTTTCAAGTGTGGATTATGACATCATAGTTAACAAGATGGATGTATAATAGATTTGGAATCCTTATTTGAATTTCAAATAATTAATACGACATGCTCAAATTGAACCCTACCTAATTAGTAATTAATTATTAATTAACCCTAATTAAATAATAATTAATTAAACTTAACTAAATAAAGTTAATTATTAATTAACATTTAACTTAATTAAACATTAACTAAACTTCTTTAATTAATTTACTAAAATTAATTAACTTTAAATCATAATAAAAAAATAATTACTTAATTACAATAAATTAATAATATTCTTAATTAAATAATTAATTAATCAATTAGATATTAAACTTATATTCAATTACCAATATAAGTAACTTCTGAACTTAGTTAGTATTTGAAAAGATTTTCAAAACTATTTTTTAAAAAAATCTTTTTATAAATATGAACATTAACTTTTTTCGAACTGCATTTATAGCGACCATCACTATGAAAGCAACTCGTTAAAGTTAGATCTAGTTCAGATCTTACGTCAAACTCAACTTTTAACTTTATTTCCCACTTTACTTTCTTTTGAAAACATAAGGAAAGGTTTTATCTTAAAAAAATAAATAAAATTCAAATCTTTGAATCTTTTAATAACCTGAAACTAAAAACAAGTTTTGATTCTTTTCAAGCGATCTCTAGTCACAATAGCACACAAAGATGCTAACTTTCATAACACATCTAGACAACCAAGCTTACACGTACAAATTTATACGAACATCACGTATATGAGCGAAATAACAACTTCACAACCAAACTAATATTTTTAGACTGCATTTATCAAGTCTAATTTAAACCACAACTAGTATAACACATATAAATATAAAACAACATGGATCTACAACCAAACACCAACATATTATACAAACAAACATGGCAAACATAAAGGTAAAATCTTTCTAAAAATCAAAATGTTCACTTACCAAAAATCTTTTCAAAACCCTTTTAAACTTTGAAATATTATAGAACTTTGAAAATCCTTTAGCAAAAAAAGATTTTTTCAACCTCCAGCAAGCAAATAGGCTCGGTTTATGCACTACTAGGCTCGACCGCTATGGAAGAGGGCTCGATCAGCATGGAGGAAGGTGGGTATAGACTTATTTGGCTAAGAGGAGGTAAAGGAGAAAGAAGGGAAATGTTTTAAAGCTATTTTAAGAGTCTAAAAGCAAAAAGGAGATGTTTTTAAACTTAGAAAAATTGTATGAAGCCATTAAAGTGAGTTTACAAATTTTTAAAATGAAAATAAATTTTTGGAAAGTTTTTAAAAAAATGAGAATGGAAGGTGAGAGAAAAATGAGATTAGTTTTTATAGAAAAGAATGGAGTGAAGTTACTTTTCTACCCCAAATACGCTTGCTGTCCAATAATTTGATGCCACATCATCAACCTTATATCTTTCACATGTTCACACATAATAACTAAGGATTCACCCCTTTTATCTAACACGTATTAACCAAATCTGACTTGGGATTAGAAATGAAGTGATGTCTCATAATTTCTTTTATTTAAATTAGATCTCTCACTTGAAAATGGCCACATCATCTTACATAAGTACACTTATGTTATTAATTTTTATTTTATTTTCTAATCCATGTTTAAGTTATTTTAGAAGGTGTAAATATATTAACTATAGTGTTTACATCATTTTAAACAAGTTTTTAATGGTGAAAAATTAAAATTTTCAAAAAGGTTTTCGGTCACATTTTCTGTTTCCTTTTGAAATACATATTTTTGTAAACTAAATTTAAAAATCTTTCCACCATCACTAGTTATTATTTTAAGATGGGTATTTTAAGTTTTAAAATTCATATGTTAAATATTTGATAACATATTAAATATCCATATTTAAAGAGACTAAATTTCGGGTCGTTACAGAGTGTTTAACTAATTTATAAAAAAAACCAATATACAATATGTTAATTAGGCCTAGCGTTTATACATCTTATGATTAAACTACTCTGAACGATGTATTAATACAGACCTAGAGTTCTAAACTCATAGAAAATAAGCATTAGAATCAAAGACTCCTAGGCTGTCGCCTTTGCTACCCAAGCACTAGAATCAACCATCAAAGTATACTGGGTTCGATGACTAGTAAAATGGCTCATTACCGTGGTCGTACTCCAAATCAAAAGTTCAATTCGGCTCTTGGAACAAGTGCATGGTGACTTGGTTCTCATGGGACGTGTCGATTAGAAATATTACATAGCAGTCGTCATGCAATCCTATAGTAGTGCCATTGAAGGATATGTTGCTCGTTATGCTCGAAAATCAATCGAGTACCCGTTTAAAGGGTCGTCCATCCTTATCTGCATCTCATCCTGGTTATAGATTTGTAGAGTTCCATCTTTTGCACTAATGATTTCGTAACCTCTAAAGTCCAAAGGGAATCAGAATTGGAATGCTTTTTTTTAAAGCGGGCTGTAGTAGGGGGAAATGGCCCCCTTTCCTCCTCCTTTTTCTTCTTCTCCTCTACTTCTTAGATGGATCAACAAGGGGTTTTTGCCTACCGGATATACGGGCCTTTTTTTAATTATATCTCTCCAACTCTTGCACCTGCATGACAACTTCGCCTTGTCCTCGTATTACAGCTTCGATATTATCAATTCTACCACATTAACAGGTAGATTAACCATGAGAATTTTTCCAACTCCAATTCTTCTCTCCTCTTCACTTGATCGCATTCCCCATTCATACCTAATAAGGATTCATCATCTGCTATTATTTACTACTTCTTTTTCAAAGTCTTAAATTATAAGGCCGGGTTTGGTTTCATTTTTAAGCCTTGTGCTTTGTGTTTTCATTATGTATTGCAAAATATTAGAAATACGAAGAAAGAAATTATCTAAAATTCCTAGCCATTATGACGACGAACGGATGACGGTGGGATTGAATTTTTCTCCGTGCTTTTATTATGTCCCAAAAGCATGGTGTTCCAAAAACAAGAAAAATCAAAACAAAACAAAAGCACAAAAATTGTTCTACCACCTTTATCATCGTAATCGCTATGAATTTTATTTTCCTTTATCTTCATATTTTGTACTGCATATTGAAAACTCAAAATGTTACCAAATGGGCCCTAACATTCTACTCTAATGCATGTTTATGAGCAAACCATTTGGGTGTTATTTATCCAATAGATAACAAAGTAGAACTTAAAATTGAACCTGTAAACAAATACTATTAGATCTTTGTTAATGAATAAATTCCTTTACCTCTTCCAACGAAGTTCCAGCACATTATCATCGGAAAGTTCATCCTCATCAGTAGTGTTCTAGCCTGATTTGCAATACTTTCTACCATCGTCGCTCTATGTCTAACGAATAACAAAATCGAAAATATGTTATATACGAAAGTTGATAAAAAGTAAGCACACTTAATAATGCAAACTTTAAGGAGATAATGTCATAACACTTGCCAAAAGTAAACGCCTTATATAGTATTTTGAGTACTTATTGTGGATTTAGCTAGGGATGACAATTGAATAGGTTTTTTCGCTCTCCACACCCGACTCGGGATTTGTTAAACCCAATTGGAAAATTTTGGGCTAACACCCCTAAATGCCGTAGAAATAATAGGATCATAAGGTGGAATAAACATATAGTGTTTATCATATACATAATTTACGTTGGTTCCACTATAGCAAGATAGTGTTGGACATAATTTCATAGGTTTTTAGGCCCTAGAAACTAATTATTTTATGTTTTGTCTTTGAAAATAATTATTTCAATTGTGTGTCCTAGAAACTAATTCCACTTTCTAAAGAGGCCATTGTGGCTAATTTCCACTTATATATATTAATCTCTAAAGAGATTGTTATCTTAGGTAAAAATAATTGATTTATATGATAATAAATCGACACCTATGGGAAAAATTTATTTATGTTGATTTTTCAAATTTCTTCCAAAATGTGTGTGCACAATAAAAATGTCTTCTTTAATCATTTAGATAACTCATTCTTATTTAGATAATTTCTTGTCATGTTTATAAACCAACTTAGGCAATAAATTTCAGTCATAATTTCATAATGACTCTAATATCTTCCAAACCTTCTTGAGTATGAAATTGTTGTATTATCGAACTCTAATAAAACCCAGTTTTAGACCTGTCATGTAGATCCGATGCGGGTCTACATTTTCGCCCCAACCCAAAACCCATATGGGTCAGGGTAAGACCCGCCTTGATCCACTTCTGGGGCATCTATATATTTTCTCTTAAAAATGTATTTTGATTTGCATACACTTACATTTTTATATGAAAGAAAGATAGATATTAACAAATATATTGATTATAGCTAATGATAATGTAATCAAGGCGCAAGGTGCAAAAAGGCGCTGAACTTACGCCTTGGGCTATTTTATGCCTTATGCCTTTCTGTGTGTTTAAAAAACTACACTTTAACTTAACTTTAAATATGATAATTTTAGCTTTAAAACATATTTGTAAAAAATATTTTTACAAATAAAAACGCACAACCTACTAATGCAAAGTCACAAATAATAACCTTGACCAGAAGGACGTCAAACTCAAGTTTACAACACCCATAACATGGAAATTATAATAAAAAACTAGAATCGTCTTTAGTAATAGTTGTAATACCATTGGTGTCACACTTTTTTGATGTCAACGTAAACTACCAAAAATACCCCTTTAAAGATATTATCAAAATCTCACCATCACTTAAAATTTGGATCTAACAAATAAACATATTTAATCAATTCAAAAACAAGTCTCTAAAAATATTACCAAATCAAATTATTATACCACTTAAAATCTTTAATAATAGTTGTCACTTAAACAAAAACAAAGGGCATAACAAGTAAACTCCTTTATGAATTCAAAACTTCCTTCTACAAATATTAATAAATCTTAATATCATTTAAAACTAAGATCCAACAAATGAAATTTTTTTACAAATAAATAGGAACAAAAATTGAAACTAATGAAAAAAAATTAGATGTTGCAACAAAGAAATGGAAATTCAAACTAACTACATATGATTTCAATGTTAAAATATGACTTAATTTTTGTGCAAATCATTTCTCTTGAATATGTTAAACATATTCAATTTATAAAAAATCAATTCACATGCAAAATGCATGCCATCGTCATGCATGCCGTAACTCTTATGAAAATATTCAAGTTCAAGTGTCTAACAAAATATTTGAAATTTAATTCAACTTTCATTTAACTAATACCCAATTTTAGTTTAACTAGACTTTAAATTCAAATTAGAATTTACTAAAATTAAAATTAAATTAACATTACCTAAACTTTAGATTGAAATCAAATTAAAATTAAAGAAATTAAAAAATATCAACTTACCCTCTAAATTCAAATTCAGATTAACTAAATTTAAAATGAAGACTAAATTAACATCAAGTAATCTTTAAACTAAAATTAAATTACAACCAATTAAACTTTGAGTGTAAATTAACTTAATTGCAAATTCAAATTAAAATGAACTAAAATTAAAATCAAATTAATATTAGCTGAACTTTAAATCAAAATTAACTAAATTAAATTAAATTAAAAGTTAAATTTAAATTATACTAATTACTTTAATCGATTAATTAAGTTTAATACTTTAATTTAACTTGATTTAAATTTAACTTTTAAACATTGTTTACTTTTAAAATACTAACTTAAATTTTACTTTCCTTAATTAAATACATAAGAAAAGCAATATTTGAGCCAAGAAGAAAAGGCAATGGGAGCTAGAACATGACTTTAATGTTAGGCTACAGTTTGCGGTGATGGTGAACGATGGCTTGGAGCTCAATTTGTGGCAGAGTCCCATAAGCTTCGACTTAACTTAGGATTGAGAATGGATTCAAAATTATTTGGACCGACGCAAATACACATTTTCTAACCAGAAATCAAATCGTAGTTGAGGCATGCTTTTTAAATGACTTGGGGTTTCTCACATTAGCAAAAGGCATGCTTTTTGAGTGTCTTGAATAGTTTGATCGCCTCAACTTCCAAAAAAGGTGCAACTGTTGCACTTAGATGTGCGCCTTAATAGCACTGAATAATAATGAATATTAAATATAAAAAACGAAATGGTCAATTATAATTCAAACAATATGCCCATTTTGTTGTACAATTAACAATATTGCAATTTAGTATTTCAAAATATTAGAACTTATTTAATAAAATATGTGATGTCTTCATCGTATAGACCTTTATTAAATACCTCCACAAATCATAATTGTTTGATATTATAAGCTTATAGAGTATAAGTCGATTTGGCATGGGTTTGTCAAAGTTTTATTAAATATATCACAAATTAAATAATTATTTGATATTATAAGCCCTAACCTGATCTGAGACCCGAACGCATCATAGGTCTACCCTTCCCGTTAATCCAATGGGATGAATTTTGATGGGTTAAAATAGAGGCGAATCTGTCGGGTTTGACCGCCATACTGCCATTCTTAGATTCAACACATACTTTCTCAAAGTTTACAAATTAATCTTGATTTTCTAAAATTATTATTGTGCTAATTTTGCATGATGAATTGGCTTAAAATCCAGTCTGAGAGAAAAAATAAAAATGAATCAATATTTAACTGTTATCGAAATTTTAGGCTTAATTTGTGTTTATATTATTTAGGTTGCAGTTTTATTATTATGAAAAAAATGAAAGTAAAGTTACTTTACTTTAAGCTGACTCATCCAAATTTAATTTTGGGTCAACATTAATTCAGTTTAAAATGGAAATAGAAGATGAAGAAAATGAAGATGTTAACAAATTCCTTGACAAAGTTATCACAGTCTTACCCACCTTGGCCTCCAACCACGATCCTCCCTCTATGCTCTCTTTTCTGCGCGGATGAATAAATTTAGTGGTATGATGTTTATCCATGCTTGTGATACAATGCTTTATTGTCTACTTTATTAAACTCTGAAACACTATTGTCAAGCTAATGTTTATTCATTTTTCTATTTCAATTTTGATTATTTTTTCTTTACATTGGACCTGACTTATGTGACTCTTAGCATGCTACTCAATCAATTATATTTCATTTTCTCTATATATTATGTGCATTTTTATACCCATGTAAATTAGGTTAGATACAAAATTAATTTAAAGAAAAAACATCTATTCACACATGTACATAATTATTAAAATAATTATATCAGTTCGGGCATACACAGTTGGCATTTGTGCCTTGAATATAATGTTTTCTTATCATGGATATACCACTAAGACTTAAATGAACACAAAATATTTTAAAATTCAAACAAATTGAGATAAGTGGAGAAGATCTTTTTGTGTGGTACTATGAAGATGCATATTTGATTACAGTTTTTTGACTTTTTGCTAAAAGCAAAGAGTGTGTTCCTTTTTTATAATTGACCATTAGTGTTTGCAAATAAAAATTATTCCTACTTTCATTGAAGTTAAGAAATTGAATCATCTCTTCTCCACTTATAACTGAATAAATAAGGCTCATAATCATGGCTTATTTGTGCTTCATTTCCCCGCACTTCGGGAATAGTTAAGAAAGAACAAAAAAGGTAGCCTGTTATTTTTTCTTTCGAAAGTAACCATTAATTACATATTTAAGATATTTTTGATCTAAGAATAGGTTTCCTGCATTACTTAATCCACAAAACCATTACTTGCATGCTTAAGATATGGGAGCAGATATGGAGGCACAAAATTTGACATAACAAGCATCGATCATTGAATTTTTTATCTTCATATGAAGGATGAAAATCAAGAGAAGATTTAACGGCTGAGATTGTTTGTGTCTGATTTTATTTCGGTATGTTCAAATAAAATTTCCCTCAAGATAATCCAATTATCTAGCAACATAAGAAATTTCAACTCATTAAGGCTAAAAAAATTCTAATGTAATATATTTGTTTCTATTGGTATTATTATTATTATTATTGTCATGATTTTTTAATTTCTTTACCCATTTTTAAATTTATATTTATTTATTATTGTTATTTATTTAATTTTTTAATTTTTAATCTATTATTGTTATTATTGCTTTTAAATTTATTTTGTCATTTAGTTTTTGATTCCCAACTTGATTGAGAATAATAGCTTAGTTGTTGTAACATATGTGTTACTATGTCCATAGAAACTTAAGCACTGTTAAATCAAGTTGGCAGCATGCATATTAGAAAATAAATACATCAAATATTCAAGTCAATCAAAATTTTTTTTCATCAACAACATTTAATTCTTCAAGAGGAAAAACTAAAAAAGATCACTACAAAAATTCTTAGCTGAATATGCTACGCAAAGTGAGATTAGTATACACCAATTTCGTATTAAATCAATTTCATGCCAAAAATGAAATAAGTGAAAGAAAGCTGGTGTTTTACATAGTATGAAAATGATTACTAATTTCAATATAAAAATTTTGGTGTTCAAATTAATGGAAATTAACACATTCCATTTTTTATGCTTGACCATTTATGTAGGCAATTAATTTTCTATTTCTACTTTAATTTAAGTTAAGAATTGAATAATCCAATGTGAAGCCTTAGCGTAGAGGTTAGGTCACCCGCATTGTGATCTGGACGTCCAGGTTCGAGTCCAGAAACAGTCTTTTCACAATGCGAGAGAAATAATGCGTACATTACCGACCTTCACATAACTTGCTACTGTGCGGGAGCCTTGTGCACAAGGTTCTACCTTAAGAAATTGTATATTCTTTTCTCTATTTTCCATTAAAAGGTTATACCTCATAACCATGGTTATTTAGCTTCTACCAATAATTTAGGATTTCGATTAAACAAGAATGAACATATTGTGTATTCTTTTAGCTTTCTTCACAGGAAAATATTACTTTCGTATTTTAGATATTCCATCCAAGAATAGGATGCATATTCATGGTTGCCTGTTTTTTTGTTTCTTCACAAAAAACTACTACACATGATCTTCGAATTTCTTCAAGTTACTTTTATTTTTAAATGAATCAGTAATGGTATGCACTCATCTTTCATTCACTTTGTACCTATTCATAAATGAGTTTACACTAGACAAGGTTATAGATGCATTAATATCGTATATGATAGAAAATGTATTCAAATTTTTGGAGTTGATTATTTTATTATCATTGCAATTATTAGCTATGTTTTTCTGTCATTAACGACCATTATTTTTTATATTTAGCTTCTATTTTTTGAATACATACATACATACATACATACATATATACATACATACATACATATATATATGTATGTATGTATGCTTGTGTGTAAAGTGGTTGCAATAGTATTGAGTCATTGGAAACTGACAAAGAGCATTAGGAACTGAGTTGATGATGTTTTCATGACAACAACCTTATATAGTTATTATACTTTACTTTATAAAATATATAATAACATTTTCATATAGATAGATATATATGTATATAGGAAGTATATGCAGGTATTATCGAAGACTGATCAATATAAAGACTCAAGCATCAAGATGAAGATTAGAGATTCAAGATTCAAGACTCTAGAGAATCAAGATTTCAAGATCTCAAAATAAGTGTCTAGTATTTTGTTAAAACTTCATAATAGTACTCTCATCTTTCTTCCAATTTTTCTTTTGGGATGGAACCCAATTTCTATCGAAACCAGTGGCTTACAAACCCACGACAAGTAGCTTACAAACCTATGACAAGTGGCTTACAAACCCACGAAAATCAAAATAATTTAAACTACTTTGTATAAGTTCTCGAGTCCTATGGAGGAGCTCTGTAGGAAGGTTCTTGCAATTTCAGTTTGAATAGATTTTTCAAAATGTTTTTAAATCTGTTTTCAAAATGTTTTAGCTTTTAAAATCATGATTTCAAAAATGTTTTCAAACTTTGTTTTAGCCTTGAAATATTCCTCTATTCTGAATTTAAAAAACTTCTAATTTTAAAACATCAAAACTTATTCTGATTTTAAATATTACTTATATAATTGACGGTCTATATCAATTATATATATATATATATATATATATATATATATATATATATATTTAAAATAATGTTTTATATTCATTCTCTTTCTCAAAATATTGTTTAAACACTTTACTTTGCTTCAGAGAAGTTTCAACTTGTTTAAATTCATTTGTCTTTACAAAACAACATCTCTATATTTTTGAACTAAGGGATGTCGACATATTGGGATACCCCATGTCGACATGATGACAGTTGGATTTAAAATTTAATTTTCAAAAGAAATGTCCATTCGTTAGAAAACCTTTCGCCGATGGTTATGACTGTTGTGCATCTATATAAAGGCTTTCAAAACGAATTTTTTTAATAACTACTTCTCTTATTTTCTTCACTCTTTCTTCTCCACCATTCCATATCCATAAAACTTCATATTTACAAGGTCTTGCTATCATTTTGCCAAATTCTCAATAGGAAATCATTTAGATACTCTTTCTATTTGATTCTCCATCACTCTACTAAAGATCAAGTGCTATTCAGAGTTATAGGATTAATTTGTATTCAAAAAGTCCATAGAGTCTATCCATTCAAAAGGATTGTTATTAGAAAGTATTAGGGTGATCTTGTGTCCCGAAAATCAAGAGAGTTTACCCCAGACTCGGAGATAGGAGGGTTCCTCAAGGCCTTAGAAATTGAGGGTTGTAATTTGGATACTGGCTTATAAAAATCTGTACAAGGATATTGCCTTGGTGCAGGACTAGATGTAGGAGGATTCCAAACCAGTATAAAATCCGGTGTGTTCTTTCCTTTTACTTACTTTACTTTACTATTTGCATTTGTTATATGTTCTGTGATCATTCTGTGTTAGAATTCTGTTTAGATTTGTGTTGAAAGTTTTAATTTAGTCATATGGTTCATATATTCTTTAAAACACTATTCACCCCCCCTCTAGTGTTATTTCTGCCTTAAGATCCTTAATCCGCATCCCCAACAATTGGTATCAGAGCATTGGTTTTCATTGTTTTCATAATCTGAAATTTTGAAAAATTTTAATGGCACAATATACTAGTAATGTCACTCCTGTCACTACTACTTCTGTCAACACAAACACTAACACTAGTTCATTTTTAGAGGGTCAGTCTACTGTCAGACCACCAATTTTTAATGGCTGTAATTATGCATATTGGGCATGTAGGATGAAAATTTATTTACAATCCATAAGTTTAGATACTTGGAATATGACACAAATTGAATATGTTGAACCAACTACTAATTTTTCCCAGTGGACTACTGAGCAAAAGACGGTTGCACAAAACAATTATAAGGCTATGAATATACTATTTTGTACACTAGATAGGAATGAGTTTAATAGAGTCTCTGTTTGTAAGTCTGCATTTGAAATCTAGAAAAATTTGCAAGTAACTCATGAAGGAACAAGCAAAGTTAAACAGACTAAAATTTCCATATTAACTAACCAGTTTCAATTGTTTAAAATGCATGAAAATGAGTCCATTTCTGACATGTATTGTCGATTTCAAGATATTTTTCATTCATTAATTGCTTTAGGAAAGGGTTTCTCGGAAGAAGATCAAGTTAGAAAGATACCCAATTCACTCATTCCAGAATGGGATCAAAAGACACTTACTATGAAGAGGCAAATGATGTTAGTCAAATGAAGATTGAAGAGTTAATCGGTAATCTAATGTCCTATGAAGTTCAACTACAAGGGAGAAAAGAATCTAAGGCAACGGAAAAGAAATCGATCGCATTCAAAGCAACAACTGGAGATTCAGAACAAGAGAGTGATGAAGAAATTGCTTTCATGACCATAAATTTCAGGAAATTTCTGAAGTATAGAAAGATGAATAACTTCAAAAGAAATGATCAAAGGAACTCCAGAAATACTTCGGAAAACAACAACAATCACAACAACAACAATGGTGATAGATGCTACAACTACAACAAAACAGGGCACTATAAGATAGATTGTCCATATCCAGATAAACAGACATTTCAACCAAACAACGAGCAACTAAGGAAAAGAAAGAAGGCATATGCAGCAACTCTTGACGATTCAGATTCATCCAGTGATGACAAGAAGAAAACTGATAATTCAAGTCTGTGCTTCACGACTATTCTCGAATCAGAAGACGATCGGAGTACGGATCTAAAAATAGGTACACATTTATTTTAATTTTATTGGATGTTTGCTTGCTTTGATTTTGTTTGCAATTCCTTGAATTTTTAAATTCAAAATTACCTTTTGAAATTTGAATTTTTAAATTCAAAATAATATTATTTTAATAATATTTTAAATATTAAAATATTTTAATATTATTATATTTAATATTATTACTAGAATTATATATAGACATAAAATATAGATTAGCTCTCATAAGATTGTAGGAATTTTTTTAGATTTTAGGAATAGACACATTTTTCTCAAAATTCAACAAGCACATGTCGACATGCCTGGATACCCCATGTCGACATGTATCCCAGAAATTTGATTTCAAAATTTGAATTCAAACTTTTCAATTTCCCTCCACCTTTTCACTTACTTCAAAATTATGAAAATATACCTCTTAACCAGAGAACATGACTATAGAGAATCTATTTAATATACTTCTCTTATCATCTCTTTTCACTTTATTCTCATAATTCAAACTCTCTTCATTGTCTTCTATTCCTCTCAAACACTCATCAATGGCTTCCTCAAGTAACCCATCAACTATGAGGCTGCCCAAATCCATCAAAAATGATCTTTTCAATGACCCGGAGGCTATCAAATCTTACATAAGTTATGTAAACTATGGTAAAGTCAATACGGGAAAATTTGCTATTTTTGATGATTTTTCTTCTTATGAAATCGATCAACTTTTTGAAGAAAACTCCATTCTTAGCTTGATTGATAACAAGCAAAATGATTTCGTTTGTTATCCAAACCTTGTCAAAATGTTTTATGCAAACCTAAACCGTGGATTTTATAATGGAAATAAAGATCAAATTTGGAGTAGTGTTAAAGGAACACTTATTGTTTTGGATTCCGACATTTTGGGTACTATTTTGGGTTGCAAATCTACCGGAATGAATCTCTCACAATTTCAAATTAATGAAACCGATCGAGAGACTTTCCATCATATTTTTGAAAGTGATGACCACATGGATTTTAAGAATCGCTTTTTCCGTCCAAAAGCAATAATTATCAACCTTCTTATTCAACACACCGTTATTCCTAGGTCGGGAAACTACAATAATCCCACCTCAAAAGTGTGTAAAGCTCTTTTTGCTATATTTGGAAAATATGATATTAATTGGGCACAAACTATTTTGGATGAATTAAGACCCAAAAATTTTACTATGGGAGAAAACACTCTTTATCATGGAATTTACCTTACTCGGATTTTCAATTATTTTGGTGTGGATGTTAAAAAGGAAGAGTTTGTAAGTAGGAAAGTGTTCAATCATGAGAACATTTCTCTTATGAAAATCCCACTTATGTTTCAACCATATGAAACACTTACCGAAAAGGAAGAGAGACTTTCTCATGAAGAGATGGAAGAAGAGGAAGAAGAAGAGGAAGAAGAAGGAGAAGGAATGGAAATTGAAGAAGAAGAGAAAGATGAAGAAACCTCTTTATAAAGTATAGAGTATCCTCTTACACCCGCCAATCCGTCCAACAAAACCATACTCAAGAACCAAAAGATACTTGCTCAAAACCAAAAGATTCTTAAGAGATCTATTAGCAAGAAAATGGATAAAATTTCTACCAAGATTGACAAGTTCTTTGGGAAGATAGGCAGGAAACTTGGCTTGTCCTCATCATCATCTTCATCAAACTAATCCTAACCATTATCTCTATAGCTATCGTTTATCTATCTTTGTATTTTCTATTTTTTTTAGTTAAGATTATGTAATGTTAACTAATATAAGTAATGCTATCTTATTCTCTGTTTTCCAGCTTTATATATCTCTGATAGTTATTTATTTTAAGTTTATATAGGTCCACTAGTATAAAAATAAACTTAAAAATAAAAAATAACTCAACTTGGTCATTCTGCCTAGACCATGTCGACATGCCACATCCCCCCCCTCCGGTCGACATATAACAGTCAGAAAGTAGTTACAATTTCTAAACTTCAAATTTTTGTAACTACCAAGTGTCAATTCATTTTGAACGGCCAATAACTCTTTTATATATACCTATTTCTTCTAGAAAAACTTCTCTAACTCCATTTCTATTTATCTCCTTTCATACTTCAACTTATTTCTTAAATTATGGCTTCTCCAATTAAGAATTTAAGTGAAAATCTTGAAGAAACTCTTACCTCTTTCAAGAATATACTCTCTTTTATACTTAGAAATCAAAGGCACTTAGAATTAAGCCAAATGTAGATGATCAAAGAGCAAGAGAAACACTTCGACGCCCTTCGTTAGATGATCTCAAGCCTTAGCAAAGACGAACCCGAAGCAAATCCACCGGTCACTCTCGACAAAGATGATTGGGATGTTATCAAAACTGATCCTATCTTTGGAGAAGATGAATGGGTGGAAGTCCCAAGAAATGTCTGATCATCATATTTGTTTGTTTGTTTGATTTGATTTGACTTAGATTTGATTAGGATTTGATTGATTTGTTTACTTAAGTTTGATTTGGATTTGGTATGTATATAACTTCATATACTACACATGATTGGTTTGCTATGTATGATATTGATTTGATTGCCAAGTTACACTTATATATATTCATACACTTGATCACTTACACATATATATGTTACACTTACATATGTTCACACACTTAATCACTTATATGTTCACTTTACACTTTTACTTTATATATGTACTTGATTATTTTAGAACAGGTAAATTTTTTATTTCTTTTTGTTGATGACAAAGGGGGAGAAAGTTATAAAAATATATGTGCTTGGTGTAAGGGGGAGTCATGGAGTAAGGGGGAGTTGTAGTTTTTAAAGAAGAAGTCACGGAGTAAGGGGGAGTTATGGTATGGTAAGAATATTTTATAAATAAAGGTTGTCATCATCAAAAAGGGGGAGATTGTTAGGAACCGAGTTGATGATGTTTTGATGACAACAACCTTATATAGTTATTATACTTTACTTTATAAAATATATACTAACATTTTCATATAGATAGATGTATATGTATATAGGAAGTATATGCAGGTATTATCAAAGGCTGATCAGTATAAAGACTCAAGCATCAAGATGAAGATTAGAGATTCAAGATTCAAGACTCTAGAGAATCAAGATTTCAAGATCTCAAGATAAGTGTCTAGTATTTTGTTAAAACTTCATAATAGCACTCTCATCTTTCTTCCAATTTTTCTTTTGGGATGGAATCCAATTTCTATCGAAACCAGTGGCTTACAAACCCACGACAAGTAGCTTACAAACCTACGACAAATGGCTTACAAACCCACGAAAATCAAAATCATTTAAACTACTTTGTACAAGTTCTCGAGTCATATGGAGGAGCTCTGTAGGAAGGTTCTTGCAATTTCAGTTTGAATAGATTTTTCAAAATGTTTTTAAATCTGTTTTCAAAATGTTTTAGCTTTCAAAATCATGATTTCAAAAATGTTTTCAAACTTTGTTTTAGCCTTGAAATATTCCTCTATTCTGAATTTAAAAAATTTCTAATTTTAAAACATCAAAACTTATTCTGATTTTAAATATTACTTATATAATTGACGGTCTATATCAATTATATATATATATATATAAAATAATGTTTTATATTCATTATATTTTTCAAAATATTGTTTAAACACTTTACTTTGCTTCAGAGAAGTTTCAACTTGTTTTAAATTCAACTGTCTTTACAAAACAACATCTCTATATTTTTGAACTAAGGGATGTCGACATATGGGGATACTCCATGTCGACATGATGACAGTTGGATTCAAAATTTAATTTTCAAAAGAAATGTCCATTCGTTAGAAAACCTTTCGTCAATGGTTATGACTGTTGTGCATCTATATAAAGGCTTCCAAAACGAATTTTTTTAATAACTACTTCTCTTATTTTCTTCACTCTTTCTTCTCCACCATTTCATATCCATAAAACTTCATATTTACAAGGTCGTGCTATCATTCTGCCAAATTCTCAATAGGAAATCATTTAGATACTCTCTCTATTTGATTCTCCATCACTTTGCTAAAGATCAAAGTGCTATTCAGAGTTATAGAATTAATTTGTATTCAAAAAGTCCATAGAGTCTATCCATTCAAAAGGATTGTTATTAGAAAGTATTAGGGCGATCTTGTGTCCCGAAAATTAAGAGAGTTTACCCCAGACTCGGAGATAGGAGGGTTCCTCAAGGCCTTAGAAATTGAGAGTTGTAATTTGGATATTGGCTTATAAAAATCTGTACAAGGATATTGCCTTGGTGCAGGACTGGATGTAGAAGGATTCCGAACCAGTATAAAATCCGGTGTGTTCTTTCCTTTTACTTACTTTACTTTACTATTTGCATTTGTTATATGTTCTGTGATCATTCTGTATTAGAATTCTGTTTAGATTTGTGTTGAAAATTTTAATCTAGTCATATAGTTCATATATTATTTAAAACACTATCCACCCCCCTCTAGTGTTATTTCTGCCTTAAGATCCTTAATCCGCATCCCCAACAAAGAGTTGCTACAGATAAACAAAAGCATCAAAGCTTATCAAAAGTTTGTTATTTAGATAGACAACCAAGGAAAATACTACTTGTATTTGTATATTGCATGTAACTATACACAAGTAGTTTTTTAGTAATATAGAAGTTAAAAATACTATATCTGAAAATTATCTGATATAGCAAATATGTTTCTAAAATCATAGAATTTAACTAATATGTATAAATCAAATATTAGTGTGTATTGCTTAAAAAATATTCATACTATATTCAAAATCTAGCTAAAAAACATAGAATTATATAGAATTATTATACTTGATAAAGCCATAGAATGTACAAATAATATTTATTATACTTCACATAATTAATGGTGCTTTTGGACCACAAATATATATAATTAGTGTTTAAAAATTCACCAATAAAAATGACCATTATAAAAAGTTCTGCTACGCCTTAATTGGCGACATCTTTTTCGTCTAAATGGCGATTCTCCTGAGCCTTTGTTTGCAATTATCCTTTCGCCCAATTTTTGCTACGCCTCTTCTCCTTAAATTCCTCGTCTATGGCCAAGAACCGAAAAGGAAAAACGGGATTTAATACCTCCATTGCTAATTGATCGCATACCAGATCTGGCCGAGTGTATGCCACTCTTGATGTTCCTCAACCTGTTGATGCTGCATCTGAATTTGCTATTATATCTCCGCTTGTATCTGCTCGTGATGGTCATTCTGTCTCTGATGGAAAGTCGTACTTGTTGGATGCAATAGCTACTGATTGTTTTTTGCTATCTCTAGCTATTGGTCCTTTGTCAGGTATCTAGAATCCTACTAATTCCTCTGCTATTTCTTCTATCCTTGGGCATACAGTCTCAACTTGGAATCGTGATAACCTGGATAATGATAGATGCGGTGTACTGGGTTTTGATGTTAGTGATAATAACAATGCTGCTTTGAATATATTATCTGTTGAAAATGAAAACATTGAAGCCGCAGTTGACTGTATTGATGTGGATAAATCTATGAATGTTTCCTCTGTGTTAATAGGAAATCATGAAAATGCGCGATTATCTGTTGGTCAGGTAGCCAGTAGTGTTGGTAATCGATCAACTGATACTACTAGCAAGGTGATTGATATTTCATGTATGGAATTAAATGATGTGGGTAACAAGTAACCAGTTTTTGCCCAAAATTGCACAAATACATCTCCGGCTCAACATCAGCAGCATGCTAATCTGCATGTAGATGCTGCTAATTTTCAGGAAAGAACTCCTCCTTCAATTGCACGCCCGACTAACGAACTGAACACAGGATTGATATGGTCCTCCTTATTCTCTTCATTGCCAAAAAATGCGGGTGATTTTGTGCCCCGTTCTTTTGAAACGGTTAACAAGGCAGGGTTATGATCCCACCTTTTGATGTAATTCAAGCTGATATGAATTATTGGTCGGACTATCTTATTGCGTTTTTTTGGACTATAACCCTTCTTCTCTAGTGGTTAAGGATCATTACTTCAAAGCTTGACATCCAAGGGGTAGCCTCCTTGTAACAATCCTGGTTTTTTAGATTACCTGTTAATATTAAATTATAACGGTGATTATAATTTAATATTGTAAATTAAAATAAAATTGAAAATTTTAATTGTTTATTTGGAATAAACAATGAATTTTGAAAATAAAATAAGAAAAATAAAGTTTGATTTTATATTTTTGGGTTAATAATGATTGGGAAATGAGTTTTATTTGGAGAAAATGCAATATTTATTGTCAGTTACTTCTTTTAATAATTTTTAAAAGAAGTATGAGATTTTTAAAGGTTGTTTATTTAAATAAAAAGATGAAAATTGGTTTAAATTGAGTTTAGTTATAAATTTGAGAGAAAAGTATTTTTGTTTAGAAGTTAAGAATAGAGTTTTATTCATTCATTGGAGTAAATAACGTATTTTTGAAAAATAAAGGATTTTAATAATAATAATTTTTTTAAAATAAAAATTAGTCTTTTCATATAGTGTAAAATAAATTATTTCATATGTATATAAGTTTGCATTAGTTGTTGTATGAAAACTTGAAAGGAAAATGCAAATTGTTTTGTAAAATAGAATTAATATGTACATCTTTGTCCTAGTGTTGAATTAGAATTAGCATAGCTTAATTAATTCTTTCTTTTTGGGTCAAGGACCATTGGCTTGTACAAACCTGTAGAAGAGGAAAGAAGCTTCTCTTCTCTTGTACGTACAATTTTCACTCCCTGTACCAGAAAATGAGAAATAAAAGAAAGAAAGAAAAAAATGGCTTCCCTCTCTTATTGTTAAACAAAAATTACTTCAAATTGTTAAAAATTTAAAGAGAAATAAAGAGTGTAAATTGCAAATAGAATCAAATATAGGTAATCTAATCCAAATCCCTGAATCTATATTCTGTTTATTTTGTTGGAGAAGAAATTTTATCTGTAGCTCTTATTTCTTGTTCTGCATGTCCACTGTTCTCAAGTTTCTAGCTCCTACAATCAAATTCAAGGCTAAAGGTTGTATCTTGTAGCTCTAAATCATGTAATAAGGTGCTAAGGTGAGTTGCATCTCACATCTCTAGCTTAAAACCAAATTTGCAAGAAGGAATTTGGGCAAAAACGTTTACTGTAACACTTTACCTTGTTTCTTTTGGTTACTTATAAAAAAATGTTTCTAGTTGTCTCTTTGTGTATGAATATCTTTTCATTACCTTGATGAGTTGCTGCCGGATCTCTTCTGGATCATAGTTAAGATGTCGTAGTTTATGCTTGTAAAATTTCATAGCTTTATACTTTCATTTTCTATCTGGAAAGCAGGTACAAAATTAGTGCGAAGCTTAAAAAAGGCTTGTAGAAATTAATGAACATTTAAAATAAGTTGTCTTTATTCGTTTTCGGGCACGGATTTTTCCAAACTTCTTTGGAATAATTTTTTAAAATTAGTGAACATTCAAAATTATTATTATATGATATTTAAAAAAAAATTCAAATAGAAAATCTATTTATTCTCTATAATAAGGGAATTTTCAAATACGGTTTTCTAAATCGATTTTGAAAATTGGTTTTAAAATCTTGTTTTCTCAAGTAAATTATTCTATATATAAATACATGTTTTTGCACTATTCGAGCGAATGTGAACGAGAATTAAATGGTTTGGTAAAACACGTGGTATGTGATACGTATGTTTATCTTATCGGTTAATTTCCGACTTGTCCATTTGATCGTTTTGACCTTTAGTCGAATTTACCGATGAGATGAGGTAAATTTTTTACTGCTTGAGTGTGAAATTTACTAGCGATTAGTAAACCATTTAGTGCGAACGTGTGGTATGGGAGTTAACACCGTTCGGGTTCCTATCCGAGAGTCTGTGACACATTTGTCTAACAGATGTATTTTCCAGTACTGGACGTTTGGGTCATTTGTCATTTGGGACATTTATCTAAGAGACGTTTGTCATTGCGACGTATTTTTCCGTCTGGATGTTTTTCTAAGATATGTATTTATTTATCCTTTGGGACGTTTGTTTAAGAGATGCGGCGCCTTATTTTCAGAGAACGGTACTTGGCGGGCTTCGGCCATAAACATGTGCTATATCTTTGAGATAATTTCTTTGACTATTTTTCCCAAGTGTATCGCCCCTTTTCGAAATTGATCCTTTAAACCATTTGATATATATTTGTGGCGATTACCTTTCGGGAATTTGAAGTCATGGAAATTCTATTTTTGGGAATTTGATTTGCCTACACTGACGTTATTGGAGATTTTCCTTTTGGCGTTATTATTGAGATTTACCTTTTGGCGTATATTTGAGTTTTTAATCTCCTATTTGGAGATATAATTGCCTTACGGCGTATTTTTAAGATGGTATATCTTTGAGTGTGTTTTTGAGTGGCCATTATGGCAGGTTTAGGATTTATCCCTAAACTATATTTGATGTTTTGAGAAACGACGATGATATGGGGCGCACTTTTGTTGGAGATTTATTTTAGAGTTTCGTCTCTTTTGAGATTGTGCTCATGCTTTGTGATACCTTATACCACATGAAGTAACTATCCTTACTTGACTATGTCACTTGAAGTAACCATATGTGTTGAATTGTATCTACTCTTTTGAGTAGTTTATCATCTTGCCTTGTGCTCATATTATCACTTATCCTTATAAACTGGTTTGTTTAGCTCGACTGACCTGTGTATTTTATACTCGAATCAGACCGAGGTGTTTCAGGTTAGGTACCCTTATGGACGAAGCCTACTCTGCTTCCGCATAGACTTATCTGATAGCCCTTTTTGTTGTAGTCTTTTTGTCGCTACTCTGATATTGATATGTTTATTGTTTTGGCTCGTGTGTATATTGTGGTCATCATACCACTTATGATGAATTATTTATATTGTATTGGGATGTATCAATATATATGTATATATATATATATATATCTGTTTCCTGTTCTGTGATGTGTTATGCATTTGCGTTGTTGTATTTTGTTCTAATAGATCTTATAGCCACCTGTAGTTTTGTATTAAGCATTAATTGGATATGTTGATCCACTTGAGATGAGAAAAATATAGAGAACTAATCGACGTATTCAATAAATATTTAAGACAAGACTATATATGGTCGCTCCTAACCAGCCATATTCTCCACATTAGCAGACAGTATTACCCGTAATACTCTTTGTTAATGTGGGTCTTGGGATGGGGCTTCACACTCCTAGTCCGCATGGACAACTCTATGTTTTTCTTCAAGTTCTCTAGGCATGAGGAGCATCTTTGAATATATAGTAAATATCCTATATTTATCAAAGGCAAGCCTTTTATTGTCACTCGTTGGAGTCTGTCTGTTGACCGCGCCAGAAAGCAGATACTACCTATTTCTGTTTGGACTTATTTCTCTCATATTCCCTGTGTTTTGCAACGTATGTTAGGACTAAACTGGCTAGCTAGCACGGTAGGTAAAGTAAAATGTTTGATGTAAGCACCGTAGCTACGGAAAAACTAGTATATGATAAAGCTTTGATTGAGATATCCCTGTATAAGCCTTTACCAGATACAATCAAAGATAGAGTGACAGAGGATCTGGTAACAGAGATTGTAGTTTGTTATGGTTGGAAGCCAGTCATATGTACGTCATGTCAGTCTTTTGGTCATATATCAACAGCATGCTCTCGTATGCCATTTTTGATCCTTTCTCAGTTCGGACTCCTCTCCCTTGGACTCCGAAAATGAAACGGATCCCGAAAGAGCGCATTGTTCCTCCTCCTATGGCACTTTCTATCCCTCATGTTGAGCCTTCAGTGCCTCCTACCACTCCTACCCTCTCTAATGTTGTTATGGACTCCTCTGTTCCTCCTGACATTTCTGATGCTGGAATTTCTCCGCCCGCCTTTGTTTCTTATATTGTGTGGTATCCTACTGAGACGGCTTAGATCCATATACAGTCCGACATGAGATATGTCCCGGCTAGACATGATTTCCATACCCTTGTTAGTAACGATGATGGTGAATCTAGGCATTTACATTACTCCATAGATGATGGTGGACTTATTCTAATGGTGAATGGAGCACGTGGTAACCAGAAAGATCTCTTCTACTTGATGATAGCTGGGATAGGAGTCATATATATTGTACGGAACACTCGGGTTTTTTTTGGATATTGTGTCTCACATTGCAGATTATTTGCATGTGTTAGGCCCTGCAGGAAGTAATTCTTCCTACTCATGGGAGGAGGAATCGATGTTTCCTTAGGTCACTATTATAGCTGCAGAAACACCTTGTTTCTCACCTGTTTTGTACTTAAGTGGAATGACCACTATTAAACCATATATTTGTTTCTTTGCATGTGCCGAACACCTTTTCTTCATTTATATACAGTGACACGACCCCCAATAAAGTTGGCTGGCTTTGCTAAAAAATATTCACCAATATTCCTTAAATAAGCAGTTGAACAAACAAGATTTATCATCCTTCTTAATTTAAAAAGTAATATTGAATTCGTCAGCAATAGGTTCACTCAACTATCAATGAGCTAGAATCATGAGAATGTGCTTTAAAGGATCTTTGTATCGGTATATGTAGTTTTGTAAAAAAATAGTATATGTATTAAGTTGTCTAAAGTTCAAAAAAAATCGGTGATTCATTTTAAAAATTTATAGCTTTCACAAAATGTTGTTTTTGAAACGGTTGTTATTAATGAAAATTTAGATAAAATAATTGTTAGTAAATCAATTTTAGAAATTGACCATAAATTGGTGATTGGTGGCAATATTATATCAGGTATTGTAGAATTTCACCAGCAAAGTTCTAGTGGTCGGTGGAAAAACTGCCTTGAATTTTAGTCTGTAAAATTGTATTTTATTGTCTTTAACTAATTATTAAATGATTGAATGTCATTGTGGTATTGTAAAGAGTAAATTTTTAAATGGATATATTAGAATTACATATATTAATATATTAGATAACTTAATACATATACTATTTATAAATGGATATATTAGAATTACAGTAATATTACAGTAAAATCCACTGCTACCTTTCGCTTTACAAAATAATCAATAATAGGAAAAATTAAGTAGTTAGTTTACAAAATACTAAATAATACTCAAATGTTAATTTTTTTAAGTCAATTATTTGGTAATCCATCAAGATCTAAACATATCTCTGGGAAGTAATTTTAATTACTTTGTTTGAAATTCAATAGTACACACAAAACATAGAAAACCATTTTATATTTTATTTTGTGTTTTGTGCATTGATAAGTCAAAATCATTTTAACCGCTTTAATCATCATTACAAATCTACATAATAGCTTAAGGGTTGGTTGCTTAATTGTCGAGTGAACAAAATAAATAAGGATATGGAAAAAAAGTCTTTCCTTTTATTTTGATTGTAACAATAGCCAACTACAACTGATTTAGGAAGGTATCAAACAATAGAAAACAAAAAAATGATGAAAACTTACTTAATAAATAACTATACTAAAATAATTATACGGTGAAAAACAATTTCAGCGGCGAATAAGATTAAAAATACAAGTAAAATTTACCATAAAAAGTACCCGTTGATATGCTATCTAGAATTTTTTCTTCAAGGTTATTGCAAATGAAAGACGAGATGACATGAATTTTGCGGAGGAGGAAAATGAAGAAGCACGAACTCTTTTGCTAATCTATCACCACTTTCTACGATGTGGCCGTAATTTGTAATTTAATTTTCGAGGCAGTTTACTCAAAAAAGCAACAGAGACAAGTATTTACATCTGAGAAGAAATAGAGGCATTAAAATAGGCACTTATTATGTTCAATGGAGACTTAATAACCTTTTTGCCTCTAATTATTTTTTAATAGGGGCACAATACCTTTTTGCCCTTCATTTAACATCCATGTAACTTCAAATTTTGGTAGTCACATGTGGGTGCCCAATAATGTTTCATCTTCAATTTATGTCATCCACTTGAGCACTCAGCATCAGTTCTGGATTAGTCTATCAGCTCTACATTAGAGTTGGCAGTCAGTACCGGTCTACATCGATCTGTATCATTTCTACATCAACACCAATACTCAACAGTTATACTCTTACACTTCAGTTCATATCATCTCGCAGCTGGATAACACATGCTCTTCGCAGTAAAATGAAGTATGTTTCAATTTTCATTCTTTTAACTATATTTAATTCATTCATATAGCTGTAATTTTATTACATTACACTACTAAGATGGTTATATTCGTGCGGTCTGCTTCAATTTCACAAAGAATTTCTCTAAGTCTTCATCGTCGGTTCCTTATAAAACTCGAATGCAGCCGTCGGCTCTTCATACTTTTTCTTGGTTTTTCTTTATTGTTTTAATTTTGTAAAATATATAATTTATAAGTGAAGAAATGAGTACAGTGAGTGGTGTATATATAAGATATCTAAGAAATTTGAGTAATTAAGATATATATGTTGAATATGCGAGTATATGATTTTTGTTTGATGATAATAAACATATATATATATATTCAATTAAATGTATTTGTTAATGTACTATTTTATTTTCACATTATTAAATAAATATTTGCTGAATAATATACATAACATATAATTTAAATTCAAAAGAATATTTTATATAGACAAATATTTATCACAATTTTGAATATTACAAATTTAAGCTCTCGCTATATATATACAATCTTTGATTACAATACAATTTTGATTACTTCATGCTATACATACATTTGCACCTCACTACAATTCACTCATTCACTTGTATTTATCTTCAACTCCATTCCAGATTAAATCTAACTTCTGAGCAATCTACAAAATAAACACTAACGGAGTAAAATTGAAAAGAAAATATTTTGCGGTATAAAATAACATGTGATTTTGAAAATTTTATTTGCTTCAATTATTTGGGTTGTTCGTCATCATTTAATTTTGAATTTATCATACACGAATAGTTTATGACATGCACAGTGTATCATTGTACATGTCACAAGGCTGTGCACACCAATATACACTTGATAAAACTACAGGGATAGGTGAGCACAAGGTCAAACCCAAATTAAAAGCCGGTTTCAACTCAAGTGAAATCACGTCACGAGCACAAGGCCAAACCCAAGCTATAAGTTGGATTCAACGCAGGTGCAAATTCCAAAAATCAAGATGAAGTTCAAGAGAAAACAAAAATGAAAAGTGACAAGCACAAGTAATAAACCAGCACAAAAGTAATGAGGCAACTCAACACAAAGTGAACTACAAGCTTGAACTCAGAAGAAAAGGCCTCAAAGACAATTTTAGACAAGACCACTTAAACATATATACATATGATTGTGCACATGTATACATATATAAATATATATAGGTCCAACCAAACAAAGTTCAACAAGGGAACTAAAATGCAAACAAGTTCAGTGGCAACCAAACTGAAGTATAGAGCATAAGCAATTATCAATGAACTAGTCAGAACAAAGGCATGAATGTAGACAACAAGTTTACATGACTCAAAGCAATAACAGTTTCAATGTGAACTCAAGTGAAACTACACATGACTCAAATCGGAACCTAAAGAAGGCCATACAAGCAACCAAACTGCACACTCAAGTGCAAGCCCAAGTGCATGACCATGAAAACAATGTAAGCAAGTGCACCTTCAACATGAAGTTTCTAATCCAACAGTACATGCATTCACACATACATATGTGAAAATATAATGCATCAGTGAAATGATATTGCCAAGATCAGAGAGAGATGTACAAAATGAAACCATATATATACATACATAAATGTATGTATATAAGTGGAAATGGCCACGACAGGTCAAATGAGCAATCTCAAACATGAACAAGCAGTTTAATAGGGATGTGTGCACAGACATTGAAACATGACTATAAGCCATGCAACATTAACAAATGGTCAATGTCAACACAAATGCTCCAAACAAGTTCAACAGCAAAATACATGTGATCAAGCAACTCGAAGCACATGACTCCAATGCAAACATAGTGAAACCAGAAGCAACCACATCAGGAAAAATACTCACTAGTTCAACAAACACCATAATCGAAGCCAACTAACAATTGATACAAATAAAGTCAAGTAGCAGTTTCAAACAAAGACAGGGGAGATTTCAAAGCATTTAACAGTTATAACAAAGTCATGCCAAAATCAATTCTCAAAGCAAATGCAAAGTAAAATCTCAACGAAGTCAAGGTCGAATATTTTTACAGTAGCAGTTTCAAAATATTTAAGGAAAGTTCGAACAAATACAAATCAAAGCCAGATGTGAATGAACAAAGTCAACTTTCATCTCAAAGTCCAAAACAATTCAAACCTGTGGTTGTCAAGAAATCGAACAAGCCAGAAAAACAATGTCGTGATGACCAAGGAAAAAAGAACGAACCAAGTTAGAAACCAACACCATGTTAATCAAGTAAAGGAAATTATACAAAGTGACCAAGTCAAGTAAAATCACAGCATTTGATCAAAATCAAATAGCCGAGCAAATTAGCAAATGAACGAAATTTTAGGAGTTTGAACCCTAAATAAAACCCTAAAACATCATTGGCGAAAATCCAATCGAGTTCAAGTAAGCTAATCCGAAAAGCAAAGAGATAAATCACATACCAAATTCATACCAAACTCGACAAATTTAAAGGAGCCGTAAGAAAATCAGGGAAACGTACGATCGACAAAGCAAGAGACGTGATAAATCATTCATTTGATCGAGCAATTGAAGTCGGCCTCTTCGAAAATCAAAAGCCCTAATTTCAGAATTGAGTAGCCATTATCACTAAAGAAAGCCGACCGAATAATAAAAAGAAAAGGGATCTAATTATTATCACTTTTTTATGGGGTGGGCCAATATATTTGAGCTTTGATATTTAAATTAGTATTTTTATTTTTAAATTGTTTTTTAAATCTGTATTTCTCTTTTAAACATTGTAAATTCTAGTCGTGTGACTAAGGGACGAACTACGGCGGTGTAGTTCAAGAATTCGCAACTTAGTGGCTGAGTTGTGGCAGGATTTTGGGCGTAGAGTTAGGTTAGTCGACAGAGGGTGTTGCGACTTTACGTCTGTAAGCGTCTGACTACTTAATTTCTAGTAGAAATCTTGGGGGCAACACGTAGGCAGGGTTTTGCCGTAGCTGGGTTAATCTGTGTGTTCTATTCTCTGCTTTTATTCTGCTATTATCTGTGCTGCTGTTACTCGACTATTATCTGTGCTAAAATTATTTTATATACTTCTGCAATAAATTTTTATAATTAATAGTATCACCCAATTCACACCCCTCTAGGGTGAAATCGATCCTACAAGTTGTATCAGAGCTAGGAACAAAAGCCATTTTTGTTTTTAAAATTTGATTTTTCAAAAACCCATTTTTGTTTTAATAATTTGAATTTTTAAGTGGCTTCTTTTAATAATGCTTTTGCTGAGGGTTGGTCCATAGTTAGACCACCAATGTTCAATGGCGAATACGCTTACTGAAAAAATAGATTGAAATTTTTTCTGAAAACCATTGATGCTTGGAATATTGTTGAGACTGGTTATAAAGCACCAACTATAGTTATAGATAATCAAGGAATAAATAAACCGATGGATAAATGGACAGATCTTGAAAATAGACTACAGAGTGCTAATGTTAATGCTATGAATTCTATTATTTGTTCGTTGGATCAATTTGAATTTAATCGTGTCTCACATTGTCTAATTGCGTAAGAAAAATGGCACACACTCGAAGTGACTCGCGAAGGAACATCTCAAGTCAAGGAATCTCGCCTTGCCATACTGAGTAGCGAATACGAGAATTTCACAATGGCCCGGGAAGAAAATGTTAAAGAGATGTACGTACGGATTTCCAATATCGTATACAAATCAAAAGCTCTGGGAAAATCATACACAGAGTTGGAAATAGTCCGAAAAATACTTAGAGTTCTTCCATGAAGTTTTGAACCATTTAAGAATCGAAAGAGATAAAACAAATCAAAGTTGAAGAACTTATCGAAAATCTCACCACTTATGAGCTAGAAATGAAATTCAAGGAAGAATGTGAAGGAGGTGATACTCGAAAGAAATCGATAGCTCTCAAAAGAAACAAACAGAAAGTAATGGTGATGATGGAGCAGCTGTGTTAGCACTATTAATGAAGAAATTCAAAAAGTGGAATCACAGATATGAAAATCCAGCTCTAAATCAACAATTGAAAAGCAGAATAGCCAAATCACTAGACAAAGCAGAAGAGTAGAAAATCATCTGTCACAAGTACAATAAACCTGGCCACATCAAGCCCAATTGTCCTCTGAATCAACAAAGCCAAGAAAAGAGAAAAGGAGAAGTTTTGCAACCACTTGGGATGAGACAGATGAGGATGATAAAAGCACTGGCAGTGAGAGTGAAAAAGCAGATATGTGCCTTCGAGGTTGTTGGATCATAGGTTTTGATTGCTGACAAGACACAACAATTCACGAATCTACGACTACAATAACATCCAGACTCATCGGCTCAATGTATGGTTTGTATAGTTGTATATTTTAAACAAGAGTCATCAAATGTGTATATAAAGTATAGTTTAGTGCTTTGTTAAAATCTTTCCTCAAGAATCATCATTCACATAAACTTGCATATTTTAATCAAAATCAAGTTTTCAAAAATGCATGGAGTGGGGCTCGAACCCGGGTCACTAGTTTAGAAGGCAAGTGCTCTAACCAAATGAGCTAGGATAATTTTTGTTTGACAATAGAATTCAGTCGACTGAATACATTCAGCCAGTCGACTGAATCTGTGCATTTTAACATATATATGCATGTTTTTAAATTCAGTCGACCGAATCTGAACCCGAGAGTTTTTACACTCTATAATCAGTCGACTGACCTCTAAAACTCAGTCGACTGAATCCTGCAACGGTCGTTTTTTATGAAAAGACACCTCTTTTTTTGAATAGTTGTCTTCTTTCCTAAGGGTTGCAACCATTGCTATTCGCAAAGATCTTTTCACCAGCAGTTGCAACTCCTAATCTACTATATATATATACGTGCTCTAATGATCAAAGAACTTGAATTACTTTTCTCTCTTGCTCTAACTTGAATTATATTCTCCGAATGTATTGCTTTCTTGCTTTCATATATTTATTGCTTACGATTTCAGTTTCGTATCTTTCAAGCAATTTGAAACTTCCTATTCTTCATATACACGTAATCATACACATCATACTTGAGGATAAGATTATAGGAAGGGTGTAATACAAGTGACAAATTCGTGTTATCAGAACACAAACAGTCAAAAACTCTTTTGTATTTTGAAGTCCTGTTTTGCTGCTCAGGCGTGTGAAGTTCTCTTCGGCTGCCGAGGCAAAATCCTGTTCAGCTGATCAGGTCCTTGTTCGGCTACTCAAGCGTTGTATAGACCTGTTCCTCTGGATTAAGTGAGGGTTATTGTTTTAGTGAAATTCCAGAAGGAGTCTGGGACTAGAAGTAGAATGGAAAGTTCGAACCAGTATAAAAATTCCTGGTGTGCTTGTTTTATTTTTACTTGCTTTACTTTGCTATAGTTTATTTCTGCACTTGTTTTAATATAATTCCATATTGCACGATCCGCACTGTACCTAAAAATTAGTATCAGAGCCTGGTATTCTATCGATCGTCACAACATCATAGAATAATGGCCAGAAAATGATCCAGTCGAAATACAATAGGCAAAATTCCTATCAAAGCCACCAGTGAGGACTACAAAAAGGTACTTTCTGATTTAAAAATTTCAGTAAAAGATAATAATGAACTAGTTAGTATAAGCAATAAGATTTCAAAGCTTAATTTTGTTATTTTAGAAAAGATGAAATCTATTGAACTTGAAAATGAGAAATTGAAAATTGAAAAGTTAGATTTAGAAAATCAACATGGTGTTTTGAAGAATAATTTTGAGGCTTTTACAGAATTTTTAGATGAACAAAACACCATATTTGAAAAAGAGAGAGAAAAATTTTCAAAAGAAATTTTTGATTTAAAAAGACAAAATGATTTATTACAATCATCTTTAAATAATTCAGAATCTTGAATTTTTCTTCTCGAAAATGAGAACTGTACATTAAAAAAGGAGAATTCTGAATTAAACAAGCAAATTAATATGTTGAAAAATAGTAATATTTCTTTTTAAAATAATAATTGTGACTCTAAAACTAAATTTGATAAACTTAACACTGAAGTCACAAATTTAATAAAGGTCAAAACGATTTAAACATGATTTTATCTAGTTCTAGACCTTTACATGATAAAAGTGGTTTAGGATATAATAAAACTGATCGTAGAAATAGCACTAGAAACGGTTTCATGTATAATAAATATGTTAGTGCTGGTACTAGATTACGAGAAAAGACTAAACCCAATTTTTATAGAAATTCAAATGCTGCTATGGCCAATAATGTTTATAATTTCTTTAGAAGTACGAAATCATTGATGGGAAATATGAATAAAAAAATTCGAAGTATTTTGGTTCCTGTTAATTGGAAAAATAGAGAAAAATACATTGATGATTATTTTGATATGATAATTAATAATGAAAATTATATTTATAAAGGTTTAAGCACACCCAAGTGGGTATGGTTTCCTAAAAATTAGGAAATTATAAGAACCTTGGGTATCACACGTTTTAAATGTTAATTTTTTTCTGATACCTTAAATTATAAGTAGTAGTTATTTTATTTTATATTGTTCTATTTAAACAATTATGTGGAATATAATTTATGTCATCATATAAACTCTCCTTTTTGTTGATGAGAAAGGAGGAGAAAGATATTGCTCTAATGCTATTTGCAGGAGTAAACAATGCAAGCATAGATTAAGGGGAGAAAAGAGTAATTATTTATAGGAACATATAGCATAGATTCAGGAGGAGAAATCAATAACACAATTACAGGAATATATTCCAGGGGAGAAATGAGTCAACAAAGCTTGTCGAAGATTCGTCCGTAGCAAATGGAGTTGTCGTCATCAAAAAGGGGGAGAATGTTGGATCATAGGTTTTGATTGCTGACAAGACACAACAATTCATGAATCTACGACTATAATAACATCCAGACTCATCGGCTTAATATATGGTTTGTATAGTTGTATATTTTAAACAAGAGTCATTAAATGTGTATATAAAGTCTAATTTAGTGCTTTGTTAAAATCTTTCCTCAAGAATCATCATTCACATAAACTTGCATATTTTAATCAAAATCAAGTTTTCAAAAAATGCATGGAGTGGGGCTCGAACCCGGATCACTAATTTAGAAGGAAAGTGCTCTAACCAAATGAGCTAGGATAATTTTTTTAACAACAGAATTCAGTCGACTGAATACATTCAGCCAGTCGACTGAATCTGTGCATTTTAACATATATATGCATGTTTTTAAATTCAGTCGACTGAATCTGAACCCGAGAGTTTTTACACTCTGTTATCAGTCGACTGACCTCTAAAACTCAGTCGACTGAATCCTGCAACGGTCGTTTTTTTGGAAAAGACACCTCTTTTTTTGAATAGTTGTCTTCTTCCCTAAGGGTTGCAACCATTGCTATTCGCAAAGATCTTTTCACTAGTAGTTGCAAATCCTAATCTACTATATATATGCGTGCTCTAATGATCAAAGAACTTGAATTACTTTTCTCTCTTGCTCTAACTTGAATTATATTCTCCGAATGTATTGCTTTCTTGCTTTCATATATTTATTGCTTACGATTTCAGTTTCATATCTTTCAAGCAATTTGAAACTTCCTATTCTTCATATACACGTAATCATACACATCATACTTGAGGATAAGATTATAGGAAGGGTGTAATACAAGTGAAAAATCCGTGTTATCAGAACACAAACAGTCAAAAACTCTTTTGTATTTTGAAGTCCTGTTCTGCTGCTCAGGCGTGTGAAGTCCTCTTCGGCTGCTGAGGCGAAATCCTGTTCTGCTGCTCAGGTCCTTGTTCGGCTGCTCAAGGGTTGTATAGACCTGTTCCTCCGGATTAAGTGAGGGTTATTGTTTTAGTGAAATTCTAGAAGGAGTCTGGGACTGGAAGTAGAATGGGAAGTTCGAACCGGTATAAAAATTCCTGGTATGCTTGTTTTATTTTTACTTACTTTACTTTGCTATAGTTTATTTCCGCACTTGTTTTAATATAATTCCATATTGTACGATCCGCACAGTACCTAACAGAGGTGATATAGCTGACCTTGACAAAGATGACGAGCCAAGCAAGGTATCAAAACTTACTCATTCGGAGTTGCTTATATAATTTCATGAAGTAAATGGCTGTTTCGAATGACTTAGGAAGAAATACACTAAAATAGAATCACAAAGAGATACTTTGATAGATTTAAATAAACATCTTGATTAATTAGTTAAAAACTATCAAAGCAAGAGCCCTAAGGTTATAAGTGTCCATCATTTGAAGAAGAGATTAAAAATTAGAAATTAAAATTCAATCACTTGAAAATGAAATTCTGATTTTGAAAGAAAGTGAAAATACTCGGCGAGAAAATTCTATTAAAAGTTGCACATAATTATGGAATGAAAATGTATCCTCAATAACACAAGTCCAACAATTGTCTATGACTTTAGGAAAATTTTAAAAAGAAGAAAGATCGTTAAATATGCGTTTAGGAAAACAAACTGTTAATACAAATAGACAAGGACTTGGATATAATCCATCTGAACTTGATAGAAGAAAATTAATCAAGTCAATTCCATGTGCACAATTTGTAGAAATTTTGGATACAATCAAAAAAATTGCTGGTATAGATCCAGCACTAAAAACTATTCCAATTTGGGTTCCAAAAGGCATGAATATAAATCCCTCAAAGTTAAACAAATCTGGGTGCCGAAAGGAACATATATAAATAATTTTGGGTCTCCAGAAAATTATTTTTTAAAATCATTTGCCACTAGCAACCATGGACCTATAAAAACAAATAGGTCACAAAAATCTTTTCTCGTGTAGGCATGGTGGAAGGCTAAGGAACAACGACAGTGTTATCTGGATTCTGGCTGTTCTAGATGGGTGACAAATCAAAGTTCCTTAGGCTAGTACAAAGGTGGCAGAATCACAGTAGGTAACAAGGAAATATTATTGGTAAAGGTAAAACAGGTAATGGTATATTTATTTTGAACGGTATATTAAAGGTGATAATATACACCGTAATCTGAATTAAATCTGCTAGTTGTGTGATGATAAAATAAATGTTGATTTTAATTCTAACTTATTCCTATTTGATATATTCTTATTTGACTTGTTCTTAGCTTTGGTTTTGAGTTGAGCAAAAATGTCGATCAATCATTTTTCATCTTTAAACTAGTTCATAAATTTGTTTGGTTTAATGATGTTGTTTTATTGATTGATGATTACTCATGATACACGTGGATATATTACTACATCTGGATCTAACAATATGGTCACTGTTTTTTTATTTACACGACTTCAATTCAAATTCAGAGAATTTCATTTAAAATCTTTTAAAAATGATTTTAAGGAATTTGTTGCAACTTCATGATCTGGTCTATAACATTCAACTAATGATATCAAAGAAATTCAGATGCAAATTACACTGGTAATCTAGTTGAAAGAAAATTTTCTAGTGGAATGTGAATTATATTGTGATATTCAGTAGTTGCATCGTTTATCAAAGAAAACATCTGCATATTTTTCACTTGAAATTATTTTCAAATAGCAGGCATTTTTCTAAAACCCCTTCTAGAAAATCATTTTTGTTGACCATGTTTCAGATTAGTCATTTTAGAAAATTTGATTCATAATTATTTTTGGATTTGATTTTAAATAACTACATTAACTAATCTAACTCCATAATGATTACCGAAAAGATAAATAGTGATTGAAAAAGTGATGAATTTTGATATTAATCATATATTATAACTTAAGATAGTATAATTAGTAAATTTCTTTAGAAATTTAAACAAGATTTATAAAAACTTTTGTTTGCTAAAAATTCCATGACCATCTATATACTTATCATTTTTCTATCGACCATCACTCATCAAAATCCAGTATAGTATGTCAATATGTAGTATTTGAAACGAGAAATTATTTGTTTTTCATTTCATTATATTTTTAACAAATAAAAACATCCAAAGTATTCACTCTCATTTAAAAGTCCACACGGTTATGCATGGGTGAATTATTTGGAATTTTTGATTATGTGCTTCCATGCTCATTTAAAAGTCCTCACTGTTATGCATGTATGGAACGCATATGAAAATTGATTGATTAAATAGACAACTTGATTCTAATCCCATTTAAAAGTCCTCATGGTTATGTGTTTTAAAGATACTTGAATTCATTTCTAAGAAAAATTTGAAATACTACTAATCTAATTTAAAAGTCCTAATGGTTTTGCATGGTTAGTAGATATTCAAATTCCTGATATAAATATACCACAAATAGATACAACTATATGGTTTTACATGATGACATCGTCCCTATCATTCTAAAGTGGAATATGCATCAAATAGAGAATTTATGATTTTTTATTTTTTTATTGAAATTTAACATTTATTTTGGATTGAGTATTAATATTGTATTAACGTCAATCACTTTATCTCTATTTTTCTAACACTGTTACTCTTTTGCTGATAACAAAAGGGGGAGAAAAGTTAAGATTTTGGCAAATAAAGGTCAAATATTTTATTTTGTATTTTCTATTTGCATCTAGGCTCATTTGCATATTTTTATTTATTTATAATTAATAGTATCACCCCTATTCACCCCCCTTTAGAGTGAAATCGATCCTACAATATATTCATATGCAACTAATGTGTATGTTTGTAGCATGATATAGTAGCATTAATGAAGAGAGCTTTCGACGAGTTGGTTGAACAAATTTAATATGAGTCACGTGGTTTTTCATTAACAGGATGAGATGGTATGTTTGGACATTTTTTAACTACATTTCTTTTTTCATTTATGTCCTATTCTAAGTAAATTTGTATTTTAATTTTTTCTCATTCATCAAACGAATTTTAATTAAAAGCTAATTTTACAAGCACAACACACACACACACACACACACAAAAAAATCTGGCTACTGGGACGTAAACTAAATACAAAATGGTGACACAAAAGAACTAAACCGTTAGATCCTATTGTCTTTGTATAGAAGTTGGAATTCAGTGGATGATCCAATGGTAGAGATCATTTGTGTCGTCGGTGATAAGTTGGTGATTATGATTTATTACCATCTCACAACAATAGTGTAACAACCCGATATTTTCAGCCATTCGCATCCATATATGTCAGACTTGAATTGCTTAAAATACCGCATTGTAAATAAATTTGGAGCAAATGAAAAACAATCATAGAATCACAGACACAGATATATCAGAATAACTCGAGCGGAAATTAAAATACCATAGTAGTCCATGAAGCTACTATAACAAAATCTCAAAACAAATACACAATACCAGTTTGAAAAACATATACAATAGAAATCTCAAATACATAGAAGTTTATAAATAACGAAGGTGAAATAGAACAACTGAAACTGAAAGGAAACAGATAAGTAGAAAGGCAGAATCTATAGTGATTCCTAGCTCTAGAAAAGAAATCCAAAGCTAAACTGTAAATACTCAGGCTGACCCGAGCGTAAAGTAAAACACAAAACACTCGAGTGAGGACATACATACTTATATAATGTAAACCAACTCAAGTGAAATGTAATAGTAATGCACAACAACTTAAAGGATGCTTGGGATTGCCTATCCTCTAAGGATCAGTTAAAGTATAAATTAAGTACGTCCGGTGGTTAAAATTCCAAAATGGTATTTTATACTTCGTATATCAAAAATCATTTCAAAATTCAATATCATTTCAAATTCATTTTAATATATAAATATCATATTATTCCAAAACCTCATTCATATTTATTAAATTTAAGTACCATTTCAAATCACATTTCAAAATGGTTTATATATCAAATCAAATATTCCAATAAAACCAATTAAATATTCCAATTCAACCAACTAAATATTCCATATAAATCATTTAAAATGAAGTTATTATATTTAATAATCGAATATTCAATTCTCAAATTTTTATCATTTTCAGAATTCATTTATTTACTCCAATTTATTAAAACAGTGAAATTTCAACTTTCGGAGCATTTAGAAAATGCTACGATAAATTTACATTTTGAAACAATTCATTTAAACAAAGATAGCATTTACAGATATGCTGTAATAGGTTTTAGTTTAGTTTCTACAACTACAGCACTTACAAAGTGCTACAATAGCCCTTAGTTCAATTTAGTCTTTCAGTTCATTTATATCAATTACAACATTTACAAAATGCTGTAATATCTTTTACTTCAGAAATGATAGCATTTCAAAAATGTTGTTAATTAAATTCTAAGTTTTCAATAAAATTTCATAAACAAATAATTTATTTTTAAAAAATTTAACTTATAAAAATCATATTTTCACACTTTAAAAATGATCATTTAAATATCTTTTAATTTATGATTTTATAAAGTGAAATTTCACAAATAATTATCAAATTTAATAATACACTTATAAAAATCAATGTACAATTTTATAACATTTCATTTACTTTACATTTAAATTTAATTTACCATTTCTTAAATTAAATTTAAATTCCATTTATTTTTCTTAACTTAACTTTTCATTTTTAAAACACATTTCGCATTTTCCAAGTTAAGTTATATTCAAATTTCAATTTTTAACATTTATTTATTTAAATATTTTTAATTTATAAAAAAATCAATAACACTTTATATAATCATTTTAAATTCAAATTTAAATCAAATTATCATGTTTTCTTACTTAACTTAAACTTCATTTATAACCAAAATCATAAATTCCAAAATTAACTTATCTTTCCAATCCTACTTTACCATTTATTTATTTTACTTATTTAACTTATAGAAAATCACTAATATTTTATAAAATCATTTTTAAATTTAAATTTAAATAAAAAATCATAATATTTAAATTTTATAATATTTTAAATTTTTTAGAAAAATATATATTAACCACGAGTTTGTATATAACTTTCTAACCTTAGTCAAATGATATGGGTAATATATCATTTCAAACCGTAATTTACAAAGGGAAAATCCGGGTTCTACCATTTCCAAAGCCGCAATTCCAAGTTGAATAAAATAAATAAAAATCATCCAGGCCTATCATTTCAGCCCATAACGTTTTTTTCCTATTCTAAAGTCCGTTCGGGTATGTATCATTTCAACCCATAGTGATTAAAATATACAAGGAACTTGCAGTGTGATAAACTAATATAAATAAACAGAATGGCATCATATAATAGTCAGAGATAACATGACAGGTGTATAAACAGGGTGATCATCATATAAATAATATCACAGGCAGGTATAATATGATAATATGAACTACATATTCACAGGATGTCAATTTACTACTTATATAAGTATGGAATGTCTGGTGAGAAATACCCACCTCTACAAGCTGAAGATAACTGATTCTGACACACAAACAAAGACCTAGAAATTACGAAGGCACGATTACAGATTCAAGTGAGAGGAGAGCCAAAATAGTTGTTTTGTACATATGAAACAAAACAACATATTTCACATTAATATCAACCCAAATATTATTAAACAACACTAGAAATAGTGCACAACCAAGAACCAAATCACTTGCACTTGCTTTCATCCATCCTATGCTCAGCCTAGGTATAAATATGCACGACCTAAGCTATGAATTTGGGTCAGGTATGGTTCATGGGGTCGGCCAAAATGAGGAAGTGAAAGAGTGGAAGTTGTAATGCATGAACATCACAAGCCAAGGCACAAAAATGAATTTTGTCACAACTACAAGGTTCGCCGTGGCATGTATTGGCTCGGCCAGAGGCCTGGTGGAAGCTAAGGGATGGTGTGGCAGTGACTTTGGGTCAGGTAGGGGATGGTGGAAGTGATGCAAGAGGTGGCCAAGGGATGTGGTGAAGTGGTGAAGGCAATAGGTGGGCTCGGCTATGTATAAATAAGAAGTGTTCATTAATTTTTGTGTAGAGCTTGCATCTAAGGGGCCATGGCCAGGTAGGTCAGTGGCGATGGAGGGGTTTTGCAGCTAAACAAGGTGGTGATGAAGGTGGTGGTGAAGGTGGAGGCTATGGGCCGAGCAACCTAAGTGAAGGCAAGGCAAAATAATACATAAACAAGGAAAATTTTGAAAAGAAAGTGCCAATTTTTGTTTCAGAGTTGAAGGCCAAGAATTTTGAGATGAGAAGCTTTTTTTTGTGAAAAATGAAGGGTGATGGCTGAAGAAAGGATATGGTCAGCCAAATTGAATGCAAGTGTTGATTTGCAAATGAAAAGGTAAAAGGAGGTGAAAGTCAGTGATATATGAAAAGTTTAAAACTCTTTATATTTCCTTTTTCTTTATTCATTTTAAACACATGAAAAAGGTAAATAAATAAAATAAAAACAAAAAAATAATGTATGATTAAAATAAATAAGTAAATTTTAGATAAATATAAATAAATTAAGAAAACAGCTTAAAAATAGAAACTAGGTTTTAAAAATTGAAAATATATACAATAAGTTTTTGGAAAAATTATTACATCACTTTAAAAATGTTTTAAAATAAAATATATACCTAACACGTCATATTACACACATATATACAAATTAGAACAAGATTTGACAAATTGAAATAGTATTTATATAAATTAAAATAGACAATTTCATTAAATAAATCAATTTACGTACAATATTGAAAAAAGCATAACTTTCACAATATAAATCGGATTTCAACAAAATGAAAAGCAGTATTCTTGAAATTTAATTTATTTTCATAATAAAAGATAAAATTCAAGAATTGAAATATTTAAATTTTAAATTTAAAAGTCAAAGTTTGACCATTTTGACCAAAATTCACATTTCTGGAAAATATTCTATTTATTCAGGTTTGAAATTATAATTCACACAAAAATAAAAATATACTTTTAAAATAACAAATTTATCCATTTTAATAAATACAATATAGTTTTTAAATCAGAAATTCAAACAAAATAATCAAAATAAGCAATTAAAATAAATCACAAAATTCAGGGTTGTTACAAATATGAAGAATCAAAATATCAGGCAAAAATGAAGCATAAAATTTCATCAGGCTTTATAATTGAATATATATACTTCAGGTAGAAAGCAACCACATACAAATTAATTTGATAAAATATTATATTTTATTTTTAAGTACTATTGTCCCTTTAAATTACGAATACATGTGGTAAATGTGATGTGGTATGGTACTTATACTGAGTTTACATTCAAAATACACATTTACCACTACTCAAATTGTTTAGTAGTTAAGTAGTGACCAACTCTTGTTTAAGTGATATTGATTGTAAGAATCCGCCTTTCGACTCTTAAATGTCGACACTAATACATATGTGGTGTTCACGTGCCGAACATCCAAGTGGTGGAAAGACAAACTGTTGGGATGAAAGAAAGAAAGACATAACAGAATCTCACAACATGACGAGTAATATATAATATACAATAGGTCTTTACAAAAAAGGAAAGGAACTTTCATGTACACACTATCATCAAATCAAAACCAACCTATCATTAGTCTGGACAGTTATAACACCATGTCCTTACAAATGCTAATAAATAAAAACAAGAAACACAGTAGAAGATAAGGTACATGAGTATGCCTTGGAGGTATCTAGCTCGTCTCCTGAAGCTCCAAAGTGCCCAGCTAAATCTGGAAAATATGCTCGGACTGACCCGAGCATTATAATAAAATAACGTCCAGATCAGTCTGGCAAAAGCAGCTTGAGAAACACAGTCAAAACAGATTTTATATTTATCAAAACACTTTAAAAATAAAGTTATCTCATAGGACCACGCATCATATAAACACGGACCAGTTTTTACCTTACGACAACCAAACCATTTCTTAGGAAATCTTGTGGTGTTATAATAATGTCTAAAGTCTAAAATAAATATCGAATTATAGTTGAAATTGTTACATTAATTAAATTCTAGCATACTAGCTATACAACTAAGTCTGAAAAGGCACGTATTGGAAAATAGATTTCCCACATTGATAATGCTACTAGGGTATCGTTTTTCATAGTACACCTCTCAAAAAAATGTATCAAGGGCCTTACATAACCCCCCAGCATGGCAAGACCGGCCTATCCCTAATTGGATAGTACTGAATAGTTCATCGTTCGGTTGCTTTGCAACCTTTACTCGAGAGCTCTCATGTACAACCAAGTCCGTAAATATATGTCTAGAAGGGTGATGCCAATACCTTAATTGGTGCGACCCACATAGCTTTGTGGCATATTCCATGTTTTAGTCATCTCCGGTTGTTGTGGCTAGAGGTTTCAGTTACCATTTTAGCAAATCCCACTTTGAATGCTAACACTGCCCTCGAGGAAACAATGTGTGCCGACTCCACTATTGTACCCATATTATTTAAGAACACTATAAATAGTGTCATCTAATAATATGGAGAATACAGCTTGTTAAGAACTAACGAATGTGAATATACCTTTAAACTAACACTGACATGCCATACTTACAGTTTTTCTTAATCTCTGGAACAAAATTTGACGTGCACAGTCTCAGTTTAAAATAATTATTGCACTGGTTTCTCAAAACGAGAATAGTATATCATATAAATAATAGTCATAGATCACACTGGAATAATAAACATTATATACAAATACAAAACTGGAAATCTACAAAATAAAATATCAAACCTACATAAATACACGTACTACAAATCATTAACTCAAATATGCATCTTAAATATAGACAAAAAATCCTACATGAGATAAACTAAAGATCAAAACAGTATATGTCTCCCTGCTATCCTAACCATCCAAAGGTCTACCTGTCCTATAACTTGAAAAGTCTCGATCAGACCCGAATATTATAAAATAAATGGGTAAGACTACTCTAAATATCCAAAAGGACGAGACAAGATGTAACACAAGAATAAATGGCATATAAGTAAATCTAGATGTCCAAGATATGACAAGTCACGATTTTAATTTAACTTAGAATTTATCGCAAGGAGTAGGGTGATATATTTAGGTCCCAAAAACAGATTAGTTACTAAACGCAAAATTACATAATAAAGCAAAATAGTTGTAACATAAAAACCCCAATTCCATACTGACTACCCGGATCGTCCATACCAATCTTAGTAATTGACCATACCATGGAAAACAAACGTGGTATCACTCGTACCGATTTGATACCAAGGATAGTCCACATCGTGAAATAGAATCACAATCGATCTCAAGGATCGCAGCAACCATGACTCGAAGATTGTAGATTATTCATTATTATTATATATTTAAGATCGTAAAGAAATCCGTGAGTATACCTTTTAATGATCTATCGGTCATACCGAACACCGACAGAAAATATAATCAAAAGTGCTAAATACTATCATTTTCAGTAAATAACTAGAATTTAACCGAACCGCTTAGTGAAATTTCAAGTATTTACTAGAAGCTAGCAAATCTTACTCATTATAGATACCACTGGAAAATCTAAACTATATTCTCTTAAGGATCCATCAGCCCCATCGAACACCAAAAGAGAATACAACCCTAAAGTGTTAAATACTTCCTAATAGAAATCATAAGAATTTAACTAAGGCATCTTATACTTCCTGGCAAAATTCAAGTATTCACTAATGGGCTACTAAGCACCACTCAAACATTCTATTCAATGAGTTGTATGATATTCGATGAAGCATTACTCGAGAGTATTTAAACCAATTGGTAACACTAAGTCGTATGTTAGTATTCCCCATATTATAGAACTAAGGTTCTCAAAAAATTTATCTTATAAAAGTTTATAGTTTAGAAATCCAATGTTATAATCTTCATATAGGAAATGATTTTCAAATACTTTATTTATAAACTTATCTTTGAACTTCCCTTCTAAAATACACAATCCCATTTATTTCCCAAATATACATGTACATATTTTACATAGAAATAATGACCTAATATTTCACTTTTAATATCAAAATACTTTCATACATACATATATATATGTATGTATGTATGTATGAATATGTATGTATGTATATGTGTGTGTGTGTGTGTATATATATATATATATATATATATATATATATATAAGTTCTGCATTCCATTTTAAGAGATCCATAGTTCACAAATTATTTTCCAAAGGTTACATACGTAAGTATTCTCTTAATTTTATCAAAATGTAGTAATCAAAATCCAACCTATATCGGTGTTTTAACGTTTGTTTAAATAAAAACTTAGTTTATAAATTTACTAAAAACATATGGTAAAGATCCAAAATCTTTCTTATTAACAAGATATACTATAGATATATAATTACTTATAAAACCATTTATAAAAGAAGTAGATTAATTTAGAAAATAAGTTTGATATTTGTAAAATTAAATTACTCTCTTTTATTAATATATATATATATATATATAATTCGGTGTTTATCTTTACTACTAACAAAGAGAATTCATTGAACAGGTTTACTCGGTGTCTTTTTGAAATTCTAAATTTACCCTTTTGCATCTCATAGAGAAACAGTATACAAATATGGAGATAATGCATGTTATTTTCAAGTACAACTATTAGTCACTATGGAGAACTATGGTATACATTCATTAGCCAAAGTATCCGAGTGTTCCATATTGTCTGTAATTTGGGTAGGAGTTCATCGGCCGGAGTCTCGTCTAATTTTGAGCTAGTATTAAGAAGTTACTATAGTTTGAACCCAAAAAATAGCAGTTTCAGCCTAGGCGGAGTTCAAATATGGATATGTAGCATGTTATTTTCTAAGTACACTGTTAATCACCATGGAGTACTATGGTATACATTCATAAGACGAAGTATCTATGTGTTCCATATTGTTCGCAATTTAGATGAAAGTTCATCGGTTAAAGTCTCACCTGATTTCGAGTTAGTATGGAGAAGTTACTAAAGTCTGAACAAAAAAATAGAAGGTTCTACCTAGGTAGAGTTCTAATATGGAGATGTAACCTATTATTTCCTAAGTACAGTTGTTAATCACCTTGGAGTAATATACGTTCATAAGCCGAAGTATCATAGTTTTCCATGTTGTTTGTAATTTATGAGGGAGCTCATAGTCTCGCTTGATTCCAGGTTAGTATGAAGAAGTTACTGCAATCTGAACAAAAATAGCAGCTTCTGCCTAGGTGGAGCTCAAATATGGAGATGTAGCCTGTTATTTTCTAATTACAACTGTTAATGACCATGAAGAATTACAATATACATTCATAAGCCAAAGCATCTGAGTGTTTTATATTATTCGTAAATTAGGTGGGAGTTCATTAATCGAAGTCTTGCTTGATTCCAAGTTATTATGAAGAAGTTATTGTAGTTTGAACAAAAAAATTAGGAGCTTCTGCCCAGGCGGAGTTCAAATATGGAGATGTAGCATGTTATTTTATGAATATAACTGTTTATCACCATGGATAACTATGGTATATGTTTATAAGTCGAAGTATTGGAGTTTCCATATTGCCCATAATTTAGGTGGGTGTTCATCAGTCGAAGGCTTGCCTGATTGGAACTAGGATAAAGAAGTTATTGCAGTTTGAGTGAAAAATAATGGCCTCTTCGAAGTTCAAATATAGAGATGTAGTTTGTTATTTTCTAAATACAACTGTTAATCACCATGGAGAACTACGGTATACGTTCATAAGACGAAGTATCCGAGTTTCCATATTGTCTTTAATTTACGTGGGAGTTGATCAGTCGAAGTCCTGCCTGATTCTGAGTTAGTACAAAGAAGTTATTATAGTATGAACAAAAAAGTGGCTTTTGCCAAGACGGAGTTCAAATATGGAGATGTAGCATGTTATTTTCTAAGTACAACTGTTAATCACCATGCAGAACTACGGTATATGTTTATAAGCCAAAGTATGCGGTATATGTTTATAAGCCGAAGTATGTGAGTGTTCCATATTGTCTGTAACTTAGGTGGGAGTTCATCGGTTGAAGTCTCGCCCTATTCCGAGTCAGTATGAAGAAGTTATTACAGTCTGAACAAAAAAATAGCGGCTTCTGCCTTGGTGAAGTTCAGATATGGAAATGTAGCCTGTTATTTTCGAAGTACAACTGTTTATCACCGTGGAGAAGTACTATATACGTTTATATGCCGAAGTATCCGAGTGTTTCATATTGTCCGTAATTTAGGTGGGAGTTCATCGGTCGAGGTCTCACCTGATTTCGGGTTAGTATGGAAAAAGTTTTTGTAGTATGAACAAAAGAATAGTTGCTTCTGCTTAGGCGGAGTTCAAATACGGAGACGCAGCCTGTTATTTTTTAAGTACAACTGTTAATCACTATGAAGAACTATGGTATACATTCATGAGCCGAAGTATTTGAGTGTTCCACATTGTTCGTCTTTTAAGTGGGAGTTCATCAGTCAAAGTCTTGCCTGATTCCAAGTTAGTATGAATAAGTTATTGCTTTATGAACAAAAAAATAGTAGCTCCTGCCTAGGCAGAGTTCAAATATAGAGATGCAGCATGTTATTTTGTAAGTACAATTGTTAATCACCATGAAGAACTGCGGTATATGTTCATAAGCTGAAGTATATTTGTGTTCCATATTGTCTGTAATTTTGGTGGGAGTTCATTTATCGAAGTCTCGACTGATTCCGAGTTAGTATGAGCAAAAAAATAACGGCTACCATCGAGGCGGAGTTCAAATATGTGGTTGTAGCTGTTATATTCTAGGTACAACTGTCCAAAAACTGGGCTAACTTCCCGTTTGGCTGACTCAGCCCGACAAGATAAATATCAAATGGTCTAAACAACTGTTAGACAAAACACTCTTGGATGGTCTATCCTTAACTTACATCTCCAAGATTCAGTTGATCCTAATGGTTTTTTGGCTTACCAATAACCTACCTCTATACAAAAATATTCCATTCTATGTCTAACCAACATGTTAGTCTTACCTGTGGCTAAGCCCTACACACTGGAATTCTAGACTAAATTAGCTAGAGGCTAATAACTAATGAGCATAGGGTGCGACCATACACAAGTCCTATCTCGTCTTCAAATCTGAGTCATTCTCTTAGGGTTAAATACTCTTTAAAAATTTCTTGAAAACCTTTTCAAATGATTTGATCCTCTAAATCATACATATACAAAGAAAATATATCTTTAGCTTTACTCTAAGCTATTTTTCCATGATATATATACTTTACTCAAAATAACGTTGATGAGATTCAATAAGGATTACCTATCCTTTTGAAATAATAAAGTCCATTTTAACTTGAAAATGCTTATTCTATTCTGCCTATTCAATATATTCAAAACCTTTGTTAAAAGCCTTTAAACAACCCATTCGAAACCTTTGAAAGTAACTCTTTCGAAACCATTGAAAGTGATTCTTTTGAAACCAGTAAAAGTAACTCTTTTGAAACCAATAAAAGTCTTTCCTTCGAAAGCTTTTAAACATTAGACATCCTCCTTTAAAACCTTTTAAACTCTGCCTTTCGAATCCATAGAAGAAACCTTCCTTTTCAACCCTATCAAAACCCTAGGGAACCACCCCTTTCAAAACCATTCACTAAAACCTTTCGAAAGCATCAAAACTCAACTCTTTCTAAAGCACTTCGGTTCAATTTAAAACCTGTAGAAACACCTTTTGAAACCATAAATCTTATCTCTTTCAAAACCATTTGGGTTATACTTAAATAAAAGAAAAGGGTCTCTAAATCATTTAATTTGAAAGCATTGTTTTCGAAACCATTTCCTAAGTAATGAAGTGACGGTGTTGAAACCATCCCTTCGAAAGCATTGAAGAGGTGGCCAAATTTTAGAAAACAAAAACCCCTTTAAAAGCATCTAGATCAAAAGGTAGGAAGCGGCAGCTAAAGGCTTCGACTAAGTCGAAAGCAAACATTTAAAACAAAAATGCAACCCAATCGGAACTATATCTTTAAAACCATTTGATTTAGTTGAAAGCTAACCAAGTCGAAAGTATCTTAGTCGAAAACAAGCAGGCACATTTTCTTTTAAAATTTAAGTAATGATTCAACCCCTTCAGAACCCCCGGTTTTGACCTTGTACCTTTCTCCCTCTTCTAATCCATTACGTACCAGTTCCTTGATACCATGTGCATTTATTTCGACTAGGTTGGAGACGAAGGAATGGAGGTGGAACCTGGTGCGAAAGAATCAAAAAAACATGTTTATTTTTAATTTTTGACTATTCCTTTTGTACCTAACCTGCCTTATTTGCCTAAATCTAATTGGTTGCAAATTTCTCTTTCCAAAAGTGCTGCCGACTTTCTAGATTTAAAAATTTATTTATTTGCAAAAAACCCCTTCTCCTTCTTTAATTATGTATAACATTTAAGTCTCATGCCTTAAATAATTTTATATAAGATCTAAAACACTTAGGAAAAATCTACTAAAATTCCAAAAAACCATTTTTCAATACAAGAAAATATGTTATTTAATAATCATGCTAGTCATTAGTACAGATTTGATAATCTTTAGTGTTTACATGCAAGATGTAACAAGCCATTCCAAATCAATAACTCGACTAAAGTGGAAGAAAAAAACACGTTCAAGCTAGTAAGGAAGATCAAATTATTATTAAAAATTACTATAAATTAGTTACGAGAGTGGAATACAGTGACACTTAAAAGAGAGAGACACTGTAACAATGCTCCAACCAAGATGCTCATAATTGCAAAATTGCATTTGATGACTATCCATCGATCAAAGCCTCAATAAGGAGTATGAGAAACTACAAATCTAACTCAAAAATTCGCGTACAAGTTGTAGCACTCAGGAAAAAATGAGTTGATTAACCATAAATGAAGTTGGTTTCATAATTTTGCAAATTGTTATCAGCGAAGGTGAAATTAAAGCAAGTCTTTATTCTGTAAGTGAATTTCCAAGCCCACGCTTAGATTAGTTAGGTGATGTTTTTTACTACACTGGCATGAATTAAAGTCAAATTTATATCATGCTATAAATAGTTCATATGAACAAGGGAAAATTATCAAGGGAATAAAGTGCCCATATTACAATCTTTAAAAACCAAAAGTGAAGCAAAGTTGAAAACCATGGATTTTTATTTAAATAAAGAAAAAAGAAAACATTAGCAAACAAAATCAATAAGTAATATACTCAAACATGAAAGATTTGTTACTTATCCATCTTTTTTGCAATAAATAATTGGAAATTGAAGGATTATTCTAAAAATAATAGCATATGCGATCCTTGAATTTACACCAAAAGTACTTTTCACATATATTCTGTCATATAAGAAATTCAATATTTCATTGTTCGTATTCTCATTCCTCAATTTAATCTCCATTCATGTGCTCATTTCTCATTTATTTTAGGAAACATTTTGTAGTTGGTCTTTTTTATTTTTGTCCCTATTAAATTTCATCCTATCTATCTATCTATTTATTTATTTATTATTACAATCTATCTGCTTATTTATTTTTACATATACATACAGTATATTCTTTTACCCTAACTTACCAACTCAAAAAAATTCTTACGCTTCGATTGTGTATTTTAAATTCATTTTTTGCTATTAGAAAAAATAAATCTTATTGATAAGTTTAATTTTACCTATCTTTAACTATGTATTTTGAATTCATTTTTATTATTTTATGGCATCAGCTATTTATAAATATACTGAAATATTAATAACATTATTGTTATTACTCCGCTCTCTTGACCATGGGACTTCTAGGTTAATCCATATACTAATAGCTTTAATATAATTTAAGTATGATTTTTTATATTCCCAATTTGTATTTTTATGTTTGTTGATTCTTGACTGAAGGGAAAAATCATCAGTACTAATTTTATTTCAATCTTTTTTTCAGTTATTTTTGAGTGAACATCACGATATAAAGATGGCTAAAATCATGTTATTTGCTGCTGACAGCATCTTCCTCTTCAGGTAGACTTTTTTAAACTCTAAGGAAACAATAATTAAAATAATTTTGAACATTACAACTAGTAATTGAGTTAAGTAGAGTATGCGAGTTATGTGTCAGCTAGTTAATGAGTCATACTCAAAATAAGAAGAAACAAAAGGAAATTATACGGGAGCTGAGGTTAAAATATGTGTGATAAACGTGGTGTAATGTTGATAAGGAGAAGAGGGCTAGGACTTGTAAGAAAACACATAGTTGCAAATACAAAAATATCTTACATGTTACGCTATGCAACTGTGTGAGGGATATAAGCATCGCTTATAAGAAGCTATTGAATATTGTTTCCGGTAATATTTATGGAAATAGTAATATGTTTGTATGTAAGTGTGTATGTATGTAACTATGTGTGTATGTATATGTGTATGTAACTATGTAAGAGCTATATGCAATTGTGTGTATGTATGTATGTGTGTATGTATGTATGTATGTATGTAAGTGTGTGTGTGTAACTTACAAGTTATTGGAGTTGTTTTAACTCTAAGTGATCATGATTCAGGTTTTTGAGACAAAATGCTTCTAGTTTTCTACTAGATGATGTATATAGAAATCCTAGTCCACTTCAATTTGAGGGACTTGGAGCTAACGCTAAGGCTATAACATTGTCGGTAGAAGATCAATTATATGGGATGAATTAAAATGCTTCAAGAGTACATTGATAAGATACATTTGTTTTGCCGTTCTACTTTATGGAACATTTTTCCTATTGATGTAGAAGCTTACTCATCGTATATATGTTATTCATGAGAAATTATCATTCATAGCTACAATAAAACTAAGCTTTGAATTTTGTCTATGCTTAATTTTTGTCAAATTTAGGCCAAAAACCAACTTCAATTGCTGTGTCTAGGACACATTTAATAAATGCTACCTGTGTTATGGAGAGTATGCATTGCAACATTGAAAGACAACATAATTCATAAACCTGTCCCCTTGGTTTTACTCTGAATGTGGACAATTTGGATAAGGTTATCCTTATCCAAATTTTGCTTATAACGGAAACATCGTGCACTTCCTTTGTACACAAAAACCTAGTTTTTAAAGATACTCGAATAACTTAATGGCATATATATTAGTACGATTTACTGGTAAAACTAAAGAAATAATAAAGTGGTCATATAACAAGGGGGTGAATTCAAAAGGTGGAGGGAACATGATGGTTCAGGCTCCACAAAGAAAAACCATCATCCACATAAACATCCTTTCCCTTCAATAACCATCCCATCTATCCTCTCGCAACATAAACTTGATATTTATAAACGGCTAGGTATTATTTTTCTTCATGTTTCGAATATGAAGATTGACAAAGTATGTAATGATGAAAACAACCTCAAATGGAAATCCAGAACTCACACTAATACACAAGAAGATGATGAAGAAGAAACTACTAAAACCACACTAGAACAAGTTCCAGACACACTATAGAAGCAATGGAGTTACTTGTAAGGTCCTAGAGCCTCTCAGCGTCTAAGCTCTCAAAAGCACTTAATGATAAGCTTCTTTCTCCTCCTTCAATTCACAGTAAAGAAGGATTCAATGTCAAATAAGAGCAGAATAGTTTAGTCTATTCCCCTCATTTTTCTTCAAAAGATTACGGATATATCAAGGTACCTTACTTCTATATCATTATCTAAAATAAACTAAAGCAAAGGAAGTTTTAACATCATCGATTCCTCTTGTTAACTATCAGAAAAATAATAGTCTCTTCAAGAGAAGTAAAACAAAGAAATCCTATAAGAAAGAAGAAGATCGATGCCAGAAAGCACTAGTGTATGTTGCCACTCGGTGGTTGGGGTAGCTGCTGCCGTAGCAGCTGTTACAGCCAGCAAAGGAAATGGTGATTCGAGTATGTACACAGTTGTATCATGGGCAGCTATATTGATAGCATCACACTGTATGCAAAAGGCAGTGGAAATGGGAGTTTGTAGAGATCAAATACTGAATGTGATTTAGTCGAGTGTAAATTTGCGGTCTAATGGTGATATTAGGGCATTCACAGTTGCAGCTACTACAGGCATCTCTTTAAATTTTCTTTTAATTGATGATATCTCATGTAAAAGTGCAGTTCTTCACATTTGTACAAAAATATACCTTTGACTCGAACAAGGTTCATGTGATAAGTACACCAAAAACATGTTCCATAATCCAAATCCTGAAGACAAAAGCATAACCTTAAAGGGCTTTCACAATAATAGTAAATTTCTCGTAACCACATCGGTACCGATCAGTTGGATATCATTTTTAGGATAAATCGCCAAGGTTTTGGTTTTTGTCCAATGGGATATCTTCTATGAGACAGTGGCATCTCTCTTGATTGTCCGTGTAGATGTATTGGCATTGAATCCCCTCGTCGATAACTAAATAATGTTCAAAAAATAGTTTACGTCTAACTATAGTTTTTCCAAGTACAAGGACTGTTAAATTAGAACTGGGCAGTCATAGCTAAATTTAATTTTAATATTTTGAAAAGAAAAAAATAAGTAAACTTCTTGTACAGATGAGGGATAATAAATCAAATTCAAAATTTACGACCAACAATATATCTTTCAAAAATATGATAGACATGATTGGAATTGGATTTGAGTGGTTAAATTTGATGTTTATTTTACAATCTAAAGAAAATTATAGGTCGTTTTCACCATACAACAGTAATGTTAGTTTATTATCTTTAAAATAAAATAAAAATCATTAGTTAGATTTAGATTGGATAGGAATGAACATCAACAAGTATCTATATATTTAATTAAAGTGCATCTCTTCTTAGTGTAGGAGAAGTATCTGCTAAAAATGATAAAAGTTTCCTTTGGTAGAGGTTTTTTAGATCCAAATTCATTTTTAATCATTTTCCATGTGCGCAAAATTCCATCATATTTTGTATACTTTTTATGTATCTATGTAGAAGCTAAATTACCTATTCTTTAGCCATACGTTACTCTTCACATCAGGTTGCCTAAGCAAATTTAACAATACATATTACAAACCTTTTCTTTTGACATAAATCAACAATATGAGCCCCTAGATAATTGTTAAGTTATTACTCCACATTTATGAACACTTCACTTGATTAAGGATATGGATAGTAATCCACTAATTATAAACCAATATTGATTGATTGAAATCTATTGTCGTGCATCTTTCATGCTTCTTAATCCTTGATCAAATATAGACTTTGAGTTCTGACTGGCACAGCAACTATATAAATATCAGACTAGTTCATTATATATACTACATGAATAGTTTTGGATCAACACAACAGATTTAGCAAATTGCCTCAGTTCAAAACTGGGGCCTCTGCTTGCCTCAAATTAAACATGTTCTGGTATCTTTTAAATAAGGAAAATTAAAGTGATCAATTAATGAAATAAAATCTTGAGGTATAAAGGTATAATTTTAATGGCGTTAGTATGTAAATGCTAAAGTGACATTCTGATGTCAATATTACATATAGGAAGTTACAGTCATTTAATTAATCAAATCATAACTATTTTCTAAACCTCTTCTATTGTGATAATTCAGACTTAGAGTTTATATCAGTTTAAAATATCAAACCAATCACTTTATTTCAATCATCACAAATGTGGCTGTGGCTTATGTATTTATTTTCTCCCTTCATTGATAAATGATTCTAAATAAAAATCAATTTATCAAGCATTGGGCCATTATCATTAACAATCTTTATTGTAAAATTAAGCAAGCACTGGGACATTGTCATCTTCTCCATTAATAATTAATAATCTTCATTGTAGATTTCATTCCCTATGTTTGGTTGCTATGGCTACTACTAGTGGTAGAGCCAATGCTTATTTGAAATACATTTAATGAGATTTACTTGCTAAAGATGATAAGCAGTTATATATTTGAATGCTAACAACAAGAGTTTCAGTTCTTTCTAAATTTTGATAAGAAACATAAAAAAATTAATGAGATGAAATAGAATAGTATTGTAAGCATCTATGTCAAATTAACTTGAACTTGCTATATTTGATGCTAAATAAATCCATATTTGCTCTCTTCTACCGCTTTCTAATTGCATTTTTTCCTTGTAGGCATATTGGACTCTTGAAGAAGATGGGCTTGGACTTTCCACGGTTTATTTGCTCTTTTAGCAAGCTCTTTTTATTAGATTATGTTGCCAACATTTTTGCTTAAAACATTGCTTTTGAAATATTGTATATGACTAAAAGAATTTGTGTATGAAATTAATGTAGCTTTGATTATGTTTAATCTATATAACTGCTTATATTATCAATTATATCTATTGGTGTTTTTTGGATTAAGCAATTTGTTATTGAATATATTTTTCATAGCTATTATAATTGTTTTAAAATTGCTGTAGTAGTTATTAAATGTTGGAAAACAATAATATAATGCAGCGTTATTAAAGTGCTGCAAAATGTTGAAGAGAAACAACCACAACAAAATGGAAATGCTTCAACTATTAGAACTATTACCTAATATGTCGCGATTATTCCTTTTACAGCGTTTCAAAAATGCAGTCATAGGACTGGTCATATTGAAGCTTAGCCTTAGAACAGTCTAAAAAACACTACTAATTGAGTTGACAACGTTTCAGAAACGCTGCACAAATAATTTACAGCAGCATTTATAAAAGCTTCAGTATCCCTTTTTTGACAAAATTTCTGCAAACGCTGCGGTATCTCCAGATTCTATTGCAGCATGATATTAGACAGCCTTCTGCAAAATGCTGCGAATGAGTACGACAGGGTTTTTGAAAAGCGGCAAGCGGTGAGCCTCTGCTATTGCGTTTCCACCCTTATTGATTTCTGCCCATAGCCTCCCCGTTGTCGCCCTACCTTATTCGCCTAGTGCCACCCTTCTCCCTATCACTATGATGTCTTCTTCCAACCATAGTAGTCGTCAGGTCTCCCTACCCCTAATCAGCCTCCTCGCCTCTCAGACTCTCCACCGGGTTTTCCTCCGCTATCCCTTTAGTAACAACCCGATATTTTCAACCGTTCGCATCTGCAAATGTCGGACTTGAATTGCTCAAAATACCGCGTTGTAAATAAAATTTGGCGTATCTCAGAATATACAGTAAATAAATAATCACATATCACAGACACAGAGTAAATAATAATGCAGCGGAAGTAAAAGTGATAGTAGTTCATGAAGCTACTATATATATAAGATACATCAGAGTTAAACAAGATACAACAAAAGAGTAACAAGATACATCAGGTACAAATCAGAATACATCACTTAAATCACTGGATACTGAAAGCAAAATAGGTGGCTGGATCTTCAAGGAAAGCTCTAAATTTGAAGGTGAGTCTTGAATGCTGAATCACTAAGTCTGACTCGAGCATGAAGCAAAACACAAAATACTCGAGTCAGGACATAAATACTTATGAACTGTAAATCAACTCAAGTGAACAGTAACAAAATGCATCAGTAACTTAAAGGATACTTGGGTTCGTCTATCCTCTAAGGATCCGTTAAACTATTTACTATGAGTAATATTGCACTATTATAATAATGTCTACAGTAAAATAAACTTTCCTTTAAATTGCGTTGAAGGGTTACCCATATAGCCCCCAACAGGTAATAGTCTCAGTAGTCCATCCAGTATCAGTATACCTCTAGATCATGAGGCTACCTTAAATACTCCATGGGCTATGGGAGAATAAAAACTCATAGTAAGGCTCGCTATGGTAGGTGACACGGCACACAAGGCAATGCCGGGGTAGATATTCCAATTACGCACATGGGCTGGTGGTACCGTAGCAGCCACATACGCCCACCTCGGAACACTTCCCAAATCAAAGTCGGAGGACGACCATCAAATCAACCATAAGTAAGTGTATAGTATCGAAGAAATGTGTCCGATAGGAGGAATGACCTCACTTGGCCCGAGATCGCTCCTGTTTTAGCCACCTTATGCCAACTCATGGGAGTTGGGTCCACGTAATATACCTCAAGAACGTCGCCATCATCCTACTTCATTCTGAAATCTCCACCGCGTACATGGTTGTTAAAGTGGTTTTCGGACTTGGCAGAGAGTATGACAAATTTCGATCTCGGTCTCTTTAATAACCAAACGTTATTATAACGTCGTGGTCATTTCAAAATAATTTATACTTCAAAAATCAAATCATTTCATTTCAAAACTATATTCCTTTCAAAATAGTTTATACTTCGAAACCAAAACCATTCTTACTTCAAAACTATATTCAAATCAAAATAATTTATCATTTCCATTTCAAACATATATTCACTTTCAAAGTCATAATACTTTCAAAGTTATAATTTTTCGAAACCAAAATACTTGAATTCACTACACTTTGAAAATCATAACATTTCGAAATCATACATTTGAAATCATGGAACATTCATTTAATCCAAATTTTCATATTACCAATTTAATTTAATTCAAACCATCAGTTTCAATTCAATTCTGTTTCCCAACAAACCATTTAAATCCTATCAATTTCAAATATAGATTGGATCCACAAAATAAAATATTCAATTTATAATATATTTCAAAGTTTTAATATAACTCATATTTTCAAACTAAATTTGAAATCTCATATATACATATATATCAAATTCACTTTCATATTATTTAGCTTTGAAATATAAAATACAATATCATTAAAATAGGCCTTGAATTACAAGTAAACTCAATATCCCTTCATACTAATATAAACTTCAAATATTCATTTATCAAAATCAAATATCATTCCAAATTCACATTCTTTATCAAAATAAAGATTATGTCATTCAAAACCATTTCAAAATCATTTCCTTTCAAATCCTTATTATCAAATCATTATTTGAATTCAAATTCAAATATTCAAATTTAAATATCATTTTAAAAATCCAATATGCCATTCATTTATTATTCCAAATATCATTACAAAACACTTTTCAAATTTCATTCAAAAATTCATTTATCTCATTACATTTTATTCTATTTAACACATAACAAAGTAAACATTACTTAAATTCAAATTGAATCCAAAAAAATTCAAATTAAATATTAAAATATATTCAAAACCCCTTAAATTTCACAAATAATCAATTCCAAAATTTAAATCATTTAAACTTTAAAATATAACTCAAACAGTGTTAAAATCTATAATATTTCAAAACATTGTCAAACTCTAGCAATGATGGCATTTATAAAGTGCTATCGTAGCTTATAGTTCCCAAAATAATTTAGTTAAGGAACAACGGTATTTATAAAATGCCGTAATAGATATTTAGTTATTTCAAACATAGTTATGCTCAAAAACAACAGGATTTTAAAAATGCTGTCATAAAACTGCAGCATTTAAAAAAGCAATTAATAAAATTCAGATTTTATTATAACTTTTCAAAAACAATAAAACTTCAATTTTAGCAAATTTTAAACTTATAAATCATATTCTAGGCATCTAAACTTTCACATTTAAATCAATTTAACATATGATTTATCACAATAAATTTTTATAATTGAATATCAAATTTTAAAAACTCAATTCATTTGTTAATTCAAAAATTCATTGTTCATTAACTTATAAATTAAATAAAATTTAATATTTTACTTTAAATATCATTTCAAAACTTTAAATTAAATTTCTGTTATTTATTTAAATATAATTTAAAGTCAAAAATCACATTTAATTCAAATTTACATACTAAAATTCACAAATTCAAAACTTAATATTTAGCTTTCTAAAAATCATAAAATATATATTTTTAAATCAAATTTCATACTTTTATAAATACATATCTTTATAAAAATCATTTAAAAATATACCACGGGGTCTGTATAAAATTTTCTAACCTAGGTCAAGTGATACAGATATATATCATTTCAATCCGCTGTTTAAAAAGAAAACCCGGGTTCTATCATTTCAAACCCACAATCCCAAGTAAACAAAAATCGCTCAGGTCTATCATTTCAACCCATAATGATTTTTCCCTATTCTAATGTCTGTTCGGGTATGTATCATTTCAACTCATAGTGATTTTATTCTACAGGGAACTTGCAGTGTGATCATAAATAAACAAAAAGTATACCACGATGTCAATGTCACAATATAATGTCATATATCATATGTCAAGTGATAAATAACAAAGTTAACATGGTAATAACATGGCATAGCATATCATATCATCATTATTTACTTGCATAACATTTTAAATTACTAAACATTTGTCATCAATTCACTATTTCATAAGTAAAAATGTCAGAGTGAGAAAGACCCACCTTTTCAACCTGGAGTTAGCAAATCAAACTACACGAATAAATTTCAGAAAGCACGATACGACATGACACAGCACGACTATGATTCAAGTGAGAAGAGAGAGCGAAGATAATGATCTTGTAACAACAAATAAACAAGACATTGTAAACATATATTTACAACACAAAAATGTCATTGAAACAATAGGAAACTGAAATTAACAAAGGACAAAATGATTTGACCTTTCTTTAACCATTCAAGAGCTTGGCCTAGGAGATTCATATGCACGACCATGATGGTGCTTTGGCTCGGGTTTGGCATCAAAACTCACGGCTATGCAAGGAGATGAAGATGGTAGGTGTTGCAAAGTGAAGAATGCAAAGGCCAAGGCAAAATAAAGGGTTTGAATGCACCACTTGGCTCGGCTTGGTCATCATAGGGCTCGGCCATGCTTAGGTCAGGTCTGGACATATCTAAAGTGGTGGCCAGAGGAGGTTTAGGTGGTTTTGGTGGTGGCTAAGGAAGTGGCCGATGTGCAAATGAAGGTGAATGGTGAAACATGAGCTCGGCTAACAAGTTCTGGTGGAGTGGTTTGCAAATTTTGTGGTGATGCATCAAATGGATGTCATGGCCTGTCAAGATCAGAGGAGGAGGATTGGTTGCTGCTATAGATGGAAGAGGTGATGGTCGGTTGTAACAACCCTGTATTTTGTAATTATTTTATTGTATATTTTAATTATTTTTAATGTAAGATTTTGATTTAAAAACTTATTTTACTTATTTGGAATGATTAAATTTATTATTTAAATATAAAATCTTGATTTTTATATGAGTTATACTTCCAAACTTGTGTAAGTTGAATATTTGCCTGAAATGCTGATTTTGGTCAAAATAGTCAAACTGTGACTTTCAACTTAAAAATTTGAAAGTTTAAAAAATTTAAAATTTTCTTTTATTATGAAAGTACATAAAATTCTAAGAACACCACTTTTCGTTTCGTTGAATTTGGATGTAAATTGTGAAAGTTATACCCTTTGCTATATTGTGCGTATATAGGGTTATTTAACAATGACTATTTTAAATTGTATAAATTACTTCTTCTTTGTTATATTTTATTTTAATATGTCATAATATGTTATATTATGTATATTTTGACTTTTAAATATTTTTAAAATGATAATATAATTTTTCTAAAGTTTATTTGAATTTATTTCAATTTATAAAGCCTAGTTGGTATTTACTGCATTTTTCTTTATTTAACTTTCTATTTAATAAAAATTTAATTATTATTTTACCTTGAAAATGTTTTAAAACCATTTTTAATTCAAATTTTGTGTTAAAATATTTTTTTTGTGAAGTAATAAATTTTCCAAAGTCATTGGAGATTTTCTTGTAATTTTTATGTCAGGGTTGCTATTTTTAAGCAATTTCTTATTTCCTTTTTCTATTTTACTTAAAATAAATTATTTATTTTATTTTATTCTTACTTAGTTTCGGATTTAAATAACATTTCTGAGTTTATTTTGTTTTTATAAAATTAAAAAGAAAAGGAAATGCAAAAGGTTTAGAAGGTTAAGAGATCTTAAAAGCATGAAAACATAAAGGCGTTTTATCCGTTTCTTTTTGCAATTAATACATCAATTTATTGATTTATTTTATACATTCACTTTTATTGCTGTGTTTTACTTTATTTTATTCATTTTACATGTATTTAAATCTAAGAAAATTTTTCCAAAGTGTATTGAAGTTATTTCTAATTCCTAAGTCTAGTTTTCATTTTCTGTGCCATTTTTCTTATTTTAATCATATCTAATTAATAATTAATTATTAATATTTTGTTTATCTGTTATATTTTCGAATTTTAACTGAGATTTTAATTATTTTCAGTTATTTGGATGTATATAAATATATATGAGAAATTTGAAAGGGTTAAGAGCTAAGAAACGGAAAAACGTTTTATCCGTTTCTTTTGCAGTTTCTTCTGTCATTAATACATCAATTCATCTTAGCCATTCCTTTCCCCATCCTTTGCAGCCGACTTCCTCTTGTCATTCACAAATTTTTGAAGCCCCAAAATCCTAAAAATCATGGCCTCCACCTTGAAGAAAAAAAATTAGGTAAATCACTCTCTTCTTTCTACTTTTCTTACTTTTCTATGCAATTTTGCCTTGTATCTCTTCTAAGTTTGGATCGGCCTCTTCTCCATAGCCGCAGCCAAAAACTCCTACATCTCTTACATGCCTCCAACACCATCTACTCCACCAACCATGACCATGGCCGAGCCATCTATGGTGGCCAAACCCTTCAAATTGCAACCTACATGCCTAAAAACAATGTTTTTGACCATTGTTGCCTCATGCCCTTCATCTCCACTTGTTGCCTTGCCTATATGATGTTAAACCTGGCCTATATGATGTCATACCTGAGCCAAAGCATCATCATAGCCAAGCATAAGTGTCCCTTAGGCCAAGCATTGAAGTGGTTGAAGCAAGGTCCAATCTATCTTGTTCATTTCGCTTTGTATTTCAAAATTGTTTCAATGTTATTTTATGTCGAATGTTTATATATTGTCTGGTTTGTTTTGTTTTGGGTTGTTGATACAAAATCATATCTTGGCTATCTTTCAACTCAAATCAAAAGTCGTGAAATTGTGCTTGTCGTGCCTTTGGAGTCGTGCTTGTATGTTGTTTTGGTCTCTAGCTTTGAAAAAGGTGAGTCTTTCTCACTCTGACATATATACTTATGAAAAGTGGATTGATGACAAGTGTTTAGTAATGTAAAATGTTTATGCAAGTTAATGATGATCATATGATATGCTATGCCATGTTATTACCATGTCAAAACTGTTAATTTTCACCTGACATCGAATACATGACTGTATATTGTGATATTGACATTGTTTATATTATTTCTGTATATGATCACACTGCAAGTTCCCTGTTAGGATAAAAATCATTATGGGATGAAATGATAGGCCTGAGTTATTTTATTTATTTATTTAAACTTGGGATTGCGGGTTTGAAATGATAGAACTCGGATTTTTACCTTTTAAACTGCGGATTGAAATGATACATATCCGTATCACTTGACCTAGGTTAGAAAACTATATATAGACCCGTGGTTATTCTATAAAGTGCTTTGAATATTTTAAGTATTTTAAAAATATAAAATTATGAAATTTGATTTAAATAGATTTTGAAAGGTTTTTAAAGTAAATAAATTATGATTTTTCTATGTGTTAAAAATGTAATTTATGAATGGATTAACTGGATTTTTGAAATATAACTTATGTTTGAAATTTGGAATTTTGACTAAAAATGATATTTAAGTTACATGAATAAAATGGACTTTAATTTTATTTGGAAAATGGTAAATATGATAAATTGATTTATATTTGAATTTAAGTGATTTATTAAAGAATTATTGATTTTCTATAAATTTAAGTGGTTGAATAAATGACTGTTGAAAATGAAATTTTAAAATATAACTTGACTTGAAAATGTGAAATATGAGTTTTAACTAAAGATGTTAAATAAATTAAATAAACTGGAAGTTTAGTTAAATTTGTGAAATGGTAATATAAATCTGAAATGTTAAGTTTTAATTAATGAAAGGAACGTATAGGTTGAAACGTATAGGTTTTAATTTATGAAAGAAACGCATAGGTTTTAATTTATGAAAGAAACACATAGGTTTTAATTTATGAAAGAAACACATAGGTTTTAATTTATGAAAGAAACACATAGGTTTTAATTTATGAAAGAAACGTATAGGTTTTAATTAATGAAAGAACGTATGGTGTTCTAATTAATGATAGGAACATGTAAATTCCTAATTAATGAAAGAAAGGTATAAGTTTTGATTAATGAAAGAAACGTATATGTTTTTAATTAATGAAAGAAACGTGTAAAGTCCTAATTAATGAGAGAACATGAAAGTTTTAATTAATGCAAGAACATGTAAAGTTTTAATTAAGAAAGAAACATGTAAAGTTTTAAGTAGTGTGGTATTGATTTAATTAATAAATGTTCATCATTGTAATAGGAATATAAAATTTAAACGTACATTTGACGCGTAGATTTTAATCAATGTAATGGTGTATTTTAAATTGATTAAAATGATAAATGTTACTTACTGTAATAATAAAATGTAAGCCGATAACGTACATTTGATAAGCAAGTTTTAATTTATGTGAATGACATACTTTAAATGATTAAAATAATAAAGTTTCTTTATTGTAATAATAATGTAAGTTAATAAGGTGCTTTTAACTTAACATAAGAATTTCGGTTTAAATTGTATATTACAGTAAGAAAGTTTATTTAACTAAAAGGCTATGATAAATTGACATGTTAAAATTTTAAGCTTATCAATACTTTGATTATATACAATGTAAAGTGGAAAGTAGTACATTCCAAAAGCTATGATTCCTTAAGGTAACATTTCCAAAATGCTATGATAATTTAAAGGAATATTTCAAGTTTAATAAATTTAAAGAAATATTCAATGATTTGAAAATTTGGGTTTTATTTGAATGATATAATATTGAATTATTTTTGAAATGGAAATGATACAATTGTGATATTGTTTTGAAATGAGTATGATATTTTGGTCTTGAAAGTATAAATTATTTGAAATAAATATCCATGGGTTATAATAACGATTGGTTGTTAAAGAGACCGAGATCGGATATTGTCTTATAGCCGGACAATACCGAAAACCACTTTAACAACTGTGTACGCAGTGGAGATTCCAGAATGAAGTAGGATGGTGGCGACGTTCTCGAGGTATGTTACGTGGACCCAACTCCCGTGAGTTGGCATATATGACTAAAACAGGAGCTATACCGGGCTACACAAAGGGTCGCACCCTTTCATCGAGCATGCTCCATCGGAAACTATTCTATTACTGTTGTGATTCGATTCGGTGGCGCCACTTTGATTCGGGAGTATTGTTCGAGGTGGGCGGAAGCTGCTGGCTTGCCGTCACCACCGGTCCGGGAGTGCAAACGGTGTATCCACCCTGGCATTTCCTTGCGTGCCGTGTCATATCCTTATATCGAGCCCACTACGATTTTGGTTTTAAAGATCCGACCGCGTTAAGGTTCACCATCCCCTTAACGCTATTTTCTATATGATTATACTTTACGGATTAGACACTACCGTATATAGCGTATATTACTACATAGTAAATAGTTTAACGGATCCTTAGAGGATGGGCGGTCCCAAGCATCCTTTATGTTACTGATGCATTTTGTTACTGTTCACTTGAGTTGATTTACAGTTTATAAGTATTTATGTCCTGACTCGAGTGTTTTGTGTTTTGCTTTACGCTCGAGTCAGATTGATTGAGTTAGCATTCAAGATTCACCTCCGGCGTTGGAGCTTTCCTTGAAGATCCAGCCATCTATTTTGTTTCAGTATCCAGTGGTTCAGTGATGTATCTGATTTGTACCTGATGTATCCTGTTACTCTTCTGTTGTATCTTATTTAACTCTGATGTATCTTATATTTTATATAGTAGCTTCATGAACTACTATCTCTTTTTCTTCCGCTGCATTTTTATATACTCTGTGTCTGTGATCTGTGATTTTTATTTACTGTATATTCTGAGGTTTGCCAAAATTTTATTTACAACACGGTATTTTGAGCAATTCAATCCCGGCATGAGTGTCTACCTATGCACTTAAAATGGATGCGAATGGTTGAAAATATCGGGTCGTTACGGTTGGTATCAAAGCCAGGTTAGCTCTAGGCAAAACTCAGCCTATGGAGTAAATGCATTTACAGAATCACTTTCATTCGAGTTTGAATCTATTCCTTTTTGACTTGATTCCTTTGAATTTTGGAACATTCCCTACGGTTCCAAAATCCATTCGTATCTCTCACTATTCATCTTCTTTTGACTCTGGAGCATTCCATAACTCCGCTTCGAATGATCTTTCTAATGAGTCGGCGGTCACACCAATTTCAAATTTAATTGAACAAGGGGGAAAACTCCTTTACAGTTAGCATCGATTCACCAGAGATTCTTATCTATCCTTGGTTTAGATGCTAATATCTTTTGTTATTTCAAACTCTAACTCTTGAGGTCGAATGTAGATTTACCCCAGAAAATCCACTTCGATCTTATACTTTAAGTCACGGTTGACTCGATTAAGGTTGCCCGTGATTTATTTTAGCTTATCCGCCTCCCTACTCTGTATTTAATAATCTTATCTTTGGTTTCCAACCTATCTTCAAACATTTTGAATTGTACTTGTATATCTATGTTTGTTTTATATATTGTGTTGTTTGAGTTGTTGATGTTGAATTGGGTTTCTGATCGATTTGTCTGATCAACGCTATCGATATGATTTCCAAAACACTTTGACAGAACAAACTGATATAATATTATTTTAAAAATTTGGTTAATGGAATAAATTTTGATATATAAGTAAATTTATGGAACTTAATAAACTGATTTAGATTGATTATTTGAAGTGATAATACTTGATTTATCATTTATTGTTCTAGAAATGAATTTATAAATAATTGTTTATAAATTTATATGGGAACTTAAATGAATTTAGAAAAAGAAATTTGAGAATTTAATTTCCGATGGTTCCAAACCTTTTGTTTAAAAGTTTAAAGGGATATAATATTTAAAATATTTTCAAATAGAAATTTGTTTCCAAAGAATTTTAAGTTTAAAATTAGTACTTTCCTCTTTGTCGCTGGAAAATAACTTCGGTGATGACTGCAGCATCATCGACGTTCATTTTCGAGTTTCGAAGTGGAGAGACTGTTCTGTAGTCTTGCTATAGCTTTGTTTTGGGAAATTAAATTGATTTGAATTTCTAAAATATGACTTAATTTATAATATATATAGATATATGATTGAAATTTGATTTGACATATTATATATATATATTATTACTTATCTCTAAATGGTTTGAAGAAATCAGAAATTTAATTCTTAAATTTTATTTTTAACAATAATTTCAATTATAAAAAGAAAATCAAAAAAATTTGGATAAATGATTAAACTTGAGATAATTGAATTGGAAAGTTTTATTTGTATGACACAATTGCATTCAAATATAACTTACCTTAATTTCAGAAGTTAACACTGTAATTGGATGATATACAATATAAAAAGATTTTATAAATAAAATTTGAGTGGTTATAATAAATGTTATACACTTAAATTTTAATTATAAAATGATTAACAGAGGTAAATATAATAAAGGGTAATTGAATAACTTATAACAAAATAATATTAAAAGAACTAAGAATAAAAGTAAGTAGTTATAAAAAAAAAGTGTAAATATATTTAACATGAGTGATAAATATATTGAGAGGAATAAATTTAATTTTGATTAGGAATAAAGAAGAATAAAATTTATTAAGTACAATGTGAGTGTAATAAATGATTATTTTTCAAACCCATGGTTTTAAAAATGGTTAATTTTAGATGATTGGATAATAAGATAATGAAATTTGAGATAGTTAAGATTTATTTAACTTGTGTAAATATTTATTCTCTGTTTAAGTTGAAATCTCCATGCTTTCAAATTCATTTCCTTATTTTGTTTTTCAAACTATCTTTTGGTTGTCCTTATTATCCTTATCTTGCTATAGACCGGTATAGGCATCTTTCTATAATCTTTCTGTTTAGAAATCTTTCTATAATCTTTGATAGACCTTTGGTAATCATTTTGAATCCACCTTTTTCGTGCTTGTGTTCTTGATTCTGGAGGATCTTGGAAAGATCACCTCCACCTTGTAAAACTTACCTACAACAACAGTTATCAGGTATAACTTCAATCTTCTTGTCATCTTATCTTAATCCAATTTCACTCTATCTTTTCTGTGCCCTTCCATACCTCATTCCTTTTCGGGGACGAAAAGTTTTGAGTGGGCGAGAGTGTAACAACCCTGTATTTTGTAATTATTTTATTGTATATTTTAATTATTTTTAATGTAAGATTTTGATTTAAAAACTTATTTTACTTATTTAGAATGATTAAATTTATTATTTAAATATAAAATCTTGATTTTTATATGAGTTATAATTCCAAACTTATGTAAGTTGAATATTTGCCTGAAATGCAGATTTTGGTCAAAATAGTCAAACTGTGGCTTTCAACTTAAAATTTTAAAAGTTTAAAAAATTTAAATTTTTTCTTTTATTATGAAAGTACATAAAATTCTAAGAACACCACTTTTCGTTTCGTTGAATTTGGATGTAAATTGTGAAAGTTATACCATTTACCATATTGTGCGTATATAGGGTTATTTAACAATGACTATTTTAAATTGTATAAATTACTTCTTCTTTGTTATATTTTATTTTAATATGTCATAATATGTTAGATTATGTATATTTTGACTTTTAAATATTTTTAAAATGATAATATAATTTTTCTAAAGTTTATTTGAATTTATTTCAATTTATAAAGCCTAGTTGGTATTTACTGCATTTTTCTTTATTTAACTTTCTATTTAATAAAAATTTAATTATTATTTTACCTTGAAAATGTTTTAAAACCATTTTTAATTCAAATTTTGTGTTAAAATATTTTTTTTGTGAAGTAATAAATTTTCCAAAGTCATTGGAGATTTTCTTGTAATTTTTATGTCAGGGTTGCTATTTTTAAGCAATTTCTTATTTCCTTTTTCTATTTTACTTAAAATAAATTATTTATTTTATTTTATTATTACTTATTTTCGGATTTAAATAACATTTCTGAGTTTATTTTGTTTTTATAAAATTAAAAAGAAAAGGAAATGCAAAAGGTTTAGAAGGTTAAGAGATCTTAAAAGCCTGAAAACGTAAAGGCGTTTTATCCGTTTCTTTTTGCAATTAATACATCATTTTATTGATTTATTTTATACATTCACTTTTATTGCTGTGTTTTACTTTATTTTATTCATTTTACATGTATTTAAATCTAAGAAATTTTTTCCAAAGTGTATTGAAGTTATTTCTAATTCCTAAGTCTAGTTTTCATTTTCTGTGCCATTTTTCTTATTTTAATCATATATAATTAATAATTAATTATTAATATTTTGTTTATCTGTTATATTTTCGAATTTTAACTGAGATTTTAATTATTTTCAGTTATTTGGATGTATATAAATATATATGATAAATCTGAAAGGGTTAAGAGCTAAGAAACGGAAAAACGTTTTATCCGTTTCTTTTGCACTTTCTTCTGTCATTAATACATCAATTCATCTTAGCCATTCCTTTCCCCATCCTTTGCAGCCGACTTCCTCTTGTCATTCACCAATTTTTGAAGCCCCAAAATCCTAAAAATCATGGCCTCCACCTTGAAGAAAAAAAATTAGGTAAATCCCTCTCTTCTTTCTACTTTTCTTACTTTTCTATGCAATTTTGCCTTGTTTCTCTTCTAAGTTTGGATCGGCCTCTTCTCCATAGCTGCAGCCACAAACTCCTACATCTCTTCCATGCCTCCAACACCATCTACTCCACCAACCATGACCATGGCCGAGCCATCTATGGTGGCCAAACCCTTCAAATTGCAACCTACATGCCTAAAAACAATGTTTTTGACCATTGTTGCCTCATTCCCTTCATCTCCACTTGTTGCCTTGCCTATATGATGTTAAACCTGACCTGTATGATGTCATACCTGAGCCAAAGCATCATCATAGCCAAGCATAAGTGTCCCTTAGGCCAAGCATTGAAGTGGTTGAAGCAAGGTCCAATCTATCTTGTTCATTTCGCTTTGTATTTCAAAATTGTTTCAATGTTATTTTATGTCAAATGTTTATATATTGTCTGGTTTGTTTTGTTTTGGGTTGTTGATACAAAATCATATCTTGGCTATCTTTCAACTCAAATAAAAAGTCTTGAAATTGTGCTTGTCGTGCCTTTGGAGTCGTGCTTGTATGTTGTTTTGGTCTCCAGCTTTGAAAAAGGTGAGTCTTTCTCACTCTGACATATATACTTATGAAAAGTGGATTGATGACAAGTGTTTAGTAATGTAAAATGTTTATGCAAGTTAATGATGATCATATGATATGCTATGCCGTGTTATTACCATGTTATTACCATGTTAAAACTGTTAATTTTCACCTGACATCTGATACATGACTGTATATTGTGATATTGACATTGTTTATATTATTTCTGTATATGATCACACTGCAAGTTCCCTGTTAGGATAAAAATCATTATGGGCTGAAATGATAGGCCTGAGTTATTTTATTTATTTATTTAAACTTGGGATTGCGGGTTTGAAATGATAGAACCCGGATTTTTACCTTTTAAACTGCGGATTGAAATGATACATATCCGTATCACTTGACCTAGGTTAGAAAACTATATATAGACCCATGGTTATTCTATAAAGTGCTTTGAATATTTTACGTATTTTAAAAATATAAAATTATGAAATTTGATTTAAATAGATTTTGAAAGGTTTTTAAAATAAATAAATTATGATTTTTATATGTGTTAAAAATGTAATTTATGAATGGATTAACTGGATTTTTGAAATATAACTTATGTTTGAAATTTGGAATTTTGACTAAAAATGATATTTAAGTTACATGAATAAAATGGACTTTAATTTTATTTGGAAAATGGCAAATATGATAAATTGATTTATATTTGAATTTAAGTGATCTATTAAAGAATTATTGATTTTCTATAAATTTAAGTGGTTGAATAAATGACTGTTGAAAATGAAATTTTAAAATATAACCTGACTTGAAAATGTGAAATTTGAGTTTTAACTAAAGATGTTAAATAAATTAAATAAACTGTAAGTTTAGTTTAATTTGTGAAATGGTAATATAAATCTGAAATGTTAAGTTTTAATTAATGAAAGGAACGTATAGGTTGAAACGTATAGGTTTTAATTTATGAAAGAAACGCATAGGTTTTAATTTATGAAAGAAACGCATAGGTTTTAATTTATGAAAGAAACGTATAGGTTTTAATTTATGAAAGAAACGTATAGGTTTTAATTAATGAAAGAACGTATGGTGTTCTAATTAATGATAGGAACATGTAAATTCCTAATTAATGAAAGAAAGGTATAAGTTTTAATTAATGAAAGAAACGTATAAGTTTTTACTTAACGAAAGAAACGTGTAAAGTCCTAATTAATGAGAGAACGTGAAAGTTTTAATTAATGCAAGAACATGTAAAGTTTTAATTAAGAAAGAAACATGTAAAGTTTTAAGTAGTGTGGTATTGATTTAATTAATAAATGTTCATCATTGTAATAGGAATATAAAATTTAAACGTACATTTGACGCGTAGATTTTAATCAATGTAATGGTGTACTTTAAATTGATTAAAATGATAAATGTTACTTACTGTAATAATAAAATGTAAGTTGATAACGTACATTTGATAAGCAAGTTTTAATTTATGTGAATGACATACTTTAAATGATTAAAATAATAAAGTTTCTTTATTGTAATAATAATGTAAGTTAATAAGGTGCTTTTAACTTAACATAAGAATTGCGGTTTAAATTGTATATTACAGTAAGAAAGTTTATTTAACTAAAAGGCTATTGATAAATTGACATGTTAAAATTTTAAGCTTATCAATACTTTGATTATATACAATGTAAAGTGGAAAGTAGTACATTCCAAAAATGCTATGATTCCTTAAGATAACATTTCCAAAATGCTATGATAATTTAAAGGAATATTTCAAGTTTAATAAATTTAAAGAAATATTCAATGATTTGAAAATTTGGGTTTTATTTGAATGATATAATATTGAATTATTTTTGAAATGGAAATGATACAATTGTGATATTGTTTTGAAATGAGTATGATATTTTGGTCTTGAAAGTATAAATTATTTGAAATAAATATCCATGGGTTATAATAACGATTGGTTGTTAAGGAGACCGGGATCGGATATTGTCTTATAGCCGGACAATACCGAAAACCACTTTAACAACTGTGTACGCGGTGGAGATTCCAGAATGAAGTAGGATGGTGGCGACGTTCTCGAGGTATGTTACGTGGACCCAACTCCCGTGAGTTGGCATATATGACTAAAACAGGAGCTATACCGGGCCACACAAAGGGTCGCACCCTTTCATCGAGCATGCTCCATCGGAAACTATTCTATTACTGTTGTGATTCGATTCGGTGGCGCCACTTTGATTCGGGGGTATTGTTCGAGGTGGGCGGAAGCTGCTGGCTTGCCGTCACCACTGGTCCGGGAGTGCAAACGGTGTATCCACCCTGGCATTTCCTTGCGTGCCGTGTCATATCCTTATATCGAGCCCACTACGATTTTGGTTTTAAAGATCCGACCGCGTTAAGGTTCACCATCCCCTTAACGCTATTTTCTATATGATTATACTTTACGGATTAGACACTACCGTATATAGCGTATATTACTACATAGTAAATAGTTTAACGGATCCTTAAAGGATGGACGGTCCCAAGCATTCTTTAAGTTACTGATGCATTTTGTTACTGTTCACTTGAGTTGATTTACAGTTTATAAGTATTTATGTCCTGACTCGAGTGTTTTGTGTTTTGCTTTACGCTTGAGTCAGATTGATTGAGTTAGCATTCAAGGTTCACCTTCGGCGTTGGAGCTTTCCTTGAAGATCCAGCCATCTATTTTGTTTCAGTATCCAGTGGTTCAGTGATGTATCTGATTTGTACCTGATGTATCCTGTTACTCTTCTGTTGTATCTTATTTAACTCTGATGTATCTTATATTTTATATAGTAGCTTCATGAACTACTATCTCTTTTTCTTCCGCTGCATTTTTATATACTCTATGTCTGTGATCTGTGATTTTTATTTACTGTATATTCTGAGGTTTGCCAAAATTTTATTTACAACACGGTATTTTAAGCAATTCAATCCCGGCATGAGTGTCTACCTATGCACTTATAATGGATGCGAATGGTTGAAAATATCGGGTCGTTACATCGGTGGAGTTGGTGGAGAGTGGGGCCGAGCAAAGCTAGAAGAAGAGCAAGCAAAAATCAATAGAAATAGAGGAGAAAATGATAAAAGAAAAGCCAAAAAAACTTACAAATATTTTTAGAATTTGGCATGGCCGTGAGTTTTGTGATGAAGAAGAGTTTCTCACGTGAATGAGAAATGAAATTCATGGCTAGGAGATAAGGAGCGAACGGCCAAAAGATAAAAATGGAAAGCCAAAGAGAAATTGAAAGGACAAGTAAATGAAAAGTTAAGGAAAATGAAAAGATTCGTCTTTTGAATTTCCATTTCTTTTAAATCAAAATAAACTAAAATAAATCAATAAATAAAATAAAAAAATAAAGTGAAAAAGAAAAAATATTTATTTTAAGGAAAAATAGATAATAAATAAAGAAATAGTTACTAATTTGAACTAGAATTTAAAAATTGTAAACAATGTACAATTAACATTTGAAAATTATAACTACATTTTTAAAATGTTTTAAAAATAAAACTATACATAAAATATCATGTTACACAAATATACAAAAATTAGAACAAACAAAAATATTATTTATATAAATTAAAATAAATAATTTTATTAAATAAAACAATCCACACACAATATTGTAAAAAGCATAGCTTTCACAATATAAATCGGATTTCAATGAAACGAAAAGCAGCATTCTTGAAATTAAATTTATTTTCATAATAAAAGATAAAATTAAAAAATTCAAATATTTAAATTTCAAATTTAAAACTCAAAGTTTGACCATATTGACCAAAATTCACATTTCTGGAAAATATTCTATTTATCCGTGTTTGAAATTATAATTCACATAAAAATCAAAATTCATATTTAAAATAACTAAGTTTATTCATTTTAATAAATAAAATAAAATTTTTAAATCAGGAGTTTAAATTAAAATAAACAAAAGACAAAATTAAAATAATCACAAAATACAGGGTTGTTACACTCTCCCCCACCTAAAACTTTTCATCCCCGAAAAGGAATGAGGTACGGGAAAACACAGAAAAAGATAGAATGAAATAGGATTAAGACCAGATGATAAGAAGATTAAAATTATACCTGATAACTATTGTTATAGGTAAGTTTAACAAGGTGGAGATGATCTTAAACACAAAGAAAATCCTCCAGAATCAAGAACACAAGCACGAAAAAAGTCCTCTAGAATCTGATTTACCCTTTCCGTTTGACCAGCGGTCTGTGGATGGAAGCAATGCTCAAATTCAAAAATGTGTACCATAGATTATTAAAGATTAAAGAAAGCTTCCTAAACAGACTGGTATAAGCAATAGCCTCCCCATTTTGTAGCAAGATATGGAAATAAGGACAACCAAAAGATAGTTTGAAAACAAAATAAGATAATAAATTTAAAACCCTGAAAATTTCAAACTAAATTGAAAATTACTTTTACATAAGTTAAATAAATATTAACCATCTCTAATTTCATTATCTTATCATCCAATTATGTTAAATAAATAATCCCTTAAATCAGGGATTTGAAAAGAAATCATTTATTATACTCATAATGTACTTAATAAAATCAATTCTTCTTTATTCCTAATTAAAATTAAATTTATTCCTCTCAATATATCTTATCACCTATATTAAATATATTTACACTTATTATATCTACTTTAAATTATTCTTAGTTCCTTTAACATCAATTTATATTGTAAATTATTCCATCACCCTTTTTTCTCTATTTACCTTTGTTAATCTTTTTATAACTAAAATTTATGTGTATAAAATTTACTATAACCACCCAAATTTTATTTATAAAATCTCTTTTTATATTGTATATTATCCAATTACATATTCAACTTCTGTATAATTTAGGTCAGTTATATTGGAATGAAATTGTGTATTATACAAATAAAACTTTCCAATTCAATCGTTTCAAGCTTGAATATTTATCCAAATCTTGAAATTATACTTGAAATTATCCTTCAAGATAAAATTTAGGAATTAAATTTTTGATAAATTCTAAACTATTTAGAGATAAATAAATGCATATACACTATAAATACATACATATATATATATATATATATATATATATATATATATATATATATATCCATTCAAATTTAAATCATATATCGGCATATGTTATAAATCCTGTCTTATTTTAGAAATTCAAATCAATTAAATTCCCCAGATCAAAACTGTAGCAAGACTACAGAATGATCTCTTCACTTCGAAACTCGAAAATGAATGTCGATGATGCTGTCGTCATCACCGAAGTTATTGTCCAGCGACAAAGAGAAGAGCACTAATTTTAAACTTTAAAATTCTTTGGAAACAAATTTCTATTCGAAAATACTTGAAATAGTATATCCTTTAAAACTTTAAATTCAAGGTTTGAAACCATCAGAAATTAAATTCCCAAATTCTTGTTTTATATTAATTTTAAATTTCCAAATAAATTTATAACCATGTTTATAGTTCAATTATTTATATACGAAACAAGAGAAATGATATATAGAATCAAATATTATTTCTTAACAACCAATTCAATAAAAAAAATCCAGAAAAATATTCATAATATAGTTGCACAATTTATTTCATTACTAAATTTGAAAAACCATATTGTGTCAGTTTGCTCTGTTCAATTGTTTTGGAAATCTTATCGATAGCGTTGATCAGACGAATCGATCGGAAACCCAAATCAACATCAACAACTCAAACAACACAGTATATAAAATATTTTAAATATTAGTTTACAAATACACTTCAAGAATGATTTTAAGATAAGTTGGAAACAAAGATGGGATGATTAAATAACAGAATAGGAAGATGGATAAGCTTGTATAAATCACGGGCAACCTTAACCGGGTCAACCGTGACTTAAAGAATAAGATCGATGTGGATTTCTAGGGTAAATCTACATTCGGTCTCAAGAGATAGAGTTTGGAATTATAAGGGATACTAGCATCTAAATCGAAGATATAAAATCTCTGGTGAATCGATGCTGTTGCAAAGGAGTTTCACCCCTATACAAATCAATTTGAGATTGGCAGGATCGCCGACTCATTATAAAGATCATTTGAAGTGGAGTTAGGGGATACTCCAGAATCAAAAGAAGACGAACAATGAGGGACACGAAAGGATTTTGGAACCGCAGGGAACGTTCCAAAATTCAAAGGAATCGAGTCAAAAAGGAGGAGATTCAAACTCGAATGAAAGTGATTCTGTAAATATATTTACCATATATGCTAAGTTTTGCCTAGAGCCACCAAAGCTCTGATACCAAATGTAATAACCTGATATTTTCAGCTATTCGCATCCACACATGTCGGACTTAAATTGCTCAAAATATCACGTTGTAAATAGAATTTGGCAAATCTCAGAATCTACAGTAAATAAATAATCACAGATCACAGACATAGAGTAAATACTAATGCAACGGAAGTAAAAGAGAGTAGTTCATGAAGCAACTATATATACACACACACACATATAAATATATATATATATAAGAAACATCAGAGTTAAAAAAGATACAATAGAAGAGTAACAAGATACATCAAGTACAAATCAAAATACATCACTAAAATCACTGGATACTAAAAGAAAAATAGATGGGTTGATCTTCATGGAAAGCTCAAACTCCGAAGGCGAGTCTTGAATGTTGAATCACTCAGTCTGACTCGAGCGTGAAGCAAAACACAAAACACTCGAGTCAGGACATAAATACTTATGAACTGTAAATCAACTCAAGTGAACAGTAACAAAATGCATCAGTAAGTTAAAGGATGCTTGGGATCGTCCATCCTCTAAGGATCCGTTAAACTATTTACTATGTAGTAATATTCCGCTATTATAATAATGTCTACAGTAAAATAAACTTACTTTTAAATAGTGTTGTAGGGTTACCTATATAGCCCCCAACATGTAATAGTCCCAGTAGTCCATCCAGTATCAGCGTGCCTTCAAATCGAGAGGCTACCCTAAATACTCCATGGGCCACGGGAGAAAAACAAAATCGTAGTAAGGCTCGCTATGGTAGGTGACATGGCACACAAGGCAATGCCAGGGTAGATATACTAATTACGCACACGGGCTGGTGGTAACGTAGCAACCACATACGTCCACCTCGAAACACGCACCCAAATCAAAATCAGAGGATGGCCAATAAATCAACCACAAGTAAGAGTGCAGTGTCGAAGAAATGTGTCCGATAGGAGGAATAACCTCACTTGGCCCGAGATCGCTCCTGTTTTAGCCACCTTATGACAACTCACGGGAGTTGGGTCCATGCAATATACCTCAAGAATGTCGCCACCTTCCTACTTCATTCTAGAATCTCCACCACGTACACGGTTGTTAAAGTGGTTTTCAGATTTTGGCAGAGAGTATGACAACTTACGATCCTGGTTTTTTAACAACCAAATGTTATTATAACGCCGTGGTCGTTTCAAAATAATTTATACTTCAAAAATCAAATCATTTCATTTCAAAACTATATTCCTTTCAAAATAGTTTATACTTCGAAACCAAAACCATTCTTACTTCAAAACTATATTCAAATCAAAATAGTTTATCATTTCCATTTCAAACATATATTCACTTTCAAAATCATAATACTTTCAAAGTTATAATTTTTTCGAAACCAAAATACTTGAAATCATTACACTTTGAAAATCATAACTTTTCGAAATCATACATTTGAAATCATGCGACATTCATTTAATCCAAATTTTCAGATTTCCAATTTAGTTCAATTCAAAACATCACTTTCAATTCAATTCAGTTTCCAAACAAACCATTTAAATCCTATTAATTTCAAATACAGATTGGATTCATAAAATAAACTATTCAATTTTTAATATATTTCAAAGCTTTAATATAACTCATATTTTCAAACTAAATTTGAAATCTCATATATACATGTATATACATATATATCAAATTCACTTTCATATTATTTAGCTTTGAAATAATCACTTAATAAAATACAATATCATTAAAATAGGCCCTGAATTACAAGTAAACTCAATATCCCTTCATACTAATATAAACTTCAAATATTCATTTATCAAAATCAAATATCATTCCAAATTCACATTCTTTATCAAAATAAATATTATGTCATTCAAAACCATTTCAAAATCATTTCCTTTCAAATCCTTATTATCAAATCATTATTTGAATTCAAATTCAAATATTCAAATTTAAATATCATTTTAAAAAATCCAATATGCCATTCATTTATTATTCCAAATATCATTACAAAACACATTTCAAAATTTCATTCAAAAATTCATTTATCTCATTACATTTCATTCCATTTAACACATAATAAAGTAAACATTACTTAAATTCAAACTCAATTTATATCCAAAAAAATTCAAATTTAAATATTGAAATATATTCAATACTCCTTAAATTTCACAAATAATCAATTCCAAAAGTTAAATCATTTAACACTTAAAAAAACAACTCAAACAGTGTTAAAATCTATATTATTTCAAAACATTTTCAAATTATAGCAACGACGGCATTTATAAAGTGCTATCGTAGCTTATAGTTTCCACAATAGTTTAGTTCAGGAACAACGACATTTATAAAATGCCGTAATAGATATTTAGTTATTTAAAGCATAGTTAAGTTCAAAAACAACAGCATTTTAAAAATGTTGTCATAAAAGTACAACATTTAAGAAATGCTATTAATAAAATTCGAGATTTTATTATAACTTTTCAAAAACATTAAAACTTCAATTTTAGCAAGTTTTAAACTTATAAATCATATTTTAGGCTTCTAAACTTTCACATTTAAGTCAATTTAACATATGATTTATCATAATAAAATTTTATAATTGAATATCAAATTTTAAAACTCAATTCATTTGTTAAGTCAAAAATTCACTGTTTATTAACTTATAAATCAAATAAAACTTAACATTTTACTTTAAATATCATTTCAAAACTTTAAATTAAATTTCCATTATTTATTTACATTTTAAAAATATAATTTAAAGTCAAAATCACATTTACTTCAAATTTACATACTTAAATTCACAAATTCAAAACATAATATTTAACTTTCTCAAAAACATAAAATATATATTTTTAAATCAAATTTAATACTTTTAAAAATACATATCTTAATAAAAGTCATTTAAAAATATACCACGGGGTCTGTATATAATTTTTTAACCTAGGTCAAGTGATACGGATATATATCATTTCAATCCACAGTTTAAAAAGAAAACCCGGGTTCTATCTTTTCAAACCCGCAATCCCAAGTAAATAAAAATTAATAAAAATCAGGCCTATCATTTCAGCCCATAACGATTTTTCTATTCTAATGTTCGTTCAGTTATGTATCATTTTAACCCATAGTGATTCTATTCTACATGGTACTTGCAGTGTGATCATAAATAAATAAACAGTATAAACAATGTCAATGTCACAATATAATATCATATATCATATGTTAGGTGATAAATAATAAATTTAACATGGTAATAACATGGCATAGCATATCATATCATCATCATTTACTTGCATAACATTTTAAATTACTAAACACTTGTCATCAATTCACTATTTCATAAGTAAAAATGTCAGAATGAGAAAGACTCACCTTTTCAAGCTGGAGTTAGCAAATCAAACGAAATTCCAGAAAGCACGATACGGCACGACACAGCACGACTATGATTCAAGTGAGAAGAGAGAGCCAAGATAATGATCTTGTAACAACAAATAAACAAGACATTGTAAACATATATTTACAACACAAAAATATCATTGAAACAACTGGAAATTGAAATTAACAAAGGATAAAATGATTTGACCTTTCTTTAAACATTCAAGAGCTTGACCTAGGAGATTCATATGCACGGCCATGATGGTGCTTTGGCTGCGGTTTGGCATCAAAACTCATGGCTATGCAAGGAGATGAAGATGGTAGGTGTTGCAAAGTGAAGAATGCAAAGGCCAAGGCAAAAGAAAGGGTTTGAATGCACCACTTGGCTCGGCTTGGTCATCATAGGGCTCGGCCATGCTTAGGTCAGGTCTGGACATATCTGAAGTGGTGGCCAGAGGAGGTGTAGCTGGTGGTGGTGGATAAGGGGGTGGCCGATGTACATATGAAGGTGAATTGTGAAACATGAGCTCGGCTAGCAAATTTTGGTGGAGTGGTTTGCAAATTTTGTGGTGATGCATCAAATGGATGTCACAGTCTTTCAAGATCAGAGAAGGAGGAGTGGTTGCTGCTGTAGATGGAGGAGGTGATGGTCGGTGGAGTTGGTGGAGAGTGGGGCCGAGCAAAGCTAGAAGAAGAGCAAGCAAAAATCAATAGAAATAAAGGAGAAAATGAGAAAAGAAAAGCCAAAAAAACTTACAAATACTTTTAGAATTTGGCGTGGCGATAAGTTTTGAGATGAAGAAGAGTTTCTCACGTGAATGAGAAACGAAATTCATGGCTAGGATATAAGGAGTGAATGGCCAAAAGATAAAAATGAAAAGCCAAAGAAAAATTGAAAGGACAAGTAAATGAAAAGTCAAGGAAAATGAAAAGGTTTGTCTTTTGAATTTCCATTTCTTTTAAATCAAAATAAAATAAAATAAATCAGTAAATAAAATAAAAAAATAAAGTGAAAATGAAAATAAATAATTATTTTAAGGAAAATTAGAAATAAATAAAGAAATTGTTATTAAATTGAACTAGAATTTAAAAATTGTAAACAACAAACATTTAACATTTGAAAATTATAACTACACTTTTAAAATGTTTTAAAAATAAAATTATACATAAAATACCATGTTACAAAAATATACACAAAGTAGAATAAACAAAAATATTACTTATATAAATTAAAATAAACAATTTGATTAAATAAAACAATTTACACACAATATTGTAAAAATCATAACTTTCACAATATAAATTGAATTTCAACGAAACAAAAGGCAGTATTCTTGAAATTAAATTTATTTTCATAATAAATGATAAAATTCAAAAATTCAATTATTTAAATTTAAAAGTTAAAGTTTGACCATATTGACCAAAATCCACATTTCTAGAAAATATTCTATTTATTCGTGTCTGAAATTATAATTCACATAAAAATCAAAATTTATATTTAAAATAACAAAATTTATTAATTTTAATAAATAAAATAAAGTTTTTAAATTAGGAATTTAAATTAAAATAATCAAAAGATAAAATTAAAATAATCACAAAATACAGGGTTGTTACATCTTTTATCCCTACTGTCGATACTGATGATGGCTTCATTCCAGTTCTTTCTTGCAAGTGGAAACATCAATCTAAAACTACGCATCAAACTCGATCCTCTAATCCCACTTCGCATGACTTACATCATAAGAATTTAAGAGTGCCCTATCATTAAAACGCACATCAAAACTTTGTTAACTCCAATGGTAATGTTGATTGCCCTAATCAATCTGGATCTACTGCCAAAAATTGGAAATTTTCCAATTCGTCTAGCTGGGCATGGAATGAAGTTGTCAAGGTAATAATATTCCAATATCTATCCTATTAAAATACTACCATCCTCGCAAATTCAATTCTATGCAATTTGCCAAAATGTCTATTGAGGTTGTTCAAGCTGCTAGAAAACAATGGGAAAATGCCATTGTGGTCTATGTGGTTGGTCCTAAGCCTTATTACCCATATTTCAAAGACTATATTATTAGAGTATGGAAAACATATGATGAATTCTCGATTTACTTAATGGAAAATGGATTTTATGCGATTAAACTTAACAAAAAACAAGACTGTGATAAAGTTTTGGAAGGAGGTCCCTACTACTAAAATTGATGATGATGAAGAGATGACCTCTTGGAATGTAACTCAACAAGAACTTTTCCATTCCATTCCGATTTGGATTTGTTTCCCCAACCTCCCTCTTGATCGCTGGACGGAAGAGGGGTTAGTCGTATTGCCTTAGTGCTTGGCTCCCCCATCAAACTGGATAACTTCACCGAAGGTATTATAAAAATTACATATATAGAGTGTTAATTGAAATTAATAACTCTTTTAAGTTTTTGAATAAAATCCTTGTTATAACTAAGAAGGATGAAATCATTTGGCAAGAAGTAACGTATGAATGGAAACCATCTATTTGCTCGAATTGCTCAAGCTTTGGACATGTTGAAAATCATTGTCAATTTAATAAAGTTTGGATGCCTAAAGCGACTACTCAAAAACTATCGATGGATAGTTCATACATGAATATTGATATCAACATGGAAAATGAGTTGGTAAGCAACTCAAAAACCATGGATCCTCGGCTCAACTTAGCCAGCCCAGAACAGGAAAATATTCATAACATCATTATAAATGATGATAGTAACAATATTTCTAAAAAAATTATAATTATAAGTTACAAAATGTCCAGTCGAGTATTCCAAGTTCAACTATAAATACAAATTTGCTTTAGAATTTTGTATCTAAAGAAATAGATAAGGCAATACAACCATCAAATAATTGTACAAAGGAGACTAATTGTGATCCCGTCGAGATGTCTGAAGCACCTTCAAATCCATCCCTGAGCTCTATAACTACTGACCAGAATTCAAATTCTCTACGTATCTCTAGAACAAGAGCAACTCAAAAAACTAGGATAGAGGAAGTTCCTTTCGGATTTAAAGCCACCGCTAATCCTGATGTGATTGAGAATCCTGCATGGGCCGGCTTAGTCAATCAGCTGGAAGGCAAAAATAAAAAATAAAAAAAGCTAAGACATCAGGGATAGCTACTTCCCCCGAAGGCAGTAGCAATCTTGAAAATAGCCTATAGATGGAGTTCCTCTTTTGGAACATTAGGGTTATGAATGCCCCTGCTAAACAGTTGGATATGTTGCAAATTTTGAATAGTAATAGATTTTTCTTTATTGGAATTCTTTAAAATAAACTATCTCTAGATAATATTGATAGATTTACGACAAAATTTACCAATAATTGGAAATTTTCTCATAACATTAACTAATGATCAGAAAAGTCGTATTTCAATCACATGATACTCTACTCAATGGTTGAATATCATATTACACACTAATGGCCAATACATTTCTTGTATGTTACATACTGTAAGTGGTACTAGTGTTTTGTGCACCACAGTTTATGCATTCAATGAAGATATAAAGCGTAAAGAGTTATGGCAGCATATTACAGAAAGTCTAAGAGTGTTAATCTACCATGGATTGTGGCGGGAGATTTAATTGTTATTTTATCTCCTAATGATCAAAAGAATAATGGTATCTTTAATTCAATGGTGGATCAAGACTTTATAGACTGCATTTCCTTTTCTAAACTGGTGGAGCCAGTTTCACAGGCAATTATTTTACGTGAGAGGAGGTAACATGTTCTCTATCCATAGTAAGATGGACAGTGTTTCTGTTAACAACTTATGGTTGGAAAAATTTAATCACTTTGGAAATAATTTTGGTAATCACTTTTTGAGTGATCATACTCCTATCATGATCAATCTTATGTTACACAATAAAATGAGAATTCGAGTACCTTTCCAGTATGATAACTCTTGGCACCTTTAAGTGGAATACCATTCCTCCCTTCATGATGCTTTGATGCAAGAGTTCTCTAGCAATCCTCTCCATATGCTCTTATGCAATCTGAAATCAGTTAAGGTTGCATTGAAGAAATTGGCAAAAAATAAAAGCAACATATATATACAGTGGTTGCTAAATTAAAGGATGAGACTAATGAGATTTATAATCAGTTAATTCAAAATCCTTTGAATGATAGTCTAATGGAGCACTACACTTCAAATTATGAGCAGATTCATTCTATTGTGAGGAAAATTGCAGTTGAAAATGAGAAAAAAATGAAAATTGTTAGCACCAGAATTGGTCACTAACACCCTTTAGATAGAAATGAAGAAAGTAAATTAAAACAGAGAATTGTATACTAAGTTAAATGCAGAAAACAAGAACACCGGATTTATAGTGGTTCAGCGTAATTGCCTACGTCCACTTTAAGTTTTGATCTTTATTGCTTTCACAAGTGACTGAATATAGATACAATCTGTACTATAAAGACTTAATACAAATGCTAAATGAAATAAAGCGAGTCTTGAAAGCGACAGAGTCTCCCTAGTGTTCTCGCAAAAAGGTCTCATTCACTGTGCCCCTGCCCTTCTATTTATAGACGAAGATTGGTTGGACTTCTCTAATGGGCCAAGGAGTAAGATACCTCGGCTTGTTGTGAGTGACATCTGTTTGTCGAGCCAAAAATGCCGATCGAGAAATGCCGATCCGTATCTCTAAGCTGAACGAGGCAGTGTGTTGAGTGAATGGTGTAGGCTGGACGAGATCCGAAGCCGGACGATGGGAGATGCCGAACGACATACTTATGTCAAGCGAGGCCACGTGCCGAGCAAGGCTGGAATTCCGAATGAGGCATGAATGCCGAGCGAGGCCGTAATGTCGAATGAGACTGGAATGCCGAACGAGGCATGAATGCCGAACGAGGATAGGTGCTGAAGGACCCTGTTATGCCAAACGAGGTTCATGCTGAACCAGGCTAGAATTCCGAACGAGGCTGGAATACCGAACGAGGCATGAACGCCGAATGAGGATAGATGGCGATCGACCCTGTTATGCCGAACGAGGCTAGATGCCGAACGGCGCTTGGATGTTGAGTGATGCTGGATGCCGGTTGAGACTTCTCTACCGAACGATATGAAATGCCGAACGACATAGCCGTGCCGAACAACCTTTTATGCCAAACGAGCCTTCTACACCAAGTCTCTTGTTGCCTGGTCAAACCATCGGGTAACACTTGCCCCCCAAAGTTCATCATGTGGATGAACATGTTGCGCTTTGAATTACGAGTCCTCTGCATTTTGCTTCAAGCCCTGGCTTTATTTTCTTGATGATGTCTTCTTCTGAATGCCGATCGAGGCATTGTATGCTGAGCGACATGCTAATGCCGAACGACATATAATGCCGAACAGCTTAAGTGATGCCGAGCGACATACAAATGTCGAAAGTTATTTATACCGAACGAGGGCGGTGCTTTGACCGGTTCTACCGCTCGTTGCCCCTTCGGCTTCTCTTCTCTCTATATAAGGCGATATCTCTACCTCCCCTCCCTTTTACTTTAACCTCTGCTTTCTCAGGACTTTCGAACTTGCCTCTTTCCAAACCTTTGCCAGCACTTCAATCATCCCTCTAGCCCTCGAGTCTTCTTTGCTATTTCTCGATTGCCTTCAACAGTAGGCCCGAGTAGATCATTACCTCCAATTCGAGCATTCCATCGGACTTTGCCCCCTATTCTAGGTATTAACCCTTTACTCGCTTGACTCTCCCTGACTAGGGATTTAAGACAAGACTTGAATCCATGCCCTTCCTCTAACCCACGAACGATGAGAGTCATGTAGATTAGGAAGGTGGAGTCATGTAGAATGGAGAGGAAGATGGAAGAAAACGTTTGCCTTAGGATTAGGTGGAGTGGAGGATGGAAGAAGGCAACGTGCGAGTCGAAATTGTGATCTATTGGCCATCTAGGAAGATACTTAGTTTGTTTGAAGGAGGGAGTTGGAGGAAGACGTGTTGATGTGAACATTGTTAACTTAACACCTTTTTATGCTTGAATATATGACAGTGAACAAGGACGGACTTAAACAACCAAGCATAACGGACAATCCAAACTGCTAACTCCCGTGTTTAAACAATTGTAAACTTGAACTCAACTAGCTGAACAGTTAATAACCTTTCACATACAGCGGTGATGTCAGATTCAAGACATAAATCATCTTATGACAAGCTTTCATGGACGGTCAGCGATGACAGTCTTCGAAGATGACAATTCAAAGCTCAAACTTATTTCATCAACTTAGTGACTTTTCATTTCTTGGCACGTACATTTGAATGATCGCACTAGTTCACACACCATACAGGGGAATATTATGTTGTTAAGTCTAATGTCGATTGTTTTTCAAGTATAGTTCGAACAGGTGTTTTATCAGATTTAAACGTCATTAGAGATGTATAGGAAATCTAGCTCTGCTACGATCTCGGATGGACCAGGGCCATCCTCTCGACAAGAAGTTATAGGAACCTCAAATCCGTCGACTATTCCCACACAAGAGTTGCCAAGCCCTGCGACCGCATCTGTCGACTTGGCTCCCGATGTCATGGAGGCGGCGATCTTCTTTGAGGATCTAATCGATTCCCAAGCCTCAAAGATTAACGAAAGTACGCTCCATCGGATATGCTCTGTCTATGGAATCCCCTTCGACGATGTATTAGTTCCATCAGAGCATGATCGTCCTCACTTGCCCCCAGTCGGGTATACATCCTGTAATAGATTCATGTGCTGGGTTGGCAGCGTACCGCTATTCAACTCCTTTCTTCGAGACGTGTTGCAGTATATCGAGATTGCCCCATCGCAACTGCATCCGAACAGCCATGCATTCATATACGACACTTGCATCCTCTTTATGAGTGTCCTCTTTAGGCTTCCGACTCTGGGCAATATCCGCTATATCTATCGCATCAAGAGACGGTCGGATAGCCCATCTTTCGTGTTCCTCGAGCTGCACAGTAATTGTCAAATCTTAACTGGGGCATGGAGCAAGTTTGCCCAGTATAAACAGGAGTGGTTCTATGTGCGCTGTTCTCTCGGCTTTGCGAGGAGATGTGTGGAAGGAAGTAAGTCTTTTTCCTGGATCAATACTCATGTTTGGCCGAAGCTGTACCTTTTCTAACTCTTCCTCTATCTTTTCAAGTATTAACCCATGTCCCGAGGGCTCTGGATATTCTGAACCTATCGAAGCTATCCGAGCCATTCCCGTTGAAGACTGGGACATCAGAACTCTCATTTCGAATGAGTCGCTCATGAAATTTGGGTTGCTGGTGGAAGGTCACCGCTTAAGCCTCCCCCAAGGTGTTACCATACCCAGGCCTGCTTCGGGAAAAGGAAAAAAACGAGCCGAGTCCTCAGCACGTAACACCCCTGACACACTAGAGGGGGGAGGGAGATTAAGGAAGTCGAAACGCCCGAAGTACAGGGCGAAAAAGTTAGTCCATCTCGAAACTCGATAGTTGAAGTTCATGACATTGAAACGTCGTCTTCCCCTTCTAAGAGGAAGAAGAAACTGACATACAAGCTGAGGAAGAAAACAGTGGACGGAACTTCTAAAGTTGCCCTTATTCCAGCAGAGAAAGAAGCTTCCTCGCAGCACTTAGAAAGTTCTCTAAAAGGCCCGTCGAACCTTACCATTCCTAATAATCTTCTCAACTATGGTTTTGATGATCCAGAGGCCCTTAAGCTCCATTTGCCCGTGAGAGTCGATACAAGCGCTCAATCCCAAAACCAAGGGAAAAAACTCCTATTAGTAAAGAAACTGGTCCATCGGGGGGAAACACTAGGGCACACAAACACATGCACTTCACCTTGCACTTAAATTTCTGTCATCACTCTACTCTTTACTAACTTTTCGTTACTTAAATTCCATGTAGGTGACATGGGACGTACGCATGGACTTGATCGCCTTCGCGATTCATCGATTTTCCATACCCGGCCGGCCGGGGCTCGGGTTCCGGCAAGCATCGAGATAGAGACGACTCTGGCGATCGAGACTACTACCGCTATGAATCATCACACCAAAGAAAAACTTATAGTCATTCCACCTATCCATGCGATCCTCCTCCTTAGTCGAAGCACAGCAAAGGGAAACCTACACATAAGGGGTCCCAGCCTGAGGCCTATCGGGATCAACACTCCGGTTCATCAAGTACCAGGCAATCTCGAGATCCCCACAGAACACCCACGGTCTCCAAGCATGCCCCTCTCGCTCCTGTTTTCGATCCATCGGTGGCAGACCGACATGCTGAGCTTAAAGCCTCATTTCTAAAGATATGCTTCGATGGCTTAAAATTTCTTCCAACGATTCACCAGATTCCACGACATGTCAAACAAAGTGCCATTGCTTGCACTAATGACGTTTCTGTCCAGCACGATGCATTCGTGCACTTAGCCGAAAAAGTTTAAGAAGTCTCCATAGAGCATCAGCATGAAATTGATCGCTTGAAGCTCAAGGCTATCCATGATAAAGATATTATTAAATCCCAGGACGAAGCGCTTGCTTCTTACAAGTCTCAGCTTGAAGCTTCCCAACAAAGCGCCAAAGATATGGCTGAAGCCGTCAATTGCCTGGCGACAACTCATAAAAAAGAAATTGACGAGGCGGTCCAACGCTGTGGGGCCCTCGCCTTAGAGAAGGACTCAGTGTAGAAGGAAAGAGATGCATTTTCTCTCCGAGTCAAGGAGCTGGAGGATCAACTCCGTAAAGAAAGAGAGGAGAAGACCGCTGCCAAGAAGAGTCGCAACGATATTGCTACGAGATCGTTGCTACACGACTTCTGAAGGCAAAGCTTGACGACAAGCGTTCTAAGTCGGGATGCTAAAGGACGACGCCCGCGAAGAGGGCAAGAAAATAGCATCTACGGAGATTGAATCTCGCCTCGAGGCGGCTAAAGAAGCTGATAGGTAGGAGGTCAAATGCAAGTTCAACCCACTGATTGCAGAATTCAATACCCGTGTCCTCATACATCGGGACTTAACTTTTTAGGGTGAAGGCTACCTCGAAACCCTAGCTGAGGCGTAGGAGACTTTAATAGAAATCAGGAAGGTCGAACTTGGCACTGAGGAGGTCGATGAAGATGCTTTAATAAAATAATTTCTTAAGAGGAATGAGCCTTCAGACCTGTCTGTGGTGAAATCTCTTTACTGGAAAGGTTCCCCCTCATCGAAAGGGAAAGATGTTATTGCCGGTCCATCTGAGACCAAGTCTCCAGCTCTTGCTCCTACTCAGTCGGCCGATCGGCCGATACTTGCTCCATTTGAGCAACAGGTGGTTATGACCCGGAGGACCCTGGCCTTGGCATTCACATTCTGTCTCCCATTCCAGAGGGTGAGACCCCTCGAAAGGATGAGAGTCAGCCAGAAGCCGGTATGTGACCCTTCATTTTAAAATTCCTATAGTCGTCGTTTTTGACGAGAGGTCATTGTATTCTAATGTTTGTTTTCCGTGATTTTACGCAAGTCATTCTGATCCTGAGCCCACTCCAAGAAGTGATGACGCTAAGGAGGTGAAGGGGAAAACAAGTGAGGCTACTCACGCAGGAGAGACTCTCGGTCCAGACATTCAGTTGATCGAGACGCTTGATGAGGATAAGTCCGAGACTTCATCTCCCATCGAGGGAAGTTATAAAATCGAGATCACAAGCACCTCTGAACATACTTCTGAAATGAGCATGAAGGAGCAGCTCTAGAAGGAAAAGAAAACGACGGCTTAGATTAAAGTCGATCCTCGAGTCGTGTACCTAGATGATCCTCTGAATAAGCCGTTGAAGGTCATCCTCCTTGGCGGGTCCATGCCATTGGAGGTTCCTCGTAGTTCTTCCGTTGTTACCTCCCCATCAAAGAAAATTACCAAGGGAAAACGAACAGGAGAGGAGTCGTCTGAGAAGACGAAGGAGGGGAAAAATTCGAAGAAATCAAAGAAGTAATTGTTTACTCTCGTTCAATGAGAGTTAGTTTAGATTGTGTTATTATTTTTATTTATTTTCGAAGTCCATGTAAATAGTCTTTTGACTCTGAGTTTTGGAGGAGTTATAATAGAGACTTATTTTTGAATAATAAACCTTAGTTCTTTTGTCTTTCAAAAGACTTCTATCGTTCAGCTTTCTGTATGATTGTGGTTGAAACCCAAGCTATTGTGAGTTACATAAACTTCTCAATTTATCTTCATGTAACTCTGAAATTATTTGGTGTTGTTCATCTTTTATTCCATGCTTCAAGCACTTAGAATATTTTTTAGTCCGTACATCGAGGACTTGATGACTTCAAATCATTTGTGTCCTAGCTCGCACTCCGGGTACTTATAGAATTTAAGCCGTTTATACTCCAATCCGCACTCTGGGAATTCAGAGGACTCCAGTCCACACTCTGAGGGATTAGAGATTTTTAAGTCGTTTACACTCCAGTCCGCACTCAAGGGACTTAGAGATTTTGAGTCGATTATGCTCTGGTCCGCACTCAGGGGACTAGGAGATTTTGAGTCGTTTATGCTCTAGTCCACACTCAGGGGACCCAGAGTACTCCAGTCCGTGCTTAGGGGACTCGGAGATTTTGAGTCGTTTATACTCTGGTCAGCAATCAAGGGACTCAGAGTACTCCAGTCTACGCTCAAGGGACTCGGTGATTTCGAGTCGTTTATACTCTGGTCCGCACTCAGGGGACTCAGAGTACTCCAGTCCGCACTCAGGGGAATTGGAGATTTTGAGTCGTTTATAGTTTGGTCTGCACTCAAGAGACTCAGAGTACTCCAGTCCGCACTCAGGGGACTTGAAGATTTTGAGTCGTTTATACTCTGGTCCACACTCAGGGGACCCAGAGTACTCCAGTCCGCGCTCAGGAGACTCAAAGATTTTGAGTCATTTATACTCTGATCGGCACTCAGGGGACTCAGAGTACTCTAGTCCGCACTCAGGGGACTTGGAGATTTTGAATTGTTTATACTCTGGTCCACACTCAGGGGACCCAGAGTACTCCAGTCCGCGCTAAGGGGACTCCGAGATTTTGAGTGCTCGTGCACGTTCGTACATCAAACAGAATAATGTACCTCTTAGTTGTTTGCCACAGAGTTATCATACACAGAAACATCAACAATCCATCGAAAAAATGGCTTCAAGCCTTTATTAATGTAAACAAGCTAAATTGTCTTATTACATGTCGTAAACTAAGAATCAATGAAATAAAAACACGTTGGAAATAATTGCAACTAAAATATGAAAGAAATGAACTAAGTATAATAATGCCGCAAATGCTCGCTATTCCATGCTCGGGGGAGTGTCGCACCATCCACGGTCGCTAGCTTGAAAGTTCCTTCTCCAAGCTTCTATTCCATGACATATGGACCTTCCTATGCAGGGTTCATATGTGATGGGACAGAGAAAACTCGTTTCAAAACTAGGTCACCCACATCAAAGATTCTCGGTCGGACCTTTTCGTTATAATATCGAGCGACTCGGTGTCTGTATGCGGCCGCTCTTAAATTAGCTTCTTCGTGTTTTTCATCAATGAAGTACAGTGATTCTAGCAAATGTTCCTGATTCGACTCAGAGTCATAATAGGTTACCCGATGTGATGGAACTTCAAGTTCTACGGGTATAGCAACGTCCATGCCTTATGCCAATGCGAATGTAGTGTGGCCAGTCGCGGACTTGTGTGTGGTTCTATAAGCCCAAAGCACTATTGGAAGTTCATCCACCCACTTGCATCTAGCCTTTTCCAAACTCTTTTTTAATATGGACTTGATTATTCTGTTCACGGGTTCCACTTGTCCATTGGCTTTCGAATGAGCAACCGCTGCAAACTTTTCTCAATACCATATTTTTGGCAAAACTCTTTGAACTCTTTGCTTTCAAATTAAGCTCTGTTGTCTGTAATGATGGTCCGTGGAAGGCCAAAACGGCATATAGTATTTCATACAACGAAATTAACGACCTTTTTTGTGGTGATAGTGGCCAAAGGCTTTTCTTCTGCCCACTTAGTAAAGTAATCGACCGCAACAATCGCATATTTCACACCACCTTTGGATATGGGTAAGGAGCCGACTATGTCAATCCCCCACATTGCAAAAGGCCAGGGACTAACCATTTGTGTGAGTTCTGTCAGCGGAGCTCTCGAGATCTTTGCATATTTCTAACATTTGTCACATCTTCTCACATAGTCTGCGGGATCCCGATTTACAGCCGGCCAATAGTATCCATAGCAGATGATTTTCTTTGCTAATGTCTGCCCCCCAATATGGTCACCACACTCTCCTTCATGGGCTTCCTTCAGGACTCGTTTTATCTCATCATGGCTATGTACTAGACTAAGGGGATCGAGAATCCCCTCCGATACATTAGCCCATCTTGCATTACATATCGCGAAGCCTTACGAATGACTTGTCATCTTTCGCTCCTTCTATCGGATACGACCCCGTGTAACAAATATTGCTTGAATGGGGTCATCCATGATTCCTTCTCAATTTCTGTTTCTAACATGAAATCTACCTCCATCATATTTATGCTCGGAGCATGTAGGATTTCAACGGGAAACAATCCCATTTGCTGCGCATCGCCAGTGCTTGCAAATTTTGCCAATGAATAGGCGGCTCTATTTTGTTCAAGCGGGACATGTGAAATATCATAATACTCCAGATTCGCTAGCAGCTCTTGAACTCGTGCCAGGTATGGGGCAAGTCTCTGTCCCTTTGCTTGATAGTCCCCTCGAACTTAGTACACCACCAGTTGTGAGTCACAAAAGATTTCAACCGATCTTACCCCCAATTCTCTGATAAGTCTCAAGCCAGCAATCAATGCTTCATACTCGGCTTCGTGATTTGTTGTCGTGAATTCAAGCTTCAAAGCGTAATAAACTGATTGGTTTTCAAGAGTCATAAGAACTATGCCAGCCTCCGAACAACGGTCGTTAGATTCCCTGTCGGTGTACATTTTCCATCGAACGGGAGGCATGGCATTGTGACCGTTTGACTCGTCGAACACGGTGAATTCAACAATGAAGTCTGCTAACGCTTGCCCTTGTATGGCCCTTCGTGGAAGGTAGGTAATATCGAACTGACTCAACTCGATATTCCATTTTAACATCCTTCCAGAGGTTTCTGGTCGTTGGAGTACCTATTGCAAGAGTTAATCAGTGTAAACACTGATTGAGTGTTCCTGAAAGTATGGACGAAGCTTGCGTGATGCAATCACTAAGCAGTAAGCCAGTTTCTCAATCTTGGGATAATTTCTTTCTTCCCACGTCAAACATTTACTGACGTAATGCACTGGCTTTTGAACTCGGTCCTCCTCGCGAACCAAAGCCGTACTGATATCATGTTGGGATACAGTCAGGTATACATACAGCATTTCATGGTTGATTGGTTTTGATAACACCGGTGGACTTTCTAAATGCCTAACCAGAGCTCGGAATGCTTCCTCACAGTCGGATGTCCACTCAAAATTTCTCTTTCCTTTCTTTATCATATCGAAGAATGGAATGCACTTATCCGTAGCTTAGGAGATGAATCGACTCAACGCAGCCACCTTTCCGTTCAAGCTTTGTACTTGCTTTATAGTTCTGGGCACTTGTATGCCCCGAATAGCCTGAATCTTCTCCGGGTAAGCTTCAATTCCCCGTGTATTCATAATGAAACCCAAGAACTTCCCTTACACAACGCCAAAAGAACACTTTAAAGGGTTGATTTTCATCCCATAATGCCTTAGTATATCAAACATCTCTGCTAAGTCTCGAATGTGGTCGTTTGACTGTCGTGACTTCACGAGCATGTCATCCACATAGACTTCCATCATTCTACCAATTTGATCTTTAAACATTCGGTTCACCAGACGCTGATAAGTTGCTCCCGCATTTTTCAATCCAAAGGTCATCACTACATAGCAATATAACCCAACGTCTGTGAAAAAACTGGTGTGTTCTTGTACTAGAATGTGCATCGGGATTTGATTGTATCCCAAGTACGCATCCATAAATGACAGTAGCTCGTGTCCGGCCATGCTTTATTTAAATCAGAATAATCAATGCAAATTCTCCACTTCCCATTCGCTTTCCTAAGTAGCACAGGGTTAGATACCCATTCAGGGTAGGGGGCATCATGGACGAACCCATTGGCTTGGAGTTTTTCAACCTCCTCTCTGAGAGCGGCAGACCTCTCCGGGTCCATGCCTCTATTTCTGTCTTACAGGGACGTACTTCGGGTCTATGTTCAACATATGACTCGCAATAGCAGGAGAAATCCCGCACATATCAGAATGTGTCCAAGCGAACACGTCCAGGTTCGCTCGGAGGAAATCTGTAAGATCCTCGGCCAATGACGGGTCAAGTAGCAATCCAATCCTAAGAACTCGTGAAGGGTCATCCCGACTGACTGGAATGTCAATCGTCAGCTCAGCCAGTGCCGAATTCGCTTCCTTGGGTCCCCCATCATCATCTCTCTAATCTGTCTCTATAGATCCGAGAATGTGTCCTGGGCCATGGCACGGGCCCTACTTGTCAATTGTTAGTGTTTTGGATGCAGACGGAGTTGTCCGCAACCTTTCCTTTCTCTCTCCGCTAAGCCTCTCTCAGCTCTGCCACATAACATGCACGACCGGTCGCCTGATCGCCATGCACTACACCGACTCCTTTGTCTGTCGGTAATTTTAATGTCAAACACCATGGGGCCAAAGCTGCCTAAATTCCGCCAGGGCCGGACGACCCAGAAATACATTATATGGAGAATCTACATCCAACACTATGAACAGTAGGATTCGCACCCTCCTACGCTCACCTTCTCCCAGTTCAACTGGCAACTCAACATATCCCATCGCGTCAATCGCTGCACCATTAAAGCCATGGATACGGGCTTTAGATGGCTTTAAATCTTTTATCTCCATCTTCATTTGGTCATATGCCTTTTTGAAGATGATGTTGACAGAGCCCCCACAATCAATTAAAATTCTTTTGACGTAGGCTGGCCCGATCGTCGCAGATATGACCATCGGGTCGATGGTAGGAGCCTCCGCTTTGTCTGCATCTCGGCTCCTAAACAATATATCGCCTGTCATCATGCGTTGTTGTTTTGCAGGGGTTCCATCTTCCACATTCGAACAACATTCATAATCTGCATGCCTTAAGGAGGTAGCATATCGTTCCATCTCCTGCCAATTCTTGTCTGCAGGATGAGGTCCTCCGACTATAGTGTTTATGATCAATCTACCCACGGTACGGGCAGGTTCCTCTGGATGGCGTGGCGCCGGCCCGCGTCCGAGGTCTGATGTTCCTTTCCTACGCTCCTGTGGGTTCTTAACAAATTACTACAGCTTTTTCTGCTTGATCAACTTTTCTATGGCGTAATGGAGGTGTCTACACTGCTTAGTATTGTGCACGTGAGTCTCATGGAAGAGACAGTACTTTCCCGTCCGCTTCTGTTCCTCTGTGGACTCCTTTGGGCATGGCTTACTATATTGAAAGGTGTTACAGGTTGATGGATAAATATTTTCAAGAGACGTATTTAGGGGGTGTATTCATTGTAGGTTAGAATCCTTGGCTTTCATTTCCCCGCTTCTCTTTTCTTTCTAGGATTTCCTCCTCCGGACCCTTTAGATTGCCCAGACTTGTTCTGGACATTGACTTGAACCTTTCCCAAGTTGTCGTCGGATTGCTTTATGGCGATGTTACTTTTTACAGTCTCCTGAACACACTTTAGTGCCTTATCTCACCTAGTCGACCTGGCTTCTTCTCTTCTTATGAATTAATGAGCCTTTGAATAGATTCGCTCCAGCATTGTTGGAGGCTTTCCTGCCAACCAGTCTCCAAACTCCGAATCAAGATATACACCCCGCATTACCGCCATCAAAATTGCATGGTCGTTAGGATTGCTAACTTCAATGGCCGCAATGTGAAATCTCTGCAAGTATGCTTCCAATGACTCTCCCGAAGCCTAGATTACGCTTGATAAGGACATTACATCCTTTGGACGAGTAGCATGTATCCTGAATTGTTCTACAAATTTCATTGCCAGTTCGTCAAAGCTGGATATAGACTGCAGGGGAAGTCGAGTAAACCACATAGTGGCAATTCCATATAAAGTGATTGTGAAGCACCTACACTTGGTCGCATCATTTACTTGGGCAGAATCCATCATCCATTCATACCTCATTACATGATGTCTAGGGTCAGTCTTCCCTTCGTAAACCGATATAGTTTGCATACTAAACTTCCTGGGTTACTCGGCCTGTAGGATAGTATCTGTGAAGGGAGTATGACTCCAGGATACTCCCCAATATTCATTGGTCAAGCCTGGGTTCTCACTCATCAACTGCCTGACCATAGCTGATAAGTCCGGAGTTTGTATGGAGGATGAAAGGTTGGGTTCTATTCTACAGGAGCGCTCAGGTTGATGTCCCTTCTGCCAGCGATTGGCTAAACGTGCATCTCGAAGGCCAGCTTCATTATGATCTTGGTGAGCCGGGCGTCCGATCTCCTCACGTGCTTGATCCCTGGTTGATCGATCAATGGCACCTGCTTGAGCAGTTTCAGTCTTACGGCATTTACGCCTGGGAGGTTCATCGGCTGAAATTGAGCTATCAGATGAAGAATGAGGAGGAGGGCTACCTCCAGCATTCTAATGCTGCCGCTGAGTAAGCTGAGTCATAAGATTAGCGTTGGCCTGAATCTGCTCATTAAGTTGACTTCTACTTTCCTTGAGTTCCCTCATCAAGTCATTGAACTCCGTCCTCGTGATGACTTCCGTTTGAGTTTGGGCGATTGTCCCTGCACCTAAATTTGCTTATTGATTGCTAGGTCCAACTTGTTGCATGCTAGCCGTCTCGTTGACGTTCGCATTGTGAGAGGCTGATCGGGTACGTGGTCTTCCCATAGTAGAGTTTTTGGTCGAAACTCTGAGTAGATTGAGCGGATGTCCTATGAGTAGGTTGGATCTCCTTCGAGGGATTTATTTAATCCAGTAGCTACAAAGTAGATCCTATCGATCTGAGAATTCGATTCTCGGTGAAAGCATCAAAATGTTAGCACCAGAATTGTTCACTAACACCCTTTAGATAGATTGTATAGAGAGATTAATGAAGAAAGTAAATTAAAACAGAGGACTGTATACTAAGTTAAATGCAGAAAACAAGAACACCAGATTTATAGTGGTTCAGCGTAATTGCCTACGTCCACTTTAAGTTTCAATCTTTATTGGTTTCATAAGTGACTAAATACAGATACAATTTGTACTATAAAGACTTGAATACAAATGCTAAATGAAATAAAGTGAGTCTTGAAAGCGGCAGAGCCTCCCCAGTGTTCTCGAAAAAAGGTCCCAATCACTGTGCTCCTGCCCTTCTATTTATAGACAAAGATGGATTGGACTTCCCTAATGGGCCTAGGAGTAAGATACCTTGGCCCGTTATGAGCGACTTCTGTTTGTCGAGCCATAAATGCCGATCGGGAAATGCTGAGCCGTATCTCTAAGCCGAATGAGGCAGTGAGTTGAGTGAAAAGGGTGTAGGCCGGACGAAATCCGAAGCCGGACAAGATCTGATGTCGGACGAGGGGAGATGCCGAATGACATACTTATGCCGAGCAAGACCACATGCCGAGCGAGGCTGGAATGACGAACGAGGCATGAATGTCGAGCGAGGCTGAATGCCGAACGAGGCTAGAATGCTGAATGAGGCTGGAATGCCGAACAAGGCATGAATGCCGAACGAGGATAGATACCGAACGACCTTGTTATGCCGAACGAGGTTCATGCCAAACGAGCCTAGAATGCCGAACGAGACTGGAATGCCGAACGAGGCATGAACGCCGAACGAGGATAGATGTTGATCGACCCTGTTATGCCGAGCGAGGTTCATGCCGAACGAGGCTAGATGTCGAACGACGCTTGGATGCAGAGCGATGCTGGATGCCAGTCGAGACTTCTCTGTCGAACGATATGAAATGCCGAACGACGTAGCCGTGTCGAACGACCTTTTATGTTGAACAAGCCTTCTACACCAAGTCTCTTGTTGCCTGGTCAAACCACCGGGTAACAAAAATTAATTGGCTTGTTAAAGGGGATAAACCAAATGAATTCATTTTTAGCAAACTCAATGTTCTCAAACCTAAATGAAGGAGTAATTTCATTGTTAAAGATAATGGTTCATGGTCATCAACATCAAAAAAAATTGCTCATGAAGCTATTAACTACTTTTCTGATATGTTCTTATCATCTCAAGCTACATTCCAATTTCCAGGCATAACATGCAAGAAAGTCCTATCTGACAATGCAAGAGATAATTTATGCAACATCAGCTAGAGGAAATTAAAGCAGCCATTTTCTAGATTAATGATAACAGTTCCCGTAGACTAGATGGTCCTAACTCAAAATTTTAAAAAATCCATCGGGAGCAAATTAAATATGATATCTGGAATGCACTGAATGGTATTCTCCAATAAGGAAAAATTATTAGAGAAATCAATCATACATTTATCTTCCTAATTCCAAAAAAACTGATGTGGTTAATATGACTGATTTTAGACCGATTTCTCTATGTAATGTCTCATATAAAATTTTAGCCAACCTTCTTTGTAATCTAATGAAAGATTATATGAATGATCTTATTCCATTTAACAAGAATACTTTCATTTCTGGTAGAGTAATTACTTAGAATTCCCTGCTAGCATATGAAATGGTTAGAGGGTTCAACAGGAAAAATTCTAATAACCTATGCCTGAAAATTGATTTTCCTAAAGCTTATGATAAAATAAGTAGAGAATTTATTCACCATATGCTGATGTCTATGTGTTTTCTACGATTATTTGCTAATCTCATACATGAGTGCATTTCTACTCCTTCATTTTTAGTATTAATTGATGGTTCCCTCTATGGATTCATTGACAACCTAAGAGGATCAAAACAAAGGGACCCTCTCTCGCCATATTTATTCCTTATTGCTATGGAATTCCTTTCCATAAATCATGATGTAGAATACTTGAAAGGTAATATTATCCCCATATACTAAACTAAACCAATGATTACCCATTTGTTATATGCAGATGAGATTTTAATCTTGGCTAAAGCTACCACTAAGAATGATGAAAGCATACAGCACATTTTTCAAGACATGAGGATCTTAACTGGTCCTGACTTAAATGCAAACAAATCTGTTTTTTTAGTAAAGGTGCAATTAACAAGCATCAAATTGCTGATTTTTTTAAAATCAATGATGGAAACCTTCCAATTATATATTTGGGCATCCCTTTATCTAACAACAAATTAAAGGCAAGGGACTTTGGATGGTTAATAGACAAAATTAATGAAAAATTCAATCATTGGCACGGTAAGTTGATAAATATTAGTGGAAGAGCGGAACTAATTAAAACTATCATATACCGAATGATTCAATTTTGGCTACAATTCACTCAATTCCCTATGACAATTATTCAGAAAATCAACTCTTTTTGTGCTAATTTTTTATCGAAATATGAAGCTCATAAAATGAGTTAGGATGATGTTTGTAAAATAAAACGTGAGGGTGGTCTTGGAATAATAAATTTTGATGAAGTTGCCAAAGCAGTTGCTACAAAACTTTTATGGAATATATTCCAGGTGGTTCTCTTTGGGCCAAGTGGATGCATAATATGTACCGTAGTAATGTTAATTTTTGTTCTGCTACTATGGACAACAATTCTTCATATACTTGGAAATCCCTGCTAAGAGCTAAACAATGGTGCAAATGGTTAATAGATAGAAAAATTGTTAAGGGTGAAAACACTGATATCTGGTTTGACCATGGCTTAATGGTTCCTCTTTGATTGATAAATTTGGATGGAATACTATGTCTGTTACTGGTGGTTGTAGTAGAAAAGTATCCATGCTAATTTCAGATAATAAGTGGAAATAGAATATTGATTATGTTTCTACACAACTTCACCAATCAGTTCACAATATAACTATTCATAAGAAAATGAAACAAGACTTCTGGTGCTGGACTCCTAACAGTAATGGACAATTCACTATGAAATCGGCATGGAAACATATTAGATGCAAACATATTGATTCTAATTGGACAAAAATAATTTGGGATAAATATTGTGCTCCAAAGATGTCTATTTGTGCTCTCGTGGAAAAATTAAACAAATCAAATACTAAAGATAGGTGTAACAATTCATAATTTTCGATAATTTAAAAATTGTAAATTTAATAAGGTTTGGTGATTTAGTGTTGGAAGAAATAAAATTTTGTGATTTAATAATAAAATTTTGATACACTTTAAGTAAATCAATATTATAATTGCTTTGAATGTGATTCCAACTAATTAAAATGATTAAAAGTCATACTTGGTTATAGATTGTAAATTAATTATAATAAGGTGTGTATTAATTGATAATTGGATTTAAACAGTAAATGATAACTTAAATATTGATTTATTTATGAAATAATGTGTAATAGATTGAATTGGATAAATTTGTTTAATGTGAGTTGTTATAACATTTGTTTGTAAATAGTAAACTTACAAAGGTTATTAAATGTAGAAATAGTGACAATTGTTATTTGTTACCAATTAAATTAGTTGCAATTGAATGCCATTAAATATTACATTAATGTGAGTTAAGACAATAACTGAAAATTGTGAATGTAACAAAATGAATAGAAATGTTAATTATATTCATAAGGTAATGATTAATTTAATAAAAGAGTGAAACCAAAAAAAAATTAATTGGGATTTCAAATTTTAATTAATGTGATAAATCGACAAAAAAATTCAATATAATTGAAATAGTAGTTAATACAAATAAAAGATGGAAATTGTAGCATACTAATGAAATAAGATATAAACAAATGTTAACTATGCCTATAGAGAAATAAATGATTGAATAAAAGATTGACACCAAATTGAATCAAATTATAACCAATTGGATTTAATTAGAATTGAAATTGAACACTGTAATTAGTAAAACAATTGACATTGAATTATATGTAAATTTGTTTTAAAATTATTATAAATATCTATATAATCAAAAATGATAAAAATGATTAGTTAATTAATTTGAATATAAGAAGTGATAAATTTAATTTAATAATAATTTATTTAATGCAAAAATAGCCATTTGACCACCATCTTAGATTTCGACGAAACTAGTTTCATTGGATTCATAACGGTGAATTATTATAGGATTTCAAGTTTTGTAGCGATCAGACTTGTCGTACGATCATACGGACTTGAAACGCCTAGAAATCAATTTAATTCAATTGAATCAATTTGAAATAATCTGATTTTAAGGTAACTTTTTCCTACGATGGAATTAGGACTTGAAACCTATACCATTGAGTTTAGAAATATCGAAAACATCTATTTTGATATATGGGATGATCCATTTCTGTTTTGGGAATGAAACGGGCTTTTCGGGTCGTTTATCGTTCAACTTTCAAATCGATCTAGCCCGTTCATTCCTATTTCTGATCTGCCTATATATAGCCTGTTATAAACCATAGCTATTTCTTATTCCATTATTCTGTACGTACAAATTCTATCTGCTTCTCTCTTTCCAATGGCAGACAAATAAAACCAATTCCCAATTCCAAATTCAATTTTAAAACGAAATCAAAAATTCAAATTCCTCAAATCCTGTCAAACTTTATATCAATTCGAAGCCCTCAAAGAGCTAACCTAGAACTGCAATTCGTTTTTGTCATCGAATAACCGTTGGTCTAAAAATCAAGGTTGAACCTTGGCAGTTCATTTAAGGGTTTTGACGATCCAACAGTGGATCGTCGACAGTTTGACGATCGGAGTGTGGCGTTGGGAAGGTGTTGTCAAGCAGGTTCGATCAATCTGACTACTTGGGGCTAGAAGTGCTTGGATTCGTAGCAATTGGAGGTCAAAGGAGGTGGCGTCTGTGGTTGACTGGGAGAAATGGAGAGGCGCGCGCGGCCACGACGAGGTTGGCCAGGTCAGAGCATGGCGGCGACGCTTCCTGAGCTGGGTTGTTCGTCGTGATTTGGCGACAATTCGAGGAAGAACAGTGGTGGCTAGTTCATGGAATGAGGCGATGTACAAGGGTTCGAACGAACGCAAGTGCTTAGGTTCCAGACGCGTAATGACGTGTGTTGTAGGCAACGTGATATTTTTTTATTTAATTTAATTTTAATTTCCAAACATTTTAATAAGCATAATTTTTACGTACGAGGTTGGATTTGCATGCGGTTTTTCTTCTGCGATCGTATCAAAATTCTTGACATTTTGGCGTTGGCTTGGCCGGATTTTGAGACTGTCCAATTTTAAGCCTATTTTTGGATTTTAAATCGATTTAAAATCAAAGGTGAGCGTTTTAAGCCACTCACAATTATTAAACTATCTTATGTTAGTTAAATTAAATTTATTATGTGATTTGAAATTTATTGATTGATGTTTGGTATGTTTAAATTTTCATTTTAGTTAAATTTGACTTTTATTGTATTTAACAATCGTTTAATTTAATATTGAATTTAATTGTCGATTTAATGCTTGTTAATGATAATCAGTTATTTATTGATGTTAGTGGTTGATTTGGATGATGATTGTGATGTATGTTTGATTGTTGATATCGAATGACCAGATGTTATATTTTATATGTTATAACACTGCAAGTTCCTTATGGGTTGAAATGATACATACCCAAATGATCTATAGACTAGGGAAGAATCATTACAGGTTGGAATGATAGACTTGAGCGATTTTATGGATTTTTATTTAATTGGGGATTGTGGTTTGAAATGATATATAACCGTAAAATTTTAAATTGCAGGTTGAAATGATAAATATCTGTACCACTTGACCATATGGTAGAAAATTATATACGGACACCGAATTGGTTAAACTTAATGATTTCAAATTCTTTAAATTTTGAACTCGGTTAACTGGCATTTTGAAAAATAAATGTATATATTTAAACTAAATTATTTTCAAAAGCCCAAGCGTTAATGTTGAAATTGGAATTGATTTAGTGAATTGTTCAAAGGATTTAAATTAGAATTTCAAAGTAAGGTGTTGAAGATAAATGAATTTATCGGACTTGAGTTATTGGAAATGTTTGGATATAACTTTGAAATCTATTTTAAATTTATTTAAACTATTTTAATCAATTTAAAACTTTTTTAATTTATTAAATCTAGTATAACCTATTTAATCCAATTTAAGCTATCTTTTTTTCCTATTTTAAACTAATTAAAATTATTTAATCTATTTTAAATCTATTTGATATAATTTAAATCCATTTAATCTATTTTAAATTTATTTAATATATTTAAAAATCTACTTACTAAAATTTAAATTTATTTAATCTACAATTAATCAATTTAAAACATTTAAACCTAATTAAATCTATTTTATCTATACTTAATCTATTTAAATCAATTTAAATCTAGTTAAATCAAATTTAAATCTATTTAAACTATGTTAATATTTGAACTATTTTACTATTTAAACTATTTCAATTTATTCTAACTATTAATCTATCTATGACTATCTAAACCGATTTTTAAATTTTCAGACTGTGTAAAGTTGAAGTATTTATATTTAAATCCTTGATGATGATGCAACTTAAGTAGGAATTTGGAATTGATATTTTTTAGGAAATGACATATTTGAGTAAATATGAATTTAAAAGTGAAGATGATTTTGAAAGCGAATATGGTTTGGAAAGTTAATATGATTTCGAAAAATAATATGGTTTGAAATCGAATATGATATTTTGATATTAAGTATGAATTGACTTTTGAAATGTAAGAGAACCATCCAGAGTGAAATAAGCGTTTGGTTATTAAATAGACCGGGATTGGATATTGTCATACTCTCTGCCAATACCGAAAACCACTAACAACTGTGTACGTGGTGGAGATTCTAGAAATGAAGTAGGATGGTTTGGCGAACGACTGACTCTCGTGAGTCAGGTTGATGCGGCTAAAATAGGAGCTACACGGGCCAAATGAGGTCATTCCTACGATCGAGCACATTTCTGTGATACCATATTATGACTTTGTGATGATTTGGTGGCCACCCTTGATTTTGATTTGGGAGTGTGTACCAAGGTGGGCGGCAGTAGCCGCTATGCGTTTCCACTAGTCCGGATTCATCATTGGTATATCTACCCTGGGCATTGCCTCGGGTGCCTTGTCGCATGCTTTATCACGCCTTCTACGAGTTTGTTTAGTGTCGTACATATGGAGTGCTCCCTGATAGCCCAGCTACGAGTGGAGTTTACAATATCTATATAAACTACTGCGTTATATAAAATGTGTTAAGGGGGTATGGGTATCGCGTTAACACTATTTTAATACTTTACTGTAGATATATTATAATAGCGTATTGTACTACATAGTAGATGGTTTAACAGATCCTGATGCGCACGTAAATGTGCATATTTTTACCACCATATTTAACCTATTTAAATTGAATAAATGATCATATTGGGTATTTTAACTTTTTTAAACCAAAATTCAAATTATTTTCAAATTGTCACATATCCATCTTCATATAGGGGTAAAACAGTCATTTGTGTGCATATGTTTCTTTGAGAAAAATTAATTGGAAATTTATATATATTTTTGTAAGAATTTGATCTCAAATATGAGTGGTTTCATGACGGAATATGCATGCACAAAGAAGATACAAAAGAATGAAGATGTAAATAATTCAAAGTGAATAACATGGAGGACCCTACCTACCTACCCTTAATGTACAAACTAGAGGCTAATGCACATGCTTATGGAATTAATGGCTTCATGTACACTTAAATATGGATTATGGCATGCTAATGATTACTTGGTGGCCACACTACCTCATGGGCATTCCCCAAAAATATGAATTAGGGTTTCATACATGTATAAATACCCATATGTTTCATGTAATCTCTCACTCTCCTCTTACTCTCTCTTCCTCTTCATTAGTTTAGGCTCAAAATAAAAGAAAGCTCTCTTTCTCTTGTCATGGCTACTTAGCGATTTTTATTTTATGTAAATTTCTTTTCATTTTATGCGATGTTAATTATTGTTTCTTTTTAATTACATGTACATTTCCTTTTATGCAAGTAGTGTAGATCTCTCTTATTTCATGCAAGTAGATTAGTTTTGTTTCTTTGCGTTGCTCTCTTTTTCTTTTTCTTTTCCTTCAATGTTGCAAGCTATATTTGTTGTTTTGATAACAAATATGAGAGGCTAATCCCTTCAATTTAGGGGTAATGAAGCCTCTAATCATGTAGCTTCAACATTTTGATAATTATAGCTCTCTTTTTGTGCTTAATGACAATGTTTGAAGTGGTTTTATTTGTTGTTTTTGCTTTGAATTTGATAGCCTATATTGTTGACACCATATAGGCTATGCTCAAACAATCACTAACACAAATGCCACTTCATCAAAATATGATTATGGCATAAGAAAGTGATTTGAAATTAAAATTCGATGGTCTATATTTCTAATTAATAGTTAATAGGCCATACTTAAAATAGATTTCATTTTCAACTTTGTTTCCATTTTCATGAGAGTTGGTAAGTGATTTAAAGGTTGTGTTATAGTTTGATGGCTTATGTTGAGCTAATTAATAGCACAAATGAGTCATACTTATGATAAACACATCGTTTAAATTCACTTATGGCATAAAAAAAAGATCATAATTTCATAATTTGTTGAACAATTTGATTGAATAGAATTTTAAAATCTACAACTCCCTACGGATCGACCCGTATTCGCCACGTGCTACATTCGTACACCGTGCTCTTGCTGTTATTTTTAATTTAAATTCGTTCGACGGTGTTCTAAACCGATAGAATTTCCGTCGTTCGAACAAGTTTTTGACGCCGTTGCCGGGGAGTTGCTTTGATTTTGATTTTCTATTCTTCGAATTATTTTTCTTTGATTTTTGTGTGTTTTTATTTTGTGTATTTCATTAAAAAAAGCGAAAAAACATCCACAATTTCATAAATTTTCTTATTTCACTTTATTTTATTTTACATCTGCATTTATATTTGGTTACTCTGTTACATTTCATTTTGTGTGACACTGTTGCATTTCTCCGCACACAACTTCCTCTCTATCTCTATAACCCCTATTCATCAACACCTCAACTACTACTCAAAGCAATACATCCTCCTGACCACTTACTTCCTAACTGCCATTCATACTTCACAAACTGTTGCAATTTGCATACAACTATTTCTGCCAAAACCCATCTACATCCATCAAGCAACCACCAAACTCTCCTCTACAATCATCTTTGCACACTGCATCATCTACTGCATTTCTCCCCTGCCACCACCTATTGACTGCTAACAAAAATTGCTCCTTTGATCATACAACAGACCATCACAAAATCCACTCCACTCTCTGTTCAACTTCACTACAACTTTATGTTCAACCCGCTACATCAAATACCCCACTTCAACAGCATAACCACAACCTTTGTTTCAAACCACTAACCATCATCTATGCCATTCACTTCAAACTCCTGCACATATCTTCCTCATAACAACTCTCCAGTCAACAGTGCATCCAATGTAACGACCCAGAATTTTTATTAATTAAAAATTGAATATTTAATTAATTTTAAATATTAATAAGTGAAATTTATAAGTCGAATAAATTTTAATTCGAATAATTGGATTTAATTGAATAATTAAATCGATAATTTAATATGTGAAAATACAGAAATAATTGAAACTTGAGTTAAATATGATTGAAAATGATTCGTAAAATTTTATTTTATCATGTTGAAGTTAGAATGATATTTTAGAACTTTTAAAATCGAATTAAAAGTTTATTTGTGAAAATTGAATATTTTAATATTTAATCGACTAGTGAAATTAGCCAATTTTCGAACAGTCTCAGAATTGGACGAAACTAGTTCCATGGATGTGTAATATTTTGTTATTAACGGATTTCAATTTTCGTAGCAATCGGAGTTATCGTTTGATTGTGGCATCTCGAAACGCATCAAAATTGTTTTTTAATATTAATTTGGCGAGTGAAAATAGCCATTTTTCAAACAGTATCGGATTTCGAAGAAACCAGTTTCATCGGATCCGTAATGTGATATTATTGTATGGTTTACAATTTCGTGTCAATCGGATTTACCGTTTGTCCAGTGCAATCTAAAACGCCTAGAAAATCGTTTAATCGGTTTAATTTTAAATTGAACGTTTATTGCCATAACTCGCACAGATGACCGAATTAGCTCCCGAAACACGTTCCATTGTGTTCGGAACATGGAGTAAACCTTAGAAACACCAACCGGTACGCTTCGTTTGGAGTTCGGAAATTCCGGGATGAATAGTGTTTGCAAAATTTTCTATATAAGCCCCTCCATTTTCACAAATTTCAACAAAACCAAAATCTAACCCTAATTTCTTTAGTAGCCGCCACCTACAACACCAATGGCCGAAAATTTTCAAGTTTCTTCTCTTAATCACTCTCAATCCATAAGTTTTTAGGAAATATGCTCAACTACAAAGTCGAAGAGCACGATGAGAGCTTTGATTCTATACGGTGATGATCGTGTTTGGAGCGTCAGAGGGGGAGAAAGGGGGGCCGGCGGCCTGCTGTTGTGCATTCAATTCGAGGGCAAGGAGATGGCCGAGCTCCACCCCATGGCAGCCGAAGGTAGCTCTCATCACGAGCTTCGATATGGCAGTAGCTGACCGAGTTCTAGATCGTTAGTGTGGTTGCATAAATTAACCCTAATTTGAGCAAATGGGTTCGGCTAGGTTCTGTAGAAGTAACGTGAATAGGAGATGAAGCAGTGAATGGTCATGATGCAGGAGGCAAGGGATCAAGGGCTGTGATTAGATTTAGGTTTGAAAATTTAAATAAAGGTTGTAAATTTATAAGTATATAATTCGTGTAACTTTAAATATTCGTATCGTTTTCATACGAGGTCGAAAACGCGCGAAACCAGTTGCGTTGGAATCGTATGAATGAGCACTACGCTATGGAATTAGATTGGAGTCGTTTGGAGTTAGTGATAATTTCGGGTAAAATTAAACGTCCGTTTAATTTTATTCGAAATAAATCGCTAAAAGGAAATCGAAATTAAGGTGAGAACTTCTCACTCAATCGAATCAGTTTCGATTTTTAATTTTAAATAGTTAGATTTAAAATTCTTTATTGTATGTTTGAATGATGATTGTTATCTATTTATTGTTAAAATAGACATTATGCGCCGTTAGTAAGCGGATGTTATTTATTAAAAACATATACCGCGAATATTTCATAAACAGTGAAATTGGTATTATTTGCGTACTTGGAATTGATTTCCCGCATTATATAGCGGATGAGACCCTATTGTGCCGTCTATTAAGCGGATAATATTTTAAATCCCATATACCGCGATAATTTCGTAACGGAACGGAATTGGTATTGTGCTAACATCTTTGGATGCAGGAAAATAGGTTGGAGGGATCCAACTGGATTCCTCAACAATATTTATTTGATTATGGATATTTTGATATTCGTTGATTATCATATCGGTATATGATGTCGTTGTTGTCATGATTGACTATTTGGTGTGTAGCATCATTGGGCCAAATTTTGGAATTTTAAAAGGATTTTTAAAGTGATTTTGAAGTATACGTTTATAAATATTTTTGGAATCGATTCATTTTAAATAAATAAACGTTATAATTTTAATGTTATAAAAATTATGATTTTTGAGAAATATAGTTAAAAGTTGATTTTTGAAAATATGGGGTTAATAATTTTATAAAATAGTTTAAATTGGGATTTTTGGATTTATTGTAAAAAGTTTAAAAATAGGATTTATAAAATTTAATTATTTTATAAATTAAAATGATGAAATTATAAAGGACTTTAAAGACGTTTTGAAATAATAGTATAAATTGATTTATATAAAGGATTTATAAATTGATATTTATAAATTAAAATATTTGAATTGTAAAACGAGTTTTTATAAGTATTAGAATGAATTATAAATGAATTTCGTAAATGAATGAAATTTATAGAATTATAAACGGTAAAGTTATAAATGGAATTTTATAAGCAGTAGGTTTATAAAATTTGTAAAGTTATTAAAGGAATAGATTGGGGTAAATAAATGAATCTTATAAGTTATAATATTTATAATTTGGGAAGTTTAAAAAGAACGTTTTTATAAACAAATAAATTATAAGTATTTAACTTATAATATGAACTTTTAGTATATCATTGAGATATGAAATTGAATAGGTTAATAAATGAAATTATAAAAGGAAGTTGTTATAAAATAAATAGAAATGGAATTTATAAACATTGTTTTATAAATTCGCAACGACTTATTTTGATAAGTAAATTGTTGTAACTTATTAATGGAGTTATATTCACGTTTTATACAGTGAATAATCCTTTAAAATAAAATGAATAGAAAGGATGAAATTGGTTAACGAGGTATATTCACGTTTTTGAATAGTGAATAATATGTTAAAGAAAATGTTTTGGACGTGATGTTTTAAATAAAATTAAAACAATCTAACGATGTTTTTAAAATGTGTTAAGATTCGAAACCATAGATTTCAACATTTATTGTTGAAATAGACGTTTTCGAGAAATAGAAGGAAATGGTGGACTATAACATTGTTGTTATAGTAAATGATTTCCGAAAGGAAATGTTTTGTATAGTATTGGGATTTACATATCTATTTTAATTTCGAATCCCTATACTGGTGATTTTGGGACGTCGTAACGATGCTTTACGCAACATTCGTTTTAGCCCAAATAAATATGTTTAAGAGAATGATTTCCTTAAAGAATGAAATATATACTTAATCTCGATTTAAGTATATTGAATATTTTCCAAGTGTAAAAAATAAAAATATTTGTGAAATTACTTAATAAGTAAGTAAGTATGGAAATGTTTTCCAATATAAAGTGAGTATTTTGAGAATTTATCTTTTTGAAGATAAATTGAAAAAAATGAATAATTGAAATCGTACATTCGTAGATATTTTGGAATGTAAATTCACTATGGAATTTATAAAAGAAAGGGGAATTTGTTTAAAAATAAATATTGATTTATTTTTGAGGTATTGAAATTTTATATCTTGTAAAGATATTTTTTGGAAATAAATAATTTGGAAAATTATTTGGAATCTGGTGATGTTGTGCATATCCATTGATAGTAACCGACTATCAATATTTACCTTTGAATGGGTATTTGTTGTGATTTGTTTGAATTTGAATGCCACATTTATTTTTGAATAAGCGCTCACTATTCGGGTTAGCCGGGAAAGGACCTTGGGGTCGTATAACTCATTTCGAATATGTGATTCGACATTGGATAACATTTGAAGACCGGTGTTGAAGACCGGGTATTTGCGAGAGCGATAGGATGACCTGTCGATTGACTTTACATCGAGTTTCTCCGGTATAGAGTTCTCCATATGTGATGGGGAATCCGATCAGGATTGTGGATATCCGAATTGCAAGGACTTCTTTGTAAGTGCCTTCGGTTCTGTTCGAGCACGGAACAGACTTGTATGGATTGTATGTCTGACGTTACAAATTGAGATATAAAGCAGATTTCTTTCAAATATATTTCTGTTGGTGGCAGAGAATTTATTCTCTTAGCTTAACACCCTTCTCTGAGACGTATGAGCTCAGAGGTTATGTAGTTGAAGGTTATCAGCGATATATTCCCAATTTGGTAATGTGACATGCTGAGTGTTGGTGTGAAATGATCATTTGTGATATGATCATTTGTTTGATCACTTACCTTTGTGATCATTTCTATGATCATTTGTTGACCCAAAGCACAGCTTTTGTATAAAACGTGGCTTTGTGGACGAGACTTCGTCGAGCCTTACACCCCGGAATGGTCAAAACAGGAAAGTTGCGGTAAGGTTATGAGGGGTAGCTCCCTTTAGGGTATGTGCATTTCCTTCTGGAAAAGGGTGGTATCATGGTATGGAGCCCAGATACTTACTCATGTTGAAACACTTATTATTTTGGTGTGATGTTGATTACGAGCGCTCGGATAAAGGTCCCAAAGGACCGGGGGATGGCATACTCGTGTCAGTAGTTACCCAGTTAGGGGTAACCCGGCCTTGTGTTGGCAGAGATCCGGTTTGGTTCTCGTGGACATCCTTCTAGAGGCGTTCTCATGTGGCAATGGGAAGTTCCTTGGCCTGACCATTTGTTGGAAATCCAAAGAAACAATACGAGACTTGTACGGTTTTAGTTGTAGAACCTGCCTCCTTAGGAGGTATCTATAGCGGGCATAATATAATGGTACCTATGCTGGCTAAGATTTATATTCTACTTTCGAAATGATTTTCCCTACACTATGCACTAATAATAATATCAAACGTTTCTTTTTAATGCGTATCAAGCATCTTTGACTATCATAAGGAGAAATCTCCTTCAAGTCTGCGTTTGCATTGTGTGTGTGGTGGGAGGTCTTATGGTAGTCTCATTTTTAAAAGCATTGCGAATTGACTTTAAAAATATTCCTCTATTTTGATTTTTAAGATAAATAAACTGTTTGGAGTTCTCACACCAGTCACATGACTAACTCGGAGTTTATTGTTTTCCTTCCTAAACTCTGGGTGCCCAACAATTTCCACACGGGCAGTCAAGAGTTAAGGTTTATCAGGATATTCTGGAATTCAGGAGTTGCTGGAGGCAAGATGGATGGCATGGCATATTTCTTGTATATAGTATTTCTTTTTCCACTGTTTTTTGTTGTTGTTGTACACTCTGATGAAAATGAAAATGTAATGTGATGAAATGTAATAACTGATATAGTTCTTTGTTTAAAGATTATTCATTTTTTTTATTATATGTTGTTCCGCTGCGATTGTGAGATTCTGATGCTGTTCTTGTTCTACCGTTGTCTTCTGTTCTATTCTATCTTTTTCTTTATTCTTCTACCTCTTTATTCTTCTTAAACCATAACGGTATGGTTTTTCGGCCTTCGATTGCTCGACAGTTGATACAGTGGACGTATTGATGTCGGCATTCGTGGACGAAAAATCGCCTATCGTCACAGCTGGTATCAGAGCATATGGTTAAGCGACAACCATGGCTCTGTTGGGTATTACTCATTATAGATAGAGTCAGTAGTACTCTAGAATGAGTTTGAGTATAATAATAGCTATGAGAGCGTATTTGTTAGTGAATATAAAATTTTTTTATATTGTGATGATTGGTTTGTTGAGTGGTATATGGATTCTGGTTAATACGAGTAATTAAGTTGTTGATAGGGATCTCTAAATACTTGTACGGAACAATTCGACACAGTATTGTTTTAAATTGGGTAAATGAAATAATTTTACCTTGATTTTATATTTTATATATAGAGGAATAATTTTTCAGAATTATTAAAGTGTATATAAGTGGATTGTTCAGTTGTTTGAATAATCTAAATAAAAACATGTTGTAAAAGAATAATTGTATAAGTAAAAAGAATTATAAGAATTGAATTATAATTAAAGTAATTTACAATTGCGAAATAAACTTATATATATATATAAGAAGTGAAACTATATGAATATATTTATGAATATGAGGTGTAAATAAAAAAATGAATTTAAAGTTAAATGGAAATTTACTTTAGAATTTGGAAGCTGAATTGATTTATAAGTGGGAATTTAAGTTATGTAAAACCAAGTGATGTTTATAAAATGGAATATAACTTAAGAGATGTTGAATGAAGTTGATATTGGTATCAAAGTAAATTAATAAAGTTAAGTGATAGATATGAACTTGAGTTATGTAATGAAATTCAACTTTTGTGATTGAATTGAATGAATGGATTAAATGTTAATCAATTGAATGTAAATTAAGTTGATATGAAATAATGAATGTAAGTGTTAATTCATTGAAATCTAATGTTATTGGAAGTTGAATAATTGAATGAAAATCAATTTAATTAAACCAAATTGAAAGTAAAGGTGTTAAACCAAATTGAATGAATATAAGCAAAGGAATTTGGTTGTAAATAATGTACATTGATTGTTATATGATTGTTGGTTGATTGTATATAATTCATTAAGATTTAATGAAATTGGAAGCTAAAGTAATTGAAATTCAATTGGAAGTTAAGTGAATCTTAAATAGAATTGAATTTGATTTGGAAGTGAACCAACTTGAATATGGATTAGTGAATATAAACTAATTGAAAATGAATGTTAGTAAAAACATCCACCGTTAATGAATCAAATGTGATTAAATTGAAAACCTATTTCATTGAATATTAATGAGAATATGAATGAATATTTATTGGTTATGGATGTTAGTTGAATTGAATGCTAGTTGGTTGATGGTTGAATATATTGCTTTTACTACGTTTGCTATGTTGGCATATATAGTTTTTATGATGCTATATGTTGTATATCGATACTATTGTCTATATACATGTTTCTCATCTGTTGTTAAGTGTTTAGTAGGTGCGGATCGCGTTTGCTTCGCATTTGGAGCTCGCTTTCGCGCTATATTAGCCGTATATGCTTGCTAATAAAATATAAGGTACATATCTCGGATTAAATACCGTACTTTTATACCTTTTTCCCTACGGGATGCCTCATCACTTGATGAGATGTATATTTGTGATATATATACTGTCATTTTTTTTCGGATCGAGCCGCGCAAAGGAGACTATGGCGAATTTTTCCGGAAATTTAAGGCGTTAGAAAATTTTGAGAAAAATTGGAAAATTTTGAAAACTTTAACTTTGATTTGGAGTTGAAAGTTAAACAATAGTAGTTGGTTTGAAAAGATAACTAAGTATGATTTGAAAACTTAGTAAAGTTATTGTAAGAAATTTAACTATAGATTTTGGGAAAGTTAATAGATTCTGTAACTTTTCTTACTTGGTAATTTCGAGGACGAAATTCTTTTAAGGGAGGAAGTATGTAACGACCCAGAATTTTTATTAATTAAAAATTGAATATTTAATTAATTTTAAAATTAATAAGTGAAATTTATAAGTCGAATAAATTTTAATTCGAATAATTGAATTTAATTGAATAATTAAATCGATAATTTAATATGTGAAAATACAGAAATAATTGAAAATTAAGTTAAATATGATTGAAAATGATTCATAAAATTTTATTTTATCATGTTGAAGTTAGAATGATATTTTAGAACTTTTAAAATCGAATTAAAAGTTTATTTGTGAAAATTGAATATTTTAATATTTAATCGACTAGTGAAATTAGCCAATTTTCGAACAGTCTCAGAATTGGACGAAACTAGTTCCATTGGATCCGTAATAGTTTGTTATTACCGGATTTCAATTTTCGTAGCAATCGGAGTTATCGTTTGATCGTGGCAGCTCGAAACGCATCGAAATTGTTTTTAATATTAATTTGGCGAGTGAAAATAGCCATTTTTCAAACAATCTTGGATTTCGATGAAACCAGTTTCATCGGATCCGTAATGTGACATTATTGTATGGTTTAAAATTTCGTGTCAATCGGATTTACCGTTTGTCCGGTGCAAGCTAAAACGCCTAGAAAATCGTTTAATCGGTTTAATTTTAAATTGAACATTTATTGCCATAACTCGCACAGATGACTGAATTAGCTCCCGAAACACGTTCCATTATGTTCGTAACGCGGGGTAAACTTTAGAAACGCCAACCGGCACGCTTCGTTCGGAGTTCGGAAATTCCGGGATGAATAGTGTTTGCAAAATTTTCTATATAAGCCCCTCCATTTTCACAAATTTCAACAAAACCAAAACCTGACCCTAATTTCTTTAGTAGCCGCCACCTACAACACCAATGGCCGAAAATTTTCAAGTTTCTTCTCTTAATCACTCTCAATCCATAAGTTTTTAGGAAATATGCTCAACTACAAAGTCGAAGAGCTCGATGAGAGCTTTGATTCTATACGGTGATGATCGTGTTTGGAGCGTCAGAGGGGGAGAAAGGGGGGCCGACGGCCTGCTGTTGCGCACACAATTCGAGGGTAAGGAGATGGCCGAGCTCCACCCCATGGCAGCCGAAGGTAGCTCTCGTCACGAGCTTCGATATGGCATTAGATGATCGAGTTCTAGATCGTTGGTGTGGTTGCATAAATTAACCCTAATTTGAGCAAATGGGTTCGGCTAGGTTCTGTAGAAGTAACGTGAATGGGAGATGAAGCAGTGAACGGTCATGATGCAGGAGGCAAGGGATCAAGGGCTGTGATTAGATTTAGGTTTGAAAATTTAAATAAAGCTTGTAAATTTATAAGTATATAATTCGTGTAACTTTAAATATTCGTATCTTTTTCATACGAGGTCAAAAACGCGCGAAACTAGTTGCGTTGGAATGGTATGGACGAGCACTACGCTATGGAATTGGATTGGAGTCGTTTGGAGTTAGTGAGAATTTCGGGTAAAATTAAACGTCCGTTTAATTTTATTCGAAATAAATCGCTAAAACGAAATCGAAATTAAGGTGAGAACTTCTCACTCAATCGAATCGGTTTCGATTTTTAATTTTAAATAGTTAGATTTAAAATTCTCGATTGTATGTTTGAATGATGATTGTTATTTATTTATTGTTAAAATAGACATTATGCGCCGTTAGTAAGCGGATGTTATTTATTAAAAACATATACCGCGAATATTTCATAAACAGTGAAATTGGTATTATTTACGTACTTGGAATTGATTTCCCGCATTATACAGCGGATGAGACCCTATTGTGCCGTCTATTAAGCGGATAATATTTTAAATCCCATATACCGCGATAATTTCGTACTGGAACGGAATTGGTATTGTGCTAACATCTTTGGATGCAGGAAAACAGGTTGGAGGGATCCAACTGGATTCCTCAACAGTATTTATTTGATTATGGATATTTTGATATTCGTTGATTATCATATCGATATATGATGTCGTTGTTGTCGTGATTGACTATTTGGTGTGTAGCATCATTGGGACAAATTTTGGAATTTTAAAAGGATTTTTAAAGTGATTTTTGAAGAGTATACGTTTATAAAATATTTTTGGAATTGATTCATTGTAAATAAATAAACGTTATAATTTTAATGTTATAAAAATTATGATTTTTGAGAAATATAGTTAAAAGTTGATTTTTGAAAATATGGGGTTAATAATTTTATAAAATAGTTTAAATTGAGATTTTTGGATTTATTGTAAAAAGTTTAAAAATAGGATTTATAAAATTTAATTATTTTATAAATCAAAATGATGAAATTATAAAGGACTTTAAAGACGTTTTGAAATAATAGTATAAATTGATTTATATAAAGGATTTATAAATTGATATTTATAAATTAAAATATTTGAATTGTAAAACGAGTTTTTATAAGTATTAGAATGAATTATAAATGAATTTCGTAAATGAATGAAATTTATAGAATTATAAACGGTAAAGTTATAAATGGAATTTTATAAGCAGTAGGTTTATAAAATTTGTAAAGTTATTAAAGGAATAGATTTGGGTAAATAAATGAATCTTACAAGTTATAAGATTTATAATTTGGGAAGTTTAAAAAGAACGATTTTATAAACAAATAAATTATAAGTATTTAACTTATAATATGAACTTTTATATATCATTGAGATATGAAATTGAATAGGTTAATAAATGAAATTATAAAAGGAAGTTGTTATAAAATAAATAGAAATGGAATTTATAAACATTGTTTTATAAATTCGCAACGACTTATTTTGATAAGTAAATTGTTGTAACTTATTAATGGAGTTTTATTCATGTTTTATACAGTGAATAATCCTTTAAAATAAAATGAATAGAAAGGATGAAATTGGTTAACAAGGTATATTCACGTTTTTGAATAGTGAATAATATGTTAAAGAAAATGTTTTGGATGTGATGTTTTAAATAAAATTAAAACAATCTAATGATGTTTTTAAAATGTGTTAAGATTCGAAATCATAGATTTCAACATTTATTGTTGAAATAGACGTTTTCGAGAAATAGAAGGAAATGGTGGACTATAACACTGTTGTTATAGTAAATGATTTCCGAAAGGAAATGTTTTGTATAGTATTGGGATTTATATATCTATTTTAATTTCGAATCCCTATACTGGTGATTTTGGGACGTCGTAACGATGTTTTACGCAACATTCGTTTTGGCCCAAATAAATATGTTTAAGAGAATGATTTCCTTAAAGAATGAAATATATACTTAATCTCGATTTAAGTATATTGAATATTTTCCAAGTGTAGAAAATAAAAATATTTGTGAAATTACATAATAAGTAAGTAAGTATAGAAATGTTTTCCAATATAAAGTGAATATTTTGAGAATTTATCTTTTTGAAGATAAATTGAAAAAAATGAATAATTGAAATCGTACATTCGTAGATATTTTGGAATGTAAATTCACTATGGAATTTATAAAAGAAAGGGGAATTTGTTTAAAAATAAATATTGATTTATTTTTGAGGTATTGAAATTTTATATCTTGTAAAGATATTTTTGGGAAATAAATAATTTGGAAAATTATTTGGAATCTGGTGATGTTGTGCATATCCATTGATAGTTCAATAACCGACTATCAATATTTACCTTTGAATGGGTATTTGTTGTGATTTGTTTGAATTTGAATGCCACATTTATTTTTGAATAAGAGCTCACTATTCGGGTTAGCCGGGAAAGGACCTTGGGGTCGTATAACCCATTTCGAATATGTGATTCGACGTTATGGATAGCATTTGAAGACCGGTGTTGAAGACCGGGTATTTGCGAGCGCGATAGGATGACCTGTTAATTGACTCTACACCGAGTTGCTCTGGTATAGAGTTCTCCATATGTGATGGGAAATCCGATCAGGATTGTGGATATCCGGATTGCAAGGACTTCTTTGTAAGTGCCTGTGGTTCTGTTTGAGCCCGGAACAGACTTGTATGGATTGTATGTCTGACGTTACAAATTGAGATATAAAGCATATTTCTTTCAAATATATTTCTGTTGGTGGCGGAGAATTTATTCTCTTAGCTTAACACCCTTCTCTGAGACGTACGAGCTTAGAGGTTATGTAGTTGAAGGTTATCAGCGATATATTCCCAATTTGGTAATGTGGCATGCTGAGTGTTGCTGTGAAATGATCATTGTTTGATCATTTGTGATATGATCATTTGTTTGATCACTTACCTTTGTGATCATTTCTATGATCATTTGTTGACCCAAAGCACAGCTTTTGTATAAAGCGTGGCTTTGTGGACGAGACTTCGTCGAGCCCCACACCTCGGAATGGTCAAAACAGGAAAGTTGCGGCAAGGTTATGAGGGGTAGCTCCCTTTAGGGTATGTGCATTTCCTTCTGGAAAAGGGTGGTATCATGGTATGGAGCCCAGATACTTACTCATGTTGTAACACTTATTATTTTGGTGTGATTTTGATTACGAGCGCTCGGATAAAGGTCCCAAAGGACCGGGGGATGGCATACTCGTGTCAGTAGTTACCCAGTTAGGGGTATCCCGGCCTTGTGTTGGCAGAGATCCGGTTTGGTTCTCGGGGACGTCCTTCCAGAGGCGTTCTCATGTGGCAATGGGAAGTTCCTTGGCCCGACCATTTGTTGGAAATCCAAAGAAACAATACGAGACTTGTACGGTTTTAGTTGTAGAACCTGCCTCCTCAGGAGGTAGCTATAGCGGGCATAATATAATGGTACCTATGCTGGCTAAGATTTATATTCTACTTTCGAAATGATTTTCCCTACACTATGCACTAATAATAATATCAAATGTTTCTTTTTAATGCGTATCAAGCATCTTTGACTATCATAAGGAGAAATCTCCTCCAAGTCTTCGTTTGCATTGTGTGTGTGGTGGGAGGTCTTATGGTAGTCTCATTTTTAAAAGCATTGCGAATTGACTTTAAAAATATTCCTCTATTTTGATTTTTAAGATAAATAAACTGTTTTGAGTTCTCACACCAGTCACATGACTGACTCGGAGTTTATTGTTTTCCTTCCTAAACTCTGGGTGCCCACCAATTTCCACACGGGCAGTCAAGAGTTAAGGTTTATCAGGATATTCGGGAATTCAGGAGTTGCTGGAGGCAAGATGGATGGCATGGCATATTACTTGTATATAGTATTTCTTTTTCCGCTGTTTGTTGTTGTTGTTGTACACTCTGATGAAAATGAAAATGTAATGTGATGAAATGTAATAACTGATATAGTTCTTTGTTTAAAGATTATTCATTTTTTTATTATATGTTGTTCCGCTGCGATTGTGAGATTCTGATGTTGTTCTTGTTCTGCTGTTTTCTTCTGTTCTATTCTATCTTTTTCTCTCTTCTTCTACCTCTTTCTTCTTCTTAAACCATAACGGTACGGTTTTCCGGCCTTCGATTGCTCGACAGTTGATGCAGTGGACGTTTTGATGTCGGCATTCGTGGACGAAAAATTGCCTATCGTCACAGCCAACCACTATAGTCATTCCTTCATCCACTTATCACTACCACAATTATCACCAAAACACTTCATATTCAAACCAAACCCCTGTTACCATATACAACAGCCTTCAGTTTCCTTACCATCACCATCAATTCAACACTACTGCTACTTCTGTCTGCATTCACAGCAACCACCACTTCAACCAACAAAACCTTCCTCTTGCCACTGACAGAGCACCTGTCCATATCACAGCCAAGGCCATCAACCTGCTACTTACCTTCAACATACTTACTCCTATCATCGACTGGTCACCATAATTCAACAACTACCCATCATTGCATACCACTGCAATTCTAGCTTCATTACCCCTTCATCAAACTGCCACCGCAAACCCAATTCACTGCAAGTAAACGCCTCCAATCACCAACCCAGTGCCCACACTGCTCATCCCTCCAGTCACTATCCACAACTAACCCGAAGTCATAAACCAGTCGTGAACCAACCAACCGCCAATTGCGACTTGTCACCATCATCAATCGCTTCTGCAATCAACTCGCAGCTTCAACCTTCATTAGCACACCCAAATTCGAGAGCAATTCCAATATCGAGCAGCTCTAGTCAACAAAATTCATAGCATCGAACCAACTCCGCAACCATCACCTTCTTGCAAACAACTGCAGTCCCCAAATCATCGTCAATCGCCACCAACACAGCCCTGAGTAACGTCCGCGACAACCTCGAATCTTCAATCACCGGTTATACAACTGCCTCAATTCCTAAATCGCTTCATTTCAATTGCCTTCTTCCCCCACAACCTGCGATAACCAAATTCACAACTGCCTCCATCTCCCTATACACCTTCCAGAAAATCACAGCAGCTTCCTATCAAGAAAACTGCCACCCCTACCACTGTCCCAGACTCAACATATATTGACTCCGACCTAATTCAATCCTATCGAATTTAGCTATCATGAGCTAATTCAATTTTCTACCATCTTTATTTCGATTACAAGTTGTTTATTGATTCTAAACTCTGGATTTGAGTAATTTCGGTTTTAACAAAATGAAATGCTAAAATGATTTTGGGTTAGCCTCGGTGAAACGAAGTAGCTGAGTGATTGAGTGATTTGGGTCGGGCCCTGATTAGAGTTAAAAAGGAAAAAAAAGAAAAAAGAATTGTTTTTCTACCTTCTTTTTTTTTCAAAAAAAAAAGATTTGCTCTTTCTTGGGGTAATCAATAAAATTTTGGTTTTGTTTTTTTTCCTTCTTAAAAAAAACAGAGTGTTTTGGTTTCAAATTTTTATTAGTCTCTTTTATTAGAAAAAAAATTGTTGTATATATCTTGTTTTTATTTTTAGGTTACCAAAGCAGGAAGTAAAGGGAGAATAGTTTGCTGAAAACCGCCTAGCTTGCTTGCCAAAAAAAATTTGTTGTTTTCATCTCTAGTTTTATTTCCTTTGCATTATTGTTTGCTTGCATTTAAAAAAAACTCATTCGTAGTTGCATTGTTAACACATGTTTAATTTCTGCTTTGCATTTCATATTAGATTTTGATTAATAATAATGGTTAGACATCGATAATGCTTAATTGTATATTAACTAATTATCTTCTTTGAACAATTTAATTTCTTGGTGTCTAGGCTACGACAGAGCAATAATCAACTATAAATATTACGGTGATTCGTAAATGTTATGCTGAATTGTTTCTTTGATGGTACTTAAACCTTCGGCAGCATTGCTACGGTGATTCGTGGTGCACCGATAAATCATGTCCGTTACCTGGTTGAGAACTATCTTGTTTACCTAAGACAATGTGTGAGTATATAGTTTTGAGTTAATTTAGGATAATCATTTGTAATTAAGTCTTGCATTCATTTAGTCGCATTAGTTCATGCATATTAAAAACAACAACAACAAAAATTTCAAAATCCAAAACTAAAATTTTTTTTGTAAATATTCCTTTTCCGTGGAAATTTTTAAATCCTTTTTCTTTTAAATTTCAAAAATCCAAAATAAATTAATTTCATCCTTGAAAATGTCCGAATTTCTATATTCACTTGAATTTTACAATAGTTGTGAAAATCAATATAATCCATATGATTTCACTTCAAATTCGTACGGATATTTTAACAACAACTATTCTTTAAACGATTCAAATTTTGGACAACAAACTTTTCAAAATAATGACCAACCCTCAAATCTCAAAAATAGCATTTCATCACTACTTGAAATCTCTACACAACAAAAGCAAGAGATAAGTGATTTGTGTAATTCATATTTGTCCAACAACTCGAATCAAAGTTTTCAAAATAATCAAAATTTGAATTCACTTCAAAATTCAAACGATTTCGAGTATAACCCATGCCATTTAAATTTTGAACTCCAAAATGAATTTCAAAATCAAAACGAAAATGTGATCCTCTTTTCAAATAATTTTGGCAATGGGAATAATCTCGACTATGATGCGGTCGAAAAATTTTGTCCTCAACAAATCCAAATCGAAAATTCTCAAGTTAATAACTACAAATTGGATTTTGTTGAACAAATGAACGAAATTTACGATGATCACACGGATTTGTTGTTTGAAACATATATGAAACAACGTGAAAAACAAAATCAAATCCCAATGTGTGACGAGTCAAATAATAATCCATGTTTTACCACAATTGACGATTTTCAAATAACAACTTTTGAAACTGAAAATGATGATCTTAATCAAGTTGTTGAAAACACGGTAATTGAGTTGGATTTCAATTCTTTTGAGGGTGTGGAACCAAATTTAAAATTCAATCTTCCTTTTCTCGATTTCGAAAATTTGAATACAACAGCTTTGGATTTTGAACTTGAGATACTGCAATGAAGTTGTTAATAATCCAACAAAGGAAGATGAATTTAACGAACACGATTTCTTTGGACTTTTCGAAGATGAGTTGTTGGATTCCAAAGGGGGCGATGTACATTACCATTTTGAAATCAATAACTTTGAAGAATTTTTCAGTGACAAACTTGACTTTCAATTTGGTGAAAATAAACTTGAATTTCAATCAATCATTGTATCTACCCCAAAAATCATCGAAAATAAAACAACTCGTACGATTTTTAATAAAACGACATTTGTTTTTTTCAAATCCACATTCGACTTCGAAATCTTTTATGGTATGGTTTTTCGAGCTTATGTTGTGTCTCGTATACTTGATGAGACAAATGAATCAATCTTTGGAAGACCGTTTCATTTACTTTTTGGCGATATATTTTCTGATGCCGTGTAAATAAATTTCATTTTCATGTAAATAATAATAAACGTTCCTTTCACTTGGGTTGACTGTGGGGACACAGTCAAAATCAAGTGTGGGGGGAGATTCATCTTCTTCTTGATTTTTGAGGATTAATTTTTAATTTTCCTTCCAAAAACTCAAAAAAAATTCCAAAAACAAAAGAAGAATTTTTTTAGCGTTTTTGATTTATTTTTAAAGAAACACTATAGGATAAATATATGGTTTTGGTTTATTAAATTGAAATTATTGAAAATTTATTTGTCTTAACAAAAATAAAAATGAAGTTTGATTATAAATAACAATGGTTTAACTAGTATGTAGGAAGATTCATATGTGTTAATTATGAAATACATCCTAATTGAAAATCTTTGTTTTAAAAGTGGTGAATTTAAAGTGAAGGATATAACATTTTTTTGTCTTCTAAGTTAAATGGTGCTAAGATGATTTTGCAAAACTCTCTCTCTCTCTCTCTTAAAAAAATAAAAAAATAATAACATCCAAAGTATTCACTGTCATTTAAAAGTCCTCACGGTTATGCATGGGTGAATTACCTGGAATATTTGATTATGTGCTTTCATACTCATTTAAAAGTCCTCATGGTTATGCATGTATGGAACACATGTAAAAAAAGAATAGACTTAATAAAAACCACCTACGGTCGATAGGTGTATGCACGAAAGTGTGTGCACTCGCTATGCTCTGTACTCCCCTCACATAATCCCGAAAGGCAGTGCATGGTTGGTATATCTGGCCTCAGTTTACCTGAGCTAGGTGTGTAATTTTTTTTGCAAATAATGAGAGAGCAAGCAATTGAAATCCTAGCACTATTTTTACTTAGTTGATTTGATTTGTTATTGAAAAGAAATGAAAATACCACTTTGATAAACTTTGATAATCAACTAAGAATCCTTTTCATAATTACACATTGTTATCAACCGAAATAACGAGTTAAACTATAGTATATTTATGACAGCTTCGTCTTTATTGGAAACTTTGACGAGTGAATGACTTAAATTTCAAGATAATGACCAAAACCTATATTAAACTTGTCTGTGTTGATTTAAAAGTAAGTCCTTCATTTGTAAATATTTTCAAGAACATGCATTCATCTCTTTGTAAATAAATCTTGCATTTTGTTAATATTTTCATCCAGCATTTGGATTTTATGGGTAGTATCCGCTGAAAACCCTCACGAGACAGCACTCGTCCTACTAGGGACACCCAGAGGTTTAACGGCTTGTTGCATACGCTCAATGCAATCGCGCTCCCTATGAAAACGGATTTATCTTAGTTTTTCTTTATTCGAGGATGAATAAAAAGATAAGTGTGGGGGTATTTGATGTGCACGTAAATATGCATATTTTTACCACCATATTTAATCTATTTAAATTGAATAAATGATCATATTGGGTATTTTAACTTGTTTAAACCAAAATTCAAATTATTTTCAAATTGTCACATATCCATATTCATACAGGGGTAAAACAGTCATTTGTGTGCATATATTTCTTTGAGAAAAATTAATTGGAAATTTATATATTTTTTTGTTGGAATTTGGTCTCAAATATGAGTGGTTTCATGAAGGAATATGCATGACAAAGAAGATACAAAAGAATGAAGATGTAAATAATTCAAAGTGAAGAACATGGAGGACTCCACCTACTCACCACCTTAATGTACAAACTAGAGGCTAATGCACATGCTTATGGAATTAATGGCTTCATGTACACTTAAATGTGGATTATGACATGCTAATGATTACTTGGTGGGCACATTACCTCATGGGCATTTTGGGCATTCCCCAAAAATATGAATTAGGGTTTCATACATGTATAAATACCCATATGTTTCATGTAATCTCTCACTCTCCTCTTACTCTCTCTTCCTCTTCATTAGTTTAGGCTCAAAATAAAAGAAAGCTCTCTTTCTTTTGTCATGGCTACTTAGCCATTTTTATTTTATGTAACTTTCTTTTCATTTTATGCAATGTTAATTATTGTTTCTTTTTAATTACATGTTCATTTCTTTTTATGCAAGTAGTGTAGATCTCTCTTATTTCATGCAAGTTGATTAGTTTTGTTTCTTTACTTTGCTCTCCTTTTCCTTTTCTTTTCCTTTAATGTTGCAAGCTATATTTGTTGTTTTGATAACAAATATGAGAGTCTAATCCCTTCAATTTAGGGGTAATGAAGCCTCTAATCATGTAGCTTCAACATTTTGATAATTATAGCTCTCTTTTTGTGCTTAATGACAATGTTTGAAGTGGTTTTATTTGTTTTTTCTTTGAATTTGATAGCCTATATTGTTGACACCAAATAGGCTATTCTTAAACAATCACTAACACAAATGCATCTTTATCAAAATATGATTATGGCATAAGAAAGTGATTTGAAATTAAAATTTGATGGTCTATATTTCGAATTAATAGTTAATAGGCCATACTTAAAATAGATTTCATTTTCAACTTTGTTGTCATTTTCATGAGAGTTAGTAAGTGATTTAAAGGTTGTGTTATAGTTTGATGGCTTATGTTGAGCTAATTAATAGCACAAATGAGTCATACTTATGATAAACACATCGTTTAAATTCACTTATGACCAAAAAAAGAGATCATAATTTCATAATTTGTTGAACAATATGATCTAGAGAGTGGAATTATCTCTAAATTGTCATTTAACTCTCATATTCTTATCATTTTCTTTTGCTAGTTTTTGTTAGTTTTTGTTAGTTTCTTACGTTTCTAGCTATTCACTCTCGGCTTTGGTATAATTTGATTGAATATAATTTAATATCTACAACTCCCTACGGATCGACCCGTATTCGCCGCGTGCTACATTCGTACACTGTGCGCTTGCGGTTATTTTTAATTTAAATTCGTTCGACGGTGTTCTAAACCGATAGAATTTCCGTCGTCCAAACAGATCCTTAGGAGATGGAAATCCCGAACATCTCTTTAGTTTTTACACTCACGTTAGCCACTGGATAGGAGATGTAAAATCCAGTAAAATCTCTGATGTCGTTGCACTCATATTTATTTACTATTGATTTAACTTATATAAGATCTTTTATTTGTGACTCGATTGTTTTGTCATTTCAATTCGCTCGATTCAGTCTAAGCTTTTCAGTTTATCGACGGCTTTCCAAAGGAACGAGGACGAAGATTTTGTATTATTATTATCTATTATAGTTATCCCACTGCATCAAGTTGTTCCGCAGCATTTATTTATTTATTCCTGTTTTATGTAACTCTAATTTTTATGCTGTAAAAGAATAATCAAATGTATTTATAAAACAACTTCATGAACTGTTATTTGATTATTATATTTTGTCATTCTGCTGCAAGATTCTGTATTTTATTTTCTTTGTCTGTTTTCTTTTCCTACCCCATAACAATATGTCCCTTTCAATGGTTTGAGTTTGATATGTGTGGTTTATCGTCAATTTAAACCGTCCAAGAAGGTAGGTCGTTACAGTTGGTATCAAAACTTCGGTTTAGTGATAACCTTAGCTTTGTGGGGTTTAACTCGTATAAAAAAGGGCAGTAATACCCTAGAATAAGTCGTTGAGTGTATATATGAGAGAGCGTATCCGTTAGTATTATAAAAGGTTTTGTGTTGTGTTAATTTGTTCCATTTTGTATATATAAATTATGGTCATTACATAGGACATTATGGCATCGATAGGAATTTCTAAATGCTTAATATGGCAGACTGACACGATATTATTTCAAAATATGGGTAAACGAAATACTTTTACCTAGTATTATATTTTGTATATAAAGGAATAAACTTTGTGAAAGATATTATTGGATGTGATATAGTTTGTAATAACCCGCATATTTTACAATTGTATATTTGAATATTTTATTTAAATATAGCATCGCTGGTCGGATTTAAGTCCGAAAAGCTACTTTTTGCAAACAGCCGAATTAGGACTCGAGACTACTCCCATTGAGTTCAAAATGGCATTTGCAAACTTTTTGAGTATAAACATCGATATGTTTGGAGTTATTGGAGTTAGCTTGAATTTTGACATTTTCACTTAGGTTTTTGGGTTTGGGTTTCAGCCCAATAACCTAACATACGACCCTAGCTCCACCCCCTCTTCTCTTCATTCATTCCCATTTCCTAACACTTCAAGCTTTTGTAAAAATGGGGGAAGAGAAGAGGAGATTGAAAATCCTAAGCCCTAGTTTCATTGCAAATTCAAGTTCTACCTCCAGAATCAAAGAGAAGCTTAGGTAAGCATCTCCTTCTTCTTCTCCATCTTAATCTCTCTCCAATTTCAGAAATTTCCTATAACCTAGTTTGGAAAATTACTGCTTCTAGACTTAGATTGGAGTTTCTAGAGTTGAAGTTGAAGAGTAGTTGATCTTCCTTTGCTTTCAAGCTTCTCCTTCGATGTTTTTGAGTTTAAAGGTGAGTTTTTTGAACTCACATCTATGTTTATATCTTTGATAGTTATTAGGTAGTGATTTCCAACATCTATTGCTTGTTCATTTGCTTTGGATTGAATTGGTTTTATGAATATACCAATTTTTGATGTTTTGAAGTTAAATGTTTAAAAATCGTAGCTTTGAGTTTGATCATTCTTTTGCTGTCGTATCGAAGAGCCTATAGGGCTAGGTTGCCTATTGGCATAAACCCCTAGCGCCCATCGCTCGACCGATCGCAAATTGTTTGGGATTTTGCCCCTTGGGGGCTAGCCTGAGAATACTGGAATTTCTAGTTCAGTCGACTGAACCAGAAGGTCAGTCCACTGAACCCGAACCCAGGAATTTTCCTGGGTCGGTATCATTCGACTGACCACTCTGGGCCAGTCGACTGAGCCTGGAAACCGAAGGTTTCCAGGCATGTTTCAATCGACTGACCACCCTGGTTCAGTCGACTGAAATTGGAAACAAAAAGTTTCCAGAATTTGTAGTCGACTGACCACCCTAGTCCAGTCGACTGAATCTGCTATCTCTGCCTATTTTGGCTTTTGTTTTTGAATTTCTAATTTTTAATCGATTCTTGTTTCTCCAATTTATTGTTATCACCTTTGTTGACTTTGATAACTTCTTTTTTGGATTTTTGGGGAATAACCATTTTGATGGATTCGGTATCGATTTCTATGGATTTGATTCACTTCTTCATATGTGAATTTTTGGTGATTGATTGTTTCTACAATCAATTTTGTGATTTGCAAAGGTTTCTATACTAGTAGTAAATGATCAAACTCTTTCACAAAGATGATTTCAACTCTATTTTTAATACAAAGCTCGTTTATAAAACCGTATTTCAATCTACTAGTATATACAAACCTTTACCTCATTCGTTCGAGAAATCCAATTAAACGACTTAGCAAAACAAGTGGTATGAAACGCTTGCGCTTACTTTGTTGGTTAATTCTTAGACTTGTTCGATTGAAACTATTGTGACAATTTTCGAGTGGAAATCTACAATCTGTTCGTAAATATTTAAGTTAAGCAAGTGGTTATGGGACATGAAGCTAAACTCGTTTATTTACTAGCTTAGTGTATTTGACACTTCTTGATGGTCTATGATGATCATTTTGTGGGTTAGACTAGCGATGTGCGATGTCTCTTTGTCCGCGTGGGGACTGTTCCCCGTTTGTGGAGTTTCGGCTCAAATTTGTAGGGTAGCGACCCATGGTCTTTGGTCCGTTTGTGGAGCTTCGACTCAAAGGTCTTCGGGCCGTTTATGGAGCCTCGGCTCAAATTGATGGCTAGCAGCCATGGGATAGCGTTTCGTTAGTGATACATGTGTTGGTGAGTTTTCATGCTCCCGTTTGTGAGAGGCCTTCCCCTCTTTGTGATTTCTAGATTTCTAGTTGATGATTTCTAGAATTTGTGATTCACCAATTTTGTGATTGTCATTGATATTTTTGTCAATATTTGTGGTATGGTGAATAAAAATAAGAATATGCCATTCTTTTGGTGCTATGATATTTCTTGAGATATTGTATGATTTTTGTTGTTATTTAATGTATACTTGTCGTAGTATGACATTATTGTTATCATACGTCTTTGTCATATCTCTTATTCTATCTCATTTTATCTGACATTTATAGCTAGACTGATCCGTTTATTATTTTCTTGTTAAATAATACTCGGGTCAGACCAAGATGTTACAGGTGCTTCTGCTTGACTCATCTTCTGGGAACATTATCTGATTTTTGACTAACTACTCTAGTTTAGTAGTTTTTATTGTTATACATAAGAGATAGAGACTCCTTGATGTATACATATTCTTTTGTGTAGCACTTGTATCTATTCTTTTGTGATATCGTGGATCTTGTTTGACCACTACTCTGATGTACACTTCTATGTGTTATATTCATATCCGTTTCTACCTTTTTGATATGGATATCTATGACTGATTTGCGTTATGCTTATTTTTATATTTGTTTCCGAACATCATATAGCCACTGTGTAGTAGCTTTGAGTGAGTATCAGTATGTCGAATTTCCTCTTGAAATGAAATGCACGTTATACTATCTGACATATCGGTGCTCACACAAAGTAATTACACGGATGGTTGCTCCTTAACAGCCTTAATCTTCGTGCTAGTTGACGGCATTACTCCATAGTGTCCTAGGCTAGCATGAGTATAGAGGTGGGGCGTCACATAGTTGTTTTTTAGGTAGAGGAAATTTATAAATATTGATCGAAAAATAGGATTTACAATTAATGTAAATATAAATTGGGAGTTTAGAACTCAAGTTCCGTGATTTTGATAATTTCTTTCGAAGGATTTTGGAACATAATATTAATATTATTTGGAAGTATTTTCTGATATAATTTATTCACGATGGTTTGAAAGAAATGTTTTAAAAGAATTTTTTTAAAGGAAATAAGTTATGTACTCCTCTCTCTATCGCTGGAAAATAATTTCGGTGATGAGTGCATGCATCATCGACGTTCATTTTTGGGTTTCAAAGTGGGAAGACTGGTGTAGTAGTTTTACTGCACATCCATTTTGATAAACAAATCTTGATTTTAATTTCTAAAGTTTGAATTTATATATATATATATATATATATATAAGTTCTGAGTATATATATTATTTAAAAAGGATTGAAATGGAGCCCGGTTGTTTAGTTTTTAAATTTCTGTAAATTAGAAATTGAAATTATTATAATGAATGGAATCTTGACTATATTAATATTTGGAAACTTCTAAAATGAAAATAAGAAATTTGACGTTAAAATGATTAATGACATAGATAGGAAATTGGAAACTTACAGGTAAAAGAACAATGAAATCTTAGAAGATGTAATTATTAAACATTGTTTGGTAAAGTGAATGAAGTAACTTGTGTAACTTTTTATTGCATTCTAAAAGACATGTGTATATATATAGCTTATTAAATTATAAAAGGTTGAAATGTTAAAAGGAATATGTAACAGAATATTGTACAAGTAAACTTTGGTAAAAGAAAGTGTTTAATGGACTTACTTTTATAAATAAGAATTTTAATGACTATAAATTGTTATAAACTAAAGTAAATAGTTGAAATGCTACTGATTAAAGGTAATAAAAGTGAATAATGTAAGAAAAATGTTTGTGAACTTAAGTTAACATTTTAAGCTATCTATAATCAGATTGAATGGAAAAGGTGGATACAGTAAGTAAATAATTATAAACCTGGATTAATATTTAAACCATTTATAATTAAAATGAGTACTATATTAATTGAATGGTTATAACTTCAGAGAACATTGAAATGATTTAGAAATGGAGTTAATAATCAATAATACTTTATATGAAAGGATGAATGTGAAAGGATGTGACAATCCGATATTTTCAACCATTCACATCCATTATAAGTGTATAGATTGACACTCATGCCGGAATTGAATTGCTCAAAATACCGCGTTGTAAATAAAAATTTGGCAAATGTCAGAATGTACAGTAAATAAAAATCACAAATCACAGACACGGAGTGTTTAATAATGCAGCGGAAGTAAAAGAGATAGTAGTTCATGAAGCTACTATATAAGTATATCAGAGTTACATAAGATACAACAGAAGAAATAAAGTACAAAAGAAGTCTCAATACATAGAAATCTACTAATACAAGAGCTGGAAAGGACCAACAGACTGAAAAGATAAAACTAAGCAAGCAGATAATCTCCAGCGATTCCAATCTCCAGAAAGTGGAAATCCAAATCTGTGAATAACTCAGGCTGACCCGAGCGTAAATAAAAATACAAACACTCGAGTCAAGACATACATACTTATACGATGTAAACCAACTCAAGTGAACTGTAGTAAAGGTACAAGTAACTTAGAAGATGCTTGAGACCGCCCATCTTCTAAGGATCCGTTAAACTATTTACTATGTAGTATATTGCGCTATATATAGTAGTGTCTAATCAGTAAAGTATTATCATATATAAAATAGCGTTAAGGGGATGGTGAACCTTAACGCGGTCGGATCTTTAAAACCAAAATCGTAGTGGGCTCGATATAAGGATATGACACGGCACGCGAGGCAATGCCAGGGTGGATACACCGTTTGCACTCCTGGACCGGTGATGACGGCAAGCCAGCAGCTTCCGCCCACATCGAACAATACCCCCGAATCAAAGTGGCGCCACCGTATCGAATCACAAAAGTAATAGAATGGTTTCCGATGAAGCATGCTCGATGAAAGGGTGCGACCCTTTGAGTAACCCGGTATAGCTCCTGTTTTAGTCATATATGCCAACTCACGGGAGTTGGGTCCACGTAATATACCTCGAGAACATCGCCACCATCCTACTTCATTCTGGAATCTCCGCCGTGTACACAGTTGTTAAAGTGGTTTTCGGTATTGGCCGGCTATAAGACAATATCTTATCCCGGTCTCTTTAACAACCAATCGTTATTATAACCCGTAGTTATAACTTTTAAACAATATTTTATACTTCAAAACAAAATATCATTTCAACCCAAATCTTTATCACAATAAAGATTAAATCATTTCCAAACCATTTCAATATATCAACATACCATATCTTTCAATTCAAATATTTATCAAAATAAATATCAAGTCATTTCTAACCATTTCAATATATTAAATTATCATATCCTTTCAAAACTTCCTTTCAAAACTTCCTTTCAAAACATTTTAATATATCAAAATATCATAACTTTTCAAAGCTTCATTTCCAAAATATCATATCCTTCAGGACTTCCTTTCAAATAATCTTAATATCAAAATATCATATCTTTCAAAACTCCATTTTTCAATTCATATCTTTCAAAACTCCATTTTTCAAATCATTTAATATAAAAATTTCATATCTTTCAAAACTACATTTTTCAAATCATTTAATATCAAAATATCATATCTTTCAAAACTCCATTTTTCAAATCATTTAATATGAAAATATCATATCTTTCAAAACATCGTTTCAAATTATTTTAATATATCAAAATATCATATCTTTTCGAAACCACATTTCAAATCATTTTAATATATCAAAATAGTTATAATTTTTCAAAACCACATTTCAAATCATTTCAATATACCAAAATATCATATCTTTCAGTACCGCATTTCAATCATTTTAATATATCAAATAGTTATATTTCAAAACAAATTACTTCATTTTAAATCAAAAAATGAAGTCATTACACTTAATAATTAAATTATTAAATTCCAAAAATTTAAACTTTTCAATGTACATTTATGCACTTAAATTTATTAAAACAATGAAAATTCAAGTTTCGCAGCATTTGGAAAATGCTATAGAAAGTTACATTCAAAACAATTCAATTTAACAAAAGACAGCATTTAAAATGTTGTAAATTAACTTCAAATATTCAATAGAATTTCAATTACACTTATATTTTTATTTAAATCGTTTTCAACTTATAAAATCATACATTTTCACATTTATAATCATCATTTAATTTTCCTTAAATTCATGATTTTATAAAGTTAAGTTTCCTTTCAAAAATCAATATTTATAAATAATTCACTTATTAAATTTCAACATTCAAATTTAAATTCATTACATTAAATTTCAACTTAACACTTAAGTTCAAATTCTCACATATAACTTATTTTTATTTTTATTTACTTAACTAAAAATTCACTTTTAAGTCAATTTCATAAATTTTCAATTTTAGTTATATTTCAAAATTTCAACTTAAATATTCATTCATTTCACATTTCAACCTTATTAAAAATCATTAATATGATATAAAATCACTTTAAATTCATTTAAATTCAAATTATCATAAATTTATCATAATTTCATATTCAATTTAATTCCTAATTATAATTAAATCAAATTTTCCAAAATAACTTACATTCAAAATTTCCTAACCTTTTCATTAATTCATTTCACTTACAATTATTTAGAAAAAAAATCCTTTTTAATTAGATTTAAATCAAAATATTTTAATATTTACATTTCTAATATAATTTTTAAAAATTTTAGAAAAACATATATTAACTACGGGTCTGTATATAATTTTCTACACTAGGAAAAGTGATACGGGTAATATATTATTTCAACCCGTAATTTACAAAGAAAATCCGGGTATTATCATTTCAAACCCGCATTCCCAAGTAAATGAAATAAATTGAAAATCAATTAGGCCAATTATTTCAGCCCATAACAATTTTCCCTTATTCTAAAGTCCGTTCGGGTATGTATCATTTCAACCCATGGTGATTCCAATCTAAAGGGAACTTGCAGTGTGATGAACAGATAAAATAAATAGAATAGCATGAAATAACAGTAACATATAATATAATAGGTGTCATAACAGGTGTGAACATCGTATGATAATAATATAAGCAATTATAACATGATCATATAGTTCTTCAGATTCACAGGGTGTCAATTTACTACTTATATAAGTACATAATGTCTGGTGAGAAATACTCACCTCTATAAATTGGAGATAACAGATTCAGACACACAAACAAAGACCCGGAAAGCATGAAGGCACAACAATGATTCGAGTGAGAGAGAGAGACATGGTTAATTGCCTTGAATACATGAGACAGAACAGATAAATATAACATAAGTTTTCAACTCAAAATAAATAAACAATGTTAAAAATTAATGCATAAAACAATTCCAATGTCTTTGCACTTGCTTTCTACCACCTATGCTTCAGATATAGATCTGAAATACATGGCTACAGAGTGGGTTAGGATCTGGTTTGGGTTCCTAAAGGTCGGCCTAGCATGTATGGGGACGGGCAAAATTGATGCAATGAGATGGGCATGGAACTACACTACCCAGGGCAATACAACAAGTTTTCATGCAACAAAAGACCACGACCAACATCAGGTAGGACACGGCCAGTGGCTCCAGGTGGTGGTGGGTGATGTGGCAGAGGGTGGAGGACATGCTAGAGGTGGTGGTGGTGGTGGCGGCGGCAAAAGGTGGAGGAAGAAGGAGATGGCAATCCTAGACTGGGTTTGGTACAGGTGATGGCTAGTGCTAGTTTAGATGGATTTTTGTGATGATCTACACCATGGCTTAGCTTGGCCCGAGGAGGAGAGGTGTTAGGGTGTGTGATGGTCAGGAAAAAGTGGTGGTGGTGGTCGGCCACAGCTTGGAGGAGGGGGAATACAGCTATGGAGGTGGAGAGCATGTGCAAATTCAAGTAGAAAATCAATAAAAAGACAAGAGAAGATAGAAATTTTTACCAAAGCTTCACAAGGAGAATAGCCGTGATTTTTTTTAAGAGAAAGAGAAATGATTTTCGTGAAAGTGAAAAAAAATGCAGTTGAAGTGAGTAGATTACACGGCCAAAACAATTAAGAGAAGAGTTGGGAAAATGAAAGGTCGGAAATGCAAAGAGACATAGGAATTTCAAAAGTTTAAAACCTTTCAAATTTCTTAAATTTGTTTATATAGCTTGATATTTCTAGAAATAATAATAATCCTAGATAAAATTTTGAAAATTTATCAAAATATAAAATATATATAATATTTATTAATTATATAAAGTTAAATTAAGGAAAATGGCTAAAAATAGTAAACTAGTCTAGAAAATTTGAAATTAAATGAAATGAATTTTAGAAAATTCATATGAGCTTGTAGTATATTTTTAAACATAAATAATAATATAAAATAAAAGTACATTCACAAAATAAATATATAAAATTAAATTCAAATGAAATCTTAATGAAGAAAATAGCAGAAAATAAGAAAACAGCCTTTTAAAAAAGAAATCAACATAGTTAACTTTGGAAAATTATAAACTCACTTTAAAAATGTTTAAAAGACAAAGTATACTTAAAATAACATATTAACAGATATATAAATTTTTTTTAAAGAAATTGCTTAAAAACCCAAAACGGTGTCCAGAAATTACAAATAAATCACCATTGACTTTGGAAAATTGTTTACTTCAATTTAAAATTATTATAATACAAAAATATACATACAATAACATATTAAAATAAATATGAAAAATAATTTTTTTTCCATAAGTTAAAATAGACAAAATTGTTAAATAAATCAAATTACACTCAAAATTGAAATGTACATAATTTTTACAATTTAACTCCGTTTTCAACGAAACAAAAAGCAGTGTTCAAGTTATTACAGCTATTTTCATAATAAAAGATAAAATTTAAGATTTTAAATAATTTAAACTTGAAGTTTAAAAGTCACAGTTTGAACAGCTTGACTAGAAATTCACTTTACAGTAAAATATTCAAATTATACTAATTTGAACTATAAATCACTTAATAATCAACATATATATAAAAAATGAAATGTTTGAAATAATTTTTTTTTAAAATAACTTAAAATAAAAATAAAGTCAATTTAAAATCTAAGCAAAATCTAGGATTGTTACACTCTCCCCCACTCAAAACTTTTCATCCTCGAAAAGGGATGAGGTATGGAAAAGCACAGAAAAAGATAGAGTGAAATAGGATTAAGATAAGATGACAAGAAGATTGAAAATTATACCTGATAACTGTTGTTATAGGTAAGTTTCGTAAGGTGGAGATGATCTTTTCAAGATTCTCTAAAATCAAGAACACAAGCACGCAAAAATAGATTCAAAATGAGTACCAAAGATTATAGAAAGATTTCTAAACAAAAGAATATAGAAAGATGCCTACACCAGTCTATAGCAAGATAAGAATGATGAGGACAAAAAAAATATATAGTTTGAAAAAAAAAATAAGGACATAAATTTGAAAGCATCTTAAAAAAAATAAGGACATAAATATATAGTTTCATTATCTATTATCCAATCATCTTAAATTAACAATTTTTTTAAAACCATGGGTTTGAAAAATAATAATTTATTACACTCACAATATACTTAATAAATTTAATTCTTCCTTATTCCTAATTAAAATTAAATTTATTCCTCTCACTATATTTATCACTTATGTAAAACATACTTACTCTTATTATAACTGCTTTCTTTTATTCTTAGTTCTTATAACATTATTTTATTGTAAGTTATTCAATTACCCTTTATTATATTTACCTCTGTTAATCATTTTGAAATTAAAATTTAAGTGTATAACATTTATTATAACCACTCAAATTTTATTTATAAAATCTTTTTATATTGTATATTATCCAATTACATTGTTAACTTCTGAAATTAAGGTAAGTTATAATTGAATGCAATTGTATCATACAAATAAAACTTTCCAATTCAATTATCTAAAGTTTTAATTATTTATCCAAAAATTTTGATTTTCTTTTTATAATTCAAATTATTATTTAAAAATAAAATTTAAGAATTAAATTTCTGATTTCTTCAAACCATTTAGAGATAACTAAATGTGTGTACATAGTTTATCAAATAAAATTTAAATCATATGTCTATATATATTATAAATCAAGTCATATTTTAGAAATTCAAGTCAAATTGATTTCCCCAAAACAAAGCTGTAGCAAGACTACAGAACAGTCTCTTCACTTCGAAACTCGAAAATGAACGTCGATGATGCTGCAGTTATCACCGAAGTTATTTCCCAGCGAGAATGAGAAGAGCACTAATTTTAAACTTTAAAATTCTTTGGAAAAAAATTTCTATCTGAAAATACTTTAAATAATATATCCCTTTTTAAAACTTTAAACCAAAGGTTTGAAACCATCGAAAATTAAATTCTCAAATTTCTTGTTCTGAGTTCATTTCAGTTCCCAAATCAAGTATTATCACTTCAAATAATCAATTTAAATCAGTTTATTAAGTTTCGTAAATTTACTTATATATCAAAATTTATTTCATTAACCAAAAATTTAAAAATATTATCGTGTCAGTTTGTTCTATCAAAGTTTTTTATAAATCTTATCGATAGCGTTGATCAAACGAATCGATCAGAAACCCAACTCAACATCAACAACTCAGACAACACAATATATATAAACAAAACATAGATTTACAAGTACAATTCGAAATGTTTGAAAATAGGTTGGAAACAAAAGACAAAATGATTAAATAACAAAATAGGGAGGTGGATAAGCTTAAATAAATCACGGGCAACATTTACTGGGTCAACCGTGGCTTAAAGAATAAGATTCAATGTGGATTTTCCCTAGAATAGATATAAATCTCTGGTAAATCGATTTACTGGGTCAACCGTAGCATCTAAACCAAGGATAGATATAAATCTCTGGTAAATCGATGCTAATTGTAAAGGAGTTTTCCCCCTTTTTTCAATTCAATTTGAAATTGGCGTGACCGCTGACTCACTAGAAAGATCATTCGAAGCGGAGTTATAGAATACTCCAGAGTCAAAAGAAGATGAATAGTGAGGGATACGAATGGATTTTGGAACTGTAGGGAACGTTCCAAAATTCAAAGGAATCGAGTCAAAAGGGAGGGATTCAAACTCGAATGAAAGTGATTCTGTAAATACATTCACTCCATATGTTGAGTTTTGCCTAGAGCTACCAAAGCTCTGATACCAACTGTGACAACCCGATATTTTCAACCATTCGCATCCATTATAAGTGAATAGGTAGACACTCATGCCGGAATTGAATTGCTCAAAATACCGCATTGTAAATAAAAATTTGGCAAATCTCAGAATATACAGTAAATAAAAATCACAAATCACAGACACAGAGTATTTAATAATGCAGCGGAAGTAAAAGAGATAGTAGTTCATGAAGCTACTATATAAGTATATCAGAGTTACATAAGATACAACAGAAGAAATAAAGTACAAACGAAGTCTCAATACATAGAAATCTACTAATACAAGAGCTGGAAAGGACCAACAGATTGAAAAGATAAAACTAGGCAAGCAGATAATCTCCAGTGATTCCAATCTCTAGAAAGTAGAAATCCAAATCTGTGAATAACTCAGGCTGACCCAAGCGTAAATAAAATACAAACACTTGAGTCAGGACATACATACTTATACAATGTAAACCAACTCAAGTGAACTGTGGTAAATGTACAAGTAACTTAGAAGATGCTTGGGACCGCCCATCCTCTAAGGATCCGTTAAACTATTTACTATGTAGTATATTACGCTATATACAGTAGTGTCTAATCGGTAAAGTATAATCATATAGAAAATAGTGTTAAGGGGATGGTGAACCTTAACGCGGTCGGATCTTTAAAACCAAAATCGTAGTGGGCTCGATATAAGGATATGACACGGCACGCGAGGCAATGACAAGGTGGATACATCGTTTGCACTCCCGGACCGGTGATGACGGCAAGCTAGCAGCTTCCGCCCACCTCGAACAATACCCCCGAATCAAAGTGGCGCCACCATATCGAATCAAAAAATAATAGAATGGTTTCCAATGAAGCATGCTCGATGAAAGGGTGCGACCCTTTGTGTAGCCCGGTATAGCTCCTGTTTTAGTCATATATGCCAACTCACGGAAGTTGGGTCCACGTAATATACCTCGAGAACGTCGCCACCATCCTACTTCATTCTGGAATCTCCACCGCGTACATAGTTGTTAAAGTGGTTTTCGGTATTGGCTGGCTATAAGACAATATCCGATCCCGGTCACTTTAACAACCAATCGTTATTATAACCCGTAGTTATAACTTTTAAATAATATTTTATACTTCAAAATAAAATATCATTTCAACCCAAATCTTTATCAAAATAAAGATTAAATCATTTCCAAACCATTTCAATATATCAACATACCATATCTTTCAATTCAAATATTTATCAAAATAAATATCAAGTCATTTCTAACCATTTCAATATATTAAATTATCATATCCTTTCAAAACTTCCTTTCAAAACATTTTAATATATCAAAATATCATAACTTTTCAAAGCTTCATTTCCAAAATATCATATCCTTCAGGACTTCCTTTCAAATCATCTTAATATCAAAATATCATATCTTTCAAAACTCCATTTTTCAAATCATTTAATATCAAAATATCATATCTTTCAAAACTCCATTTTTCAAATCATTTAATATCAAAATATCATATCTTCTAAAACTCCATTTTTTAAATCATTTAATATCAAAATATCATATCTTTTAAAACATCGTTTCAAATCATTTTAATATATCAAAATATCATATCTTTTCGAAACCACATTTCAAATCATTTTAATATATCAAAATAGTTATAATTTTTCAAAACCACATTTCAAATCATTTCAATATACCAAAATATCATATCTTTCAGTACCGCATTTCAATCATTTTAATATATCAAATAGTTATATTTCAAAACAAATTACTTCATTTTAAATCAAAAAATGAAGTTATTACACTTAATAATTAAATTATTAAATTTCAAAAATTTAAACTTTTCAATGTTCATTTATGCACTTAAATTTATTAAAACAATGAAAATTCAAGTTTCGCAGCGTTTGGAAAATGCTACAGAAAGTTACATTCAAAACAATTCAATTTAACAAAAGACAGCATTTAAAATGTTGTAAATTAACTTCAAATATTCAATAGAATTTCACAAACACTTATATTTTTATTTAAATCATTTTCAACTTATAAAATCATACATTTGCACATTTATAATCATCATTTAATTTTCCTTAAATTCATGATTTTATAAAGTTAAGTTTCCTTTCAAAAATCAATATTTATAAATAATTCACTTATTAAATTTCAACATTCAAATTTAAATTCATTGCATTAAATTTCAACTTAACACTTAAGTTCAAATTCTCACATATAACTTATTTTTATTTACTTAACTAAAAATTCACTTTTAAGTCAATTTCATAAATTTTCAATTTTAGTTATATTTCAAAATTTCAACTTAAATATTCATTCATTTCACATTTCAACCTTATTAAAAATTATTAATATGATATAAAAATCACTTTAAATTCATTTAAATTCAAATTATCATAAATTTATCATAATTTCATATTCAGTTTAATTCCCAATTATAATTAAATTAAATTTTCCAAAATAACCTACATTCAAAATTTCCTAACTTTTTCATTAATTCATTTCACTTACTATTATTCAAAAAATCAATAATATTTTACAAAAATCCTTTTTAATTAGATTTAAATCAAAATATTTTAATATTTACATTTCTAAAATAATTTTTAAAATTTTTAGAAAAACATATATTAACTACGGGTCTGTATATAATTTTCTACATTAGGAAAAGTGATACGGGTAATATATCATTTCAACCCATAATTTACAAAGAAAATCCGGGTTTTATCATTTCAAACCCGCAGTCCCAAGTAAATGAAATAAATTGAAAATCATTTAGGCCTATCATTTCAGCCCATAACAATTTTCCCTTATTCTAAAGTCCGTTCGGGTATGTATCATTTCAACTCATAGTGATTCCAATCTAAAGGGAACTTGCAGTGTGATGAACAGATAAAATAAATAGAATAGCATGAAATAACAGTAACATATAATATAATAGGTGTCATAACAGGTGTGAACATCATATGATAATAATATAAGCAGTTATAACATGATCATATAGTTCTACAGATTCACAGGGTGTCAATTTACTACTTTTATAAGTACATAATGTCTGGTGTGAAATACTCACCTCTATAAGCTGGAGACAACAGATTCAGACACACAAACAAAGACCCAAAAAGCATGAAGGCACAACAATGATTTGAGTGAGAGAGTGACAAGGTTAATTGCCTTGAATACATGAGCAAAACAGATAAATATAACATAAGTTTTCAACTCAATATAAATAAACAATGTTAAGAATTAATGCATAAAACAATTCCAATGTCTTTGCACTTGCTTTCTACCACCTATGCTTCAGATCTAGATCTGAAATACATGGCTACGGAGTGGGTTAGGATCTGGTTTGGGTTCCTAAAGGTCGGCCTAGCATGTATAGAGATGGGCAAAATTGATGCAAAGAGATAGGCACGGAACTACACTACACAAGGCAATACAACAAGTTTTCATGCAACAAAAGGCCACGACCAAAATCAGGTATGACACGGCTAGTGGCTCCAGGTGGCGGTGGGTGGAGGACAGGCCAGAGGTGGTGGTGGCGGCAAAAGGTGGAGGAAGAAGGAGATGGCAATCCTAGACTAGGTTTGGTACAGGTGATGGCTAGTGCTAGTTTAGATGGATTTTTGTGATGATCTTCACCATGGCTTGGCTTGGCCTGAGTGGGAGAGGTGTTAGGATGTGTGATGGTCAGGAAAAAGTTGTGGTGGTGGTCGGCCACAGCTTGGAGGAGGGGGAATACAGCTATGGAGGTGGAGAGCATGTGCAAATTCAAGTAGAAAATCAATAAAAAGACAAGAGAAGATAGAAATTTTTACCAAAGCTTCACAAGGAGAATAGCTGTGATTTTTTTGTGAGAGAAAGAGAAATAATTTCCGTGAAAGCGAAAAAAATATGCAGCTGAAATGAGTAGATTACACGGCCAAAACAATTAAGAGAAGAGTTGGGAAAATGAAAGGTCGGAAATGCAAAGAGACATAGGAATTTCAAAAGTTTAAAACCTTTCAAATTTCTTAAATTTGTTTATATAGCTTTATATTTCTGGAAATAATAATAATCCCAGATAATATTTCGAAAATTTATCAAAATATAAAAATATATATAATATTTATTAATTATATAAAGTTAAATTAAGGAAAATGGCTAAAAATAGTAGACTAGTCTCGAAAATTTGAAATTAAATGAAATAAATTTTAGAAATTTCATATGAGCTTGTAATATATTTTTAAACATAAATAATAATATAAAATAAAAGTACATTCACAAAATAAATATATAAAATTAAATTTAAATGAAATCTTAATGAAGAAAATAGCAGAAAATAAGAAAACAGCCTTTAAAAAAAGAAATCAACACAGTAAACTTTGGAAAATTATAACCTCACTTTAAAAATGTTTAAAAGACAAAATATAATTAAAATAACATATTAACAGATATATAATTTTTTTTAAAGAAAATAGAAAAAGATTTAAAGAATTGCTTAAAAATCCAAAACGGTGTCCAGAAATTACAAATAAATCACCATTGACTTTGGAAAATTGTTTACTTCAATTTAAAATTATTATAATACAAAAATATACATGCAATAACATATTAAAATAAATATGACAAAGAATTTTTTTTATAACTTAAAATAGACAAAATTGTTAAATAAATCAAATTACACTCAAAATTGAAATGTACATAACTTTTACAATTTAACTCCGTTTTCAACGAAACAAAAAGCAGTGTTCAATTTATTACAGCTATTTTCATAATAAAAGATAAAATTTAAGATTTTAAATAATTTAAATTTGAAGTTTAAAAGTCACAGTTTGAACAGCTTGACCAGAAATTCACTTTACAGTAAAATATTCAAATTATACTAATTTGAACTATAAATCACTTAATAATCAACATATATATAAAAAATGAAATGTTTGAAATAAAAAAAACTAAAATAAAAATAAAGTCAATTTAAAATATAAGCAAAATCTAGGGTTGTTACAAAGGAAATAATCTATAAATGGTGAATTGAATTGTAAGGAAACATACCTAATAATGTATAATCCAATAATTAAAATAAGAATAACTTATTTAAGCAATGAATGTAAGGTAATAAAATGATAGAAAATGACATTGTACAAATAAAGAAGAAATGAACTTTTGTAAGTAATAACGAATGTGAATTAATGAAAATAAACATTATATGAATGAGAAAGAAAAGTAAATGGAAAAAAATCAAACTAAATCGTATATGTGAAGTAAACTGAATTAGAATGCATAAAATATTTCAAAAATGAATTCATTTATGATTGAAATAAATGAAATGGACATAACATATGTAAGTAAAGAATGTAAAGTAATGAAATAAGCCTTACATTTGTGAATGAAAATTTAAAATTTTGTAAGTAATGAACATGAATTAAATAAAATCATTGTATGAAAAAAATGATGTACAATAAATGATGTGAAAAAGAGAAAAATAGTAAACTTAAAATGGGGTGAATTCTTTGCTTTTGGGTGTGCTAACCTAGATTTCTGGACATCTGATAAGTGGATAATTAACTAATTTATTCAATTGAACATATAAAAATTATGATAATAAAAGATATCTGGATATGTAAATGAATTTGAAATTATAATAAAAAAATTGGATTATAAATATCTGGATAAATATTTGATAATCTCCTGATATAATTACTTAAAATTTACAAATTATTCTTTTAAAACAAATTAAATATGTGTTTGTTAAATGTATATATATGTGTGCGAGTGGATTTTAAATTGAATTTGAATTTGAATTGGAAATTCAAAAGATAATTATCTTAAAGTAAAGTTGGTTTTAAAAATATATTATGTATGATTCTTATTAATATATGATTTGTTTTATATTATTTTCTTTAAAGGTTTTATTAATATAAATTAAGATAATGTATTTACTTAATAGAAATATATACATAAGTTTTATAAAAACCATTTAAAAATTTATTAATCTAAGGAAATTACATCTGTAAGTTAAGTATATATAGTTTAACAAATGTAAATCAATTAATACATGCTAATGACAAGTGCTAACAAGTTAAACAAGTGTCATCATGTTATTTTATTTTTCTTTTAATTTTCCAAATGTCCATATCTTCTCTTCTCCATTCTTTTTCTATCTTCATATTTCAAAACAATGAAAAACAAAAATCTGTAAAACTAAACTAGAGAAAACTAAAATCAAAAACCTGTAAACAAAAAGTTAGCAAACCAGAAATATCAAGCAACAACTTTTCAACTAGATCAATCGAGCGAGATCAGAGGCAAATTAAAGCAAAACAAAGATCAACTCAGTTTTTAAATTAAAAGCAGCAGTTTAATATCAAGAAAAGGAAGCAAATTCAAATTTCCAAAGAAGACCCAGGCTTCTCAGATTTTTCCAGAATAGTGAGTAAACATCTATTTAAAATTTTGTTGAAAATGGGTGCATATGTTTATGAATATGAATGCGTGCATGTACATATGATGTGGTTGTGTATATGATATATATATATATATATATATATATATATATATATATATATATATATATATATATCTGTGTGGGACTCTGTTAACTCTGCAGGTTCAAATCCCCTCAAATAAATTCAAATCCACCTTATACATTCAATTTTAGGTCTCGATCCCTAAATAAAAAATGATTGTGAATGTGTAATAGTGTTTCTAAAAATATTACCAAGAATTTATATTAAGGAAATTTCTTCAAAAATGATAAACTAGAGAGAAACATCAAGCTAGGTAAAATTTTAATCATGTGGAAAATTTGTTTTGATTATATAAGCACGAATTGATTATATAAGCAGATTCGTGCTTGAAAATTATAAATTTTGGTGTTAAAATTTTTAAGATTATAATGGATGAGACCACCTATGTTGATCAGTTTTGGGTATTTTGGCAATCGACGGCGATCGATGACAATCTGGAGCTCGGGGTTTGGCCTAGAGGTGGCCAGGTGTCGGGAATCTCTAGAAAAATGGTGAAGGAATTTATCTACGGCCGTGGTGGCCAGACATCGGTGATCTAGGGTTCGGAGGCTTGTTCTGGTCGAGGTTTTTGTGTGCTTCGTGCGACGTCAATCGATCGCCATGGGTGATCACGAGAGGTGGATTTGAAGTGTGGTGATGTGGAGTGGCTAAGGAATGGTCGGCGTGATATATGATGGTCGGAGGCGTTGGCTAGGATGGGTTTTTCGATTTGGGAATGGGTTACTAGTTTTTGATCGAGGTGCTCATGTTTGATTTGTAAGTGTTGCAGTTGATCTGAGTTATCAGGAAGGATGGCGTAGTTATCTTCGACTGGTACATGGTCGTGGCGTCGATTGACGGCGATCGGAATGATGTGCATGGTGCACGGTGATCGGGAATGTGTCTGGGTATGTTTGGTAAGAAGATGCTTTTGGCTTGGGATTTTCTCGAGTGGTTCTCGTGTACAACTTAAAGTAGAGGAGGAGTAGGAATTTTGTGATGTGCTCGGGAAGAATCGTTGTTGGGTTTGGGTTTTCTGGTGTTTGCTTGTTGTTTTCTAATCAAAGACTTATTACAGATTTATAAAGAGCAAATATTTTAACTAGTTTAAGTTTGTAAAGAAGGGTTTTTAAGACAATACAGTTTTGGAAGGAATGATTAGTCAAGTTTAAAGGTGTGTCTAAATGTATATGTTTACAAAGCAAAATAAAAATAGAATTTTCCAAGTTAAATATTATATAAATTCCAAAACAAGTGATTAAATAGGTTTAAATGATTTAGTAAAATTAATTAATTTATTAATGACTAAAGGATAATTAATTATTGTGATTGATTAATGATTAATTAATTAATCATGGTTAGTTGATTAGTGTAATTAAGTAAGGATAACTAATTGATTATTAAGTAACCAAGTAATAGTTAATTAATAAAGTAATTAAGGGATAGTTAATTGATAAATGAGATTAATTAAGGTTAATTAATGAATGTGATTGATTTAAAGATTACTTGTTAAATGTGATTAATTAAAAGAATAATTAATCACCGGAAGTGATTAGAGGATCGTTAATGAATGTAATTAATTAAAGAGATTAATTAAAAGTTAATTTATGTGAATGGTTAAGGCTAATTATCTGTGTGGTAATTAAAGGTTAATTACTTAATGTAATTAAAGGTTAATTACTTAATGTAATTAAAGGTTAATTAATCAAGGAAGATTAATTAAGATAGATGATTAAGGAATGATTAATTAATATTAAGTAAGCGGGATAAGGTAATCCAAGTGATTAAGTTAGTAACTAGTTTAATTGGAGATTAATTAAATTAATTAGGAATTACATATCTAATAAATCTTATGTATGGATGGTTGACTGATTTTGGATGATTTGGATTGATGTTGTCTTTGATGAGCGATTAAGATGTGCTGTGATATGAATGGGTTAAACTATGATAGTGTGGGTTTTTTATCTGAGTTAAATTGTTGTGTATATGATATCCAGAATATGAATTGTACTATTTTAAAACTTGATAATTTGGATTAGAAATGATATTGGATTCGAAGAGACCGGGTTCGGGCATTAGTAATACCTGAAACCACTTCGATTAGTAATCTAAATTCCTTATAAATTGGATATATGAAATTAAATAGGCTGGGATGGAATAAATTAAAAACATGGACATTTAACCTGAGAACAGTTGTGTGTTGATAAATGATTGACTATAACAAGTTAAGAACTAGTAGTGAGGTACGAGTTACCCGGGGTTTTCATTCATGATTTATAACTTGGTATTTCAAATTAGATGGGTTTACTCACGCTGGTTCCCAGCCTGACCCGGGTGTTACTTGATGTAATGCTCAGGTCAAACCGAGTATTACATATTTTTAGGTTAGCACGTTCTGAAGCTCAGGAGGCGAGTTGGATGGCAGGAACGTATGAAGTTTTTCCACTGTGTATATGAGACTATATAGTCTGTATAGATTGTAGTTTGAAACAAGTTGTATAACTGTCCATTTTTTTGTATAAGTGATTGTACTCTGATGATTTGTATGTAAAGTAACAATTACAACTTTTCTTTATAAAAATGCTATTATTTGTTATTATATTTAATCCGCTGCGAATGTGAGATGTTTTTGTTTATGTTCTCCTTCTTTCTTCTTTCTTCTTTCCTCTTTCTTTAACAATCTGGGATTTTCAGAGTCGAAAATTTCAGGTCATTACATTTTGTATCAGAGCTGAAGGTTAAGTGAGAACCTTGGCTCTAGTGGGTTTACTCATTAAGGATAGGGTCAATGGTACCCTAGAATGGGTTGAGTTTAGTGTATATGAGAGCGTATTTGTTATTTTCTTATAAAATGATTTTAAGAATGATTTTATATAAGTTTATCTTTAGACATATAAAGAAATAATTTTTCTAATTATTAAATATATTAAAGAAATTGGTTGTTGATTATTGGAATAAAATAAAATAATGAGAATTAAGTGATTATAGTAATACAACCAAATTGAAATTGAATGAAGATAAGTTTGAAAAGGATCCAAACTAAAACTAAAATCCTGAATTTGTAGAAGTGTTTTCAGAATAAGATAATAAAGGATTGGTGTCCAGATATGATAATCTTGGTTATTATCATAAATGGCTGTTGTGTTTAATAATGAAATACATGTTAATAGTTAAGCAAAATGAAATGTTTTAAGGAAGTAAACATTTAGGTGACTATGACTTACAAAATGCAAATCAATTTGGAATTTTATTTGATGTTTGAAATAAATTTGGAAATTTCAAAATGAAATTGTTTAAAGATTTAAGTTGTTAACTTAAAAGTAAAGGTTACTTTCATTTAAAGGATTAAATCAACATTTAAAAATTTAACTCGAATTTATATAATTCGCGATGATTTAAAGTTGAGATTGAAATTAAAATTAGTTCAAATTAAATTTGATTTGAATTAAATGGAAATGAGATTGAAGTTGATTGGGTTTAAATTCAAATGGAAGTTGATTTGAATTTGGGATAGGAATTGAAGTTAATTCAAGTTGAATTGGAATTGAATCAATTGAGTGAGATGGGAAATTGATTTGAAGTAGAGATTGGGAATTGAACAGTTTGGCTCTGAACTATTTTTTCCAAATAAATTGTTTTAATATAAACCATTTTAAATCTATTTTCTTAGCTATTTACTATACAAAATTTCTTTTTAAAACCCAAACTATTTTATACTTATTTTACAATTATTTTGAAAACTAATTACTATTTTACATCTATTTTACAACTATTTTGAAATTATCTTACTATTTTACAACTATGTTATAACTACTTAACTATTTTACATCTATTTTACAACTAATAACTATTTTATAACTACTTACCTATTTTAAACTTTTCAAACTATTTTCTAAACTCAAGCTAGTCAGAGTACAAACTGTATATAATTGAAGTGATAACCCAAATAGAATTGAAAGCAATTATGGGTCAGTGAATAGAATCAAAATGAAGGTAAATAGAAAAGAGAATTGATTTAGCTAATGTTCAATAAAGATAAATACGTAAGATGTACGTATTGTGGAATGATTTGGTACAGATTCGAGCACAGAATTTCGAGATAGTATATCGATCCGTGTTGGGATTTTTCACTCGATTTTCGACGACGAACCCTGGATATGGATTTTTGATTGGTTCTGGATATTCTCTATCATAATTATAGTTATGAAAGGAGAATGATGGTTTTTGATCAAGAAACCAGATCTGAGTCCGCATTAGGAAGTCGGATGGATGATACTAGTTCGGAAGTAAAATTGTGTGATCGAGTGAGTGATCAGATTGGATATTGCGTACGGATGATATGTGTACATTGTACGGGTTTGAATGAAATTGATATTGGAAATTTGTGGATAAGAACTGTAAAATGATTTTTGAAATGAAAAGGTATAGTTTGAGAAATATATGATGAAATAAAATGGGAGTTGTATATTTCTATGATTAGAACTCATTTTATAAAAATTAATATGGTTTATAAAAGGGTAATCAAATTTGAATATTTGGTTTGGAATAAACAAGTTATATATCTTTGTTATATAAGTTAAACTCCCCTTGTTGAATTTATTGCCAGAAGAAAAGGGTTTTTGAAAGTAATTGAAGTATAAAAAAGAAATTTATACAAATATGAAGTGATCCAAAGATTTTTCAAGGTTATATATATCTATATATATAAATGGTTTTACGAGAATCATTTTGGGAAAAAGGTTTTGGAACCTACGGATTTGGAAAAGGCTTTTGATTTTTGGGAAAAATCAATTTTGGAAATTTAGAAAGCCAAATTTGGAACTATCGACTTGAGATATCGATTTTTTGTAAAGGAGATTTTGATGTAAATCATAAAGGGTATGATTTGAAAGATACTGTAAGTGTATAGTATAAAATGTTTTGAGATTGGCTGTAGGAAAAAAGGCGCTCCCATTGAAATTAACTTCATAGGAGTGCCATGGGGTGGTACTGCCTTGAACCCTAAAGGGGGGTTCTAAAGTTGATCATGTGAGGAAGTTCGAACAAACTGAAGTTCCTGAGGTTATGAGTAGTGGGTAGCGAAAGTCGAGGGCGCTGATGCTTATAGAGACATTTGGGTTATGTTGTGACGACAGTGTAGCTCGATGTCACAGCGATCTACTACGGACCATAGCGGAAGTCGTTTGTGCTGTTGATAGCCAACGGCCTATGTTTGATTTTGCCGCGATGGCAACGTAACATCGGTAGACTGTGATCTATGAAGACATAGCGAAAGTTGAGAGGCCGTGAGAGCCTAAGGCTACATTGGGACTTGACTGATGTAGTCTGCGACCTATTTGAGAGTGGTGAAGTTTCATTTGGCAGCAAAAATCGAGGGCGCTGATGCCTACAGTTGCATGCACTTTTGTTGTGATGGCAATGTAACCCTAGGTGTAACTGAGATCTGTGGTAGGTTCCATGGCGTATTCGAGGGGTGCGAAGGCCTATAGTTATCTACTGATTTTGCGGGGATGGCAACGTAACCATCGGGTTAACTACGACCATGGAGGGGGTGATAATTTCTAGAGCATTCTCACCAAAGATGTTTTCAACATTTTCGAAAATGTTTTCTATACTTTTACCAAAATATTTTCCCAAGTATTTTCACTGGGGATTGAAAACGGGTTTGCCAAGTATTTATAGATTTTCAGTCTTACGCCTGATCAACATATGACCGAATATCTATGAGAACAAGGATGGACTAGTTGAGACATCAAGTTATAAAAAGTATTTTTATAAAAATATTTTAGCAATATTATATAGATTTTAAAGTATTTTAAAAATGTTCAAAGAGAAAATTTAACTGATATTAAGTATTTTAATATATTCTGGCTTCGTTCCTTTTCGAGGACAAAAAGATTCAAAGGGGGGAGGAATGTGATAACCCGGATTTTTGGACATCTGATAAGTGGATAATTAACTGGTTTATTCAATTGAATAGATAAAAATTCTGATAATAAAAGATATCTGGATATGTAAATGAATTTGAAATCATAATATAAAAAATTGGATTATAAATATCTAGATAAATATTTGATAATCTCCTAATAAAATTACTTAAAATTTACAAATTATTCTTTTGATACAAATTAAATATGTATTTGTTAAATGTGTGTGTGTGTGTATATATATATATATATGAGTGGATTTAAATTGAATTTGAATTTGAATTTGAAATTCAAAAGATAATTATCTTAAAATAAAGTTGGTTTTAAAAATATATTATATATGATTCTTATTAATATATGATCTGTTTTATATTATTTTCTTTAAAGGATTTTATTAATATAAATTAAGATAATTTATTTACTTAATAGAAATATATATATAAGATTTATAAAAATCATTTAAAATTTTATTAATTCAAGGAAATTACACTTGTAAGTTAAGCGTATATAGTTTAACAAATGTAAATAAATTAATACATGCTAATGACAAGTGCTAACAAGTTAAACAAGTGTTACCATGTTATTTTATTTTTAATTTTTTTAAATGTCAATATCTTCTCTTATCCATTCTTTTTCTATCTTCATCTTTCAAAACAATGAAGATCAAAAATCTGTAAAACTAAACCAGAGAAAATTAAAATCAAAAACTTGTAAACAAAAGGTTAGCAAACCAGAAATATCAGGCAACAACTTTTCAACTAGATTAATCAAGCAAGATCAGGGAAAATTGAAGCAAAACAAAGATCAACTTAGTTTTTAAATTAAAAGCAACATTTCAAAATCAGGAACAGGAAGCAAATTCAAATTTCCAAAGAAGATCCAGGCTTCTATGATTCTTCTAGAATAGTGAGTAAACATCTATTTAAAAACAGTTTTCTTTCGGTTAAATGTTGTGATGAAATTTTGTTGAAAATGGGGGCATATGTTTATGAATATGAATGCATGTATGTATATATGATGTGGCTGTGTATATGATATATGTGTATGTGTGTGTGTGACTCTGTTAACTCTACAGGTCAAATCCTCTTAAATAAATTCAAATCCACCTTATACGTTCAATTTTAGGTCTCGATCCCTAAATAAAAAATGATTGTGGATGTGTAATAGTGTTTCTAAAAATATTATCAAGAATTTATATTAAGGAAATTTCTTCAAAAATGATAAACTATAGAGAAACATCAAGACAGGTAAAAATTTAATCATCTTGAAAATTCTTTTTGATTATATAAGCAGATTCGTGTTTGGAAATTATAAATTTTGGTGGTAAATTTAAGATTTTTAAGATTATAATGGATGAGATAATCTGTGTTGATCAGTTTTGGGTATTTTGGCAATCGACGGCGATCAATGACAATCTGGGGCTCGGGGTTTGGCTTGGAGGTGGCCGGGGTGTTGGGAATCTCTAGATAAATGGTGAAGGAATTTATCTACGGCCGTGGTGGCCAGACATCGGTGATCTAGGGTTCGGAGGCTTGTTCTAGTCAGGGTTTTTGTGTGCTTCGCGTGACGTCGATCGATCGCCAGAGGTGATCGTGGGAGGTGGATTAGAAGCGTGGTGATGTGGAGTGGCTTAGGATTGGTCAGCGTGATATACGATGGTCGGAGGCGCTGGCTAGGATGGGTTTTTCGATTTGGGAATGGGTTCCAGTTTTTGATCGAGGTGCTCATTATCGATTTGTAAGTGTTTTCGTTGATCTGAGTTATTAGGGAGGATGGCGTAGTTGTCTTCGACTGGAAGATGGTCGTGGCGTCGATCGATGGCGATCGGAATGATGTGCATGGTGCATGGTGATCGGGCGTGTGTCTGGGTATATTTGGGTAAGAGAAGCTTTTGTCTCGGGATTTTCTCGAGTGGTTCTCGTGTACAACTTGAAGTAGAGGAGGAGCAGGAATTTTGTTATGTGCTCGGGAAGAATCATTGTTGGGCTCGGGTTTTCTGGTGTTTGCGTGTTGTTTTCGAATCAAAGAATTATTACAGATTTATAATGAGCAAAGATTTTAACTAGTTTAAGTTTGTAAAGAAGAGTTTTTAAGACAATAAAATTTTAGAAGGAATGATTAGTCAAGTTTAAAGGTGTGTCTAAATGTATATGTTTACAAAGCAAAATAAAAAAAATTCCATGTTAAATATTATATAAATTCCAAAACAAGTGATTAAACAAGTTTAAATGATTTAGTAAAATTAATTAAGGTTAATTGATTAATAACTAAAGGATAATTAATTATTGTGATTGATTAATGATTAATTAATTAGTCAGGGTTAGTAAATTAGTGCAAATTAAGTAAGGATATCTAATTGATTATTAAGTAATTAAGTAATAGTTAATTAATGAAGTAATTAAGGGATAGTTAATTATTGAAAGAAATTAATTAAGGTTAATTAATCGATATGATTAATTTAAAGATTACTTGTTAAATGTAATTAATTAAAAGAATAATTAATTACTAGAAGTGATTAGAGGATCACTAATGAATGTAATTAATTAATTAAAGATTAATTAAAAGTTAATTAATGTGAATGGTTAAGGCTAATTAATTTGTGTGGTAATTAAAGGTTAATTACTTAATGTAATTAAAGGTTAATTAATCAAGGAAGAATAATTAAGATAGATGATTAAGGAATAATTAATAAATTGGGTTGTAATTAATTAATATTAAGTAAGCAGGATTAAGGTAATCCAAATGATTAGGTTTGTAATTAATTTAATTGGAGATTAATTAAATTAAGTAAGAATTATATATCTAATAAATCTTGTGTATGAATGGTTGAATGATTTTGAATGATTTGGATTGATGTTGTCTCTGATGGGCGATTGAGATGTGCTGTGATATGAATGGGTTAAACTGTAGTAGTGTGGGTTTTTTTATCTGAGTTAAATTGTTGTGTGTATGATATCCAGAATATGAATTGTATTGTTTAAAACTTAACAATTTGGATTAGTAATGATATTGGATTCGAAGAGACCAGGGTCGGGTATCAGTAATACCGGAACCACTTTGATTAGTAATCGAAATTCCTTATAAATTGGATATATGAAATTAAATAGGCTGGGATGGAATAAATTAAAAACATGGACATTTAACCTGAGAAGAGTTGTGTGTTGATAAATGATTGACCATAACATGTTAAAACTTGTATTGAGGTATGAGTTACCCCGGGTTTTCATTCATGATTTATAACTTAGTATTTCAAACTAGATGGGTTTACGCACGCTAGTTTCCAGGCTGACCCGGGTGTTACTTGATGTAATGCTCGGGTCAGGCCGAGTATTACAGATTTTCAAGTTAGGACGTTCTGGAACTCAAGAGGCGAGCTGGATGGTAGGAACGTATGAAGTTGTAACAACCCGGAAATTTTAATAGATATAATTGGTTAATTTAATTGGATCTTTGTAATTAAATTGAGAAAGAAATAAAAAATTTATAATTTATAATGAAGAAAACGTTAAAAAGGAAATGTAGCAATGGTAAATTAAATAAGACTTTGTGATTTAATATTTGGAGAAATAAATCTTTGTAACTTATCAATGAAATAATAAGTGAATTAAAACATAACAATGCTAATTAAGGTTAATAATTAATAGGGTGAATGAAATGACAATTAATGAATTTTTTTTTAAATTGTAAAGTTATAATAGAATAGGTTTTAATTGGTTGGGGAGAATGAACATACAAGTATTATAAAGTGTATAATGGTGACAAATGGTTGTTACCAGTTAATTCACCAATTACAAATAAAGATAATTAAATATTACTTTAATGAAAAAAATGTAGTAACGGAAGTGTGGTTGTAAATTTAATAGAGGCGTAAATTTATGTTAAGGTAGTAAATTGGTGAATTGGGAAATAAGTTCAAAGTATGTTTATTTATGAATTAATATGTAATGTATGTAAAGTAATAAAATGGTATAAAAATGGGATTAAGGTAAATTCATTAATTGGTTTTAAAACCTTAATTAATGTGTTCAATTGATAGAAGTACACATTTAGCAAGGTAATATTTATTCAAATTAAGTTGTAGACAAGCGTATATTAATGTAATAAAATAAAATTAGCGTTATATATGGAATTATAATCTGGATTGATAAGTAACGAACTTATAAATGCAATTAAAAGCAAATAGGTGGCAATTAATACAGGTTGCTTGTTTATTTAAGGTGTTAAATAAACTTTGGTAATCAATTGTAATAAATTTAAATTTAACATTGTAACATCTCGCCTTTTCGTACGCTTCAAATCAACACACGTGCCGATTCAAACAATACAGAATGGTGGATTGTTATGGGGTAAATAAGAAAAACAGAAAAGAAAAAAAACAAAACAGAATCTCACAACGGAAGGATAAAATATAACAATCAATATACAGTTCATAAAACTGATTACAAAGCATTTGATTCTTGTTTATACAATAAATATCAGAGTTCGCATACCAATAAATATCAATGCAGCGGAATACGGTGTGTAGTGGAACCATATAATATATAATAATAATAATAATAATAATAATAATGAAATCTTCGTCTTCTTCCTTCAGAAATAAATTCTTCAAATCCTAAAACGCTCAGACTGACCCGAACGAATTGAAAAGACAAAACATTCGAGTCAGAACAAAAAGATCTTAGGTAAGTTAAATCAACAGAAATAAATATGAGTGCAGTAACTCAAGAGATGCTCGGGATTTACATTTCTTAAGGATCTGTTAAACTATTTACTATGTAGCATATTTCGCTATTATAATAGTGTCTATAGTAAAATAAACTTACTTTTAAATAGCGTTAAGGAGTGACTCAATATTCCCCTTAACACGTAATAGTCCTAGTAGTCCATCCAATATCATAGTCCCTCCTGATCGGGAAGCCACCAGAGGATACCATACGGGCTACGGGAGAAATCCAAACTCGTGCAAGCCGTGATAGGTTAGGTGACACGGCACAACTAGGCAATGCCAGGGTAGATATACCAATTACGCTTCCGGGTCGGTGGTAACGCATAGCCGCAGCTACCGCCCACCTCGAGCCACACCCCCAAATCAAAGAAATCAAAAGTGGCCACCGAACAAAACCAAAGTCAGAGTAGAATATTGAAGGGATGTGTCCGATCAAAGGGACTACCTCAATTAACCCGTCAATCGCTCCTGTTTTAGCCACCTTATGCCAACTCACGGGAGTTGGGTCCACGTATTTACCTCAAAGGAAACGCCGCCACCATCTTACTTTATTTTGGAATCTCCACCGCGTACACGGTTGTTAAAGTGGCTTTCGGAGTTGGTAAAGAGTATGACAACTTCTGATCCCGGTCTCTTCAACAACCAAACGTTATTATAACACCGCGGTCTTTTCAAAATAGTTTATACTTTAAAACCAGAATAAAATATTCATTTCAAACCATATAAATACGATATTATTTCTATTTTAAAACCCAAATCAATATGATATCATTTTTATTTCAAATATATATTTTTCCAAAATCATAGTACTTTCGAATATATATACCTTAAACCCATAGCTTCGAAACATAATTTTAAATACTTAAATGGTTTAATAATAAATTACTTTATAAAGTAAATTAGATTTTTACTTTCTCAAATCAATTCCAAATAAAGATTTGAATTCCAAAATAAACCATTCAAATTTCCATATATTTCAAAGTTTAAAATATTCTACCATTTCAAAACTGAAATTTTTATTCACATATATGCCATATTTACTTTACTATTATTTAGTTTTGAAATACTTAATAAATTCAGTATCCTTTATACAAAACTTTCAAATTCAATAATTGAATATTCCTCAATTTATTTAGACTATATTTATTCACTTAAATCATCTTAAACCCAAATTTAGTTATAACACCATATTCTTTTTAAATCTAAACATCAATAAGATCTTAATTAAATAAAATCTCAAATCAATTTCAAGACTATCTTCTCAACTTTGATTTATAAAATCAATATAAACTCTATATTAGAATATAATTTAAGTAAATACTTATTCATAATATTTTTTAATAAAATCAACTTTATTATTAAACTTACTTCATACTTTAAACAATTTTACACATAGCTTAAAACCAAGAATTTAACTATATATAAAATAACCTTTATCAAATATCCGAAATTAATATCTTATAAAACCATATATATATATATATATATATATATTTCTTTACAAAACCATAGAAAAATTATTTCAAAAATAATTATATATATATATATACACCGTAGTGCCTGTATATAATTTTCTATCCTATGGTCAAGTGATACGGATATTTACCATTTCAATCCGCAAATTTAAAAATAAAAATGCGGTTGTATATCATTTCAAATCATAATCCCGAATGAGATGAAAATGCACAACAACTTGCAGTTTATAATAATAAAAAATGCAGCATCCATTCATCCAATATCACCCATCAACCATTTATCACAATCATCATCAAATTCAAACAATAGCATCAATATAGAACGGGTAATAAACAACTGGTATTAAATAGCAGTTTATATTCCATAGTAAATTAAATAACTGTTTAACTGGCAGTTAATATGCAATGAATAATTAATTAACAAATTTAACTGGCAGTTTAAATGCAATGAATAAATTAAATGGCAATTTAATTTAAATAAATGAAATTAACTGAGACGATGATTAAAAATATGCCAAACAATCATAGATAAATTTTAAATCACATCAAAAATTAATTTAACAAACATAAGAAATCTTAGAAATTATGAGTGGGTTAAAACACTCACCTTTTGAATTTAAATCCAATTTATACCCAAAAATTTGACCATCACAGAATTCGTCCAAACCAGCGTCTTCAAGTCCGGAATTTCAATACGATCCTAACAATAAAACCGCGCGTGAAACGGAGTTCATATGCGAGAGTTATAGCAATAATTGTGATTGAATTTTAATTTTAAAAATAAAAAAAAAAGAACACATAACCTACTTTTTCTTTTAAGCCACGTCATCTCCATTTACAAGCAGAACAGTACAAGAACGAAAGCCATATTCAACGCGTGCACCATCCAGGAGCCGAGCAACGCTCACCGATCACCAACCACGGCTAGCCGCTGCCATCACCATCGTCCCTCCCCCCATAGCCACGACCTAACCCCAAGGCACGACGCCGCCACCAGGTTCACCGTTCGTCCCCCCAAGTTATAGCCGCCGTTTCTCTTAAACCCTAATTGAATTTATGCGCAACGTCCAACCTTCAATTCGACGAATGAACACCACTGATGCACTCCCCATCGTCCCCTATACAATACCCAGAAACGGTTCGTCGATCCGACAACTTTCACCGACGAGTGATGGACGGCCCAGACTTCTTCGATTTTTACCGGTCAAATGACAAACTAAATCGAAAAATGAACACCACCAGTAAATTACGCAAGTCGAGAGCTTCAACATATATATTTTTCGGATTTTTCTGAGGACTTTGAATTTTATGCTTTGGATTTGATTTGCAATTGGATCTGGAAATATAGAATTTTGTCTGCCATTGAGGAAGAGGAGGAATAGAATGAATTTACGTACAGACAAATGAGAATTAGGGAGGCTAGGGTTTATAGCAGGATATATATAGAGAAAGTTGGGATAGAATAAATAGATCGAGTTGGATACGCGCTAACGACAAGGTGGCCCATAAAGCCCGTTCTGACCCCGGAACAAAATTGGGTAAACTCATATATCAAAATAGTGTTTTAAAATATTTAAACGCAATGGAAAAGGTTTTGAGTCCAAATTCCATCGTATGAAGAAGTTATGCTAAAAACAATATTTTCCATATTGATTTCAATTGCATTTATTTCAAGGCGTTTCGAGTCCGTACGATCAAATGACAAGTCCGATCACTACGAAACTTGAAGTCCTATAATAATTCACCGTTATGGATCCGATGAAACTGGTTTCGTCGAAATCCGAGTCAATGGCTAAAATGGCTATTTTATATTAATTAAATAAATTAACAATCAATCACTTAAATCAAATTTTTAATTTCACTTCTATAGTCGACAATTTTATCACCTTTAGATTTCTTAATCATCTACAAAATTTTAAACGTGTTTAGATGTAAATTTAAAGTTGATTATTCTATCAATTGCAGCGTCAAATCTTCCATTTCATTAGATTCTAAATTATAAATTAAATTTCCAAAATTCTATTAAATTAAATACACCAATGATTATTCCATTCATAAATTTCAAATAGATGGATTTAATGTTGGATTCAAAATCTATTGTCTTAATATTCTTAGATTTCATTTAAATCTCTATTAACGTAATATTTAGATGTTTAATTTCATTTATTTTCAATTAAACCTATTATCATACATTAAACTTCAATATACTGACAAAACTTATTTTTGCATCCTTTTCATTCAACCAATTGTCATTTTATAAATAAAATTAACAATAGATTCATACTTTATTACATAAATAACTTCAATTTCAACTAAATTAATATTTACGTAATTTTTCAAAATTTAATCCATTCAATTGCAATTAATCCTTTTATTAAATTTTAAATTCCAACAAATCAATAAAGCTTTATTCCGATCCTTATAACTCACCAAATTGTCCAATATGAATAATCTTAACGTTACTTACAAATATTACCTTAATTAACATTAATGTAATATTAAATCATAATTATTGTAACAAATTTCAAGGTTTAAATTTACAAGCTACATACATGGGTAACATACAATAATCGTTACCGTTAATCTCCAGTCACATGAATAGGCTTTTATTGCTTACAAGACAATGTAAACATTTAATTTCAAAATGCTAATTTCATTCACTCTATCCGTTACTACACTTATATCCATTAAAGTAATATTTAATTACCTTTACTCGTAATAACCTTTTATCACCAATATACTTTTATAATACTTGTATGGTTATTCTCCACAAACAATTACCATCTATCCTATTATTTCACCATTATTTATAATTAAAGTCTCAATTAAATTTGTTTATCTAGATTTCATTCTTTTACTACAACTAGAATAAAATTAACATTTACATTGTTTCTCTTATTGGAATTACCTCCAAGCTGTTACAATTAACTTACATTCATAAAAAATTTATTCAAATTACTAATAATTAGCTTACATCCCATTCTTACATTAATGTAACTTTTGTTTACATTTATTAAAATTTGATTTCTCATTCCAATTAATAGACTAAATAAACGGCAACACATAATTATTGTTAACGTTTACCTTTTACTATATTTATAAGTTTATTGTTTACAGAACAAAGTTGCACATTTACATTATTTCTATTTATCGTAATCTCATTCAATTTATCAATACTTTATCTTCGATTACATCTTTCCCATTCAGTTAAATTATTATTCCCAACAATTGTTACGTTTACTTAAATATAAATTACAAAAAATTTATTTCTTTCTAGATTTAATTACAAAACCTCGTTAATTTAACCAATTTAATTATCAAATTTTACGGGTCGTTAGAAACGTTTTGTTAATGTAAATTAAAGTAATAATCGAAAATAGTGTTAATTTTATTTTTAAAATGACAGTTGGTTGAATAAAAGGAATGCAAACTAAAGTTTTGTTAAAATATTTGGAATTTAATATATGATAATAGGATTAATGGCAATTAAATGAAATTAACTATTGAAATGTTACATTAATGGGAAATGTAATAAGATGTTTGGGGTTGTCAAATTTGAGTATAGTAAAAGTAATAAAAGGTTAACTAGGTTATAAAGTAGTAATAAACTTAATAAAAGGAATTGGAATGAAAACAGACCAATTTATTGAAATTTAATATATAACAAATGGAATTTTCGTAGCAAATGGAATTTAATACTACGGTGATTAGAACTAAGAGGAATTTGGAAAAACATTAAGGTAATAGTTATGCAACAAATTAAGTATACCATAAGAAGAATGTGTTGGAAATAAATGGAAGGCCAATTTCTTTGAACTTTGGGAAATTTAATGTATAATCTATAAACAGTTGAAGTAGAAGTTAAAGCTTTGAAAGTGTGGAATATGCAACATTTAATCCATATAAAGAATTGGTTATGAAGGATTAGGAATTTTAGGCAATCCGAATTGATAGAACTTGAAATAATAATAATTGAAGAGAAAAATGGTTTATTCATTTAATATTAATTTATATAATTTAAATGGAAATATAGCCATTTTGGCCATTGGCTCGGATTTCGACGAAACTAGTTTCATCGGATCCGTAACTGTGAATTATTGTAGGATTTCAAGTTTCATAGCGATCGGGCTTGTCGTTTGATCGTACGGGCTTGAAACGACTTGAAATAAATTAAATTGAAATCAATTTGGAAAATTTTGATTTTAGCATAACTTCTTCATACGATGGAATTTGGACTTGAAACCTTTTCCATTGTGTTTAAAATATTTTAAGAAATTTATTTTGATATACGGGTTGAACCAATTTCGTTCCGGAGTCGAAATGGGCTTTTCGGGCCATATACTGTTCAACGCGTTTATCAATCCGATCCATCTATTCTATTTCAACATTGCCTATAAATACCCTGTTATAAACCCTAACCTACCTCTATTTCTCATTTTCCTATAAATACCCTAACCGTAAACATCTCTGACTCCATTTTACTCATATTATTTATTGTTGATTTAACTTACATAAGATCTTTTAGTTCTGACTCGAGTGTTTTGTCTTTTCAATTTGCTCGGGTCAGCCTGAGCATTTCAGGATTTAGAAGACCGTATTCTGGAGGACGAAGACGAAGATTTATTATTATTTATTTTTGTATTCCACTACATTCATATTGTTCCGCTGCAGTATTTATGTGTAACTCTAATATGTACTGTATGAATATAATTAAATATTTTGTAAAACAGCTTCATGGACTGTATATTTGATTATTATATTTTATCGTTCCGCTGCAAGATTCTATTTTGTTTTTTTTTTCTTTCTCTGCTTTTTCTTATTTACCCCATAACAATCCGCCCTTTTGTATGATTTAAGTTGGACGTGTGTGGTTTATCATCGATTTAAAGCGTACGAAAAGGCGGGACGTTACATCCGGTATCGGAGCTTTGGTTTAGAGATAAACCTTAGCTTTGTGGGGTCTGACTCTTTATTAATAGGGTGGTAATACCCTATGATGAGTCGCTGAGTGTATATATGAGAGAGTGTATTTGTTGGTGTTATAAAAAGGTTTTAATATTGTGTTATTTTGTTCCATTTTGTATTTATAAATTCTGGCTGGTGCATGGGACGCTATGACAACAATAGGGATTTCTAAACACTTAATAGGACAGACCGACACAATATTTGTTTTAATATAGGTGAATGAAATAATTTTGCCTATTTTATTTTCTATATATAAAACAATTTTTTACAAAGATTTTATTTGGTTGTAACATATTGGTTGTTAGGTAATGAAATTTATAAATAATAGTCGAAATAAGATTGAAAATAGAATAAATGAAATTGGGAATTTAGAATTTAAGTTCCGGGGTTTTGAATATTTCTTTCGAATGATTTTGGAATATAGTAATAATATTTTAGAAGTATTTTCTGATATAAATATTTCAATATAATTTGAAAGAATTGTTTTAAAGAAATTTTGGAAAAATAAATAAGTTCTGTACTCCCCTTTCTGTCGCTGGAAAATAATTTCGGTGATGGCGGCCGCATCATCGACATTCATTTTCGAGTTTCGAAGTGGGAAGGCCACTGTAGTAGTTTTACTACAGATTTATTTTGATAAAAGAATATGAATTTTAAATTGTTTTAAATATAATGGGATATATATATATAAAACTGTAAGTGTACATTCATCTATTACTTTAAAATGATTTGAAATTAAACCCGGAATTTAAATTCTTAAGTTTCCATTAATGGTTTTAATTTCTTTAGTGACATGAAATTTAACTAATAATTGAAACCTAAAAAATAAAAATAAATAAATGAATAAAAGAAATAATAGATTTAATGCTAGGTTATAAAGGGAATTAAAAGAAATTGAAATGTGTAACCTATAAGACAAAAGATATAATTATTGAACGTTTAATTAACTAAAAGAAATAAGAGAAACTTGTATAACTGTCAATTGCATTCTTTAACATATATATATATATATATATATATATATATATATATATAACTTACCAACCATAAAAAGTTACAATGTTAAAAGAAAATGTAATGAGAAATTTTACAAGAAAAATTTGAAACAACGAAAGTATTGGATGAAATTCTTTAATGATTAAGAATTTGGTGTTGTAGTTGTTATCAACTTAAGTATAATTGAAATACTACTAATTAAATATAATTGAAGGAAGGTATTGTAAGTAAGAAATTTTAAACTTAAGTAAGTGAGTTGAAGTTATTTCTAAATAATATTATAAGAAATAAATAAGTTAAAAAGATAAACCATTATATGAACGAAAAATAGAAATCAAACAATAAATGTATGAATGGAATTAATAAAGATAAACTAAATCTGTTGTTTGAAATTGTTGTTGTTTGTTTTGGTTTATGGTATTTTGGGTAAGGATACTTAGAGTTGTTGATTATGAATAATCTATTTAGCTTCATAAGAGACTGTTGAGTAAATGGTGCGCTTAGTAGTTTGTTTTTCATCCTGTACAATTTAAAGTTTTGAACCCGAACAGCTACCTGTTTTGTTTGATATGAATGAATGATTGATTTGTATTGATTCTATGTGATGGTTATATGCCTTGTTGCAGTGATTGTTGTTTGTATTGATTGTTTGTTTATGGTTGAAACAACTTCAAATATTTCATTTTATATAATTATTAACCTTTGTAGGGTTATATAAGTGAAATACAGGTTATGGAAGCAATTGCTATTGCTTTTGATTTCATAATTAAGCGTAATTACCCGACCAATAGGTATGTTTTCGGATTACGATTTTCTAACGTTATTATACTGTTTTCCTATGTTGGGATATATATTATTTTGGAAAATATATGTTGTATATTGTTATATTTGATATTATATTTTCTCCCGAGCCTCCCCGTACAAAGGAGACTTTGTCAAAATTTTCCATAAATTTTGGACTTAGAAAATATTTTGAAAATGTTTTCCAAGATTTATTAATTTGAGTATAAAAAGATTTAATGGTTATAAATTGGTATAGCTTATCTAAATTAATTAATTTTGTAAATTTATTTTATGAATTTAATATTTAAGCAATATATTGTGATATCTTAATTCTTCTTTCCCTTCTTTTTCTTTCCAGGGACGAAAAGTTTTGAGTGAGGGAGAGTGTAACAATCTGGAAATTTTAATAGATATAATTGGTTAATTTAATTGGATCTTTGCAATTAAATTGAGAAAGAAATAAAAAAAAATTAATTTATAATGAAGAAAACGTTAAAAAGGAAATGTAGCAATGGTAAATTAAATAAGACTTTGTGATTTAATATTTGGAGAAATAAATCTTTGTAACTTATCAATGAAATAATAAGTGAATTAAAACGTAACAATGCTAATTGAGGTTAATAATTAATAGGGTGAATGAAATGACAATTAATGAATTTTTATAAAATTATAAATTTATAATAGGTGGTAAATGGTTGGGGGGAATGAACATACAAGTATTATAAAGGGTATAATGGTGACAAATATTGTTACCAGTTAATTCACCAATTACAAATAAAGATAATTAAATATTACTTTAATGAAAATAAATGTAGTAACAGAAGTGTGGATATAAATTTAATAGAAGCGTAAATTTATGTTAAGGTAGTAAATTGGTGAATTGGAAAATAAGTTCAAAGTATGTTTATTTATGAATTAATACGTAATGTATGTAAAGTAATAAAATGGTATAAAAATGGAATTAAGGTAAATTCATTAATTGGTTTTAAAACCTTAATTAATGTGTTCAATTGATAGAAGTACACATTTAGCAAGGTAATATTTATTCAAATTAAGTTGTAGATAGGCGCATATTAATGTAATGAAATAAAATTAGCGTTATATATGGAATTATAATCTGGATTGATAAGTAACGAACTTATAAATGCAATTAAAATCAAATAGGTGGCAATTAATATAGGTTGCTTGTTTATTTAAGGTGTTATATAAACTTTGGTAATCAATTGTAATAAATTTGAATTTAACGTTTTGTTAATGTAAATTAAAGTAATAATCGGAAATAATGTTAATTTTATTTTTAAAATGACAGTTGGTTGAATAAAAGGAATGCAAAATAAAGTTTTGTCAAATTATTTGGAATTTAATGTATGATAATAGGATTAATGGCAATTAAATGAAATTAACTATTGAAATGCTACATTAATGGGAAATGTAATAAGATGTTAGGGGTTGTGAAATTTGAGTATAGTAAAAGTAATGAAAGGTTAACTAGGTTATAGAGTAGTGATGAACTTAATAAAAGGAATTGGAATGAAAACAGACCAATTTATTGAAATCTAATATAACAAATGGAATTTTCATAGCAAATGGAATTTAATACTACAGTGATTAGAACTAAGAGGAATTTGGGAAAACATTAAGGTAATAGTTATGCAACAAATTAAGTATACCATAAGAAGAATGTATAGGAAATAAATGGAAGGCTACTTTCTTTGAATTTTGGGAAATTTAATGTATAATCTATAAATAGTTGAAATAGAAGTTAAAGCTTTGAAAGTGTGGAATATGCAACATTTAATCCATACGAAAAAATTGGTTATGAAGGATTGGGAATTTTAGGCAATCCGAATTAATAGAAATTGAAATAATAATAACTGAAGAGAAAAGTGGTTTAATTTATTTAATATTAATTTATATAATTTAACTGGAAATATAGCCATTTTGGCCACTGACTCGGATTTCGACGAAACTAGTTTCATCGAATCCGTAACGGTGAATTATTGTATGATTTCAAGTTTCGTAGTGATCGGGCTTGTCGTTTGATCGTACAGGCTTGAAACGACTTGAAATAAATTAAATTGAAATCAATTGAAATCAATTTGGAAAATTTTGATTTTAGCGTTTTCATACGATGGAATTTGGACTTGAAACCTTTTCCATTATGTTTAAAATATTTTAAAGCATCTATTTTGATACACGGGTTGACCCAATTTCGTTCTGGAGTCGAAACGGGCTTTTCGGGCCATATAATGTTCAACGCGTTTATCAATACGATCCATCTATTCTATTTCAACCTTACCTATAAATACCCTGTTATAAACCCTAACCTACCTCTATTTCTCATTTTTCTACGTATACAATTTCTTTCACCTCCTCATTTCAATGGCAGACAAATACCTAATATCAATTGCAATTCAAAAATCATAGTGAAATTTCAAACTCCTCAAAAGATTCAGAAAAAATATATACCGAAGCTCTCGATGAGCTCAACCTAAATCTACAATTCGTTTTTCGATTTAGTTTGTGGTTTGACCAGAAATTGGGCCTTTTGTTTTGGCCGTTCGTATGTTGGCGTTGGATTTGACGATGGATCTTCGTCCTAGGTTCGATCAGGTTGTATGGGGTTGTAGAGGGGGTTGAGGCAGGATGATCTAACAGTTTGGTTAGAGTCGTAGGTGCCCGGAGATGCCTGGAACGGCGGTAGAAGGCGGCGGCGGTCGAGTGCGCCACGGCCGTTCATGGGTGACCGCGGTTTGGAGTTAGGGTCGGCGTGAGGCAAGGGACGTGGCGGTGCTATCCGATCAAAGCATAAATGGACGTGGGTGGTGCAGTTTGTGCCTTGGCAGCGGTGGCTTCAAACTGGGTTGCACGTTTGTTTTGCACAGCTAGGGTTTCGCGCATGAGAAACTGCTGAGGGTGACGTGGCGTTCACTGGGTAGTTTTTTTTCTTTGTTTATTTATTTTAATTTTATTTTTAGATAATCAAATGCGTATAACTTTTGCATATGTGATCCAATTGACGCGTGGTTTTCTCTACTAGGTTCGTATTGGAATTCCGGAGATTTTGACGTAGGTTTGGATGAATTCTGAGACTGTTCAAATTTTGGGCTTAAATTTGATTTAAATTCAATTTAAATTCAAAAGGTGAGTGTTTTAACCCACTCACAATTTCTAAAATTTCTTATGTTTGTTAAATTAATTTTTGATGAGATTTGAATTTTTTTATTGCTGTTTGGTATATTTTTATCATCATTCCAGTTAAATTTTATTTATTGAATTAAATTATTATTCAATTTATTATTGCAAATAAACTGCCAGTTAGATTAATTTATCATTGTATATAAACTGCCAGTAATTGCTTATTATTTATTATCTGTCTATATTAATGTATTGTTTGAATTGGATGATGATTTTGATTAATGATTAATGATTGATATTGGATGAATGGATGTTGTATTTTATATCGTTATATACTGCAAATTGTTATGCACTTTATTTCATTCGGAATTGCAGTTTGAAATGATATATAACCGTATTTTTATTTTAAATTGCGGACTGAAATGATAAATATCTGTATCACTTGACCATAGGATAGAAAATTATATACAGACACCGTCGGTCTATATATAAAATATTTTGAAAATGATTTCTATGGTTTGGAAAGAAATATACGGTTTAATAAATATAAATTTTTGATATTATATAAATATTAATTGTATATATATATAGTTAAATTCTTGAATTTAAGCTATGTATAAGTTTGTTTAATAAAAATAAGTTTAATAATAGAATTTGATTGTTTTATATCATATGGTTAAGTACCTGTTTAAGATATTGTATATATAGAGTTTTTAATGACTTAAATAAAAATTAAGTTGGAAGATAAATATGAAATTGGTTTAGTTTGAATTAAATAAGAATCTACTCGAATAAATTTGATTTGAAATTTAAATATAAAAAAATTGAGATTTAAGGGTGGGGTTCTTATAACTTGATTTGGCTTAGAGTGATTTAAATGAATATAAAGTTGATTTAAATGAATATATCAGGTAAATTAAAAGAATGTCTGTTTGTTTGAAGTTAAAAATGTTACTTAAATTATATTGGATTTATTAAGTAAATTTCAAATCTAAATAATAGTGAATGAATTTGATATATATGGAAATTATAAATGAATTAGTTTTGAAATGATGGAATATTTAAAGCTTTGAAATATATGAACTGAAATGTTTTATTTGGAGGTTCAAATCGGTATTTGGACTTTATTTGTGAATTTAAGAAGCCATTTTATTTTATATAAAGTAATTTAATATTTGAACCATTTAAAGTATTGGAAGTTATATTTCAAAGTTACAAATTTCGAAGTATTATGTTTTGGAAGGGTTATAGTTTAAGTTTTTGGTTTCGAAATTTTATAACTTTGAATACTATGATTTTAAAAAGGATATCATATTGATTTGGTTTCAAAACAAAAATGATATCGTATTTGTTTGGTTTTTATATCCTGGTATTGAAGTATAAATTATTTTAAAATGACCGCGGCGTCATAATAACGTTTGGTTGTTAAAGAGACCGGGATTGGAAGTTGTCATACTCTCTGCCAACTCCGTAAACCACTTTAACAACCATGTACGCGGTGGAGATTTCAGAATGAAGTAGGATGGCGGCGGCGTTTCCTTTGAGGTAAATACGTGGACCCGACTCCCGTGAGTTGGCATAAGGTGGCTAAAATATGAGCGATTGACGAGTTAAGAAGATAGCACCTTTTATCGGACATATCTTTTCGATACTATACTGTGACTTTTAGATTATTCGGTGACCACTTTTGATTTCTTTGATTTGGGGGTGTGGCTCGAGGTGGGCAATAGTTGCGGCTATGTGTTACCACTGACCCGGAAGCATAATTGGTATATCTACCCTGGCAATGCCTAGTTGTGCCGTGTCACCTGCCTTAGCATGCCTTATACGATTTTGTTTTGTACCATACCTATGGAGTGCCCTCTAACGACGCCCAGTACGGGGGAGATTACGGTACTGTATAGACTATGGGAATATAAAAGTGTATTAAGGGCTATATGGGTAACCCCTAAACACTATTTTCAGTATTTTATACTTTACTGTAGACATTATTATAATAGCATATATTACTACATAGTAGATAGTTTAACGGATCCCTAGGAGATGTGAATCCCGAACATCCCTTAAATTACTGCACTCACATTAGACAGTGGATACGAGATGTCAAATCCTGTAAAGATCTCTTACGTCGTTTCACTCATATTATTTATTGTTGATTAAACTTACATAAGATCTTTTAGTTCTGACTCAAGTGTTTTGTCTTTTCAATTCGCTCGGGTCAGCCTGAGCATTTCAGGATTTAGAAGACCGTATTCTGGAGGACGAAGACGAAAATTTATTTTAGTATTCCACTACATTCATACTTTTCTGCTGCAGTATTTATTGTTTCCTGGTATGTGTAACTCTGATATGTACCGTATGAATATAATTAAATATTTTGTAAAACAGCTTCATGAACTATATATTTGATTATTATATTTTATCGTTCTACTGCAAGATTCTATTTTGTGTTTTTTGCTTTCTCTGCTTTTTCTTATTTACCCCATAACAATCAGCCCTTTTGTATGATTTAAGTCGGACGTGTGTGGTTTATCGTCAATTTAAAGCATACGGAAAGGAGGGACGTTACAGAAGTTTTTCCGCTGTATATATGAGACTGTATAGTCTGTATAGACTGTAGTCTGAAACAAGTTGTATAACTGTCCAGTTTTTTTTGTAAGTGATTGTACTCTGATGATTTGTATGTAAAGTAACAATTACAACTTTTCTTTATAAAAATGCTTTATTTTTTATTATATTTAATCCGCTACGAGTGTGAGATATTGTTGTTTCTGTTCTACTTCTTTCTTCTTTCTTCTTTCTTTAACAATCCGGGATTTTTGGAGTCGAAAATTTCAAGTCGTTACATTGGGCTTATGGATTGGTTGGAAAAGGATACTTCTATATAAAGATGTATAAATAATCTATAAGCTTTATCTACGACAGTTGAGTGTATGGTTTACTTCATAGTTTATTTATCATTTTATGTGATTAAAAGTTCTGAACCCGAACAAACCATTTGTTTTGGTTGAAATGGATGAATGATTGTTTTTTTGTTGAAATAATGTTTTTATTGTTTGTTTGCAAGTGATTGTTGTTATATTGTATTGATTTGTTTTGTTATTAGTTGAAAACAACTTAAAATATTTCTCTTTTACATAATTATTAACTTCTTTGGATTAGATAAGTGAAATATAGGTTATGGAAGCAATTGCTACTGCTTTTGGTTTCATAAATTAAGTATTGTTTGTTTGACAAATAGGTACGTTCCTAGACTATGGTTTTCTAGCGATATTATATTGTTTTTCACGTGGTGTGGGATATATTATTTTTAAATATGACATATATAGTTATTGTTAATATTATTATTTCTCCCAGACCTCTTCGTACAAAGGAGAATCTGTTGAAATTTTCCGTGAATGTTGGACTTAAAAAAATTTATGAAATGTTTTCGAAGATTTATTAACTTGAATATAAAAAGATTCAATGGTTATAAATTGATATATTTTATTTAAATTATTTAATTATGTAAATTAATTGTTTATAAATTTAATATTTTGAATAAGATATGTTGATTCTTTAATTCCTTCTTTTCCTTTTCAAGGACGAAATGTTTTGAGTGGGGGAGAGTGTAACGACCTGTAATTTTCAATAATTTAAAAATTATAAATTTAATAAGGTTTTTTTATTTAATGTTGGAAGAAATAAAATTTTGGTGATTTAATAATAAGAATGTAATGGAAATAAAAGGTAATGGTATTAATTTAAGGTAACCTATAACTTCTTTGAAAGTGATTCCAATTAATTAAAATGATTAAAGTCATTATTGATTATAGATTGTAAATTAATTATAATAAGGTGTGTATTAATTGATAATTCTATTTAAAGAGTAATTGATAATTTAAATATTGATTTATTAATGAAATAATGTGTAATAGATTGAATTGGATAAAATTTGTGTAACGTGAGCTGTTATAACATTTGTTTGTAAACAATAAACTTACAAATGTTATTAAATGTAGAAATGGTGTCAATTTTTATTTATTACCAATTTATTTAAATCAATTGAAATTGAATGTCATTAAATGTTACACTAATGTGAGTTAAGACAATAACTGCAAATTGTGTATGTAACAAAATGAATAGAAATGTTAAATATATTCATAAGGTAATAAATGATTTAATAAAAGAATGAAACCAAGAAAAATAAATTAATTGGGATTTCAAATTTAAATTAATGTGAAAAATCGACAAAAAATTCAATATAATTGAAATATAGTAGTTTATACAAATAAAAGTGGAAATTGTAGCATATTAGTGAAATAAGATATAAACAAATGTTAACTATGTTTATAGAGTAATAAATGATTGAATAAAAGATCGACACTAAAATGAATAAATTTATTGGAATTAAATTATAACTAATTGGATTTAATTACATTTGAAATTGAACATTGTAATTAGTAAAATAATTGACATTGAATTATATGTAAATTTGTTTTAAATTATTGTAAATATCTATGTAATCAAAAATAGCCATTTTGACATTTAATTAATTAACTAACCATTTTTATCTATGTAAATTTGTTTTAAATTATTGTAAATATCTATTTAATGTAAAAATAGCCATTTTGACCAGTGTCTCAGATTTTGATGAAACTAGTTTCATCGGATCCGTAACGGTGAATTATTATAGGGCTTCAAGTTTCATAGCGATCGGACTTGTCTTTCGATCATACGGACTCGAAACGTCTAGAAATCAATTTAATTGAATTCAATTGAAATCAATTTAAAATAAGCTGATTTTAAGCTAACTTCTTCATACGATGGAATTAGGACTTGAAACTTGTACCATTGAGTTTAGAATATTGAAAACATCTATTTTGATATATGGGATGACCCATTTTCATTTCGGGAATGAAACGGGCTTTTCGAGTCGTTTATTGTTCAACTTTCAAATCAATCTAGCCCGTTCATTCCTATTTTCGATCTGCCTATATATAGCCTGTTATAAACCTAGCTATTTCTTATTCCATTATTTTGTATGTACAAATTCTGTCTGCTTCTCTCTTTCCAACGGCAGACAAATAAAACCAATTCCCAATTCCAAATTCAATTTTAAAACCAAATCGAAAATTCAAATTCCTCAAACCCTATCAAATTTTAAAATCCGAAGATCTCGAAGAGCGTTACCTAGTTCTACTATTCTTTTTTTCCATCGAATCACTGTTTGTTCAGAAATCGAAGTTGAACCTCGGCCGTTCATTTTAGGGTTTTGACGATCCAACGGTGGATCGTCGAACGTTTGACGATCGAAGGGTGGCACTGGGAAGGTGTTGTCGAGCAGGTTCGATCCATGTGGCTACTTGGGGATGGAAGTGCTTGGATTCGCAACAATTGGAGGTCAAAGGAGGTGGCAGCCGTGGTTGACTGGGAGAACTGGAGAGGCGTGCATGGCCACGTTGGGGTCAGCTAAGTCAGGGCATGGCGGCGATGCTTCTTGATCTGGGTGGTTCGTCGTGGTTTGCCGGCAATTCGAGGAAGAACGACGATGGCTAGTTCGTGAACGAGGCGATGTACAGGGATTTAAACGAACGCAAGTGCTTGGGATCCAAGCGCGTGATGACGTGTGCTATAGATAACGTGATTTTTTTTAATTTAATTTAATTTTAATTTCCAAACGTTCTAATATGCAGAACTTTTACATACAAGAATGGATTTATGCACGGTTCGTTCTGCTACGATTGTATCAAAATTTCGAACATTATGGTGCTGGTTTCGTCGAATTCTGAGGCTGTCTAATTTTAAGCCTATTTTTGGATTTTAAATCGATTTAAAATCAAACGTGGGTGTTTTAACCCATTAACAACTACTAAACTATTTTATGTTAGTTAAATTAAAGGGGCATTTCACTAAAAGGATAAACTTTGCAGTCCAATTAGTTTTTAGGACACACATCCACATAAATTAATTTCAAGGCTAAAAACAGTAGAATAATTACTTAGTAGTCCAATTACTTTCAAGGACATAATTTCATAAATTTTTAGGCCTTAGAAACTAATTATTTTGCATTTAGTCCTTAAAAGTAATTATTTCAGCTGTGTGTCCTAGAAAACTAATTGCACTTGCTAAAGAGGCCCTTGTAACTAATTTCCACTAAATTAAATTTATAATATGATTTGAAATTTATTGATTGATGTTTTGTATGTTTAAATTGTCATTCTAGTTAAATTTGACTTTCATTGCATTTAACAATCATTTAATTTAATATTGAATTTAATTGTCAATTTAATATCTGTTAATGATAATCCATTATTTGTTGATGTTATTGGTTGATTTGAATGATGATTGTGATGTATGTTTGATTGTTGATATCGGATGACTAGATGTTATATTTTATATGTTATAACACTACAAGTTCCTTATGGGGTGAAATGATACAGACCTGAATGATCTATAGATTATGGAAATATCATTATGGGTTGGACTGATAAACTTGAGCAATTTTATGAATTTTTATTTAATTCAGGATTGCGGTTTAAAATGATATATAATCGTAAAATTTTAAATTGCGGGTTAATATGATAAATATCTGTATCACTTGACCAAAGGGTAGAAAATTATATACGGACACCGGATTGGTTAAACTCAATGGTTTCAAATTCTTTAAATTTTGAATTCGGTTAACTGGCATTTTTGAAACAGAAATGTATTTATTTAAACTGAATTATTTTCGAAAGTCCAAGCGTTAATGTTGTAATTGGAATTGATTTAATAAATTGTTCAAAGATTTAAATTGAAAATTCAAAGTAAGGTGTCGAAGATAAATGAATTTATCGGACTTGAGTTATTGGAAATTTTTGGATATAATTTTGAAATCTATTTTAAATTTATTTGAACTATTTTAATCAATTTAAAACTATTTTAATATATTAAATCTAGTATAACCTATTTGATCCAATTTAACCTATTTTTTTTAACTATTTTAAACTAATTAAATTTGTTTAATCTATTTTAAATCTATTTAATATAATTTAAATCCATTTAAATCTATTTTAAATCTATTTAATCTATTTAAAAATCTACTTTCTATAATTTAAATATATTTAATCTATAATTAATCTATTTAAAACATTTAAACCTAATTAAATCTATTTTATCTACATTTAATTTATTTAAATCAATTTAAATCTAGTTAAATCAAATTCAAATCGACTTAAACTATTTTACTATTTAAACTATTATAATTTATTCAAAATATTAAACTATTTATGACTATCTAAACTATTTTCTAATTTCTCAGACTGTGTTAAGTTGAAGTATTTATATTTAAATTCTTGATGATGATACAACTTAAGTTGGAATTTGAAATTGATACCTTTTTGTGAAATGACATATTTGAGCAAGTATGAATTTGAAAGTGAAGACGATTTTGAAAGTGAATATGGTTTTGAAAGCGAATACAATTTCGAAAGTAATATGGTTTGAAATCGAATATGATATTTTGATATTAAGTATAAATTGACTTTTGAAATGTAAAACAACCATCCGGTGTGAAATAAGCGTTTGGTTGTTAAAGAGACTGGGATCGGATATTGTCATAATCTCTGCCAATATCGAAAACCTATTTAATAACTGTGTACGTGGTGGAGATTCCAGAAATGAAGTAGGATAGTTTGGCGAACAATTCTATATGAGGTATTTACGTGACCCTGACTCTCGTGAGTCAGCTTGATGTGGCTAAAATAGGAGCTACTCCGGGCCAAATAAGGTCATTCCTCTGGTCGGGCACATTTCTTCGATACCATATTATGACTTTGTGATGATTTGGTGGCCACCCTTGATTTTGATTTGGGAGTGTGTTCCGAGGTGGGCGGTAGTAGCTGCTATGCATTGCCACCGGTCCGGATCCGCAATTGGTATATCTATCATGGGCATTGCCTCGAGTTCCTTGTCGCATGCCTTATCGTGCCTTCTACGAGTTTGTTTTGTGTCGTACTTATGGAATGCTCCCTGATAGCCCACTTGCGGGTGGAGTTTACAGTATCTGTATAGACTACGACAATATATATGTGTTAATGGGGATATGAGTAATGCCTTAACGCTATTTTAATACTTTACTTACTGTAGACATATTATAATAGCATATTGTACTACATAGTAGATGGTTTAACGGATCCTTAGGAGATGGAAATCTCGAATATTTCTTAAGTTACTACACTCACATTAGCAACTGGATAGGAGATGTCAAATCCCATAAACATTTCTGATGCAGTTACACTCGTATTTATTTATTGTTGATTTAACTTATATAAGATCTTTTAGTTCTGAATCGAGTGTTTTGTCTTTTCAATTTGCTCGGGTCAGTCTAAGCTTTTCATTTTATCGAAGACGGCTTTCTGAAGGATAAAGACAAATATTTTGTATTATTACTATTATAGTTATCCTACTGCATCATGTTGTTCCACTGAATTTATTTGCTTATTCCTGTTTTATGTAACTCTGATTTTTGTGTTGTAAAAGAATAATCAAATGTATTTATAAAACAGCTTCATGAACTATTATTTGATTATTATATTTTGTCATTCCGCTATGAGATTCTGTATTTATTTATTTTTCTTTCTCTATTTTCTTTATTTACCCCCACAACAATCTATCCCTTTGAATGGTTTGAGTTTGACTTGTGTGGTTTATCGTTGATTTAAACCGTTCAAAAAGGCAAGTCGTTACAATAGTATCAGTGAATGGAATTCTAATATAGATCGAACTTGTGTGTTGTGTTTGAATCAAAACGAAGATAGGGATCATCTCATTTTCAAATGCAGCAACTCTAGAAAATTACTGGAAGGTACTATTCACAAGCTAAAGTTGAGTCTCGGTAACACTTATGTTATAAACCAAATTTTGGAAAATATATGTCAAACCAAGAAAAATATCTCCTTAATCAACGAAATCACCAACATAACAATTTCTTCCCCGATTTGGAACATTTGGTGTGAAAGAAATAATCGAGTTTTCAAAGGTATTGAGCTGCCTACTAATTTGAGATTCAACCTCTTAATTCAAGAATGTAAATTTCTAATCTAGTACAAATGAAAGTTTCAAATGATAAATTCAGAGTTAAAACTTATCTTAATATAGTTTGACATTGCTACACATCCATCAGCTAACCAACGTCTTCCTTGAACTCTGCTCTGCCTCCTTCTACAGTTTGGTGATGGTTGTCTTCGTTCTTTATTAGTTCAACTGCCTCCGCCATTATTGATCTAATTGGTTCGACATTTTTAGATTAGATCAATTTGGTAAAGTAGATGATTTTCTCTCTCCTGTTGGTGATAATGCGTAGCCTCGGAACGTTGTGCTTTTTCCTTCTTCTGTTTTTTTTGTTTGTTTTACACATGTCTTTTCTATTTGGTTTTTTATTTTATTTTGTTTGTTGACCCAAGTTGTTCATATGGATGGTTTTGAGTGTGTATCATATTTGTTTACTCCTCCATTTATTTGACAACTTGGTTCAGGCTTTGATATGTACTCTTTTTCCTTACAAGGTACCCACATGGGTTAAAGGGATTGCAAGGTTTTAATGAGTCATGTCATGCAAGTATATGTGTTCTATGTTAGTATATAAAGTACCATTTTCCAAAAATAATTCATAGAAATTCCACGAAAATTCAGAAAAATCTTAAAATTGAAAACCGTCTCCAAAATAATATTTCTGACCTTTATAAAAATTAACAAGGCAATCGGATGTTATTTACTAGGATTTTCACCTTAAAATATATCATAAATCAATATGAATAACCATAATTCATCAATAAGTATATCTAATCATTCCATCATTCAAAAATATGGTAAATCAATGCAAAATATTCAAAATTCATCTTAAAACCAAAAGCATAAAAGATTTGAGATGTAAATATTATTCACCTTAGCTTTATAGGGATTTAGGAACTTGAGATTTAAATGGATTTGATTTGAATTAGCTTTTACTTTGGCTTTTGTTAATCTTCTTCCCCTTTTCCTTAATAATGGTGGCCGCCTCTTGTTTTAAATTTTTTTTAAATGAAATGAATGTGTAGTATAATACACGGCCAAGGTTTGGAAGATACAGGAATGACCTCTTTCCCATTTTACCCCTCCTACATTTCACTTTAAACTCTTTCTTAATTTATTGGTTTCAAATGGCATGGCTACCCTTAATTAAAATCAAATCTCAATCCCCTAATCTGCACGATATTTTATTTAATTTGACTAATTAAATATCCTAAATAATGTTAGCAAAAATATAGGGTGTTACAAAAATGTACGGTGAAATCTTTCCAAAAATCAATATGTTCACTCACCAAAAACCTTTTCAAAGCCCTTTTAAACTTTGAAATGGCGTAGCACTTTGAAAATCCTTTAGCAAAAAATGATTTTATTTATTTTTACCTCAGGCAAGCAAATAGGCTCGGCCTATGCACTGTTGGGCTCGGCCACTATGGAAGAGGGCTCGACCAACATGGAGAAAGGTGGGTATGGACTCATTTGGCTAAGAGGAAAAAATGGAGAAAGAAGGGAAGCGTTTTTAAGCTATTTTAAAGGTCTAAAAGAGAAAAGAATATGGTTTTAAACTAAGAAAAATTGTATGAAGTCATTCAAGTGAGTTTACAAGCTTTTGAAAAGAAAATAAATTTTTGAAAAGCTTTTTGAAAAATGAGAACGGAAGGTGAGAGAAAAACGAGATTTGTTAGAAACAAAAATCAAGTTCATTTATCTTTGATTAACATATACAACTTTTTAAAAGGATTAGTACACATCAACTATAAACGTTAAAAGAAAACTTGCTTAGGACCTTTAAAAGAAAACATTGACGCTCTAAAGCAAATGTACGTAAAAATAAAGTGAGTTAGTTAATAGTTAAAATGCAGTTGAAGCTTAAAGTAATCAATGTTGCTTAGGACCACTAATTTGGTTGAGGCGGCACTGAGTGTAAGAAGAAGAAAGGAAAGAAAAAGGAAGAGGGGAAAGGGAATGGATTTCTGCGGATGAATGCAACGAGAAATCCCAACGTTAAGCTTGCTGAAAGGATGAAGCGTGTGCGATTACGTATTCATTTGTAATCGGGATAATGACCAGTACAGATTTGACTCGGCACCATTCGATGAATCATTTAAAACAATGCTAACTTAATACATTTATTTCATACTAATACAAAGTTATGTTCGTTGTCACAGGATTTGATGAATCCCATTATAATATTACAGAGGTAAAAACTGTGCAGTGCATGTCCGGAATATACTAAATTTGCATAGATTTTGTTTAATAGAGCCTAATTCATTAGTTTAAATATCCAAAGGATGAATAAGACTACACGATTCAAATATTACTAAAGACATTGAAGCAAGCAGCGAATTAAACAAAAAAGGAAACATCTTCAAAATAATTGAAAAAACCATCACACTTCAATCTCCTCTTTCACACATCAGTTAACCCTGCATGAAAATAAAAACAAAATTGCTGTCAGGATCTAATAACGAGTCTGTATAACACAGAAATCTGATTGTGTGTCTCTCTCTCTGTTGCGATACGGTCGCATTTGTAAGGTAAAAAAGAAAAACAGGAAAGCATTTGTGTGTGATATGATCGCATTTTAAGATAAAAAAAGGGAAAACATGTAAGCATATGAGATACCTTTATAGAATGGCTGATACCAAATAGAACAATACTTCTTATTTTGGGTTGAACCCAAATGCTGTGATTCTTCCCCACCGTCATTACAGCAACATATAGTTGTTACAGCTTGGATTTTTTCCTTCCTTGGAATACAACGCTGACACCTTGCCCTGAAATAAAAGCGATCAGGCCAATAGACTGGTTCAGCCACAGTCACTCTCTTTGGTTTATCTTTATGACAGTGGGGTAGAAAGACCCTGTTCTGAAGCTTTTTAGCGGTTGGCAGGGACATGGCAGACAGGGTAGATCCGAGAAACAAGCTTCGGCCACGCAAATCATCAGTCTCTTTCCAGACCATCCTCTTTAGATCAAGAAGAAACAAACGAATCCCGCTCCCAATGTTTTTGACCCGAACTGCCATCACCGTGTCGATCCACTCAACAAGGTAGTAGCGGCAGCAGTGGATATCATCATCATCATATTTGTTCCTGAATTTAACACTGTAAAGTTTCCAAGTCCTTTCTAACAAATCAAAGACTCCTAGTCTGTCGCCTTTGCTACCCAAGCAGTAGAATCGACCATCCAAGTACACTGGGTTCGATGACAAGTAAAATGGCTCGTGACCGTTGTCGTACTCCAAACCCAAAGCCCAATTCGACCCTTGGAACAAGTGCACGGTGACTTGGTTCTCATGGGACGTGTTGATTAGAAATATTACGTAGCGGTTGTTACGCAATCCTATAGCAGTGCCATTGAAGGATATGTTGCTTGTTATGCTCGGAAAATCATCCGAGTACCCATTTAAAGGGTCGACCATCCTCATCAGCATCTCATCCTGGTTGTAGATCAGCAGAGTTCCATCTTTTGCACTAATGATTTCGTAACCTCTCAAGTCCAAACGGAATCGGCGGAATTGGAATGCTTTGTTTAACAGCGGGCTGTAGCAATGGAAAATGGCCCCCTTTCCTCCTTCTTCTTCTCCTCTACTTCTTACATGGATCAACACGGGGCTTTTTCCTACCGGATAGACGGGCCTTTTTTTGTCAATTATATCCCTCCAACTCTTGCACACGCATGCCAGCTTCGCCACATCCTCGTATCGCAGCTTCGACATTATCAATTCTACCACATCAGTAGGTAGATCTAACCATGAGAATTTTTCCAACTCCAATGCTTCTCTCCTCTTCACTTGATCGCATTCCCCATTCATACCTAATGAGGAGTCGTCATCTACTACTGTTTACTACTTCTTTTTCGAAGTCTTAAAGTATAGGGCCCGGCTTGGTTTCATTTTTAAGCTTTGTGCTTTCTGTTTTCATTATGTATTGTATGTAAAATATTAGAAAGAAGAAAGAAATTATCTAAAATTCCTAGCCATTACGACGACGAACGGACGACGGTGGAATTGAATTTTTCTCCGTGCTTTTGTCATGTCCCAAAAGCACGGAAAGCAAAACAATTCTGTTTTCCATGTTCCAAAAACAAGATAAAACAAAACAAAACAAAAGCACAAAAATTGTTCTACCACCTTCGTCGTCGCAATCGCTAAGAATTTTAGGGCCCGTTTGGTTTCATTTTGTATTTTGAGTTTTGTGTTCTCAACCTGCACTAAGAAATAGCAAGAAATAAAAGAAGGAGATTTATAATTCTTATCCATTGCGACGACCAACGGACAACAAAGGAGTTGGATTATTCTCCGTGCTTTTGTTATCCCTCGAAACATGAAAAACAAAATAAGCTTGTTTTCTATTTTACATGTTAATTTCATTTTTCAAAATTGTTTGTTTTTCAACAATACTTACAACGAACGCGCTTTTGTATAGACGAAAACTAAAAAATAAAAACGACATGCCAAACGGGGCCTTATATTTTCTTTCTCGCTCTCTTCATATTTTGTACTGCATTTTGAAAACTCAAAATGATACCAAACGGGCCATAACATTCTTCTATGATGCATGTTTATGAGCAAACCATTTAGGTGTTGTTTAGCCAATAGATAACAAGGTAGAACATAAAAGTGAACCTGTAAACGTATACTATTAGATCTCTATTAATAGATAAATTCCTTTACCTCTTCCAACGAAGCCGCACCACATCATCATTAGAAACTTCAAACTCATCAGTAGTGTCCTAGCCCGAGTTACAATGCTTTCTATCATCGTTGCTCGATGTCTGATGAATAAAAAAATCGAAAATATGTTACGTACGAAAGTTGATAAAAAGAAACTGCACTTAAAAATGCAAACTTTAAAGACAAACAGTCACAACATCATTACACTTGCCAAACATAACCCCCTCATACAGTATTTTGAGTGCTTCGTTGTGGATTTAGCTAGAGATGACAATAACGGTTTTTTCGATTTAACACCCTAAATGTGGCAGAAATAATAGGATCGTAATGTAAAATAGACAGAAAACTAATATTTCAAAATAAGCAAGCACAATCAAAGATGCAGAGATAAGAAAATCATATACATAATTTACCATGGTTCCACTATAGCGAGATAGTGTTCATCCACTTTGCGGAGATAAGATTCTATTACTTTTGTTAGAATAAAATACGATCAACTACAGTTATTATCATTTTTAACTCTCTAATTCAATTCTAATTTAAATTAGAGTCATGCTAAATAGTATTTCCATGTAATACACAAAACGGAATTGATTGCTATCGGTTCAATTCAAAAATTAGAATAGTTAATGTTATGCTTTCAAGTTAGGAACGACTTATAGGTTATGCTAGTGTTTATTGTATAACACAATTGTATCCAAAAATATTAGCTATACTTTGTATCTTTGGAATTATTTGAGCATATTTATCATTTAAGTTTGTTAATAATTTTTCAAGAAAACCGATCCAAAAAAAGTACAGTCCAAAAGTTTACGCTCTACCCTCACATTACCAAAAAATTTCAAAAATCCCGGTTAAAAAATTATGCAAGCGTCGTGTGCGTAGCACGGGTTCGCACTTGTTTTTCTAGATAATAAACTTATTATTATGCAAAAAAGGAAAAAAAGAATAGAGATTTAATTATCGTTATGCCAACATTGTCCAAATTCAAACTCAATCTATCATTAATTTAATTTAAACTGGACGGTGGAGAAATGAAAGAAGAATTTTTTTTAAAAACAGTAATAATTAAATAGCCGTTACATGCTTATTAATGTTTTACAAAGCTTTAGATTGGCTTTAACATGATTTTCACATTAATAAGGTTTTAAATATTAAAGATGACCAGATAGTTTTACAGTTGCATCCATTTTTTTATACTTACTACCAGCATACGTTCCATATTAGCTTCATCTAATAACTTGAAGAAACGCTTGGCCTCTGGAGTTTGACCTTCAAAAGTAGATGGTTGGCCTGGAAAACTAGTATTTTCTGCAACTAAAGGCACAAACATTTCATCGAGAAAATCATTTATTTCACCTCTCTCTTTGATCATTGCCATTTGTGTATCATTAACTTGATTAGAATAAGCCTCACTTTCTACATAAGAATCCTCGATGTAAGGTTATATAAAGGGGATCCATTCCACATGAAAGAAGATGACCAGCAATAGTTACTCTATCATTGAAATAAAGATTGCAACATTTTTTACAAGAACAAATGATTTTATCTTTTTGAATAGATTTGGAAAAACCCCCATTCAAAAATAATTCCATCTCGTTTCTATACTCATCTAAACTACGATCAACATTTACCCAACTTTTGTCCATAGATTAACTACTGTCACAAAATAAAAATATCATGCATATAAATACCCTTCCTATTTAACATCGATATAGTACAAATGTATAGTTATTTCTTAAAGACCTTACATATTTATCAAATGAAAAAGATACAACTAAAGTAACAAGTAGTTATGTTCACAAAGATGCAAAGTATAGTTCTTAACTTCTTATACCTACCATGTTCATAATTATTCATGCATTTGTTCTAGTTAGTAGGTTAATCATATTCTATTTTGTTATTAAAACTAGATAAGGTCCAAATTAATTAATCACATATTTGGATAAGAATTTTTACTCAACTAACCTTCATCAAAAATAGGATGTTGGAGGATCACAAAAATTTACCAACGGAGAGGAAAACTAAAAAAAAAATATAGCATTACTTTGTTAAGGGGTTTCATAAATTTAGTGATCCCTTAATTAGTCATTCTAGCTTTCTTCTTAACAAATCTCATGATAATTGCATTGTTAATCTTACATCACAACAAAATAAGTTAAATAAAGATCTTACATATTTTTCCTACAACTATTTGTTTGTTATATGTATAACAGTTGTTCAAACGACCAAACAATGAAATAATTACAATTTTCAAACACATGGATTTATGCAGCAAGAAATAAAGGAAAAGAATCATTGTTTTTGCAACAATAATAGAAAGCAAACAAGAGTTGGACGAAGAAATAATTACGCTAATTATAATTGCTTATATAAAGATAAAAAAATCCTAAAGCAAAAAAAAATTGAATGTGTATGTACTGATATATATTTTACTCTTAGTAAATTTAGATGCTCCTTTAATATAAGATATAGTCTAGGCAATATTAAAAACACAAATTTAGACTAAACAAGGTTAAAAAATCAATTGTCCATTTGAATCGGATAAGGGAGATCTCACAACTATTTCATCGCCTAATTTCCTATTTGATATATTTCATTACTCTTTGAACTCCTTATTTACAATCTATAATCGGTTCTACAACCCGCTTTAAATCAAGTGTTTTGACTTACGCCATCGATATTTTAAACAATCACTTGTTCAATTTTACTAATTTGGAAAGGAAATATACAAAACAAAGATGGAAGTATATTCGAAATATAACTAAAGATATAAATGTGGAGACCAGCATGAAGTAATAATTGGAAAATACACAATTTCTGCAAGGAAGCATACAACTATTTGAGAATAAATGTGATGCATGTTTATTTTCAACACAAATGTCAATTTTGACATAAAATACCAATTTGTTCATGTTGTTTACATTTGTTTTGATTAAATTTACATGTCAGAATATTGACATATTTCCTCATGCATGACATTTAGAGTTTTCCTTTCGTGATACATGAACTTACATTATATTTACTATTTTCTAGAATTATAAATAGTGTCACCGCTATCAAAATCACTAATGTAGATAAGAAACAAACAGTTACGTTATAGAGTTATTATAAATGCAAAAATGTCACAAATAAAGATATAAATAAGATAATGCGCTAATATTCTGTAAAACTGGTCAAGTAGACAATACTATAATCATTAATTATGTCCATTTCTTAATAAACCATTATTGTCTTTAATTTATTTTTCTTTATGCAACTTTTTTGAATTTTTAAAACTTCTATCATTATTTAATACGATACACATAAAAATAGATTTTTTCCCACAAAACCATTAATACTTTTTTAACTAACACATGATTTGCCCTGGTGTTAGTCAAATATAACTTTGGATTCAAAATAATAAACAAGATTATTTTACTGGAAAATTGATATGGAACAATATGAATGAATTATCCCTAAATTTTCATTAAATCATTTAATCTCTTTAAAATTATGAAAAATATGACCAATTTTGACTCTATATAATGGCTCATTAGCTAACTTGTTTTAGCCATGGTTTTATATGAGGAATACAAAAAAGTTTCATACAAAATCGGTAACTACGAAAAGTTTTATGGCCTAAATTTCTCCAATTATCCAAAAGACATTAAATTTCTACAATATAGTTTTTAGGAATCCATTCTGTTTTTTAACCATTTAATCCATTGCGGTGTCAAATTCATACGTCTTGAACTAGTTTCCCTCTGGTAGGAAACTCTTTCGTCTTCAACTATTACTTTGACATATGCTTTAATCAATAATGTGCTTTAATCAATAATGTAGTATGCTGCTCCATAATTAATCAAACTTTATGTGTGTAAAATCCACTAATTACATTTCACTTTACAAAATAATCAGTAATGGGAAAAATTAAGTAGTTAGTTTACAAAATACCAAAAACATCTCAAATGTTTATTTTTTTTAAGTCTATTATTTGGTAATCTATCAAAATCTAAACACATCTCTAGGAAGTCATTTTAATTATTTTGTTTGGAATGCATTAATACACACAAAACATATCAGAACCATTTTATATTTTATTTGTGTTTTGTGCATTGATAAGTCAAAAATCATTTTAACCACTTTAACCATTACAAATCTACAAACTAGCTTAAGAGTTGATTTCTTAATAGTCCGAAGAACAAAATAAGGATATGGAAAAAAATCTTTCCTTTTATTTTGACAGTAACAACAGCCAAATGCAACTGATTTAGGAAGATATCAAATAATGGAAAACAAAAAAACGATGAAAATTTACTCAATAAATAACTATGCTGAAATAATTGTATAGTGAAAAACAATTTCAATTGCGAATAAGATTATAAATACAAGTAAAATTTACCATAAACAGTACCTGTTGATATGCTATCTAGGGTTTTGTCTTTGAAGTAATTGCAAATGAAAGACGAGATGGCATGAATTTGGCAAGGATGGAGGAAGGAGGAAAATGAAGAAGCACGAACTCCTCCCCTTTCTACGATGCAGCCGTATTTTTTAATCTAGTTTTCGAGGCAATTTATGCAACAAATCAACAGCGGCGTTACTTGCATAGAGAAGTTTAAATAGGCACTTGTTGTGTTAAATGAGACATAATATCTTTTTTACCCCTAATTATTGTTTAATAGACTTAAAATGATTAGTAAGTCGAATTTCAAGCTTAAATAGGGCCTTTTGAATTTTGGCAACCGAACAGTTTCCACATCTATATCGCGTTTTCTACTTTGTTACGTCCGTACCTATTCATCCGCTTCTTCTTTTATCCTCAAAACCCTAATTATTCATTCCCAAATCGCACCGCTTATTGGAAGTGTCGCGGACTTTTTTCCCTTGTCTTTACTCCCTCTCTCGCGTTTTCAGCCATCTCCTCTTCCAAACGCTTCCAACCCAAAAATTTACTCCGCAGCCGAACCAAGTTATTGCTTTCTCAAAACTCTAGAATTTTTTTCTCCCAACAGGCCCCGTCCTCCTTCCAGAAGTGGATCAACTTCGTAATTTCAAACCATCGCTTATTCGTACGCCTCAACAGCTATGTCGTGTAATCCTATCAGGTATATATAAGGTATCGCCAGTTTAAAATTTGAAATTTATGTTTTCCTTTTTAATTGGTAATTCAAAAAATTGTTACACTATTAAAATTGGGTATGATTTGGTTGTTTTTACTGTTTTTCAGTATAATTGGAGTATGGTAGATTTCCATTCTTAGAAATTTGATCAACATTGCTTTTCTCAGAGTAACTATATTCATATTTTAGGATTCCGTAAATGGAGTACTGTCTAGAGGTCGATTTCTATACAAAGCTTCCTCTTTTGTCAAAAAAAATATTGAATTTTTAGGTTTCCTCTATCGTGTGCCGTCTAAATTTAGCCACCAAATGTTTTTGGGAGTGTGTAATGTTAACATATCTAAACAACTTATTTTAGTAGTAAAATTTTGAAATTTTGAGACTGTTCTCTTCTATTTGAAACAATTTCTTCAATAGGTACTTAAATGTAATTTCAGGTTGTAAATTTTAAGTGGTCTGAAGTTAATAAATTAGGCAGGCAATTGTGACATTTTTTTTAACTAAAATTATCAAGTGTATTTATAAATAAAGAAGATAAAAACTATAGTTTTATCAAAGTTATATACCTAACAGCTTCTAGAAATTTATTGGTCAAGTCATAAATTTCTATCCATCGAGAACTTCAAATATATACTTTTAAGTGATAAAGGAATCGAATGAGTCAAGTTTAAATTGAAATCATCAAATTTTGTGTTGTTATGTGTGCGTTTCTCTTCTTATAAGATGATGATGGTTTAAATATTAAGTTTGTAGTTTCCTTCTTGGCACAAGGCAGAACTTTGAGCATGGAACGGGCTAAACATGACAGCATAAAAGTGTTATTTAAAATTTAGACTTCTTTTTCATCATAATGAAATTTCACATATAATTGGATAAACTCGATGTTTAAGGCGCCGTTTATCTATGCCACATATTTAGGTGGACATTGTTGCAGCTGATATGCAAGAAGTTATTCGTTGTTAAATAGTCAATAAAATGGCTATGGTTGGGTATGTGTATTTACAATTTATATACATATTTATAGTCTGTGCAACAAGACAACCCACACACATCACTGACAAGGTTCATGGATTGTGAAATCTGATGTGTTGACATATTTCCTATGATGGGTTTTTCATCAATGCATAACATTTTCGCTATGTAGTATATAATGTTTTTTATTCTTTTATTTTTATATTCTCATTCTATCTCCAAGGTCATTAAATATTGGGATTTTGTCATAAGTTTAATCTTTCTATTGTTGTTTATGTAGTTAATAAGTGGATAAAACTTTTGGATAGGTTAAACTGAAATTTATGAAGTGCATTTCTAAAAGAAGAACGCAATAATCAACTATTTGTTTTTATAAGTTATATACTTATGAACACTTTACAATTTATAAGTCAAGTTTCAAGTTCCAATCCACTAAGAATTTAAATTTTATATTTTCAACTGATAAAGTAGTTCATTACAGATACCTATGAGTGAAGTTTTTGATTGACTGAACCAAGATTTAAATTGGAGTTATTTATCATTTATTGCTTTGAGCATAAGGTTCAACCAATATCAATTTGTCATGTTCTTTTAGGCTGAGAATAATTTAAATTTTAAGGAAGGAGAAGATGCTTGGAAAAATACTAATTATTATGTTTGGTGTATTTTGTTATTTAATTAACATTTGAGAATTGGAACGTGAACCAAATAAAAGCTAATTTACTTTATTTCCACCATTATTCGTATGTAAATAAATATCAACCCTGTTATGTTGCATTTGCAAGGTGCATCGGGAAACTTTTAAATGTTTACTTCCTTTTACTGTAGTAATATTTTACATTTATATCAGTACCCATTCCTTATATTTATTTGTTACATAATTTTATGTTACCTAGCTACTATATGTAATGTTTCCAGAACACAATGCCAGTTTTAATCAATGTTCGATAACAAATTTTATTATCAATCTTTTCTCAAGTTAAATTAGGTATTAAATGTTTCTATAAATAGCTTACATATACGTGATTATCAATGAATAAACCAAAAATATTCAATAGTTTTTTACGGTATTTAAAAAAACATTGGAAATTCACGCAGAATCTTGGTTTCATATGATAGTTGAAGGAAAAAATGTTACAAATAGAAAATTTACGGAGAGACTTCTCTAAACTTGATCATATAGAGGTATCAATTATTGAACAAGACCTATTTTATATTAGCATTTTTTTAAATGCTTTATTTCAGTTTGGTTATTCATCATTATCTATTATTAGTTATCATTGTAGCTTTTAGGTATAATGCTTTGTAATTTGTTGGCTTAATGACCGATGACAAAAAATTTCACATTCACCTTTATTTTATTATATGAAAAATATAGTGGGAATTTTTAATCACATCTATACAATAATATTAGTGTTGAGTAGGAAACAGTTTGCTCTGAGACCCCCTTCATTTTTCACCATCCATTTTTGATTAAAATGGAATTAGATTGTGCCAGGTGTATTTTTGCACACAACAGTCGTGAAAAAATTATCATGTGTTCTAATTTTCAAAAGTCAAGTCATTTACTTCTAGGAAATGAATTCCTCATTTCATTTATTTCTTCTCCTTTCAATGCCCCCGGCTGATAACCCAATGCCCGTTGATTGAACACCAACGAGTTGATCGACACTTGCTATCAACGCACCATCGATATTACTATTTCGAGTGGTTTTTCTCACGGCATCTTGATGATTGTCACCACATCCGACGAGTTGTTTGAAAACCTTTTAGATATAAAACCTCATCGTTCTTCCTCATTCATGTTATTGTTCACTTCGTCTTCGTTCGGATCTGACAAACATTTTATGCAGGAATGGTTTCCTCGATCTTCCCTCTTGCCATCTTTTGCAATTACCAAGATCGCTGTAAGGTAATTCTTACTCCTTTTGATTTTCAATGATTAATTAAATCCTTGATGTTCAAATGATAGTCTATTTTTCCACCGAGCACGTGATCTTTCTCTCAACAAGTTATTTTTCTAATGCCATGCTATTTGTTTAAATTTTATTTAAATAAGTTTTCATTATAAGTATCTAATTTCAAGGACTGTTTGGTTTTTTTTGTACCTCTTATGATTTATTATTATCAAAAGTATGCGGCCTTTAGTATCTCAGTCTATGCATGATCAATGTTTCATGGCTGATTTGTAATTTGTTTACAGAGCTTAGATAAATACTATGTCTGAAAATAATATTTATCATTAATCTTAATTACTATATGACTGCACATAATAAAGCATTGTTAACGACCCGATAACTGCTAATTATGAAGAGGCCATGAAATCTGAAATTGTCCAAAATAGTATTTTGACCAAAACATATAAAAATAGTCTTTCATCACCTTTATTTCGTACATGCAATATTTCATATGCAAAAAAAAATCTCAAGCTATATGTTTTTCAGGTATGGAATGAATTGTTTTTACATTCATAGTGTTCATTCCATCGAAAATCCAGAATATGAGTGTTGGAGCCAACTTTTATTACAGAGAGACTGTAATCATGGTTTCGTAAATACAAAAGTTGGTTTTTCATTTTTTTCATTAGAATAGGTGTAGGCATAATATTTTTTTTTACACTTTCAGCATTTTGCATATTCAAGTTATTTCCTTTATGTATAAAATTTTATAATATAAAATTTCACTAGCGAGTTATAATGTTCGTGACATGTATGGTAGGAATCAATATTGCTCATATTTCTGTGATTGTGTTGAGAAAAGAAGCAACAATTATAATCTATAAATTGAACACAGTAATTTATGTATTTCTCCATAAGTTCACGTCATTGTGATCTTGCAATAATGAATTTTTATGCTTATGGTTATTATTCATTTCTTAGATAATCATTTCCTCACTATAGATCCAGCAAGTAGATATCTTGCAAAATTAGTTTTCATATCATAATTTACTTCTCATAAATTGGGGTGACACGTAAACTGTGAACATGTTGCTTCCAAGTTTAAAACTTATGTGACATAAAGTTAAAAGACCTTCATGTTATATAATGATCAAGAGGCAAAGGTTATTGCTTACTTAACGGCCAAAGAAACATACCTTTTTTTTTAAAATATAAACTATATGTGACTTTAATCTTCGTTGTGTTCAGTAGGATCCAATTAGGCTAGGGATAAACCCATACTATTGCCAAAACTATGCTTTCTCAAGAGGCTTCTATTTTGCTCCGATGGTGAGTGATATTGTGTTAATTATATTTTATCTTAATTTTCTTGCTGTTTATTTTTCACGGTCCCTTTTTGGTTGGAATTGATGCTTATTTGATTCCAAAGTTTTTATATACTTTAGCTTGACAAACATAATAAAACAAGCAAGCATAAGTAGCAAATATTCAGGTGGATGCAACAAATTTTATGTATTCTTATTTTCAAGCACCCTGGCCTAATGTAAAAACCATTAGAATTGCAATAGGTTCACTCCACAGTCCTTGCATACATCTATAAATATAAAATAAAACATACTTATATGTTTGTGTATAAACATAATGAGTAAAAACTATATGATTAATTTTGCTAAAAATATTGTCGAGAATGACATATCTCTACCAATGAAAATAGAAGAATAATATATATAATTTCTGGTATTGAATAAAATAGAGCTAAATGAAACTTCACAGTCCACGCCTATGTCTATAAATATAAAATAAAACATATTTATATATTTGTGAATAAATATAATGAGTAAATACTATATGATTAATTTTTTTAAAAATATTGTTGAGAATGACATATCTCTATTAATGAAAATAGAAGAATATTATATATAATTGCTGGTATTGAATAAAACAGAGCTAAATGAAACTTTTTAATTTTGGCTTAGAAATCCTATTACCTGGAAATAAAAACATAGCATAACCATCACATGCATGCATAAGTTAATACAAGAATTTTCTGTTTGTTACTAGTTTTACACATTTCAAGATAATAATGTACATGTGATGCATATGCATAGAGAAGAATAAGAGAAGTAAATTTATTTCAGCTAAATAGACTGGATTATTTTAGTTGTTTTAACATGGTTTCCTTATAAATATGTGTGTGTGTATGAACTTTTTTACATTATTAAATTGTAAGTCAAAACAAGTGTGAAGTAACATGTTAATGGGAATTAAATTTAGATGGTTCATTGTATTGTGTTATTGGAGGATTCCTATATTAACCATTCATACCATCTAGATTAAGGTACACAACCCATTCATACTAATGTCGAGTATTCACTCTTTCATTCTCCTTAATTTTTACAACTTCCTTTCACTACTTAATTCTTAAAACATAAACTTCCTTCCTTCTCCTTAATTCTTACAACTTACTTAATTTTAGAATACATTTTCAATAAGGGAAAGCATTGGTGTAATAAATGAGTGAAACATTTAGTACCTTCCAATCACAAAACCAGCTACCTCTTCTTCTCCTCCTTTCTTGGAGTATATGCGGTCACGAAGGAGGCATTAAATTTATTTTTTTACAATCTATTTTTCATGACTGTCTATTTGATCAAATCCATTATATCATCTGCTGTTATACATGAAGCCAATTTATAATTTAGAGCTTTTTCGTACATGATTCAAATTTGAACTCTACTAGAAGGTCAAACATGATCAAAAGGATCCTTTGATTGATCTTTAATTATTGAAGGCCTTACAAGAAAATAATAGCAATTATGTATTTTTTTAACTAATATATTTAATTTACTTTGGAGGGGTCTAATAAGAAAATAACAATCGTTGGTTGTATTTGTTAAATAATATTTCAAATTGACTGCGGAAGGGCCCAATAAAAAATAATAATAGGTTGTTTAATAGATTCATTTCTAATATGATGCAAAACTTTGAACTATTTCATGTTATTTGTATATCTACATGGTAGCAAATTTAGTTTCTATAACTATAACTGGTTTGTATGAGCAGTTACTTCCCATGTTGTCCAATTTTTATTTTTTAACTTCCTTTTAGTGCTGACAATTTTATTTCACTAATGCTATTGACATTGTCATCTTTTAGTGCATTGATACTATGATTGCAATAACTTAGTGAACATCATAAGCAACACCATTCCCTCAGCACACCATCATAAAGTATGCATGAAAGTATAACAAGTTTCCTTATTGGTTGTATTTAGGGGACTACTATTTGGTGAGTGGTGACACTCCATGAGTAAAAACGAATTACAATATGCATTGCTAAACATGTGTATTCTCATTTTATGATGACCAATTTACTAGACATTTCACTGTCAAAAGTTTTTCCAAAGTATTAACTAAAAGATATTCAACACCCACAGAAATGAAAAGTGGAAGAGTTGAGGAGAGTTAGTGTAAATTTCTATGTAGGAATGAAATGTTGTGCATCAGTCTACTCATGGTAGGTTCAACATATTTAAGTCTATATATTAATATAAATATATTTCTCAAATTTTGATATATAATATTTTATGTCTGTGATGTATTCAGATCAAATCTTACTTTAACAATTTGTACCTTGACTTTATTTTTAACTTTGTGAACTATATAAATATGCATATTATCATACTTGCCAAAAAGTTCATTATTTACATTATGTTTTGGTTATGCATTCATTCTCGTTTGCTGAAGTAGTTTCCTTATCTTTAAAGATATTATTTTATTCATTTTTTAGTTTGTATAGAAACTCCGAGAGGTTTCTCCTTCGCAAAATCTGCTGCTATGAATCTGGAGGGAGAGTGATTCTCATAAAAGGTAAGGACACTGTCAAAGGCTTTGGGAGTTCCGTTGATTGATTATTTTGTAATATTATTTGTCTTATTGTTTGGTACATAACTATTTTGTTTTACTATCATGTATATAAAATCATCTTTTCTGAATGTATGTTGATTCAGATACCTACCAAGAAGCACTTCAGGATGTCTGCACATCATCTAATTAAACAAAAAGCTTCGGATAAAGATAATATGAAAACAAAGAAACTGTATTAATGAAGTTGAGGTTTTTTAAATGGAATTTGGTGCAATTTTTATTTGAGAGCGATGGAATTTGGTGCAATATTTTCTTTACTGAAATTTGATGTAATATAATGTGCTTTGAATTAGTTGTAATTGTATAACTCAAGTTAGAATTTCTCGATTCTATTATGGCTATAAAACTATATTGTATAGCGATTATTACAGTGATGTTCAAAGGATTATACAACGTGGTTTATAAATAAAATTTTCCTCTATAAAATTTAAATAGTAACAGATATATAATGTGGCACCCATTGACAATTTGTGTTGAAAAAAAATTAAAAAATCAGTTCAAGCCTACCTTTTGAGGTCAGTTTTGTAATTCTTATCCGTAATATACATCTACGGTGGCCACTATTTTATGGGTAATTCTGTTCATGGAATTATGTGTCACTTCTAATTATATTATACTTTTTTGACAACTAACCCTCATGTACATTAATATTAAATGTTGATTTCATTGTAGCTGGTGTACCAATATCCGTTTCATTATCCTCAAGCTATTATCTGTAATTGAAGAGAGACTGATTAGACTACAATGCTGCTGTCGGTCTCTAGATCATTGTTCTCAAATTATTGTTGTGCTGAAACCTACATGTTTAATATACCAGGGTTTTATAATTACAGTTGTAGGTTGACATACTTTTTATACCATTTATTATTGTTTCCCTGTATGTTTACTATGCTTCTTTTCATTATCAATAAATTATGCATATCATATAGAAAAATGTTGACTTTCTATATTAATTATGCAATGCACAGAAAATAAGGGAACTAATAAACAAAATATGATGCTACCCGGGGTGATCTATGTGCTTGATATTTATATTTAGAATTGGTATAAATTTGATTGCATATCCGTTATTGTAGTTTTTCTACGAAATGTATAACTATAATATTTTCACCATGCCTGTGTATGGAGCACGGGTTCACACTGGTCTATAACAGTAAAGCGGAAGGATATGAAGCTCTCTCGTTAATTATAGGATTTATCTCTATTCTTTTTAATTCTCTGCAAGTTTAGTTTATGTATTTTATTTTAAAAATCTTATAACTTACCACTTTACAACTATTCTACTAAACCTTTCATGCAATTTTACATTCAAATACCTACTTTAAAAAAAATTAGCAATTATTTTCAGATCTATCGTAATTCTCTTAAAACTTTTACATTAAAGTTCATTTATTTAAATTACATACATAATGCAAAATTTAAACTAATAGTTAAACTTAGTCAACTAACATTTATTAACCTAAAAAACGAAAGTTTTAATATGTATACTATAGGTACATCAACAATTTGGTTAAAAAGTCATATATGTATATATATATATATCTTATAACATAAATTATATACGTTAATGACAAAATGACAGTAATAAATATATTTTATAATTTATTTAATAAATGAAATTATTATACATTGCACTGTAAACTTTTATTAACTTTAAATACATAAGTTTTAATTTTTTTTACAATCACAAATAAAACCCTTCTCAATTATCTTTTAATATTTTACAATCGCATTTCAAAACATTCATTCTATTAATCTTTGGCCAAATCTTTTATGCAAATTTCTGAGTCCTTTAGTATCTGATCACTCTCCAATCATTTTAACATGGGGAAATAATTCTTTAAGCAGGAACCTTTCTTTTAAATTTTATATATCCTGGACTAATCATAAAGATTTCCATAGCATTGTTTTACAGGTATGGAAGGAATTAAAATTTGGAAATCCTATGTATACACTCAAAGAAAAGCTTCAAAGGTTGAAATACAAACTAAAAGTTTGGGCTAAAGATAATTTTGGTGATGGTTCAAGATTTTCTGATGGAATAAGGAATCAGCTTATTCACAAACAACAACAACTACAGCAAAATCCAATAAGCACAATTTTAGCTTGCCAGGAATCTGAATTATCAAAGTCTTTGCGTGAGGTACTAGAAGTTGAAGCTTTAATGAGGAAAGAAGTACTGCATGAAATTTATGAAAAGCATGGAGATAGGAATACAAAATATTTTCATGATGCAATTAAAGTTAAATAGGCAAAAGGAAGGATTTTGTGTATAACAGATATGAATGGAGCTTTGCAGGAAAGTGATGATTCAATTACTAAGGCCTTCATAGATTATTTCTCATCTATACTATCAAATCCTAAGCCATTGATTCCAAATCTTTTACCTCTATATAAACTACAAACTCCATTCTTGGATAATCATCAAGCTAATAAACTGATTCAATAGGTATCATCAGAGGAAATTGAAAGGGCAGTGTTTTCTCTTAAGCCTGATAGTAGTGGTGGCCCTGATGGCTATAATGCTTTTTTTCTTTGAGAATCCATGGAAAATTATTAAAATAGATGTTATCAAAGCTATCCAATATTTTTTCTCACATAATAAATTACCTATTGGTGTCAATGCAACAAATATAGCTCTGGTGCCAAAGAATAACAATCCAGTCAATGTAGCAGATTTCAGACCAATATCATGTTGTAATGTTTTATAAAAAATCATAGCCAAGATAATTGCAAGTAGACTACAAACTATTCTACCTTCTATCATATCAAGAAATCAAGTTGCTTTCATGCCTTAGAGAAATATCAGTGATAATATTTTGTTAACTCAGGAACTTTTAAGAGGTTATGGAATTGCAAGTATTTCTCCTAGATGTATGTTGAAGCTTGATATTCAAAAAGCATTTGATTCTATTTCATGGAGCTCTATTATAGCAATTCTATCTAGAATGAATTTCCCTAAACCAATGATAGCCTGGATTTATACATGTATATCAACCACCCACTATTCTATAATAAGAAATGGATGTACACAAGGTTTTTTCAAAGGAACTCAAGGGGTTCGTCAAGGTGATCCAATATCTGCTCTTTTATTTATTATTGTGATGGAATCCTGAATTCTCTATTAATTGAGCAAGTACAACTAAAGAAATTGGAACTGCATCCAAAATGCAAGGATCCACTTATAACACATATCTTATTTGCTAATGATCTAGTAATTTTTACCAAACCAACTTCTAATAATATTTCTGCAATCCTTGAGGTACTGAAGATTTTTTATGATATTACTGGATTAATGATAAACTTCAGCAAATCACACATCTTATTAGCAGGGCTAAGTGGTAGTCTGAAAGAAGAAATTATAGCTCTATCTGGTCTTAAGGAAATGAACTGAAAGAAGAAATTATAGCTCTATCTGGTCTTAAGGAAATGAATCATAATGCTAAAAACTAGGATTACTTCTTATTACTGTAAGAATTACTAAAACTGATTGTCTTCCATTATATGAGAAGATTACTGAAAGACTATCTACATGACCAAATACAAAATTATCACAGGCAGGAAGATTGGTTATAGTTCAGAGTATTGCAAGTGCAATGGTAAGTTACTGGACGAGGCACTATATTCTTCCAAATAAACTCATATCTATGGTTAATAGTGCAATGAATATATTTTTTTGGCATGGTGATCCTTTTTCAAAAAGCTCATTCCAATATCTTATAAAAAGATTCAGCTACCAAAGAATAAAGGAGGACTTGGCATTACAAATCTAAAACTATGGAATATTGCAGCCTTATCTGTATACTTTGATAAAATTCTATCTGATAAAGATGATCTATGGACACAGTGGATTAAGAAAAATCTAATAAAAGATAAGGACTTCTGGTCAATGAACATTCCTAATATTTGCAGCTGGAGTTGGAGAAGTTTACTAAATCTTAGAAATACCTTTTGTAACGTTTCGGATTTTTCTCGCTCGAAAATCGACATCCATACTTCTAATCGTATTCGAATGCCGCAGATTCGACCGTTCAAATCCGATTCGCCGGAGCTTATAACAACATTAAGTAAATAACACAACGGAATAAAAGAATAATACATTGATATACAGATTTGATACAATGGATGATACAACAGATGATCCAATAGATATCAATATACATCAGAGATATGATACAATAAAATAGCAGCGGAAAAGAAAATGATAGATAACATCTAGCAGCAGAACAATACAACTCTAAGATAGTCTTCAAAAGAGAACTCCGAGAACTGCAACTCCATCTCCAAGAACCAATCCAGCAATAGCTCGAACTCCCAATAACGATGCACAAAGATAAGCGAGTATAGTCCATATCCAAAGATTGAACTAGCTCCAAATAACCTACTAATCTGACTATCTGAAAAACCTAACTCTAGACTGCTCGTGTAGAAAATAATGAGCACCCAGAGTTTAGGAAAGAAACAATAAACTCTGGATCAGTCGTGGGACTGGTGTGAGCAACAAAAACAGCTTATCTTTTAAAACATTCAACAAAAGATTTTCAAAGTCAATTCGCAATGCTTTTTAAAAATGAGACTACCATAAGGCCTCCCACACACACACACAATGCAAACGCAGAATCGGAGGAGATTTCTCCTTATGATAGTCAAAGATGCTTGATACGCATTAAAAGAAACATTTGATATTATTACTAGTGCATAGTGTAGGAGAAATTCATTTCGAAAATAAAGATATAAATCTTAGCCAGCATAGACATTTCGAACTATGCCTACTATAGCTACCATCTAAACAGTGGTGACCACCATAAGTAAATGGCAGGTTCTACAACTAAAACCGTACAGGGTTTCGTATTGGGAATTGGATTTCCAACGAATGGTCAGGCCAAGGAACTTCCCATTGCCACATGAGAACGCCTCTTGAAGGACGTCCCCGAGAACCAAACCGGATCTCTGCCAACATAAGGCCGGGTTACCCCTAACTGGGTAACTACTGACACGAGTATGTCATCCCCCGGTCCTTTGGGACCTTTAACCGAGCGCTCGTCACCATCATCACACAGTCATAAATAAAGTATTTCAACATGAGTAAGCATCTGGGCTCCATACCATGATACCACCCTTTTCCAGAAGGAAATGCACATACCCTAAAGGGCGCTACCCCTAATAACCTTGCCGCATCTTCCCTGTTTTGACCATTCCGGGGTGTGAGACTCGACGAAGTCACGTCCACAAAGACACACTTTATACAAAAGTCGTGCTTTGGGTCAACAAATGATCATAGAAATGATCACAAAGATAAACGATCAAACAAATGATCTTATCACAAATGATCAACACAATGATCATTTCACAGCAACACTCAGCATGTCACATTACCAAATTGGGAATATATCGCTGATAACCTTCAACTACATAACCTCTGAGCTCGTACGTCTCAGAGAAGGGTGTTAAGCTAAGAGAATAAATTCTCCTCCACCAACAGAAATATATTTGAAAGAAATCTGCTTTATATCTCAATTTGTAATGTCAGACACACAATCCATACAAGTCTGTTCCGGGATCGAACAGAACCGAAGGCACTTACAAAGAAGTCCTTGCAATCCGGATATTTACTAATCACGTTCGGACTTCCCATCACATATGGAGTCTCTATACCGGGGACCAGTCGATGCAAAGACATTCGACGAGTTGTCCTTACGTTTTCGAAAATATCCGGTCTTCACCACCGATCTTCAAATGCTATCCATAACGACATATCACATATTCGGAATGGGATATATGACACAAAGGTCCTCTCTCGGCTAAACCGAACAGTGAGCGCAGTATTTCAAAAACTTATGGATATTGGGATTTCAATTAAGTCACAACTTAAAACCCAAAACTTTTCTTCAAATGGTTTAAACCAATTACCATTTCAAATCTTTATATTACAAAAGGATTTATTTCACAAAGATCAATTCGTAGATTTCAAAACAATTTCCATTTCATTTGGATTAACTCGTTAAATCTTTAAATCAAAGATTTAACTCATAGCTTTCAAAATTCGATTAACTTGTTGAATCTTTAAATCAAGATTCAACTTATAGCTTTCAAATCGTTTTCATAACTTGGAAATTATCTTCATTTTCAAACTTGAAATTCTTTTTAACACAAATTGGACGTTCATTTCTTATGTGAAAGCTTTTATTATTTGAAAACAAACAGTTTTCGTAAAATTCAATTATATCTACACGAGTTAAAGCCCTTGAATTCTATTCACATCCCAAATCAATACTTTTAAAATAGTTTAACCCATATATAACTGGTATAACATTTTTAATCCCTAGTTTTAAATCATAGAATTCAATTTCAAATCTTGAATTTAAGTTCAAATCAAATTATTCAACTTCATATTTTATCGAGTTATTCAAAATAAATTTCATCTACGAAATTTCATTTCAAAAGCTTTTCACTTTAAAACCCAATCTTATTGTCAAACCATTTGAATTTAAAATTCAAAATCAAAACTATTTTCAAAAATCTGTGACTCAATCGATTTCCTCGTGAAATCCATATTTGTGTGTGTATAAGTGTGGTCCAGGGTTTAACACAATAGTGCAACAACAATCAATCATCACAGATGAAAACACAGAAATATTGTTGATAAGCGATATAAACTATAACGCTCATCGTCCATTCACAGATCACAGATATATAAAGGTCACCGATAATAAATTACAGGTCACAACACAAATCAGGATATATCACAAAGCATCACATATCAGGGATATTAACAATTCAACATCCAATAAAATCCAAACATCCATAAGTAGGATCAATTTAGTTATCTGATAAATTTAGATCATATTAAATTTCTATGAATAATTCTTTTTACATTTATTATCAAATAAATTTCAAGTAAATGATCCTCATTAACTATTCATAATCATTTAATTACTATTCTTAAGAAATTAAACTCAATTTAATTATTGTTAATTATTATTTAATTAACCTTTTAAAATCATATATTTAATCACTGATTACTTAATTAATTAAGTTCTAAACTGTAACTTAATAAATCTTAATTACTTGATTAAATAACTTTAATCATTTGTTTTAAAAGACAACTCTTTATTAAATTCATGAATCTTATTTACAAATTAATTTACCTTAATTAATTTAACTCAAATCTTAATTTCTTGATTAAATAAATTAATCAATTATTCACTTGAACTAATTTAATGAGTGCATATCATTTTATCTTCACTAATTCAAATTTAAAACATTTTCTAACTAATGTTTTAATTATCATCACAAAGCAAATTTAAACAATTTAAATATTAAAACTTCTTTGATTTCAGAACTAGGATTCAAATTATCTTTGATTCAGATTTAAATTTAACTTAAAAACTTATCTACAATTAAAAACTTTATTTTCAAATTCAAACTATTTAAACATTTAAGGTTGTTAAAAACAATTCAAATTCTAAAACTTTATTTTCTTTTTAAACTCAGATTCAAACTATCCTTAATCATTTAAATAAATTTACTTTAATAAATCTTTAATTAATATTAATAAATCTCATTTATTAATTAATCCTTAATTAACCTCTATTTGATTTATTATCCTTAATTAATCATAATAAGTAATTATTTCTGATTGCTTTCATTATGTAATTTACAATTTACAATCTATAATTGATTATCTAAATTAATTTATCTAATTAATTATCAAAATTAATCATATTAAGTAATACTTAATTATCCTTAGTTAATCATCTTCATTAACTAATAACATTTCTTAATTACTTTTAATTAATCTCTAATTATAAATAAATCTAAATCATAAATTTATAAATTAAATAAATGAGTCTTTAATTAATTATCATATAAATTACATTACTTAATGCCTTAATTGTTTCTAATAAAATCAATTCCTTTATTAATGATTTCATTAATCATTCGAGTGTATTTTAAACTTACACTTTAAATTTAAAATTTCCTTTTTAAAACTTTAAGATTCAAAGTTCTATTTGAATCTAACTTAAATCTGATTTAACTTTATTCATATCTAGTTTACAAATTCATTTAAATTTGGTTTAAATTTCAATTTGCAAACAGTTTTAAACAAAATTGTAACTCTGTTAAACCAACCCGAGGCAACTGGAGTTTGCTTCGAGTCCAACAGCTAAGGACTTCGAGTAAATACTCGAAATAACTCGCGTTCAACCCCGAATACATTTACTTCCCAAACCCAAAAACTTTCCTTTTCAAATCCCTGATACTAGTGCACGGTGCGCGTGCACCATGACGCTGGCGAACTCCGGCTATCCACGAAGGCTTCAACACATCGGCGACCATCTCCAGATCCAATCGCAACCACCAAAAATCCAACAGCAACTCGAAATTGAATTCGAGTTTAAAATTCGAAACCTGGAAACGCAACCCCTCCTCAAACCCAAACCTGTCAACGTCTCACATCCACCCCTCCGACCACCGGAACGTACGAAACTTCGGCCATCACTTCGTCATCAACCCTACCACCATCTCCCACAGTTGCTTCGCACTCGATGCATCATGGAGGAAGAACGAATCAAATCAAAAACTGCGACCAAAACTAGGTTTACAGAACGAATCGAACAACCACGCTCACCACGGTGATCTTCCGCCACCTCCACCATTTTTCCTGTAGTCACTGACCACTCCACCATCACCCGAAAGAAACTCGGCCTCCCAATCCATTGAGATCATCAGATAAACCTCAAAAACCATTTTCTATTTATCCATGAACCGCTCTTTCAATACAATACTAAAAATTCTCATTTCTTCTCTAGAAATCTTGTTTTGTATTAAAGATTTAAGTTATCAACTTGAATTAATATTTTATAACAACTGATTTTTTATCAACTCTATTCTTGTTGCCTGTAAAACCTGATTTCCAGAACCTATTCAAGTTTTTATTGACTTAACTAAGTTTTTTTAAGACTTACTTTACACAAAACAAACAATTTCATTTAAAGCTTTAAGTTATATCAATAATTAGATCAAGAGCTGGGGACTTGTTTGCAAATCTGAGCTGGGAGAAACAACAAAAAAAACAGAAGTAACCCAATTTATACAGGCATGCCTATTTTTAAACATTGACATACATACATAGGAAATTTGTCCTATATTAACACCTACCCATTTTCAGAAATATGTAAGAAACCAATTCAGGTATTTGAGTTTTCAGAGAGGTGATGTTACTCACCTTTTTTTTTCCAGAAAAAGAACAGAGCTTCATTGTTGAACCTGGTTTTTTAATTTTGCTTGCTGAAGTTCTCACTTTAATTCCCTGGCTTGACTTGATTTATTTGTTGATGTTTATTCTTGATGTTTGAATATTTCACTTAAGTTTTAAATGAAGCTCCCTCACCACAGACCTGAACTTGCATGCTTGATCTAGATGATTTGGATTTTAAATCACTGCACATTTTTTTCTTCTTTAGGCTTGCTGAGTAAATAAACGATCTGGTATAGAGGATGTATATATATAAAAGAGAAACAGTATTGAATAGGGAATGTTATCTTTGCATTAATTACTTACAACTTTATGCAGGCTGATAGTCTTGTTTTGATGTTACCAGAGCATGTGGCATTTAATGAAAGCATGCTATGTATTGTTCATGCTCCCGTTTGTATGTTATAGCATCTTATTTGATTTTGTGCAAGTACTTTTTATTTTATTTTTCCTCTTGTTTTTCCTTGCCTGCATATTTATTTTACAGGCAACATGCTATACTCGGCTGTGATGATATATTTGGTTTTGTTTTGTACTTTATTTATTCCTTTACTAGCTTCTGGTTGTTTATATACTTGAGTATACCTCTTTCTTTTGCTTTAACATGCTATTGTACATTGCTTTATTACTTAAATACATTTTTATGTTGATATTTTGCAGATTTTTGTCTTGTTCACATTCCTACATACTTATACTTATATTCTTTCTTTTCCTTTCTCATTTGAGTGTATTATTTTGTCTTGCAAATAATTTTCCATTTTAATTATGTTTGTATGCATACATTTGTTTTGTCATTGCTTTTGTTCCATTGTCTTATTTTTATTCCTCTTTTATTTTAACTTAAATTGTTTATTTTACTTTAATATTTATTGTTTTATATTAAATTTATAAATTCAAATTATTATTAACCATCAATTGTAATACTTATTATTATCAATTATCATTAAACCATTCATTTACAATTCATATCTAATGTATACACATATATATCTCTATATTTATTTTTAAAATCATTTATTTAAGATTTTATTTCAAATCCAATTTAAATATATATTCACATATATACAAATTGTCAAATCCATATGACTTTATATATCTTCTAGTCGAATCGGGGAAACTCGCTTCCATTTAAATCAATTTATCTTACAATTTTATTCAAAAATTCATTTAATTATCAATTTAAATTAAATTAAAATCTAGGGTCGTTACAAACTTTCCCCCTTAAAAGAATTTCGTCCTCGAAATTCGCAGGCACGAAAACAACACAGAGATAGACAGATTCGATCTCCTTTAATTCCTCAAACCTAAGATATGAATTCCAAACTCAAGTCGGAATATCTCAAAATATATACCAATTTGTCCCTCTTCGGACTTCAACCAACCCAAGAAATTACAACAGAATTTCAAAATTTGGTTTTAAACGAAATCGTTTTATCGATACAATTCGATTTAGCTCCATCTGCTATTAATCTATTTTAACTCAATTCAAAATTTCTAATTTATTCAAAATTCCCAATTCATTCAAATTTAAAATTCCTATTCATTAAAGTTTAAAATCAAAAACTGAAAAGAAACTGATGAAATACGAAGAAAGAATTTCTACAACGATTCGTAGGGCATCCCCGCACCGAAACTTCTTTCTGGAGCTGTCACAAAGAAATCAAAAGAATTTAGAAACGAATCAAAGAAAATTTGATAGAGAAAGATTGTTTCCACTGTTGTTACGGAGTATCGACCAATTATAGTCGTATTCCCCTGTCTCCTATCTCGTCCTCTTCTTGCACTCATACTCACTATCAGTGGATAGTAAGAGAATTTACTGAGGCATTCAGACGGATATCTTAAAGATTACTCATTCTAGGGTATACTTCACCCTATATCTAATGAGCTACTTAATGTGTTACACTCCTGAGCTAAAGTTCAACCTTAGCTCTGATACAATGGATGATACAACAGATGATCCAATAGATATCAATATACATCATAGATATGATACAATAAAATAGTAGCGGAAAAGAAAACGATAGATAACATCTAGCAGCGGAACAATACAACTCTAAGATAGTCTTCAAAAGAGAACTCCGAGAACTGCAACTCCATCTCCAAGAACCAATCCAGCAATAGCTCGAACTCCCAATAACGATGCACAAAGATAAGCGAGTATAGTCCATATCCAAAGATTGAACTAGCTCCAAATAACCTACTAATCTGACTATCTAAAAAACCCAACTCTAGACTGCTCGTGTAGAAAATAATGAGCACCCAGAGTTTAGGAAAGAAACAATAAACTCTGGATCAGTCGTGGGACTGGTGTGAGCAACAAAAACAGCTTATCTTTTAAAACATTCAACAAAAGATTTTCAAAGTCAATTCGCAATGATTTTTAAAAATGAGACTACCATAAGGCCTCCCGCACACACACAAAATGCAAACGCAGAATCAGAGGAGATTTCTCCTTATGATAGTCAAAGATGCTTGATACGCATTAAAAGAAACATTTGATATTATTACTAGTGCATAGTGTAGGAGAAATTCATTTCGAAAATAAAGATATAAATCTTAGCCAGCATAGACATTTCGAACTATGCCTACTATAGCTACCATCTAAACAGTGGTGACCACCATAAGTAAATGGCAGGTTCTACAACTAAAACCGTACAGGGTTTCGTATTGGGAATTGGATTTCCAACGAATGGTCAGGCCAAGGAACTTCCCATTGACACATGAGAACGCCTCTGGAAGGACGTCCCCGAGAACCAAACCGGATCTCTACCAACACAAGGCCGGGTTACCCCTAACTGGGTAACTACTGACACGAGTATGTCATCCCCCGGTCCTTTGGGACCTTTAACCGAGCGCTCGTCACCATCATCACACAATCATAAATAAAGTGTTTCAACATGAGTAAGCATCTGGGCTCCATACCATGATACCACCCTTTTCCAGAAGGAAATGCACATACCCTAAAGGGCGCTACCCCTAATAACCTTGCCGCATCTTCCCTGTTTTGACCATTCCGGGGTGTGAGGCTCGACGAAGTCACGTCCACAAAGACACACTTTATACAAAAGCCGTGCTTTGGGTCAACAAATGATCATAGAAATGATCACAAAGATAAACGATCAAACAAATGATCTTATCACAAATGATCAACACAATGATCATTTCACAGCAACACTCAGCATGTCACATTACCAAATTGGGAATATATCGCTGATAACCTTCAACTACATAACCTCTGAGCTCGTACGTCTCAGAGAAGGGTGTTAAGCTAAGAGAATAAATTCTCCGCCACCAACAGAAATATATTTGAAAGAAATCTGCTTTATATCTCAATTTGTAATGTCAGACACACAATCCATACAAGTCTGTTCCGGGATCGAACAGAACCGAAGGCACTTACAAAGAAGTCCTTGCAATCCGGATATTTACTAATCACGTTCGGACTTCCCATCACATATGGAGTCTCTATACCGGGGACCAGTCGATGCAAAGACATTCGACGAGTTGTCCTTACGTTTTCGAAAATATCCGGTCTTCACCACCGATCTTCAAATGCTATCCATAACGACATATCACATATTCGGAATGGGATATATGACACAAAGGTCCTCTCTCGGCTAAACCGAACAGTGAGCGCAGTATTTCAAAAACTTATGGATATTGGGATTTCAATTAAGTCACAACTTAAAACCCAAAACTTTTCTTCAAATGGTTTAAACCAATTACCATTTCAAATCTTTATATTACAAAAGGATTTATTTCACAAAGATCAATTCGTAGATTTCAAAACAATTTCCATTTCATTTGGATTAACTCGTTAAATCTTTAAATCAAAGATTTAACTCATAGCTTTCAAAATTCGATTAACTTGTTGAATCTTTAAATCAAGATTCAACTTATAGCTTTCAAATCGTTTTCATAACTTGGAAATTATCTTCATTTTCAAACTTGAAATTCTTTTTAACACAAATTGGACGTTCATTTCTTATGTGAAAGCTTTTATTATTTGAAAACAAACAGTTTTCGTAAAATTCAATTATATCTACACGAGTTAAAGCCCTTGAATTCTAATCACATCCCAAATCAATACTTTTAAAATAGTTTAACCCATATATAACTGGTATAACATTTTTAATCCCTAGTTTTAAATCATAGAATTCAATTTCAAATCTTGAATTTAAGTTCAAATCAAATTATTCAACTTCATATTTTATCGAGTTATTCAAAATAAATTTCATCTACGAAATTTCATTTCAAAAGCTTTTCACTTTAAAACCCAATCTTATTGTCAAACCATTTGAATTTAAAATTCAAAATCAAAACTATTTTCAAAAATCTGTGACTCAATCGATTTCCTCGTGAAATCCATATTTGTGTGTGTATAAGTGTGGTCCAGGGTTTAACACAATAGTGCAACAACAATCAATCATCACAGATGAAAACACAGAAATATTGTTGATAAGCGATATAAACTATAACGCTCATCGTCCATTCACAGATCACAGATATATAAAGGTCACCGATAATAAATTACAGGTCACAACACAAATCAGGATATATCACAAAGCATCACATATCAGGGATATTAACAATTCAACATCCAATAAAATCCAAACATCCATAAGTAGGATCAATTTAGTTATCTGATAAATTTAGATCATATTAAATTTCTATGAATAATTCTTTTTACATTTATTATCAAATAAATTTCAAGTAAATGATCCTCATTAACTATTCATAATCATTTAATTACTATTCTTAAGAAATTAATCTCAATTTAATTATTGTTAATTATTATTTAATTAACCTTTTAAAATCATATATTTAATCACTGATTACTTAATTAATTAAGTTCTAAACTGTAACTTAATAAATCTTAGTTACTTGATTAAATAACTTTAATCATTTGTTTTAAAAGACAACTCTTTATTAAATTCATGAATCTTATTTACAAATTAATTTACCTTAATTAATTTAACTCAAATCTTAATTTCTTGATTAAATAAATTAATCAATTATTCACTTGAACTAATTTAATGAGTGCATATCATTTTATCTTCACTAATTCAAATTTAAAACATTTTCTAACTAATGTTTTAATTATCATCACAAAGCAAATTTAAACAATTTAAATATTAAAACTTCTTTGATTTCAGAACTAGGATTCAAATTATCTTTGATTCAGATTTAAATTTAACTTAAAAACTTATCTACAATTAAAAACTTTATTTTCAAATTCAAACTATTTAAACATTTAAGGTTGTTAAAAACAATTCAAATTCTAAAACTTTATTTTCTTTTTAAACTCAGATTCAAACTATCCTTAATCATTTAAATAAATTTACTTTAATAAATCTTTAATTAATATTAATAAATCTCATTTATTAATTAATCCTTAATTAACCTCTATTTGATTTATTATCCTTAATTAATCATAATAAGTAATTATTTCTGATTGCTTTCATTATGTAATTTACAATTTACAATCTATAATTGATTATCTAAATTAATTTATCTAATTAATTATCAAAATTAATCATATTAAGTAATACTTAATTATCCTTAGTTAATCATCTTCATTAACTAATAACATTTCTTAATTACTTTTAATTAATCTCTAATTATAAATAAATCTAAATCATAAATTTATAAATTAAATAAATGAGTCTTTAATTAATTATCATATAAATTACATCACTTAATGCCTTAATTGTTTCTAATAAAATCAATTCCTTTATTAATGATTTCATTAATCATTCGAGTGTATTTTAAACTTACACTTTAAATTTAAAATTTAAATTTCCTTTTTAAAACTTTAAGATTCAAAGTTCTATTTGAATCTAACTTAAATCTGATTTAACTTTATTCATATCTAGTTTACAAATTCATTTAAATTTGGTTTAAATTTCAATTTGCAAACAGTTTTAAACAAAACTGTAACTCTGTTAAACCAACTCGAGGCAACTGGAGTTTGCTTCGAGTCCAACAGCTAAGGACTTCGAGTAAATACTCGAGATAACTCGCGTTCAACCCCGAATACATTTACTTCCCAAACCCAAAAACTTTCCTTTTCAAATCCCTGATACTAGTGCACGGTGCACGTGTACCATGACGCTGGCGAACTCTGGCTATCCACGAAGGCTTCAACACATCGGCGACCATCTCCAGATCCAATCGCAACCACCAAAAATCCAACAGCAACTCGAAATTGAATTCGAGTTTAAAATTCGAAACCTGGAAACGCAACCCCTCCTCAAACCCAAACCTGTCAACGTCTCACATCCACCCCTCCGACCACCGGAACGTACGAAACTTCGGCCATCACTTCGTCATCAACCCTACCACCATCTCCCACAGTTGCTTCGCACTCGATGCATCATGGAGGAAGAACGAATCAAATCAAAAACTGCGACCAAAACTAGGTTTACAGAACGAATCGAACAACCACGCTCACCACGGTGATCTTCCGCCACCTCCACCATTTTTCCTGTAGTCACTGACCACTCCACCATCACCCGAAAGAAACTCGGCCTCCCAATCCATTGAGATCATCAGATAAACCTCAAAAACCATTTTCTATTTATCCATGAACCGCTCTTTCAATACAATACTAAAAATTCTCATTTCTGCTCTAGAAATCTTGTTTTGTATTAAAGATTTAAGTTATCAACTTGAATTAATATTTTATAACAATTGATTTTTTATCAACTCTATTCTTGTTGCCTGTAAAACCTGATTTCCAGAACCTATTCAAGTTTTTATTGACTTAACTGAGTTTTTTTTAAAACTTACTTTACACAAAACAAACAATTCCATTTAAAGCTTTAAGTTATATCAATAATTAGATCAAGAGCTGGGGACTTGTTTGCAAATCTGAGCTGGGAGAAACAACAAAAAAACAGAAGTAACCCAATTTATACAGGCATGCCTATTTTTAAACATTGACATACATACATAGGAAATTTGTCCTATATTAACACCTACCCATTTTCAGAAATATGTAAGAAACCAATTCAGGTATTTGAGTTTTCAGAGAGGTGATGTTACTCACCTTTTTTTTTCCAGAAAAAGAACAGAGCTTCATTGTTGAACCTGGTTTTTGAATTTTGCTTGCTGAAGTTCTCACTTTAATTCCCTGGCTTGACTTGATTTATTTGTTGATGTTTATTCTTGATGTTTGAATATTTCACTTAAGTTTTAAATGAAGCTCCCTCACCACAGACCTGAACTTGCATGCTTGATCTAGATGATTTGGATTTTAAATCATTGCACATTTTTTTTTCTCTTTAGGCTTGCTGAGTAAATAAACGATCTGGTATAGAGGATGTATATATATAAAAGAGAAATAGTATTGAATTAGGAATGTTATCTTTGCATTAATTGCTTACAACTTTATGCAGGCTGATAGTCTTGTTTTGATGTTACCAGAGCATGTGGCATTTAATGAAAGCATGTTATGTATTGTTCATGCTCCCCTTTGTATGTTATAGCATCTTATTTGATTTTGTGCAAGTACTTTTTATTTTATTTTTCCTCTTGTTTTGCCTTGCCTGCATATTTATTTTACAGGCAACATGCTATACTCGGGTGTGATGATATATTTGGTTTTGTTTTGTACTTTATTTATTCCTTTACTAGCTTCTGTTTGTTTATATACTTGAGTATACCTCTTTCTTTTGCTTTAACATGCTATTGTACATTGCTTTATTACTTAAATACATTTTTATGTTGATATTTTGCAGATTTTTTTCTTGTTCATATTCCTACATACTTATACTTATATTCTTTCTTTTCCTTTCTCATTTGAGTGTATTACTTTGTCTTGCAAATAATTTTCCATTTTAATTATGTTTGTATGCATACATTTGTTTTGTCATTGCTTTTGTTCCATTGTCTTATTTTTATTCCTCTTTTATTTTAACTTAAATTGTTTATTTTACTTTAATATTTATTGTTTTATATTAAATTTATAAATTCAAATTATTATTAACCATCAATTGTAATACTTATTATTATCAATTATTATTAAACCATTCATTTACAATTCATATCTAATGTATACACATATATATCTCTATATTTATTTTTAAAATCGTTTATTTAAGATTTTATTTCAAATCCAATTTAAATATATATTCACATATATAAAAATTGTCAAATCCATATGACTTTATATATTTTCTAGTCGAATCGGGGAAACTCGCTTCCATTTAAATCAATTTATCTTACAATTTTATTCAAAAATTCATTTAATTATCAATTTAAATTAAATTAAAATCTAGGGTCGTTACACCTTTCTTCCAATGATTCAATGTAATCCTCTAGAGGGTAATGAATTATCATTCTGGTCATCTCCTTGGGCAAAAAATAGTTTCATTATTCAAGAAAGTTTATCTTACTCTTTAAAAAAGCAGACTGGTATTCCTTTTAATGCAAAAGTTTCAACATATATTAATGAAAGATCCGTTCTTCTACCTTATGCAGTTCAAACCTGGTTAGGAAGTTATGGCAAACTATATCTTCTTTGGCTCTACCATCTTCAAAGCTTAAAGTGCTCGGGTCCAGGAAAGGAAAGGCGCACTCAGTATCTCTGGTGTATAAAACTCTGGTAGAAAATATAATTTCAAAAAATTTCCCATGGGCAACAAGAATCTGGATTGACAAATCTCCTGCAAAATAAAATTTATTACTATGGAAAATAATGGCAAATGCTTTAAATACAAAACAGAAATTGACATACTTGGGTATATAAGCATTGAAGACTGTGTGCTATGTCATAATCATCCGGAAACAAGTATCCATTTATTTTTTGAATGTAATTCTGCTTATAGAATTTGGTGCAGGTTGCTTGCTAATGGAAACTTTCACAAACCTGACAAAAGCTCAAGAATTGAATGGTCCAATATTTTCAAAGCAACAAGGTGGAAAACACCAAATGCAATAATTCTTATGATTGTTTTGAAGGCTTTTGCATATGAGATATGGAGTGAAAGAAATAGAAGAATATTTAACATGAAGATGGAAGATGCAGATGCAATATACAGTATATTAAATAAGAGAATTCTTAAAAGGATTAGCAGACTGAAATGAAAGAAGAAATGCATTGATCATGAATTAGTTTTGTGTTATTATGTGAGATACTGAACATTGTGATATTGTGTATTTGTTATAAGGCTGAAATGATATTTGTAATTTTTCTGTGTGAATAAAATGGGTAGGGTTCCCTTAGCCCATTGCTTTTCAAAAAATATCCATATGTACGTTAATTACAGTAATAAATTTATTTTATAATTTATTTAATAAATGAATTTATTATACATTGCACTGTAGACTTCTATTAACTTTAAATACATAAATTTTAATTTTTTTACAATCGTGGATAAAACCCTTCTCAATTATCTTTTAGTATTTTATATTCAAGTTCATATATTTAATTAATTGTGTAATTGTAAATTTAAAATATTTAATAAATATGATTAATTAATATTCATTAATCATATAATAAATCCTAAAAATAAAGGAATTTCAATGTATACAAAATTATAGATATGGGAAAAATGATAAAATTATTTTTTTCTTTATTCATATATGTGAAGATATTTAAATCACATAACATAAAGCGTATATATACATAAATAATAATAATTCTTTTAATTACTAATTCATTTATCCTAAAAAGTTATCGTACATTACATAACATAATTTCATTTTGTGCGACCTTTAAAGATAAATTTATATTTAACAATATTATGATATGAAACGCACAGATTACATTGAGAATACTAGATTATATAAACATTCTCCTTTTCAGCATGTTATTAAACCTCCTACAACATTACAATTTTACCATATGAACGCTACCTAAATCATAACTCAAGTAAATGCAACATAACATTATTTTTGCAATTATCAAAGTTGTAAGCACGACCCTCCTACAAAAATATGAAAATTACGATTAATTACAAGGATAAAATTGTGTAAAAATGAAAACTATACAGTGAATAAATGTTCACAAGTAGATAAACTAGCCACTCTTCTCAAAAAATTTCAATCTTTTTACATTCAATTCCTTGTATTTAATAAGTTATATTGATCAGTTCAAAGTATATAGATAAATTCAATTATTTAATGTTCATTAATCCATTTATATATCGTTAAAAAATGACAATTCAATATATATATATATAATAATCATATTAATAAAATGATAAAGTTACTTATTCACTCGTACATATAAAGATATATGTCACATAACACAAATCATTTATGTCATCAAGAAAAGACATAGATTATTTACATATACAATATTATCAAGTTTAATTTATAATTCTTTTGAGTTAGGACGTTAATTTTATAGAAATATGTAGTTAACGAAGATTGAACGCTCAATCTTATATCATAGCATCGCGTGTTATTTTAATTTATTATTAATCTATCATGATAAATATCATGATAAATTTATCATATATTCGTAATCAAATATATTTTAACAATTAAAAAAAAATACTATTTTTTTAACAATATTACTGTGTGCAACGCACGGGTTACACACTAGTGTTCCTGTAACTTCAAATTTTGGTAGTGCCATGTGGGTGCCCAACAATACGTCATCTTCGATTTACGTCATCCACTTCAGCACCAGTTCTACGTTTGTCTATCAGCCTATACGGCAATCAGCACCCAGTCTGCATTGATTTGCATCAGTTCTGCATCAACGCCAGCACTCAACACTCATAGTCATGCACTTTCAGTTCATATCATCTAGCAGCTGGATAACACATGCTCTTTGGATTAAAACGAAATATGTTTCAATTTTCGTTCTTTTAACAAGATTTAATTCATTTATGTAGTTGTAATTTTATTATTTTACACTGCTATGATGGTTATTTTCATGTAGTCTGCTTCAATTTCACAAATAATTTCTCAAAATCTTCATCACTGGCTACAACTAAAACTGGAATGCAGCCCTTTCCTGCTCGTATTATTTTCATGGTTTTTCTTAGATGTTTTAATATTGAAAAAAAAATGCTCTACAACTAAAAAATGAGTATAGCGAGTGGTGTATATATAAGAAATGAGAAAGTTGGAATAAGTAGAATGTATATTCATATTTTTGTAGCATGGAGTTATAGCATTAGTGAAGCCTGCTTTCAATGAGTTGGGTGAATAAATTTAATATAAGTCACGTGTCTTTTCACTAATGGGATGAGATGGAATGTTTAGAAAATTTTGAACTACGTTTCTTTTTTCGTTTATGTCTTATTCTAAATAAATTTTAATCTTTTCTCATTCATCAAGTGAATTTTAATTAAAAGCTAACTTTACAAGCACGCAATACACACAGACACACATGCACATAACTGGCTATTTGGACACGGATTAAATATAAAATGGTGACACAAAAGATCTAAACCGTTAGATCTTGTTGTCTTTATATGAAAGTTAGAATTCAACGGATAATCCAACGGTAAAGATCAATTGTATCGTCGGTGAGAAGTTGGTGATTCTGATTTATTATCATCGCATAACAATAGGAAGAATCAAAATATCAGGCAAAAATGAAGCATAAAATTTCATTGCGCTTTATAAATGAATATATATACCTCGAGTAGAAAGCAACCACATACCGATTAGTTTGAAACAAATTTTATATTTTATATGTAAGTACCATTGTCCCTTTAAATTATGAACGTAGGTATTATATGTCATGTGGTATGGTTCGTACAGTGTTAGTTTTTTTACTACCAAGCTGCTACATTCCGAGTTTACATTTAAAATACACATTTACCACTGCTTAAATTGTTTAACAGTTGTGTGATAACCAACTCTTGTTTAATTGATATTGATTGTAACAATCCATCTTTTCGACTCTTAAACGTGGACATTAATACATCCATGGTATTCACGTGCCGAACATCCAAGTGGTGGAAAGGTAAATTATTGGGATGAAAGAAAGAAAGACATAACAGAATCTCAGAATGTGACGAGTAATATAATATACAACGGGTCTTCGCAAAAAGTGAAGGAAGTTTAATATACAAATTATCATCAGAGAAAACTAACCTATCATCGGTCTGGGCAATTATAACACCATGTCCTTACAAATGCTAATAAATACAAATAAGGAACACAGCAAAAGATAAAATACATGAGTATACCTTGGAGTTATCTAGTTCGCCTCCTGAAACTCTAAAGTGTCCGGCTAAATCTGGAAAATATGTTTAGGCCAACCCGAGCATTATAAGAAAATAACGTCCGGATCAGTCTGGTGAAACCAGCATGAGCAACACAATCAAAAGAGATTTTATGTTTATCAAAACCCTTTAAAAATAAAGCTATCTCGTAAGACCACGCCGCATATAAACACGGACGGGTTTTTACCTTACGATGACCAAACCATTCTTAGAAAATCTTATGATATTATAGTAATGTCTAAAGTTTGAACTAAAAATTGAATCAAAGCTGAAATTCTTACATTAATTGAATTCCAGCTACATAGGTACACAACTAAGTCCGTAAAAGCATGTGTTGGAAAATGGATTTACTACAATGACAAAACTATTGGGGTATCGCCTGTCATAGTACATCTCTAAAAAAAGTATCAAGGGCCTTACATAAACCCCATGCATGGCAAGATCAACCTATCCCATGCTGGATAATATTGAATATTTCCATCACCCGGTTACTTTGCAACCTTTTCTCAAGAGTTCTCATGCATAACATAATCCATAAATATATATCTAGAAGGGTGATGACAATGCCCTAATGGGTAAGACCCACACATCGTTGTGACATCCCATGTTTTAGTCATTCCCGATTGTTGTGGCTAGATATTCCTTTTTACGTCTTTAGGAAATCCCACTTCGAATGCTAATACTGCGCTTGAGGAAACAATATGTAATGACCCCACAGTTATACCCATATTATTTAAGAACATTATCAATAAAGCCGTCTAATAATACGGAGAATACAGCTTATTATGGAAGACCGAATGTCAATATATCTTTGAACTAACACTGAAACATCGTACTTGTCATTTTACTTAATCTCTGGAATAAAATTTATCATGTACAGTCTCAGTGCAAAGTAATAATTGCACCGGTTTCTCAATATGAGAATAGTATATCATATAAATAATAATCATAGATCATAGTGGAATAATAAACATTATATATGTAATTGTCCGTATTTTTAAATGTTTGAATAAATTAAATAAGAAAGTTTGAATAAAATTTTTAGGAACTAAAATTTTAAGTTTTTTTAAAACATACTAAACTATTATATAACGTTGTAATCTTAAAATAAATTTCTATTAATGATATAGGTTGGAATCTAGAACGTATATTAACATGTATCTTAATGACATTGTTTCAAATGTAATTAATGGATAGGAATACCAAAGTCTAATTGTAATAAGGAGTATAATATGGGAATGTAAGTGGTAGAAAAATAAAAATTTATGATTTTATTTGTGTTAACGTATGTTAGAAGATATGTTTATGATATTAATTTGAATTTCTACTAAAAGCATGTATTATTGTAAGATTAAAAAATGATAATATATATTAGGCGTATTTAATAACATTGTCTGAATGTAATTAGTAACAGTGATGTCCGCGAGCATAGTACAATTGGTCAGGACCGCTTAGCGACTATGAAACAAAGTTCCTTAAGGTCGCAAGTTCAAGTCCTGGTAAATTGAGCCATGTTTCCCAAATGGCTTGGGGTGGTTATTCCCTTAATTCCATATAAATTGGTTGGGAATTGAAACTCTAAAGTTGGGCTAGCTTAAATAAGGGACAGGTGTGGTGGGCAATCGAGTTCCCTGGCTCCACTCTCCGGGATTAATCAACATATGCTTTGAAATTTAATTACTGGAATTAATACTAACTAAAATCTTTCCATTAATAAGAATAGAAGCGAATTGTAATTAATTAGTGATATGTGCAACTTAAGTTTTGTGTTAAAAATATAATTGTATTTTAATGAGAAATATTAAGTTAATTGGTGTATTCAATATTATTAATTATGTGAAAAATATAATGGTTAAATTATTAATGTGTATATTTGGAGTTAATGAAATTTACTGAAGGGAATATACATGTTAAAATTGAATTTCAAAAGCTGTTGTTGTAACGACCCGTAATTTTGCTGCTTCAAAAATGAGATTCGTTTTAAATTTAAAAAGAAGTTTAAATATTAGATAAATATGTTACATATATAAATAGTTATCTATTCTTATAGTTAACGTATTAAAAAGTATAAATTTGGATTTTAGAACAAATCGACGAAAGTTAAGTTTTGTTAAAGATAAATAAAGGCTTAAATAAATGGATTTTAATATTTGTTTAAAAAGATAAATCTTATTTAAAACATCTAATAAAGATAATAAAAGTATATTAAAAAAATTTAAAAGTTTTTTAATAATCGTTTTATAAAAATAACAAAAAATTTGTCGCATTTTGTCAGTTTTACATACACTGTAAATTAGATATTTTGATATTAATTAAATATGATTTTAAAATATAAAGAGACTAGTTTTAATTTATTTAAATAGGTAAAAAGTTCATTTTGAAATTTGGTTTACATAAATAAATAGTTTAACTAAAACGTCAAAATGTGACCGTAAAACATTTTGTCGAAAAACGACGTTTTGTCGATTAAAAGTTGTCGCAACGCCGTCGCACCTTTATTTTCTTATATAGAAACATATATTCAAAATAGTACAAGTATTGATTAATTAACTAATCAAGTTTACTTTTACTAAACAAGGTTAGAAAACTTCTAGAAGTCAATAACAAAATTAAGTAAGAAAAGTCAAAAGTAAACATCAAATCAATATCACATCAAAAGCCAACATAATTATTATTTTACTTAGCTTGGTTCTTAAAGGATTAAGACATAAAGTAAGAATGTAAAAGGTGATGTTAAGTTTTGAAAAAGTGGAGATTGGTTTAGGTTAAAGCAAGGTTAGTTTGGTAATTTGGTAAGAGGTTATTTTGATAAATTACCACTTTCTTTCTTTTTCTATAAATATCCACCTCCTACTTCACTTTCATTCACATTTCTTCTTCTTCTTCATCTTCTTCCTCTCCTCTCTAATGTCTTACATGCCATAGAAAAATATTATAAAGAAATAATGTCAAAATATTTATAGTAAATTCAAAAGAAATCAATGTTTATTTTCTTCAAAACAAACTCCTTTTTTCTCTATATTTTACCTCTTTTTCTTTCGGCCATAAGTTCTTCAATATAGAACCAAAATGCAATTTTTTTTAAATCATGTATTTTTTCAGTGGCTACAACTTTCATATTTACCACTTTGTCTCATTCCAAAGATTACTATGTCAAAAATCGACTTCTTTACAATGCATTTTCTGGCCCAGTTTTTAAGCCAGAAAATAGGCTGTTCTGTTTTGATCATAACTTAATCATAACTGATTCAAATTTAGAAATTCTTTTTTCAAAACCATATGAAATTTCAGTGGCAACAATTTTTCTGTTGATCACTTTTTTCAATTTTGGGGTATGCTATACCTGAAACTCAATTCTTTGAAGTGCAGTTTCGGGCTTTATTTTTATGAATCCGAGAATAGCTCTTTTATTTTGAACATATCTCCCTCAAAATCACTTGGATTCAAATGATTGTTTTTTTTTGAATTCAATAGAAAAGAATTTTCAACAACTTTTCAGTTAATAAGTTTTTCAAATTTTGTGAGTAAGAGAGACAAAAACAAGAGAGAATATGACCTATTTTTCGGATCTAAATCTTAGAAATTCAAGTTCAAAGCTCTACCGCTTCTTCTCTATATTTTGGGCCAACCTCCATCTCAAGCCTCGGCCAAGCTATTGGATTGGAGAGGGTGTTGTTTTCTAGTGTTTAATGGAGTAGGAATTAATTAGTGAAGTGTTGGTTGATTAGAACGTTAGTAGGAAGTTAATCGCTTTGGTTTATTGTAAGAAATTCTCATTGCTTTTGAATTTATATTTTGATTATGTTATAAATCATATTTACACCCTTATGACATATCAATGTTTATACCAAATTAATTATTAATATGAATGATTTAATAGTTAGCAAATTAAGTGAATTGTGATAATATATTCCGATATGATATTAATAGTGAAAGTTGGATTTGAAATCATATGTATGTGATTGGTTGAATGGATGTTATGTTAGTGATAAATATGAATGTTGGATATGTTCATTTTGATTAAGTAACCACTTTGTTTAGTAAGACCATATTTTAGTAATATGAGAAATTGTGGAAAAAATAAGTCTCTTTTAATTTAGAAGTGAAATTAAAGTTAAAATGAAAGAGAATTTGAAATTTGAAGTGAAACGGATTTGAAAAGGATAGTTAATTTGAAATTGAAATTAATATGGTAATAGTGAAAATATATTTTAAATACTTTAAAAAGTGAAAATATTGATTTAAAATGATTTGTAATGATTTTATAAGTGTTGAAATCCAATTTGAATTGATTATTTCAAATATTGAAAAATAAGTTAAAACTAGACGCGTCGCGCAAAGGTAGTTCGCAATTTCGCGCCGAAAAGTTCAATTGAATGTATAGAGTGGAATATAGCTCGGAATTCTTCGAGATAAGAAAATTCCGGACTATTATATCTATATCTTCTAAACGAAGAAAGAAAATCAAAGTTTCGATAAGTAGATTTTGAAATAAGTCCAAATCAATTTTCTAGAAAAAATCGCGCTATTGCAGTTTAGTGACCATAACAGAAAATTTGTTTAAATGGATGTTTTTAATTATGGAAAAATACGGAATAAATTTGATAAATCTATTTAAATGATTTAAAAGAGATTTGGATTTGGAAAATATGAATTATCGAATGTTTAAAAGTTGTTTAATTCAAATAAGCTTATTAAGCACTTCCGCAGCACTTTTCTGCTGCGAATTGTAAAACTTTTGGAATATGAGTTTAAGTGTAACGACATTTCCCAGAATAAAATGTGAATGTTTTAAAAAGGATAATTAAGCATTTTGAAAGATAATTTGGGATATTTATAAGCAATTCCAAAATAAAGTTGAAAATCTGAGTATGCGGAAACGACTAGTACATTTGTCCCGCCTGTGAGATCTGGGAAGATAAAACAAGGTGTTTAACTAAGGTTAGGGATGGAGCAACCAGTGCCCTGAACTTACCTGGCCTATGTTTTCTTTTCTTAGGCGAGGGGTGGAACAGATCGAAAGGAAAGCCCGGATGCTCTTAAATTAAAAAAGATTCTGTGTTAAGTTTTCCAAATTAAAAGAAGATTGGTATTATCCAAAAGTTAAGTAATCTCCAAAATGAATGATTTCTACAATCCTATTTACTCAAAAATGTTTGTTAAGATTGATTTAGGGTTTATCGTAAACGATGTCTTAAATAACATTGTTTTGACCCTTTTAAAAGTTAAGGAATTTGGATCAGGAATTAAGTAAGGAAATTTGAGATATTTCCCAAAGCAAAAAGAATGAATTTCTTAGAAATTATTCTAAGTTAAAAGAAAGAGAATTTCGAAATCGTCCGAAAAGAATTAAAGTGAAAAAAGACTTAATAAATTCTATATACTCATATTCGCTTTTATCGATGATTGGATTTCGAAGGAACCGGAGTCGGATTTGGTTAATTCCTATCCGAAAACCACTTCGAGCCAACGTATACGTTCGAACGTGAAGGCATGTTGAAGATTTTGATTATTGAAGATCATGGATTTTCATAGCGTGAGGACTGCTTGTTGATTTGCTCGGCGTCGCACCCATTATAGAGTTATATATAGCAGTGGTCTCCTCGTGATGGAGATTTTGCGGATTGCAAGGGCTTCTCGCCTAGTAATGGCCGAGGAAAGTGCCTACGGTTTGTCCTGTTCCTGGAAAACTTGTATGGATGTTTGTCTGACATTGCATTTCTAACGATTACGTACATTGGTTTTTACAAACATACATCAGTTGTGGAAGAGAAGGCAACTTCTCTTAGCTTAACACCCTCCTTGAGACATACGAGCTCAAGGGTTGTATTTTTGTGGAAGGCAATTAGTAGTTAAACGGAAATGGCAATGTGGCATTCAAAGATGTGATATGTGCTATGTGAAAAGGTATTCGTAGCCTCATGCCTCATCAAACTGGAAATGACCGAAATAGGATTAGATGCAGCAAGGCTAAGTGGGTCATTCCCAATTAGGGTATGATCATTCCCTTCTAGATATATTTCTTCCCGCTATGACGTTCGGGATGTATATTAATGTGGTGTATGGAAAACGAGCGCTCGGTTAAAGGTCGGTAACGACCGGGGGATGACATATTCGGTACCATCTAGTTAAGAGGTGGGCCGGTCTTGTGTTGGTAGAGGAGCTTTGTGATGGTTTCTCGGGACATCCATCTAGAGGTATACCCATTTCGGAAGGTAGATCCTGCGCCTGGTCATTTGTATGGAAATCCATTCTCCAATAAGAACCTACGGTTTTGTTTGTATTGGCGTAATGAATAGCCTCGAAATGCTATATGGGTAACCATTTCGGATAAGATTAATAAGTTTATTTGCAAATGTTTTCAAAGAATGTCATTAGAAATAATATCAAACGTTTTGATATAAAAGTGTTTTAGTTATCATAAGGTAAAAACCCATCCGTATTTATGTGTGGGCGTGGTCTTATGAGATACTCTTTATTTTCAAGTGATTTATTCAAAGGCTAATATATGACACTGTCATTAATTATTGAGTTTTTTCTCTTATGCTGGTTTATCAAGTCTGATCCAGGTATTTTCAATACTCGGGTCAGATCCGAGTAGTTTCAGGTTAGTCGAAGACAGTTGGAGTTTCCAGAGGAGAGCTGGAGATATTCATCGACGTATGGAGATATTCCTTTATCGGCTTTGCTTAGTGTATTTTGTTTGATGTTTGTCAGCAATTGTAAGGACAGGTTTATAACTGTCCAAGCTGAATTTAGGTTAGACTCTGATATTGTATTTTAAAATTTTCCGCTGTAAAGATATTTGTTCAATAATATATGTTATTCCATTCGTGTGAGATTCTGTTCTGTCTACTTTTCTTTATCACCCTTAAAGATCCGTCTTTTCGTGCAAATTGAGTTAGACATGTGTGGTTTATTGTCGATTCAAAGAGTACGGGAAAACGGGCCTTTACATTTGGTATCAGAGCTGAAGGTTAAGTAAGAACCTTGGCTCTGTTATGGGTAAAGTCTCATCAGAGATAGGATTAATAATATTCTAGGATGAGTACCTCATTAGAGATAGGGTTAGTAACACCCTAGAACGAGTTATGAGAGTATTATATATATGAGCGCGTATTTGTTAATTTTATAAGAATGATTTTGTTTTAAAGAAATTGGTAAATGAAATAATTTTACATTGGTTTTATATTATAAATATTAAAGGGAATATTATTATTTTTGGGTTAGAAGCTAAGGATTGATTGTAATTTAGCTTAGTAGAACTAAAATATGAATATCTTGTGATTAGAATTGCACAATTTGACTGTAAGATATTCCATATAGAATCAATTAGTTGAAAGCTAGAATTTAAAATTTTAATCATATACCCTTAGATATTTAGTATTAAGAAATAATAATGATTAAGTGATTATCATAATGGATGGATTTAAAAGCTAAGTACAAATATCTTGTGAAGTAAAATTCATAATTTGACTATAAGATATTTGACGATAATATTGAAGCTAGAAGTCGTAATTAGAGAAAATCAAAAGAAAATGAATACTTAGAAAAAAAAATATTATCAATAAGATAGGAGAAAGATAAACCTATGTTGAAACTTTTTACTAATTATGTTATGAAAGGGTAAGTTCTATAACTTATAAAGGAGTTAAGTTAATTTGAAATTTAGACACTTTGATTAGGTTAAAATCAAGGTGAAATTTAGGAATAAGAGATATAAGAAATATCATCCTAATATAAAAAATTTGAATTAGTGATACATTAGGGTAACATTTGTGATTCAAAATGAAGTAAGATTGGAAGTGGATATTTTTGAATTATATGGTTAGTAGTTTGATTGTTGGATGAAAATGTTTAAGTAACAAATATCATGTGAATTAAGTTTCACAATTTGTTAATAAAGTATTTGATGGAATTAAGAAATTTGATTTAGAAATGGATTGGATAAATAATAATAGCTAAATCAATACCTTAGGTAAATAAAACTAAGGATTAAGTTTTATAACTTATTAGTTTGAGATAATAGTAGAATCCTACATTGGTTGAGCACCTTAATTGAAGTAATGATGGTTTGAAGATTGGGGATATGTATATATACTCTTAGGAAGTAAAGGTATGTTATACAAGTTTAAGTCATATTTGTATGCTTAAGTAATAATGGATTAAGTAAAAGTAAATGGTTATGAAATAAACTTGGATTAATAAAAGTTTTGAAAAAATGTGTTAGGTAAAGATGAATGTGACTGTGTACATAATTCAAACGTAGATCATTTCAGCACATAAATTTTGATCTAAGATTTGAGTACAGAACTTTGAGGTGTTTACACCAATCCGAAAAAGGATTTATCACTCGATTCTTGACGGCGAGCATTGATGAGAGTTTGTGATTATGTACTCAAGTTTTCTATCATAGTTGAGAGCTATGCTAGGAAAGCAAGGGTTTGTGATCATGAAGTCTGTTCAAAGTCCGCACTAGAAAATCGAGGGATCGATACTAGTTCGAAAGAAAAGTTGTGGATTCAAATAATAGATCGAATCAAATATCACATATAGTATGATGTGTTGGTTCTGTCTACATAGTAGTTAGACAGTTATCTCAAATAGTAGGCACTAAGGTATGGTGGTTAGACTGATGTTTTGGTATGAATATATATAGACTTCGGGTATAGTGCATGCTCAGCACAGATGATGAGTTATGTAGATGTGTTCGTTTATGTTGATATAGTATCAATATAGTTGTTTTGGATGAATAGTATTGTTTGGTTGTTGTATATTCTATCTTAAGTGTGCAGTATGCACTAGGATGGAAGTTTGACTTGATGTATGTATATACAACCTTAAGTACGTGATAGATGCTCAGGTTAGTATGAGGAATCTCTATATGTATGTTTGGCATCATCTTTTTTAGTGTTATTATGATATCGGCCTTCTTCTTTTCTATCACCAGTAGAAATAAGTCAAATTATTTGAGGAGATGAGTATGGGATGGATTCCTTTGTCTTTGATTTCATTTTGAGGACGAAATGCTTTTAAGTAGGGGAGAATGTAACGACCCATAATTTTGCTACTTCGAAAATGAAAGATTCCATTCGTTTTAAATTTAAAAAGAAGTTTAAATATTAAATAAATATGTTACATATATAAATAGTTATCTATTCTTATAGTTAATGCATTAAAAAGTATAAATTTGGATTTTAGAACAAATCGACGAAAGTTAAGTTTTGTTAAAGATAAATAAAGGCTTAAATAAATGGATTTTAATATTTGTTTAAAAAGATAAATCTTATTTAAAACATCTAATAAAGATAATAAAAGTATGTTAAAAAAATTTAAAAGTTTGTTAATAATCGTTTTATAAAAATAACAAAAAATTTGTCGCATTTTGTCAGTTTTACATACACTGTAAATTAGATATTTTGATATTAATTAAATATGATTTTAAAATATAAAGAGACTTGTTTTAATTTATTTAAAGAAGTAAAAAGTTTATTTTAAAATTTGGTTTACATAAATAAATAGTTTAACTAAAACGTCAAAATGTGACCGTAAAACATTTTGTCGAAAAACGACGTTTTGTCGATTAAAAGTTGTCGCAACGTCATCGCACCTTTATTTTCTTATATAGAAACATATATTCAAAATAGTATAAGTATTAATTAATTAACTAATAAAGTTTACTTTTACTAAACAAGGTTAGAAAACTTCTAGAAGTCATTAACAAAAGTAAGTAAGAAAAGTCAAAAGTAAACATCAAATCAATATCACATCAAAATACAACATAATTATTATTTTACCTAGCTTGGTTCTTAAAGAATTAAGACATAAAGTAAGGATGTGAAAGGTGATGTTAAGTTTTGAAAAAGTGGAGATTGCTTTAGGTTGAAACAAGGTTAGTATGGTAATTTGGTAAGAGGTTATTTTGGAAAATTACCACTTTCTTTCCTTTTCTATAAATATCCACCTCCTTCTTCACTTTCATTCACATTTCTTCTTCTTCATCATCTTCTTCCTCTCCTCTCTAATTTCTTACATGCCATAGAAAAATATTATAAAGAAATAATGTCAAAATATTTATAAAATATTCAAAAGAAATCAATATTTATTTTCTTCAAAACAAACTTCTTTTTTCTCTATATTTTACCTCTTCTTCTTTCGGCCATAAGTTCTTCAATACAGAACCAAAATGAAAAATTCTTTTTTTAAATCATGTATTTTTCCAGTGGCTACAACTTTCATATTTACCACTTTGTCTCATTCCAAAGATTACTATGTCAAAAATCTACTTCTTTACAATGCATTTTCTGGCCCAGTTTTTAAGCCAGAAAATAGGCCGTTCTGTTTTGATCATAACTTGATCATAAAAGATCCAAATTTAGAAATTTTTTTTTTAAAACCTTATTAAATTTCAGTGGCTACAATTTTTATGTTGATCACTTTTTTCAATTTTGAGGTATGCTATACCTGAAACTCAATTTTTTAAAGTGCATTTTTGGGCTTTATTTTTATGAATCCGAGAATAGCTCTTTTGTTTTGAACATATCTCCCTCAAAACTACTTGGATTCGAATGATTCTTTTTTTCGAATTCAATAGAAAAGAATTTTCAACAACTTTTCAGTTAATAAGTTTTTCAAATTTTGTGAGTAAGAGAGTCAAAAACAAGAGAGAAAATGACCTATTTTTCGGATGTAAATCTTGCGAATTCAAGTTCAAAGCTCTACCGCTTCTTCTCTATATTTTGGGCCAACCTCCATCTCAAGCCTCGGCCAAGCTAATGGATGGGAGAGGATGTTGTTTGCTAGTGTTTAATGGAGTAGGAATTAATTAGCGAAGTGTTGGTTGATTAGAATGTTGGTAGGAAGTTAATCGCTTTGGTTTATGGTGAGAAATTCTCATTGCTTTTAAATTTATATTTTGATTATGTTATAAATCAAATTTACACCCTTATGACAGATTAATGTTTATACCAAATTGATTGTTAATATGGATGATTTAATAGTTAGTAAATTAAGTGAATTGAGATAATATCTTCCGTTATGATATTAATAGTGAAAGTTGGATTTGAAATCATATGTATGTGATTGGTTGAATGGATGTTATGTTAGTGATAAATATGAATGTTGGATATGTTCATTTTGATTAAGTAACCACTTTGTTTAGTAAGACCATATTTTATTAATATGATAAATTGTGGAAAAAATAAGTCTCTTTTATTTAGAAGTGAAATTAAAGTTAAAATGAAAGAGAATTTGAAATTTGAAGTGAAATGGATTTGAAAAGGATAGTTAATTTGAAATTGAAATTAATATGGTAATAGTGAAAATATATTTTAAATACTTTAAAAAGTGAAAATATTGACTTAAAATGATTTGTAATGATTTTATAAGTGTTGAAATCCAATTTGAATTGATTATTTCAAATATTGAAAAATAAGTTAAAACTAGACGCGTCGCGCAAAGGTAGTTCGCGATTTCGCGCCGAAAAGTTCAATTAAATGTATAGAGTGGAATATAACTCGGAATTCTTCGAGATAAGAAAATTCCGGACTATTATATCCATATCTTCTAAACTAAGAAAGAAAATCAAAGTTTCGATAAGTAGATTTTGAAATAAGTCCAAATCAATTTTCTAGAAAAAATCGCGCTATTGCAGTTTAGTGACCATAACAGAAAATTTGTTTAAATGGATGTTTTTAATTATGGAAAAATATGGAATAAATTTGACAAATCTATTTAAATAATTTAAAAGAGATTTGGATTTGGAAAATATGAATTATTGAATGTTTAAAAGTTATTTAATTCAAATAAGCTTATTTAGCACTTCCGCAGCACTTTTCTGCTGCGAATTATAAAACTTTTGGAATATGAGTTTAAATGTAACGACATTTCTCTGAATAAAATGTGAATGTTTTAAAAAGGATAATTAAGAGTTTTGAAAGATAATTTGGGATATTTATAAGCAATTCCAAAATAAAGTTGAAAATCTGAGTATGCGGAAACGACTAGTACATTTGTCCCGCCTGTGAGATCAGGGAAGATAAAACAAGGTGTTTAACTAAGGTTAAGGATGGAGCAACCAGTGACCTGAACTTACCTGGCCTATGTTTTCTTTTCTTAGGCGAGGGGTGGAACAGATCGAAAGGAAAGTCCGGATGCTCTTAAATTAAAATATATTCTGTGTTAAGTTTTCCAAATTAAAAGAAGATTGGTATTATCCAAAAGTTAAGCAATCTCGAAAATGAATGATTTCTACAATCCTATTTACTCAAAAATGTTTGTTAAGATTGATTTAAGGTTTATCGTAAACGATGTCTTAAATAACATTGCTTTTGACCCACTTAAAAGTTAAGGAATTTGGATCAAAAATTAAGTAAGGAAATTTGAGATATTTCCCAAAGCAAAAAGAATGAATTTCTTAGAAATTACTCTAAGTTAAAAGAAAGAGAATTTAAAATCGTCCAAAAAGAAGTAAAGTTAAAAGAGACTTAATAAATTCTATATACTCATATTCACTTTTATCGATGATTGGATTTCGAAGGAACCGGAGTCGGATTTTGTTAATTCCTATCCGAAAAACACTTCGAACCAACATATACGTTCGAACGTGAAGACATGTCGAAGACGATGATTATTGAAGACCGTGGATCTTCATAGCGTGAGGACTGCTTGTTGATTTGCTCGAGGTCGCACCCATTATAGAGTTATATATAGCAGTGGTCTCCTCGTGATGGAGATTTTGCGAATTGCAAGGGCTTCTCGCCTAGTAATGGCCGAGGAAAGTGCCTACGATTTATCCTGTTCCTGGACAACTTGTGTGGACGTTTGTATGACATTGCATTTCTAACGATTACGTACATTGGTTTTTACAAACGTACATCAGTGGTGGCGCAAAATGCAACTTCTCTTAGCTTAACACCCTCCTTGAGACATACGAGCTCAAGGGTTGTATTTTTGTGGAAGGCAATTAGTAGTTAAACGGAAATGGAAATATGGCGTTCAAAGATGTGATATGTGCTATGTGAAAAGGTAATTGTAGCCTCAAGGCTCATCAAACCGGAAATGACCGAAACATGATTAGATGCAGCAAGGCTAAGTGGGTCATTCCCAATTAGGGTATGATCATCCCCTTCTAGATATATTTCTTCCCGCTATGACGTTCGAGATTATATGAATGTGGTGTATGGAAAGCGAGCGCTCGATTAATGGTCGGTAAGGACCGGGGGATGACATATTCGGTATCATTTAGTTAAGAGGTGGGCCGGTCTTGTGTTGGTAGAGGAGCTTTGTGATGGTTTCTCGGGACATCCATCTAGAGGTGTACCCATTTCGGAAGGTAGATTCTGCGCCTGCTCATTTGTATGGAAATCCATTCTCCAATGAGAACCTACGATTTTGTTTGTATTGGCGTAATGAATAGCCTCGAAATGCTATATGGGTAACCATTTCGGATAAGATTAATAAGTTTATTTTCAAATGTTTTCAAAGAATGTCATTAGAAATAATATCAAACTTTTTGATATAAAGTTGTTTTAGTTATCATAAGGTAAAAACCCGTCTGTGTTTATGTGTGGGCGTGGTCTTATGAGATACTCTTTGTTTTCAAATGATTTATTCAAAGGCTAATATATGACACTATCATTAATTATTGAGTTTTTTTTTCTCACGCTGGTTTATCAAGCCTGATCCGGGTATTTTCAATACTCGGGTCGAGTAGTTTCAGTTTAGTCGAAGACAGTTGGAGTTTCCAGAGGAGAGCTGGAGATATTCATCGACGTATGGAGATATTCCTTTATCGGCTTTGCTTAGTGTATTTTGTTTGATGTTTGTCAGCAATTGTAAGGATAGGTTTATAACTGTCCAAGCTGAATTTAGGTTCGACTTTGATATTGTATTTTAAAATTTTCCGCTGTAAAGATATTTGTTCAATAATATATGTTATTCCATTCGTATGAGATTCTGTTCTGTCTACTTTTCTTTATCACTCTTAAAGATCCGTCTTTTCGTGCAAATTGAGTTAGAAATGTGTGGTTTATTGTCGATTCAAAGGGTACGGAAAAACATGCCTTTACAGTTGTAATATACTAATCCTTGCATTTCATTAATTTATTATCTTACCATATTCTGCTGCCATCTTGCTTTTTCGTTGTCCCCTCTATTATGCATATTTCATTCCATTTGTTTTTTCACTTCTTGCCATAAATTGAATTATTAATAAAGTGTTACTTTGCATTTGTATTGAAATGGATATGTGCATTTATTCATTAATTCATTTACATACAGTATTCACTCATGCATGCATTCATTTCCCTTTAAAAACAAAAACTTTTTACATAGCGCGTCTGTCTAAAATGTTTTAAATGCCCTGTTCTTTCTTTGTGTAATGAATAGTTTTAAATAAGTTAGAATTTCATATTCCACTATTCACATACATTAATTTTTTTCATTTGTTTATCTTCTCAAATTTCAACTGTCCCTTTCATTTATTTATTTCTATTATTATTTTATTGCATACATGCCTCTTTTGGTTTTTCTGTAAGTTTCATTTATTTACACGTGAGCCTTGCCTTGAAACATTTCATGTTAATGAAATTAATCGAGGTAGCACACGTTTTGAAATTTTATACCAAAGTTTTGCTTACTTTGTAAACATATCTTTTGTAACGACTCGTCAATTTGAATTTTTTTTACAAGAAATATTAATTATAATTGTTAAACAGAATTTGGTTACGACTAAAAATTTGATGTTTTATTTATGTGATTTATTAATATGAACTGGAACAAAATTATTAACTAAAAATTCCGATAAGTTATATAAAGATGATAACATAGGTTTGCATGTAATTGGATGAGAATTGGATGCATAGTTAATAACACGAATTGTATAATAAAGGAAATTATAAGAGATGATAAAATGCATATTTATTTAAAGAAAATAAGATGCGTGATTTAAATGGTAACATACCAAGTTTATTTAAAATAATGGAATGAGGTAAAACAATAAATTAGTAAGTGATGAATGTCTTTTTTAATGCAGTGAACGTTACAACTGTTTAATAACGACAATAGAAATTACAAATATGTTAGTAACAATAAATTGGAAATTTATAACCACCATTTAATTTGAAATATATATATATTGAATTGATTGGCATTTGACCTTTTAAATATGATAAGGGGAATCAAATTAATATTGCATTAATTGATCTTACATCTTTTTATTAAGATAAAGTGCAACGGTCCATAACTTTTAACAACTTTAAAATGACAGTATTTTGAATTTAAATAAAAATTAAATTTGAAGAAAAAATTGAGTGTTTTATTTGACCAAATTTAATAGAATGATTTTTTTTCTGAAATTTCAAATTTTAGTCAAACAGTCAAAGTTTGACATTTGCTTGAAAATTTTAAATTTTAAATTTGAAATTTAAAACTTTATTCTTTTTATATTATACTAGACTGAATTCTGATCTTCTCTCCACTTTTCATTTTGTCAAATTCTAATTCTTATTACTCTAAAATATGAAATACTATGAAAAAATAATATAAATTTAAAGTGTTTAGTTGTGTATTATTTGGCTAAGTCCTATTGGGTTTGTTTGGTCTAATGGGCCTTGGTTAAGCAAGAGTCTCTACCCATACCTAAAGTCTTGTGACCTTCTTTTGCGTACAATCTTTTGTTTCTTATCTGACTAAATAAGTACGTACATAATTTTCCTCTTGAGAAACTTTCTGCACACACTTCTTTTTCCTCCTCAAAATCTGTAGAGAAACTCTAGACTAAATCTCCAATTTCTCTAATCAAAACTCTCCTTCCTCCTTTAAAATCCTCCATTCTCTCCCTTATAGTCGCCACCCTCTCCACCATCTCTAGGGCCATCTCGTCCTCCTAATCTCAACCACCATCTCTTCCTCCCAAGGCCAAAACTCTCTCCTCTTTCCCAAGCCATAGCCGAGACCTACCATACCAAAACCCATCTATTTTTCCACCATCTCCTCCTCTTGCATAGCTGCACCATCACCTCCACCTACCTCCACCTAGGCCGCACCTAAACCCATCCATAAACCCTATAACCGAGCCCTCTTTTCCTCCCAAGGCCTGCCTCTTAACCCCTCTCTTCTTCTCTTTTATAAAAAACAAAGGAAATATATATATTCATATATATATATATATATATATATATATATATATATATTGTGTCGCAGTTCGTGCTTTGGAATTGTTGTTGAAATTCATAACTTTGTGTTGTCAATTTCCTAGCCTCGAAAGGTGAGCTATTCACTCACGATTTATAATCTTATGCTAAGTGAATGAATAACAATTGATATGTTATTGGAATGTTGGAATAGTTTAGATTTTGCGTAGTTTGTTTATGATTTTGATATGACATATGTTCACATATGTTCACTTCTTATTTTGACATGATATTGTTATTTATAATATGTTGTTTACTTAAAAAAATAGATCTGACGATATGGTTATTGATATGCTTCATGATGTCAATATGAAATTTCTGTGTTGAAAAAAAAAGAAATGTTATATTGATTTAAAAGTTGTCACCCATGTTATGAAAATGTCACTAGTATGATATGTGAAAATTAATGTGTGAAAAAGAAAAATAGAGGAAAATAGAAGAAAAAAAGAATAAAATTTATATGCATATATGTGTTATGTTGTAATATAGGAAATCACCTAAAGTGCTCTGTTAGAAATGATTGTATATTATGTTATGTTATGGTAGAAATTTTATGTCACATTCCATGTTAAAAATATGAAAATATGTTATGCTATGCAATTATTATGCAAGTTATATGTTATGCTATGTAATTAGTTATGTAAGTTATATGCTATGTTATGCAATTTGTTATGCAAGTTATAAGTTATGTTATGTAATTAGTTATGTAAGCTACCAGTTATGTTATGTAATTTGTTATGTAAGTTATATGCTATTTTATACAATTTGTTATGTAAGTCATGTGCTACCATATGTAATATGTTACGTATGAATATGTGTTATGTTATTTATTTTATATAAATCATGTTGCAAATTCAATCAGCTTAGGAAATCCCTATGGATTGAAATGATACATACCCGAATGATCTTTTAGAATAGGGAAAAATCGTTATGGTTGAAATGATAAACCCAAACGATTTTTATTGATTTTGAAAATTTGGGATTATGGGTTGAAATGATATACACCCGTAAATTTTAAATTATTATGGGCTGAAATGATAAACATCCGTATCACTTGACTCTAGCATATAAAACTATATACAAACACGTTGGTCCATTTTAAAGTGATTCCTGAAATTTTGAAAAGACGTGTTTGAAAAAAAAGGAAGAAAAATGATTTTGGATTAAATATAAAGATTTTGTTTTAAAACATATAAGTAAATTTAGATTTTTAAATATATGTTTTAAAAAATTTAAGTTTATAAGTCAAGTTTTTAAAATGTATATTTTAAGGTTTTACTTATTACTTTAGTTTTAAAATATATAATATAAGATTTAATATAATAAAATTTAATAAAAATACATACATACATACATATATATATATATTATGTTTTAAAATATTTAAATTAATGTAATAAAATAGACTTTGTAGTAACTTTAATTAGATTTGGAAGGTAAGTTGGAATTAATTTGTAATTGAAATTGTTTAAAGTATTGAACCCAAATAAGAATTGATTGAAACTTACTGATTTTAAAGACACGACTTTATGATTTGATTTCATTAAAAGTGATTGTGTGAATATTCTCAAGATTAAATAAAACCGAAGTTCAATATTTAATTTTGATTTTAAATTGTAGTTTGATATTTTATTAAAGTGATCTTTATAAAAATGACTACAGTGTGAAATACGTGTTTGGTTGTTAAAGAGACGGGGATCAGATATTGTCATACTCTCTGCCAATACCAAAAACTACTTTAACAATTGTGCACGTGGTAGAGAATCCAGAATGAAGTAGGATGGTTTGGTGAACGAAACTGAAATGAAGTAAGAGAACGACGATGGACAGCCTTGACCTTTGGATCATAATTAAAATGACTAAAACAGGAGCCACAACAGGCCAAGTGGGATTGCTTCCCTATTGAGCATGCTTCTTCGAAACCATATCTATCACTTTGTGGTTTATTTTGGTGTGCCCACCTTTGATTTTGGAGTGTCTCTCGAGGTGGGCGGTAGTAGCTGCTATCCGTTACGACCAGTCTAGATCCGCAAAATGGTAGTATCCTACCCTGGGCATTGCCTCGCGTGTCTTGTCATATTTAACCTGATCGCGTCCACTGATTTTGGTCTGTGTCATACCTATGGAGTGCCCTCTGATAGCCCTCCAGCATACGGAGGAGTTTATGGTACTATATAGACTACGAAATATATATAAAATATGTTAAGGGGGATATGGGTAACGCCTTAATGCTATTTTAATATTGTACTTTACTTTAGACATTATTTATATAGCGTATTGTATTATGTTAGTAGACGTTCCACGGATCCTTAAAGGATGGAAATCCTAAACATTCTTTAAGTTAGTGCATTTCATTTCGGCATTTTCACTTGAGTTGATTTACTTGCATAAGATTGTTAATCCTGACTTGAGTGTTTTGTGTTTTGCTTTATGCTCGGGTCAGACCGAGTATTACAGCATTTGAGAGTCTCTTTTGGAGCTTGCGCTTTTCTTGGAGATTTATCTTTATCTATTCAGCTTTCAGTCATCTTGTTATTTCAGTTATCTATGTTCAGACTTATCATTTTGCTTATGTACTAGAGACTTCTTTGTATTTAGGATTTTTGTTGTATTTTATTTTCTTCGGACTCTGATGTTGTAGTAGCATCATGAACTACAATTTATTTATTCTGCCGCATATTGTTGTATTACTCTGTGTCTGTGATTCTGTGATTGATTTATTTACTATATATGCTAAGTTTTGCCAAATATAAAATAACAATATGTTGTTTTAAGCAATTCAAGTCTGAAATGTGTGGTTTATTGTCGATCTGAACGGTTTAAAATAGTGGGTCTTTATAGTTGGTGTCAGAGCGTTGGTTTAGGCAAAAATTATCTTATGGAGTAAAAACTCATTAGAAATAGGGTAGTAATACCCTAGAATGAGTAGATTCAATTATGGAATCATCCTTCGTTTCGAGCCTACCTTCTTAGTTAGGATTCTCTTTTATTAGTGTTTCTCTAAATTTGAATCTCTATCTTTGTTCTAAAATCCATTCTTGGATCATCCTATGAGAGAGCCTACTTGTTAGTGTTACAAAAATTATTTTATATCATATTGCTTATGTTGTTAAGTATGATTATATTTTATATATAAAAGTATAATTTTCTGAAATTAGATAGTTAAATGACTTGGTTGTTAGAAATGATAATACTAGATTATCATTTATTATTTTGTTAACATTCCTAAACCAGTAATTATTGTTATATGTTATAAGGAGATGAAATTTTATAAACATGGTTTATAAATCTGATTCGCAAATGAGATAAAATTAAATTGTGGATTTGAGAATTTAATTTTTGGTGCTTTTCATAATTTGGTTTTTAAAGTTTTGAAATTAAAAATATAAATAATATTGATACTATTTAAAAGTATTTTCGAACAGAAATTATTTCAAAAGAATTTTGAAAGAAGAAAGTCAGTACTCTCCTCTATTATTACTGGAAAATAATTTCAGTGATGACTACATCATCATCGAAATTAATTTTTGAGTCTCAAAGTGGGGAAGACCGCTTAGTAACTTTGCTACAAATTAATTTGAATTTCTTAAGTATGATTTGATATACAAAATGTATATGCATATATTTATTTCAAAATGTTTTAAAGTGAAACCAAAAACTAAACTCTTAAGTTTATGTTAAGCAATGGTTTTCAATTATTGAAATAATGTAAAATTTATAAATAATTGGAGTGTCTAAGATGAGAAATGAAATTGAAACAACTTGAAACAGTTGAACTAGGTTAAACTTAATTTGTATAATACTCAACTGCATTTCAAAACATATATAACTTACCTGGAATATTTTAAAAGTTAAAATATTTTAAAAGTTAAAATGTTAACATAAATATGTAATTAAAGGGTATACAAGAGGAAATTGAGTAATAAAAAAATAATCAAACTAAATTTTTGCTTAATAAAATACTGTAAATAAAAAGTAAATTGTATAACACTCAATTACATTCTAAAACATTAATATAAACTTACCAGGAAAAAGTTTGAATGTTAATGAGAACATCTAATTCAATAGTATACAATAAAAATGTAAGTAATAAGATGTCCAAAATGAAATTTGTCAAGGAAAGTTACAAATAAAAATTGAGTTGTTATAATGAATGTTTAAACACTTAATCTATGTTATCAAATAAATTGAATAATAAGAAGAGAATGTTATTTAAGTAAATGGATATGAACTTAAGAAACTAAACAAGTAATAAATAAACCATATTTTGTAAACTGTTTGTGATACAAAGGTAAATCACAAAGAATGGTTGAAAAAGAATTATGAAGTGGAATTAACTTAAATGAAGTTAAATGGATTAAATAAATGAAATGAATTAAATAAAATAGGAATTGTTTTGAAAAAAATGAACTTAAGTTATAAAGAAAAGGTGAATATAAATAAATTATGAATGAAAGTTAATTAAGTAGAAATGTAAAATTTTTGGAATATATAACTTATATAATTTGAAACTTGAGAAAATAGGAAGTAAAAACCAAAATAAGAATATGGTTGAACATTTTGGATAGGCAAAATAAAATAAGGAATGTTGATATTAAACTTAAGTAAATTTGTAGAATGGTTAATTAAGCGATATTGACATTAAAGGAAATATATTATCTAAATGAATGATAATAAATGATCATAAATAAATTTGAATGTGAAAGAGAATAACAAATATGATTATAAATGAATGTATATAAATAGGGTGCACATAATGAACGTTAATAATTGAATGTAAGTTAATTGGACATAATGGAATGAAAATTAATGGAATGAGAATTCATTAAATATGAATAAGTAAGCATGACAAAAATTTGCAATGAATGAACGTTAATAAATATCAACTGAATGTAAACCATATGTGGGTGAAACAAATGTAAATAGTTGAAATCAATTGAAGGTAAACACATTAAATGGGAATCAATCAAATGCGAATGTAATGAATATTGATTGATTGAATAAAAATGGATTGAAACCAAATTAGTTGAATGTAAATCTATTAAAATCGAATGAATTGAATATAATCCATTGAATGGTTAACGAGGTGAATAATAATAAATGAATGTTAATCAATTAAGAAGTAAATGAGGTGAATGCAAATAAACTGGATATGAATGTAAATTAACTGAAAGTGGGTTATTTAGAATGATACTAATAAATGGATGTTAATAAGTAATAAAAATGTATAACATTAACAGCCAAAAATAAATTTATCTTATCCTTTGTTTTACTTCTATTCTCAGATCTTCGTTTCTTTTTTACGACTAAAAGATTTTGAGTGGGGGAGAATGTAACGACTCGTAAACTCGAACAATTTTTAAAAGAAATATTAATTATAATTGTAAACAGAATTTACTTAAAAATAAAAATTTGATGTTATATTTATGGGACTTATTGATATGAAACGGAACAAATTTATTAAACCAAAAATTCTGCTAAGTTATATAAAGATGATAACATAGGTTTGAATGTAATTTGATGAGAATTGGATCCGTAATTAATGACATGAATTGGATAATAAAGGAAATTGTAAGCGACGATAAAATGCATATTTACTTAAGGAAAATAAGATGTGTGATTTAAATGGTAACATGCCAAGTTTATTTCAAATAATGGAATGAGGTAAAACAATTAATTAGTAAGTGATGAATGAATGTCTTTTGCTAATGCAATGAACATTACAACTGTTTAATAACGACAATAGAAGTTACAAATATGTTAATAATAGTAAATTGGAAATTTATAACCACCATTTAATTATATATATATATATATTGAATTGATTGACATTTAACCTTTTAAATATGAAAAGGGAAAAAAATTAATATTGCATTAATTGATGTTACATCTTTTATTAAGATAAAGTGTAACGATCTGTAACTTTTAACAACTTTAAATTGGTAGTATTTTGAATTTAAATAAAAATTAAATTTGAAATTAAAAAAAGTTTTTGAGTGTTTTGTTTGGCCAAATTTAATAGAATAAAAATTTTTGTGAAATTTCAAATTTTGGTCAAACTTAGTCAAAGTTTGACTTTCGATTGAAAATTTTAAATTTGAAATTTAAAAGTTTATTCTTTTTATATGATAGTACACTGAATTCTGATCTTCTCTCCACTTTTTGTTTCATCAAATTCAAATTCCTATTGCTCTAAAAATATGAAATACTATGAAAAATTGACATAAGTTGTAGTGTTTAGTTGTGTTTTATTTGGCTAAATCCTATTGGGTTTGTTTGGTCTAATGGGCCTTGGTTAACTAAGAGTCATGTGACTTATCCTTTGTCTAAGGACTTTTGTTCCTTACCTGACTAAATAAGTACGTATATAATTTTCCTCTTGAGAAACTTTCTATACACAGTTCTTCTTCCTCCTCGAAATCTACAGAGGACTCTAGATCTAAACCTCCAATTTCTCTAATCAAAACTCCCATCTTCCTCCATCAAAATCTTTCCACTCTCTTCGCTGTAGCCTCCGCCCTCTCCACTATCTCTGTGATAACCCGAAATTTTTGGATATTTGAAATTTAAATATTTAATTGATCTTAAATATTTAAAAGTGAATTTTGACTTGAATTTCAAATATCAATGTTTATTGGATAATTTGAATTATTGAATTTAATAATTGGTAATTGGATAAAATATGAAATCTAGAGTTTCGAGCTTGTTAAGAACAACTTGAAGGCTTATAAAATTTATAACGATGGTGTTAAAGATAATAGAAGTGAAAAATTAAATTTAAAGCTGATTTGTTCAGTTTTGAAAATATATCGTTTAAATCAATATTTTTAAAATTGCATTCTGAAACACAGTCTCAAAATTTGACGAAACCTGTTCCATTGGATCCGTAATAGTGTATTATTATCGGATTTCAAGTTTTGTAGCGGTCGGAGTTATCGTATAGCTGTACGGTATATAAACGCGCTGAAATCTATATCGAAAGTTTAATATAATAACTAGGTCCAAAAAGCTCTCTTCTCCGTACGATCGAATTAGGACTCGGAACCTTTTTCATTGCGTTCGAAATAAAGGTATAACATTATGAACGCCTAGAGGCACGCCTCGATAGGAGGTCAAGATTGTAAGTTATATTTATCGAGACAATTTGAATCTGATAGAATATATGCATATATATTTTGCTGACTGGTCAAAGGCCATTCACATCAGACCTTTTTGGCCTTCATCTTACGCACGCCAACTCCTATTAAAAGAACATGTCTCCTGCATCTTCTACACATGCATTTTTCTTGTTTCCTTTATACTTTTAAAATGTTAAACCCTTCCCTCTTCCAGTTGAATCCACAAAATCAAGAAAGGGAAAACAATCGGACTACTGCCTTTCTAATTTCTAAATCCAGTTCGAAAGAATATAATAGTAAGCTGTTCGAATTCGAATTTCTGCTCCTCTCTCTAATTTCATTCTTGAGGAAGAGTGGCTCGTGAGTTGGAGGGGGGTGTTGCGGTCGGGAGAGGTCGCGTGGCATTGTTGTGGAGGCCGAGTTGCGAGTATGGGCGGTGGTTGTAGTGAGTTTGACGGTGGAAGGAGGGTGGTAGGAGCTGAGGTAGCTTTGTTGAAGTCGTTTTGCGCAACGTGGTTTCTAGGTGGCCGATATTCATGGTGCAATTTTTGGGATCGAGGGGATGCAGCATGCGGGAGGTGATGGGTTCGATCGACCTGAGGAAGACAACGCATCGGAAGGGAGGTGGAATCGCTCGGTTACTTGGCACGGTTACATGCGGGATTGTGGCCACTCGATGATTTGGGGCAATTCTTTTTATTTATCCCAGCGAATATGTAATAACAATTTACTTTTGCCTTCGGTTTTGAAAAGAAAATAATAATATAACAGTAAGTTTTATAAAAAAACAGTGATATATATGTATATATATATGTATGTATGTATACATATGTATATGTACAACATAATAAGCTGTTGTTGTTATTAGATAAAATAAATAAAAAGAGAAAACGTATTTTTAAATATAAATATATATTAGTACTCATACATATTTTAATTTAAAACAGAAATAAGTACATATATATAAGATCTTGGAAAATATAGGAATTTATGTAGAAGTTAAAATTTTGAAATCTATAACTTATTTTTTATAAATATATTCGTAGTTTCAAAATGAAAGAAAAAAAAAGAAATAAATATACATATGCACCTTCTAAATTTACTAGTTTAATTTTAAAATAATGTAATATGGAGATTAATTTATATAGTAAACTTGTTTAATTTTTTAATCACTAAAAATATTGTAACGACCCTGACTCGACCTTCGAAAATGGGCACCGAATACGACACTGGTATTCAAATGCCGCAGATCCAAACGTCGAATCTGATTCGCCGGAGCTTATAACACATTAAGTACAACGCAGCGGAAGAAATGAATAGTACATTGATATACAATATTTGATACAATATCCAGATACAATGATGACACAATGAATATCAATATACATCAGAGATATGATACAAGACAATAGCAGCGGAAAGAAAAGATAACACCAGCAACGGAACTATATCTCTAAGATGATCTTCAAGAGAGAACTCAAGTATCGTTAATCTCCACCTCCAAGGCACCAATCCTGAAATAGCTCGAACTCCCAATAATGATGCACAAAGATAAGCAAGTGCAGTCCTGATCCAAAGACTGAACTAGCTCTAGATAATCTACTAAAACTGATAATGTGAAAAACCCAACTCTAGACTGCTCGTGTGGGAAAATTGTGGGCACCCGGAGATTAGGAAAGGAACAATAAACTCCAAGTCATTCGTGGGACTGGTATGAGCAAACAAAACAATTTATCTTTTAAAACAAACAACAAAAGAATTTAAAATAAATCCGCAATGCTTTTTAGAAAATGAAACTACCATAAGGCCTCACGCCACACACACAATGCAAACGCAGAATTGGAGGAGATTTCTCCTTATGATAGTCAAATATGCTTGATACGAGAAAATTTCTTTGATATTATTACCAGTGCATAGCGTAGAAAACCATTTCAAAAGTGTAATATAAATCCTAGCCAGCATAGGCATTTCTCACTTATGCCTACTATAGCTACCATGTTCAATAGCAGGTTACCACCACATTTCATGGCAGGTTATACAATTGCAATCGTAAAGGGCTCGTATTGTTTTGTTTGGATTTCCGACAAATGGTCAGGCTAAGGAACTTCCTACTGTCCATGGGTACGCCTCTAGCGGGACGTCTCGAGAGCTTAACCAGCTCTCTGCCAACACAAGGCCGGATTACCTCTGTAACTAGGTAACTACTACACGAGCATGCCATCCCCCGGTCATTTGGGACCTTTATCCGAGGCGCCTCTCAACCACAAAGCAACCACAAAGTAATAAATCTGCAGTGTCCACATTATTAAGTATCTGGGATCCATACCATGATACCACCCTTTTCCAGAAGGAAATGACACACCCAAAAGGGAGCGACCCTCATAACCTTGCCGCATCTTTCTTGTTTCGACCATTTCCGAGGTGTGAGGTCCTGATGCAGTCTCGTCCACAAAGCTACGCTTTGTACAAAATCCATGCTTTGATCAACAAATGATACACATCAGCACTCAGCATTCCACACTACCAAATTGGGAATATATCACTGATAAATATCAACTGCATAACTTCTGAGCTCGTACGTCTCAAAGAAGGGTGTTAAGCTAAGAGAATAAATTCTCCACCACCAAACAGAAATGTATTTGATAGAGATCAGTTTAATATCTCAAAATGTAATGTCAGACATACACCATACAAGTCTGTTCCGGGTTCAAAGAGAACCGAAGGCACTTCTGAAGAAGCCCTTGCAATCCGGATATCCACAACCCCGATTGGACTTCCCATCACTTAGGGAATCTCTATACCGTAGCTACTCGGTGCAGAGATATTCGATAGGTTAACATATCGTTCTTGCAAATACTCGGTCTTCAACATCGGTCTTCAATTGCAATCCATAACGTCGTATCACTATTCGGAATGGGTTATATGACACAAGGCCCTCTCGCAGCTAAACCGAATAATGAGCGCAATATAAAAAAAACATGGATATTGGGATTTCAGTTAAGTCGCAACTCTAAAATTCAACTCTCTTTCAAATGGTTTAAACAAGCTACCATTTCAAATCTTTAAACAAAAAGATTCATTTCACCAAGTTCACCCAGTTTCGCAAAGATCCATTCATAGATTTCAAAACAATTTCCATTTCAATTAGGATTAACTCATCCAATCTTTAAGTCAAGGATTTCACTTATAGCTTTCAAACCCATTTCTAAAGATTAATACATAACTTGGAAGACCATTTTCATTTTAGACTTGAAATCCTTTTAACACAAATTGGAAGTTCATTTCTTATGTGAAAGCTTTTATTATTTGAAAACAAACAGTTATCGTTTCAGAAAAATCCAATTATATTTACACGAGTTAAAGCACTTGAATTAAATTCAAATTCCTAAATTAATATCTTTAAAATGGTTTAACCCATATATAACTTGTATAACGTCTTTAATCCCTAGTTTCCAAATATATAGTTCAATTTCAAAATTTGAATTTAAATTTAAATCGAATTATTTAAACCAAATTAAGCTATTCCAAAAAAAATTTATCTTTGAAATTCCTTTTCAAAAGCCTTTTGTTTTAACTCAATCCATTTCCAAAACAATTTGAATTCAAAAATTCAATTTTTAAGACTATTTCAAAAATCCGTGACTTAACCGATTTCCACGTGCAATCCATATTCATGTGTATAAGTGTGGTTCAGGGGTTCTACCCAATAGTAGTGCAACATCATCAATGAGTACATATTCAAGTACAACAATAATATTTGATAAGCGGTATAAACTATAACGCTTATCTTTCATTCACAGATCATAGACATATATATCACTGATAATTAATTACATTAACAAGCTCAAATCAAAACAGAACATATCAGGGGTATCAAACAATCATCCAATAGAATCCAAACTTCATAAGTAAGATCAGATAATTGTCTGATTAATTCAAATCAGATTAACTACTTGTGAATTACTAATCTTGGTTAATTAATATTAATGAATTACAAATCATTTTGATTAATTATTCTTTAATCATTCATTAATTAATCATTAATAATAAATTAATTAACCTTTAATCTTCATTCATCAATCTTTAAATAATTAACCTTTAATCATTTAATTCACCTTTAAATTAATCATCTTTGATTAGTTAATTAATTATCCTTCATTAATTTCACTAGGTAATTAGCTTTTATTTAATTACACAAAGTAATTATCTTCAATTTACTTTCATAAATAAATTTATCTTTAAATTAATTATCCCTTATTAATCTTAAATTAATTGCATTAAGTAATTAACCCTTATTGTTGATTAATTAGATTTTCTATTAATTAATTATTCCTCAATTAATTAATAATTTATTACAAATTAATTATCCTTCAATTACAATTTAATTAATCTTTACATTATTACTTAATTAACCTTTAATTATCCATTACATAAATTAATTAACCCTTAATCATTTATTAATTTACCATTAATAAATAAATTAACCTTTAATTATGTAATTATCCTTTAATTAATTATCCTTAATTAATTTCATTAAGTAACTAATTACCTTGATAAATAAATCAACATTTAACTACATTAAAGTAATTATACCTTAGTCACTTAATTTATCTTTAAATAAATTCATCATCGACTTATCTTAAAACTTTTAAGTTAAATTAACAATTAAAAATCTTTGTTTAATAAACCATTTTAACCAACTCAAACTCGGACAAATGTTTACATTTACAAACGAATTGGTTTTAACCCAAAAAAAGTTGTTTCAAAATAACCTTGATTGGTTTTAAAATTGAAATCTGTATAAAATTTTAGACCCGGGCTATGATACAAAATTTCCAAGCTAAACACTCAAATACCCGAGCTATTTCCTGAATTATTTTCTTCTACCCTTTTAACACTTTACTTTCTCCTTTTCTCTTTTTTTTTTCTTTCTAAATTTCAAAATTGTTATACCCATTCGAATCACCCACGATGATACTCGAGCCCATCATTCTTTTTCTCGAACTCAACTTCGAGGATTTCTCCTTCTTCCCCAAGCTTTTATTTACCCATATACGCACGTCAACTCGTGCACATGCACCAGCGTTCGCCACCTCTCCGATCATCGCCAGTACCTCCTACAAGTCGCCGACCATTCCACCATCCCACATGACCACCAAGATTTGTCGATTCACCAGCAAACCAAAAACGAACCCAAATCAACCAAGCCTGGAACCACCTCGATCGGAATAACTTCCTTAGGCCATCGCCTCTGGCCTCAGGAGCACACGCTGGCCAACCTAAAGTCACGCCGCATCACAACGAACCAATTGCCCCACACGCGATCAACCCCGATGCCCTCTCGTCGTCAAGATTACCTCGGCAACTATCTCTACAAAAACTGCTCTCAAAACCCTACGTTTCCATCGCCTGGCCACCGCGGCCATTGATAAACTCTCACTTTATTTTTCCTGTAATCTTTAATTCTTCAGCTAACTTCGACCACAATCATGTTGACAACCACCATGCCGATCGCCGGCAATTTACAAATAGCCCAAAATCGACCAACTCATAACCTCTCGACGAAAACAAACTTAAAAATCCATATCTTAGTATCAAAATTCTTCATTTCCTATTACGAATTCGATTATATAATCAAAATATGGAAATTTAACACTCCACTTTTGACTTGAGTTTATTTTCTGAGACATGTTTTTATATTCCTGTAATCTATATGTTGATAACACTTAATAATATTTTTAAAATTTAAATTGTGATCATTCTAAAACATTTCATTTGAACATTAAAGCCAAAAGGGAATTTGATGATTAGATTTGAATTTTTTTTAACAAGTTTTAGAACCTGTTATAGTTGAACAGAAGCCTGCTTTGCTTGTTTCCAGACATGTATACAGGTATCAACACACATATGTATACATAAATTCTCAGGCATTCAATCATACAAGCATATTTCAGATCATAACTTCAAGAATCATCCAAAAAATCAGGTTTAATAATTTTTAAAAAAATTTGCTCACCTGACAGGGAAGCAGAGAATAGTTTTTTTTCTTGAATCTTTGGTATGCTTTATATCTATCTGTATTTCTTAGTTTTTCAGGAAATACTTTATTCATTTAGGCTTGAAATTATTTTAAAAACAAACATCACGTTAATTCAAGCATTTTCCATTTGTATATCTAAGCTTATAAATAAGGATTTGAGGAGATCTTGATTTTTCTATATTTGTTTGTAGCCTGTGCATAGGAACAAACACATTATGTGTTTATATACAGTCACACACACATGCACACACACACACATATATATATATATATATAAACATACAACACAATTCATAGTCATAAAAACATATTTCACAACTTATATCAAATTTTTATCACATGCAAACCAGAATAACATAGGGGTTTAAAGGCTTTCTCACCTGGAATGTGAAGGCAGAGAACAAAGAGGAAGCAGAGGAGAATTTTGAGCTTGGAAATGCAAATATTAATTTGAACTTTACTTAAATTGCTTGACTTCCGTTTTGCTTTAAAACTGATTTGTTACTTGATGTTTGAACTAGTTGCTTCAGGATTGTGGCTTTGAATCCAGATTTGCTTTCCAGGTAGATGATGAAATGTTTTGTTTTGATATCTTGCTTTCAGATTTTTTTTCTTTTGGTTTGCCTTTGATTCAGGTTGTAATTGATCTTCGTTTTAGCTGAGTTTGATCCTTGATATTGAAGAAGATTTTCAGATTTTTACTTTTCACTTTGAATTGAAGAAATGTTGGCAGTTTTTTTTCCTGATTTTTTTTTTCTTTCCTTTGGGTGTTGGAGTTTGTAATACCCAAACTTTTTACTGTTCTTACAAAGATTTGTTGAGGCTAAGTAAATCTAGACATGGGGAGATGAAAAGTTTTTTGTAATTTTTAAATCTTATTATTTTATCCAATTAATTATATTAAAGGCCATTTGTAAAAAAGTAATCATGAGATTCAATGTTTGTTAATTCCTTTACTCCATCTCTTTTGTATATGTTTAACATTTAAAATTTCACTAGAAAAAGAATTTTTAATAAATTTTTATATCATATTCACTTAAGTCTTATATGTACATAATTTGTATTTTGCATCTACATGTATATACTATTATTGGTTAGGCCTTTTTATACTTATACTTTCAAAATACACATTCATATCAAAGTCCTGTGTTAGTAATTATATATATATAGATAAAATTTATTTTAAACAAATTCTAAAAGGAGGTATATAAATTCTTTATTCAATTATTATTTAAACTTGAACTTAAGTAAAAATATTTTTATGCAAAAGTACACATTTTATTTAAATTTTTAAACTCAAGTTACTATTATACTTTTTTAACTAAATAATTATCTATATATGTATTATTTTAAACTTTTACTTCTTATTTTAAATTTGCATTCATACATTATATTTTATACTCTTATAAATTTTTAAATAATCTCAAGAAATAAAATTTGAAATCAAATTATATACTTATACAAAGTTTAACTTTCAAATAATTATATATAAGAATTTAACTTAGGCTAACCTTTTAAAAATTAATTACAAATTATAACTTTCAAAAGTTAAAAATATATTATTAATTTTAATTGATAAAATTTGGGATGTTACTTTTTTATAAGATATTAAATATAGAATTTCAAATCCATAATTAAATTTAAAAATCAATGTCCAAATAAACAATTATCTTATTAAATCTTAGAAAAATTAGTTTAATTTACAATTTAAATTCACAAATTTATATCAATTAATAAATTTAATTTTTACTCAAAAATCAGGATCGTTGCAGATTCCCCCTAAAAAAAAATCGTCCTCGAAATTTGCAAGGGAGACAACAAAAACAGATGAAAGATAGAGAAATATCTTTTCAAATCAAACCGAGTATTTATTTTGCATTTGGCTTACCAAATCAGAATATCAATAATATGAGAACAAACTCTTATAATTATTTCACAAGATACTCGGGTTCACCGGTCTGCGAATATGCAAGGGCATTGATTAGTTCAAAGGGACAACTAATCGTTCGTAGAATATATCGGATCTCAGAGAATAGATAGATGGATAGATTAAATCTTCTACAATTTCTCAAACACTAGATATGGATGCCAAACTCAAGTCGGAACACCCCAAATTATATACCAACTTGTCCCACTTCGGACTTCAGTCTACACAAGAAATTACAATAGAATTTCAAATTTGGTTTTAACCGATATCGTTTTATTGATTCAATTCAAATTTAACTTCATATTTTAGTTAACCAATTTATTTCAATTTAAAATTTCCAATTTATTTAGAGTTTTCAATTTCAAATTTCAAATTTCAAATTCATTAAATTTTAAAACGAAAAGCTGATAAGAAACCGATGAACATATGAAGTAAGGATTTTCTACAACGATTCGCACGGCCACCATCACACAGAAACTTCTTCTTGGAGTTGCTACGAAGTAATCAAAAGAGTTTGAAATCGAATCAAAGGAGATTGATAGAGAAAATTGTTTCCACTGTTTTAGGGTATTGACCATGTATAGTAGTATTCCCCTGTTCCCTATCTCGTCCTCTTCTTGCACTCATACTCACTATTAGTGGATAGTAAGAGAATTTACTGAGGCATTCGAACGGATATCTTAGGGATATACTCATTCTAGGGTATACTTCACCCTATCTCTAATGAGTTACCTAATGTGTTATACTCTTGAGATAAAGTTTCAGCCTTCAGCTCTGATAAGAAATGTAATAGTCTAGGCTTTTCAACCATTGACAGCGGCCAATCTCGACGGTATGCTTTTCAACCATCCCAGCCCCGCCGTGGCTCACAATGGTACCCTGCCCTTACTTTTACGGCCAGCCTTTCGACTATCACGCCTTACGGCTAACCAACCCCGTAAAGAGGACGTGTAGGGGTAAGAGTCTCTTGCTCGCCACCTAACAAAAACCGAGAACCCCCATCACGTTTCACCTAGATAAGCAGAGTCGGTCGTGGGACTGGTATGAGCAAACAAAACAGTTTATCTTTTAAAACAAACAACAAAAGAATTTGAAAATAAATCCGCAATGCTTTTTAGAAAATGAAACTACCATAAGGCCTCCCGCCACACACACTGTGATAATACGGATTTTTGAGTATCAGATAATTGAATAATTATTTGATTTTAACTATTGAAATGTGATATCCCTGAAATTTGAAGTAATTCAAGGTGATAATCTATTTTATAAATTTGATCAAATTGGCAAATTTTTTATTTCAACAATAATAAGTAATTTATAATCTCTTTTATAAATTATATAAAAGAGTCAAGTGTGTTATTTTCAAATGATAAATATATATATTGTTTTTATATATAAATATAATTGGTTTTATTCTTTAAAGTTGTATATATACAACTAAGTATTAAAAACTAATTAATTAGGTTAAAAGCTTTTCATAACACTTAATTATGAATACAAATTACTTAAAAGACAAATGTCATCATCTTGAAGCATCATTTTACATGTGCTAAATGAATAAGCAAGGATATTAACAAGTGTTCATATTTTATACAAGTGTCATAATTCCATTTTATTTTTCTTTAATTTTAATAAATCCTAATTCAAATCTATATAAACCCATACTCTTTTCTCCTTTCATTTTCTTTGTTCATTTCACATTTTCAATTCTAAACCAAGAAACCTTTTAGCTGAAACCTTTCCACCCTAAAGTAATCTTCATTCTAATGAAATCAGTAAACAACTCCTCCAAAACAAAATCTTTAAAAACCCAAAATCAGTTTGCAAAACTGCATTCCTCAAATCAGTAATCATTCCTTGTAACATATTTCAAATGCAAATTTTCATTTCCTCTAAAAACAGTTTTCCCATCAATTCCTGTAACCAAACGCAAATTTGAAATCCCTGATCCATTTTCTGCATGCAATTAAAGATTAAAGCAAGAAATCCTATATTCCATTTTTCAAAAGCCTGCATGCATGAAGTTTTCAGATCTAGTGCAAGCAAGCTTATTCATTGGAGTTGCAGAGTAAACAGTGGTCAGAGGCGTTATGGGCGAGGGTCGTTGACAGGTTGAGTATTGTTTGGTTGTGTCCGTTCCAGGTTTGAGGCCTTTGTCTCGATTTTGATTTCGATCATTGATCGATTGAGTTGTTATTTGGTTGGCCTGAAGGGATGATCAGTGACTATGGGGAGGTCGCGTGGTTGGCCAGTGGTGGCCGAAGGCGGTGTACAAGTGCACGGAGCAATGGTGGACATGTTGGTGATGTTGGGTTACAGGATTTGGGTTGCAGCTATAGTTTACTCGAGTTATCTCGGGCAATTCGAGTGAATGACTCGAAGCAAGGCAGAATATGTCTCATAGTAACATATAGGGTTGCTCGAGTTAATGCTTGTTTCAGTTTTTTTTTAAAAACTAAACAGAAAACTTGTTTCTGTTCTTAAAATTAAAGGTAAAATTTAAAATGCAAATTTAAAATTTAAACTGAGTTTTTGAAATATGAAATCTGATGTGAATTCAAAGTAGATGAATTTGAGTTTTGAATTAATTTAAATTTTTAAAATTTAAATTTGGTTTTTAAAAACTTATAAGTGTAAAAACATATGTGGTTTTGAATTTTAATTGGAAGTTTAAAATTTGTAAATTAGAAATTTTAAATCAGTTTAAAGCTGAATCTTGAAATTTGGAATTGGGTTTAATGTGACGCCCCACCTCTATGCTCACAATAACAAAGAGTATTAAGAGAAATACCGTCTGTTATCACGAAGAATAAGGCTGGATAGGAGCGGCCATCCGTAGTTAGGCCTTACACTAGTATTGGTTGTCTCGATAGGAGTGGTATATATTTTTATTTTTCATCTCTTATTTATTTACTCCCATCGACATACCCAATTCTAGTATAAAACGAACTACGATGGTTCAAAATAGTTTAGGACAATATATATAATACTAACACATATAATGTAAATGCGGAACACAGATAAACAAAAAGTCTCATATATATAATAACTGATGTCAGTTACAATACATGTGATACAATACATATGATACAACTACAATTGTCGACTCTAGAAGTTACATATACAAGTACATTATCGTATTTAATATACATGAATACATATATTCCTACACTAGACACGGACTACTATAAATGACGACGACTACTCCAAAAGATATGAAAAGGCTTCATAGCTCAAGCAGCAACCCAAGGTAAGATATCAACCACCTGTAAATACTCGGTCTGACCCGAGTATTAAATTCAAAAGAAAATGATACACGGGTCAGTCTAATTCAAATTCAGTTTTTAGTGCATAGGTGCAATAATAATTAAATAATGAATAGATGACAGTCACAATAAATCACGTCTATCCGACCCTTTAATAAGAAATCAGATAACGGTAAATATAACATGTAATAGTGTTAAACAACAAATCAGCAGATTCAAATTATCAACAAAGATAAGTGAAAAGAATATCAATGAATATAATTTAGAAACATTAGAATTGCCTGAACGACAATAAACAACAAAATCTAATTATTAAATAAATAATTAGAAACTCAGAATCTAATTATTTGGAAGATAATTAGACAACAACAAAATGATCAATTAAACCAAATCAGAATACAATTCAAAACATATTGAACTGAATCAACGACAAAATTCAAGTGATTGAAATATCGATTAAAATGTCACTTCTGTTTGGCTGCAGTACACGCACGCGTGCACTGCCTCGCCAATACAGTGATGAAATAGGAATCAGCACAAGGTCAAATCCGAGCCACAAACTTGATTCAACTCAAGTGAATTCAAAAAACAAATCCAAATGCAATCAAGTGGTACAAGGCTATGTATATATGCGGTAAAATGGCTGCGACATAATTAGAGATGTAGTACTGTGCACCACAATGCAAACCCATATGAACATGCACACAAGAATCTCAAATCTGGACCAAATGCCCTCAAATGAATGTGGGACAAAGACCAGACTTAATACCATGGGGGTGGCAACATGAAACTGTAAACCACAGGGATCAAGAACTAAGCATCATATGCAAATGAGATAAGGTTGCCAACCAAGCATCATACAAATGCAAAAATTAATTGTGAATACAATTCAAAGAAACAGGAACAGGGGCATGCAAGCAAGACCAAAATGCAACTGCACAAAACAGGTGCAGGCACAAGTAATAGACCAGTATGCAAGTGAACCCAACGTGAACTCATGGTGCAAGAGGGCAGATATGCCAAACAAATACAACAGTATATAGAAACAGCTCGGCAATGCACAAAGGCTAAGGCACAGCAAAAACCCAAGCACTAGGAGAACGATGGCGCTTCATAGCAACATCAATGACATAGTACACAAGTGATGCAGTAACAATAAAACACAAAGAACGAAGCATCATGTGTAGAACATCATTCAAACACCATCACTTTATCAAATAGAATTTTGAACAAGATAATTGCTGTGCACATTCGACTATACATGTATACACACATATAACTGTATGTATGAACATATATGAAGACACACAAAACAAATAAGTAATGAATTGTAAAATCCAGACAGGGGCAATTTCAAACCGTAGGTGAAAGCAATATCGAAGTCACAGCAAGGAGTAACCATGGTCACAGTGAAGGTGTAACCAGTAACCAAAGTAACCAGAGGCAGATGGACAGAGAGAATAACAACTCCTCGTGGTACAAGCTGGAATAAAGTTGCTTGCATCAGGAAATATCAAAGTGTATAGGTCAGAGTAGAACCCAGACCACATGAATTAGGTGTGAAATTGACTTGAATGTCACAAATCACAACAAACAAAATGGATGCAACTGATGTATGGTGCAAGGGACAACATACATAAGGTTCAAGTATAAGATAATGCACAATGGATTTGAGTTCAAAGAAAAACGGATGTCAAGTGAACATCGAAATGCAGTTTGAAATAGGCAGTGGCAATACCACCGTGAAGTATATAAGTGTAGACTAGCAACTACAACAAGAAAATACCCAAACTAAGTAAGCAGGGAATTGCAAAATCAAAACAGTGCCGAACACAAAATATTTCCACAAATCCTAAACCGAGAAACAACATCCAGACCTCAAGTTTGCTTAAGTCCAATTGCAACAAGTTCGAACAATACCAATATCAAAGGGGAAAGTCACGGAATCAAAATCAACTGCCACAAAAATGCCAAGCCCGATTTTAAACAAGTCAGTGCCAAAATCGAAACAAATCAACATCAATAAAATCAAGTCGAAGCCGAAACAAAGAAAACGAAATAAGCAGACGAGGCCAAATAATTTGAATTAAATGTGAGTGATGAATTCACTCACCTTGACTGATGAAATCAGAAGGAGCCATGCTCGAAGGGGAGGATCGATCAATGAGGGTCGGCGCCTTCGATTTGAACGAGCCCTAGATCTCGAGCGAATGCCATAATCTCTTTCATTCGCTTTTTTTTCGATGCGAGAATAATTGGAGGAGGAGGAACGAACGTGCTAGCCCAAATTTCAGAAAGAAGACGAAGCCGCAATTTCTGATTTCTTTTGTTTTAAGGGTTTGGCAAACGAGAATAAAGGAGAGGGGGCGGGTTTGCCATTATCTCAACAAAAAAGAGAGAACGTGCCTTTGCCCTGATAAGAATCACGGCCCAAAACAATAAAAGAGACGTGGGCCACAAATTTAAATTTTAAAGCCCGCATATCATTCAACCAAAATTTAAAAGAATTTCAACCCGGTTTTAAAAACTCTAACAGTGATAGACCAACAGATTAATCATTTAATAACGATATTAAATAGGTGCAAACCCCGGGTTGTTACAGACTCCCCTCCTTATAAAAATTGCGTCCCCGCAATTTTCATAATTAAGGCCGTCACTAACAATCATTTTTCTAACATAAACTGGTTAATCTAGAAAAATAAAGGTAGAGAATTCAAACGCCAAAGAAATCTTTTAATTACATAAAAGAAATTCACAAATTCTCAACAAAATCTAATTATCAAATAGATAATCAGAAAACAGAAATCACAAAACAGCAATATCTAATTATCGATACGATATTTAGAAGACAGCAAAATTTAATTATCACCAAAGATAATTATAAAACCCAAATTGCAAAACCGCAAATATCTAGTTACCAAAACGGTAATCAGAAAACAACAAAGGTCTAATTATCAAAAACGATAATCAGGATTCTCAAATCAGCAATATTCAATTATCAAAAACGATAATCGAATCTCAAATCAGCAAATATTCAATTATCAAAAACGATAATCGAATCTCAAATCAACAAATATTCAATTATCAAAAACGATAATCGAATTCTCAAATCAACAAATATTCAATTATCAAAAACTATAATCGAATTCTCAAATCAACAAATATTCAATTATCAAAAAATATAATCGAATCCTCCAATCAGCAAATATTCAATTATCAAAAACGATAATCGAATCTCAAATCAGCAAATATTCAATTATCAAAAAGGATAATCGAATCTCAAATCAGCAAATGTTCAATTATCAAAAACGATAATCGAATCTTAAATCAACAAATATTCAATTATCAAAAACGATAATCGAATCTCAAATATCTAATTATCAAAAACGATAATCGAATCTCAAATCAGCAAATATTCAATTATCAAAAACGATAATCGAATTCTCAAATCAGCAAATATTCAATTATCAAAAACGATAATCGAATCTCAAATCAGCAAATATTCAATTATCAAAAACGATAATCGAATCTCAAATCAGCAAATATTCAATTATCAAAAACGATAATCGAATTCTCAAATCAGCAAATATTCAATTATCAAAAACGATAATCGAATCTCAAATCAGCAAATATTCAATTATCAAAAACGATAATCGAATCTCAAATCAACAAATATTCAATTATCAAAAACGATAATCAAATCTCAAATCAACAGATATTCAATTATCAAAAACGATAATCGAATCTCAAATCAGCAAATATTCAATTATCAAAAATGATAATCGAATCTCAAATATCTAATTATCACAAGCGATAATCAGAACTCATATCAACAAATATCCAATTACCTGTAGATAATTGGAAACAACGAATATCTAGAAATCAATTAAGATACTCTAGAAAATCAACAAAAAAGGTTGGATCGATCCCATCAGATGGCGAGTTTTAGCTACGCTGCACGTGCATCTCAGAGTGGTCGAAGCCTACCAAGTACTCAACATAATTTTGGCGCCCATCAGATTGACCCGAAGGTCCGCAGAGTGACCCGAAGGTCTAGTACTGGTATTTGAATCGAAGGTCCGCAGAGTGGCCCGAATGCCCAACAAATGACCCGGAGGTCCAGCAGAGTGGCCCGAAAGCCCAACAAATGACCCGAAGGTCCAACATATGACCCGAAGGTCCTCATAGTGGCTCGAAAGCACATGAAAATCATCAAATATTCAATTAACGAGTCCAGAATCAACCGAAATAGCAAACGCACATGTTCCATACCACGTGTTTTACTAAATCGTCTGATTCTCTTCATCGTTTCCTTAAACATGTAAAATCATCAAAATCATCAAACAGCAAATGTTTCAATTAACGAGTCTGGAATTAACCGAAATAGCAAACGCACATGTCCCATACCACGTATTTTACTAAATCGTTTAATTCTCTTCATCGTTTCCTTGAACGTGTAAAATCATCAAAATCATCAAACAACAAACGTTTCAATTAACGAGTCCGGAATTAACCGAAATAGCAAACGCACATGTCCCATACCACGTGTTTTACTAAATCGTTTAATTCTCTTCATCGTTTCTTGAAAGTGCAAAATCATGTATTCCAAAAATAACATTTCATATTCTCAAACGGATAAGTTCGGAATTAAGCGAATCAGTAAAAGAAAGGGGTCATAGTCCTCGATTTTGCTGAAACGTTTAAATCGCTTCCTCATTCTTTTGAAAACGCAATCTGCAAAACTTTTGAAAACAATTTCATTTATTTCATATAAGTAATAATTTACATTCTCAAACGAACAAGTCCGAAGTTAAGCGAATCAGTAAAAGAAAGGGTTCATAGTCCTCGATTTTGCTGAATCGTTTAAATCTCTTTCTCATTCTTTTGAAAACATAAACTGAAAATTTTTGAAAACAATTTTTATTTTGAAACAATTTGAAAACCCATGCTCAAAACAGCAATATCAGTAACAATTTCGATAAGGAAATTGTACTTCTCAAAACACCATAAAAACAGATCTCAAAATCAGCATTGTGGAATAACCGCTTGAAAATCCACTTTAAAATTGAAGGTTACTGAAGTCAATGCGACAGTAATTTTTAAACATCAAAATCTCATCAAAATGATTCTCATCAAAATATAATACCAGTAAATTTCCATTCATTAAAATTGTCAGCAAAACACCGTACTTCAAAATGTAGCACTAGTGTGAAAATCCCGTTATAAAATAACGGCAATAAAATACGTTTCATAACCAAGCATCGGTTCAACGTAAAATTAATGTAGTAACGTGCAACTCATGTTTGCACGCACACTACAAAATAAACAAAGAAATTACACCATTGTATCTTCAATGAAGATATTATAAAACATCAAAAATCTAATCAACATGTGATTAGCATCAAAGAAAACCAGCAAGAATTTCAACAAATCAAAACCACTGGTTAAACAACATAATGAAATTAAATTCATTCTCATATTTTGATTTTTAAATCAAAATAATTATCAGCTGTATTCAGCGAAGACAGTCTCACTGTTTCCGCTGCGCACTCTGATAAACAGAACACTAATAAGTCAAATCATCAAAGCACAATTTCACTTTTATTTTTAAATAAAGATATTTAAAAATTTCATCTAAATTTCAAAACTTTAGTTTTGACTCAAAACACAAATAAAACATCGACAAATAGTTGTAACACATGTTCCATCTAAGTTATGTTTTATATTATGTCCATAAACCCCAAGCTCTGATACCAACTATGACGCCCCACCTCTATGCTCACAATAACAAAGAGTATTAAGAGAAATACTGTCTGTTATCACGTAGAATAAGGCTGGATAGGAGCGGCCATCCGTAGTTAGGCCTTACACTAGTATTGGTTATCTCGATAGGAGTGGTATATATTTTTATTTTTCATCTCTGATTTATTTACTCCCATCGACATACCCAATTCTAGTATAAAACGAACTACGATGGTTCAAAATAGTTTAGGACAATATATATATTACTGACACAGATAATGTAAATGCGAAACACAGATAAACCAAAAGTCTCATATATATAATAACTGATGTCAGTTACAATACAAGTGATACAATACAAATGATACAACAACAACTGTCGACTCTGTAAGTTACATATACAAGTACATTATCGTATATAATATACATGAATACATATCTTCCTACACTACACACAGACTACTATAAATGACGACGACTACTTCAAAAGATATGAAAAGACTTCATAGCTCAAGCAGCAACCCAAGGTAAGATATCAACCACCTGTAAATACTCGGTCTGACCCGAGTATTAAATTCAAAAGAAAATAATACACGGGTCAGTCTAATTCAAATTCAGTTATTAGTGCATAGGTGCAATAATAATTAAATAATGAACAGATGACAGTCACAATAAATCACGTCTATCCGACCCTTTAATAAGAAATCTGATAATGGTAAATATTACACGTAATAGTGTTAAACAACAAATCAGTAGATTCAAATTATCAACAAAGATAAGTGAAAAGAATATCAATGAAGATAATTTAGAAACATCAGAATTGCCTGAACGGCAATAAACAACAAAATCTAATTATTAAATAAATAATTAGAAACTCAGAATCTAATTATCGGGAAGATAATTACGCAACAACAAAATGATCAATCAAACCAAATAAGAATACAATTCAAAACATATTAAATTGAATCAACGACAAAATTCAAGTGATTGAAATATTGATTAAAACGTCCCTTCTATTTGGCTGCAGTACACGCACGCGTGCACTGCCTCGCCAACACATTGATGAAATAGGAATCAGCACAAGGTCAAATCCGAGCCACAAACTGGATTCAACTCAAGTGAATTCGAAAAACAAATCCAAATGCAATCAAGTGGTACAAGGCTATGTATATATGCAGTAAAATGGCTGCAACATAATCAGAGATGTAGTACTGTGCACCACAAAGCAAACCCATATAAACATGCACACAAGAATCTCAAATTTGGACCAAATGCCCTCAAATGAATGTGGGACAAAGACCAGACTTAATACCATGAGGGTGGCAACATGAAACTGTAAACCACAGGGATCAAGAGCTAAGCATCATATGCAAATGAGATAAGGTTGCCAACCAAGCATCATACAAATGCAAAAATTAACTGTGAATACAATTCAAAGCAACAGGAACAGGGACAAGCAAGTAAGACCAAAATGCAACTGCACAAGACAGGTGCAGGCACAAGTAATAGACCAAGTATGCAAGTGAACCCAACGTGAATTAACGGTGCAAGAAGGCAGATATGCCAAACAAATACAACAGTACAAAGAAACAGCTCGGCAATGCACAAAGGCTAAGGCACAGCAAAAACCCAAGCTCTAGGAGAACGATGGCGCTTCATAGCAACATAAATGACACTGTACACAAGTGATGCAGTAACAATAAAAACAAAGAATGAAGCATCATGTGTAGAACATCATTCAAACACCATCACTTTATCAAATAGAATTTTGAACAAAGATAATTGCTATGCACATTCGACTATACATGTATACACACATATAACTGTATGTATTGTGACGACCCGGAATTTTTAAGCAATTTAAATTGGAATATTTAATTGATTTGGAATATTTAAAGGTTAATTTTTAACTTGAATTCAAATATCATTATTTATTTGATAATTAAACTATTGAATTAAATAATTTGAAGTTGGGTAAAATGCTAAATCTGGAGTTATATGCCTGTTAAAAATATTTTGAAGGTTTAAAATTTTATATTGATAATACTGAGAATAATGGAAGTTTTAAAATTGAATTCAATAGTGGTTTGTTCAGTTTTAAAACTTTTATAGTTTAAATTGAATTTAAAAATAGCCTTCCGAGGCACAGTCTTGGAATTCAACGTAACCAGTTCCATTGGATCCGTAATATTGAATTATTATCGGATTTCAAATTTCGTGTTGATCGGAATTGTTGTGTGAGCGTACGATAAGTAAACGCGTTGAAAATACAATAAAACTTTAATTGATCAAATCAATGTCATCAGTGCCTTCTTAAACACACTTCCCTTTTAATATTCAGCTGACTTCCTTTCACATCCATGTTGCTCCTTTTTATAACAACACGCAAACATTTCCCCATCAACTTCATATCAGCCGAAATCAAATAGTTCAAATTAATAATCAAAGAAAACAAAATTAATGGCTTCTCCTCCAATTTTTTTTTACCTCATCCTAAAATTTTAAGCTCGTGGGAATAAAATCGCTTCCGCTTCAATACCATAGGGACTACGAAATCATTTCGTTTCTTCTGTTAAAAAATAATAATAATAAAAATCCGAGGCTAATTCCTCCTCTCCAGTTCACTCTTCTCGAGTTCGATAACAAGGGATCGAGTTTCGACGAACCCTGGGACATTATCGTGTGGAGGCTCGCTTTGTCTGGGGTAGTCATGCGATTTTGTATCTCCGTGGGTGAGCAGCTCATAGGATGGCGAACTGTTCGAGCGAAGTGGCACGTCGGGCCATGCTAGTAGGACTCACGATTGTCGTGGTGGCTCTGGCGACGTGGGAAGGGATACGATAGCAATGGAATGAGGGAGTCAAGCGAAGAGAAGATCAGGGATTGGTGTGGGTGACTGGCGCAGTGGTGTGAGCTCGTCGAAGGTGCGATTGGGATATCGAGTAGAGGATCTGTAATGGGGGTTTCTTGTTCGAGCTGAGGTAGTTTAATTCGAAGCATTTTAATTTAATGTTATTTAGGTTTAAAACTTATCAGTGATGGTTAATCATTATTTCACTTAATAGGATCTTAGCACCTAGGTATTAGCAGTTTTGTTAATTTAATTTAATTAGTAAATATATATAGGTTTAAAGAAAATAATGGAATCGTATATACATTTTTAGAAAATATATATAAGTTGAAAATGGAAATCTAGAAATTATAATTTAAGTTACAAGATTTTAAAAAAAAAAATCTATATGTTACTTTATCAGTATATATGTAGGCAATTTCAAAGGGAATGATAAAGATATATACATGCTAAAGCCTTCTCGTTATTTCAAATTAGTGGATAGAGTGATTAGCTTGTTCTAATTTACTTATTTATGCTAAAACTATTTATAAAAAAAGAGAGAAATTAGTTGAGAATTTAATTTTTAGTTAAGATGAAATCATTAGTAACGAAAATTTAAGATGGAGATTGAATTGTTCGCTTTGTTAGAATATTAATTAATCTAATTTATCAAATGGAGGCTAATTATTTGAGTATTTAAAATATTAATAAATTATAAATTGTTTATCCAAGGTCAAAATTAGGAAAACCAAAGCAATATGGAAGTGGACTACAAAACGAATCGAAGGCGAGTTAATCTCACTCAGTTAAATATATATTTAAACGATTAAATTTAAATAATTGTTTGAATGGTTGAATTGAAAATTTAAATAATTTAAATAATTTTATTTTAGGATTGGTATTTATGTTGTGCTAACGTCTGTGGATGCAGAGAAAACAGGTTGGAGGGATCCAACTGGACCCCTCAACATTTATTTAAATTTATTTAATATTCTCTGTTGGGATTGTTGATATTCTATGGTGAATTATGTTGGAATATTAAATGCTTTAGTTTAATTGAATGTTTTTGAGTATAATGAGTTACCAAAATATATAAATTGGATTTTGAAAAGAAAATAAAAGAAGTGAATTGGTAAGTGAAATAATTATAGAAAACTTGAATAAATTCAGAATGAATTGAAAAGAAATAGAAGTTGTATTAAAATACTAATAGATAACTTCGAATATGGAATTTTTTTGAATAAAACAGAAATTAATAAATTGTAAACTCAAGTTATATTAAATAAAGGAATAAAGAATTATTTTAAAAATCAAAGTTTAAATTTATTTAAAAGGATAAAGAAACAGCTGGAGAAATCTAAAATTGGTATTTTCAGTTAAGAGCATTTTAAATCATAATTAAGTACGTAAATCTTAATTTATGGGTTTTGGAATAAATTGGAGTAAAATGGAAATCAATTTGGAAACTGATTCAAAGTGTTTGAAATTGGAATTTCAAGAAGAATGTGAAGGGAAGTATATTTTCCTGCATAGCCAAGTACGTTTAAAAGAAAATTTTAAATATAAGATAAAGTTTTAATGTGGTTTTTAAAAAAGCATGTTTTAAGAATTTTTTTTTGAATGTTTAAAATTCTTAAGTAAATATTTTTCAAATCTATTATTGTAATAATTATTTTAAAGGTGACTTAGTATTTTATTTTAAAAAGTGAAAACCTAGTTTTATATTTTATAAAGTAACATTATTTTCAAATATCATATAGTATGTATTTTTAGTAAATTATTGAAGTAGTTTTAAAATAAATGTTTTAAAGTATATTTAAAAGAAAAGCGTTTTAAATTATATTAAAAATCTAAAGTTTTGTGCTTGGTGATTTCAGTGGAAATAGAAAATACTTGGAATTTATTCTGAGAAAAAGGAAAATAGTTTGAAACTGTTTTCAAAGGGTTGAAAGTGGAAATTTATCTTGTGAAGATATTTTTGGGATTAATAAATAATTCGGAAAATTATTTATTGGTTGATGGTTGTTTGTGAGTATAAATTCATAGTTAAATTACCGACTATCAATATTGGCCAAATGCGTTGATCATTCCGAAGAGACCGGGATCGAGATTTATTTTTCGAAAATCACTTCGATCCGGTTTGTACGTTTCGTGCGAAAAACGTGTTCGGAGTCGAAGATGGAGCAGTGAAGTGCAAGGGCTAATCGCTACTAATCCTGAGGATATTTCGAAAATGGATGTAGTAGGAATAGTGTCTTCGGTTCCGTTCGAACCCGGGACGGACTTGTATGGATGAATGTTTTCGGAACATCGTCAGGTGGGCGATGGGCATTCTAAGAGATATCGTTCTAAAGGTAACGTTTAGCCTCAAGCCTCATCAACCGGGAATGACTGAAAATCAGGGAATATGCAGCAAGGCTTCGTGGGTAGCCCCCACTGGAGAGTAAGGTCATCCCTGTCTAGATGTCCCTTTTTATTTCGGCTTAGTGGTGCGGTTGCTGATCACAACCGTGGGGTGATCTTATTCAGAACTGTCCAGTAAGGGATGGGTCCGGCCTTGTGTTGCAGGGGATCGGGAGTGGTCCTCGGTACGGTGATCTAAGCCCCGTACTGTGACAGGTGGTACCCCAGTGCCTAGTCATTAGTTGGAAATCCATTCTTCCTACGAGCCTTGTACGAGTTTTTTTTGTATTACCCACTCTTTGGCTAGTAGCTGGAATTTAATCATGTAACAATTTCGGCTATTTTATAAGTATTTGTAAATAGACCCTATTATAATATCAGAGGATTTTAATAAAAAGTGTTTTAGCTATCGTAAAGTAAAAACCCGGCATGTTTATTTGTGGCGTGGTCTTACGAGATGCTTTTGGTTTTAAAGGGATTTTAAAACTTTAATAATCAATTGAGTGTGGTTTTCTCACGCTGGTATTCCAGACTGACTCGGGTGCTATTTAATTATAATGCTCGGGTCATACCGAGTATTTAGGATACATGATATGATGCTGTGGAGCTCAGGAGACGAGCTGGATGACGATACATACTATCGTACTTGTTTATATATATATTCGGCTGTGATGAGTAGCTGTGTATCCAGTTATATGTTATGGATGTTGAGCTGTGATTGATGTACTCTAATGATGTATGTATAAAACAGATATATTTTTCTTTTGTGTAAAGATATGTTATCATATATTATATTTTATTCCGCTGCGATGGTTAGATTCTGATATTGTTTTCTGTTTTTCTCTCCTTCTACCTCTTCTTCTTTAACCCAAATGGTTCGTATTTCTGTGCAACTTGAGTTAATTTATGTAGAATAGCGTGACTCAAGGGGTACGGATTTGCGGGTCGTTACACTTGGTATCAGAGCTTAGGTCGGTGATAACCTTGGCTCTGGTGGGAATTACTCATAGAATAGAGTCCATAGTACTCTAGAATGGGTTTGAGAGTATTAATAGATATGAGCGCGTATTTGTTAGTGAATAAAAATTTGTTTTATATTGTGTTGATTTATCGGTTGGGTGTTTATGGATTCTGGTCGATATGTGGGACGCCATGTTATCGATAGGGATTTCTAAACTCTTAAACAAGATAAACCGACACAGTATTGTTTTAAATAGGGTAAATGAAATAATTTTACCCAAACTATTTTTATATATAAAGGAAATAATTTTTCTTAAATCATTATAGTATACATGGATGCATGGTTGTTAGAAAGTGATAATGTTTAATTATTATCATTATGGTATGAGAATTGAATAAGAAATTGAAATAATAACCAAAGATTAAGGAATAAGATAATAAAATAAATGGAATTTGTCAATATGATTCATAATTGAATACGGAATTGAAAACCATAATTTAAAAACTAAGAAATAAATTCATATGCAAATGAAATTGGTAAGTATAAATTATAAATGTAAATTACTGTATGATTAATAATTCCAAGGCAATGCTTGAATATAAATTTAAAGAATTTGGAATTTGAAAAAAATTGGAAAATTGTAATTCCCTTTGAATTTGAAAATGTTTTTGGAAGTTCCAGAGTAATGTGTTGTATGGATTTCAAATTTGGAGTTTGGGAAATTTTTTGAAGTGGATTTGAACTCTGGAAAGTTTGGAATTTATGAAAGGATTTTGGAAAGTGAATAAAAGCATTGAACTCTTTTGGTCCTTAGAAAATAACTTCGGTGGTGACTGCAGCATCATCGATGTTCATTTTCGAGTTTCCAGAAGAGAAATTGCTACCAAATTGTTTTGGATTGAAATTTTTTGCAAAAGATAAATTTGGTTTTGGAGATGCAAGGAATTTTGGATATATGTGATTTCAAAGGGAAGTTTGAAATGTTAAAAGACTGTTTAAACTATGGAATCTTAACTAAGAATGTTTATGGCATATAATAAGTTTGATAACTTGTGAATTTGGAATTTGTTGAAATTAAATTCAACTTTGTAAGTAAGTAAAGTGAAACCGAGTACTGGAATTTAAAATTGAATTGTGTGAAGTTATGTGGAATGGGAAAATTAGTCAGGATGGATTAAAATAATTAATGTTTGGAAATAAAATTTATTGGTTAAGTAATGAATTGGTGAATAAATAAATGGATCAACTATTGTACTTATAAAGTGAAGTTGATATTAATAAGAAGAAATTGTAAAATTGTAATCCGGGAATTAAAATTTAACTTAAGTGAACGGAAGTGAAGAAATATATTTAAATTTAACTTGAAATAAGTTATATAAAATTGAAATTGAATTAAATTGGATTGAAATAAATTTAGCTGAGTATATATAATATTGAATGGAATAAAATTCTACTCAAACAAATAAATGTAAAAATCCAAACTTGGGATATAAAATAAGATTGAACTCAAGGAAATCAAATAAAATGATTTTAGAGATAAATGAAAAGGAAAATCAGATATGGGATTGTAATTGGATTATAGTTGGAAGTGTTGCTGAATGAAAATTTGAATTGGATTAAAATGGATATTGTGTGAAATATAAACAAATCCAATTCAAGCATAAATTGAATGGCCTTATTTTTAATGAATTCAACAATGAATTGTTGATGTAAATTAAATTTAAAATGGATAAAGGAATAAACTAATCAATTAAATTAGTGGAAGGATTGGAATTTGATCAAAAGAAAATCAAATCAAAGATTGTGAATAGGTAATAAAGTTTGGAAATAAAGTTTGAGTTGTACGGAATTAGATTAAAATAAAATGATTTGAGATGAAAATAAATCCAATTCAAGTATGAATAAGTTAAAAATGAGAATGAACTTAAGTTATGAAATGGGAGTGAATTAAAGTAAAGTAACTTAAGTTTAAAAGTTAATAGAAGTTGGTTGAATAGAATAAACTTAATTTATTGGGTGTAATAGTTGAAGAAAATAAATAACTTAAGCAAATTATGAGATGGTTATTAGTTGTCGAGTTTAATAAAATGGTTTGGGATCAAATTTTTAGATATAAAAAAAATGCAATGAAAAGTTTGTGAATAAATTAAAGTTAATAGAAGTTGGTTGAATAGAATAAACTTAATTTATTGGGTGAAATAGTTGAAGAAAATAAATAACTTAAGTAAATTATGAGATGGTTATTAGTTGTCGAGTTTAATAAAATGGTTTGGGATCAAATTTTTAGATATAAAAAAAATGCAATGAAAAGTTTGTGAATAAATTAAAAAGGGAATGCAATTATATGGTTTGTAAATAAGCTAGATTGGAATGGAATCTATATACATTGAGTTGGAATCAATGTAAATTGGTTATAAAGCTTATGTTATTATTTATTCACATTAATATCATCGAATTGCTTTAGAAAATTTGTCGTTCGACGTAAACGGAAGTAAAAAAATTATATGAATCAATAGCAGTTTAATAAATTGATGTTGGCGTCAATTGGAATGAATATGGTTTGTTTTGCTTAGAATGAATGAAATATAAGCGAGTAAGTTGTAAATCGCTTAAACTGAATGAAACGGTTTGGGAATTGGTTGTAATCAATGGTAGTAAGTGTCGAAACCTTGCATATATGCTTATGGAAATTATATAACATGCTTTATATGTAAAATCTATGTGTTTGCTATTGAAAGTAATTGAAATGTTAATAAATTGCATATATTTAGTGCTTACATTTTCAAATTGAGTAAGTACAGGTTCAGGGAAGCCATATGGATGGATTTGATCATGCTAAATGCAAATTAAATAAGCCGCTTGCTTAAAAATGCTAAATAAAGGTACGCTTACGCAAAAAATTCAAAATAGGAGATATGAACTGCATATATTGATATATATTATGATTTCCGGCCTGAGGCCGATGTATATATATATTCGTGCATCCTGCGATATCGCAGAAGTCCCTCCGTACAAAGGAGACTCTACCAAAATTTTTTGAAAATTTTGGGAGTTAGAATTTTTTTTTTTTAAAAGTTTTTCACCAACGGTAAAGGATTTAAAAAAAATTGGTAAGCAAATAGAATTGTGTATGTAAAGTGAAATTGAAGAAATTATTTGAAGTAAACTAAAGGGAGAAAAGTTTGCAAATAAACTTTTATTTGAAATTTTGAATAAATGAGTAAGCCAAACTAATAAAAGAAAATGGTTACTTACATATGGGTTGAGATAAGACAAATACAATTCAATATTCAAAGGTTGAAGACAAAATTGAATCCAAGTAGAATTGAAAGATGGAAATCTGAATAGAAATTTGGAAAAGGTATTTAGATTAGAAAGAGATTAGTAAATTGAAGCCAATTGAATTCAAATTGGATTGTAAGGGTGCAGTAAATGGAAATGGATATAAACTCCAATAGTGAAGTGAAATAAATCAAGAAACATATTAAATGCTTATACTAAACTTAGAAAAAAAAATCCTTAAGTAAATTTGGCATGGAAGAAAGAAAAATTTATCATTCTAGGTTTGAATGAAGAATTAAAACTGAATGTGATGAAATGGGATAATTGTGGATAGTGAATATTGAAATTCTGTAAAGAAGTCAATGAATAATTTGGAATGTTGTGATTGGATATTATTGCTAAATAAGATATACAGGTATTATAAAGGGAAAGGAGAATTTGTTTTGACTTCAAGGATAACTTTTGAATTGCTCGACAAAAAGGTATGTGTTTAAAATTCTGTATGAAATTTGATTGGGTTTTTGGATCTAGCCACTTGGCCTTTTGTTTTCTTTTGAGATTTGGGAGGCCGTAGAGCCATTTTGTAGTTGTACCGAGCTAGTCGCGCAAAGGAGACGCTGGCGAAATTTTTCGAAAATTTAGGGAGTTAGAAAATTTAGGGAGTTAGAAAATTTTTGAGAAAATTTTGATAATTCAAAGTTGGTTTTAAAATGTGAAATTCGAATCGATAAGTAAGCGTTGAGGCTTATGGGTAAGTTTAGGGAATTAGGAAGAGGGATAGTGTCTTTAATAAAAGATAGTTTTGGAAGGTAATTGATAACTATTTGGGTCGAGGAAATAGATAATGGGTTATGAATCATTCTTCCTAACTAGTAATTTCGGGGACGAAATTCTTTTAAGGGGGGAGGAAGGTGATGACCCAGAATTTTTAAGCAATTTAAATTGGAATATTTAATGATTTGGAATATTTAAAGGTTAATTTTTAACTTGAATTCAAATATCATTATTTATTTGATAATTAAACTATTGAATTAAATAATTTGAAGTTGGGTAAAATGCTAAATCTGGAGTTATAAGCCTGTTAAAAATAATTTGAAGGCTTATAAATTTTATATTGATAATACTGAGAATAATGGAAGTTTTAAAATTGAATTCAATAGTGGTTTGTTCAGTTTTAAAACTTTTATAGTTTAAATTGAATTTAAAAATAGCCTTCCGAGGCACAGTCTTGGAATTCAACGAAACCAGTTCCATTGGATCCGTAATATTGAATTATTGTCGGATTTCAAATTTCGTGTTGATCGAAATTGTTGTGTGAGCGCATGATAAGTAAATGCGTTGAAAATTAAATAAAACTTTAATTGATCAAATCAATGTCATCAGTGCCTTCTTAAACACACTTCCCTTTTAATATTCAGCTGACTTCCTTTCACATCCATGTTTCTCCTTTTTATAACAGCACGTAAACATTTCCCCATCAACTTCATATCAGACGAAATCCAATAGTTCAAATTAATAATCAAAGAAAACAAAATTAATGGCTTCTCCTCCAATTGTTTTTTTTACCTCATCCAAAATTTTTAAGCTCGTGGGAATTAGATCGCTTCGATTCAATACCCTAGGGACTACGAAATCATTTCGTTTCTTCTGTTAAAAAAAACAATAATAAAAATCCAAGGCTAATTCCTCCTTTCCAGTTCACCCTTCTCGAGTTCGATAACAAGGGTTCGAGTTTCGACGAACCCTGGGACATCGTCGTGTGGAGGCTCGCTTTGTCTGGGGTAGTCGCGCGATTTTGTATCTCCGTGGGTGAGCAGCTCATGGGATGGCGAACTGTTCGAGCGAAGTGGCACGTCGTGCGATGCTAGTGGGACTCACGATTGTCGTGGTGGCTCTGGCGACGTGGGAAGGGATGCGATAGAAATGGAATGAGGGAGTCAAGCGAAGAGAAGATCATGGGTTGTTGTGGGTGACTGGCGCAGTGATGTGAGCTCGTCGAAGGTGCGATTGGGATATCGAGCAGAGGATCTGTAATGGGGGTTTCTTGTTCGAGTTGAGGTAGTTTAATTCGAAGCATTTTAATTCAATGTTATTTAGGTTTAAAACTTATCAGTGATGGTTAATCATTATTTCACTTAAAAGGATCTTAGCAGCTAGGTATTAGCAATTTTGTTAATTTAATTTAATTAGTAAATATATATATATAGGTTTAAAGAAAATAATAGAATCGTGTATACACTTTTAGAAAATATATATAAGTTGAAAATGGAAATCTAGAAATTATAATTTCAACTACAAGATTTTTTTTTTAAAAATCTATATGTTACTTTATCAGTATATATGTAGGCATTTTCAAAGGGAATGATAAAGATATATACATGCTAAAACCTTCTCGTTATTTCAAATTAGTGGATAGAGTGATTAGCTTGTTCTAATTTACTTATTTATGCTAAAACTATTTATAAAAAAAAAAAGAGAGAGGAATTAGTTGAGAATTTAATTATTAGTTAAGATGAAATCATTAGTAACGAAAATTTAAGATGGAGATTGAATTGTTCGCTTTGTTAGAATATTAATTATTCTAATTTATCAAATGGAGGTTAATTATTCGAATATTTAAAATATTAATAAATTATACATTGTTTATCCAAGGTCAAAATTGGAAAAACCAAAGCAATATGGAAGTGGACTACAAAACGAATCAATGGTGAGTTAATTTCACTCAGTTAAACTTAATTTTAAACGATTAAATTTAAATAATTGTTTGAATGGTTGAATTGATTGATTTGCTATAGTATGGTATATTTTGGGATTGGTATTTATGTTGTGCTAACGTCTGTGGATGCAGGGAAAATAGGTTGGAGGGATCCAACTGGACCCCTCAACATTTATTTAAATTTATTTAATATCCTCTGTTGGGATTGTTGATATTCTATGGTGAATTATGTTGGAATATTTAATGCTTTGGTTTGATTGAATGTTTTTGAGTATAATGAGTTACCAAAATATATAAATTGGATTTTGAAAAGAATATAAAAGAAGTGAATTGGTAAGTGAAATAATTGTAGAAAACTTGAATAAATTCAAAATAAATTGAAAAGAAATAGAAGTTGTATTAAAATACTAATAGATAACTTCGAATATGGAAATAATTTTGAATAAAACAGAAATTAATAAATTGTAAACTCAAGTTATATTAATTAAAGGAATAAAGAATTATTTTAAAATTCAAAGTTTAAATTTATTTAAAAGGATAAAGAAACAGAAATCTAAAATTGGTATTTTCAGTTCAGAGCATTTTAAATCATAATTAAGTACTTAAATCTTAATTAATGGGTTTTGGAGTAAATTGGAAATCAATTTGGAAATTGATTCAAAGTGTTTGAAATTGGAATTTCAAGAAGAATGTGAAGGGAAGTATATTTCCCTGGATAGTCAAGTACGTTTTAAAAGAAAATTTTAAATATAAGATAAAGTTTTAATGTAGTTTTTAAAAAAAGCATGTTTTAAGAAATTTTTTTTTGAATGTTTAAAATTCTTAAGTAAATATTTTTCAAATCTATTATTGTAATAATTATTTTAAAGGTGACATAGTATTTTATTTTAAAAAGTGAAAACCTAGTTTTATATTTTATAAAGTAACATTATTTTCAAATATCATATAGTATGTATTTTTAGTAAATTATTAAAGTAGTTTTAAAATAAATGTTTTAAAGTATATTTAAAAGAAAAGCGTTTTAAATTATATTAAAAATCTAAAGTTTTGTGCTTGGTGATTTCAGTGGAAATAGAAAATACTTGGAATTTATTCTGAGAAAAAGGAAAATAGTTTGAAACTGTTTTCAAAGGGTTGAAAGTGGAAATTTATCTTGTGAAGATATTTTTGGGATTAATAAATAATTCGGGAAATTATTTATTGGTTGATGGTTGTTTGTGAATATAAATTGATAGTTAAATCACCTACTATCAATATTGGCCAAATACGTTGATCGTTTCGAAGAGACCGGGATCGAGATTTATTTCTCGAAAACCACTTCGATCCATTTTGTATGTTTCGTGCGAAAAACGTGTTTGGAGTCGAAGATGGAGCAGTGAAGTGCAAGGGCTAGTCGCTACTAATCCTGAGGATATTTCCAAAATGGATGTAGTAGGAATAGTGCCTTCGGTTTCGTTCGAACCCGGGACGGACTTGTATGGATGAATGCTTTCGGAACATCGTCAGGTGGGCGATGGGCATTCTAAGGGATATCGTTCTAAAGGTAACGTTTAGCCTCAAGCCTCATCAACCGGGAATGACTGAAAATCAGGGGATATGCAGCAAAGCTTCGTGGGTAGCCCCCACTGGAGAGTAAGGTCATCCCTGTCTAGATGTCCCTTTTTATTTCGGCTTAGTGGTGCGGTTGCGGATCACAAACGTGGGGTGATCTTATTCCGAACTGTCCAGTAAGGGATGGGTCCGGCCTTGTGTTACAGGGGATCGGGAGTGGTCCTCGGTATGGTGATCTAGGCCCCGTACTGTGACAGGTGGTACCCCAGTGCCTAGTCATTAGTTGGAAATCCATTCTTCCTACGAGCCTTGTACGATTTTTTTTGTATTACCCACTCTGTGGCTAGTAGCTGGAATTTAATCATGTAACAATTTCGGCTATTTTATAACTATTTGTAAATAGAACCTATTATAATATCAGAGGATTTTAATAAAAAGTGTTTTAGCTATCGTAAGGTAAAAACCCAACATGTTTATTTATGGCATGGTCTTACGAGATGCTTTTGGTTTTAAAGGGATTTTAAAACTTTAATAATCAACTGAGTGTGGTTTTCTCAGGCTGGTATTCCAGACTGACTCGGGTGTTATTTAACTATAATGCTCGGGTCAGACCGATATTATAGGATACAGGATATGATGCTGTGGAGCTCAGGAGACGAGCTGAATGACGATACGTACTATCCTACTTGTTTATATATATTTATTCCGTTGTGATGAGTAGCTGTGTATCCAGTTGTATGTTATGGATGTTGAGCTGTGATTGATGTACCCTGATGATGTATGTATAAAACAGATATATTTTTCTTTTGTGTAAAGATCTGTTATCATATGTTATATTTTATTCCGCTGCGATGGTTAGATTCTGATATTGTTTTCTGTTTTTCTCTTCTTCTACCTCTTCTTCTTTAACCCAAATGGTTCGTATTTCTGTGCAACTTGAGTTAATTTATGAAGAATAGTGTGACTCAAGGGGTACGGATTTGCGGGTCGTTACATGTATGAACATATATGAAGACACACAAAACAAATAAGCAATGAATTGTAAAATCCAGACAGAGGCAATTTCAAACCGCAGTTCAAAGCAATATCGAAGTCACAGCAAGGAGTAACCAAGGTCACAGTGAAGGTGTAACCAGTAACCAAAGTAACCAGAGGCATATGGACAGAGGGAATAACAACTCCTCAAGGTACAAACCGGAATAAAGTAGCTTGCATCAGGAAATATCAAAGTGTATTGGTCAGAGAAGAACCCAGACCACATGAATTAAGTTTGTAACTGACTTGAATGTCACAAATCACAACAAACAAAGTGGATGCAACTGATGTATGGTGCAAGGGACAGCATACATAAGGTTCAAGTATAACGGTAATGCACAATGGATTTGAGTTCAAAGCAAAACGGATGTCAAGTGAACATCGAAATGCAGTTTGAAATAGGCAGTGGCAATACCACCGTGAAGTATATAAGTGCAGACTAGCTACTACAACAAGAACATACCCAAACTAAGTAAGCAGGGAATTGCAAAATCAAAACAGTGCCGAACACAAAATATTTCCACAAATCCTAAACCGAGAAACAACATCCAGACTCAAGTTTGCTCAAGTCCAATTGCAACAAGTTCGAATAATACCAATGTCAAAGGGGAAAGTCACGAAATCAAAATCAACTGTCACAAAAATGCCAAGCCCGATTTTAAACAAGTCGGTGCCAAAATTGAACCAAATCAACATCAATAAAATCAAGTCGATGTCGAAACAATGAAAACGAAATAAGCAGACGAGGTCAAAGAATTTGAATTAAGTATGAGTGATGAATTCACTCACCTTGACTGACGAAATCAGAAGGAGCCGTGCTCGAAGGGGAGGGTCGATCAATGAGGGTCGGCGCCTTCGATTTGAACGAGCCCTAGATCTCGATCGAACGCCATAATCTCTTTCGTTCGCTTTTTTTTTTGATGCGAGAATAATTGGAGGGGAAGGAACGAAAGAACGAGCTAGCCCAAATTTCAGAAAGAAGACGAGGCCGCCATTTCTGATTTCTTTTGTTTTTAGGGTTTAGCGAACGAGAATAAAGGAGAGGAGGCAGGTTTGCCATTATCTCAACAAAAAAAAGAGAACGGGCCTTTGCCCTGATAAGAATCACGGCCCAAAACAATAAAAGAGACGTGGGCCACAAATTTAAATTTTAAATCCCGCATATCATTCAACCAAAATTTAAAAGAATTTCAACCCGGTTTTAAAAACTCTAACAGTGATAAACCAACAGATTAATCGTTTAATAACGATATTAATTCGGTGCAAACCCCGGGTTGTTACATTTAAACTCCAGCTTTTTTTTAATCAAATAAGTTTAAATTTAAATTGTTTAATTACATTAAAAAGGGTCAAATGATTTGAATTTTTAAAAGGAAGATGTAAAATGTAAATAAAGCTTTAAGGATTTAAGTCTAAATCTGGAATAAAGGTTTCAAGCTGTATTTCAGTTTTGTAATTAAAAGATTTTAAATTGTTTAAGCCTTGTTTAAATAAAATTGTATTCATTTTAGAATTTGAAAATGAAATTTAAAGTGAATTTGAAACAAAGTGTTTCAAAATACTTTATATAAGTAAGAAACATTTATCTTAAAGATAAATAAAATTTAATGATTGGATTCATTAAATTATTAAGATAATTAAGATGGGTAATTAATTATTTAATTAATTAATGATAGGATGATTAATTAAATAATTGAGAGTTTTTAATTGATTAATTAAAGAATTAAGATTAATTAATTAAGGTTAACTAATCTGTAATTAGGAAATTATTAATTAAATTTTAATTAATGATTAAAGATTAATTAATCGAGTAACTAAGAATTAATTAAGTTGCAGTTAATACTTAATTAATTTAATAATTAGTAATTAATTAATTTGTAATTAATTGGGTTTAATGTGATTAGTTTAGATTAATTAATTAAGTTTAATTAATTTAAACACTTGATGATTGATGAATAATTACTTAATGTAATTAATGGAAGTGTAATTACTTAAGGAAATAATTAATGGTAATTACTGGATGTGATTAAAGATGTTGATGATGAAAGTAATTTGGATTAAATTCCTATGTAATTAATCAGGGGCTTAATTGAGATAATTAATTAAGGGTAATTAATTTTTGAAAATAAAGTAACTAAGGATAGTTGATTACTTAATGGGATTAAGCAAGGGATTAATTAGAGAATAAATTAAGGATTAATTTATTCAATGAAGTAACTAAGGGTTGTTTAATTACTGGATGCTATTAATCAGGGGTGATTAATAATTATGGTTAATAACTAATTAATAAAGTAATTAAAGGTTAATTACTGTATTTGGTTAAGGATAAATTAATTTGTGAAATTAATTAAGGGATAAATAGAATGATAGTGGAAGCCTTTGATTAATTGTTATCCCTAATGTGTGGTTCGTAATGCTATGTGATAGATATGCTTGATTTAAAATGTGATGCTGTGGCTATCTATTGATGATGAATTACTGTGAACATCCTATATTTAAAAATTGAATTGTACTTCACTTGAATAATTTAAGTTAAGAGGATATTGGTTTCGAAGAGACCAGAATCGGGTATTAGTAAATACCTGAAACCACTTCGATTCTTTATAAATTGATAGGTGAAATCAATAGGCTGTAATGGAAGGATTTAAGTGTATTGGACCATTTAATCTAAGTTTTGGTACTTAGAAATTGATGTGTGAAATAAGTGGAGTCTAACATCTTGTAAAGTCGTAAATCTATGTATGAGTTACCCCGAGTTTCAAATAAGTTGTATGTTTTGGTATTGCTTGTTAAATGAGTTTACTCACGCTGGTTTCCAGCCTGACCTGGGTGTTACTTTGATGTAATGCTCGGGTCAGACCAAGTATTACAGATTTCTAGGTAAGGATGTTTTGGAGCTCAGGAGGCGAGCTGGATAGCAGGAACGTATGGTGCATACCCGCTGTATATATTATAGTTGTATATCTGGACATGTTGTTTTAAACTGTCCAATGTTGTGTAAATGTTGTAACCCTGATGTATAAATGTATAAGTGAATTGATACATTTCTTCTTTGTAAAACTATTATTTATGTGATATTATATTTTATCCGCTGTGAATGTGAGATTTTGAGTTTGATTTTCCTGTTTCTTCTTCTCTCTGTTTCTTCTTTTCACTAACTATCTGGAAATTTCTAGATCGAAATTTTCGGGTCATTACATTTGGTATCAGAGCAGAAGGTTAAGCGAGAACCTTGGCTACGTTGGGATTACTCATTAAGGATAGGGTAAGTGATACCCTAGGATGAGTTGAGTGTGTATATATATACACACACGAGAGCGTACTTGTTATTTTCTTATATAAATTTTTTAAATGATTTTATATAAGAATATATTTTGATATATAAAGCAATATTTCTTTCTAATAAATATTAAGGGAATTGGTTGTTAAATTTTTGGAATTAAATTAAGAAGTAATATAATACAACCAAATTGCAATCTGGAATTGGGATTAAATTAAGTGGTATTAGAAATACAACCAAACTGAAATTAAATAAAGATAAGTTTGAAATGAATTCAAACTGAAATTGAAATCTTAAAATTGGAGAAGAATTTCAGAATAAGATAATAATGAATTGGTTTCTATATATGATAATCTTGGTTATTATCATAAATAATTGTTGTAATATAATGCGTATTAATGAGTAAGCAAAATGAAATGTTTTAAGGAAATAAAACATTCAGGGAAGTATGACTTATAAATTGGAATTAAAGATGATCTAAATAGTGAAGTTTAAAATCTGGGTCTTGTTTCAAATCAGAGTTGTTTGAAGATTTAAAGGAATTTGTTTTGGATTAAAAACCAAGGGTGGTTTAAATTTTAAAAATTTGGCTTGGCGGGCCAGGAAGTAAAAATGTATATGTGTGGACATACATAATATCAAAGATGGTTTGAGATAAACTATAAATATTGAGTTTCAAATTGGGAATGAGATGTGATACCCAAAAGTGATAAGTCTTTGAACTTAATAAGTGGGAAGATTATTTATGGAAGTTCAAAATTTGAAATGGAAGTTCAAACTGGGTAAGGTTGACTGGATTAAGTGAATTGAGTTTAACTTCGGAAAAGTTAAATAAGTTGGAATGGTCAACCTGATTTGGAAATTTCAAGATGAAATTGGGATTTAACTTGAAAAGTTAAATGGTTGATTTGAATTAGGGAGTTTGAATGATCTCAAATTGGGTTTGAGATCTGAAATTTGAAAATGGATGGATGTTTTGAAATAATTGGATGATATCATCCTATTGTTATTAAAAATCTTTAAATTGCAAAGTGGACTTGTTTAAATGAATGAGAAATGGAGTATGGTAATCCATTGTTGAGATAAATGGGAAATTAAACTTTAATTTGAAATTAAGGGCATGGAATTACCTTGAACTAAAAATTTGAATAATTGAATTTGTAAATTAAAATTGTTTAAGAACTGGTTTTAAACAGGAGGATAAAATTTAGTAATAAATTAATTTTCTTTTAAAAAAATTGTTTTGAACTCTTATTTGAACTTTGAAAAGGGTTAAGTAGAGATAATTTAAAATAGAATTTTGAGAATTTGACTCAAAATTAAATTGTTTAAAGGTTTGGGTTATTGATGAAAAAATAAAGGTTAATTTGACTTGTGGTATAATATGTTAGGTTTGAACTGTGAATTGAATTGTTTAAAAACGTTAAAGGTAAATTGATTTAATGGAATTAAATCAACATTTGAAGTATTAACTCGAATTTATATAATTCGAGATGGTTTAAATTTGGAATTTGAATTGAAATTAGTTCAAATTGAATTTGATTTGAATTAATTGAAATTGTGATTGAAGATGTATAAATATAAAATTCAAATAGAAAATTTGAATTGGATTAATTTGAAACAATTTGGAATTGAAGTGGGTTTAATTTGAAATTAGTCCTAATTTAATTGAATAATTTGGAAATGTAATTAAAGTTGAATAATTTTAAATTCAAATAGAATTTGAATTGAATTTGGGAAGAAATCAAGAATAATTCAAGTTGATTTGGAAATGGAGTTTGAAATTGAGATTAATTCAGACTGGAGTTGAAATGAATTGAAATTGGAACTAGTTCAATTGAAATTGATTTGAATTAGTAGAATTTGAGATCAAGGATGACTAAAGTTAAATTTGGAAAGAAACTGAGGTTAATTCAACTTGAATTGGGGTTGAATCAATTTCAATGGAAATTGAAGTTATCTAAATTGGAATGGGGTCAATTTAAATGGAAGTGGAAATTTAAATTAAATTGATGAGAATGGAGATTGGGAAGTGAGCAGTTTTGACTCTGAACTATTTTTAATATAAATTGTTTTAATATAAACCTATTTTCCAAGCTATTCATTATATATACAACCTTTCTTTTGAAAGCCAAACTATCTTATACTTGTTCTACAATTATTTTTGAAATTATTTAACAATTTCCCAACTGTTTTATAAACTAATTACTATCTTACTATTATTTTGCAATTATCTAAAATTTATATAATTATTTTAACTATCTAACTATTTTACACCTATTTTACAAACTAGTAATTATTTTCCAACTACTTATCTATTTTTAAACTTTTCAAGCTATTTTCTAAATAAACTGGTCGGAGTTCAAACTGTTATTAGCTAAATACCCAATCGAGATAAGAATAGAGGTGATAATCCAAATGGATTGAAGCAATTGTGAGTAAGTGAATGAAAATCAAAGTAAATGTGAATAGAAATGGAATTGATTTGGCTAATAACCAATAAAGATAAATACGTAGGGTGTACGTATGTTATTTTATTCGCATAGTGATTTGATCCAGATTCGAGCATAGAATTTCGAGATAACATGTCGATCCGAGTGTGATTTTTCACTTGATTTTCGACGGCGAACCTGAATATGGATTGTTGATTGGTTTTGGATATTCTCTATCATAGTTATGACTATGCAAGGAGAATGACGGTTTCTGATCCAGAAACCAGATCTATGTCCGCACTAGGAAGTCGGGTGGACGATACTAGTTCGGAAATGAAATTGTGTGATCGAGTGAGCGATCAGATTGGTATAGCGTACGAATGATATGTGTACATCGTACGAATTTGAATGAAAATGATATTGAAAAGAGTAATCAAATTTGAATATTTGATTTTTGATAAATAAAGTTATATATCTTAGTAATATATGATAAAACTCCCCTTATTGAATCTTTTGCCAGAAGAAAAAGGGTTTTTGAAAGTGTTTGAAGTATAAAATGAGTTTTATACATGTTTGAAATGATCCAAGGTTTTAAAAATTATATATATATATATATATATATATATATATATATATATATATATATATATATAAAGGATCTTATGAGGATTTTGGAAAAGGTTTTGGGAACCTTTGGATTTGGAAAGGCTTTTTTTTGGCAAAGCCAGCGAGGTTGACTGGACCCCTACCAGATTTATTACAAACAGAAAATGATTCAAACAAGCTTTGAATCAAGCTAAAAAAGAAAAGAGAAAAGAAGAAAATAAAAAAAAAATACAAGAGATGATCAACTAGACAGCCTAAGCTTGGAGAATTCCAATAGGGTACTGCCTATTGCTCCTAAGTAGATGCATGTAAACCTTATTCCTCACTTCAAACCATAGAGCTTCATTAGTTTTGGACAAATTCTCAAAAAATTTTGCATTTCTTTCTCTCCATATCACATCAAAATAGATTTTCAAACAAACCACCATTGCACTAACCTCCTCATTCCTCCTAGCAGCAGCATTATGGATAATTTCCAAAGCAGAGTCTGAGTTGGTAGTATAAAGATAAAACCTAGTGGTGCAATTGATTCTACTCACCAGCATATGCAAGGCAGAGCAATAAAAGAAAAGATGATTCACAGTTTCATGACACATATCACAGGAAACACAAGTGGTGCACACTGACATGCCAAACCTATTCAAAACATCCCTGGTCATCAAAGCATGACCAAGTACCTTCCACATCATCAAATTCTCCCTAGGAACATAATCTTTAGTCCAAACAACAAAGTACAATCTAGCAGCAGGTAGTGGAATAGAGACAGATAAGAAATTGTACACAATGGAAACAGTGTGTGACTTCTGTTCCCAAGACACAGGAATGGATTGATCAGCACACTTGAAAATACTCATCACTTCCCCCTACAATTGCCTTATCATCTGATTGCTACTGTAAGGCAGAAGCAATTTGCCTTCAAACAAAAAATCAGCAGCCTTAGCATTTGTATGAATACCAGTTTGTTGTATCAGAGGATACACACAAACTTTAGAAAGAATCTGACCTTCCTTGACCCATGGATCATGCCAAAAACTAACAGAAGAGTTAGTTTGAAGATGATATTGAAGCATAGGTAAGTAAGCATCGCTAAGTTTCAGCAAATTTCTCCAATTCGAGCTGCTGTTTTGTGGAATGTCCATACACCAGAAATGCCTACTCTTAATTTTGTACTGCCACATCCACTTGATCCATAAACTGTCTTTCTTATGAATAAGATCATTAAAGTGTTTATTAAATGCAGCAGTATTCCACTTTGTAACATTGATAATACCAAGTCCACCATGCTTCAAAGCCGACTCAAACAAGGAAAAGGAGCAAGGAATAAGCTTAGTGTTGTGGACACTACCAGTCCAAAAGAACCTATTCATGGAAGACCTAACCAATAGTAAGAGCTTAGTAGGTAGGATAAAGGAACGTGCCCAATAGACAAGGGAAGGAAAAACAACTGCTTTGATAAGCACAAGCCTACCATATTGAGAAATATGTCTGTTGCACCAGTGGGACATGACCTTAGTAATTTTATTATAAAGGATTAAACAATCAGTAGTAGTAATTCTTTTGGTGATTAACGGTAAGCCAAGATAACTCATATCAGAAGCCATACTAGAAAAGCCAAAGAACTGATATGAAGCAGCAGCATGATCATCAGACACTCCAGCAACAAGCATGGAAGATTTAGATTGGTTAATAGCGAGGCCAGTCATGAGAAAGAAGGTCTGTAATGCCTTCATCAACCCAGATATTGATGAGAACTTAGGCTTTGTAAACAACATAACATCATCAACGAACATGATAGAAGATATTTGGAGATTAGAGCACCTAGGGTGATACTTGATGATCTTGTGAGAATAATTATAATTAAGAATCACAGTAAGCACTTCCATGACTAGAAGAAAAAGGTATGAAGAAATTGGGTCACCCTGGCGAATACCTTTCTTACTACTAAAAAAACCAACAGGCCTTCCATTAATTATAACAGAGAATGCAGGAGTTGAAATGCAAACATACACCCAAGACACAATTTTTTTTGGAAATCCTATCATTGCCATAATTCTAACAATAGATGCCCAATGTATTGAGTCATATGCTTTGGAAATATCAATTTTCAGAGCAGCAGCAGGAGTAACATTGCCTCTGCAGTAGCCATTTAATAACTCCTGAGCAAGCATCACATTGTCAAAAAATTCCTGGATCGAATGAAAGCTGCTTGGTTGTTTGAAACAAGAGATGGTATGACAGAAGCAAGCCGAGTTGCAAGAATTTTTGAAATACACTTATAAACCACATTACAACAAGAAATAGGCCCGAATGAGGTAAGACTATATGGGGGAGAGACTTTAGGAATTAAAGCAATGTTAGTGCAATTGAGCTCCCTTAGCATTTTGCATTTGTTAAAAAAATTATGAATAGCTTGGCAAAACTCAAGACCAAGCACACCCCAGGTTGATTTGAAGAAGGTAACATTTATACCATCTGGGCCACCAGCAGAATTCTGGTTCATAGAAAAGAGGGTGGATTTTATTTCTTCATCAGTGACAGGCTTAACAAGTGAAGCTGCTTCAAGCTGGGATAAACATGGCAAATCAAGTGATGAAATAAGGTCTAAGTCAGGACAGAACTCCTCATCATTGCCAAGAAGTTTAGTGAAATAATCAACAAAAGCTTTGTCAACAGTTTCAGAGGATGAAAAAATGTGCCATGCTCATCAGAAATACAGAATATATTCTCATTGGCATGCTTAACCTTTAAAGAGTCATGAAAGTATCTAGTATTCCTGTCACCATCCTCAATCCATTTGGTTCGCAATTGTTTCCATTTCATACTAGCTTCCAGGAGAAGAGCATCATTAACTTGCTTGAAAAGTCTTCCTTCCTCTTCAGCAGCATTGATATCATCAAGAGAATCCATCATTCTATCTTGGCAAAGCTTCAGTTGTTCCTTCAAGTTGGTAGATAACAAGCCTCCAGCACCAAAGGTAGAAGCAGCCCATAATTTGATCTCTTGCTTGATTATTTTTAACTTCCTATAAAACTTGAACATTGGATTACCAAAACAAGAAAATTAGAATTTACCTGAGAGACTAAAACATGAAAATGATCATGCTTAACCCAAGCATTAAAAAATTTAAAACTTCTCCTTTCTCTTCTAAAATGAGAACCAAATGACAATATTAAGGGGGAATGGTCAGACATGATAGGTTGGGGGAGATGCACAGACAAGGATGGCCAGAAATGAAGAGCTTGAATATTACAAAAAGCATAATCAATAGTAGTGAAAGTTCTTACACCACTACGGCTACGATTATTCCAAGAGAACTTGGCCCCATTCTTATTAACCAAGATAAGTTCAGATTCAATGATAGCAAGATTCAAGGGAGCAATGTGGACAGGAAGAAGGGGAGATCCACCACATTTGTCCCCTAGATTAATACAAGAGTTAAAATCGCCTAGAACAACCCAGGGATGAGAATTTTGTCTTAGAGGAGGTTATGATTTAAAAAAAAGATTCCTGGATGATGCAGAATTATCCGCATAAAAAAAAGTAATCTAAAAGGTAGATTGGGATTGGAGAACAAAGGCACGAAGATGAATGGATTTCCTTGATTGCAAAATTGGAGTTAGATTCAAGACAGAGGGATCATAAAGAACAAGTATTATTCCATAAGAGGCAGATTCAAGATTATGATGGATCACCCATTGAGAGTTGATATATCTAGCAGCTTTTGTGGATAAAGCTTGATTTCGCTTAGTTTCAAGAAGACCAACCAAACATAAATCATGCTTTAGAATTAGACTTTTCACCTGATCAAGTTTCAAGTTTCCATAGGCACCTCTAATATTCCATGCTGCAATATTTTTACTCATTGATTAGATTTGGGAATAAATTTGATTGATTTCTTCTCTTTGCTGAAAGAGCCCTTGTTTTAATTTGCCAACAAATCATTGTTTTTGGGGAAGGATGCTCAGAAATGGGAGGACTAGTGGAAGAATGATCAGGTGGAGGTTCAGCAGAAAGAACAGGAGAGGGAGAGTTTAATGGCCATCCAGGCAAGTCAATTGAAAAGTTATAAGGTGGAGGTAGAGCAGAATGAACATTCAAAGTAGTATTTTGCATGGAAGAAAATAATTCCATGATTTGAGATGCAAAAGAAGAGCACCAATTACTATCAAAGTCTGAAACAAGGGTATCACCATTTTCATGCACAACATCAGCAACAGAGGAATCACCATCTTCATACACTACATCATTCATTACTCTCTCATCCTTGTAACCACAAGCAGATTTTCCTTTCATATCCAGAGTATGCACCACAACATTTTCTTTTTGATTTATTTCTTTACTTCCAGATTCTTGACCAACCAAGTAGCAATCCTTGTCAAGAGATGTGTTCAGAGCATTATCCTCACAAACCACATCAGTCTGAATTTCACCTTCTTCCACTTCAACAACTTCAGTTAGGGACTGCTCATCAGCATGAAGCAAGATATACTTGTTAGAAGTGTCAACACTACATGGTAGACCAGAACAGTGCAAGGAATTCCCAACATCAATTTTATTCATGTTTCCTTCATTAACATTTAAAGCATTCTTTCCTTTCCCACTTGGCCTTTTTAAAATAGTAACTTCCACTTCCTCACTCTTAGTATCTTTTTTCCCCCTATTATTATTAACTTTTTGCCAAACTTGTTTAACTGTGACCTCCTTAGCAACTTTTTTCATCGGCTTCACTCTGTTCTGCCTAATATCACTATTATTTAATTGCAAAGTATTATGACATATATTAGCATTTCCTTCTCCTGACACTTTCTTACATCCGTTCAACAAATGGCCAAATTCTTTACATAATGTACATATGGCAGGCTTCCACAAATAATCTACTTTAACAAACTGCTCAGATCCATCAAGTAATTTGACAGAGAACTTATCAGGAAGTTCATGATATGGAGATACCTCAACTAAACATTTAGCAAAAGATATACGCTCAAAATTTTCAGTTGATGCATCTATACAGAGAAGCTTTCCAACCCTTGAAGCAAGCCAATTAATACCAAGAGGTGACCAAGCATACAAAGGAATATTAGATAGTTTGATCCAAACAGGAACAGATTTGATACTGCTACAACTATTACCAATATTTTTGTCCCAAGGCTTAACAATAAACAGTTTATTTTTCATCACAACTGGATCAGATTCAGCAACCTTAATCCTATCTTCATCATTAGAAAACTTAAATAAAAACAAAAACCCATCAGATTTAACAGTGATCGTTCCTTTTAGTTTCCATACCTTCTTCAAGTAGTTCAAGACATAGGAGTATGGCAATGGATTATCTAGGAAAAAACCAACTAAGTATTCTTTCCACATAGCACTACCAGCTTGGATGACTTCATCAGAGGGAACAATGGACACTCCTTTATAAACAAGATGGATATCACGTGGTATTTACCAGCGTTACTAGGTTTAGCCTTGAACAAAGAGTTCCAAGCAAGGGGAGTGGTTGAAAGTAGGGGCAAAGAAGGGGAAGAGATGATCGGAGCAGAAAAATTGGGGAGAACAGATGAAGCTACAGCATTGAGAGCGGCAGGCAGGGAGGGATAGGTGGTGTCAGAGAGAGGAACATGGATGGAAGAAGAAGGACAAAGCCCAAGTAAGGAGGTAGGACAGGATGGGGCAGAGGGAGACTGACATGGGGGAAGACGGGAAGGTATGGGTGAATCAGAAGGAGGGACAAGTATGGGGTAGGAAGGACAGGGTTGATGCACGGATGAAGGACGAGAAGAAGCGGCGGGAAGAGGAATTGAAAGAAGGGGGACCCCATTAAAGAAGGAAAAAACATACTAGGTATAAAGGATTTTGACATTTGGAAAGAAAGAAAGACTGACATTTGGAAAGGCTTTTGATTTTTGGGTAAAATCAATATTGAAATTTGGAAAGCCTAGTTTGAGACTAATCGATTTTGGGATAATCGATTTTGGTATGAAGGAGTTTTGTATGAGATCATACTAGGTGTATGATTTGAAAGATACTATATGTGTATAGTATAAAGTGTTTTGATGATAGCTATGGAGAAAAGGCGCTCCCTTGAAATGAACTTCTCACGAGTAACACCGGGTGGTGCTGCCTTGAGCCCCAAGGGGGGTTCTAAAGTTGATCCTGTGAGGAATCCGGACAAAACTAGTTCCTGGGGATCTTGAGTAGAGGTTACCATAGCGAAAGTCGTGTGTGTCGCTGAGAGCCAACAGTCTGCGTTTGATTTTATATCGGTAGACTGCGACCTATGGTAACATGGTGAAGGTCATGTGTGCCGCTGAGAGCCAACAGTCTGCGTTTGATTTTATATCGGTAGACCACGACCTGTGATAACATAGCGGAAGTCGTGTGTGTCGCCGAGAGCCAACAGTCTATGTTTGATTTTACATCGGTAGACTGCGACCTATGTTGGAGTGGAGAAGTTTCATTTTGACAGCGAAAGTCGCGTGTGTCGCTAAGAGCCAACAGTCTGCGTTTGATTTTATATCGGTACACTGCGATATGTCGTGTGGGATCCATGGCGTAATCGAGAGGCCGCGGAGAGCCTGCAGTTACATAGACTTTTGCTGTGACGGCAACGTATCCCTGGAATGTAACTGCGACCATGGATGGGGGTGATGATTTCCAGAGCATTCTCACCAAAGATATATCCTCTATTTTCTAAAACTGTTTTCTATATTTTCAATAAAATTATTTTCTACATTATTTCACTGGGTGTTGAAAACGGGTTTACCAAGTACCTATAGATTTTCAGTCGTACGCCTGATCAACGTATGACCGAATTTCTTTGAGAACAAGGATGGACTGGTTAAAACATCGAGTTATAAAAGCATTTTTTTAAAACTATTTTATAATATTATGTAGATTTTAAAGGTATTTTAAAAATGATCAAAGAATAATTTTCTGATAATAAGCATTTTAAAAGTTCTGGCTTCGTTCCTTTTCGAGGACGAAAAGATTCTAGGGGGGAAGGGATGTGATAATCCGGATTTTTGAGTATCAGATAATTGAAAAATTATCTGATTTTAACTGTTGAAATATGATATCCCTGAAATTTGAAGTAATTAAAGGTGATAAAATCTCTTTTATAAATTTGATCAAATTGGCAAATTTGTTATTTCAACAATAATAAGTAATTTATAATCTCTTTTATAAATTATATAAAAGAGTCAAGTGAATTATTTTCAAATAATAAATATATGTATTGTTTTTATATTTAAATATAATTGGTTTTATTCTTTAAAGTTATATATATACAACTAAGTATTAAAAACTAATTAATTAGGTTAAAAGCTTTTCTTAACACTTAATTATAAATACAAATTATTCAAAAGACAAATGTCATCATCCTAAAGCATCATTTTACATGTGCTAAATGAATAAGCAAGGATATTAACAAGTGTTCATATTTTATACAAGTGCCATAATTCCATTTTATTTTTCTTTAACTTTAATAAATCCTAATTCAAATCTATATAAACCCATACTCTTTTCTCCTTTCATTTTCTTTGTTCATTTCACATTTTCAATTCTAAACCAAGAAACCTTTCAGCTGAAACCTTTCCACTCTAAAGTAATCTTCATTCTAATGAAATCAGTGAACAACTCCTAAAAAACAAAATCTTCAAAAACCCAAAATCAGTTTGCAAAACTGCATTCCTCAAATCAGTAACCATTCCTTGTAACATATTTTAAATGCAAATTTTCATTTCCTCTAAAAACTGTTTTCCCATCAATTCCTGAAACCAAACGCAAATCTGAAATCCCTGATCCATTTTCTGCATGCAATTAAAGATTAAAGCAAGAAATCCTATATTTCATTTTTCAAAAGCCTGCATGCATGAAGTTTTCAGATCTGGTGCAAGCAAGCTTATTCATCATTCAACCTGTAATCAAGTGCAAAACAGCAACCTGCATTTCTCTCTTCAATCTGGAAAATTTGCCCTACATGCCAACCTGGAAACTATAGCATTTAAAGCAACAAGTTTAAAAAAAGCAAATTTTCAAAAGATTAAAGGCTGTTCAAAATCAGGGAGCAAAAGTTTTAAAGCATTCAAACAAGTTTTAAAGGATTCAAGGGGTTTTTCAAATCTGTGCTCCGCCTTATGATAAGGTGAGTAACTCCTCTTTTAAAAATTTAAGTAGGTAAAAGTTGATTGCATGCTTTTAATTTGAAGTGAATATAACTTATAAAATTTGCGGTGAATACATATATGTGAATATATTTCTGTGTGCATGCTTATTCTCTATCATATTTTTGTTTCTCAATTACAAACTTCTGTTTGATTTTAAAATCCATTTCCTCCTATTGTAATCTCTGTTATGATTTTGAATGTAAACTAAAATTTATTGTTAGGTCATATAGAAAGTTTAAAAATTTATATAAGATGAATAAATTTTTGTTTTTCCTAGAAACATAAATAACAGAGCTAAGATTTGTAAAAGTGAAAAATTTAAACATTACAAATCAATGTTTCAGGATTATGAGCAAAGCTTCATACAAAATAATGAATTTTAAACCAAGAATTACAATTTTTAATACTATATTCAGAGAGCAGTTTTCTTTTGACTGTGATATGAGTTTTTGGGCATCTAGGTTGCCACAAGTGGTTTGAGGTGACGAGATTGTTCTTGGAGGACGAGAGGTTATCAGAGATGTTGGGAAAATTATTCATTTGCTTGCACTGCAATTTAATGATGCTGGATTTGTGATTGAAGATTAGAACCCTAGTTTTCTGTGTCTAGGAAGAATTGAACTTTTCGGCAAATGTAATGGATCGAGTTGCTTGGGGTCTTGGGTTTTGGTAAATGGTGAGTTGACGAAGTCTTCGCCGGAGTTGCAGAGTAAACGGTGGTCGGAGGCGTTAGGGGCGAGGGTCGTTGACAGGTTGAGTATTGTTTGGTTGTGTCTGTTCCAGGTTTGAGGCCTTTGTCTTAATTTTGATTTCGATCATTGATCGATTGAGTTGTTGTTTGGTTGGCCTAAAGGGATGATCAGTGACTGTGGGGAGGTCGCGTGAATGGCCAGTGGTGGCCGGAGGCGGTGTACAGGTGCAAGGAGCAATGGTGGACATGTTGGTGATGTTGGGTTACAGGATTTTGGTTGCAACTGTAGTTTACTCGAGTTTCCTCCGCTAATTCGAGTGAATGACTCAAAGAAATGTAGAATATGTCTCGTAGTAACATATAGGGTTGCTCGAGTTAATGCTTGTTTCAGTTTTTTTTAAAAAAACTAAACAGAAAACTTGTTTCTGTTCTTAAAATTAAAGGTAAAGTTTAAAATGCAAATTTAAAATTTAAACTAAGTTTTAGAAATCTGAAGTTTGATGTGAATTCAAAGTAGATGAATCTGAGTTTTGAATTAGTTTAAATTTTTAAAATTTAAATTTGGTTTTTAAAAGCTTATAAGTGTAAAAACATATGTGGTTTTGAATTTGAATTGGAAGTTTAAAATTTGTAAATTAGAAATTTGAAATCAGTTTAAATCCGAGTCTTGAAATCTGGAATTGGGTTTAAACTCCACTTTTTTTAATAAAATAAGTTTAAATTTAAGTTGTTTAATTACATTAAAAAGGGTCAAATGATTTGAATTTTTAAAAGGAAGATGTAAAATGTAAATAAAGCTTTAAGGATTTAAGTCTAAATCTGGAATAAAGGTTTCAAGCTGCATTTCAGTTTTGTAATTATAAGATTTTAAATTGTTTAAGCCTTGTTTAAATAAAATTGTATTCATTTTAGAATTTTAAAATGAAATTTAAAGTGAAATTTATAGTAAATTTGAAACAAAGTGTTTTAAAATACTTTATATAAGTAAGAAATGTTTATCTTAAAGATAAATAAAATTTAATGACTGGATTCATTAAATTATTAAGATAATTAAGATGGGTAATTAATTATTTAATTAATTGATGACAGGATGATTAATTAAATAATTGAGAGTTTTTAATTGATTAATTAAAGAATTAAGATTAATTAATTAAGGTTAACTAATCTGTAATTAGGAAATTATTAATTAAAATTTAATTAATGATTAAAGATTAATTAATCGAGTAACTAAGAATTAATTAAGTTGCAGTTAACACTTAATTAATTTAATAATTAGTAATTAATTAATTGGGTTTAACGTGGTTAGTTTAGATTAATTAATTAAGTTTAATTAATTTAAACACTTGATGATTGATGAATAATTACTTAATGTAATTAATGGAAGTGTAATTACTTAAGGAAATAATTAATGGTAATTACTGGATGTAATTAAAGATGTTGATGATGAATGTAATTTGGATTAAATTCCTATGTAATTAATCATGGGATTAATTGAGATAATTAATTAAGGGTAAATAATTTTTGAAAATAAAGTAATTAAGGATAGTTGATTACTGAATGAGATTAAGCAAGGGATTAATTAGAGAATAAATTAAGGATTAATTTATTCAATGAAGTAATTAAGGGTTGTTTAATTACTAGATGTTATTAATCAAGGTGATTAATAATTATGGTTAATAACTAATTAATAAAGTAATTAAAGGTTAATTACTGTATTTGGTTAAGGATAAATTAATTTTTGAAACTAACTAAGGGATAAATAGAATGATAGTGGAAGCCTTTGATTAATTGTTATCCCTAATATGTGGTTCGTAATGCTATGTGATAAGATATGTTTGATTTAAACTATGATGCCGTGGCTATCTATTGATGAAGAATTACTGCGAACATCCTATATTTAAAAATTGAATTGTACTTCACTTGAATAATTTAAGTTAAGAGGATATTGGTTTCGAAGAGACCGGAATCGGTTATTAGTAAATACCCAAAACCACTTCGATTCTTTATAAATTGATAGGTGAAATCAATAGGCTATAATGGAAGGATTTAAGTGTATTGGACCATTTAATCTAAGTTTTGGTACTTAGAAATTGATGTGTGAAATAAGTGGAGTCTAACAACTTGTAAAGTTGTAAATCTATGTATGAGTTACCCCAGGTTTCAAATAAGTTGTATGTTTTGGTATTCCTTGTTAAATGAGTTTACTCACGCTGGTTTCCAGCCTGACCCGGGTGTTACTTTGATGTAATGCTCGGGTCAGACCGAGTATTACAGATTTCCAGGTAAGGACATTCTAGAACTCAGGAGGCGAGCTGGATAGCAGGAACGTATGGAGCGTACCCACTATATATATATTATAGTAGTATATCTGGACATGTTGTTTTAAACTGTCCAATGTTGTGTAAATATTGTAACTCTGATGTATAAATGTATAAGTGAATTGATACAGTTCTTCTTTGTAAAACTATTATTTATGTGATATTATATTTTATCCGCTGCGAATGTGAGATTTTGAGTTTGAGTTTTCTGTTTCTTCTTCTTTCTGTTTCTTCTTCTTTCTATTTCTTCTTTTCACTAACTATCTGGAAATTTCGGGATCGAAATTTTCGGGTCGTTACACACACAATGAAAACGGAGAATTGGAGGAGATTTCTCCTTATAATAGTCAAATATGCTTGATACGAGAAAATTTCTTTGATATTATTACTAGTGCATAGGGTAGAAAACCATTTCGAAAGTATAATATAAATCCTAGCCAGCATAGTCACTTCTCACTTATGCCTACTATAGCTACCATGTTCAATAGCAGGTTACCACCACATTTCATGGTAGGTTATACAATTGCAATCGTAAAGGGCTTGTATTGTTTTGTTTGGATTTCCAACAAATGGTCAGGCTAAGGAACTTCTTACTATCCATGGGTACGCCTCTGGCGGGACGTCCCGAGAGCTTAACCAGCTCTCTGCCAACACAAGGTCGGGTTACCTTTGTAACTAGGTAACTACTACACGAGCATGCCATCTCCCGGTCATTTGGGACCTTTATTCGAGGCACGTCTCAACCACAAAGCAATCACAAAGTAATAGATCTGCAGTGTCCACATAAGTAAGTATCTGGGCTCCATACCATGGTACCACCCTTTTCCAGAAGGAAATGACACACCCTAAAGGGAGTGACCCTCATAACCTTGCCGCATCTTTCCTGTTTCGACCATTTCTGGGGTGTGAGGTCCTGATGCAGTCTCGTCCACAAAGCTACGCTTTGTACAAAAGCCATGCTTTGATCAACAAATGATACACAACAGCTCTCAGCATGCCACACTGCCAAATTGGGAAAATATCACTGATAAATATCAACTACATAACCTCTGAGCTCGTACATCTAGAGAAGGGTGTTAAGCTAAGAGAATAAATTCTCCGCAACAAACAGAAATGTATTTAATAGAGATCAATTTAATGTCTCAAAATGTAATGTCAGACATACAACCATACAAGTCTGTTCCGGGTTCGAACAGAACCGAAAGTCTAAAGAAGCCCTTGCAATCCGGGTATCCACAATCCCGATCGAACTTCCCATCACTTAGGGAATCTCTATACCGTAGCTACTCGATGCAGAGATAATCGATAGGTTATCCTATCATTCTTGAAAATAACCTGTCTTCAAAACCGGTCTTCAATTCAATCCATAATGTCGTATCACTATTCGGAATTGGTTATATGACACAATATCCTCTTCCGGCTAAACCGAATAATGAGCACAATATAAAAAAAACATATGGATATTGGGATTTCAGTTAAGTCGCAACTCTAAAATTCAACTCTCTTTCAAATGGTTTAAACAAGTTACCATTTCAAATCTTTAAACAAAAAGATTCATTTCACCAAGTTCACCCAGTTTCACAAAGATCCATTCATAGATTTCAAAAAAATTTCCATTTCAATTAGGATTAACTCATCCAATCTTTAAGTCAAGGATTTAACTTGTTGGGCGTGTTTCCACCGAACCAACCCACCACCGGACCAATACTACCGAACCAAGATAAGGAAGGCACCGCCGAACCAGAGGAAGGAAGGTCCTACCAAACCACTCACCACCGAACCAACCCATTCAACACAAATCCTTCGCCACCGGACCGAGACCACCGAACCAGCCCGTGCTCCACCTAACCAAGGCTACCGGACCAAGCTCCGCCCTCACCACCGGACCAATCCACATGCCATTCACTACCGAACCAGAGGCATACTACCACTACCGAACCAACACTGCCAGGCCAGATTACATCAGCCCAGGCCCACCAGCAGCTATATACATCCAAGACCCCTACCCCCAGCCTCACTCTATAAATAGAGGGGCAGGGGTACAACAAATGGCAGACAAGTTTGAGAGCAAGCACGGGCAGAACTTCCAAACAACTTTTATATACTTATAATCAAAGCTTTGTACTTGTAATCTGAACAGAAAAGGAGAATAACACATAAAGTGGACATAGGCACATTTTGGCCGAACCACTATAAATCTGTGTATCTTTTACAGTTTAGTCCTTCATTTTTATATATTTGCATAAATCATCCGAATCACTAAAGAACCATATAAAATCAACTAAATCATACGACTTGGAGGTGTTTTCCATTTTTTGTGCAAACATTTTTGGTGCTTTCATTGAGAGTTGAACTCAGGGCTTTAGCTTCTCCCGCTTAACCTTCTTCCTAACAACATCGCTCATTGCTTGGAGAAAACATGCCTTCCAAGCAGAAGAAAGATGTTAACAAAGGAAAGAACATCGCAACTAGCAGTATTCCAGATCCAGTGGTCCCGGATCAAGAGAATTGTCCCGTTCCAACAGCAGTGCCAAATGAAGATCAGGCAAATCCGACAGCCCCTGCCACGGAACAGCCAGCGACAATTACTAGGGCAGATTTAGACAGGGTCGTGGCTGAAGTGACTGACCGCTTCACATCCCAACAAGAAGCCCTGGTGAACCAACTCATATCACGCTTAAGGGATGCAGAAGAATCCAACCGCAACACTGAATCATGGGATGAGTCCCAGTCTATAGGATCTCGGAGACGACAAAGATGTTTCTCCTTCGAAGAAGCTAACAACAGAAACAACCATGGTAGGAGCCGAGCCCGAACTTAGCCCGAACTCCGACACGAGGAAAGGCTTGAAACCGAACCCAACGGGGGAGGAACCAGGCGAGGATCGGCTGTAGCTGAGCCGGTCATGCTACCTAGCCATGGAAACACCAATGAACGAGGCCGAGCTAGAGTCCAGCCCGAAGTTGGACCCGAGGAAATGCTTGAAACAGAACCCAGTAGGGGAAGATCAAGGCAAGGGCCAACTGTAGCTAATCCTAGCATGCTCCTAAAAGACCAGAGACAGCCACTGGAAAATGTTAGGAGTGATAGACGATACCATCCCTACAGGTCATCTGGACGGAATTGATCCCGCAGAGAAGAACCAAACTCATTTCTATCTGCTCCAAATTCCGATGAAAGGATGGCACGATTGTTCAGAGAATGCGTCCAACGGGAGCAAAGAGATCGAGGGATAGGCGCTAGGGTAACCAGCCCTTCACCCGCAATATCGAAATTGCCATCACCCCCCGAGAATGAAAAATGCCAACAATGGAACCTTACAAGGGAATCTCTGACCCCGTTGTATACTTGCAGAGATACACACAACATATGCTCATGAGCGGAGCAACAGAAGAAGTATTGTGCAAATGCTTTCCACTATTCTTGGCAGATCTAGCTACCTCCTGGTTCTGCCATCTACCCCAAGGATCCATCAGCCCATGGGAAATGTTGAAAGAAAAGTTCATCAGCCAGTTCCGCATTCATGTGGAACAACCCAAGGACGCTTACTCCCTATCTAATATCAAACAAAAGCCTGGAGAAACAGTGCAACAATATCTAACCCGATTCAACGCCGCAGCGGCCGCAGTCCAAGATGCCGATGAGAAACTTATCTTAATGGCCCTCTGTAGTGGTGTGCATCCGGATACTAAATTTGCTAGAAGACTAACGAAAGAGAAACCAACTACCTTACCCGATTTCTTCCATGAAGCCGGCAGATATATGAGACTTGAGGATGCTGCCACTGAAAGGCAGACAGGGCAACAAACATAGGCAGCTCATGGCAACACACCCGCTGTAGCAAAGGACGTTCGAAGAAATGACTCTAGATACAATGCTAGGGCACGAAGGGAGAAAAGCGTCTATATCGACCAGGACCGAGATTGGACGCTTACACCCCTTTAAATGAAACAGTCGAAAACATCTTCCTGGCCACCCAAGACGAGCTTAAATATAAACGCCCCCCGTTAAGAAGGAATCAGATCACGCAATCAAGTTTGGAAAGTTCTGCCGTTTCCACGAATCTCATGGGCATGATACCAATGAATGCCATCATCTCCGGGACTTAATTGAAGAACACATCAGAAGGAAGAGATTGGAACGCTATGTAAAGGGTCAGGACAGAACTCCAGCCCCTGCCAAGGAGAACCCAGGGTAACCCCTCCCTGAAACAGGCGGGGGAAATTGCAACACCAACGGCTCCAGTCACGAGAAGATAGTGGTCCATACAATATCGGGAGGACCACACATCGCCGACAGAAACTGGGCAGAGATGGAAAGATATGGAAAGTCACTTAGAAACAATGAAGACTGCGTTAATTCTGTTGTAGAAGAATGCCACCCGAAACGGAAAGAGAATGATGACATCACATTCAGTAGACGTGACCTAGAGGGAAGGCAGTACCCTCACATGGATCCTATGGTCATCTCTGCCTGGTTCGACCGAGCCGAAGTTTTTCGAATTCTAGTAGACACTGGAAGCTCAGTAAATATCTTATTCAAGCATGCTTTCGACAGAATGAAACTGTCAATGAAGGATGTGTCTCCTTGCAACAAACCACTACACGGTTTCACGGGAGATGCGAAGATGCCCCTTGGGCAATTAGACCTCTTTGTTGAAATAGGAAGTCACCCCCGCTCCGTTGTGCGAAAACAAACATTTGTGCTAATAGATAACCACTTGGCCTACAACGCCTTTTTAGGATGGCCAGCCTTGTCTGACTTCCAAATTGTACTGGCCCCGTGGTGCCTGAAGATGAAATTTCCAACACACAATGGAATAGGGGAAGTAGAGGGAGATCAAGACGCCGCTCGAGATTGCTATGTAATTGAACTTCACAGTAATCGCAGGAAGGATAAAGGGAAGAATGCAGAGACTACTCTCTGCAAGAAAAACTTGGAAGCATAGCAATTAAAGAAAGCCCCTCCTCATCGATATACCAGCGATCCTTTTAATGAATTAGACCCTAGGGACAAAGAGGAGGAGGCCACCGCCGAGCCTGCAGAGGCTATGGAGTTTGTATCTGTAGACAAACATGACTCAAGTAGACTACTGAGAATCAGATCTCAGCTAAGAGAAGAATTGAAGGATCAACTCATTGATTTTCTTCGCCACAACTTGATTTGCATGGACGCACGCTGATATGATTGGAATCTCCCCAGACATAGCATGCCACGTACTGAACATCGATCCTACCAAGGTGCCAGTAAAGCAGAAAAAGAGAAGTATGGGGGCAGAACGATCAGTTGCCCTCGATGAAGAAGTAAAGAACCTACTTGCCAATAACTTCATATGAGAAGCCATCTACCCAGAATGGATCGCTAACCCGGTACTAGTAAAGAAGGCTAATGGGAAGTGACGAACATGCATTGACTTCTCCAACATAAATGACGCTTGCCCGAAGGATTGCTTCCCACTCCCCGAATCGATCAGCTTGTGGACAGCACAGCCGGGTACGAACTCTTATCTTTTATGGATGCATACTCAGGATATAACCAGATTCCTATGCATGCTCCCGATCAAGACCACACTAGTTTCATCACTGACAGGGTATTGTACTGCTACAAGGTATTGCCTTTTGGACTGAAAAACGCCGGAGCTACTTATCAGCGCCTCGTCAAAAAGATGTTTGCGGAGCTAATAGGACGAACTATGGAAGTTTATGTGGATGACATGCTGGTAAATTCGAGGAAAGCCGACGATTACGTAAGCCACCTGGACGAGATGTTTCAAGTACTTCGCCGATATGGAATGAAGCTGAATCCTCTAAAGTGCTCCTTCGGAGTATCGTCAGGAAAGTTCTTGGAATTCATCGTCCATGCCAGGGGGATTGAAGCAAACCCCAAACAAGTCCGAGCTTTGCAAGATATCAGAATACCATCCACTCGAAGAGAAATGAAAAGCCTAAATGGGAAGGTGGCCACCCTAAGCAGATTCATCTCTAAAGCGACTAACAAATGCATCCCACTCTTCGAAGCTCTAAAGAAAGACAAAGGAAAGTTCGAATGGACCGACGAATGCTTAACAGCCTTCCTTAACTTAATCGAACACCTCTAGAAGCCACCAGTGCTCTCAACTCCGAGCGAAGGCGAAGAGCTATACCTATACCATGTTGTGTCACCTCATGCTTTAAGCGCCGCTTTGGTAAGAGAAGACCACCGCGTGCAACGGCCTGTATACTTCGTAAGCAAGTGGTTTACGGGGGCAGAACCCTGGTATCCTAAACTCGAAAAGCTAGCACACTATTTACTAATCACATCACGGAAACTGCGACACTATTTCCAATCTCATTCAATCAGAGTTCTAACCGATCAACCGCTAAGGCAAGTACTCCATCGTCCCGACACTTCTGGACGAATACTTAAATGGTGCATTGAACTGAGTCAATATGATATCACCTACCATCCCCGCACCGCCATCAAAGGGCAAGCCATGGACGATTTCATTTTCGAATTCACTACCAACAAAGGTAAGGAGCAATCTGAAATAGCAGAAGACATCAGGTGGAATCTCTTTGTGGATGGAGCATCAAACGAACAAGGCTCGGGGGGCAGGCATTGTGATAATCACTCCTAGGGGAAGAAAGCTGCATTATGCCCTAAGGTAGGAATTCGCTGCCACCAACAACGATGCAGAATATGAAGCAGTAATAGCTGGATTAGAGCTTGCCTTAGAAATTGGAGTCAGTTCTTTATGTCTTCATAGTGATTCGCAACTTATTGTAAATCAAATACTGGAAGAATTTCAGACTCCAGGAGAACGACTCACGGCATATCTAAAGAAGACTAAGCTGCTACTCGATCAATTGGATCACTATTTAATCAAACACATTCCTCGAGAAGAGAACCAAGAGGCCGACGAACTGGCAAAACAAGCATGAGGGATGGCGCCACTTCCGGAACAGTAACCATCTCAAAGCAACTAACCCCGAGTTTCGAGTAAGTGAATCTGATAGCTGCAATCGAAGAGGAAACTTGGATGACTCCCATCCGAAAATTCTTACAAGACGGCACACTGCCTGACGGGCGTAACTAAGTCAAGGAGATCCTAAGGAAAGCTTCCCGCTACACAATACAAGAAGGCATCCTCTATCGGCGCGGCTTCTCTAACCCCTTATTAAGGTGTATTGCTGGAAAGGAAGCCAAAGAAATCTTATCCAACATCCATCAAGGAAGCTGCGGAGATCACACTGGAGGGCAAACTCTGGCAAAGAAGATACTCCGATATGGATACTTCTGGCCCACCTTAAACAAAGACGCCTTAGACTTCGTCAAGAGATGTGACAGATGTCAGAAATTTGCTAAGATCCCTCGACTACCAACAAATGAGATTACTCAAATGACCAGCCCTTGGCCCTTTGCAGTATGGGGAATTGACTTAATTGCCGAACTGCCAATGGGCGGAGGCGGAGCCAAATATGCTATAGTAGCAGTTGACTATTTCACCAAATGGGTGGAAGCGGAACCACTAAATAAAATATCTTCGGCAAAAGTTATCAACTTCTTGATCAAAAAAGTTTTATGCAGGTACGGTGTTCAACTCAAAATCATATCGGACAATGGACTTCAGTTTGACAGCGAAGAGTTCACCAACTGGTGCCAAGAGCATGGAATTCATAGAAGCTTCTCATCTGTAGCTTACCCCCAGACAAACGGACAAGTCGACGCTGTCAACAAAATTCTCAAAACTCTAATCAAGAAGAAACTTGAAAAGTCAAAAGGCGCTTGGGTGGATGAACTTCCTACGGCACTATAGGCCTACCGCACATCTTTCAGAACATCAACGGGGCATACTCCCTTCTCTTTGGCATACGGATCGAAGGCCATGCTCCTAGTCGAAACTATAGTGCCTTCCCACCGTAGGATCCACTATAACACAGAAGAGAACGAAGAACTCTTTCACATGTCTTTGGATCTAATCGAAGAAAGAAGAAACGATGCGGCACTCAAAGCAGCAGCTCACAAGCAGAAAGTGGCAGCACTACACAACTCCAAAGTCAAGCATCACAGCTTACAAGAAGGAGATCTTGTCCTCAGGCGAATCTTCCCGCGCCCCGGAGCGCTAGATCCAATCTGGGACGGACCATATGTAATTCATAAAGATCTCCACAACGGAGCTTATATTTTGTCAACAGTGGACGGAGAGGTGTTCCAGAGGGCATGGAACATCCAACACCTTCGTCGATACTTTTCTTAACTTGTACTACCCATATAAAGTGAATTAACAAGGAGAACCAGTGGACGTAGGCATTTTCGTACCGAACCACTTTAAAAACTTGTCTTTTTTTTTAACTTGTTCCTTTATATCTTGGCTGCTTGTTGAGCTTTATCCTTTTCTGTTGAACAAAATCCTGTGTAAACGGCATTTCCATTCAAGGCACATCACAGCGCAACTTTACCTGGACAAGACCTAACAGGTACTATACGAATCCATGCCCTCGCCAATGAGACACTTTTGCTCCAGCATCCCTCTGCTGCGAGTTAACTCATTGCTCGCGACGGCCCTTAAAGCCAACTGTAATGAGCCGATTATAAGCCACCGAGTAGGCCAACCATAACCTAGGCAGCTCATTACGGCGTTTGGCTCGCCGGCAACTGTGAACCTACTTTAAGCCCTAACATAATGTGTGGCCAGCCAGGGGTAGTTCACGGTTGACGATCGGCACCCACGCTAGCCGGCCACGGTAAATCGAATAATACCCACGATTACGGGCCATAATAGCCCGGGTAGTTACTGTGCGCGATATCAGCTCCGAGTGTCTTAAGTATGGCTGTGGTAAAAAAGAAAACTCCCCGCGGAGGCGTAAGATGGGTGACAAATGTCCCCAAGTCCCACAGCTATGGAAAGTGACTACAAAACCCGTTTTCCACGAACTTAAGCACATCGAAGGCCTTCCGTGATTGGAAGTTTTACTATTTCTCATATTTCCGTTTTGTTTAAAAACTTTCCTCTTATCCTCTATAAAGATGCCTAAAGTATAGGACACAAAATAGGAGACGCTCGCTAAGAAGGATAGGAACTCACAACTAGACGACAGGTCACTCGGCTGCATTCCATACTCAGTCATACAAGACATTCAAAGCTACCGTCTACAAATAAAAACATGAAGGGCGGTACTTTCTTTTTTTATAAATACATAGCTATAATTTATTCGCACATCACACTAACACTGCAAGATATGAAATTATATTTTAAGCAAAAGCTTGACATCAAACACAATTGAATCACAGACATGTGCACAGCTATATTTCTTATGCAGCTCACCAAAATAACGACAGCGTTCAAATATGACAGAACCAGCTTAAGTTAAAAATTACATGCCAATAATAAAGTCGTTCGTTACGAATAACATGATTACGACCTAAAAGTTACAATAATGTTGACAAGCATAGACAGCAATGTCAAACAAACCAAAAGACATCCAGATCAAGTCAAGGAGTCAGCTGCATCGGAGCTTCACCTCTATCCTGCCGGCCCTCCAAGATCTACTTAGCCGCAGGATTGGAACTCTCAGCGTGTCCATTAAATAAGCAATAAAGCAATCAAGTTATAAAAAGCTAAAAGGGGAAACTTACCAGCATCTGCTCTTTGGTCATCATCCTCTAACTGCCCACCAGCCTCCTCAGCAGCAAGCAACCGCATACCCTCTTTCACCGCCACCTTTTCCTCCTTAGTGAATTGAGCCGTGACCACGTCCATTCTAAAAGCCACGCCACCCTTCTTATTGCTTCGGCCTTAGCCTCCTCCAGGGCCCTGAGATAAATCCTGGCCATGACTCGGGGATAATCATCCATCCAAGATAAGTTGCCCTATTTCCAAGTGCAAAAGTATATATCCTGAAGCATTTCATCCATTATCCCCTCGTTCTCCTCGAACTCCCTTATTCGGCCCTCAGAAGCCAACAACTTTGCAGTAGCAGAATCCCTCTCCGATCGGTATCACGAGCGGTCAACCTGGAAGGATTTCCTCATCGCCTCCACCTCCTCCCTCAGCTTGGTCTGAGAAAGCTCTGCGGCTTCAACTTTCCCGGATAACTCCTGAACCCGCTCGAGATCCGCTTTTCGAACCTCGTCCACCGTCGCAATAGCCATATCAATCCGTTCCTTACAGGCAGCTTCCATTTTCTGTAACTCAGCTCTGCTAGCCTCTTCCATAGTTTTCTTCAGTCGCCTGGAGGCGGCCTCATGCTGAGAGATCTGGATGGCCTGATCGGCGAGTTTTTTGGCCTGGTCAGAAACCATTAAACGCAGTCGGATATTAGCACTTCCAATTTCTTCTTCGACCTTGACAGTCGGGCATGATGCCCCATCAGCTTCCTGGCTTCCTCAGCAACCCGGTCGATGTTTGCCTTGGCTTCGTCTCCCAAAGTTACAACCCGAGTGGTAAGAAAATCAAGGTCAAGGGACTTAGCCTCATCAAGCACATTTACCATGGGATTACGAGGGAGAAGGTGCTCACCAGTAGCCTCATCAAAGGAAATATTATGGGAACTCGGATCCAGATCCGGATGACCCGCAAACGGATTACGAGTCAAGCCGGGATGATCCATCGGGGTAACGGTAGGGTTTTCAGACGGGTGCGGGGAAGGTATAAACTCAATATTCTCCTCCGTGGTATCCTGAAGAGGCTGAGTTGGAGGCTAAGGGCCAGGTGGAGATTCGAACAAGGAGCGACTCCTCTTCTTCTTTTAGATATCCTCTTCGATAACTCTAAGAAGAGGATGATAACCGACCACGTTTCTGGGGCGGTTAGTCGGAGGCTTTGGCTTAGTAGAAGTCCTGAGAAGTTTGTATTGTTCAAGACGGTGCCGAACATCTGATGCCTTGGCCGCTTTACCCACTCCTGGGATGAAAAACCAAGTGTTACAAGCATACATTAAGCTATGATTCAAGAAATATACCAAATTAAGAGGAGTCAAGAGACACTTTTATTATACAAACCCTGGGGAGGAGTAGGATACTGCAATAAGTCCTAGATCTCATTCCAGGACGGGAGCTGACCATAAAATATTCCTAAATCTTTATCATAAATGAAGTCTGCAGAAGTCCAGGACTGGCTTGAAAGACACGGCCGATTCTAAGCTAATATATGGAGACCCCTTCTTGTAGCCTCTCAAGTTGTACAAATACCGGATCTCCCGGTTGGAGGGGGCGCCCGTATTTTCGCTGGAAAATGATGAACAGACTCACCAAGATGGCATAGGAGTTGGACTGAAGCTGGAAATGGGCCACCTTCAAGTATGTGATGAAGCTGACTATCCAAACATTGATCGGAGGAATGGCCCCGCACATACAGTGATATCTACTATAAGCGAAATATCCTTCACGGGGATTGTACGGCATCACTCCTTTCCTTGGCAACAACATATGCGCTCTGTCAATCCCAAAGGATCTAGATATAACGTCAAGCTGCTCGTCTTTTAGGGAACTGGGAAAGCAATCAGGCGGTGAGTTCAGGAGCTTTTGAGGACCGTACCCGTCTACTAGTGATCACGAGGTTGGGCCATGTCGTTCTGGTTCTGACTGAACCGGGGGCACTATGGAGGACTCTCCCTGGTCCTTGGATTTCTTCTTGTCAGAACGGGTTTCTACTTTATGAGACATTATCTGCAACACGAGAAAACATATCGTTAGGATGAGGAGTATAGAGATATAAATGAGCAAGTACCTACAGTATGAGATCTCATTCATGATTCAAAACATAACGAGTTCATTTGAAAGTTCAAGGCCAAGAACTCATTCGGCACTCATGCTCCCCGATCCCATTCGATAGTTCAATCGTAAAAGTTCATTCGACAGAAGGAAACCTCACCTGGTCCGGCTTGATTGGTTCGGCTATTTCACACAGTTGAGTCTGGTTCGGTACTTGAGTGATTCAGCTACTTCAAACAATTGAGTCTAGTTCGGTACTTGATAGATTCGGCTATTTCAAACAGTAAGGAATAACGGAGGCGTGGAGCCCCATACTTATAAGCGAGAGTAGGATAGCCGGACCAACTGGTTCGGCACTCGGGCCGAATGAGGGTGTCCAAATAAACAAAGCGCGACATATGCAGGCATATGCCCCACTTTGGGGGGTAAATGTTGGGCGTGTTTCCACAGAACCAACCCACCACCGGACCAATACTACCGAACCAAGATAAGGAAGGCACCGCCGAACCAGAGGGAGGAAGGTCCTACCGAACCACTCACCACCGAATCAACCCATTCAACACAAATCCTTCGCCACCGGACCGAGACCACCGAACCAGCCCGTGCTCCACCGAACCAAGGCCACCGGACCAAGCTACGCCCTCACCACCGGACCATTCCACATGCCATTCACTACCGAACCAGAGGCATATTATCACTCCGAACCAACACTGCCAGGCCAGATTACATCAGCCCAGGCCCACCACCAGCTATATACATCCAAGACCCCTGCCCCCAGCCTCACTCTATAAATAGAGGGGCAGGGGTACAACAATGACAGACAAGTTTGAGAGCTCAAGCACGGACAGAACTTTCAAACAACTTTTATATACTTGTAATCAAAGCTTTGTACTTGTAATCTGAACAGAAAAGGAGAATAACACATAGAGTGGACGTAGGCACATTCTGGCCGAACCACTATAAATCTGTGTGTCTTTTACAGTTTAGTCCTTCCTTTTTATCTATTTGCATAAATCATCCGAATCACTAAAGAACCATATAAAATAAACCAAATCATACGACTTGGAGGTGTTTGCCCATTTTTTGTGCAAATATAACTCATTGCTTTCAAACCCGTTTCCAAAGATTAATTCATAACTTGGAAGACCATTTTCATTTTAGACTTGAAATCCTTTTAACACAAATTGGAAGTTCATTTCTTATGTGAAAGCTTTTATTATTTGAAAACAAACAGTTATCGTTTTAGAAAAATCCAATTATATTTACACGAGTTAAAGCCCTTGACTTAAATTCAAATTCCTAAATTAATACCTTTAAAATGATTTAACCCATATATAACTTGTATAACATCTTTAATCCCTAGTTTCCAAACATATAGTTCAATTTCAAAATTTGAATTTAAATTTAAATCGAATTATTTAAACCAAATTAAGTTATTCAAAAAAAAACTTTTACCTTTGAAATTCCTTTTCAAAAGTTTTTTGTTTTAACTCAATCCATTTCCAAAACCATTTGAATTAAAAAATTCAATTTTTAAGACTATTTCAAAAATCTGTGACTTAACCAATTTCCACATGCAATCCATATTCATGTGCGTATAAGTGTGGTCCAGGGGTTTTACCCAATAGTAGTGCAACATCATCAATGAGTACATATTCAAGTACACCAATAATATTTGATAAGCGGTATAAACTATAACGCTTATCTTTCATTCACAGATCACAAATATATATATCACGGATAATTAATTACATTAACAAGCTCAAATCAAAACAGAACATATTAGGGGTATCAAACAATCATCCAATAGAATCCAAACTTCATAAGTAAGATCAGATAATTTTCTAGTTAATTCAAATCAGATTAACACTTATAAATTACTAATCCTCGTTAATTAATATTAATGAAATACAAATTATTTTGATTAATATTTCTTTAATCATTCATTAATTAACCGTTAATAATAAATTAATTAACCTTTAATCTTCATTCATCAATCTTTAAATAATTAACCTTTAATCATTTAATTCACCGTTTAATTAATCAACTTTGATTAACTAATTAATTATCCTTCATTAATTTCATTAGGTAATTAGCTTTTATTTAATTACACAAAGTATTTATCTTTAATTTACTTTCACAAATAAATTTATCTGTAAATTAATTATCCCTTATTAATCTTAAATTAATTGCATTAAGTAATTAACCCTTAATTGTTGATTAATTAGATTTTCTATTAATTAATTATTCCTCAATTAATTAATAATTTATTACAAATTAATTATCGTTCAATTACAATTTAATTAATCTTTAAATTATTACTTAATTAACCTTTAATTATCCATTACATAAATTAATTAACCTTAATCATTTATTAATTTACCATTAATAAATAAATAAATAAACTTTTAATTATGTAATTATTGTAACAACCTGCATATTTATCGATTTCTATATTTAAATATTTTATCGTTAGTCGGATTTTAGTCCGAAAAGCTACTTTTTGCAAACGTTCAAATTAGAACTCGAGACCACTTCCATTGAGTTCGAAACGTCGTTTACAACTTTTTAAGTATAAATATGGATATGTTTGGAGTTAGTGGAATTTCACTAACTTTTCCCGCTTTAGACTTTGGGTTGGATTAGCCATTATAACCCAAGCCCAACTCCCTCTTCTCTTCATAACTTCATTCTATTTCTTAAACATTCAAGCTTTATCAAAAATAGAGGAGGTAATGGGAAACTAAAATTCCAAGCTTAGGTTTCAACTTCAAATCCATCATTCAACCCCAAATTCAAGGAGAAAGATTGGATTCAAGCTTCTTGTGCTTAGATTGAAGAGGGATTGATTCTTGCTTGCTTCAAGCTTCATTTTCATTGACTTTTAGTGCAAAGGTGAGATTTTTATCTCATATTCTTGTTTATAACTATCTTGGATTGTTGGGAATGAATTCCCATCACTTTATCATATACATTTGCATTTCGTTTGGATTGGATTGGCGAAAAACTCCACTTTTCAGTGTTTTTGGGTGAATTCCTGGGTTAGGTCGCACTGCCTCGTATGGTCTCGGCCTGCATATTTTAGTTAACCCCTTAGGTCGTTCTGCCTCTATTAGGTCGGCCAACTCATAGGTCGCTCGGCCTTGATTTTGTGGTTAGGTCGTTCGATAGGCCTTAGGCCGTTAGGTCGTTCCCTCCGTTGGAGATGGCATCTGGGTATTAGGTCGTTAGCTCGACCTGTATATAGGTCGCTCCCCTATAGGTCGTCCCAACCTAAGTCGTTCGCATTTAGGTCATTCGACCTATTGACACACCTCTGCAACGTTAGGTCGTTCCTGGTCTTAGGTCGTAGGTCGCATCGGCATAGGTCGTAAGGTCGCTTTGCCTTGGGCCGTTCTACCTTGAATCTTTAACTCGCTCGACCTTGTCTAAATTGTTAGGTCTCATGACCACTTAGGTTGCATGACCGTGTTAGGTTGTGAAACCCCTTGAGTCGTTCCCCCTAGGTCGCTTGACCCTATTAACTTTAGGTCGCGTGGCCTTTTATATGTCGTTAGGTCGCAAGACCTTGTTCTAGACCTTAGGTCGTTAGGTCGTAAAACCTTAGGCCGTTTCCCCATTAGGTCGCGAACACCTTTAGGTCGCGTACCCCGTTAGGTCGTTAGACCTTAATACTCTTAGGTCGTTGGACCTTTAACCCGTTAGGTCGCATGACCTATTCACCATTAGGTCGTTGGACCTTACCTTCCTCTCTTGGTCGCTCGACCTATTTATACCCTAGGTCGCTCGGCCTGCTACCTTTAGGTCGTTCGACCTATTTTACTTTATGTCGTTGTACTTTAACTCGGCTACGTTTGGTCGCATGGGTATTTCTACTTTGATAGTTTTGGAATTGATTTCCTTGGATTTTATTCACATCTTCGAATGTGAGATTTGTGATTGATTGTTTCTACAATCACTTTTGTGATTTGTCACTTTAAAATATAAAGGTTTCAATACTAGTAGGAAATATCAACACTCTTTTATCGAAACGATTTCAACTCTATTTTCATTACAAAACTCTTTTCTTAAAACCGATTTTCAATCTATTAGTATATACAAGCCTTTACCTCACTCGGATGAGAAATCTAATTAAATGACTTAGTAAAATAGGTGGTATGGAACGCTTGCGTTTGCTTCGTCGGTTAATTCTTGGAATTGTTCGATTGAACCTCTTGTGACAATTTTCTAGTGAAGATTTACAGTTTGGTCGTAAATATTTAAGTTAATCAAGTGGTTATGGGACATGAAGCTAAACTTTTATATTTACTAACTTAGTGTAATTGACACTTCTTAATGACCATTGACGGTCATTTTTGTGATTTAGACTAGCAACTGTGCGATGTCTCTTTGTCTACGAGGGAGACTAAATCCCGTTTGTGTGATGTTTCGCCATCACATATGTGGGGTAGCGCCCCACGGCCTTATGCCATACTTGTGGAGTTTCGGCTCAAAATTTAATGGTTAGCTACCATGAGATAGCGTCTCGTTTTGTGTTACACGTGTTTGTGAGTTTTTGTACTCCCGTTTTGTGATAGGCCTCCCCCTTCTTGTGATTTCTGGATTTCTTGCGATGATATCTCGAATTTTGTGCTTCACCAATTTTCATGATTTCAATTGATAGGTTTTATTAATTTTATTGCATTGGTGAATTTGTTTCTCATTGACTTGTTATGAATACAAGTTTAGGGTATGATGCCCCTTTTGGATCTTTGAGAAGATTCTTGTGATATTGATTAATCTCTGATTGATTATCATTTACATACTTATAGTAGTATGCCATATGGATATTATATGTTTATGCCATATCTCTTATTTTATATCATGTCATTTGATATTTATAGCTAGACTGATCGGTTTATTATTTTCTTATGAAATAATACTCGGGTCAGACCGAGATGTTACAGGTGCTTCTGCTTGACTTCTCCCCAGGATCTATTACACTGACTTTTGGCTAACTACTTAGCTTAGTAGTTTTTGGATGTATACATTTGAGACATAGACTCAGTGTTGTATACTTATTCTTTTGTATAGCTCTTATAGCTATTCTTTTGTGTTATTGTGGATCTTTCAGACCACTGCTCTGATGTAAACACTTATGTGTTATATATTCATATCTATTTCCGCCTTTGTGATATGGATGTATGTGACTGATTTGTGTTATGTTTATTTCTATATTTGTTTCCGAAGATTATATATAGCCACTGTGTGATAGCTTTGAGTTTGTATCGGTATGTCGGAATTCCTCCTTAAATGAAATGCATGCTTCACTATCTGACATATCGGTGCTCGCACAAAGCAATTACATGGATGGTCGCTCCTTATCAGCCTTATTCTCCGTGCTAGTCGACAACATTACACCGTAGTTTTCTTGGCTAGCGTGGGTATAGAGGTGGGGCGTCACAGCTTGGTATCAAAGCCAAACTTAGGAACAATGTAGAATATCATAACAAGGATCATCGTCCTAAGTCCATCTTAGGAGTTATACCTTAGGATTAATTTGGGTCTTCGTACCGATTCATCCTATTTTATTTTAGGATTCCTTGTTTCACCTATCCAAAATGTTTGGTATTTATTTGGTGAATAACCCTCTCCTCTTTTCTCTTCTTTCTTTCTTAAGGAAGAGAAATGGCAAGACCAGGCCGTCCCAGCGCCGGTCAATCTAGTACTCCTCCCCAGGATGGAGTTTTTATGACTGCTCAACAGCTTCTTGATTTAGTAAAGAATGCTCAAGCAGCTGGTCCTAATCAGGAACCTACTCATCCTAGTTCTGTATTTGCACGCTTGTGCAATGATTGTACTAACTTGGGTGGGAAACCATTCAAAGGCTCCGAAACTATTATCGAAGTTCAGGCTTGGTTAAGATCACGCGAACGAATCTTTTCTCGCATGAACCTTATTGATCTTCACCGAGTTCAGGTGGCCTCGAGTATGCTCCAAGAAAGAGCATTAGACTGGTACGAGCTTCTAATTTCTGAGATTAATGAAGCGGATCTTACTTGGAAGAAATTCCAGGAACGATTTGAGTTGAAATTTGTACCAGAAGCTGAGAAAGTGACATTGGCTCGACGTTTTATATACCTTGTTCAAGGTGAGTCCTCTGTGACTGATTATGTCGCGTCCTCCGAGTCGCTTTCCAAATATGGGGTTGAATACATCAACACCCCATTGAAGAAGAACCAGAGGTTCATCTATGGCTTAAACAAGAATCTCAAGAAGCCATTACTTCTAAAATTAGAAGTTTCTTTTGACCAATTCATTGATATCACTCTTCGTCTAGAAGAGGCGGATAAAGAAAGTGATGTTGAAGTGGTGAGTGCTTAACCAAACTTCAACAACAAGAAAAGGCCAAACAAATTCAAGGGCCCTTATCCCAACAAAAAGGGGAAACCTGCACCTCCGGCAACAAAGACTTCTACCTCAAGTAGTGGACAATGCTTTAACTGCGGGTCTAAGGACCATTTTGCAAACAAGTGTTTAAAGCCCAAATCTTATCGCTACTGTAAAAGCCCGGATCATTATATACACGCTTACCCCATACTTAAGGGCAAGAAAGAGGTAAAGTTAAATGTGGCTCAAGCCCTTGGCAACACATATCGCGGTCAAGGTATGTCTCATTCTGTCCTTGATGGCATTATTATATTTTGTGATCAACCTATTAGAGTTCTTTTTGATACGGGTGCATCCCATTCTTTTATTTCAAAAGAACTTGCTGATAACTTTTCTTTAAGTGTTGTTGCTTTAACGACTTCTTTGAGAATTGCGAATCCGGTTGGTGGATCTACTCTTAGTTTTCTTTGTAGAGATGTGGAGATATTTTATGTGTTTTTCTTTCCTAGCCGATTTGCATGTTATGCGTTACTTAGGCTTTGGAATGATTTTGGGTATGGATTGGCTTAACCATTATGAAGCGCATATCCTATGTCCTGAACGGACTATTTATCTCCGACATCCGCAATCTGTTAAGCAGATTTCTATTATTCTTAAAGATTCGGATTCTACTTTGGCTGCTTATATTCTTTAAATCCTCGCGACGATGATAATGATGATGAGGAAGACATCATTTCTCTTATTCACGTTGTTCGTGAGTTCTCCGACATATTTGAGCCAGTTTTAGGATTACCACCTAAGCGAGCAATTGAGTTCAAAATCAATCTTAACCCTGGAGCTCAACCTATTACTCGTCCTCCTTATCGCATGTCCAATAAGGAGAATGAGGAGATGCGCAAACAATTATTCGAATTGGAGGCGAAGCAATTTATTCTCTCTAGTTCCTCGCCTTGGAGAGCTTCGACGATTTTTGTGAAGAAATCCGACGGTACCCTTATGCTTTGCGTTGATTACCGCAAGCTTAACGATCTTACTATTAAAAATAAATATCCCTTACCTCAGATTGATGATCTATTCGATCAGCTTAGTGGTGCTAAGGTCTTTTCACAATTAGATTTGGCTACCGGTTTTCACCAGCTTCGTATTGCAGAGGATAGCATTCCTTTGACATCGTTCCATACTCGATATGGATCTTATGAATGGCTTGTTATGCCATTTGGTTTAACGAACGCTCCGGCTTATTTTGTTGACCTCATGAATCGAGTTTTCAAAGAATTCCTCAACCGATTTGTTCTCATCTTTATCGATGATATTCTTGTGTATTCTAAAACCGAGGAGGAACATGAAAGCATCTTCAGATTGTATTGGAAACTCTTAGGAGTAATCAATTAAAAGCAAAATTTTCTAAATGCCACTTTTGGCAATCTTGGGTAAAGTTTCTCGGTCATATTATTTCCGAATCCGGAATTTCCGTGGATCTTTCAAAGATTGAAGCGATTCAAGATTGGAAGAGACCGAAGAGTGTAACGGAAATCCGTAGCTTTCTAGGGTTGGCAGGATATTACCATCGTTTCATAAAAGACTTTTCTAAAATTGTCGTGCCTCTTACTGGCTTAACAAAGAAAGGTGTTAAATACATTTGGTCGGACAAATGTGAAACTCCTTTTCAGAAATTAAAAGAACTCCTTTCTGATGCTCCTATTCTTGTTATTCCCGAAGGGAATCAAGATTTTATTGTTTATACCGATGCTAGTCGCATTGGTTTGGGTGCCGTTCTTATGCCAAAAAACGTGTTATTGCTTACGCTTCTAGGCAATTGAAGCCAGCTGAGACTAGATATGCCACTCATGATTTAGAGCTCACGGCTATTGTTTTCGCTCATTGAATTTGGTGTCATTATCTCTTAGGAGAGAAATTTGTTATTTATACCGATCATAAGTCTTTGAATTATTTATTCTCTTAGAAGGAACTTAATTTGCGTCAACAGTGTTGGCTCGAGTTCCTTGCGCCTTATGATCTTGACATCCTTTATACTCCCGGAAAGGGAAATCGAGTTGCAGATGCACTTAGTCGCAAGCAACAAGCGGTTGTTTCCATGATGATATCCGAATGGAACGACCTCGAGGTTTTATCCACTTATGAAATTCGAGATCGTGTTTCCGATTTATGCTCGTCCCATGTGTTATGTAGCCTTGAGGCTCATCCTTCTCTTTTAGACCGCACTCTTGAAGCTCAAAGGCTAGATCCCGAATTGGCTCTTCTTGGCCAAAATATTAAGGATAAGATTGATATCGAAGGTTTGAAAGACTTTGATATTGATTCTCGTGGCGGCATTCAAAAATTTGGTAGACTTATCGTACCAAATATTAGTGATCTTCGTAAAGATATTTTAGAAGATTCGCATCGTTCTAAGTTTACCATTCATCTCGATAGTAGTAAAATGTACGCAAATATGAAGCGACTTTATTATTAGGAGGGAATGAAATCTGATATTGCTAACTTTGTTAAGCGTTGCATGACTTGCCAGCTTGTCAAAGCCGAACATCAAAGGCCCGGTGGGTTATTGCAGCCTTTAGAAATTCCAATTTGGAAGTGCGACCAAATTTCCATGGATTTTATAGATGGCCTTCCCCGTTCTCTTCGGGTCATGATAGCTTACGGGTTATAGTTGATAGACTTACTAAATCCGCCCATTTTATTCCCGTTCGGTCTAACCGAACCGTTCCTCTTTTGGCCAAACTCTTTATCAAGGAAATTGTTAAATTGCATGGAGTTCCTACTTCAGTTGTTAGCGATCGCGATCCATTGTTTACTAGTGGATTTTGGAAGAGTCTTCAAAATGCTTTAGGAACGAAGCTTAATTTCAGCACACTTATCACCCCCAGTCCGATGGACAAACAGAGCGTGTGAATCAAACTCTTGAAGATCTTCTTCGTGCTTGTGTTCTTGATTTTGGTGGAAGTTGGGAAGATCATATTTCTCTTGTTGAATTTTCCTATAATAATAGCTTCCAATCTAGTATTTGTATGGCACCTTTCGAGGCACTCTATGGAAGGCCATGCCGATCTCCTTCTTGTTGGCTTGAGGCCGGTGAGAAGCTGGTTTTAGGTCCAGACTTTATTTGTGATTCCACAGAAAAGATTGAACTTATTCGTCATAGGATGAAAGAAGCCCAGAGTAGACAAAAATCCTATGCCGATAATCGAAGGAGGAAATTAGAATTTTCTTTTGGAGATCTCGTATTTATTCGTGTTTCACCTATGATGGGTGTTGTACGTTTCAGTCGATCGGGAAAATTAGCGCTGCGATATATTGGGCCATTTCCTATCACTGAACGTATTGGTTCCATGGCTTATCGCCTTTTATTACCGGCTCAGTTTTCTGCCATGCATGATGTGTCTCACGTTTCTCAATTACGGAAATGCCTTCGAGATTTCGATTCTATTCTTAAGCCTGGTGTTGTGAAAGAAATTGAAGTTTCACCGAATTTAACTTATGAGCAACATCCGATTCGTATTATTGCTTCGGAGGTCAAACGACTTCGAAATAAAGATGTTCCGCTTGTTAAAGTTCAATGGTCCTCTAATCTTAAAGATTGTTCTTGGGAATCTAGAGAATTCATCGAGCGGACACATCCGGACTTGCTTTCTCATACTCTTTGAGGTGAACTTCTTATTTCAAATTTCTTTTTGTGTTAATATGCTTTTATGGTTGTTACTTTTTACTTACATCTTATATATTGCGAGGACGCAATTTCATTAAGGAGGGGAGTCTTAACAACCCGCATATTTATCGATTTCTATATTTAAATATTTTATTTAAATATTTTATCGTTAGTCGGATTTTAGTCCGAAAAGCTACTTTTTGCAAACGTTCAAATTAGAACTCGAGACCACTTCCATTGAGTTCGAAACGCCGTTTACAACTTTTTAAGTATAAACATGGATATTTTTGGAGTTAGTGGAATTTCACTAACTTTTCCCGCTTTAGACTTTGGGTTGGGTTAGCCATTATAACTCAAGCCCAACTCCCTCTTCTCTTCATAACTTCATTCTATTTCTTAAACATTCAAGCTTTATCAAAAATGAAGGAGAGAATGGGAAACTAAAATTCCAAGCTTTGATTTCAACTTCAAATCCATCATTCAACTCCTAATTCAAGGAGAAAAGATTGGATTCAAGCTTCTTGTGCTTAGATTGAAGAGGGATTTATTCTTGCTTGCTTCAAGCTTCATTTTCATTGACTTTTAGTGCAAAGGTGAGATTATTATCTCACATTCTTGTTTATAACTATCTTGGATTGTTGGGAACGAATTCCCATCACTTTATCATGTACATTTGCATTTGGTTTGGATTGGATTGGCCAAAAACTCCACTTTTCAGTGTTTTTGGGTGAATTCCTAGGTTAGGTCGTACTGCCTCGTATGGTCTCGGCCTGCATATTCTAGTTAACCCCTTAGGTCGTTCTGCCGCTATTAGGTCGGCCAACTCGTAGGTCGCTCGGCCTTGATTTTATGGTTAGGTCGTTCGTTAGGCCTTAGGCCGTTAGGTCGCTCCCTTCGTTGGAGATGGCATCTGGGTATTAGGTCGTTAGCTCGACCTGTATATAGGTCGCTCCCCTATAGGTCATCCCAACCTAAGTCGTTCGCATTTAGCTCGTTCGACCTATTGACACACCTCTGCAACGTTAGGTCGTTCCTGGCCTTAGGTCGTAGGTCGCATCGGCATAGGTCGTAAGGTCGCTTTGCCTTGGGCCGTTCTACCTTGAGTCTTTAACTCGCTCGACCTTGTCTAAATTGTTAGGTCGCATGACCACTTTGGTCGCATGACCGTGTTAGGTTGCGAAACCCCTTGAGCCGTTCCCCCTAGGTCGCTTTACCTTATTAACTTTAGGTCGCGTCGCCTTTTATATGTCGTTAGGTCGCGAGACCTTGTTCTAGACCTTAGGTCGTTAGGTCGTAAAACCTTAGGCCGTTTCCCCATTAGGTCGGGAACAACTTTAGGTCGCGTACCCCGTTAGGTCATTGGACTTTTAACCCGTTAGGTCGCGTGACCTATTCACCATTAGATCGTTGGGCCTTACCTTCCACTCTAGGTCGCTCGACCTGTTTATACCCTAGGTCGCTCGGCCTGCTACCTTGAGGTCGTTCGACCTATTTTACTTTATGTCATTGTACTTTAACTCGGCCACGTTTGGTCGCATGGGTATTTCTACTTTGATGGTTTTGGAATTGATTTCCTTGGATTTTATTCACATCTTCGAATGTGAGCTTTGTGATTGATTGTTTCTACAATCACTTTTGTGATTTGTCATTTTAAAATATAAAGGTTTCAATACTCGTAGTAAATATCAAAACTCTTTTAACGAAATGATTTCAACTCTATTTTCATTACAAAACTCTTTTCTTAAAACCGATTTTCAATCTATTAGTATATACAAGCCTTTACCTCACTCGGATGAGAAATCTAATTAAATGACTCAGTAAAATAGGTGGTATGAAAAGCTTGCGTTTGCTTCGTCGGTTAATTCTTGGACTTGTTCAATTGAACCTCTTGTGACAATTTTTTAGTGAAGATTTACAGTTTGTTCGTAAATATTTAAGTTAAGCAAGTGGTTATGGGACATGAAGCTAAACTTTTATATTTACTAACATAGTGTAATTGACACTTCTTAATGACCATTGACGGTCATTTTTGTGATTTAGACTAGCAACTGTGCGATGTCTCTTTGTCTACGAGGGAGACTAAACCCCGTTTGCGTGATGTTTCGCCATCACATATGTGGGGTAGCGCCCCACGGCCTTCGTGCCATTCTTGTGGAGTTTCGGTTCAAAATTTAATGGTTAGCTACCATGAGATAGCGTCTCGTTTTGTGTTACACGTGTTGGTGAGTTTTCATACTCCCGTTTTGTGATAGGCCTCCCCCTTCTTGTGATTTCTGGATTTCTTGCGATGATATTTGGAATTTTGTGCTTCACCAATTTTCGTGATTTCAATTGATAGGTTTTATCAATTTTAGTGCATTGGTGAATTTGTGTGTCATTGACTTATTATGAATACAAGTTTAGCGTATGATGCCCCTTTTGGATCTTTGAGAAGATTCTTGTGATATTGATTAATCTCTGGTTGATTATCATTTACATACTTATAGTAGTATGCCATATGGATATTATATGTTTATGCCATATCTCTTATTTTATATCATGTCATCTGATATTTATAGCTAGACTGATCCGTTTATTATTTTCTTATGAAATAATACTCGGGTCAGACCGAAAATGTTACAGGTGCTTCTGCTTGACTTCTCCCCGGGATCTATTACACTGACTTTTGGCTAACTACTTAGATTGGTAGTTTTTGGGTGTATACATTTGAGATATAGACTCAGTGTTGTATACTTATTCTTTTGTATAGCTCTTATAGCTATTCTTTTGTGTTATTGTGGATCTTTCAGACCACTGCTCTGATGTAAACACTTATGTGTTATATATTCATATCTATTTCCGCCTTTGTGATATGGATGTCTGTGACTGATTTGTGTTATGTTTATTTCTATATTTGTTTCCGAAGATTATATATAGCCACTGTGTGATAGCTTTGAGTTTGTATCGGTATGTCGGACTTCCTCCTTAAATGAAATGCATGCTTCATTATCTGACATATCGGTGCTCGCACAAAGCAATTACATGGATGGTCGCTCCTCATCAGCCTTATTCTCCGTGCTAGTCGACAGCATTACACCGTAGTGTTCTTGGCTAGCGTGGGTATAGAGGTGTGGCATCACAATTATCCTTTAATTAATTATCCTTATTAATTTCATTAAGTAACTAATTACCTTGATAAATAAATCAACATTTAACTACATTAAAGTAATTATACCTTAGACACTTAATTTATCTTTAAATAAATTCATCATCAACTTATCTTAAAACCTTTAAGTTAAATTAACAATTAAAAATCTTTGTTCAATAAACCATTTGAACCAACTCAAACCCGGATAAATGTTTACATTTACAAACGAATTGGTTTTAACCCAAAAAAGGTTGTTTCAAAATAACCTTAATTGGTTTTAAAATTGAAAACTGTATAAAATTTTAGACCCGGGCCATGATACAAAATTTCCAAGCTAAACACTCAAATACCCGAGCTATTTCCCGAATTATTTTCTTCTACCCTTTTAACACTTTACTTTAATTTTTTCTCTTTTTTTTCTAAATTTCAAAACTGTTATACCCATTCGAATCACCCACGATGATACTCAAGCCCATCATTCTTTTTCTCGAACTCAACTTCAAGATTTCTTCTTCTTCCCCGAGCTTTTATTTACCCAGATACGCACGTCAACTCGTGCACACGCACTAGTGTTCGCCACCTCTCCGACCATCGCCAGTACCTCCTACAAATCGATGACAATTCCACCATCCCACATAAACAACAAGATTTGTCGATTCACCAGCCAATCAAAAACGAACTCAAATCAACCAAGCCTGGAACCACCTCGATCGAAAAACCTTCCTCAGGCCATCGCCTCCGGCCTCAGGAGCACACGCCATCCAACCTAAAGTCACGCCGCATCACAACGAACCGATTACCCCACACACGATCAACCCCGATGCCCTCTCGTCGTCAAGATTACCTCGGAAACCATCGCCACAAAAACTGCTCTCAAAACCCTACGTTGCCATCGCCTGGCCACCACGGCCATTGATAAACTCTCACTTTATTTTTCCTATAATCTTAAATTCTTCAGCTAACTTTGACCACAATCGTGTTGACAACCACCATGCCGATCTCCGACAATTTACAAATAGCCCAAAATCGACCAACTCATAACCTCTCGACGAAAATAAACTTAAAAACCTGATCTTAATATCAAAATTCGTCATTTCCTATTACGACTTCGATTATATAATCAAAATATGGAAATTTAACACTCCACTTTTGAATTGAGTTTATTTTTCCGAGACATGTTTTTTATATTCCTGTAGTCCTATATGTTGATAAAAATTAATAATATTTTTAAAATTTAGATTGTGATCATTCTAACACATTTCATTTGAAAATTAAAGCCAAAAGGGAATTAGAAGATTATTGAATTTTTTTAACAAGTTTTAGAACCTGTTATGGTTGAACAGAAGCCTGCTTAGCTTGTTTCCAGACATGTATACAGGTATCAACACACATATGTATACATAAATTCTCAGGCATTCAATCATGCAAGCATATTTCAGATCATAACTTCAATAATCATCCAAAAATATCAAGTTTAATAATTTTTAAAAAAATTGCTCACCTGACAGGGAAGCAGAGAATTGTTTTTTTTTCTTGAATCTTTGGTATGCTTTATATCTATCTATATTTCTTAGTTTTTAAGGAAATACTTTATTCATTTAGGCTTGAAATTATTTTAAAAACAAACATCTCGTTAATTCAAGCATTTTCCCTTTGTATATCTAAGCTTATAAATAAGGATTTGAGGAGATCTTGATTTTTCTATATTTGTTTCTAGCCTGTGCATAGGAACAGACACATATATGTGTTTATATACAGTCACTTATATATATGTACATATATCTATATATATATATATAAACATACATAACAATTCATAGTCATAAAAACATTTTTCACAACATATATCAAATTTTTATCTCATGCAAACCAGAATAACATAGCGGTTTAAAGGCTTGCTCACCTGGAATGTGAAGGCAGAGAACAAAGAGGAAGCAGAGGAGAATTTTGAGCCTGGAGATGCTAATCTGAATTTGAACTTTTCTTAAATTGCTTGACTTCCATTTTGCTTTAAAATTGATTTGTTACTTGATATTTGAACTAGTTGCTTCAGGATTTTGGCTTTGAATCCAGATTTGCTTTCTAGGTTGATGACGCAATGTTTTGTTTTGATATCTTGCTTTCAGATTTTTTTTCTTTCGGTTTGCTTTTGATTCAGGTTTGTAATTGATCTTCGTTTTAGCTGAGTTTGATCCTTGATATTGAAGAAGATTTTCAGTTTTTTACCATTCATTTTGAATTGAAGAAATGTTGGCAGTTTTTTTTTCTAATTTTTTTTCCTTTGGGTGTTGGAGTTTGTGATACCCAATCTTTTTACTATTCTTACACAGATTTGTTGAGGCTAAGTAAATCTGAACATGGGGAGATGAAAAGTTTTTTGTAATTTTTAAATCTTATTATTTTATCCAATTAATTATATTGAAGGCCATTTGTAAAAACGTAATTATGAGATTCAATGTTTGTTAATTCCTTTGCTCCATCTCTTTTGTATATGTTTAACATTTAAAATTTTACAAGATAAAGAATTTTTAATAAATTTTTATATCATATTCACTTAAGTCTTATATGTACATAAATTTGTATTTTGCATTTACATGTATATACTATTATTGGTTAGGCCTTTTTATACTTATACTTTCAAAATACACATTCATATCTAAGTCTTGTGTTAATAATTTATATATATATATATATAAAATTTGGATTAAACAAATTCTAAAAGTAGGTATATAAATTCTTTATACAATTCTTATTTAAACTTGAATTTAAGTAAAAATATTTTTATGCATAAGTACACATTTTATTTAAATTTTTAAACTCAAGTTACTATTGTACTTTTTTAAATAAATAATTATCTATATATGTATTATTTTAAACTTTTACTTCTTAGTTTAAATTCGCATTCATACATTATATTTTATACTCTTATAAATTTTTAAATAATCTTAAGAAATAAAATTTGAAATTAAATTATATACTTATACAAAGTTTAATTTTCAAATAATTATATATAAGAATTTAACTAAAGCAAACCTTTTAAAAATTAATTTCAAATTATAACTTCCAAAAGTTTAAAATATATTATTAATTTTAATGATAAAATGTGGGATGTTACTTTTTTTAAAAGATATTAAATATAGAATTTCAAATCCACAATTAAATCTAAAAATCAATGTCCAAATAAACAAATATCTTATTAAATCTTGGAAAAATTAGTTTAATTTACAATTTGAATTCACAAATTTGTATCAATTGCTAAATTTAATTTTTACTCAAAAATCGGGATCGTTAAAAATATTTTATTAAAAGAAATTAGTTTAGATAAAATTATTAGTTAATTAATTTATTAAATGGTAATTGATTGTTCCATGATTTAAAATGTTAATAAACCATATAATGTTTGTACAAGGTCCAAAATCGTGAAGGAAATAGCCGGTCAGGATCGGATTGCAAATCTAAAGGTCAAAGGTGAGTTAATCTCACTCATTTGGATTACCGTTTAAATTTAAATAGTTAAAATTTAAATTATTGGTTAATTGCTTGAATTGATGATGTATTATCAATCTGGGTATGATATTATATATATATATATATATATATATATATATATATATATATATATATATATATATATATATATATTGGACTGATTGATATCCCCGCATTATATAGCGGATAAGACCCTATGCGCCCCAAATAATAGCGGACGACCCTTTTACCGTGATATCCCCCTCGAAGTGGAATTGGTACTATTATATTGTGCTAACATCTGTGGATGCAGGGAAAGAGGTTGGAGGGATCCAATGGGATTCCTCAAAAATGTTGAATTTATTTCATATTCAGTGATATGTTTTATTTGATAATCTGTGATAGGTTATTTTGGAATTGATGTTATTGAATGCTATGGTTTGGTAGAATATATTTGGGTATTTTAAGATATCAAATATATGAAAGTGGGATTTTTAAAGGAAAATAAAATGGGAGTTTTTAAAAAATTAACTGTGGTGAATTTGGATAAATTAAAGGAAAGGCTTTGGAAAGAAATGAAAGTTGATTTAGAATCCTATTTAATAAATTCCAAAAATATGAAAAAATAGGGTTTGTGAATAAATGCGAATTAATGGATTTGAAAATATGGACTTACGCAATATTGATTTGAAGTACCAAGAATTATTTTAAAGTTCAAGATTTAAATGGTTTTGGAGTAAGCAAAGGATCTTATTTTCAAATGAAGTTAGTTTTGAAAAGCGATTTGAAAATCGACTAAGTGTTGAAACTATGAATTGAAGGAAAATAAGGGTATGGAAATCATAAACTAGGTTTATAAATAAGTGAAATATTTATCAGTGGATAAATATAAAAGTATAAATTCACGGTGGGAATTTATAAGGAGATGGGAAATGTGTTTTAAAAATAAAAAGTGGTTTTATTTCTAAAGGGTTAAAGGAATTTACGGGATTGGGACGTAAATTAAATTGGGATAAATCGAGCAGGATTTATAAGGGATTAGATGTGCTACATTGAAATGGAAAGTGTATTTCCCTGAAAAGCCAAGTATATTTTTGAAGGAGATTTTTATGTATGCGTTGGAAGTTTTATAGTTGTTTTAAAGAAGGTTTTAAAGAAATTATTATTTAATTATTTTAATATTTTTAAGTAAATATTTATTTAGTGATTATTTTAAAGGTTCAACTAGTATTATGATTTAAAAAGAAATTATTGAATACTATACTTTATATAAAATTTTATTTTAAAGTGGTTTGGCTAAAGTTTTACTTGGAAATTATTATAGAATTCATAACTATTGTTTGAATAAAGTGACTTGAGTAGTTTTATTTAAAATGTTTTACGTATATATTTTTTGGTAAAGTGATTTAAATTATTAAAATCTAATTTTAATAAGACTTGGTGTTTTTCAGTGGAAATAAAATAATTGGTTAGACTGATTGTTTGTTTGATAGTTAAATAACCGACTATCAAATCTGGACCCAAATGACTTTGGAAATATCTAGGAGGAGTACGGAATTATATGGTACAATTACCGTTCGAGCTGCTATACTGTACGTATAAACTCGTTCGTTCTTCTAGGACGTTTATAAGGAAGTCCATCCACTAACGGTTAGGAGGTGATCTCCGATCTTATCTTCGTCTGTTTATTTCCTAAAGAACCGGGGTTGAGTTTACCGAGAAATATCGAATGTTGTTTCGAAGAGACCGGTATCGGATTGTGATCTGAAAACCACTTCGATCCAACGAGTACGTTTTCGTGATGAAGAAAAGAGCTTGGAGTCGAAGATGGAGCAGTGAAGTGTAAGGGCTAATCGCTACTAATCCTGAGGGTGATTCCAAAGTGGATGTAGTAGGAGTAGTGCCTTCGGTTCCGTTCGGACCCGAAACGAACTTGTATGGATGAATGCTATTAGAAAATCGCTAGGAGGATGAAGAGCATTCTAAGTGAGTTGTGTTCTAAAATGGTAACGCTTAGCCTCGAGCACCATCAATCGGGAATGACTGAAAATCAGGGGATATGCAGCAAGGCTAGTGTGTAGCACCCAATTAGGGTAAGGTCATCCCTGGTTAAATGTCCCCTTTTATTCGGCTGTGTGGGGTGGTTGCTGATCCAACCGCGGGGCGATCTTATTCGGACTATCCAGTAAGGGGTAGCTCCGATCTTGTGTTGCAGAGGATCGGGAGGGGCCCTCGGAATGCTGATCTAGACAAGGTACCATGACAGGTGGTACCCCAGTGTCTAGTCATTAGTTGGAAATCTATTCTCCCTACATGACCTTTACGGTTTTGATTGTGGAACCTAGTATTGCTGGAATTTAATGAATGTAACAATTTTGGTTATTTGAATAAGTATTTGTACTTAGACACTGTTATAATATAAGAGGATTTTATAAGAAATTTTTTGGTTATCGTAAGGTAAAAAGCCGATGTGTTTATTTGTGGCATGGTCTTACGAGATACCTTTGATTTCAAAGGATTTTGAAACTAATAATTCAATTGAGTGTGTTTTCTCACGCTGGTATTCCAGACTAACTCGGGTGTTATTTTACTATAATGCTCGGGTAAGACCGAGTATTATAGGATACATGATAGGATGTTGTGGAGCTTAGGAAACGAGCTGTATGGCGAGATGTATCACCTGTACTTGATGTATATTCTGCTGTGCTATATAAGCTGTGTATTCAGTTTTGTGGGGACAAGTTAATATAACTGTCCAGTATTTTGCTATTGATTATTTTGTACTCTGATGATGTAATTATAAAACATATATAGTTCTTTTTGTATAAAGATCAATCATTTATCTATTATATGTTGTTCCGCTGCGATTGTGAGAATCTAATATTGTTTTCTATTTCTTCTTCTACCTCCATCTTATTTAATCCTAATGGTTCGTATTTCCATCCACTTTGAGTTGAACTGTTGGAGTATATTGTCGACTCAAAGGGGTACGGATTTGCGGGCTGTTACAGTTGGTATTAGAGCTGAAGGTTAAGCGAGAACCTTTGTTCTGGTGGGGATTGCTCATTGGAAGTAGAGTCAGTAGCACTCTAGAATGAGTTTGAGTGTATTAATAGATATGAGTGTGTATTTGTTAGTGAATATAAAATTGTTTTATATTGTGTTGATTGGTTTGTTGAGTGGTTTATGGATTCTGGTCAATACGAGTAATTAACGTAATTGATAGGGATCTTCTAAACACTTGAATAGAACAATTCGACACGGTATTTTTTTAAAATAGGGTAAATGAAATAATTTTGCCTAAATTATTTTTATATATAAAAGAAATAATTTTCAGAAATAATTTTAAGTGTATATAGGATTGCTTGGTTGTTAGGAAGTGATAATATTAAGTTATTATCATTATTATTGTGAGAATTGAATAAGAAATTGAAATTATAACCAAAGTTAAGGAGATAAATTCATATACAAAATGGAGTTTGTAAATGTGAATTATAAGTGCGATTTATAACCGAAATGGGACAATATTCCAGAGTATTGATTTATTAGAAGGATTTGGAATTTGGAAAATTTAATTTCCTTTGAGTTTGAAAATAATTTTCAGTGACTTTGGAGGAATAATAGTGATATTATTTCAGAAATATTTTTGAATTGGATTTGAAATCTGACGAGATTAGGAATTAGAAATATTTGGAAATGTTTTAAAGGGATAAAAGCACTGAACTCTTTTCGGTCGCTGGAAAATAATTTCGATGATGATCGCAACATCGTCAGTGTTCATTTTCGAGTTTCCAAGAGAGGAATTGCTACTTGAATGTTTTAAATTGGTGTTTGTTTGCAAAATTGGGGTTGATTTTGGAATACAATGGAATAATTTGGTTTCAGTATATATGTTTTCAAAAATCTTTTTGAATGTTTAAGCAATTGTTTAAACTCAGGAAGTTTAATTAAAAATGCTTATGGAAATATGAATGTGTTTGATAACTTACGAAATTTGAAATTTGTTAGAATGAAATTCAACTTGAAAAGAGTTAAATAAAGGTAAATGTGATGATAAAGTAAAGTGGTAGGCAAACCAATTAAGAAAAGTAAATTAAAAGAGATTAGTAAGTGGAATGTAAATAAGTTGGAGAACTTATAGGAGTTTAAAATTTGAATTGAAACAGAATTTAACTTGGATTAAGTTGAATAAAGGTGAATTTGAGGGATTAAGCCTAAGTAGGCCAAATGGAAATAATTTGTGAATAAATCAATTCATTTAGTGTAACTAAATGGATTAGAACTGAACATTTGAATAATGTTTAAATTTGAATTATGTCAAATAAAGTGAAATGGGAAATTAGTCAAGTTGGACTGAATAAAACAAAGGATTGAAAAGAAAATTAGTAAGTTTGATTTAAATGGGTAAGCAAATGAATATAAATGAATATTAGGATGATATTTAAATAAAATTGTAAGTAAATGGAACTTAAACTGAATATTCAAATTCATTCTGAATTGATTTAAGTGAAGTTGTAGAATTGATTCGAAGTGGACTAAAATAATTAAAGTTTGGAAATAAAATTCATTTACATTTAAAGAAATGAGAATAAAAGAGAAATTGATATAGCTAACAATCAATTGAGATAAATACGTAGGATATACATGTGTTATTTTATTCGCATAACGATTTGATCCAGATTCGAGCACAGAATTTCGAGGTAGTTATACCGATCCGAGTTGGGATTTTTCACTCGATTTTCGACGGCGAACCCTCGGTATGGAGTTTTGATTGATTTCGAAATTCCCTATCATAGTTTAAGACTATGCAAGGAGAATGACGGTTTCTGATCAAGAAACCAGATCTGAGTCCGCATTAGGAAGTCGGGTGGACGATATTAGTTCGGAAGTGAAATTGTGTGATCGAGTGAGCGATCCAATTTGATATTGCGTACGGATGATATGTGTGCATCGTACGGCTTAATTAAAGCAAATATCGAAACTTTTGTAAAGAAATGTATAAAATGATTTTGAATGCTGTGATTGGATATTATTGCTAAGTAGTATACAAATATTTAAAAGCAAAGAGGAAATTGATGATTTTGATTTCAGAAGATAAAATTGCATGGCCCGATAAAAAGGTATCTATTTAAATTACCATATGAAATTTGATGGTTTTCTGATCCAGCCACTTGGCACTTTGTTTTCTTTTGGAATTTGGAGGCCCATAGAGGCAATTTTGTAGTCGTACCGATCTAGCCGCACAAAGGAGATGCTGGCGATTTTTTTTGAAAACTTAGGGAGTTAGAAAAATTTTGATAATTTAAATTTGGTTTAAATTATAATTTGAATGGTTGAGTAAATAATATTGTATGGAACAGATGATTGGGTTTGGAAAGTTAGTAGAAGTTATAGTGTCTTAAATAAAAGATGGATTTGGGAAGTTGTTGAAACTGTTGGTTTTGGGAAGATAATATACGGATATTAGGCCATTCTTGTTAACTACTAATTTCGGGGACGGAATTCTTTTAAAGGGGGAGGAATGTGACAATCTGGAACTTTTGGATATTTGAAATTGAAATATTTAATTGATCTTATATATTTAAAAGTGAATTTTGACTTGAATTTCAAATATCACTGTTTATTGGATAATTTGAATTATTGAATTTAATAATTAGTAATTGGATAAAATATGAAATATGGAGTTTCGAGCTTGATAAGAATAATTTGAAGGCTTATAAAATTTATAATGATGATGTTAAAGATAATAGAAGTGAAAAATTAAATTTGAAGCTGATTTGTTCAGTTTTGAAAATATCATTTAAATCGATATTTTTAAAATAGCCTTCCGAGGCACAGTCTCAGAATTCAACGAAACCTGTTCCATTGAATCCGTAATAGTGTATTATTGTCGGATTTCGAGTTTCGTAGCGGTTAGAGTTATCATTTGGCTGTATAGTATATAAATGCGCTGAAATCTATATCAAAGTTTAATATAATAACTGGGTCTAAATAGTTATCTTCTCCATACGATCAAACTAAGACTTAGAACCTTTTCTATTGCATTCATAATAAGGGTATAACATTATGAACGCCTAGCGATATGCCTCGATAGGAGGTCAAGATTGTTAGTTATATTTATCGAGACAATTTGAATCTGATTGTGTGTGTGTGTGTGTCTATATATATATATATATATATATATATATATATATATATATATATATATATATATATATGTTGCTAACTGGTCAAAGGCCGTTCACATCAGACCTTTTTGGCCTTCATCTCAAAGGACATTGTAGCTTGGAAATTCCTACACGTAAAGAATTTCATGCACGCCAACTCCTCTTAAAAGAACACGTCTCCTGCATCTTTTACACGTTCATTTTTCTTGTTTCCTTTATACTTTTTCTTGGTTGATTGTTTGAATTGATGATGTATTATCAGTCTAGATGTGTTATTATAGTAGTATATATATTTATATATATTGGAGTGATTAACATTTCCTCATTATATAGCGGATGAGACCCTATGCGCCTCGCATAATAGCGGATGACCCTTTTACCGTGATATCCCCTTCGAAGTAGGATTGGTATTATTATATTGTGCTGACATCTGTGGATACAGGGAAACAGGTTGGAGGGATCCAATGGGATTCCTGAAAAATGTTCAATTTATTTCATATTCAGTGATATGTTTTATTTGATAATTTGTGATAGGTTATTTTGGAATTGATGTTGCTGAATGCTATGATTTGGCTGAATATATTTGGGTATTTTAAGATATCAAATATATAAAAGTGTGATTTTTAAAGGAAAATAAAATGGGAGTTTTTAAGAAAAATAATTGTGGTGAATTTGGATAAATTAAAGGAAAGGGTTTGGAAAGAAATGATAGTTAATTTAAAAATACTATTTAATAAATTCCAAAAATATGGGAAAATAGAATTTGTGAATAAATGTGAATTAAAGGATTTTAAAATATGGACTTAAGCGATATTGATTTGAAGTACCAAGAATTATTTTAAAGTTCAAGATTTAAATGGTTTTGGATTAAGCAAAGGAATTTATTTTCAAATGAAGTTAGTTTTGAAAATCGATTTGAAAATCGATTAAGTGTTGAAACTATGATTTGAAGGAAAATGAGGGTATGGAAATTATAAACTGGGTTTATAAATAAGTGAAATATTTATCAGTGGATAAATTTGAAAGTATAAATTTATGGTGGGAATTTATAAGGAGATGGAAAATGTGTTTTAAAAATAAAAAGTGGTTTTATTTTTTAAGTGTTAAAGGTATTTACGGGATTGGGACGTAAATTAAATTGGGATAAATCGAGCAGGATTTATAAGGGATTAGATGGGCTATAATGAAATGGAAAGTGTATTTCCCTGAAAAGCCAAGTATATTTTCAAAGGAGATTTTTATGTATAAGTTGGAAATTTTAAAGTTGTTTTAAAAGAAGGTTTTAGACAAATTATAATTTAATCATTTTAATATTTTTAAGTAAATATTTATTAAGTGATTATTTTAAAGGCTTAACTAGTATTATGATTTAAAAAGAAATTATTAAATATTATACTTTATATAATAATTTTATTTTAAATTGGTTTGGCTAAAGTTTTACTTGAAATTATTATAGAATATCATAACTATTTTTTGAATAAAGTTACTTAAGTAGTTTTATTTAAAATGTTTTAAGTATATATTTTTGGGTGAAGCGACTTAAATTATTAAAATCTAATTTTAATAAGACTTGGTGTAACGACCGAAAATTTTAATGGTTTTATTAACGTAATTAATTGAAATTTTATGAAATTTTAAATAATAAAATTTTGAAATAAAATTTAATATTTGGAATACGTCTAATTAAGCATAGCAACTGGTAAATTTTCAAATACATAAGTTTATTTTATTGTGTAATTCCATTTCAATTTAAATCAGTTAATATTTGATGATAATAAAATGTTTTTCAAACGTGAATATTTTTATACAATAAATTTGTAAATCATCTTTTGAGTGAGACGTCATATTTCATTTCTCTAAATTTGGACTGCTATTACTCCGTCTATCTTATTTTCGGCAAATTTGCCGCATTTTTGGGTACTGAATATCGACTTTTGACAGGATGATCGTACCACTGATATTTGCATGCCGTCTCGGTCGTCTCGTCGTGCTGATCTCTACGGTATATTCAATTTTATGTTTTTAAGTCCGATACGCAGCGAAATCCGCGAAAAAGGGCAACCGTATCAGTTTCGTATTCGAACTTTGGTATCCTATGTCTTTTCAATTGCCAACTGTGTAATACCATCAGCCTTCAGCTTTTCGTATATCCACCAATTCAAACTGTAGCTTTTGCAATTCCACCTCTTTTAATTTTTTTTTGTCTATTTCAATTTAAACGTTGGTTCAGCTATATTTTTCATTATCAGCGAAATATGTACAATTGTAATATTATATTCCTCCTCCTTCTTTTCATTTCAATTTAAACCATGCCGAAGCTCACCATCCCGAGCTCCTTCCTCCCTCCACCATAACCCCACAACTCATTTTCCAAGACTGTCCCCGAACCCATGCCTTTTGCTTTCAGTCACCGTGTCACACTAATCATGCCCGATTCTTCCTCTTCTTAAGCTTCAACAAGGTCTATGCACACACACACACACATATATTTATTTTATATATATTTTGTTCATTGGTTCTATATAATAGTGCAGTTTTATATATTAGTACATATATATTAAGTCGTTTAGGTCATACGTGATAGCTATCAACATATATAGGATAGTTTATTTTATATGTTGATTTATATCAGCTTGTAGTTTGTTTATGCATATGTTATTAGTTATATGGATCTTACAGTATTAAGTTGTTGTGTATATTTGTTTATATATTATCTGTATATTTATGTATGTAGTATATAAATATTTATAATATAGCAGCATTTGTATTTATATAATAATATATTAAGTTATATCCGTGTATGATACACGTAATAAGTTATATAGGTATATATATTTTATTGGATGTATTATAATGTTGTTCTTGTGATTCAAGTTCACATATATCTGGAATCAAAGTCAAATATATAGTTACAGCCTTCTTTTGTTTTACAGAAAGGTGTATTGATTTTGAGTATTATAAAGTATGTTTATATATATATATATATATTTATAAAAAAAATATGCGTTGTTCTATAATCAATACTGACTTGAAATAATAATAATATATACATGTTATATAGAGTACTTTATCATATGTTTTGTTATAAATCAAATGGTTTTCCTGTTAGTTATACATATTTTCTATATTAGTTTTGATATATTATTATTATTATTATTATTAATATTGTGTTTCGATCTGTGTGTGTTTCTATAGATTTATATATATATATATATATATATATATATATATATATATATATATATTTTGTTTACATGTAGTATGAAAATATACCTGGCAGTGTATAGATTTATATATATATTGTTGATTTTTTTAAATACTAATTTTGTATTAAATATTGTTTTAAATATAGCATATAGTGTTTACATATATATATATATATATCAGTTTTAAACTTTTGGATTATTGGTTGATTTTATAAGTTATATAAATATATATGTTAAACTGTTAAGTTTTAATGTATTGATTCAAAATTTATTTTATATATATATATATATATATATATATATATATATATATATATGTTCGACTTTAATATTTGAGTTTTGTTTAAACAATGATTTTGAAATACATATATATCTAATTTAATATGTGTTTGAATTTAGCATATGATTTTATATATATATATAGTTATATATAGTTCATTTATACCATTTATCATCATCAATCCAGTTCTGATTTGATTTCAACAATTCCTATTTATCAGTTTTGCTCGTCAAATTCGCCTTCAATCTAGCTTTTCTTTGGATTCGTAGCTCATCTCATTCTCGTCTGTCTCTAGCCTCTAACGTGAACAACCACTCACGATTAACATTCTTATATTTATTAAATTTGATTGCAATTGAAACGACAATTGAAATATGCCGCTGCTAGTTATTTACATTGCTATATATATACGCTATTATATGTATTTGCTCACTTGTGACATCTAACACCATTTTCTGTTATTTATATTGATGATATATGCCTGTTATATTGTTATCATATCTGTTATCACTCTGCGAGTTCCCTGTTAGTATAGAATTCACTATCGGTTGAAATGATACATACCCGAAAGATCTGTAGAATAAAAGAAAATCGTTATGGGTTGAAATGATAAACCCAAACGATTTTCATTGAACTGAATTTGGGATTACGGGTTAAAATGATATATACCCATATACAATTTAAATTGCGGATTGAAATGATAAATATCCATATCACTTGACCATAGGATAGAAAATTATATACAGACACCGTTGGTCTATATATAAATATTTTGAAAATGATTTATATGGTTTTTGGAAAGAAATATATGGTTCTATATGAATATTGATTTTAGAAATTATATAAATGTTATTTTATATATAGTTAAATTCTTGATTGTAAGCTATGTATAAATTTGTTTTAATATAAAAGAAGTTTAATAATAAAGTTTGATTTTATTAAAATATAATATGGTTAAGTATTTATTTAAATTATATTTTAATATAGAGTTTATTAATGATTTTTATAAATGAAGGTTAAGATAATAGGTTTGAAATTGATTTGAAATTGTATTTAATTAAGAATTATATTTCATAAAAATCCATTTGGAGCTTATTGAAATTGAGATTTTAAAATATATGATTTAATAACTTGATTTGGTTTAAGGTGATCAACTGAATATTTCAAGTTAAGTAAATTGAAGGAAATATTTAGTTCATTTGTAATTTGGTGTTTTTATTTAAAGGGTATTGGATCTATTAAGTAAATATTTCAAAACTAAATAATAGAAAAGTGAATTTGATATATATGTATTAATTATCAAATTTAGTTTTGAAATATTGAATATTTAAAGCTTTGAAATATATTGAAATGGTTTATTTTGGGGTTCAAATCTTTTTTGAAATCGATATAATATGGAATAGTTTATTGAGAAACCGAATTGATTTGAAATTGATGATTTGAGACTTGATTAAATTTGAACTTTGGAATTCGAATTGACTTGGAATTGATTTTTGAAATTTAAGGAAGCTATTTTATTATATAAAGTACTTTTAAATTTTATTCAAAGTTATTTATATATTTTACTTTATAAATTATTTTCATATAAATTATTTTAATACAAACTAAACCATTTTATTTTATACACTATTTTATTATATATACCATTATAAATATCTATACTGTTTAAAAGGGAAGTGTTATGATTTCGAAGTGTTTTGGTTTCGAAATGTTATAAATTTGAAGTGCTATGATTTTGGAAATGATATCGTTTTAATATGGTTTTGAAATGGAAATGATATTTTGGTTTTGAAGTATAAACCATTTTGAAATGACCACGGTGTTATAATAACGTTGGGTTGTTAAAGAGACCGGGATCAGAAGTTATCATACTCTCTGCCAACTCCAAAAACCACTTTAACAATCGTGTACGTTGTGGAGATTCCAGAATGAAGTAAGATGATGGCGACGTCCTGTTGAGGTATATACGTGGACCCGACTCCCGTGAGGTTGCATAAGGTGGCTAAAACAGGAGCGATTCTTGGGCCAATGAGGTAGGTCCTCCGATCGGACACATTCCTGCGATACTCTATTCTGACTTTGTGATTGATTTGATGGTCACATTTGATTTTTTTTTGATTTGGGAGTGTGTTCCAAGGTGGGCGGCAGTGGCTGCTATGCATTACCACTAGCCCGGATGCGTAATTGGTATATCTTCCCTGGCATTGCCTTGTTGTGCCGTGTCACCTAACATATCGTGCTTTACTACGAGTTCGATTTGTGTCGTACCTATGGAGTGTTTATGGTAGCCTCCCGATCTGGAGGTACGATGGTACTGTATAGACTATTAGCACTATAAAATGTGTTAAGGAGGATATGGGTAACGCCTTAACGCTATTTTTAAATATATTATACTTTACTGTAGACATTATTATAATCGCGTATATTACTACATAGTAGATAGTTTAACGGATCCTTAGAGGATGGTTATCCCAAACATCCTTTAAGTTACTTGTATTTCAGTTGATATTCCACTTGAGTTGGATTTATTGAAATAAGAATGTAAATCCTGACTCGAGTGTTTTGTTTTTCTCTTTACGCTTGGGTCAGACTGAGTGATACAGCTTTTAAGACTCACCTTTACGTTGGAGCTTCGTTTGGAGATCCATCTACATCTTTTCATCTTGCAGCTATTCAGTTGATTCCAGTGATGTATTATGATCTTGTATTTGACTATTTTATTTGAGACTTCTATTGTATCTTATTTAACTCTGTTATATATATATATATAGTAGCTTCATAAACTACTATTCTTTTGTTTCCGCTGCATGTTGTTTATTACTCTGTGTATGTGATTCTATGATGTATTTATTTACTGTATATACTGAGTTTTGCCAAATATAAATTAACATTTCGGTATTTTTAGCAATTCAAATCCGGCATGTGTGGATGCGAATGATTGAAAATATCAGGCTATTACATGTGGTATCAGACCTCTAGTTTTAGGCAAAACTCAACATATAGGGTAAATTTGATTTCGGAATCACTTTCGTTCGAGCTTGAATCCGTTCTTCTTTGACACGGTTTCCTTTGATTTTTGGAACGTTCCGTTCGGTTCCAAAATCCATCTTTATCTCTCCCTATTTGTGTTCTTGATTTTGGAGTATCCAATAACTCCACTTCGAATGATCTCTATAATAACTCGGCGATCTTTCCAATATACGAATGATTTGTAAAAGAGTGAAACTCCTTTACAATAGGCATTGATTTACCGGAGATTTCTGTGTCCTTGGTTTTCAATGCTATCTATCTCTTGCTATGCCTGAATTCTATCTCTTGCGATCGAATGTCGATTTGCCTCAGAATTTGCATAAATCTTATCCTTGAAGTCACGGTTGACCCGGTTAGGTTGTCCGCGATTTATATAAGTCTATCCATCTTCCTTGATTGAAATTCAATCATCTTATCTCTCCATCGAGTCCGTCTTCTAGTTGAATTCTTCTGGTTAGGATCCCTCTAATTTGAATCTCTATCCTTGTTTTGGAATCCAATTCTAGAATGATTAAGTGAGGGAGTGTATTTTTAATTTATATAAAATGTTTTATATATGTTGTTTGAGTTGTTAATGTTGATTTGGGATTTCGATTGATTCGTCTGATCAGCGATATCATAGGATTTCCAAAACACTTGAATAGAGAAAACTAACACATTAAATTCTATGATTGTATTATATATATTAGTATAAATTTTTCTGGAACTAAAAGTAAATAGAATTGGTTTTGATCTTCATTTATTACCCTATAAATCATTGACTATTGTCAATTGATATAAATAAATGAAATTATAAACATGGTTATAAATTGATTTGGAATTGAAATGAATTTAAATCAAGAATTTGAGAATTTAATTTCCGGTGATTTCAAACTATGGTTTTAAGGTTTTAAAATTGAAAGTATTTTCGAACAGAAATCGTTTCCAAAGAATTTTTGTTTAAATCAGTGCTCTTCTATTTTGTAGCTGGAAAGTAATTTTGTTGATGGCGGCCGCGTCATCGACATTCATTTTCGAGTTTCAGAGTGGAGAGACCATTCGTTAGTGTTGCAACACTTTTGTTTGGAAATTAAATTGATTTGAATTTCTAAAGTATGACTTAATTTATAATATATATCGGTATACGAGTATAGACTTGATTTGATATATATATATATATAACATATATACATATTTATCTCTAAATTGTTTGAAGTTAATCAAAAATTTAATTCTTAAATTATCCTAAAGGAGGATTTAAATTATAAATGAAGCCAAACTTTTGAATAAATTTTAAACTAGAGTAACTGAATTAGGAAAATATTACTTGTATAATACTCAATTGCATTCCAATATAACTTACCTTAAATTTATTCAGAAGTTATCTATGTAATTGAATTAGTACAATGTAAATGATGTTAAATGATTTTATAAATAAATTTGAGTGGTTATAATAAATGTTGTACACTTAAATTTTAATTATAAAGTGTTGATAGAGATAAGTAGAATAATAAGTTGATTGAATAGCAAATGAGACAAATTGAATAAAATTTTGTTTAGAAAGAAACCTTTTTGTATAAAATATTAATAAATTGAAATTTAAATCAATTTAATGAAGTACCTTGAATTTAAAATAAATTATTGAATATTAATTAATTTAAATTTAAATTTATATGGTTTTAAATTAATTGTTTTTTTTTCAATCTATTTTCTTTCTGGTTGTTTTATTCTCCCACCTCCTTCCTTTCCGAAAACGAAAAGTTTTGAGTGGGGGAGAATGGAACGACCGTAAATTTTTATGGTTTTATTAATGTAATTAATTGAATTTTTGTGAAATTTTAAATAATAAAATTTTGAAATAAAATTTGATATTTGGAATACGTCTAATTAAACATAGCAAATGGTAAATTTTCATCAAATACAGAAGTTTATTTTATTGTGTAATTATATTTCAATTTAAATCAGTTGATATTTGATGATAATAAAATGTTTTCCAAACCTGAATATTTTTATACAATAAATTTGTAAATCATCTTCTGAGTGAGACATCGTATTTCGTTTCTCCAAATTTGGATTGTTATTGTCCGTCTATCTTATTTTCGGCAAATATGCAGCATTTTTCGGTACCGAATATCGACTTTTGATAGGATGATCGTACCACTGATATCTGTATACCATTTCGATCGTCTCATCATGCTGATCTCTACGGTATATTCAATTCTATGTTTTGAAGTCCTATATGCAGCGGAATTTGCGAAAAAAGGCAACTGTATTGGTTTCATATACGAACTTTGTTATCCTTTGTCTTTTCAGTTGCCAACTGTGTAATACCATCAGCCTTCAGCATTTAGTATATCCACCAATTCAAACTGTAGCTTTTGCAATTTCACCTCTTAAATTTTTTTTTCTATTTCAATGTAAACGTTGGTTGAGCTATATTTTTCATTATCAACGAAATCTATATAAAAGTTATATTATATTCCTCCTCCTTCTTTTCATTTTCCCTTCCTCAAGATCCACACCTTTTTCTCTCTCATTTTTGCCAAGCCATGTGCACACTCGCGACAGCAACCGCTTCCTTCCTCTAGCTCACCAACACCATGCCAACCTCGTCATCAGCCACCGCCTGCCTCCGGCCCACAACCTCCGATGTTTTCCCATAACCGAGCCCATGATTCCCTTCTCCACGTCATCACCCACAGCCCCGAACCTCCCGCCTCCGCTCGCCTATTTTTCCCACTGCCTTCCCTGACCAAGCCTATGCCGAAGCTCACCATCCCGAGCTCCTTCCTCCCTCTACCGTAACCCCGCAACTCATTTTCCGAGACTGTCCCCGAACCCGTGCCTTTTGCTTCCAGTCATCGTGTCATGCTAACCTGGCCCGCTTCTTCCTCTTCTTAAGCTTCGAAAAGGTATACGCATACATATATATATATTTATTATGTATATATATATATTTTGTTTACTGTTTCTATATAATAGTGCAGTTTTATATATTAGTACATATACATTAAGTCATTTAGGTCATACATGATAGCTATCAACATATATAGGATAGTTTATTTTATATGTTGATTTATATCAGTTTGTAGTTTGTTTATGCATATGTTATTAGTTATATGGATCTTACAGTATTAAGTTGTTGTGTATATTTGTTTATATATTATCTGTTGATTTATGTATGTAGTATATAAATAGTTATAATATAATAGCTTTTGTATTTATATAATAATATATTGAGTTATATCCGTGTATAATATAGGTAATAAGTTATATAGGAATATATATTTTATTGGATGTATTATAATGTTGTTCTTGTGACTCAAGTTCACATATATCTGGAATCAAAGTATAATATATAGTTACAGTCTTTTTTGTTTTACAAAAAGGTGTATTGATTTTGAGTACTATAATGTATGTTTATATATATTTATAAAAAAATGCGTTGTTTTATAATCAACACCAACTTAAAATAATAATGATATATACATGTTATATAGAGTACTTTATAATATGTTTTGTTATAAATCAAATGGTTTTCCCGTTAGTTATACATATATTATACATTAGTTTTGATATATTATTATTAATGTTGTGTTTCGATCTGTGTGTTTCTATAGATTTATATATATATTTTGTTTATATGTAGTATGAAAATATACCTGGCAGCGTATAGATTTATATATATATATTGTTGATTTTTTAAATACTGATTTTATATTAAATATTGTTTTAAATATAGCATATAGTGTTTATATATATATATGTATATATATATATCATTTTTAAACTTTTGGGTTGTTGGTTGATTTTATAAGTTATATAAATATATATATGTTAAACTGTTAAGTTCTAATGTATCGATTCAAAATTTATTATTATATATATGTTTGACTTTAATATTTGAGTTTTGTTAAAACAATGATTTTGAAATACATATATATTTAATTTAATATATGTTTGAATTTAGCATATGATTATATATATATATATAGTTATATATAAGTTCACTCATACCATTTATCTTCATCAATCCAGTTCTGATTTGATTTCGTCAATTCCTATTTATAAGTTTTGCTCGTCAAATTCACGTTCAATCTAGCTTTGCTTTGGATTCGTAACTCATCTCATTCTCGTCCATCTCTAGCCTTGAAAGGCGAGCAACCACTCATGATTAACATTCTTATGTTTATTAAATTTGATTTTAATTGAAACGACAATTGAAATTAGCTGACGTTAGTTGTTTACATTGATATATATATATATATATATATGCTATTATATGTATCTATTCACCAGTCACATCTGACACCATTTTCTGTTATTTATAGTGATGATATATTTAACGACCCTGACTCGGGGCTTGAAAATCGACATCCATACTTCAACCGTATTCGAATGCCGCAGATTCAAACGTCGAATCTGGTTCGTCGGAGCTTATAAAACATTAGATAAATACAACACAGCGGAAACAAAATGAATAATTTTTATTGATACACAACATTTGGTACAACAATGATACAAATGAAATGATCAATATCTATATCAGAGCCAAAAGATATACAACAGGGGAAAGAACAGCAATGGAAAGATAGCGACCAAATGGTCTTCCAAAAGAGAATCCAATATTTGAATCTTTATTTGCCAAATCTCCACAACACCAGACCAAAAAGCAAGAACCACCATCATGCTAAACTTATAGCAAATCCGATCCCAATGCGATCGCCAAAATAAAGATTTCTAGATCCATATCTACTACCTATTGATAACCTGACTCTAGACTGCCCATGTGGAAAATTGTGGGCACCCAGAGTTTAGAAAGGGAACAATAAACTCCAGGTCAGTCATGGGACCGGTGTGAGCAGACAAAAATAGTTTATCTTATACAAACAAAAAGAAATTCGCTATGCTTTTTGGAAAACGAAACTACCATAAGGCCTCCCGGCACACGCACAATGCAATCACACACTTGAGGGAGATTTCTCCTTATGAAAGTCAAACATGCTTGATATGCCTTTTGGTATTATTATTAGTGCATAGTGTAGAAAACCTTTAAAAAGTATAATATTAATCTTAGCCAGCATAGGTACCGTTATATTATGCCTGCTATAGCTACCACCTGAGGTGGCAGGTTATTCAACTGCAATCGTAAAGGACTTGTATTGTTTTGTTTGGATTTCCAACAATGGCCAGGCTAAGGAACTTCCGCGCTGAATGGTTACGCCTCTGGAGGGATGCCTCGAGAACCTAACCGAATCTTCGCCAACACAAGATCGGGTTACCTCTGTAACCAGGTAACTACTAATACGAGTATGTCATCCTACAGTCATCGCCGACCTTTATCCGAGGTACTTCTACACCAACAAATTCCAATAACCACATAAGTTAAGTATATGGGCTCCATAGCATGATACCACTTTTTATCCATAAGGAAACCAACATACCCTATGGGGCACTACCTCCATAATCTTGCTGCATCCTTCCTGCTTCGACCATTTCTGGGTTGTGAGGTTCGACAAAGTCTTGTTTAAAAAGCTGTCCTTTTCACAAGAGCCATGCTTCGATCAATAAATGATCAGCAACACTCAGCACGCCACATTACCAAATTAGGAATATATCACTTGTAACCATCAACTACATAACCTCTAAACTCGTACGTCTCAAAGAAGGGTGTTAAGCTAAGAGAATAAATTCTCCGCCACCAACCGAAATGTATTTGATAGAAACCAGCTTTACATCTCATAGTGTAACGTCAGACATACATCCATACAAGTCCATTCTGGGTCTGAATGGAACCAAAGGCACTTCAAACAAATTCGGGTATTCACAATTCCAATCGGACTCCCCATCACATATGGAGATCTCTATACTGGAGAAACTCAATGCAAGGACATTCGACAGTAATCCTATCATTCTCGAAAATACCCGGTCTTCACCACCATCTTCAAATGCTATCCATTTCATCGTATCATTTATTCGGAATGGGTTTTATGACATAAAGTCCTCTCCTGGCTAAACCAAATAATGAGTGCTTATTTTAAAACCATATGGATATATTTGGATCTTTGTTAAGTCACAACTTTTAGCCCAAAACCTTTCTTTTGATGGTTTAAACAAATTCCCACTTTTAATCTTTTAAAACAAAAGATTCATCCTTTAAGATCCTCTTCAATTAGAAAACAAGGTTCACCAATCTTTCACAAAGATTCATTCATAGCTTTCAAAACTATTTTCATTTCAAACTTGAAATCCTTTCAACAAAAATTGAAAATCCTTTCTTTATATGAAAGCCATTATCATTTGAAAACAAAGAATTTTCGTTTCGGAAAAAATCCAATCAAATATGCACAATTTATAGCCTTTAAAATATAAACTTGGGTTAAATTCAAATTCTCAAAATAATACATTTAAAGATATTTAAAAGTAGTTTAAAATCTATATATAATTTGTATAATCCTTTTTAAACCATGGTTTCCAAAATAATTTTAATTTCAAAACTTTTAATAAACCATAGTTTCCAAAATCTCAAATTCTATATATATAAAATTCAACTTCAAAATCTTGAAATCAAATTCAAATCAAATTATTTTAATTTCAATATTCATTTTCAAAAGTTTCTCAGATTTATCACAATTTCTTTTCCAATCCATTTTAAATTCAAAATTCAACTTTGAAAACCATTTGGAATAAAATAATATTAAATTTAAAATATCTGTGACTTAACCAATTTCCCGTGAAATCCATATTTGTGGTTTGTGTGGTGTAGTCTAGGGGTTTTAAACACAATAATACAATATCACAACCATCATCAATTCAAGCACAACAATATTGATAAGCGGTATAATCCAATAGCTCTTATCTTTCATTCACAGATAAATAAATATGTAAATTCATTATAGATAAACAAATCACTGTTCACAGCTCAAATCACACAATTCATATCATAGAACATCACACATCAGAGATATCAATCAATTCAAGGTATTCAATACAATTCAATCATCCATAAGTAAGATCAATTCATTATCTGATTAAAATTAACATAAACCAGAATAATTACTTATGAATAAATTACTAATCCTGGGTAATTAACATTTATTAATTACAAACCATTTTAATTAATTATCCTTTAATCATTATAAATTAACCTTTAATTATAAATTAACCTTTAATTATAAATTAACCTTTAATTATTAATTAATCAACCTTAATTAATAATTCAATCAACCTTTAATCATTTTATAATTAACCTTTAATTACTTAATTATCCTTAATTAATCACATAAATAAATTAACCTGTATTTAATTACATAAATTAATTAATCCTTAATTAATTACATTAATTAACCATCCTCTAATTAATTAACCTTTAATTATTAAGTGATTAATCCTTAATTTTCCTTTAATTAATTAACCTTTAATTTAAAATTATCTTTAATTACTTACATTAAGTAATTAACCTTTAATCACTTGATTAATCAACCTTTGATCATTAATTAATTATCCTTAATTAATTACAATAAGTGATTATCCTAATCACTTATATTAGTAAATCACAAATTAATTACATTGAGTAATTATCCTTTAATCCCTTGATTAATTATCCTTAAGTATTAATCAAATTTTCTTAATTACTTTCATTAAGTAATTATCTTAAGTAATTAATTCCCTTTATTCATCAATCAAGAAATTGATTAGTTATTCTTTAATTACTATCATTAAGTAATCATCCTTTAAGTAATTATCATTAATTACTTTCATTAAATAATAAATCATTAATAACTTAAGATTTTAATTAATTAAAAGATAATCAATTTATCCTAACTAATAACTTTAATTATCATTTAAACCTTGTTTAATAATTTTGTAATTAATTATCATTAACCACTTAACTTAAACCTTTAAGTTAAATTAAATATTAAAACTCCCCACCCCCTTTAATCATTTACATAATTACAATATACGTTTATTTAAAATAAACTTTCAAAACAAAGGTTATATATATATATATATATACATACATACATACATATATATATATATTAAAACACATTTAAACTTGATTAATATTTTCTGTATAACATGTTCATGTCTTTAGTTTTAAACCATAGTACAATATCTTCTTTATAACTTAAAACCTGGTACAAATTTTTATTTTCAAAATTTTTAAAACCTGAAAACCTTTTTTTCTTTTAAATTTTGAAAACCTGGTAACCAACATAAGAAAAACCCGAGCTCAAGTTCAAATTTCCCGAGCTTGTCCCCGTGCAAACCACGCATCGACACTACTTTGAGTCAAAACCCATCAAACTCGAGCACAAACCTAAGAACACTATTTCTTCCCAAAACAACAAAACAAACCCAGATACTCATACTCACAAATGCACATGTACCAATGCTCCGACGAACTCCAATCGACCTTGCTGTCTTCAACATGTCGACGACCATCTACTCACACCCTCAGGCCACTTAGACCGATGAGTCCACGGCAATTTCGAAATCGAGGAACTTAACCCAACCTGGAAAAAAATTCAATCACCAAAAACTACCTCATCCAATCGCCTCAGGCCACCCGAGGTCTTGAAACTCCGATCAGAGCTCCGCCTGCTTCCTACGTTTCGATTGCCACCGGTGCGATCAACTCCGGCTCTCCGACGACGCTACAGCCACACAAAATCTGACCCTGACTAAAACATGGGTTCAAACCCTAAAATGTTGTCGTCTGACTACCACGGTGGTGGATAAATCCACCCACCATTTTTTCCGACACCACAAACCTCCTCGCAAACTCCACCCACGATCCCGGGGTCCAAACATCCTCCGATCACCAGAATTGACCCAAAAATAGACTTTCCGTTCAAATCACGAATGCTCGTGATTTCCCAACTTAAAAATCATGGATTTATTATTAAAAATCATAGTTTATGAAGACGAACATGATCATGCAATCAAAACCCAAATTTTAGTCAACTAAATTTTGAACAAATTTTGATTCTGCTAGTTTTTATATTTCCTAGTAAACCTATTTATTTTTAATACTTAAAAATATTTTTAGAATTAAGATCTTGCTAATTCTAACATGTTTTATCTAAACATCAAGGTCTATAGAGGATTAGAGAATGAGATTTGGATTTTCAAACAGGTTTTAAAACCTATTTACCTGGAACAGAGCAAATTACTCATATACCAAACATGCACAGCCATATCCACAATATACATGCAAACAAATTTACAATTTTTACTTCAAGCATGATTACAACAACAAGTTATAATTTGGATTCGAAAGAGTTTACTCACCTGGATATTGAAACAGAGAAGCAGATATTTGAAAATCTGGAAAACTTGAAACTGGAACTTTTGATCTGCTACATAGAACTGAAGCTAGATTCTTTGAATTTGATTCATGTTGAATTATATGTTGTTGAATTTGATTTGCTAGCTTCTCAGGTTTGAAATTATTTGATCTGAAACTTGAATCTTGCTTTGATTAAGACTTGATTTTGCTTTGCTCTTGAATTGATTCTTTGAATTACTTGCTTGATTAGGTTGTTTGCTCAAGTTTTGACTTAGGTTGGAATAGAAAAATTTGCTGTTTGCTTTTGATTTCTAATTTCAGTTTTGAAATGGAAGATGAAAGAATTAAAAAGTAAAGAAATGAAGCTTGGTTTCCTAAATTACTTATCTATATATAATTTGATTTAAAAGAAAACATAACTTGCCACTTGTTTATTGCAAAACTTACACATGTTGTGTTATTATAATTTTACACTTGTTAAATACAAGTATTTTTATGTTTAAAATACTTAACTTAGTTTTTATTAATTTATGTATATTTTTTCAATATGTATTATGTTTTATATGTTTTGTGTATATATATATACACTAGTTATACTTATCTCATGTCAAATTTAAAAAAAGAATATTAACCTCTTTATTAATCTCATTTTTAAAATCTAATTACACTTTAATAAATAATTAATATATATATATATATATGTGTGTGTGTGTATGTATTAGAATTTAATCCTTATATAGCCTTTGAAAAATTTATTATATCAAATTCAAAATATCACTTTCAAATCACAATGTATATATATACATATATTATATATACAAAATTATAATTAAAAAACAATTTTTTTATTAATTTTAAAATACAGAGTTTTCAAATTCAAATTATTTCTCAAAAAATATATTTATTTTTGAATTTCAATTCCAAAATTCAATTTAAAGTCAATCTGTATACATATATATAAATAAACAAACAAATATCTTATTTACGTTGGAAAATTTAAATTAATTCACCAATTTAGTATAAAATTTTATTAACATAGAGTTTTGAACAAATTGTATAAAATTATTTAAGTGAGGGTTTTAAACATAAAAGTTATTGTAAATGACATTTGTATGGAAATTAAAACATGCTTAGACAAATGTAAAGATAAGTAATATACAATTAATAAGTGTAAATTTATGAGACAAGCAACAACATCATTTCTTCTTTTTAAATTAAAATGTATACAAAAGAAATTTAGTAAATCAGGCTTAGTTTTCTCAAGCCTGAAACAAATCTGAAAACTTAAAACAAAATCATCAACCTAAAAGAATCAAACAACTATAAAGGGGATCAAGCCTAGAAAATCAAATAAAGCAGTTCAAAATCAAAATCTATTCATAGTCTACAACCTGGAAGCTTAGATAAAAAAAAGTAATTCTGTTCAGAAGAAAATCTGGAAACAAAGCATCAAGTTCAAAACAATTCAAAGATCAAGATTAAAGAAAATCAACATCAAGGCAGATTTGATAATTCCAGTTTTCAAATCAAACAGGCTTTCAGTTTTCAAATAATCAATTTTCAAGAATTATTCTCCCCTGTTCTTCAAAGAAAGGTAAGCAAACTCTTCAACCAATATATATATTTAAATCTTGATTTGTCTGTGATAATAGATGTGAATGGTGATTTGAAAATATTTTGGTTATAAAAATAAATGCATGAATACAAATTGCAAAATGCCTGTGCATGTCTGTATCAAAAGACATATTATCATTCTGTTAATATACAGGTTACTGTTATATTTACAGGTTTCCAAGTTTAAGTTAAAAATTAAATTTCTCTCTGTAAAATCAATAATAGGCTAAGATTTTAAAAAGGAAGTTGATCACCAAAATGAAATATCATTTTCAAAAATATTTGCAAGTAAAAATACTCAGTATATTTTTCAAATATACTATATTACTGTAAAATTAAATCAACCCATAAAATCTATGTTCGCTACATTTTGTTTTCAATATATAGCCAGAATAGTATTGAAAATTTATGAATTTAGACAATGATTGCAAGATTTTTAGTTCAGTATTTGTTGTGAAATTGCAAGATGAACGGAATTGACAAAAAAGTCAATTTCCGTCGATCAAAGAACAACCGAGTATTGAGTTTGAATCTAAAGAAAGATGAGTGATGTAAATTGAAGGAAAAATGGTTGGATAATTTTTAGACGATCGTAGGAGGGTCACGATGTGGATTTTGGGGTTTAAAACCTGGTTTGACTCGTCGAAGTTTGAGGTGGGAATTCGGCGTCGTAGGTTGATAAGACGGGGCCAGACCCGGGGAGACATGGAATTGTATCGTGGCAAAGCTTAGGATGAGACGACGTAAGTTCAGTCGGGCAGAGTTGGCGTGGCAAAGCGAATTTAGGTGAATAGGGTGGTTTTTGGAAGCGGCTTGTTAGCTCGTTTTAAATTTTCAATGGAATTCAGTCGAACTGGGTGTCGTGGTGATTGGAGAGTTCAACGATGATGTGCCGAAGGTCTTAGAGTGGGTCGGTGACGATCCGATCGATCGTGCACGTGCATGAGCGTTGATTGTGTTAGTGGGTTTGTTTTAAGGAAGAGGAAGAAATATGACTCAAAGTCGTGCTCGGGGAAAAGAAGTTGTGGCTCGGGGTTTTGTTTGAGCAGCATTTATGTGTTTTATAACAATTCAAAATTTTAAAACTTAACAAAGTTAAAAAGAAAATGGGAAGAAGGATGACTCGGTGCAAAGCTCGGGTAAATAGGCAAATGGCTCGGGTTGATGCCCGAAGTGGTCTCGGGTTTGCAATATAACAGTTTTGGAATTTAAATTAAAAACAAGTTTTTAAATTTTATGCTTAAAACAAATTCTTTTATATAATAAAAGTTTATTTAATTTTTGGTCGATAAAAGTTGTATAGTCTATTTTTAACTTAAAATTAATTAAGTTTAAAATGTTTTAAACATATAGTTTTAAAAAGTCTATTTTAAATAAAACCTAACAATGTAATTTAGAAGTTAATCAAATGTTATTAAATATTAACTTAAAAGTGAAGTTAATTCATATTGTTAATAATGATTAGTTACAAGGTTAATAAATTAAAGATTTAATGATAATTATATAATTAATGATTTATAATTACTAAATAATTAAAGAATAATTAATTAAAGGTTAATTATTATTAATTTAAGGTTAAAGGTTAATTGAGTAATTAAAGGATTATCTAATTAAAGGATAACTAAACAAGATGATTTATTAATGAAATTAATTAAAGGTTAATTAAATAATTGAAAGTAATTAAGGTTAATAAGTTAATGATTATGGGATGATTTATTAATTAAGGGTTAATTAATTATGTAATTAACTTAAGAATGATTTATTTATGGTAATTAATGAAGGATAATTAGTTAAATGGTAATTAATTAATTAATGTGATTAATTAAGGAAAATTAAATAATTAAAGTTTAATTATTCAATGATTAAAGGTTGATTTATTTATTAATTAAGGTTGATTAATTAATGATTAAAGGTTAATTAAATTTATATTAAAGATTAATTTATAATTAATTGAAGGATAATTAATTAAGGTGGCTCGTAACTAATTAATGTTAATTAACCAGGATTAGTAATTCATTCATAAGAAATTAATCTGGTTTAAGTTAATTAGATAATGAATTGATCTTGCTTACGGATGTATGAATTGTATTGAATGTCTAAATGGATGATTGTCTCTGATCTATAATATTCTGTGATGTGAACTGTTGAGCTATGTATAATTTATTTATTTATCTGTTATACATTTACATATTATCTATGAATCTATAAATGAACTATAAGCATTATAGGATTATACTGCTTATCGATATTGCTGTGTTTGGATTGTGATGATTGATGATATTGCACTATTGTGTAAAACCCCTGGACTACACCATACACACACAAATATGGGTTTCACGAGAAATCGGTTAAGTCATAGATAATTTGAATTTAATATTATTTTACTCAAATGATGTAATGATATTAAAAGATGAATTTTGAATCCAAATGATTTTGGAAATGGAATTGGATTGAATATGAAAAGCTTTTGAAAAAGGAAATTTGAAATTGAAATTCAATTTGAATATAATATATCTTGTTTAAGTTTTGAAATTGTTTTGGAAATTTGGGTTGAAATGTTTATGCAAGTTATATAAAATATATATATATATATATATATATATATATATATGGATTTTAAAACATTTTGAAGTATACTGAATATTATTTTGGGAATTTAAATTTAACCCAAGTTGATACTTTAAAGGATATAACTTGTGCATATTTGATCAGATTTTTCTGAAACGAAAACCATTGTTTTCCAAATAGTAATAGCTTTCATATAAAGAAAGGATTTTCAACTTATGTTGAAAGGATTTCAAGTTTGAAATGAAAATAGTTTTGAAGGCTATGAATGAATCTTTGTTAAAGATTGGATTAGTAAATCAAATTTTGGAAAGAAATTTGTTTGAAAGCTATGAACAAATCTTTCTTAAAGATTTAATAAATCTTGTTTTGAATTAAAGCGAATTCTAAAATATGAATCTTTGTGAAAGATTAATGAAATTTTATTTTCAAATTGAAGAGGAACTTAAAGGTGTATCTTTTGTATAAAAGATTTTGAATTGAAATAGTTTTGAAAGGCTATGAATGAATCTTTGTGAACTTGATGAAGTGAATCTTTTTGTTCAAAAGATTTGAAAATGCTAATTTGTTTAAACCATTTGAAGAAAGGTTTTGGTCTTTAAGTTGTGACTTAACTAAGATCCATATATCCATATGGTTTTAAAATTAAGCGCTCATTATTCGTTTTAGCCAGGAAGGACTTTGTGTCATATAACCCATTCCGAATAATGATACGATGTTATGGATTTCATTTGAAGACCGATGGTGAAGAGCGGGTATTTTCGAAAGTGAATGGATAATCCATCAAATGTCTCTGCACCGAATGGCCTCGGTATAGAGATTTGATCACCCTTTAAGAAGGGGAGTCTGGAAGTGATTAGGGATTATTCGGATTGCAAGGGCTTCTTTTGAAGTGCCTTCGGTTCTGTTCGAACCCGGAACAGACTTGTATGGATGTATGTCTGACGTTACACTTTGAAATGTAAAGCTGGTTTCTATCAAATACTTTTCTGTTTGGTGGCAGAGAATTTATTCTCTTTGCTTAACACCCTTCTCTGAGACGTAGGAGCTCAGAGGTTATGTAGTTGATGGTTACTAGTGATACATTCCCAATTTGGTAATGTGGCATACAAAGTGCTGCTGATCATGTGTTGATCCAAGCATGGCTTTTGTGAAAAGCGTAGCTTTGTGGAACGTGACCTCGTCGAGCCTCACAAACCGGAATGGTCGAAACAGGAAGGATGCGACAAGGTTATTTGGGGGTAGCACCCCCTGAGGGTATGTCCATTTCCTTCTGAATAGAGGTGGTATCATGGTATGGAGCCTAGATATTTAACCTATGTGGTTACTGCAAATACATTGCTTTGTGGTTGTTGGTATCGAGCGCTCGGATAATGGTTGGTTATGACCAGGGGGTGGCATACTCGTGTCAGTAGTTACCTAATTACAGAGGCAACCCGACCTTGTGTTGGCAGAGATCCGGTTAGGTTCTCGGGACGTCCCTCCAGAGCCGTACCCATGTAGCCCGGGAAGTTCCTTAGCCTGACCATTGTTGAAAATCCATTCAAACAATGCGAGCCCTTGTATAACCTGCCATCTCAGGTGGTAGCTATGGCAGGCATAATATAATGGCACCTATGCTGGTTAAGATTAATATTATACTTGCAAATGTTTTCTGCACTATGCACTAATAATAATTTCAAAAGTATTTTGCTTATCAAGCATTTTTGACTATCATAAGGAGAAATCTCCTCCAATTGTGCACTTGCATTATGTGCGTATGGGGAGGCCTTATGGTAGTTTCATTTTCCATAAAGCATTGCGGATTTCATTTTTTTTTAAAGATAAACTGTTTTTATTTGCTTATACTAGTCCAATGACTGACCTGGAGTTTATTGTTCCTTATCTAAACTCTGGGTGCCCATAATTTTCCACACAGACAGCATAGAGTTAGATTTTCAGATAATCAGCTAGTAGATGTAGATTCAATAGCCTTCGAAGTCTTTCGTTTGGCAATCGCATTGTGGATCAAGTTTGCTTAATTCAACTTGATGGTGGTTTGGAGCTTTGGCTTTGGAGCTTTGGCATTAGAGTTGTAGCTTGTGGATTCATTTTCTCTCTTAGAGATTATGTTGGAGTTACTTCTTTCCACTGTATCTTGTATCTCGGATGAATATTGATATCATTCGTATCGATGTGCTGTATCAAATATTGTATATCAATGATATATTCATTTTTCTTCCGCTATGTTGTTATACTTAATGTGTTATAAGCTCTGACAAATTGGATTTGAACGTTTGAATCTACGGCGTTCGAGTACAAGTGAAGTATGGATGTCGATTTTCGAATGCGAAAATGCCGGGTCATCACATTTGGTATCAGAACTAAAGGTTGAGTAAGAACTTTAGCTCAGGAGTATAACACATTAGGTGACTCATTAGAGATAGGGATTGAAATGCCCTAGAATGAGTATCCCTAAGATATCTGTTTGTATGCCTCGGTAAATTCTCTTACTATTCACTGATAGTGAGTATGAGTGCAAGAAGAAGACGAGGTAGTGATAAGGGAGTACTGCTATAAATGGTCAATACCCGGTAACAACAAGGAAAAAACTCTTCTCATTCTCCTTTGATCCAATTTCAATTCTTTGATGGCTTTCTGGCATCTCTAGGAAGATGCTTTGGCGTGATGATGGCCCTGCAAATCGTTGTAGATAAGTTCCTAATTCGTATTCTCTTCATCATTTACCTATCAGCTTTTCGTTTTAAATTTAATGAATTTTAAATTCTATTTAAAATGAATTGATGAATAAAATATGAAGATTTGTATAGATAAAACGATTTCGATTAAAACCAAATTTGAGATTCTATTGTAATTTCTTGTGAGGATCAAAGTCCGAAGAAGGACAAGCGGCTATAAACTTTGGGATATTTCGACCTGAGTTTGGAATCCATACTAAGTGTTTGAGAATTGTGGAAGATTGAATCCATTTGTCTATTCTTTTGGGTCTAGATACATTCTACGAACAGTTAGTTATCCTTTCGAACTAACCAATTCCCTGTATATCTTCATAGATTCGGATAACCCGAGTATCTTGTGAAGTATTGAACAAGTTGTTCTTGAATTTATTGTTGATATTTTGATTTGCTGAGCCAAATGCAGAATAGATTTCAGTTTGATCTGGAAATATATTTCTCTATCTTTCATCTATTCTTTTTTGTCTCCATGGAAAATTTCGAGGACGAAATTTTCTTAAGGCGAGAATCTGTAACGATCCCGTTTTTGAGTCAAATTTAAATTGAGAATTTATATAAAATTTTAGATTAAATTATGAAATAAATTGAATTTTTGCAAATAAAATAAAGATATGTGTTCTTTATTTATATATATGTATATAAATGGATTTTTAATTTGAATTTTGAAATTGTTTTCTAATTTTTTATATGTATTTGTTTTATTTGATAAATAGATTATAAATGGAATTTTGATTTTAAAATTCAAGATAAACATTTTATAATAAGTTGGGTTTAAATACTCTACATTTTTAAATTTAAAAAAATGTGTTTTCTAATTTTAATATGTATATTGGAAGTTATGATTTAAAATTTATATATATTTTTATCTTTTGAAATTAATGAATTAAGCAAGAGGTAAGTACATAACATTAATAAATAAAAGATAAAAACATGAATCATAAATATTAATAACATAGGGTTTAAAACAAATTGTATAGAATTATTTAAGTGAGGGTTTTAAACATAAAAGTTATTGTAAATGGCATTTGTAAGGAAATTAAAACATGCTTAGACAAATGTAAAGATAAGTAATATACAATTAACAAGTGTAAATTTATGAGACAAGTGGCAAAATCATTTCTGCTTTTGAAATTAAAATGTATACAAAACAAGTTTGGTAAATCTGGCTCAGCTTTCTCAAGCTTGAAACAAATCTAAGAACTTAAAACAAAATCATCAACCTGAAAAAAATCAAACAAGTATAAAGGAGATCAAGCCTGGAAAATCAAACAAAGCAGTTCAAAATCAAAATCCGTTCATAGTCTACAACCTTGAAGCTTAAATCAAAACAAAAGTAATTCCGTTCAAAAGAAAATCTGAAAATAAAGCATTAGGTTCAAAACAATTCAAAGATCAGGATTAAAGCAAATCAACATCAAGGCAGATTTAATAATTTCAGTTTTCAAATCAAACAGGCTTTCAGTTTTCAGATAATCAATTTTGAGGAATTATTCTCCCCTGTTCTTCAAAGCAAGATGAGCAAACTCTTCAACCAATATATATATTTAAATCGTAATTTGTCTGTGATAATAAATGTGAATGGTGATTTGAAAATGTTTTGGTTATAAAAATAAATGCATGAATATAAATTGCAAAATTCCTATGCATGTCTGTATCAACGGACATATTATCATTCTGTTAATATACAGGTTCTTGTTATAGTTACGTTACAGGTTTCCATGTCTAAGTTAAAAATTAAACTTCTCTCTGTAAAATCAATATTAGGCTAAGATTTTAAAAAGGAAGTTGATCACCACAATGAAATTTCATTTTCAAAAATATTTGCAAGTAAAACTACTCAGTATATTTTTCAAATATAGTATATTACTGTAAAATTAAATTATATCATAAATGCTCGCAACATTTTGTTTTGAATATATAGCCAGAATCGTATTGAAAATTTAAGAATTTAGATAATGATTTCAAGATTTATAGTTCGGTATCTGTTGTGAAATTGCAAGATGAACAGAATTGACAAAAAAGTCAATTTCTGTCGATCAAAGAACAATCGAGTTTCGAGTTTGAATCTGAAGAAAGATGATGTGATGTAGATTGAAGGAAAAATGGTTGGATAATTTTTACATGATCGTAGGAGGGTCGCAACATGGATTTAGGGTTTAAAACCCGGTTTGACTCGTCGAAGTTTGAGGTAGGAATTCGGCGTCATGGGCTGATCGGACATAGCCAGACCTGGGGGAAACGTACGTGGCATTGTATCATGGCGAAGATTTGGACGAAACAGAGTAAGTTCAATCGGCCAGAGTTGGTGTGGCGAAGCGAATTTAGGTGAACAGGGTGGTTTCTGGAAGTGGCATGTTTGCTCGTTTTAAATTTTCAATGGAATTCAGTCGAACTGGGTGTCATGGTGATCGGAGAGTTCGACGATGATGTGCCGGAGGTCTAAGAGTAGGTCGGCGATGATCCGATCGATCGTGCACGTGCACGAGCGTTGATTGTGTCAGTGAATTTGTTTTAAGGAAGAGGAAGAAATAGGACTCGAAGTCGCGCTAGGGGAAAAGAAGTTGTGATTCGGGGTTTTGTTCGAGCAGCTCTTTTGTGTTTTATAACAATTCAAAATTTTAAAACTTAACAAAGTTAAAAAGAAAAAGGAAAGAAGTATGACTCGGTGCAAGGCTCGGGTAAATAGGTAAATGGCTCGTGTAGATACCCGAAGTGGTCTCGGGTTTGTAATATAACAGTTTTGGAATTTAAAACAAAAACAAGTTTTAAAATTTTATGCTTAAAACAAATTCCTTTATATAATAAAAATTTATTTAATTTTTTGTCGATAAAAGTTGTATAGTCTATTTTTAACTTAAAATTAATTAAGTTTAAAATGTTTTAAACATATATTTTTAAAAAGTCTATTTTAAATAAAACCTAACAATGTAATTAAGAAGTTAATTAAATGTTTTTAAAATATTAACTCAAAAGTGATGTTAATTTATATTGTTAATGATGATTAATTACAAGGTTTATAATTTAAAGATTTAATGATAATTAAATGATTAATGATTTATAATTACTAAATAATTAAAGAATGATTAATTAAAGGTTAATTATTATAATTAAAGGATTATCTAATTAAAGGATAACTAAACAAGATGATTTATTAATGAAATTAATTAAAGGTTAATTAAATAATTGAAAGTAATTAAGGTTAATAAGTTAATGATTATGGGATGATTTATTTTAAGGGTTAATTAATTATGTAATTAACTTAAGAATGATTTATTTATGGTAATTAATGAAGGATAATTAGTTAAATGGTAATTAATTAATTAATGTGATTAATTAAGGAAAATTAAATAATTAAAGTTTAATTATTCAATGATTAAAGGTTGATTTATTTATTAATTAAGGTTGATTAATTAATGATTAAAGGTTAATTAAATTTATTATTAAAGATTAATTTATAATTGATTAAAGGATAATTAATTAAGGTGGTTTGTAATTAATTAATGCTAATTAACCAGGATTAGTAATTTATTCATAAGAAATTAATATGGTTTAAGTTAATAAGATAATGAATTGATCTTGCTTATGGATGTTTGAATTGTATTGAATGTTTGAAGGATGATTGTCTCTGATCTGTGATATTCTGTGATGTGAGCTGTTGAGCTATGTATAATTTATTTATTTATCTGTGATACATTTACATATTATCTATGAATCTGTAAATGAATGATAAGCATTATAGGATTATACCGCTTATCGATATTGCTGTATTTGGATTGTGATGGTTGATGATATTGCACTATTGTGTAAACCCCTGGACTACACCATACACATACAAATATGGGTTTCACGAGAAACCGTTTAAGTCACAGATAATTTGAATTTAATATTATTTTATTCAAATGATGTAATGGTTATAAAAGATGAATTTTGAATCCAAATTGTTTTGGAAATGGAATTGGATTGAATATGAAAAGCTTTTGAAAAAGGAAATTTGAAATTGAAATTCAGTTTGAATATAATATATCTTGTTTAAGTTTTTAAATTGTTTTGGAAATTTGATTTGAAAGGTTTATACAAGTTATATATATATATATATATATATATATATATATATATATATATATATATATATGGATTTTAAACCATTTTGAAGTATACTGAATATATTATTTTGGGAATTTAAATTTAACCCAAGTTGATACTTTAAAGGATATAACTTGTGCATATTTGATCGGAATTTTTCGAAACGAAAACCATTGTTTTCCAAATAGTAATAGCTTCCATATAAAGAAAGGATTTCCAATTTGTGTTGAAAGGATTTCAAGTTTGAAATGAAAATAGTTTTGAAGGCTATGAATGAATCTTTGTTAAAGATTGGGTTAATCAAATTTTGGAAAGAAATTTGTTTGAAAGATATGAATAAATCTTTCTTAAAACTTTATTAAATCTTGTTTTGAATTAAAGTGAATTCGAAAATATGAATCTTTGTGAAAGATTCATGAAACTTTGTTTTTAAATTGAAGAGGATCTTAAAGGTGTATCTTTTGTATAAAAGATTTGGAATTGAAATAGTTTGAAAGGCTATGAATGAATCTTTGTGAACTTTGTGAACTTTGTGAAGTGAATCTTTTTGTTTAAACGATATGAAAATGGTAAATTGTTTAAACCTTTTGAAGAAAGGTTTTGGGCTTTAAGTTGTGACTTAACTAAGATCCCATAAATCCATATAGTTTTAAAATTAAGCGCTCATTATTCGGTTTAGCCGAGAGAGGACTTTGTGTCCTATAACCTATTCCGAATAATGATACGACGTTATGGATTGCATTTGAAGACCGGTGGTGAAGACTGGGTATTTTCGAAAGCGTAAAGATAACCCGTCTAATGTCTCTGCACCGAATGCCCTCGGTATAGAGATTTGATCACACTTAGTGATCGGGAGCCCGGAAGTGATTAGGGATTATCCAGATTGCAAGTGCTTCTTCTGAAGTGCATTCGGTTCTGTTCGAACCTGGAACAGACTTATATGGATGTATGTCTGACGTTACACTTTGAGATGTAAAGCTGGTTTCTATCAAATACATTTCTGTTTGGTGGTGGAGAATTTCTTCTCTTAGCTTAGCACCCTTCTTTGAGACGTACGAGCTCAGAGGTTATGTAGTTGATGGTTACTAGTGATACATTCCCAATTTGCTAATGTGGCATACGAAGTGCTGCTGATCTTGTGTTGATCGAAGCATGACTTTTGTGAAAAGCGTAGCTTTGTGGAACGTGACCTCATCGAGCCTCACAAACCGAAATGGTCGAAACATGAAGGATGCGGCAAGGTTATTTGGGGTAGCGCCGCTTGAGGGTCTGTCCATTTCCTTCTGGATAGAGGTGGTATCATGGTATGGAGCCCAGATATTTAACATATGTGGTTATTGCAAATACATTGCTTTGTGGTTGTTGGTACCGAGCGCTCGGATAAAGGTTTGTTACGACTGGGGTGTGGCATACTTGTGTCAGTAGTTACCTAGTTACAGAGGTAACCCGACCTTGTATTGGCAGAGATCCGGTTAGGTTCTCGGGGCGTCCTTCTAGAGGCGTACCCATGTGGCCCCGGAAGTTTCTTAGCTTGACCATTGTTGGAAGTCCAATCAAACAATACGAGCCCTTACGGGTTTAGCTGTATTACCTGCCACCTCAGGTGGCAGCTATAGCAGGCATAATATAATGGTACTTATGCTGGCTAAGATTAATATTATACTTGCAAATGTTTTCTGCACTATGCACTAACAATAATATGAAAAGGATTTTGCGTATCAAGCATGTTTGACTATCATAAGGAGAAATCTCCTCCAATTGTGCACTTGCATTATGTATATGCGAGGAGGCCTTATGGTAGTTTCATTTTTCAAAAAGCATTGCGGATTTTTTTTAAAGATAAACTATTTTTGTTTTCTTATACCAGTCCCATGACTGACCTAGAGTTTATTATTCCTTATCTAAACTCTGGGTGCCCACAATTTTCCACACGGGTAGCCTAAAGTTAGATTTTCAGATAATCAGCTAGTAGATGTAGATTCAATTGCCTTCGAAGTCTTTGGTTTGGTAATCGTGTTATGGATCGAGTTTGCTTAATTCAACTTGATGGTGGTTTGGAGCTTTGGCATTAGAGTTGTAGCTTGTGGATTCATTTTCTCTCTTGGAGATTATGTCGGAGTTATCTCTTTCCGCTGTATCTTGTATCTCTGATGAATATTGATATCATTTGTATCGATTTGTTGTATCAAATATTGTATATCAACGATATATTCATTTTCTTCCACTGCGTTGTTATACTTAATGTGTTATAAGCTCCGTCGAATCGGATACGAACGTTTGAATCTACGACATTCGAGTGTGAGTGAAGTGTGGATGTAAATTTTCAAACGCGAAAATGCCGGGTCATCACAGCTTTCAAAATTATTTTCATTTCAAACTTCAAATCCTTTCAACAAAAATTAGAAATCCTTTCTTTATATGAAAGCCGTTATTATTTTAAAACAAAGAGTTTTCTTTTCGGAAAAAATCCGATAAAATATGCACAATTCATAGCCTTTAAAATATAAACTTGGGCTAAATTATGGTTTCCAAAATAATACACTAAAAGGTACTTAAAAATGGTTTAAAATCCATATATAATTTGTATAATCCTTTTTAAACCATAATTTCCAAAATAATTTTAATTTCAAAACTTTTAATAAACCATAGTTTCCAAAATCTCAAATTCTATATATAGAATTCAACTTCAAAATCTTGAATTCAACTTCAAATCAAATTATTTTAATTTCAAAACTCCTTCTCAAAAGTTTCTTAGAATCAACCCAATTTCTTTTCCAAACCATTTTGAATTCAAAATTCAACTTTTAAAATCATTTTGAGTAAAATAATATTAAATTTAGTGTATCTGTGACTTAACCAATTTCTCGTGAAATCCATATTTGTGTGTGTGGTGTAGTCCAGGAGTTTTACACACAATAATATAATATCACAACCATCATCAATTCAAGCACAACAATATCGATAAGCGGTATAATCCAAGAGTGCTTGTCTTTCATTCACAGAGAAATAAATATGTAAATTCATTATAGATAAACAAATCACAGTTCACAGCTCAAATCACACAATTCATATCACAAAACATCACACATCAGAGATATCAATCAATTCAAGGCACTCAATACAATTCAATCATCCATAAGTGAGATCAATTCATTATCTGATTAAAATTAACTTAAACCAAATTAATTACTTATGAATAAATTACTAATCCTAGTTAATTAACATTAATTAATTACAAACCATTTTAATTAATTATCCTTTAATCATTATTAATTAACCTTTAATTATAAATTAACCTTTAATTATTAATTAATCAACCTTAATTAATGATTCAATCAACCTTTAATCATTAAATAATTAACCTTTAATTACTTACTTATCCTTAATTAATCACATAAATAAATTAACCCGAAGTTAATTACATAAATTAATTAATGATTAATTAATTACATTAATTAATCATCCTCTAATTAATTAATTAACCTTTAATTATTAAGTGATTAATCCATAATTATACTTTAATTAATTAACCTTTAATTTCAAATTATCTTTAATTACTTACATTAAGTAATTAACCTTTGATCACTTGATTAATCAACCTTTGATCATTATAATTATCCTTAATTAATTACAATAAGTGATTATCCTAATCACTTATATTAATAAATCACAAATTAATTACACTGAGTAATTATCCTTTAATCCCTTGATTAATTATCCTTAATATCAATCAATTTTTCTTAGTTACTTTCATAAAGTAATTATCTTAAGTAATTAACCATCCTTTAATCATCAATTAAAAATTTAATTGGTTATTCTTTAATTACAATCATTAATTAATTATCCTTAATTACTTTCATTAAATAATAAATCATTAATAACTTAAGATTTTAATTAACTAAAAGATAATCAACTTATCTTAATTAATTACTTTAGTTATCATTTAAACCTTGCTTAATAATCTTGTAATTAATTATCATTAACCACTTAACTTAAACCTTTAAGTTAAATTAAGGATTAAAACACCCCATCCCCTTTGATCATTTACTTAATTACAATATTTAGTTTGTTTAAAATAAACTTTCAAAACAGAGGTTATGTGTGTGTGTGTGTGTGTGTGTGTGTGTGTGTGTATATATATATATATATATATTAAAACACATTTAAACCTGATTAATATTTTCTTTATAACATGTTCATGTCTTTAGTTTTAAACCTTAGTACAATATTTGCTTTATAACTTAAAACCTGGTACAAATCTTTATTTTCAAAATTTTTAAAACATGAAAACATTTTTTTCTTTTAAATTTTGAAAACCTGGTAACCAACATAAGAAAAACCCAAGCTCAGGTACAAATTTGCCAAGCTCACCCCCGTGCAGACCTCGCATCGACACTAGTTCGAGTCAAAACCCATCGAACTCGAGCACAAACCCAAGAACACTACTTCTTCGCCAAACAACAAAACAAACCCAAATACTCATACTCATGCATGCACGTGTAACAATGCTCTGACGAACTCTAGTCAACCTCGCCGTCTTCAACATTTCGATGACCATCTGCTCACACCCTCAGACCATCCAGATCGACGAACCCACGACGAATTCGAAATCGAGGAACTTAACCCACCCGAGGTCATGAAACTTCGGTCAGAGCTCCGCCTACTTCCTACGTTTTGATTGCCACCGGTATGATCAGCTCCTGCTTTCTGATGACGCTGCAGCCACTCAAAATCCGACCTTGACTAAAACATGGGTTTAAACCCTAAAATGTTGTCGTCCGACCACCATGGTGGTGGATAAATCCACCCACCATTTTTGTCGACACCACAGACCTCCTCGCAAACTCCACCCATGATCCCGAGGTCCAAACATCCTCTGATCACCAGAATTTACCCAAAATAGACTTTTCGTTCAACTCACGAATGCTCGTGATTTCCTAACTTAAAAATCATGAATTCATTATTAAAAATCATGGTTTATGAAGATGAACAGGATCATGCAATCAACCCAAATTTTAATTAACTAAATTTTGAACAAATTTTGACTCTACCGCGCTTTTATATTTCCCAGTAAACCTATTTATTTTTAATACTTAAAAATATTTTTAGAATTAAGATCTTGCCAATTCTAACATATTTTATTTAAAAATCAAGGCCAATAAAGGATTAGAGAATGAGATTTGGATTTTCAAACAAGTTTTAAAACCTATTTGCTTGGAACAGAGCAAATTGTTAATATACTTGACATGCACAGCCATATCCACAGTATACATGCAAACAATTTTACAATTTTTACTTCAATCATGATTACAACAACAAGTTATAATCTTGATTGGAAAGAGTTTACTCACCTGGATATTGAAACAGAGAAGTAGATATTTGGAAATATGGAAAACTTGAAACTGGAACTATTGATCTGCTACATAGAACTGAAGTTGGATTCTTTGAATTTGCTTCAGGTTGAATTAGTTGTTGTTGAATTTGATTTGCTAGCTTCTCAGGTTTGAAATTATTTGATCTAAAACTTGAATCTTGCTTTGATTAAGACTTGATTTTGCTTCGCTCTTGAATTGATTCTTTGAATTACTTGCTTAATTAGGTTGTTTGCTCAAGTTTTGACTCAGGTTGAAACAGAAAAACTTGTTGTTTGTTTTTGATTTTTAATTTCAGTTTTGAAATGGAAGATGAAAAAATTAAGAAGTAAAAAAATGAAGCTTGGTTTCTCAAATTACTTATCTATATATAATTTGATTTAAAAGAAAACATAACTTGCCACTTATTTATTGCAAAACGTACACATGTTGATACATGTTATTATAATTTTACACTTGTTAAATACAAGTATTTTTATGTTTAAAACCCTTAACTTAATTTCTATTAATTTATGTATTTTTATTTTTCTATATTTATTATGTTTTAAATGTTTTGTATATATATATATACACTAATTATACTTATCTCATGTTAAATTTACAAAGAAAGAATATTAACCTCTTTATTAATCTCATTTTTAAAATCTAATTACACTTTAACAAATAATTAATATATATGTATGTATGTATTAGAATTTAATCCTTAAATAGTCTTTGAAAAATTTATTATATCAAATTCAATATATCACTTTCAAATCACAATGTATATATACATATATTATATATACAAAATTATAATTACAAAACAATTTTTTTATTAATTTTAAAATATAGAGTTTTTAATTCAAATTATTTCTCAAAATAAATATATTTATTTTTGAATTTCAATTCCAAAACTTAATTTAAAATCAATCTTTATATATAAATAAACAAATAAATATCTTATTTAATTCAGAAAATTTAAATCAATTCACCAATTTAATCCAAAAATTTATATTAATTACCAATTTAAATATGACCTAAAAACGAGATCGTTACAATATATGCCTGTTATATTATTATCATATCCGTTATCACTGTGCGAGTTCCCTTTTAGTATATAATTCACTATGGGTTGAAATGATACATACCCGAACAATCTGTAGAATAGGAGAAAATTATTATGGGTTGAAATGATAAACCCAAGCGATGTTCATTGAATTGAGTTTGGGATTATGGGTTGAAATGATATATATCCGTATACAATTTAAATTACGGATTGAAATGATAAATATCTGTATCACTGACCATAGGATAGAAAATTATATACAGGCACCGGTGGTCTATATATAAATATTTTGAAAATGATTTCTATGGTTTTTGGAAAGAAATATATGGTTTTATATAAATATTGATTTTAGAAATTATATAAATGTTATTTTATATATATTTAAATTCTTGATTGTAAGCTATGTATAAATTTGTTTTAATATAAAATAAGTTTAATAATAAAGTTTTATTTTATTAAAATATAATATAGTTAAGTATTTATTTAAATTATATTTTAATTAGAGTTTATAATCATTTTTTATAAATGACGGTTAGGAAGATAAATTTGAAATTGTATTTAACTAAGAATTATATTTCATAAAAATCCATTTGGAGCTTATTTAAATTAAGATTTTAAAAGATATGATTTTATAACTTGATTTTGGTTTAAAGTGATAAATTGAATATTTCAAGTTAATTAAATTGAAGGAAATATTTAGTTTATTTGTAATTTGGGGTTTTTATTTAAATGATATTGGATTTATTAAGTAAATATTTCAAAACTAAATAATAGAAAAGTGAATTTGATATATATTTGAATTATCAAATTTATATTGAAATGTTGAATTTTTAAAGCTTTGAAATATATTGAAATGGTTTATTTTGGGGTTCAAATCTCTTTTGAAATCGATATAATTTGGAATAGTTTACTGAGAAACTGAATTGAATTGAAACTGATGATTTGAGACTTGATTAAATTTGAATTTTGGAATTCGAATTGACTTGGAATTGATTTGTGAAATTTGAGGAAGCTATTTTATTATATAAAGTATTTTTAAACTTTATTTAAAACTATTTATATATTTTACTTTATAAATTATTTTTCATATAAATTATTTTAATATAAACTATATAAAGTATTTTATTGTATATACTATTATTAATATCTAAACTGTTCAAATGGGAAGTGTTATGATTTCAAAGTGTTTTGGTTTCGAAATGTTATAACTTTGAACTGCTACGATTTTAGAAATGATATCGTTTTGATATGGTTTTGAAATGGAAATGATATTTTGGTTTTGAAGTATAAACTATTTTGAAATGACCATGGTGTTATAATAACGTTGGGTTATTAAAGAGATCGGGATCGAAAGTTGTCATATTCTCTGCCAACTTCGAAAACCACTTTAACAACTGTGTATGTAGTGGAGATTCCAGAACGAAGTAGGATGGTGGCGACGTCTTATTGAGGTATATATGTGGACCCAATTCCCGTGAGTTGGAATTAGGTGGCTAAAACATGAGCGATTCTCGGGCCAATGATGTAGCTCCTCTGATCGGACACATTCCTTCGATACTGTATTCTGAATTTCTGATTGATTTGGTGGCCACAATTGACTTTTTTTGATTTGGGAGTGTATTCCGAGGTGGACGGTAGTGGCTGCTATGCGTTACCACCAGCCCGGATGCGTAATTGGTATATCTACCCTGACATTGCCTTGTTGTGCCCTACCCTATCGTGCTTTACTACGAGTTTGATTTGTGTCATACCTATGGAGTATTTATCACTCGATTATTATCAAACTGACCGCAATCCTTTTCTGTCCGTAAGGATCCCGCCAGAGCGCCCTCCCGATCTAGAGGTACGATAGTACTGTATAGACTATTGGCACTATAAAATGTGTTAAGGGGGATATGGGTAATGCCTTAACACTATTTTTAAATATATTATACTTTACTGTAGACATTATTATAATAACATATATTACTATATAGTAGATAGTTTATCGGATCCTTAGAGGACGGTTATCCTAAACATCCTTTAAGTTACTTGTAATTTAGTTGATATTTCACTTGAGTTGGATTTATTGATATAAGAATGATAATCCTGACTCGAGTGTTTTGTGTTTTGCTTTACGCTCAGGTCAGACCGAGTGATACAGCTTTTAAGACTCACCTTTGGAGTTGGAGCTTCGTTTGGAGATCCATCTACATCTTTTCATCTTGTAGTTATTCAGTTTATTCCAATGATGTGTTATGATCTTGTATTTGACTATTTTATTTGAGACTTCTATTGTATCTTGTTTAACTCTGTTATATATAGTAGCTTCATGAACTACTATTCTTTTATTTCTGCTGCATATTGTACATTACTCTATGTCTGTGATTCTGTGATGTATTTATTTACTGTATATATGCTAAGTGCCAAAAATAAATTAACAATCTGGTATTTTGAGCAATTCAAATCCGACATGTATGGATGCGAATGGTTGAAAATATCAGGCTGTTACACTTGGTGTTTTTCAATGGAAATAAAATAATTGGTTGGATTGATTATTTATTTGATAGTTAAATAACCGCTTATCAAATCCGGACCTAAATATGACTTTGGAAATATCTAGGAGGAGTACGGGAATTATATGGTGCAGTTACTGCTCGAGATGCTATACTGTATGTATAAACCCATTTGTTCTTCTAGGGTGTTTATAAGAAAATCCGTCCACTAATGGTTAGGTGGTGATCTCCGATCTTATCTTCGTCTGTTTATTTCCTAAAGAATCGCAGTTGATTTTATCGAGAAATATCGAATGTTGTTTCGAAGAGAACAGTATCGGATTGTGATCCGAAAACCACTTCGATACAAGGAGTACGTTTTCGTGATGAAGACATGAGCTTGGAGTCGAATATGGAGCAGTGAAGTGCAAGGGCTAATCACTACTAATCCTGAGGGTGATTCCAAAATGGACGTAGTAGGAGTAGTGCCTTCGGTTCCGTTCGGACCCGTAACGAAATTGTATGGATGAATGCTATCAGAACATTGTCAGGAGGACGATTAGCATTCTAAGTGAGATGTGTTCTAAAAAGGTAGTGTTTAGCCTTGAGCTTCATCAACGGGGAATGACCAAAAATCAGGGGATATGCAGCAAGGCTAAGTGGGTAGCACCCAATTAGGGTAAGGTCATCTCTGTCTAGATGTCCCTTTTTATTCGGATGTGTGGGGTGGTTGCTGATCTCGATGTGGGGTGATCTTATTCGGACTATCCAATAAGGGGTAGCTCTGGTATTGTGTTGCAGAGGAACGGGAGGGGTCCTCGGTATGCTGATCTTGACCAGGTACCGTGACAGGTGGTATCCCAGTGCCTAGTCATTAGTTGGAAATCCATTCTCCATACGTGCCCTTTTTGGTTTTGATTGTAAAACATAGTACTGCTGTAATTTAATGAATGTAACAATTTCGGCTATTTGAATAAGTATTTGTCCTTAGACACTATTATAATATCAGAGGATTTTATAAGAACTGTTTTGGTTACCGTAAGGTAAAAACCCGACATGTTTATTTTTGGCGTGGTCTTACGAGATACCTTTGGTTTCAAAGGATTTTGAAACTAATAATTCAATTGAGTATGTTTTCTCACGCTAGTTTTCCAGACTGACTCGGGTGTTATTTTACTATAATGCTCGGGTCAGACCGAGTATTATTGGATACAAGATAGGATGCTGTGGAGCTCAGAAACGAGCTGGATGGCGAGACGTATCACCTATACTTGGTGTATATTCCGCTGTGTTGTATAAGCTGTGTATTCAGTTTTGTGGGGACAAGTTAATATAACTGTCCAGTATTTTGCTATTGATTGTGTTGTACTCTGACGATGTAATGTATAAACATATACAGTTCATTTTGTATAAAGATCAATCATTTATCTATTACATGTTGTTCCACTACGATTGTGAGATTCTGATATTGTTTTCTATTTATTCTTTTACCTCTTTCTTCTTTAACACTAATGGTTCATATTTCCATCCACTTTGAGTTGAACTGTTGGAGTATATTATCGACTCAAAGGGGAACGGATTTGCGGGCTATTACAATCACCAAGGCCACCTCCTCCTCCTCATCTCAACCACCATCTCTTCCTCCCAAGGTCAAAATCCTACCCTCTTTCCCAAGCCATAGCCGAGTCCTACCACACCAAAACCCATCCATTTTTCCACCATCACCTCACATTGCATAGTTGCATCATCACCTCCACCCTGGCCGCCTCCAAACCCAACCAAAAACCCTATACCCGAGCCCTCTTTTCCTCCCCAGGCCATGCTTCTTAACCCTTCTCTTCTTGTCTTTTATAAAAAAAAGGAAATATATATTCATATATATATTTTGTGTTGCATCAATTCAAATTTGTGCTTTAGAATTGTTGTTGAAATTCATATCTTTGTGTTATAAATTTTCCTAGCGTCGAAAGGTGAGCTATTCACTCACGATTTGTAATCTTATGCTAAGTGAATGAATAACAATTGACATGTTATTGGAATGTTGCAGTGGTTTAGATTTTGCATAGTTTGTTATGATTTTGATATGACATAAGTTCACCTATTTCACTTCTTGTTTTTAGATGATATTGTTATTTATAATATGTTGTTTAATTATAAAAATAGATGTGATGATATGGTTTATTGATATGCTTCATGATGTTAATATGAAATTTGTATTTTGAAAAAAAAGAAATGTTATATTGAGTTAAAATTTGTCACCCATGTTATGAAAATTTCATTAATATGATATGTGAAAATTAATGTGTGAAAAAGAAAAAAAAATTATAAGCGTATGTGTGTTATGTTGTAATATAGGAAATCACCTAAAGTGCTATGTTAGAAATGATTGCATATTATGTTATGTTATGGTAGAATTTTTTTGTCACATTCCATGTTAAAAATATGAAAATATACTATGTTATGCAATTTGTTATGCAAGTTATATTTTATGCTATGTAATTAATTATGTAAGTATATGCTATGTTATGCAATTTGTTCTGCAAGTTATATGTTATGCTATGTAATTAGTTATGTAAGTTGCATGATATGTTCTGTAATTTGTTATGTAAGTTATATGCTATTTTATGAAATTTGTTATATAAGTTATGCGATACCTTATGTAATATGTTATGTATGAATATGTGTTATGTTATTTATTTTGTGTAAATCATGCTACAAGTTCAATTAGCGCAGGAAATCCCTATGGGTTGAAATGATATATACCCGAATAATCTTTTAGAAAAAAAGAAAAATCTTGGTTTGAAATTGTAACGCCCCACCTCTATACCCACGCTAGCTAAGAACATTACGGTGAATGCTGTCAACTAGCACGGAGAATAAGGCTGTTGAGGAGCGACCATCCGTGTAATTGCTTTGCGCGAGCATTGATATGTCAGATAGTATAACAATCCGACATACCGACACAAACTCAAAGCTACTACACAGTGGCTGTAATATCTTCAGAAACAAATATAAAATAAACATAACATAAATTAGTCACAGATAATTCATATCACAAAGGCGGAATAAGATATGAATATTACACATAAAAGTGTACATCAGAGTAGTGGTCAGAAAGATCCACAATAACACAAAATAATAGCAACATGTGCTACACAAAAGAATACATCAATGAGTCAATATCTCAAGAGCATACAACAAAAAACTACTAATCTAAGTAGTAAGAAAAAGGTCAGAGTAATGGGTCCCTGGAGAGAAGTCAAATCGAAGCACCAGCAACATCTCGGTCTGACCCGAGTATTATTTATAAGAAAATAATAAACGGATCAGTCTAGCTATAAATATCAGATAACATGATATAGAACGAAAGATATGGCATAGACGTATAATATCCATAATGGCATACTACTATAAGTATGTAAATGATAATCAACAAGAGATTAATCAATATTAAAGAATCTTCTCAAAGATCCAAAAAGGGTATCATACCCAAAACTTGTATTTACAACAAGTTAATGACACACAAATTCACCAATGCACAAAAATTGATAAATCATATCAATGAAAATCACTAAAATTGGTGAAGCATAAATTCTAGAATTCAACACACGAAATCCAGAAATCATAAAATAAAAAAAAGGAGGAAAAGGCCTATCACACGAACGGGAGCATGAAAACTCACCAACAGCTGTAACACACGAACGAGAAGCTATCTCATGGTAGCTAGCCATTAATTTGACACACGAATGGTCCGAAGGCCTGACACACGAATGGTCCGAAGACCGTGGGTTGCTACCCCACCAATTTGAGTCGAAACTCCACAAAGCGGGGTTTAGTCTCCCTCGCAGACAAAGAGACATCGCACAATTGCTAGTCTAAACCATAAAATGATCATCATCGATCATCAAGAAGTGTCAATTACAATAAGCTAGTAAATATATGAGTTTAGCATCGTGTCCCATAACCACTAGCTTAACTTAAATATTTACGAACAAACTTTAGATCTCCACTAGAAAATTGTCACAAGAGTTTCAATCGAACAAGTCCAAGAATTAACCGACGAAGTAAACGCAAGCGTTTCATACCACTAGTTTTACTAAGCCGTTTAATTAGATTTCTCATACGAGTGAGGTAAAGGCTTGTATATACTAATAGATTGGAAATCGGTTTGAGAAAACGAGCTTTGTGATAAAATAGTGTTGAAATCTTTTGAAGAAAGAGTTTTGATATTTACTACTAGTATAGAAAACCTTTATATTTTTAAAGTGACAAATCATAAAGAAGATTGTAAGAACAATCAATCATCAAAATTCACATACGAAGACGTGAATCAAATCCAAAGAAATCGATATTAAATCCATCAAAGTGGATATTTCCAAAAATTCCCAAGAAAATGTCATCAAAGTCGATAATTAAATGATAACAATAGAAGGGAACCAACACAAGTCGATAAAATTGGAATTCGTAAACAAAATAGGCAAGCAGGCAAAACACTGCAATTTCAGACGTCTGAAACAAGTGGTTCAGACGTCTGAATCTGGAAATATAAAGATTTCCAGAACACAATTCAGACGTCTGAATCAAGTGTTTCAGACGTCTGAAATAGGCATATTTTAGCCTATTTTCTTTTTGTTTGAAATAGAACCAATTCAGATGTCTGAAATTTCAGATTCAGACGTCTGAAACTGGAATTCAGAGCATTTTCTGAACCTCGACCAAAAATGACCAAACGAATATCAGAAACGATCGAACGAGCAAGTGACGACTAAGGATTTGCGCCAAGTGACAACCCAGCCTTAAACGACTCGTCGATACGCCTCAAATATCCATGTCCAAATATCCATAAAAGGATTTTCATAGATTTTGATTTCAAAATACCAAAATTGGAATATACACCAAATCAATCCAAACCAAAATAAATTGCACAAGAGTAAGTGTTAGGAATTCATACCTAACAATCGAAGATAATTATAAACTAAGATGTGAGATAAAAATCTCACCTTTTTACAAAATCAAACAAGAAGAAGCTTGAAAGCAAATGGAGAATCAACCTCTCTTCAACACAACCCAAATGAGCTTGAATCTATGCTCAAAACAAGAACATTCCCAAAATTAGGTTTAGTAATTTCTGAAATTGGTAAGAGAATAAGTTGGAGAAGAAGAAGAGAATGCTTACCAATGGGTTCTCTTGAATTTGGAGCTAGGAATTTGAGGTTACAAGAGGAACTAGGGTTTTGGAGTTTTAATTTCCAATCTCTCCCACCATTATTGCCTTAGAACTGAAAAGAGGAAGAAGTGAGGGTGAATGGGGAAGAGTGGTTCAGTTTTGAGTATAAGTTGGCTAGTGGGCTGAACCCAAACTCAAATCCAAAGTGAAAAAGGTTTAATTTTTGACTAACTCCAAATATATCAAAGCTTATACTCAAAAAGGTCGCAAACGACATTTTAAACTCAATGGGACTGGTCCAGAGTCCTAATTCGACCGTATGCAAAATGTAGCTTTTTGGACTAAATTCCGAGTATCGATAAAATATTTAAATAAAATATTTAAATATAAAATTTCCAAATATGCGGGTTGTTACAGACTCCCCTCCTTAAAGTAATTGCGTCCTCGCAATATTTAAAAAGAAGATATATAGTAACAACCATAAAAGCATATTCAACACAAAAGAAATTTAAATAAAAGGTTCACCTCAAAGAGCACGAGAAAGCAAGTCCGGATGTGTTCGCTCGATGAACTCTTTAAATTCCCAAGAACAACCCTTAGGATTTGAAGACCATTGGACTTTAACAAGCGGGACATCTTTATTTCGAAGGCGTTCGACCTCCGAAGCAACAATTCGAATAGGATGCTGCTCATAAGTTAAATTAGGCGAAACTTCAATCTCTTCCACAACACCGGGCTCAAGAATAGAATCGGAATCTCGAAGATATTTCCGAAGTTGAGAAACGTGAAACATGTCATGGATAGCAGAAAATTGAGCCGGTAATAAAAGGCGATAAGCCATGGAACCAATATGTTCAGTGATAGGAAATGGCCCAATATATCGAGGCGCCAATTTTCCCAATCGACTGAAACGTACAACACCTTTCATTGGTGAAACACGAATAAAAACAGAATCTCCAACAGAAAATTCTAATTTCCTTCTTAGATTATCGGCATAGGATTTTTGTCTACTCTGCGCTTCTTTCATCCTATGACGAATAAGATCAATCTTTTCTGTGGAATCACGAATAAAATCTGGACCTAAAACCAGCTTCTCACCGGTCTCAAGCCAACAAGAAGGAGATCGGCATGGCCTTCCGTAGAGTGCCTCAAAAGGTGCCATACCAATACTAGATTGGAAGCTATTATTATAGGAGAATTCAACAAGGGAAATATGCCAACTTCCCCCAAAATCAAGCACACAAGCACGAAGAAGATCTTCAAGTGTTTGATTCACACGCTCGGTTTGTCCATCGGACTGAGGATGATAAGCGGTGCTAAAATTGAGCTTCGTTCCCAAAGCTTTTTGAAGACTCTTCCAAAACATACTAGTAAACAATGGATCACGATCACTAACAATAGAAGTAGGAACTCCATGCAATTTAACAATCTCTTTGATAAAGAGCTTGGACGGGAATAAAATGGGCGGATTTAGTAAGTCTATCAACGATCACCCATAAGTTATCATGACCCGAGCGAGAACGGGGAAGGCCATCTATAAAATCCATGGAAATTTGGTCCCACTTCCAAATTGGAATTTCTAAAGGTTGCAATAACCCACCAGGCCTTTGATGTTCGGCCTTAACGAGTTGGCAAGTCATGCAACGCTTAACGAAGTTAGCGATGTCAAGTTTCATTCCCTCCCAATAATAAAGTCGCTTCATATCCGCGTACATTTTACTACTACCGGGATGAATGGTGAATTTAGAACGATCAGAATCTTCTAAAATATCCTTACGAAGATCAATAATATTTGGTACGATAAGTCTACCAAATTTTCGAATGCCGCCACGAGAATCGATATCAAATTCTCTCAATCCTTCAATATCACCTCTATTCTTAATATTTTGGCCAAGAAGAGCTAATTCGGGATCTAGCCTTTAAGCTTCAAGAATGCGGTCTAAAAGAGAAGGACGAGCCTCAAGGCTACATAAAACAAGAGATGAACATAAATCGGGAACACGGTCTCGAATTTTGCAAGAGGATAAAATCTCAAGATCGTTCCATTCGGATATCATCATCGAAACAACCGCCTGTTGCTTTCGACTAAGTGCATCCGCAACACGATTTCCCTTTCCGGGAGTATAAAGGATATCAAGATCATATGGTGCAAGAAATTCGAGCCAACGCTGTTGACGCAAATTAAGTTCCTTTTGAGAGAATAAATACTTCAAGGACTTATGATCGGTATAAAGAACAAATTTCTCTCCTAAAAGATAATGACGCCAAATCCGAAGAGCAAAAACAATAGCCGCGATTTCTAAATCATGTGTGACATATCTAGTCTCGGCCGGTTTTAATTGCCTTGAAGCATAAGCAATAACACGTTCTTTTTGCATAAGAACGGCACTGAGACGAACGCGACTAGCATCGGTACAAACAATAAAATCTTGGTTTCCCTCGGGAATCACAAGAATAGGAGCATTAGAAAGGAGTTCTTTTAATTTCTGAAAAGAAGTTTCACATTTATCCGACCAAATGTATTTAATGCCTTTCTTGGTTAAGCCAGTGAGAGGCACGGCAATTTTAGAAAAGTCTTTGATAAAACGGCGGTAATAGCCCGCCAATCCGAGAAAACTACGAATCTCTATCACACTCTCCGGTCTCTTCCAATCTTGAATCGCTTCAATCTTTGAAGGATCCACGGAAATTCCGGATTCGGAAATAATATGACCGAGAAACTTCACACGAGATTGCCAAAAATGGCATTTAGAAAATTTTGCCCTTAATTGATTATTCCTAAGAGTTTCCAACACAATCCGAAGATGTTTTTCATGCTCCTCCTCGGTTTTAGAATACACAAGAATATCATCAATAAAGATGAGAACAAACCGGTCGAGGAAGTCCTTGAAAACTCTATTCATAAGGTCAACGAAATAAGCTGGGGCATTCGTTAGACCAAATGGCATAACAAGCCATTCATAAGATCCATAACGAGTACGGAACGATGTCAAAGGAATACTATCCTCTGAATACGAAGCTGATGAAATCCAGTAGCTAAGTCTAATCCTGAAAAGACTCTAGCACCACTAAGTTGATCGAATAGATCATCAATCCGAGGTAAAGGATGTTTATTTTTGATAGTAAGATCATTAAGCTTGCGGTAGTCAACGCAAAGCCTAAGTGTTCCATCGGATTTCTTCACAAAAATAGCTGAAGCTCCCCAAGGCGAGGAACTAGAGCAAATAAATTGCTTCGTCTCCAATTCAGATAATTGTTTACGCATCTCCTCGTTTTCTTTATTGGACATACGATACGGAGGACAAGTGATAGGTTGATCTCCAGGAATAAGATTAATTCTGAACTCAATTGCTCGCTTAGGTGGTAATCCTAAAACGGGCTCGAATATGTCGGAAAATTCACAAACGACGTGAATAAGAGAAATAATATCACCCTCATCATCATCATCGTCATCACGAGGATTTAAAGAATATAAAGATGCAACCAAGCTGGAATCTGAATCTTTAAGATTAATAGAAATCTGCTTAACAGATTGAGGATGTCGAAGATGAATAGTCCGCTCAGGGCATAGGATATGAGCTTCATAACGGTTAAGCCAATCCATTCCCAAAATCATTCCAAAGCCTAAATAACGCATGACATGCAAATCGGCTCGGAAAGAAAAATCACACAAAATAATCTCGACATCATTACACAATAAACTAATTGTCGCGGATCCACCAACCGGATTCGCAATTCTCAAAGAAGTCATTAAACAAAAAACATCCAAAGAAAAAGTATCAACAAGTTCTTTTGATATAAAAGAATGGGACGCACCCGTATCATAAAGAACTCGAATAGGATAATCACGAAATAAAATAATTCCATCCAGAATAGAATGAGAAATACCTTGGCCACGAGATGTGTTGCCAGGGGCTTGAGCAACATTAAGCTTTCCCTATTTCCTGCCCTGAAGCTTGGGGCATGAGGATATAACATGACCGGGACCTTTGCAGTAGCGACAAGAGAGAGACTTTGGACACTTGTTCGCATAATGGTCCTTCGAATCACAATTATAGCATTCCCCACGACCAAAGGAAGAAGTCTTTGCCACGGAGGTTGCTTGCTTCCCTTTCTTATTGGGATAAGTGCCTTTGAATTTGTTTGGCCTCTTCTTGTTGTTGAAGTTTGGTTTGGAACCCACCACTTCAACATCATTCTCCCTATCCGCCTCTTCAAGACGAAGAGCGATATCAATGAGTTGGTCGAAAGAAACTTCTAACTTTAGAAGTAATGGTTTCTTGAGATTTTTGTTTAAGCCATAGACGAACCTCTGGTTCTTCTTTAAAGGGGTGTTGATGTATTCTACCCCATATTTGGAAAGCGACTCGAAGGAGGCGACGTAATCAGTCACGGAGGACTAACCTTGAACAAGGTCTATAAATCGTCGAGCCAATGTCACTTTCTCAGCTTTTGGAACGAATTTTAATTCGAAGCGTTCTCGGAATTGCTCCCAGGTGAGAACCGCTTCATTAATCTCAGAAATAAGAAGTTTGTACCAGTCCAATGCTCTCTCTTGGAGCATACTGGAGGCCACCTGAACTCGGTGAAGATCGACAAGATTCATGCGCGAAAAGATGCGATCGCATGTTCTAAGCCAAGCTTGGACTTCAATAATAGTTTCGGAACCTTTAAAGGGCTTCCCACCCAAATTAGTGTAATCGCTGCACGTGCAAATCCCGACTTTGGTTGAGTAGGTTTCGAGTTAGCTCCAGCCGCTTGAGCATTAGTTACCAAATCAAGAAGCTGTTGAGCAGTCATAAAAACTCCATCCTGGGGTGGAGTACTAGATGGCACGGCTCTGGGACGGCCTGGTCTAGACATTTCTCTTCCTTTAGAAAGAAAGAAAGAAAGAAGAAGAAGAAAAAGGTTATTCACCAAACAATTATCAAGAAATCTTGATAAATAAAACAAGGAATCATAAAAGAAAATGGGATAGAAAGGTACGAAGACTCGAATTAATCCTAAGGTATAACTCCTAAGATGGACTTAGGACGATGATCCTTGTTAAGTTATTCTACATTGCTCCGAAGTTTGGCTCTGATACCAAGCTGTAACGCCCCACCTCTATACCCACGCTAGCCAAGAACATTACGGTGAATGCTGTCAACTAGCACGAAGAATAAGGTTGTTGAGGAGCGACCATCCGTGTAATTGCTTTGCGCGAGCATTGATATGTCAGATAGTATAACAATCCGACATACCGACACAAACTCAAAGCTACTACACAGTGGCTGTAATATCTTCAGAAACAAATATAGAAATAAACATAAAATAAATCAGTCACAGATAATTCACATCACAAAGGCGGAATAAGATATGAATATTACACATAAAAGTGTACATCAGAGTAGTGGTCAGAAAGATCCACAATAACACAAATAATAGCAACATGTGCTATACAAAAGAATACATCAATGAGTCAATATCTCAAGAGTATACAACAAAAAACTACTAATCTAAGTAGTAAGCAAAAGGTCAGAGTAATGGATCCCTGGAGAGAAGTCAAGTCGAAGCACCTGCAACATCTCGGTCTGACCCGAGTATTATTTATAAGAAAATAATAAACGGATCAGTCTAGCTATAAATATCAGATAACATGATATAGAACGAAAGATATGGCATAGACGTATAATATCCATAATGGCATACTGCTATAAGTATGTAAATGATAATCAACAAGAGATTAATCAATATCAAAGAATCTTCTCAAAGATCCAAAAAGGGTATCATACCCAAAACTTGTATTCACAACAAGTTAATGACACACAAATTCACCAATGCACAAAAATTGATAAATCATATCAATGAAAATCACTAAAATTGGTGAAGCATAAATTCTAGAATTCAACACACGAAATCCAGAAATCATAAAATAAAAAAAAGGGGGAAAAGGCCTATCACACGAACGGGAGCATGAAAACTCACCAACAGCCGTAACACACGAACGAGAAGCTATCTCATGGTAGCTAGCCATTAATTTGACACACGAATGGTCCGAAGACCTGACACACGAATGGCCCGAAGACCGTGGGTTGCTACCCCACCAATTTGAGTCGAAACTCCACAAAGCGGGGTTTAGTCTCCCTCGCAGACAAAGAGACATCGTACAATTGCTAGTCTAAACCATAAAATGATCATCATCGATCATCAAGAAGTGTCAATTATAATAAGCTAGTAAATATATGAGTTTAGCATCATGTCCCATAACCACTAGCTTAACACAAATATTTACGAATAAACTGTAGATCTCCACTAGAAAATTATCACAAGAGTTTCAATCGAACAAGTCCAACAATTAACCGACGAAGTAAACGCAAGCGTTTCATACCACTAGTTTTACTAAGCCGTTTAATTAGATTTCTCATACGAGTGAGGTAAAGGATTGTATATACTAATAGATTGGAAATCGGTTTGAGAAAACAAGCTTTGTAATAAAATATTGTTGAAATCTTTTGAAGAAAGAGTTTTGATATTTACTACTGTTATAGAAAACCTTTATATTTTTAAAGTGACAAATCATAAAGAAGATTGTAAGAACAATCAATCATCAAAATTCACATACGAAGACGTGAATCAAATCCAAAGAAATTGATATTAAATCCATCAAAGTGGATATTTCCAAAAATTCCCAAGAAAATGTCATCAAAGTCGATAATTAAATGATAACAATAGAAGGGAACCAACACAAGTCGATAAAATTGGAATTCGTAAACAAAATAGGCAAGTAGGCAAAACACTGCAATTTCAGACGTCTGAAACAAGTGGTTCAGACGTCTGAATCTGGAAATATAAAGATTTCCAGAACACAATTCAGACGTCTGAATCAAGTGTTTCAGACGTCTGAAATAGGCATATTTTAGCCTATTTTCTTTCTGTTTGAAATAGAACCAATTCAGACGTCTGAAATTCCAGATTCAGACGACTGAAACTGGAATTCAGAGCATTTTCTGAACCTCGACCAAAAATGGCCAAACGAATATCGAAAATGATCGAACGAGCAAGTGACGACTAAGGATTTGCGCCAAGTGACAACCCAGCCTTAAACGACTCGTCGATACGCCTCAAATATCCATGTCCAAGTATCCATAAAAGGATTTTAATAGATTTTGATTTCAAAATACCAAAATTGGAATATACACCAAATCAATCCAAACCAAAATCAATTGCACAAGAGTAAGTGTTAGGAATTCATACCTAACAATAGAAGATAATTATAAACTAAGATGTGAGATAAAAATCTCACCTTTTTACAAAATCAAACAAGAAGAAGCTTGAAAGCAAATGGAGAATCAACCTCTCTTCAACACAACCCAAATGAGCTTGAATCTATACTCAAAACAAGAACATTCCCAAAATTAGGTTTAGTAATTTCTGAAATTGGTAAGAGAATAAGTTGGAGAAGAAGAAGAGAATGCTTACCAATGGGTTCTCTTGAATTTGGAGCTAGGAATTTGAGGTTGCAAGAGGAACTAGGGTTTTGGAGTTTTAATTTCCAATCTCTCCCACCATTATTGCCTTAGAACTGAAAAGAGGAAGAAGTGAGGGTGAATGGGGAAGAGTGGTTCAGTTTTGAGTATAAATTGGCTAGTGGGCTGAACCAAAACTCAAATCCAAAGTGAAAAAGGTCAAATTTTTGACTAACTCCAAATATATCAAAGCTTATACTCAAAAAGGTCGCAAACGGCATTTTAAACTCAATGGGAGTGGTCCCGAGTCCTAATTCGACCGTATGCAAAAAGTAGCTTTTCGGACTAAATTCCGAGTAGCGATAAAATATTTAAATAAAATATTTAAATATAAAATTTCCAAATATGCGGGTTGTTACAGAAATGATAAACACAAGCGATTTTTATTGATTTTGAAAATTTAGGATTGCTGGTTGAAATGACATACACAAGTAAATTTTAAACTATTATGGTTCATAAATATCTGTATCACTTGACCCTAGGATAGAAAACTATATACGGACACTGTTTGTCTGTTTTTAAAGTGATTTATGAAATTTTGGAAAGATGTGTGTTTGAAAAAAAGGAAGAAAAACGATTTTAGATTTAATATAAATTTTTTATTTTAGAACATATATGTAAATTTATATTTTTTAAATTTATATGTTTTAAGAATTTTAAGATTATAAGTTAAGTTTTAAAAATGTTAATTTTAAGGTTTTACTTATAACTTTATTTTTATAATATATAATATAAGATTTAATTTAATAAAATTTAATAAATAAATAAATAAATATATGTATATATCTATATTATGTTTTAAAATATTTAAATTAATGTAATAAAACAGACTTTTATTGTAACTTTAATAAATGAGATTTGGAAAGTAAGTTGGAATTTATTTGTAATTGAAATTGTTCAAAGAATTAAACCCTAATAAGAATTGACTGAAACTTATTGATTTTAAGGACATGACTTTATGATTTGATTTGATTAAAAGTGATTATGTGAATATTCTCAAGATTAAATAAAATTGATGTTGTATATTTAACTTTGATTTTAAATTGTAATTTGGGATTTTTTTTTGAAATGGTCCTTTATATAAAACATGTCACTGGGTCAACATATCACATGTCAATAAATGTTCGAATCACGCTACGCAAGTTTCGAACTTATGATCTCTTGCACCAAAGCCGAATCATTTTAAATTGTAATTTGAGATTTTATTAAAGTGATCCTTATAAAAATGACCACGGTGTGAAATAAGCGTTTAGTTGTTAAAGAGAATGGGATAGGATATTGTCACACTCTCTGCCACTTTTGAAAACCACTTTACAACTATGCACGTGTTGGAGAATCCAGAATGAATTAGGATGGTTTGGTGAACGCTACTGGAATGAAGTAAGAGAATGGTGATGGATAGCCTTGAACTTCCGGTCATAATTAAAATGACTAAAACGGGAGCCACGCTGGGCCAAGTGGGGTCGCTCTCCTTATCAAGCATGCTTCTACCAAACCATATCTATTACTTCGTGATTTTATTCTTGTATGTACACCTTTGATTTGGGAGTGTGTCTCGAGGTGCGTGGTAGTATCTGCTATCCGTTACCACCAGTTCATATCCGCAAAACGGTAATATCCTACCCTGGACATTGCCTCACGTGCTTTGTCATATTTATCCTTATCGTACCCACTACGAGTTTGGTTTGTGTCGTACCTATGGAGTGCCCTCTCATGGACCTCTAATTTACGGAGGTTTTTACGGTACTATATAGACTACAATGTTTATATAAAATGTGTTAAGGGGGATATGGGTAACGCCTTAATGCTATTTTAATATTTTATTTTACTGTAGACATTATTTATGTAGTATATTGTATTATGTATGTTGATAGCTCCACGGATCCTTAAAGCATATAAATTCCAAACATTCTTTAAGTTTTTGCATTTCATTTGGACATTTCACTTGAGTTGATTTACTTGCATAAGATTGTTAATCCTAACTCGAGTATTTTGTGTTTTGCTTTATGCTCTGGTTAGACTGAGTATTACAACATTTGAGACTCATCTTTGGAGCTTGGGCTTTGCTTGGAGATTTATCTTTATCTATTCGGCTTTCAGTCATCTTATTATTTCAGTTATATCTAGTTATCTATGTTCAGACTTGTCATTTGCTTGTGCACTACAGACTTCTTTATATTTAGGATTTCTGTTGTATTTGCTTTAGACTCTGATGTTGTAGTAGTGTAACAACCCACCTTTTTGGATGGTTCAAATCAACAGTAAACCACACATGTCAGAATCAAACCATTCAAAAGGAAGGATTGTTAATGGGGTAAATAAGAAAAAATAAGAAAAAGGAAAAAAAATATAGAATCTCGCAGCGGAACGACAAAATATAATAATCAAATAAACAGTTCATGAAGCTGTTTTACAAATAACATTTGATTACGCTTTTACAAATTCAAATCAGAGTTATACATATATCATAAATAAAAAAAATAATGCAGCAGAACACAGAATGTAGTGGAATAATAAATAGCAATAATATACTAAATCTTCGTCCACTAGAAAATAGTCTTGAATGCTGAAAAACTCAGGCTGACCCGAGCGTAAAGGAAAATAATGCACTCGAGTCAGAACTAAAATTCTTATGCAAATTAAATCAAAAGTAGATGTAATAAGGAATGCAGATAACTACATTTTTGAAGGTAAAAATTTCTGGAAAAGTTATTGTTTCCATATTCAAAATAAAATGGATTTCACAATAGATCCATTCTAGCGAATTACAAATTTACAGAAAAATTCCCAGTTAAATTTCATAGTTCAAGAGATTTGATTTATAAAAAAGTTCCAAAGTTTCAATATTCAATTTTATGGAAACGTCCCAATGTTTCAAAATTTAATTTTGAAAACTTTCAAATAAGGTAACGATGGTTTACTTCTGAAAAACATTTTTATGGTTCAAATAGTATGTCTAAACATACTCTTTTTCCTCTGATTTAAATACTTGAAATTCGTGGGTTTTATATATTTATTCAGTCTGCAAATAATCAATATGAAAATTTATATAATTACAATAAACTATAAGGTGATAACAAGGATATATCAAATAAATGAACAAATACACATTTAATCACAATAGCATCCATTACAACATACAATCAACATTCAAATCAATCAATTCAACAAATCAACCAATTCAATAACATATTGGAATTTAGCTATTCAAATTATTAGTAATTATTAGTCATCACATATTGGAATTTAGCTATTAAAATTAAATATCAATAAAATTTCCAAACCAACAATATAAATTTTTCACTATATAACCTGGTTTAACTTGCAATAAAATTTTATTACTTCGTGAGTGAGTTTAAACACTCACCTTCTGGATTTCCCTTTTCTAGTCGGATTTGGATCCTCTACTACTTCCTCCTTTTGATTTGTTTCCTTTTATCTTAATCTTTTTTTTGAATGTTTTGGAAGAGATAGAGAAGTAGTTATAGTTCTGGATTTGAAGGAAAAATTTTGGAAAAAAGAAGAAAGTTTGGAAAAGAAGATGAAAATTTAAAGAAGATGAAGAATTGAAAAAGAAAAGGAAGCTATCATAAAGAAGAAGAATCAAAAAGATAAAAAAAATGAAGCAAAAAAAGGAGAAGGAGATTTAAAGAAGGAAAAAAGTGAAAAACGAAGGAGGAAGGTGAAGAGAGAGAAAATGAGATGGAAATTTTATTTGAAAAATGAAGCTATAGAAGATGAGATTAGAAAATGAAATATGACTAAATGAATTAAGATGGAAACAAATGAAAAGCTAATTAGGTATATATAACAAACTAGGAATTGAAATAAAGTAAAATATGAACAGCCCTAAAACGTTGTATTGAAAGATGCGAACTAAATGAATATGAGGTTTTAAGAGAATTAAAATGCAAATGAAGAAATAAAATTATAGATTATTTAATAATAAGGAAACAAAGATGAAGGGACAAATGCACGTTTAGTTTTAAATGCTTTATGTCATGACCCAAATTTCAGCTTTCGAAAAACGACACCCGTACTTCACCTGTACTATAATGCCGCAGATTCAACCGTTGAAATCTGACTCGTGCCGGAGCTTATAACACATTAAGTAAAACATAGCGGAAGAAAAAACTGAATATCATATAACTCCAATGAATACAATATCTAATGATATACAACAATGATCACAAATGATATTAACAACAGAGATAAAAATAACAGTGGAAATAAAACACAGCTAGATGGTCTAGACTTTGCAACCATCGACAACGGAAAGATAACCCTACTAGAATCTCCAAAAGAATCCATGTAATGCCCCACCTCTTTGCTCACAATAACAAAGAGTATTAAAAGAAATACTGTATGTTATTACGAAGAATAAGGCTGGATAGGAGCGGCCATCCGTAGTTATGCCTTACATTAGTATTGGTTATTTCGATAGGAGTGGTATATATTTTTAATTTTTCATCTCTTATTTATTTACTCCCATCGACATACCCAATTCCAGTATAAAACGAACTACGATGGTTCGTAATAGTTTTGGACAATAAATATAATAATAACACAGATAATATAAATGCGGAACACAGATAAAACAAAAAGTCTCATATATATAATAATTGATGTCAGTTACATACATGTGATACAATACATATGATACAACTACATTGTCGACTCTGGAAGTTACATATACAAGTACATTATCGTGAATAATATACATGAATATACAACATCCTATACTATGACAACATCTACTCCAAATGATATAAAGAAACTTCATAGCTCTAGCAGCAACCCAAAGCAAGATATCTACAACCTGTAATAACTCGGTCTGACCCGAGTATTACATTCTAAGAAAATAATACACTGGTCAGTCTAATTCAAACTCAGTTATTAATGCACAGAAGCAATAATAATTAAATAGTCAAATAGACGATAGTCAAAATAAATCTCGTCTATCCAATCCTTTAACAAGGAAATCGGATAACGGTAAATATAACACATAACAGTGTTAAACAACAATCAACAGATTCAAGTCGTCAACAAGGATAAGTGAAAAGAATGTCAATGAAGACAATTTAGAAAACATCAGAATTGCCTAATTGGCAATTAACAACAAAATATAATTGTTAAAAAATAATAATTAGAAACTCAAACTCATAATCTAATTATCAAATAGATAATTAGACATCAACAAAATGATCAAATCAAACCATATCAATATACAATTTCAGAATATTGAATTGGCAACACGAAATAATTTCAGCAATTGAAATATCAATTTAAAATGTCAATTCTGTGTGGCTACAGTACACGCACGCGTGTACTGCCTCGCCACTACAGTATAAGATGTCATCATAACTCCAACTATTGACAGCAAACGTCAATTCTGTGTGGCTGCAGTACACACACGCGTGTACTGCCTCGCCACCACAGTAATGAAATACACAAAAGATCAACGAACCAAAATCAATGGCATCAACTCAAAACAAATGAACCGGACATCCATCAAACAGTGCATAGTGCACTGAAGATCTTGAACAAAGTTCGGGTGAAACAAGAACAATAAGTGGAACTGAAAACCCAATGAATCAAATGACACATACTCAAGTACCCAACGGTGATGCAAACCAAACTACAGCAGAGGAATAATATGAGCAATGCATGCTACATGAAGACCAGGCAGCATGACTCATGTGGGACTGCACATACAACCAGGCACAGCTACCATGACAACAAGGATGACATGGGTGAGCGTACGTAAGCAAAGAAATGACACACGCATATGCAATGTATAACAAAGTCGAGGCCCGAAATACATATACCGTGGCAACATGTTACAGTAAGGAACAACATGAAATGATGTTTGTATGCCAAAAGGTCAGAGGCAATGCAAAAACAAGTATCGATTAATGCAAACTATCTCGAACAAATACCCAAGTCAAGTGGATAACCAATGCAACAGCTCAGGTAAGTGAGCACTTCATGTATGTAGACCAAAGAGAAAAAGTAAACAATATATGCAGTGATACACAACAACAATGAAATGAAGTCTGTGTGAAAAGAACTCAAGTCTGGTGACATGATACTACATAGTGCAAACTACCCCACCATGAAAAAGGCAACAAGTGCAACAGTGAAATGAAGGGGGTAGCTGTCTCAAGCAATAGCAGGTCTACACATACATGAAGATAACAATACAGGTACAACTACAAGTGAGTAACAACAAGTCATGCATCAGTGAAACAATTCTACAATTGCATATAACCTCAATGTGCACATATGTACACAATGATACTACAATGACGAACAGAGCTACAGACCGACTAGTGCACAGCTAGAGATGATAGCAGCCTCAACACATGAATATACAAATCTGGTGATACAACAATAAAAATGAAACAAGAAATAGTACAGCAGCCTCCAATCAGTGCATCAGTGGGAATATCACCATGAAAAAGACAATATCACTAACAAAAGAAAGTCTCGACATACTTGTGAGAAACAACATCAACCAATAACGAATCAAATTACAAACTGCAACTGAAACAACAACTAAAATGTATGTTCTGCCAAGGCAATATTGAAAAAAAAATTTAAAGTAGCAATCTCAAATCAAAATCAAAACTGTGGCGAGTTCAACCAAATTGCAATGCAGTTCAAAATCAAGTCAGAGGCGAAGTCAATGCATATGTCACTGCTACATGTTTGCAAAGCACGGTGCCGGAATAAGTTTCAGAAATTAACATAGTTTCCAATGCATGCCTAAAAGTTTGCCGCGTTCAAATCAATGTTGAATAAATCAGAGTCAAGGATTCTCATATACAAAATCATACAACTGAAGTCAAATGCAAATCAAGCCGTAGTGGTCACGAGATACAACAGTGTCGAAATAACCAGAAAACAAGAAATCATCAACATCGAAACACAATTGAACTATCGAAGCACTATACCAAGCACGAATTAGATGTGAGTAAATCAAATTATTCACCTTAGTACGAAGCGTAGATGACGCAGCGGATGTAACGGATGACGACGAAATGTGGATTTCGTGTCAAACTAATCGATGAAACGATTAGATGCAGCGATATGAATCGATGAATTGAAGATACTAAAATGTCCAAATTCATTGATCACAAAGATACCGAATTTTAGCTATCTTCGGCACGTTGATCGCGCACGATACCGTGAAAGAAGATCTAAAATTCTACGTCGTTGATCAAGCGCACTTGATCCCGTGAATTGGCTTCAACAATCGTTGATTCGAGCGCACTCGAATAACCGAAGGTGGAGATAGGAGATCACACTCAACTACCAATTTAATGGAGGCACAAAGCTTCACAAAAAAAAGTTTATTCAAACATAACCAAGTAACAAATGACCCGACCGTGCCTATTTATAGGCGTTACAACTCAACACTAGGTCGTTATCGACCTAACAATTCACACAGCGACTCAACACAAGACATACGACCTAACATAAGTCGTTAGCGACCTAGACAGGCCCGACCTTACATCACGAACACAATACAACACTCATCCGACTTAATTACAATGCAACTCAACATATACAAGCGACACACGACTTAAACAAACGACATAAGAAACGCATTACAACAAGAGCGACTTACGACCTATACATAACACCACAAATGACTCAACATATTAACGATCCAAACAGCAGCGACTTAAGGGATGTGTCATTTGTAGTTAGCATGCGGTATATGGTCGTTAGAGACCTAACTTCAAGAGCGACCTAAAGATGATGGGCGATTCAAGCTTCAAAGCGGCTTAAGAACAAACGCTTCATTCTGCGTTGTGAGTTAGGTCGTTCGCGACCTTCTCTGAAGCGACCTAAGAAAAGAGTCAATCTAGAGCGACCTAACCATTCAAGCGACCTAGGACTGGAGCGACTTACACATAACTCACATAACTCGCTGTTCCTTAGTTTGCTATACCGTGGCTCCATTAGGTCATGGCTCGAAGGGTTGGTAATTTGAGGCAACGCTGCATCTTCATTCCTCGTTAACTCACAACCTTGTACACAGTTAGGTCGCACGCGACCTCCGAGTTTGCTAGGTCGCTCGCGACCTAAGAATTCATCAACCTAGGCTGCATCATCCTCCCCTGGTTGGGAAAAATTCGTCCTCGAATTTAAAAGTTCATTTCCATAATAAGGTATAAGATGTTTAACATTAAACACGTCAGAAGTGTACACATCCTCCGGCAAATTCAACCTATAAGCATTTTTCATTGATCCTTTTTACAATCTTTACAGGACCAATCTTTCGAGCTTTAAGTTTATTGTATGCTCTCACTGGAAAACGATCCTTTGTTAGTACGGCATATACTAACTCTCCTTCATTGAATTCAACACTTGTTCGCTTCAGATCCGCAAATCGTTTATACTTCTCATTCGTCTTCTCCAATCGTTCTTGAACGATTTTATGGCATTCTGTCAACCCATCAACAAAATCAGCAACTTGCTTAACTGCCCCCTTCGGTTGTGGTACTATCGTTAAATCCAATGGTCCCCTTGGTAAGCTTGAATATACAATCTGAAATGGACTGAATCCCGTACTACGGTTGAGAGCATGATTATGACCAAACTCCGCTTGACATAACTTCAAATCCCAACTCTTCGAATTATCTTTTACAAGACACCACAATAAATTTTCCAACGATCTGTTTACAACTTCGGTTTGTCCATCCGATTGCGGATGATAAGCACTACTAAAATTCAGCTTGGTTCCCACCATCTTCCACAAACTCAGCCAAAAATGACTCAAAAATCTGGTAACCCTCTCTGAAACTGTAGATTCTGGTAATCCATAAAGACGATAAATCTCTCTAAAGAACAACTGAGCCACATAAACTACATCTGCCGTCTTCTTACACGCAACAAAATGTACCATCTTCGAGAAACGGTCCACTACAACATATATAGAGTCTTTCCCCTTTGAGTTCTCGGCAAACCCAACACGAAATCCATGCTTACATCTACCCACGGTTTTATAGGAACATGTAAAGGCACATACAACCCCGCATTCGTAGCTGTCCCTTTCAAAACTTGACAAACATGACATCTTCGAACAAATTTCTCAACTTCCCGCTTCATCGATGGCCAATAATAAGACTGAGAAATCAACTGCAATGTGTGATCCCGTCCAACATGACCTTCCTCGTGCAACTCTTTAACAATCTTCATTCTCAAGCTGCAATCCGGTACGCATAATCGATTCCCTTTGAATAAGAAACCATCAACCAACACAAATTCATCAGTACTCCCATCCTTAACTTTCTCAATAAACTTTGCAAAGTATGGATCTTCTTCAAACAACTTTGGTAATAGTTCAAATACTGTCAGCTCAACCTTCATTGTCGTCAACAAATGATTCCTCCTGCTCAACGCATCAGCGACACGATTCGCCACCCCTGATTTGTGTTTTACAACAAAAGTAAACTGCTGCAAATAGGCAATCCATGATGCATGCCTTGCTAAAATCTTGTCTTGCCCTTGCAAATGTTTCAACGCCTCATGATTAGTGTAAAGAACAAACTCCTTTTGAAACAAATAATGTCTCCAGTGTTTCACAGCTTGAACAATCGTGTAAAACTCTACATCATATATACTATATCTCAACTTCGCTCCCGATAGCTTCTCACTGAAATACGCAATCGGTCTTCTATTATGACTCAATACTCTACCAATCCCAACTTTCGAAGCATCAGTATGCAACTCAAGCAACAACTGAAAATCCGGCAATACCAGAATTGGTGCTGACGTCAAAAGTGTCTTGATCTTCTCAAAAGCAATAATAATTAAATAGTAAAATAGACGGTAGTCAAAATAAATCTCGTCTATCCAATCCTTTAACAAGGAAATCAGATAACGGTAAATATAACACATAACAATGTTAAACAACAATCAGCAGATTCAAGTCATCAACAAGGATAAGTGAAAAGAATGTCAATGAAGATAATTTAGAAAACATCACAATTGCCTAATTGGCAATTAACAACAAAATATAATTATTAAAAAATAATAATTAGAAACTCAAACTCATAATCTAATTATCAAATAGATAATTAGACATCAACAAAATGATCAAATCAAACCATATCAATATACAATTTCAGAATATTGAATTGGCAACACGAAATAATTTCAGCAATTGAAATATCAATTTAAAATGTCAATTCTGTGTGGCTGCAGTACACGCACGTGTGTACTGCCTCGCCACTACAGTATAAGATGTCATCATAACTCCAACTATTGACAGCAAATGTCAATTCTGTGTGGCTCCAGTACACGCACGCGTGTACTGCCTCGCCACTACAGTAATGAAATACACAAAAGATCAACGAACCAAAATCAATGCCATCAACTCAAAACAAATGAACCGAACATCCATCAAACAGTGCATAGTGCACTGAAGATCTTGAACAAAGTTCGGGTGAAACAAGAACAATAAGTGGAACTGAACACCCAATGAATCAAATGACACATACTCAAGTACCCAACTGGTGATGCAAATCAAACTACAGCAGAGGAAAAATATGAGCAATGCATGCTACATGAAGACCAGGCAGCATGACTCATGTGGGACTGCACATACAACCAGGCGCAGCTACCATGACAACAAGGATGACAAGGGTGAGCAGTTGTAAGCAAAGAAATGACACATGCATATGCAGTGTGTAACAAAGTCGAGGCCCAAAGTACATATACAGTGGCAACATGTTACAGTAAGGAACAACATGAAATGATGTTTGTATGCCAAAAGGTCAGAGGCAATGCAAAAACAAGTATAGATTAATGCAAACTGTCTCGAACAAATACCCAAGTCAAGTGGATAACCAGTGCAACAGCTCAGGTCAGTGAGCACTTCATATATGAAGACCAAAGAGCAAAAGTAAACAATATATGCAGTGATACACAACAACAACGAAATGAAGTCTGTGTGAAAAGAACTCAAGTCTGGTGACATGATACTACATAGTGCAAACTACCCCACCATGAAAAAGTCAACAAGTGCAACAGTGAAATGAAGGGGGTAGCTGTCTCAAGCAATAACAGGTGTACACATACATGAAGATAACAATACAGGTACAACTACAAGTGAGTAACAACAAGTGATGTATCAGTGAAACAATTCTACAATTGCATATAACATCAATGTGCACATATGTACACAATGATACTACAATGACGAACAAAGCTACAGAACGACTAGTGCACAGCTTGAGATGATAGCAGCCTCAACACATGAACAAACAAATCTGGTGATACAACAATAAAAATGAAACAAGAAATAGTACAGCAGCCTCCAATCAGTGCAGCAGTGGGAATATCACCATGAAAAAGACAATATCACAGACAAAAGAAGTCTCGACATACTTGTGAGAAACAACATCAACCAATAATGAATCAAATTACAAACTGCAATTGAAACAGCAACTAAAATGTATGTTCAGCCAAGGCAATATTGAACAAAGAATTTAAAGTAGCAATCTCAAATCAAAATCAAAACTGTGGCGAGTTCAATCAAATCGCAATGCAGTTCAAAATCAAGCCAGAGGCGAAGTCAATGCATATGTCACTGCTACATGTTTGCAAAGCACGGTGCTGGAAAAAGTTTCAGAAATTAACAAAGTTTCCAATACATGGCTAAAAGTTTGCCACGTTCAAATCAAAGTTGAATAAATCAGAGTCAAGGATTCTCATATACAAAATCATACAACTGAAGTCAAATGCAAATCAAGCCGTAGTGGTCACGAGATACAACAGTGCCGAAATAACCAGAAAACAAGAAATCATCAACATCGAAACACAATTGAACTATCGAAGCACTATACCAAGCACTAATTAGATGTGAGTAAATCAAATTACTCACATTAGTACGAAGCGTAGACGAACACAGTCAAGCGGCCGAAGTTATCTCACGAGACGCTCAACAAAGCAAGGAGATTGAACTCCATCGAGCATTCCAAGATCGAATGGTTGCGCGTCGAAGCCGTGGAGAACTCAAATCAAGCAGCCGAAACCACTATAAATCGAACCCTAATTTGAAGAAGAGGAACGAATACGAATGAGCCACCATTTTTAATTTCGTTCATGTGTTTTGATTTTTAGGTTTAGGGTTTTCCAAATGAAAAAGTGGAACGGGTACTGGATTTATCACGGCATCAAACAAAAAAATATGGGCTAAAATTAATTTTTAAAGCCCAATAACATTTAATTAAATTTTTAAATGAATTCAACCGAATTCAAATTCCAACAGTAATTAGCTACCGATTTAATTGTCTAATGACGATGATCAATCGATACGAAACCTCGGGTTGTTACAATCCAACTCGATAATGCAACTGCAACTCCATCTCCAAACTAAAGATAGCTCGAACCATCATCAATGCTGAAGTGAAGCAACTCGATCCAAATGCGATTGCCAAAAAACCAAAGATTTCGAAGGCTATTGAGTCTATACCTAATATTTGATTATCTGAAAAAAAACCCAACTGTGGACTGCCCGTGTGGAAAATTATGGGCACACAGAGTTTAGGAAGGGAACAATAAACTCCGGGTCAGTCATGGGACTGCTAGAGCAAATAAAAACATTTGGTTTGAACAAAAGGAATTAAAATGAAATCCATATTGCTTTTTGGAAAATGAAACTACAACAAGGCCTCCCGGCACACACACCATGCAATCACACACTTGGGGGAGATTTTGCCTTATGATAGTCAAACATGCTTACTACGCAAAAAATATTTGATATTATTATTAGTGCATAGTGGAAAACATTTCGAAAGGATAATATTAATCTTAGCCAGCATACGTACCATTATAGTATGCCTACTATAACTACCATGTTAAATGGAAGGTTCTACAACTAAAACCGTACAAGACGCGTATTGGATGATTGGATTTTCCAACAAATGGTCAGGCCAAGGAACTTCCCATTGCCACATGGGTATGCCTCTGGAGGGACGCCCCGAGAACCTACCCGGATCTCTACCAACACAAGGCCGGTTTACTCCCTTCCCAGGAGTAGAACCTAAGATATGCCACCCCCGGTCGTTTGCGACCTTTATCCAAGGTACCTCAATCAAAAAGCAACATCTCACAGTAATAAAATTTACCATGTCCATATGAGTTAAGTATTTGGGCTCCATACCATGATACCACCCTTTTCCAGAAGGAATGGACATACCTTAGGGGTGCGACCCCTGTAACCTTGCTGCATCTTTCCTGTTTCGACCATTTTTCGGGGGTGTGAGGTCCTGATGCAGTCTCGTCCACAAAGCTACGCTTTTCACAAAGACATGCTTTGATCAACCAATGATCAGTAGCACTTTGTATGCCATATTACCAAATTGGGAATGTATCACTAGTAACCATCAACTACATAACCTCTGAGTTCGTACGTCCCAAAGAAGGGTGTTATGCTAAGAGAATAATTCTCCGCCACCAAACAGAAATGTATTTGATAGAAACCAGCATTACGTCTCAAAGTGTAATGTCAGACATACATCCATACAAGTATGTTACGGGTTTGAAGAGAACCTAAGGCACTTTCGAAGAAGCCTTTGCATATTCGGATAATTCCTAATCAGGTCCGGACTCCCCATCACATATGGAGATCTCTATACAAGGGACCAGTCGGTGTAGAGACATTCGACGAGTTATCCTTTCACTTTCGAAAATATCCGGTCTTCACCAGCGGTCTTCAAATGCGATCCATATCATCGTATCATTATTCGAAATGGGTTATATGATACAAAGGTCCTCTTTCGGCTAAACCGAATAACGAGTGCAATATTTAAAAACATATGGATATTGGGGTTTCAGTTAAGTCACAACTTAAAACCCAAACTTTCTTTTCAAATGGTTTAAAACAAATTACCATTTTCAAATCTTTAAACAAAAAGATTCACTTCACAAAGTTCATCCAGATTTCACAAAGATTCATTTACAGCTTTTCCAAACAATTTTCCTTTTCTAATCGGATTAACTCATCCAATTATTAAATCACAGATTAAATTTAGAGCTTTCAAAACTATTTCCAAAGTTGCATTCATAACTTTCAAAACAGTTCCCATTTAAATCTTTTATGTAAAAGATACACCATTTAAATCCTCTTCAATTTCAAAACAAGGTTCAACCATCTTTCACAAAGATTCATTCATAGCTTTCAAAAATATTTCAATTCCATTTCAAACTTGAAATCTTTCAACACAAATTGGAAATCCTTTATTTATATGAAAGCTATTATTATTTGAAAACAAATAGTTTTCGTTTTCGAAAAACTCCGATTACATTTATAAAAGTTAATGTCCTTGGGTCAAATTCAAATTCCTAAAACAATACTTTTAAATTGGTTTAAAACCCATATAAACACATTTATAACTTGTATAACATTTTTAAACCATATTTTCCAAATATAGAATTCACTTTCAAATTTTGAATTCAAGTTTAAATCAAATTATTTAAATTTCAAAACTTAAGCAAGTTATTCAAAATTACTTTCATCTTCAGAACTTCTTTTCAAAAGCTTTTACATTTAACCCAAATCCAATTTCAAAACCATTTGAATTCAAAGTTCAATTTTAAAACTATTTCAAAAATCTATGACTTAACCAACTTCCTCGTGCAATCCATATTTGTGTGTGCATGGTGTAGTCCTGGGGTTTTACACAGTAGTGCAACATCATCAATCATTACAGATTTAAACACAGCAATATCGATAAGTGGTATAATCCTATAACGCTTATCTATATACACAAAATCACAGATAGATAACATAAAATGCATTACAGATAAATAAATTACATTCCACAGCTCAATCACATTACAAAACATCACATATCAGGAATATCACACAATTCAAACATTCCATACCATCCAAACAACCATAAGTATGATCATTAAGTCATCTGATTAATTTAAATTAGATTGGTCAGTTATGAATAAATTTCTATTCATGATTAATTAATAATTAATTAATTACAAACCATTACCATTAGTTATCCCTTAATTATTAATTAATTAAGCTTTAATTAATAATTAATCCTTTGATTAATTACCCTAATTAATTACAATAATTAATTAATTAATCCTTAATTAATAATCATCCCTTAATCACTTTCATTAATTAAATAATCCTTTAAATTATTAATTATTCTCAAATTAATTGCCTCAATTAATTAATCTCATTATTTGATTATTCTTTAAATTAATTAATTTTAAATTAATAATTACTTAATTAACTATAAAATAAATCATCCACTAATTATTAATCATCAAGTAATTAATCCCTAATTATCCTCTAATTAATTATTCTTGAATTACTTGATTAATCAAACAAATTTACCTTAATTACTTTTATTAAGTAATTAACTTTAAGTAATTAATTTCCTTTAACAAATAAATTTAGACTTTTGAAGTTAATTAACCATCAAAACATTCTTTATATTAATTAACTAACCTTTAATATTATTAAGTTTATTTAAAATAAACTTTTAAAATAAAAGTTATATTTGTTTTAAACCATTTTCAAACTTGGTTAATTAAAACAATTTCATTCAAAAGGCTTCTCAACAAATTTTTAAAACTTAGATAACATCTACATGAAAAGAGAATTGGTTTTAACAAAAATTAGTTTCCAACAATTTTGATTTTCTTTAAAATTTTAAACTGCTTTTTGCATTACATCGGATAACCCGAGAAAATGCTTATTCTACCCGAGCTCAAACAAATTCTCCCGATTATTCACACAAGCCAAGCCTCATGCAATCCTTTGCATTGACTCGACTTCGAGTCTAAGCACCATCAGGCTCGAGCAAGAACCCGAGAAACCCTTTCTTCTTCCTCGATCCTAAAACCACCCAGACACAAATCGCGTGCACATGTATGTACACCATCACTCCGACCATTACTGGTCATCGTCGAGTTTCCCAACAAGTCGCCTATGAACCCAGTACTCCGACCACCCAAATTGCGTTAACAAAGTCGAACTCGAAATCGAACCAATTTTCAAACTACCTGGAACCCAATGCTCGTTTGGAAAAACCCTCCTCCTCGCCGCCACACGCCACCAGAAACCACACCATTCTGGCTGAAGTTGCTTCGACCCACCACGAACTCAACCCCCCGGTGCGATCGTCTGAATCACTGTGTTAACGACGAAATTTGCCTCACGATTATCGTCGACAAAGTATAACACTTAAATCCTAAATCGATTCATTTCTCCAACCATAATGAATTTAAAATATTTCTTGCATTTTTCCTGCAATCCTTGATCATTCCAGCACTTATTGACGCGATCCCGAGATTCAACAATTGTTTAATTACCAGAAATTAGCAAAAATCCACTTTCCGTTCATCCAACTCATACAACCCCAAATCGCCACTAAAAATTTTGATTTTCATTTTAAAAACCAGCATTTTCGAAATGAATTTTGAATGATGTAATTCAATCTGGAATTCATGCAAGTTGAAAATTTGATAAATCTGGATTTACACTGTTCTTTCTTCTTTTAGACAGCAACTCCTTCATATTAAATTTGAAATGCATTTTTAAAATCTAGGTATGGTAATTCCAAACATATTTTGTTTTGACATCATTAGCTAAAAATGATCAGAGCAAGTGAAGTTGAATTTTGAACTTAGTTATAACCTGTACTTTTATAACAGAGGCCTGATTTCCTATTACCAGAGATATGCACACAAATTGTATACACACACAGGCACAACACATAACCATATCATCATATAACTTCCAAGATAAACATATATGAAAACCAGATTGTTCAAGCAGATCTCAGGTAAAAGAATAAGTTTACTCACCTGAATGAAGTTTGAACAGAGAGGAACGGGTTTTGAAATAGACTTATATACTAAGAATTTGTTGATCTTTGAACCACTGGAACTTGTGATTTTATTGATGAATTCCTTCTATTTTATTTTTTTCCTTCTTATTTTGCTCTAGATTTGAAACTTCCAGGTTTTGAATTTGTATTTCTAGCTTTCCAGAATTTCCTTTTATTTGCTAAATCTATTTCTCAGGTTTTAAATGATTTGCTTTTGCTCTGATTTTAAACTTCCAGACTTTGATTTCAGTTTTTGCTCTTAGAATTTATTTTGCAGGTTTAAGACTAAAGAAGATTTGATTTTGAATTTAGATTTTTTTTTCAATTACTTATACAATTTATAAATAAAATAAATTGAAACAATAAATAATCATACATACATATATTTTAATTTCAATTTAATCCAATTTTATTTCTAATTTTTTCTTAAACTTCAAACCAAATTATATTCATAATCTAAAATTTTTGTTTATCCTGGAAATTTCTTATCAATTTACCGAAAATTCACAATTTAATTACAAAAATTAAATTAATTTCCAAATCAAACTTGGCTAAAATCAGGGAATATTATAGATTCCCCCCTTAAGAAATTTCATCCTCAAAATTTGCAAGACAGGGAGACAAACAAAGGATGGATACACAAAGATGGAGAAACAATTTTCCAGGAAAAACTGGATATCTATTCTACATTTGGCTTAAATCAGAATATCAACAATATGAGAACAAACTCATTTGTTGCTACATAAGATATCCGGGTCACCAAATCTATGAAATAAGCAGGGCACTGGTTAGCCCGAACGGATAACCAACCATTAGTAGAATATGTCGGACCCAAAAGAACAAATGAATAGATTCAATCTTCCACAATTCTCAAATGTATTCCGAACTCAGGTCGGAATACCCTAAAGTTTACACCAGCTTGTCCCTCTTTGGACTTAGACCCGCACCAGAAATTACAATAGAATTTAAAATTTGGTTTTAATCGAAATCGTTTTATCGATACAAATTAATCTAACTTCATAATTTAATTTACCAATTTTATTCCAATAGAATTTTAAATTCATTAAAGTTTAAAACGAAAAGCTGATAGAGAACGGATAAGGAGAATATGAATTAGAAAACTTATCTACAATGATTTAATCAATTGATAGAGAACGGATAAGGAGATTTATTATCAATTGATAGAGAACGGATAAGGAGAACACAAGGAAGGTTTACTCCCTTCCCGGGAGTAAAACCGAAGATATGCCACCCCAGTCGTTTGCGACCTATATCCGAGGTATCTCAATCACAAAACAAAATCACACAGTAATAAAATTTACAGTGTCCACATGAGTTAAGTATCTGGGCTCCACATCATGGTACCGCCCTTTTCCAGAAGGGAATGACACACCCTAAAGGGAGCGATCCTCATAACCTTGCCACATCTTTCCTGTTTCGACCATTTCTGGGGTGTGAGGTCCTGATGCAGCCTCGTCCATAAAGTAACGCTTTATACAAAAGCCATGCTTTGATCAACATATGATAGCACTCAGCATGCCACACTACCAAATTGGGAGTATATCACTGATAACTCTGAGCTCGTACGTCTCAAAGAAGGGTGTTAAGCTAAGAGAATAAATTCTCCGCCACCAAATAGAAATGTATTTGATAGAGATCAGTTTTGATCTCATAGTGTAGTGTCATACATACAACCATACAACTCTGTTCCGGGTTCGAACAAAACCGAAGGCACTTCCGAAGAAGCCCTTGCAATCCGGGCATCCACAATTCCGATCGGACTCCCCATCACATATGAAGAACTCTATACTAGAGCAACTCAGTGCAGAATCAATCGACAGGTTATCCCATCATTCTTGAAGACACCCAGTCTTCACCACCAGTCTTCAATTGCATTCGTTGTATCACTATTCGGAATGGGTTATATGACACAAGGTCCTCTCCCGGCTAAATCGAATAGTGAGCGCAATTATTTAAAACATATGGATAATGGGATTTCTGTTAAGTCACAAATTTAAAAACCCAAAATCTTTCTTCAAATGGTTTAAACAAATTACCATTTCAAATCTTTAAACAAAAAGATTCGTTTCACAAAGTTCACCCAGTTTCACAAAGATCCATTCATTAATTTTCAAACAATTTCTATTTCAATTAGGATTAACTCATAAAATCTTTAAATAAAAGATTTAACTTATCGCTTTCAAACCGTTTCCAAAGATTTATTCATAACTTGGAAAACCACTTTCATTTTAGACTTGAAACCTCTTTAACGCAAATTGGAAATTAATTTCTTATGTGAAAGCTTTTATTATTTGAAAACAAATAGTTTTCGTTTCAGAAAAAATCCAACTATATTTGCACGAGTTAAAGCCCTTGAATTAAATTCAAATTCCCAAATCAATGCCTTTAAAATGGTTTAACCCATATATAACTTGTACAACATCTCTAATCCCTAGTTTCCAAACATAGAATTCAATTTCAAATTCTGAATTTAAGTTTAAATCAAATTATTTAAACTTCAAAACTTAATCAGGTTATTCAAAAATAAATTTTGTCTTTGAAATTCCTTTCCAATTTTTTTTTACTTTAATCCCAATCCATTTCCAAAACCATTTGGATTCAAAAATTCAATTTTTTTTAAAACTATTTCAAAAATTTGTGACTTAACCAATTTCCTCGTGCAATCCATATTTGTGTGTGTATAGTGTAGTCCAGGGGTTTCACACAATAGTGCAACAACATCAATCATCACAGATTCGATTATATCAATATCGATAAGCAGTATAATCTTATAACGCTTATCTTCATTCACAGATTCATAGATAAAGTAAATTTATCAATCACAAAGATTCACCATTATGATTTGATGTGGGTTTCGGATAACCAACTGAAATCCGACTCCCTGTCGCATCGAAATTCAAATGTCATTTTACGGGCCAAGGGGTTTTCATATTCATACAACAGTATATTCATCACAGATATAACAGCTCAGTATAAAGCATTCCATATTACATAGCACTACATCACATATCAAATATATCAATCCATCACACAACATTCAATAACAATCAACCATCTTCAATTAAGATAAATAACTCGTGTGGTTTTAAATTTATCAACCATAAAACTACCTTCATTAGTAATCTTTAATTAATGATTTATTATCATTAATTTCAGTTGATTAAATCTTAATCTCCTTCATTAATTAATCATTCCTTAATTAATTATCTTAATTAGTTAACCCATAGTTGTTAATTAATTAATTAACTCTTAATTACTTTTATTAATTAATTACTCCTTAATTAATTAATAATTAATTACAAATTAATAAAACTTAATTATTTATTAAATTAATCTTTAATATTAAATAATTACTTTTAAAATAATTATATTAACAAATCATTAATTACTTAATAAATTAAAAGATAAATCTTTTTATCTTTATTAATCACTTTGGATATTTTACAAATCGTGCTTAATCATCATCCTCATACATTAGTTGCTTAAAAAAAGTTAAGATATATTAAATAACTTTTTACCTTAGTTACCCTTTTAATTACATTATTAATTTAATATCACTTTGAAAAATTATCGTATTTAAATCCTTAATTGATTCCATCTTTTAAATCAAAATCATCATATTAAAACATGATTTAAATATTTTGAGAATTTTGAAAACAAAAACTGTTTACATATCAAGCTCGAGACCTGCTTTGAGTTTAACTCGAGAATATTGCCTATTTACTTTGAATCTTTCTGAAAATCAACCCGATTGCCACATTTCAAACTTGAAATTTTTTCTAAGTATTTTTACCCAGCGCGTTAAATTTTTTACTCGAGTTATAACTCGAGCTTGAACCCTTTCTCTCCCGATATTTTCTTCGAGTCGAACCCTTCTTCCCCAATCTTCTTTCCACTGACACAAACCAAAACGCTGTGCACATGCACAATCGAAAATGCCACCTCCAGTCGAAGCTCCAACCACCCTCGAGTCGACGACAACTCACCTGAACCCCACAAGCACCCAGAAACCCATCACGTCGACGAATTTGCGAATGAGCTTTCTAACCCAGGTTGCATCAGAACGAGCACCAGAAAAACATCTTGCCACTTCACCTCTGGCCATCAGAGGCCACAAAAATCTAACTGAAGCTTCGCCTTGATCACGTGCCGCTATCCTCACCGAAGCGATCAACTCCGGTGGCCTGACGAAAACGCGGCGAACTACTTTTCTGCTGCAATCAAATGGTGTGTTACAACCCTAGTTCAGCGATATCTGATCACCACGATGTTGTATAAATTCGATCAACAATTTCTTGATGATCCCAGATTATCCACCAAACTCCAAACATGATCATGAGATTCATCATAACCCCTATCACCTTGAATTGCCCAGAACTCTTTTCACGTTCATCTTCCAAATTCTCGAAATTTACTAAGTTAAAAACCATGTTATTAACATCAAAATTCATGATTTCCTAACACGATTCAAATCCTATAATCCAATCATGAAATTTCAATACTTGGTTTCCTGGTAAAAATGATTTTTTTACAGCCATTTCTTATTTTCAAAATATTTATCAATTATTTTAACTGGAATTTATTTTTAAAAATGATATTACACATATTCAAACATTTTTCATATAGAAACCATAATCTAATTTCGTTTGGATAAAAAGATATGGATTAAATTAGGTGAACTGAAGTTTGAATTATAAATAGAGCAGTATGTTCAAACAGACATGCATATCAAAGGAATCCAAAATCATTTCCAGTAAAATATCTTATTAATTTTTACTTACAAATATTTTTAAAAGTGGCATTAGATTAATATGAACAAATTTTCTTTAAAGATTAAAGCATAACATCAATTATATAAGGAGGATTTAAATTTAAAAAAAAATAGGTTAGCCTATACTGTTTAAATAAAAGTATATAAACAGATACATAGACATTCAAAAACATGCATTCACATCCATTCATTTCCATAGGAAAACCAAAATATGAATATGGGTTTTGAGGGTTTTCTCACAAACAACAATAAACAGATTCAAGGTTGAAGGTTTGCTCACCTTGGGTGGGAAAGACAAGAGAGGAACCTGAGCCTGGAAATGGTCTGGGATTCGAAACTGAAATTGAGCATTTTGAAAGCTGAAATCTTTAAATTGTTTTGCAACTAGAACTTGTTTTGTTGAGATGATTTTTGAATTCACTCAAGCTTTTAAGACTAGTTGTTTGAATTTTCTCAAACATCAGGTTGCAGATTTGAAAACTGCTGATAAATGTGATTCTCTGGTTTGTTTTTTAGATTTGATTCCAAAATCATCTGTTGCTTTTGAACTTAGAATTGAATCTGATCTACTTCTTTGAATCGAGTTGGAGATGTCTTTGAATCTTGGCTACCAGATTAGAAAAGTTGAAAACAGATTTTAAACTGCTTTGTTATTTTGAATTTCTCCCTGGTCTGATTAAAACTGAACTTGTTTGCTTTGGGTCTGAGCTTTAGAATTTGTTTTTCAGGTTTGAAGAATTGAAAAGAGAATAGCTTGGTTTCTATGCATGTTTTCAAAATTTTGATTCAAAGAAAACAAAACAATTTCCTTTTGCCACTTGTTTGATTTCACACTTCATGCTTTTACACTTGTTTAATTTCTTATTGCATGGTTAACACTTGTCAAAACAAACCATTTTATGTTTATATCCTTGTACAAAATTTTATTTGTAAACCATGATTTAAACCTCAACTTTAATAAATTCGCAAATCATGTTTATTGATTTATGAATTCTATCTTTAATGTTTAATATATATATATATATATATATATATATATGTATATATATATGTATATATATATATATGTATATATATATATATATATGTATGTATACTTACAAATTATATTGAACTCCTTAATTCAAATTATTTTGTAAGTTTGTTTCTAACCCTCATTTCATTTTCATTTATAAATATGTTTTACATTAATATGTTTATTGTAAAAAGGTATATTCATAACAAGGCCTTTATATTTATTCTAACTATATTTTAAGCACTACAAATAATATTTTAAATATAACTTTATATCATATTTCTTATCTAAATAAATACATCTCTTTATTAATCATTTATTTAATCTTTTAAAGCAAAAGATGATTTTTTTTACAAATTTTAATTTGCACATGAATAAATAATTTATTCTGGTCTTTTTAAAAATTTATAATCAAATTCAAACATCATTTTAAATTTATAATGCATTTTTAAATAATTAGAAACAAATTCCTATTACTTAAAAATAAGATTTTAAATCCAATTTAATTTCAATATATTTATTTATAAATTACTTATCCTTAAATTTCAAGCAAAGTTCTACTAAAAATCTAAAATATTTATTTATTCGAGAAATTTCCTAATTAATTCACAATTAATTCCATAAATAAATTCAAAAATTAAATTAATTTCCAAATTAAACTAGGCTAAAATTCGGGAATGTTACATAACCCGTGGTTATAACTTAAAAATAATATTTTATACTTCAAAATAAAATATCATTTCAATCCAAATCTTTGTCAAAATAAAGATTAAATCATTTCCAAACCATTTCAATATATCAACATACCATATCTTTCAAATTCAAATATTTATCAAAACAAATATCAAGTCATTTCTAGCCATTTCAATATATTAAATTATCATATCCTTCCAAAACTTCCTTTCAAATCATTTAATACATTAAAATATCATATCCTTTCAAAATTTCAACTCTAAATCATTTTAATATCAAAATATCATACCTTTTAAAACTTCATTTTCAAATCATTATATAAGTTCAAATCCAAATATTCAACTTTGAATACCTTCTAAATTCAAGATAACATTCATTCATTATCCTTTTAAATGACCTTTTAAAATGATTTATATTCCATCAAACTAATTCATTTAAACCATTTGAAAGTGGAGTTATTATACTTTCAAATTAAGTATTCAATTCCCAAAGTTTCAAACCATTTTGAGCTCATTTGCTTAGTTAAAAACCATAAACATTGAAAATTTCAGCCTTACACAGCATTTAGAAAAAGCTATTATAATATACTTGAAAACATTTTAATTCAGCAAAGACAGCATTTAAAACTGCTGATAAATCTCATTTTAGTTGAATTTTTTAGTTTAAACCAGCAAAGACAGCATTTCCAGAAATGCTGTAATAGCTCAGGTTTCAAATTAAAGGTTTTTATTAATTTCAACAAAGGCAGCAGACCACTACAGCATTTACAGAACTGCTGTAATAGGCCTTTATTAAGTTTTTAGCCTTTTAGTTTACTTCAGCAACTACAGCATTTCAGAGCTGTTGTAATAGCCTTTTTATTAGGTTTTTAGTTCATTTACAGAAACTATAGCATTTCTCAATGCTATTAAAAGTATTTTCCACATTTTGGTGTATTTCCAGCAAATAATAAACTTCAATTTAAACCCTTTAAACATCATAGAAACATATTTTAACATTCAACAATGTTTATTAACATACCTTTAAAATACGATTTTTATAAAATATATTTCTTATAAATAAATCAAATTTTTCAATAAATTTACTTATTCAAGTGTATAATTTCTGTTCCTTCACATATGCAATTTATTAACATTTACATTTTTAAATTTCCATTTCACAAATTAAACTCAGTTTCCAATTGATTTCATTTAACTAAAACCTTTAATTAAACCAAATTTCACATTTCCAAGTCAAGTTGTATTTTAAAATTACACATTTAAGCATTCATTTATTTAACCATTTAAATTCATAGAAAGATCAATAATACTTTAATAAATCACTTAAATTCAAATTTAAATCAAATTATCATATCTACCATTTTCCAAATTAAATTAAATTTCCATTTTATTTATATAACTTAAATATCATTTTTAACCAAAATTCCAAATTTCCAAACTTAAGTTATATTTCAATAATCCAATTTAACCATTCATTAATTACATTTTTAACTCATAGAAAAAAAATCATAATTTCTTTATTTTAAAACATTTCAAAATCTATTTAAATCAATTTTCATAAATTTATATTTTAAAATACTTGGAATATCCAAAACACTTTATAAAATAACCACGGGCCTGTATATAGTTTTCTAACCTAGGTCAAGTGATACGGATATATATCATTTCAATCCGCAGTTTAAAAAGAAAAATCCGGGTTCTATCATTTCAAACCCGCAATCCCAAGTTAAAATAAATAAATAAAAATCGTTCAGGCCTATCATTTCAGCCCATAATGATTTTACCTATTCTAAAGTCTGTTCGGGTATGTATCATTTCAACCCATAGTGAACCTAACAGTTATAAATGAACAGTTAACAACATATAACAGCAACAGATGAGATGATATGTAAATTAATAGGTTTAACATCATATATAAATAATCACAGGCAGTTATAATATCATATATAATTCTACACATTCAGTTGTTGTTGCTTCACAATTGCATAAGTATAAAATGTTGTGTGAGATTTACTCACCTCTTTGTGCTGGAGATAGCGAATCAAATGAAACAAATAGATTCCCAAAGGCACGATGACACAACAATAGATTCAAGTGGATGAGAGTCAAGCTTATTGATCTTGTACACAACCCATGAACAAAACCAAAATAAAGTTATAATTCAATACAACATTAAATTGAAATAACTTTGGAATAAAAAGCAATATAGAAATGAATACTTTTGCTTTGCTTTCTACACTCATATGCTCGGCCTAAGGGTTGATTTGGTCGGGTTTTGGCATGACTTTGGCTCAGGTTTGGGTTCAAAGAGGCACGGCTACAAGGTGATGAAGTGGGTAGGAGTTACAATGTAGAGAATATAAAAGGTTAAGGCATACATATGAGTTTTGGTGCACCACAAGGCTCGGCCACATGCATTGTTTGGCTCGGCCATTCATTTTTCAGATCTGGATAGAGGCTATGATGATATGTAGTGGTGGTAGCAAGGCGGCGGCTAGAGGTGGTGGCCAAGGTGATGGATAAAGGTATGTTGCAACTAGTGGTGGCTATGCATGTTTTCAAGAGGATGTTGTTATGTTTTGTGGAGTTTTTGTGGTGTTAACATCTGAAGCAAGTCACGGCCAGAAGTAAACAAGTGGAGGGGAGGGTGGTGAGGCCGTGGATGATGGTGGTGTTGGTCGTAGAGGTGGTGGAGGAGTCATGGCCGATCAACACTATGAAGAAGCAAGGCAAAATATTAATAAAACAAGAAGAAAAGTAGAAAAATATGAAGGAAGCCATTACCGAACTTCTTAGCCATGAAATAGAAATGAGAGGCATAATTTTTCACGTGAATTATGAATGAGAAACTCATGGCTATGGTATTGAAGTGCACGGCCAAACATGAGCAAGTGAAAGGACAAGAAAATGAAAGGACTAGCAAAAGAAAGGTCTTAAGTTAAAAGCTTTTTAAACTCTTCACACTTCTTTTTCTTTAATTCAATGAAAACAAAAATAAAATCATAAATTCACTTTAAAACCGAAAAAAAGTAATATAAAATAAAAATAAATAATAAAGTTGAAAGAAAATGGAAAAAGAACTAAAGAAACTGCTTAAAATTCAAAACAGGGTTCAAAATTTACAATTAAATCATCATTGGCTTTGGAAAAATATCTACTTCATTTTAAAAATATTCCAAAGCAAAATTTTGAAATAAAATAATTTCTTAAACATATTCAAAGTGAAATAAATAATTAAATTTATAGAAATCAAAAAAATGATTAAAGAAATTGTTTAAAAATTGGAAACGGGACTTGAAAATTACATATGAAATACCAATAACTTTGGAAGAATTTCTATTTCACTTTAAACAAATAAAATGTCAAATAAATAAAATAAATGGGGAACAAAATAAAGTAGGAATGAGAATAAAATAAGATCTTGAAAAAATAGAAAAATAAATAAAGAATTCCTTAAATCAATTGAACCTGGAAATTAGAAATTGTAAAAAAAATACAACTGACCCTGCAAAATGTCAATTACACTTTCAAAAATGTTTTAAAACCAAAATATATACAATACATGTTATTTACCCATATAAACATAAATTAGAACATTACATAACCAAATAAAATATTATTTATATAATTTAAAATAAACAACAAATATAGCAAATTTCACACAATAGTTAAAAAGACATAACTTTCACAGTATAAATCAGATTTCAACGAAATGAAAAGTAGTATTCTTAAAATTTTATTTACTTTCATAATAAAATATAAAATTCAAATTTTCAAACTTTCGAATTTTTAAATTTAAAAGTCAAAGTTGATCATATTGACAAAATACACTTTTTTGTAAAATATTCTATTTAATCATGTTCGGAATTCTAATTCATATCAAAATCAAAGTTTATATTTGAAATAACAAAATTATCTAAATTAAATAAATAAAACAAAGTAAAATCAAAATTCAATTAAAAAATTATAAAATACAGGGTTGTTACACTAGAGTGCCAAATACTATCCAAAAAGTCCCATACCGCCTAGTGAACATTCAAGTATTTACTAGAAGCTAATAAATCTTATTCGTTACAGATACCACGGGAAAACCTAAACTATATTCTCTTAAGGATCCATTGGCCTTGCTAAACACCAAAATAGAATACAAACCTAAACTGTTAAATACTTCCTAATAACAATCACAAGAATTTAACTAAGGCATCCCTTACTACCTGGTAAAATTCAAGTATTCACTGATGGGCTAGTATGTATCACTCGAACATTTTATTCAATGAGTTGTACTATATTTGTTGAAGAATTACTCGACATCATTTAAACCAATCGGTAACACAATGTCAAATATTAGTACTCCCCATATTTTAGAACAAAGATCTCAAAACATCTATCTTATAAAAATTTATAGTTTATGTATCCAATTCTATAATCTCCATATAGGAAATGATTTTAAATACTTTATTTATAAACTTATCTCTAGACTTCTCTTTTAAAATACATAATCTCATTTATTTCCTAAATATGCAAGTATACGTTTTCCATAGAAACAAGAAACCAATATTTCACTTTTAATGTCAAAATATTTCATACACACACACAAACACACGCACACACATGTTCCATATTCCTTTTTAAAGATCCATAGTACACAAGTTATTTTCTAAAGGTTACACATAAAAGTAATCTCTTTTTATTTTATCAAAAAATAATAATAATAATCCAACCTATATTGGTGTTTAAACACTTGTTTAAATAAAACATTTAGTTTATAAATTTACTGAAACCACATGATAAAGATCCAAAATATTTCTTACTAACAAGATATACTATAGGTATGTAATTACTCATAAAACCAGTTATAAAATAATTAATTTAGAAAATATGTTTGATATTTGTAAACATAAATAACTCTCTTTTATGAATATATATATATATATATATACACGTAATTGGTGTTTATATTTCAAAACAAATGCCAACCCTTTAAATCAAACTAATTCCATACCCATAACACTAAAGAATACATTACTATACATCACAAGATTATAACAACAAATTGGTCTATAGGGTTTGATTTCTATATCATCTCCTAACATTTTTTGTTAAATAATCAAACTAATGAAAGCAAATGCCAAAAGGGTGGCAACAGAGAACATAAGACATAAGAAACAACAAAAACAAATAGGACGATGAATGAGACAACAAGGGGGCAAATCAGAGGCTTTCACCAGGAACTAAAATAGCTACAAGAGATTGCCACCGGTGCATCGACGGTACTCAATCTGTCCACCAGTGGGGATGAATCTTAGATCTATTTCAGCTCCAGAAGTCCTTCGGTGGATCTCGATGATGGTGGCTATTTTTTTAGGTTTCGTGCAGATTTGAGGTGTATATACAACCATTTCAAGTCATGCAAAACACATAACATCAATTTGCTTATCAATTCTATTAATTATATATGGCCATGACTTTCAGCAAACAACAAACAAAACTTGAAAAACATTTGTATACTTATCTTAATGGTTTATGTATATTCAAAAAATTAAGAAATATTTCCCATTTCGTACAATTCTAAAAATCATTTATAAATTCCTTTAAAAATCTCTAAAACCCATTTATAAACTATTTATGAATCTCTAAAACCATTTATAAACTCTTTATAAATTATTTCTCAAGTCATTTATAAACCCTTAATAAATCCATGCAACTATTTATAAAACTCCTCTTATAAATCTATAAACCTGTTTCAAAATTTCGTTTATAAATATCTAACCATTTATAGAACTCTTTTACCTTGTAAATAATCTTCCTTTAAGTCTTTGAACCATTTTACGAAACTCCTCTTATAAAACTAGAAACCCTTTCTGAAATTCGTTTATAAACTCTAATTATGAGTCTCGATATCATTTATTAATAAAAATCACTTACTTCGAAAATACTATTATATGATAATAATTATAAAAAATAACATTATAATAAAATAATAATAATTAACTTCTAAACACCTTAAAAATAATAATTAATAATTTAAAAACATTATTAAATAAATAACAATAATTAACCTTTACCACTACTATAAATAGTAATAATTTATTTACAAAATTATTGATAATCCTTGATACTAATTTCAAGCTATACTAATTATTTTAAAAAAATTTAACTTTTCAAAATATTGATGAATAACTTTAAGACAACACTGAATATAAATAATCTTAAAACAATATTAAACATAAATAAATAACTTAGAAAAGATGGATAAAAGGGTTGGAGTAAAATAGAAGTTAAATCCTTTAAACAAAATATTTTTGAAACAAAATTTCGGATTTAAAATCAAATCCTGTCCCAAAAACCAACTCTGACTCAAATGGTGGCTCGTAGTATTTTTAAATGACTAATTTGAGGCCAATAACTACCCAACGTTTACCCAATATCGATATTGATTTTCTATCACTATAGAGTTAAAGTTTTTGAGCATATAACAATGTCATAATCCATAGTGTCAACAATCAGGTAATAGCCATTATATGAATGGAATACCATTGAAATAAAAATTAACAATGGTGAGAAATCCCGTCAGATCCATCCAACCTATCCCCTACATCACAATACATATATAAGCATCTAATATGGGTCATCCGCTACTAGGCGGGTATATATAAAAGGTCATCCGCTCTAAGGGCCGGAATAAATCCAAACTAACAGATAAATAGTAAATCATCTAAATATCCAATCAGTAAATTTTTATCAACTATATAACATTATAATATCATACCAATTAACCGAAAAAGTGAGTTTAACTCACCAAAATTCCAATTGTTGTTGAGGCGTTTTGATTTGGAATTAAAATCGAACGACGATCGATTTTAGCCCAATTTTTAACTTGCTCGGAATTTGACAGAACCAATTCTGCCACAAAGCTTTTGTCATTATGAGCACAATGCAAGAATCCGCATCTCGATTGGACCTAGTATGAGAGTCATACATTTGTAAGCATTCGATTTATGTAATATAATTATTTTAAGTTTTAATTACAATCAATTACATTAATTACCATAATTAACTACCTAAATCCCTCTTCGTTTAAATTCTCCATGCCATGCACATTTCAAATTCGACTTAGCCGCTGCAGCCTTGCTCCATCATACGCCCCTATTCTCACCATGAGTTGCCCCTACCTCGATAAGCCTAGACCCCAAACACAGCCTCCTCAAATACCATCGTCGCCTCCAAAAGCTCCATGTAGTCGCGCCATTCATCCCAGAACTACTACCTCCATGGTTGATCAATTGCCTCCCAATTTTGGCCAGGCCTAGCCTACACCTTCCTCTACACTATCCCTTCAGAGTTCGTTAGCCAATCACCCTCCACGTCTCCAATATCGACGATAATACAATTGCCGTTCATCCTCCAATTGCACCCACCACAACGTGACCTAGCCCAATCTGATCATTGAACCCCACCAACTCGTTGTCATGAACATATTCCTAGTTATGACTTATGCCTATAACGAATTACAATGTCCCTGATTATCTCGAATAGTTGGATGAAGGAGGTATTTTAATTTGTAATATGTGAAATGATTTCTGTTGAAGTCATGCTTATATAGCAGGGAGAGGCATGGTTTGAACAGTTGAAGTATGAGGGGAAGTACAGGCTGAACAATAGAGGTACAGGTTTGAAATGATGCATGCTAGTTATTTAAATCAAAATAGCCAATTCTAAGTACCCAAAAATCTTGAACTCTAAACAAGGCACGCCAACTAGCATTAACACCAAATATATAACAACCCGCATATTTTACGATTGTATATTTAAATATTTTATTTAAATATAGCATCGTTAGTCGGATTAAAGTCTGATATGCTACTTTTCTCAAACAGTCGAATTAGGACTCAGACCACTTCCATTGAGTTCAAAATGCCGTTTGCGACCTGTTTGAGTATAAACATCGATATGTTTGGAGTTAGCTAGAATTTTGACATTTTCATTTAGGGCTCAGCCCAATAACCTAACATAAGACCCTAGCTTGACCCCCTCTCCTCTTCATTCATTCTCATTTCCTAACAATCTCAAGCTCAAGAGAATAATGGGGGAAAAGATTGGAAATTAAAATTTCTAAGCCCTAGTTTCTTTTGTAAATTCAAGTTCTAGCTCCAAAATCAAAGAGTAGCTTAGGTAAGCATCCTCTTCATCTTCTCCATCTCAATCCCTCTTTCATTTTCAGAAATTCCTAAACCCTAACTTATGAAATATTTTCTTATGAGCTTAGATTCAAGCTTCTTGGGTTGAAGTGAAGAGTGGTTGATCTTTCCTTTGTGTTCGAGCTTCTCCTTCATTGTTTTTGAGTGAAAAGGTGAGATTTTTATCTCACATCTATGTCTATATATATCTTTGTGGTTAGATATGAATTCCTAACATCTATTCATGATCATTTGCTTTTGATTTGAATTGATTTGGTGATTTACTAATTTTTGGATTTAAGGTCCAATTTTCTGAAAATCCTACTAAGGATGTTTGGATATGTTGTTTGGGATGCATCGAAGAGCCTATAAGGCCGGGTTGTCGCTTGGCGTAAATCTTTAGTCACCGTTGCTCGCTTGATCGCCCCCGAAATCGTTTTGGCCATCATGGCCTAGGAAAATTGTTGCCCTTACCAGGAGTTCGGACGTTTGGATACCAATGCCAGACTTCTGGATTTGCCTCCTGGAGAAAATTTTACATGGCAGAGAAATAAAAAAAGGAAGTGACTAATTTCAAACATCTGAACTATCACATCAGACGTCTGAAAGGAGGACAGATGTTTGATTTGAGATTTCAGACGTCTGGTTGGTTTTCTAGAATATTTCCGAAAACCAAAACCAGACGTCTGGATCAACCCCTTAGACGTCTGGATCTGTGCATATCTGCCTATTTACCTAACTTTTAGTAAAACTCCAACGTTAATCGATTTTTGGTCGATCCAACTAGTTGTTATCACTATTATCGACTTTGATGACTTCTTTCTTTGGATTTTTGGGAATATCCATTTTGATGGGTTCGGTATCGATTTCATTGGGTCTAATTCACGTCTTCGTATGTGAATTTTTGGTGATTGATTGTTTATACAATCATTTATGTGGCTTGTCACTTTAAAATGTAAAGGTTTCAATACTAGTAGTAAATATTCAATTCCTTTCACAAAGATGATTTCAACTATACTTTTGATACAAATTTCGCTTTCAAAATAGTTTTCCAATCTATTAGTATGTACAAACCTTTACTTCATTCGTTTGGGAAATCTAATTAAATGGCTTAGTAAAACAAGTGGTATGAAACGCTTGAGTTTACTTCGTCGGTTAATTTTTGGACCTGTTCGATTGAAACTTTTGTGACAACTTTTGAGTGGAAATCTACAATTTGGTAGTAAATATTTGAGTTAAGCCAGTGGTTATGGGACATGAAGCTAAACTCATTTATTTACCAGCTTAGTGTAATTGACACTTCTTGATGATCGATGATGATCATTTTGTGATTTAGACTAGCAATGTGCGATGTCTCTTTGTCTGTGAGGGAGATTAAACCCCGTTTATGTGGAGCTTCGGCTCATCAGGAGGAGCTTCGGCTCACCAGGAGGAGCTTCGGCTCATCAGGAGGAGCTTCGGCTCATAGTCCGCAATGGGGGACTATACCCTGTTTGGAGGAGCTCCGGCTCATTTTTATGGGATAACGACCCATTTTGTGATACACGTGTTGGTGAGTTTTCATGCTCCCGTTTTTGATAGGCTTCTTCCCCTTTTTTGTGATTTCTGGATTTCTAATTGATGATTTCTAGAATATGTGTCTCACCAATTTTAGTGGTTTACATTGACGAGTTTATCAATATCTAGGCATTGGTGAATTTTTGTTTCAACAACTTTTATGATTGGCATTGAGATGCTTGCCAATATTTGTGACTTGGTGAATAAAAACAAAGAATATGGTTTTCTTTTTGATCTATGAGAAGATTCTTGTGATATTGAAGAATCTCTGGTTGATTTTAATATGCGTACTTATCACAGTATGACATTATTGTTATCATTTTTTCATATCTCTTATTCTATCTCATTTTTATCTGATATTTATAGCTAGACTGATCCGTTTATTATTTTCTTTTTAAATAATACTAGGGTCAGACCGAGATGTTGCAGGTGCTTCTGCTTGTCTCCTTATCAGGGATCATCACCTGACTTTTGTCTAACTACATTAGATTGGTAGTTTTTGTTGTTATACATTTGAGATAGAGACTCCTTGATATAAACATATTCTTTTGTCTAGCACTTGTATCTATTCTTTTGTGATATTGTGGATCTTGTTTGACCACTACTCCGATATACACTTCTATGTGTTATATTCATATCTATTTCCGCCTTTGTGATATGGATATTTGTAACTGATTTATGTTATATTTATTTCTATATTTGTTTCCGAATACCACATAGCCACTGTGTAGTAGATTTGAGTTTGCATCAACATGTCGAGTTTCCTCTTGAAATGAAATGCATGTTATGCTATTTGACATATCGGTGCTCGCACAAAACAATTACACGGACGGTCATTCCTCAACATCCTTATTCTTCATGATAGTTGATGGCATTACTCCGTAGTGTCCTTGGCTAGCGTGAGTATAGAGGTGGGGCGTCACAACTTGGAGCCAAACTTTGGAACAATGTAGAATAATCTAGCAAGGATCGTTGTCCTAAGTCTCTCTTAGGAGTCGTGCCTTAGGATTTATTCGAGTCATTGGACCCGTTCTATCCTAATTTCCTTATGATGCATTGTTTTATCAATCATGATTGTTTGATACTCATTTTGTGAATAACCTTTTTCTTCTTCTTTCTTTCTTTCTTAAAGAAGAGAAATGATTAGACCAGGCCATCCCAGCGCCGGTCAATCTAGTGCTGCTCCTCGGGATGGAGTATTTATGTCTGCCCAACAGCTTCTTGATCATGTAAAGAATGCTCAAGCTATCAGACCTATTCCAGAGCCTACTTATCCTAGATCTGGATTTGCACGCTTGTGCAGAGATTATACCGATTTGGATGGAGGGCCATTCAAAGGATTTGAAAGTGTTATAGAAATCCAAGCTTGGCTTAAATCGTGCGATCGCATCTTTCTCGCATGAATCTTGTTGATTTACATCGAGTCCAAGTGGTTTCTAGCATGCTTCAAGAAAGAGCGTTAGATTGGTATGAGCTCTTGACTTCGGAGATTATCGAAGCGGATCTTACTTAGGAGCAATTCCGGGAATGATTCGAATTAAAGTTTGTGCCGGAAGCTGAAAAAGTAAGTTTAGCCCGGCGTTTTATTGACCTTGTTCAAGGTGAATCTTCTATGACGGATTACGTCGCATCTTTCGAATCTCTCTCTAAGTATGGGGTCGAGTATATTAATACCGCATTGAAGAAAAATCAAAGGTTCGTCTATGGGCTGAAGAAGAACCTTAAAAAGCCTTTTTGTTTGAAACTAGAAGTTTCTTTTGATCACGTTATTGATATTGCTCTTCTACTTGAAGAGGCCGATAAAGAAAGCGATGTTGAGATTGTGGGAGTCAATAAGAAGAGGCATCCCTTTATTATGTTCGAAAGTCCTAATCCAAACAAGAGAGTGAACCACTCTGTAGCAAAGACTCCAATCCTTAATCGTGGAGATTGCTACAATTGTGGCTCTAAGGACCACTATACAAATAGGTGTCCAAGGCCTATTTCTTGCCGCTATTGCAAAAGTGCGGATCATTATATATCTTCGTGTCCCAAACGTTAAAGCAAGAATGAGGGAAAGCTAAATGTTGTGCAAGCCCCTAGTAACACTTCTCGTGGTCAAGGTACTTCTCATTCAATCCTTGATGGTATTTGTTTTGTGATTATCCTATTTGAGTTTTTGTTGATATTGGTTCATCTCATTTATTTATACCAAAAGAACTTGTTGATTTCTTCTCTTTAAATATTTTGGGCTTGATGACTTCGCTGAGAATTGCTATCTGGGTAGTGGATCCGCAACGCTCAATTTGTTTTGAAAAGATGTCGTAATTATTTTGTGTGACTATTCTTTTCGGGCTGATTTGCATGTTATGCGTTACTCAGGCTTCGGAATTGATTTTTGTGAAAGGATTGGCTTGATTTTTATGAAGCCATGTTCCATGTCTCGAGTGGACAATCTTCGACATTTTCAATCTGTTAAGCAGATTTCTATTTTTCTTTATGATTTTGATTCCAGTTTGGTAGTGTTACTTTATTCTTTAAACCCACATGATGAGGAAAATGTTATTTCTCTTATTTTAGTTGTTTGTGAATTTTCCAGTATTTTTGAGCTTGTTTTAGGGACATCACCTAAGCAATCTTTTGTGTGGTGCTAAGGTCTTCTTAGTTCGACTTTGCCACCAGTTTTCATTAGCTATGAGTTGCGGACGATAGCGTTCCCCTTACAGCATTCCGCACTCCTTATGATTCTTATGAATGACGAGTGATGTCATTCGAGTTGTCCATCTTATTTCATCCATCTTATTAATCGAGTATTCGGCGAATATTTCGATGAGACATCCTTGTGTTCATTGACTTTTGGATGAAAACAACAACTTAAAATTTTGCAAATCTTTTTCATAAGATTTATTTATAAGTATAATGGGATTTTTATTCTTAAAATGAGCAAAGAATATTCGTAATGTGTTTAAGGAATACTTTTTTCTTAAAGAAGATGATTTTGTGTTGTTTTTCCCATTGAGTACTTTAAGAATTCTAGTCGATGCGCTTGATCAACGTTATCGATAGAAACCTCCTAAACGCTCTGATGAGACAATCTGACACAGTAAATTGACTAGGAATAAGTAATTTTTTCTATAGAAAATGATTACATAAAGTTAATTATAATTTTGAAAGTCTTAGCTTTTCGAGAAAGAAGATCAATAAAAAGAACTCTTTTTCGATACTCACATTCTTGTGATTCCCAAAGGGAATCAAGACTTCACTGTTTGTACCGATGCTAGTCGTATTGGTTTGGGTGCCGTTCTCTTGCAAAAGAGAACGTTCTATCATTTATGCTTCTATACAATTAAAGCCTATCGAGACTAGGTATGCCACTCATGATCTAGTGTTCGCGGCTATTGTTTTCACTTTTAGAATTAGCATCATTATTTTTGGAAGAGAAATTTGTTCTCTACACCGAACATAAATCTTTGGAGTATTTATTTTCTCAAAAGGAACTTAATTTTCATCCACATCGTCACTCGACTTTCTTACATCCTTTGATCTTGATATTCCTTATACTTTGGAAAGGGAAATCGTTTTGCCAATGCCTTTAGTCGTATACAACAAATGGTTGTTTTTTTGATGATGCCCAAATGGAATGATCTTTTTGACAAGTTCATCTGACGTACCGTTATTGTACTACGTCGTTGTCCAATTTATTTTAGTTTCGGGTACATCGAACGTACTGTTATTATACTACGTCGTTGTTCCGAATTATTCGGGCACATCGTTATTGAATTTCGTCGTTTCACCGGCTCGATTTTCTGCTATTCATGACATTTTTTCACGTCTCTCAATTATGGAAATGCCTTAGGGATTCTGATTCTATCATTGAGCCTAGTGTTATTGAAGAAACTGATGTTTCACCTAATTTAACTTATGAGCAGCATACTCTCTCGTGCTCTTTAGGGTGAACTACTTATTTCAAATTTATTTGGTATTGATATGCTTTTATGGTTGTTACTTCTTTTTTTTTCTTAAATATTGCGAGGACGCAATTTCTTTAAGGAGGGGAGTTGTAATAACCGGCATATTTTACGATTGTATATTTAAATATTTTATTTAAATATAGCACCGTTAATCGGATTAAAGTCTGAAATGATACTTTTTGCAAACAGTCGAATTAGGACTCTAGACTACTTCCATTGAGTTCAAAATGCCGTTTGCAACCTTTTTGAGTATAAACATCGATATGTTTGGAGTTAGCTAGAATTTCGACATTTACATTTAGGGCTTTAGGTTTCAGCCCAATAACCTAACATAAGACACTAGCTCGACCCCCTCTCCTCTTCATTCATTCTCATTTTCTAACACTCTCAAGCTCAAGAGAATAATGGGGGAAAAGATTGGAAATTAAAATTCCTATGCCCTAGTTTTTTTTGCAAATTCAAGTTCTAGCTCCAAAATTAAAGGGAAGCTTAGGTAAGAATCCTCTTCATCTTCTCCATCTCAACCCTTTTCCGTTTTCAGAAATTCCTAAACCCTAACTTTGAAAATATTTCTTATGAGCTTAGATTCAAGCTTCTTGGGTTGAAGTGAAGAGTGGTTGATCTTTCTTATGTGTTTGAGCTTCTCCTTCATTGTTTGAGTAAAAAGATGAGATTTTTATCTCACATCAATGTCTATATCTATCTTTGTGGTTAGGCATGAATCCCTAACATCAATTCATGATCATTTGCTTTTGATTTGAATTAATTTGGTGATTTACTAATTTTTGTAATTGAGGTCCAATTTTGTGAAAATATTACTAAGGATGTTTGAATATGTTGTTTGGGATGCATCGAAGAGCGCATAAGGCCGGGTTGTCGCTTCGCGTAAATCCTTAGTCGCCGTTACTTGCTCTGTCGCTCCCGAAATCTTTTTGGCCATCATGGCCTAAGAAAATTGTTGCCCTTACTAAAAGTTCAGACGTCTGGATACCAATGCCAAACGTCTGGTTTTGCCTTCTGGAGAAAATTATACACGGCGGAAAAATAAAAAAAGAAGTGACTAATTTCAGATATCTGAATTATCGTTTCAGACGTCTGAAAGGAGGTCAGACATCTGATTTGAGATTTCAGACGTCTGGTTGGTTTTCTGGAATATTTACAGAAACCAAAATCAGTCATCTGGATCAACTCCTCAGACGTCTGGATCTGTGCATATCTGCCTATTTGCTTAATTTTTAGTAAAACTCCACTGTTAATCGATTTTTGGTCGATCCGACTAGTTGTTATCACTATTATCGACTTTGATGACTTCTTTCTTTGGATTTTTGGGAATATCCATTTTGATGGGTTTGGTATCGATTTCATTGGGTTTAATTCATGTCTTCGTATGTGAATTTTTGGTGATTGATTGTTTATACAATCATTTCTGTGGCTTGTCACTTTAAAATTCAAAGGTTTCAATACTGGTAGCAAATATTCAAATCCTTTCACAAAGATGATTTCAACTATATTTTTGATACAAAGTTTGCTTTTAAAACCATTTTCCAATCTATTTGTATGTACAAAACTTTACTTCATTCGTTTGAGAAATCTAATTAAACAGCTTAGTAAAACAAGTGGTATGAAATGCTTGCGTTTACTTCGTCCGTTAATTTTTGGACTTGTTCGATCGAAAATTTTGTGACAATTTTTGAGTGGAAATCTACAATTTGGTCGTAAATATTTAAGTTAAGCCATTGATTATAGGACATGAAGCTAAACTCATTTATTTACTAGCTTAGTGTAATTGACACTTCTTGATGATCGATGATGATCATTTTGTGATTTAGACTAGCAATCTGCGATGTCTCTTTGTCTGCGAGGGAGATTAAACCCTGTTTCTATGGAGCTTCGGCTCATCAGGAGGAGCTTCGACTCATCAAGAGGAGCTTCGGCTCATCAGGAGGAGCTTCGGCTCATCAGGAGGAGCTTTGGCTCATAGTCCGCAATGGGGGACTATACCCTGTTTGGAGGAGCTCCGGCTCATTTTTATGGGATAATGACCCATTTTGTGATACACATGTTGGTGAGTTTTCATGCTCCCATTTTTGATAGGCTTCTTTCCCCTTTTTGTGATTTTTGGATCTCTAATTGATGATTTCTAGAATTTGTGTCTCACCAATTTTAGTGGTTTACATTGATGAGTTTATCAATATTTGTGCATTGGTGAATTTGTCTTTTAACAACTTTTACGATTGGCATTGATATGCTTGCCATTATTTGTGACTTGATGAATAAAAACAAAGAATATGGTTTTCTTTTTGATCTATGAGAAGATTCTTGTGATATTGAATAATCTCTGGTTGATTTTAATATGCATACTTATCACAGTATGACATTATTTTTATCATTTTTTTCATATCTCTTATTCTATCTCATTTTTATCTGATATTTATAGCTAGACCGATCCGTTTATTATTTTCTTATTAAATAATACTCAGGTCAGACCGAGATGTTGCAGGTGCTTCTGCTTGACTCCTTATCAGGGATCATCATCTGACTTTTGTCTAACTATATTAGATGGCTAGTTTTTGTTGTTATACAATTGAGATAGAGACTCCTTGATGTATACATATTCTTTTTTCTAGAACTTGTATCTATTCTTTTGTGATATTGTGGATCTTGTTTGACCACTACTCTGATACACACTTCTATGTGTTATATTCATATCTATTCCCGCCTTTGTGATATGGATATCTGTGACTGATTTATGTTATGTTTATTTCTATATTTGTTTCGGAAGACCACGTAGCCACTGTGTAGTAGCTTTGAGTTTGTATCGGCATGTCGGATTTCCTTTTGAAGTGAAATGCATGTTACGCTATTTGACATATCGGTGCTCGCACAAAGAAACTACACGGATGGTCGCTCCTCAACAGCCTTATTCTTCATGCTAGTTGATGACATTACTCCATAGTGTCCTTGGCTAGCATGAGTATAGAGGTGGGGCGTCACATCTTGGTATCAGAGCCAATCTTCGGAACAATGTAGAATAATATAGCAAGGATCATTGTCCTAAGTCTTTCTTAAGAGTCATGCCTTAGGATTTATTCGAGTCATTGGACCCGTTCTATCCTATTTTCCTCGCGATGCCTTGTTTTATCAATCATGATTGTTTGATATTCATTTTGTGAGTAACCTTTTTCTTTTTCTTTCTTTCTTTCTTTCTTAAAGAAGAGAAATGGTTAGACCAGGTCGTCCCAGCATTGGTCAATCTAGTGCTAGTCCTCAGGATGGAGTATTTATGTCTGCACAATAGCTTCTTGATCTTGTAAAGAATGCTCAAGCTGTCAGACCTATTCCAGGGCCTACTCATCCTAGATCTGGATTAGCACGCTTGTGCAGAGACTATACCGATTTGGGTGGAAGACCATTCAAGGGATCCGAAAGTGTTATAGAAATCCAAGCTTGACTTAAATCGTGTGATTGCATCTTTCTCGCATGAATCTTGTTGATTTACATCAAGTCCAAGTTGTTTCTAGCATGCTCTAAGAAAGAGCGTTAGATTGGTATGAGCTCTTGATTTCGGAGATTGTCAAAGCGGATCTTACTTGGGGGAAATTACAGGAACGATTCGAATTAAAATTTGTGCCGAAAGCTAAAAAAGTAACTTTGGCTTGACGTTTTATTGACCTTGTTCAAGGTGAATCTTTTGTGGCGGATTACATCGCATCTTTCGAATCTCTCTCTAAGTATGGGGTCGAGTATATTAATACCCCATTGAAGTAAAATAAGAGGTTCATCTATGGGTTGAATAAGAACCTTAAAAAGCCTTTGCTTTTGAAACCAGAAGTTTCTTTTTATCAGCTTAATGATATCGCTCTTCGACTGGAAGAGGCCGATAAAGAAAGCGATGTTGAGATTGTGGGAGTCAATAAGAAGAGGCATCCCTTTATTAAGTTCAAAAGTCCTAATCCAAACAAGAGAGTGAAGCAAGTGACTTCCGTAGCAAAAACTCCAATCCCTAATCATGGAGAATGCTACAATTGTGGCTCTAAGGACCATTATATAAATAGGTGTCCAAGGCCTATTTCTTGCAGCTATTGCAAAAGTGTGGATCATTATATATCTTCGTGTCCCAAACGTCAAAGCAAGAATGAGGGAAAGCTAAATGTTGTGCCAGCCCATAGTAACACTTCTCGTTGTCAAGTTACTTCTCATTCAATCCTTGATGGCATTTGTTTTGTGATTATCCTATTTGAGTTCTTATTGTTATTGATTCATCTCATTATTTTTGTATCAAAAGAACTTGTTGATTTCTTCTCTTTGATTTTTTTGGGCTTGATGACATCGCTGAGAATTGCTATCCGGGTAGTGGATCTGCAACGCTCGGTTCGTTTTGAAAAGATGTCGAAATTATTATGTGACTATTCTTTCCGGGCCGATTTGTATGCTATGCGTTACTTAGGCTTCGGAATTGATTTTGGTGAAAGGATTGGCTTGATTTTTATGAAGCCATGTTCCATGTCCCGAGTGGACTATTCATCTTCGACATTTTCAATCTGTTAAGCAGATTTCTATTTTTCTTTATGATTTTGATTCCAGTTTGGTGGCGTCATTTTATTCTTTAAACCCACATGATGAGGAAAATGTTATTTCTCTCATTTTAGTAGTTTGTGAATTTTTCGGTATTTTTGAGCTTGTCTTAGGGACATCACCTAAGCAATCTTTTGTGTGGTGCTAAGGTCTTCTTAGTTCGACTTTGCCACCAGTTTTCATTAGCTATGAGTTGCGGACAAAAGCATTCCCTTTACCGCATTCCGCACTTGTTATGATTCTTATGAATGATGAGTGATGTCATTCTAGTTGTCCGGCTTATTTCGTCCATCTTATTAATCGAGTATTCGGCGAATATTTCGATGAGACATCCTTGCGTTCATTGAGTTTGGATGAAAACAACAACTTAAAATTTTGCAAATCTTTTTCATAAGATTTATTTATAAGTATAATTGGATTTTTATTCTTAAAATGAGCAAATAATATTCGTAAAGTTTTTAAAGAATACTTTTATCATAAAGAAGATGATTTTGTGTTGTTTTTCCCATTGAGTGCTTTAAGAATTCTGGTCAATGCGCTTGATCAACGTTATCGATAGGAACCTCTTAAGCGCTTTGATGAGACAATCTGACACAGTAAATTGACTTGGAATAGGTAAATTTTTCCATGAAAAATTATTACATAAAGTTAATTGTAATTTTGAAAGTCTTAGCTTTTCGGGAAAGAAGATCAGTTAGAAGAACTCTTTTCTGATACTCCCATTCTTGTTATTCCCGAAGGGAACTAAGACTCCATTGTTTGTACCGATGCTAGTCGTATTGGTTTGGGTGCCGTTCTCTTGCAAAAGAGAACATTCTATGATTTATGCTTCTATATAATTAAAGCCTATCGAGACTAGGTATGCCACTCATGATCTAGTGTTCGCGGTTATTGTTTTCACTTTTAGAATTGGCATCATTATTTTTGGGAGAGAAATTTGTTCTCTACACCGAACATAAATCTTTGCAGTATTCATTTTCTCAAAAGGAACTTAATTTGCATCCACATCGTTGGCTCGACTTCCTTACATCCTTTGATCTTGATATTCCTTATACTTTGGAAAGGGAAATCATTTTGCCAATGCCCTTAGTCGTAAACAACAAATGGTTGTTTCTTTGATGATGCCCAAACGGAATGATCTTTTTGACAGGTTCATCTGACGTACCGTTATTGTACTACGTCGTTCACTACTACAAAATAGGCCATTTGCATCGGTTGTTTACCCCCCTTTTGCATCAGTTCAACAACCGATGCATATGCAAGCGATGCAACAGGCTTAACACTTTTGCATCAGTTCTGAAACCGATGCAAAAAGGTTCTTTTTGCATCGGTTGTTGTTGAAAACCGATGCAAACTAATCCCTCTATTGCATCGGTTTTTTATAACAACCGATGCAAACTAATCCCTCTATTTTCATCAGTTTTTTATAACAACCGATGCAAACTAATCCCTCTATTGCATCAGTTATTTATACCTGATGCAAAAAAGCCATTCTCAGAAACCATTATTACAATACTCAAATAGACTATATATATATACATAAACATATATACATATATATTGTTAATTGTAACAAACAATTATTGCATGCAATATTACAATCATTCAAAATTAAATTTGATGGCAAATACAAACTGAATAACATAATACCAAAATAAACATATATCATCAATTATAGTGTTAATAATCTATACAAAATAATGGTTCATACATTCATTTTAGCAGCATAATTCAGATCTTTAGTACAATCATTAAGTTGTACATTCATCTATCTCTTGTTGGCAACACATAATTATAGTGTTAATAATCTATACATACCAGCGCTATCTCCATTAACCAACCATCAATCATACCTCTTCAACTAGCTGCCATCCTATACGACTGTCTTCCTCTCACTGCCACAAACTGCAACTCAAACCACCACATCACTGCCTAGTTCCAAAACAACTACAGCAAACACTGTGCTGAAAAGGGCTGCTACTGCAAGGTGCTGTGCTCGGAAATGTATGAGCTTGTTATCGTTACAAGAGTTGTGCAAGGCGCTAAGTTGTGCTGCGAAGACACTGTGCTGAAAAGGGCTGAGGACATGAACCAGCCTAGAGAGCTTCTGCTGCATTGATATACATATAAGAAAATTCACATCATGACAATAGCACCCCAAAATAATAAACTGGACAATAATTGCTTGGATAACAATGTTACCTGCTGAAGATCATCAAAGAATATTCCTGGTGACAGACCATAAATCCCACTTATCATCATCAAAGAGTTACCTAACCTTCTTTAAATCTACTGTTTAAACATTTGAAGCTAGAAAAAAGAAGGAAGATAATAAAGTTACCCACAGCGCGGGGTCTAAGTTTGACTAAATAATAACAGAGAGTTAACATATGATGGCTCAAAATCTGTTAGCTGCTTTCAGTTTTGTGCTTCGCTGTGTGAAACTCAGCTGCAATTCAGTAACATTGAAGTGGAAATTACTATATGCTGACATAAGAAAACAGCGTAAGCATCTATGCTTTCATGTCTTTTGCCAGATTGGTATCAGATTGTAACTTCATAATTAAATAAGTACATGTCAAAACTGAGATTAAAACCAGACACTGCCTCAGTTGAAACCAGACAATGATACCATTGATACTGAAAATACATTTAAATCTGTATACAGTCACAAAAAACCGAGAAATGGATGTTGCATCCTCTGCCCCTAGACTTCTGAAAACGACTTTCATGTTGTGTCATTATTCAATTCTGGAATTTTCTACACTACAGCTCCAATTGCCCAACATTATTTCTAGTTATTTGAACTATTTCATCAATTTTGAATATGGTTATATGCAAATATAAGAACCAAGTGCAGTTAGCATAGATGGGTAGCACCTAACCCTACGGTAAAGGAGGAAAAATATATATTGAAACAACGGAAACTATATTTAGCTCTTCATCAATGTAGCTGTGTGTGTATAAGAAAGAAATGGGTTTTATCTGCATTTAGTGCTTTGTCCCTGACATAATTTTTTTTCCAATCTTATATTAGAAAGGAGTGATTGAAAATAGCAAGTAATCTTGCATTACCACGGCGATCTAAAAATTTATTCTCTTACAAATCTGTAAAATCTCAAACTAAGTTAGACTACATTTATTATATAGTATTTGATTATTTGTGTTCAATCATATTATCAGTAAACCAATCCTACATTAACTGTAAATTTCAATTTATTTAACTTGTCATTAATGAAATAAAGTGAAACTAAGCAGAATATGATGTGAACCCTAAATTGTATCATTTAAGTCATTAGAGTAGGCTAACACTATACATCATATAGTGAATAATATGGCCTAGAAACACCGTGTGTATAAACTATATATCACTGATTTGAGTGTATATATCAAATACTTACAGATAACATAAGTCTGTATCCCATACTGATAAACTCTATACCAAGAAAAGTAGTCAGGCAAATGAAAAGGTTAAACCGACTTTGAAAAAATGATAAGCTTTCTCATATTCGATAAGGCCTATCATTGGCCACTATGACAATAGCTGATAAAGCGACTGGTGGAGTGTATTGAAAAATAGTGCTAAGAATAGGAGAGCCAGCATCACTAAGAATAGGAAACAAGAATTCAACTCATGAACTTTTCAATTTGAAAATCTTACCAGTTGCTAAATAGCAAGAAGTGAGAACCAGCAATATTCATGAGAGCATAAGCTATCATCTCTTTATTTCCATCAACTCGATCATTTGACTGTGCCACAAACTTAGACCACTTCACTTCTCTTGGATTTATCATTCCCACCTCCTCCTCACCATCCTTAACATCCTTTAGGTTTTTTATGTATTCCTCCAGCTATAGCACAACATATTATTTAGCATATACACATTTCAATAATTTATAAATGGTCTTTGTCAAATATCAAAGAATTGATGTACGACTAACCCGTCTTAGTAGTGAATCGGAGCGACCAATTTTGTACAAGACGCCAATAACCGCAATCTTTTTATCAGTGGTCTGATGAACCATGTGCAACTCCAAGTCATATATGCGAGTGTCCATAACCATCAACATATTTGACATTATTATGTATACTTTGTTTCTTACTTACTTTGCTTGATAAGATTTTGAAAAATCAATTGATATAGTCATGTTGGATGCTGGTCAAATTTATCAGTTCAGTTAATTTTATCATTTAAAATTGCAAAATGCAGAGAATTACATTCTCACGTCTGAGAAAGTATTATAAAAAGGGATTCATTCTCTGTTTCATTGAATTAAAAAATTCAGCAATCAAAATCAAAATGGCACTTTTGAGCTCAAAATTTGAATTATATGAGCTACAGTACACTATTCCCATGCGATCAATTGTAACAACCCTAGGTTTTTCATATATTTTAATATTTCACTTTATTTTATTTTGAAATTATTTTTAAACTTGTTTTATTTCAAACATTTCACATTTTTAAATATAAGTGTTGATTATTATGTGAATTATAATTTCAAACAGGTATAAATTGGATATTTTACTGAAAGATGAATTTCTTTTCAAACTGATCAAACTTTGACTTTTAAATTTCAAATTTAAATATTTAAACTCTTAAATATTATCTTTTATTATGGAAATAGATTTAACAACTTGAATACTGCTTTTTGTTTCGTTGAAAATGGACTTAAACTGTGAAAGTTATGCACATTTCAATTTTGAGTATAATTTGTTTTATTTTGCAATTTTGTCTATTTTAGATTATATAAATCATATTTTCTTTGTTATATTTTATTTTAATATGTGTTAATATGTTATTTTATGTATATTTTGTCTTTTAATGTTTTTAAAGTGATAAAATAATTTTTCCAAAAGTTATTGCACATATTTTCTATTTTTAAGGCTAGTTTCCATTTTTTTTTTTGCTATTTTCTTCAATTAAATTATATTTAATTAAAATTTATTTATTTACTTTTATGCATGCATTTTATTTTTGTTTCTTTATATTTATTTATAAATAATTTTCAAGTACACAAAATTTTTCCAAAGTTCATTTCATTTATTTTCAAATTTTCTAGCCTAGTTTACATTTTCTTTGCTATTTTCTTAATTTAATTATATATAATTAATATTTACTTATTTATATTTTTTTTATTTGTTATATTTTCGTATTTTAACTGAAATTATATTTATTTTCATATATTTAAACTTATAAAAGAAAATGGATGGAAATTTGAAAGGTTTTTGGACTCTTTATATTTCCAAAGTCTTTTTACATTCCGCCTTTTCATTTTCTCAACCTACTCCTTTATTTTATTTGTGCCGTACCATTCGTCCTTCTTTCCAGCCACATTTCATTTCTTTTTCACGAGAAAAAAACATTCTCAAACTCAAAAAAAACATACGGCCATTTGTTGTAGAAGTTTGGGTAAAAATCTCTTCTCATTTTCCTTTGTTTTTCAATGTTTTAATGGTTTTGCACTTGTCTCTTCATGCTTTGCTTGGCCATACTCCTCCACCACCTCCTCCGACCAACTCCACCACTTCCCGTGGACACTCCACCATCCTTTCCCTCTGACTTGACCAGGCCATGGGCCCCCTTGAAGCTATCATCACCAAATGTGGCAAAATCACCTTGAAACTAGCCTAGCCGAACCATTTATGCACATACCCTTCATTTTTTCACCTAAACCACCTCCTTGGCCGCCACCACCAGTCCCTCCACCACCTTTGGTCGACACTCCAGACCCCACCTGACCTTCACCTTGTAGGGGCCGAGCCCAATGGTCCTTTGGTTGAGCCATATGGTTGCACAAAAGCCACTTATTTGCCTTAAATCCTTTGTATTCACACCTTGTAACTTCCACCACTTCACCACACCCTTAGACGCCCTATGCTCCACCTTCTCCAGCCCATACCTGAACCAAAATCACTGCCACACCATCTCCTAGCCTCCAACAGGTCTGGCCATGCCATTTGTAGCCTTGCCCGAAGCTTGAAATTGCACAAAAATCCACTTGTTTGCCTTGTACTTGTATTTTCATACATAACAACTTCCATACCTTCAGTACCCTTGCTAGGCCGACCATATATGACCCATACCTGACAAAATACACCCCATGGAAGTACCTTATCACCCTATAGGCTGAGCATAGTGATGATGGAAGCAAGTGCAAGTGTTTGATTAATTGTTGTTCCTTAATTCTAGCTTGTTTAATGTCATATTTTAGTTTGAAATTCATGTTATATGTATTGTTTTGTTTCATATGTACAAGACAATTAGCTTTGGATCGCCACTCTCAATTCATTTTCGTATTGTCGTGCCTTCGTAGTGTCTGTATTGTTTGCTTTGGTAGCTATCTCCAGCTCTGAACAGGTGAGTTATTCTCACCAGACAATATGTACATATATAACTAGTAAATTGACCCCTTTTGAATCTGTAAAATGCATCATCATGTTATACCGGCTATATTATGATTATATGATATTCACCCATGCTTATACACCTGTTATAACATCGGTTACTGTTATATTATGTTGTTCTGTTATTTTCATCAGTTTATCACACTGCAAGTTCCCTGTAGATTAGAATCACTATGGGTTGAAATGATACATACCCGAACGGACTTTAGAATAGGAGAAAATCGTTATGGGCTGAATGATAGGCCTGAATGATTTTCAATTATTTTCTTTTACTTGAGATTACGGGTTTGAAATGATCAAACCTGGGTTTTCTTTGTAAATTACGGGTTGAAATGATATATTACCCGTATCACTTTACCTAGGCTAGAAAATGAAATACAGACCCGTTGTTAAAATATGTTTTTCTAAATTTTTTTAAATTTTTTTAGAAATGTAAATATTATAATATTTTGATTAGATTTGATTAAAAATGATTTTTGTAAAGCATTATTGATTTTATGAAAATTTATAAGTGAAATAAATAAAGGGCAAAGTTAGAAATCTGAAATGTAAGTTATTTTGGAAATTATAATTTGGTGATAAATGGAATTTAAATTAAATATGAAAATATGATAAATTTATGATATTTTGAATCAAATGAATTTAAAATGATTTTGTAATACATTAATGATTTTTGAATAAAGTTAAATGTGAAATGAATGAATATTTATGTTGAAATTTTGAAATATAACTAAAATTGGAAACTTGTGAATTTGTCTTAAAAGTGAATTTTAAGTTAAGTACATAAAAATGAAATTAAGTTATATTTGAAAATTTTAAACTTAAGTGTTAAGTTAAATTTAATTTAATGTATTTTAAATTTTATGTTGGAATTTAATAAGTGAATTATTATTAAATTTTGATTTTTGAATGGAGATTTAACTTTATAAAATCATGAATAAAGGGTATTTGAATGATTGTTTTAAAAGAGAAATTATATGATTTTATAAGCTAAAAATGATTTAAATAAAAATATAATTGTTTGTGAAATTATATTGAATACTTGAAGTTAATTAACTGCATTTTCTGAAATGCTATTAATTCTAATGTAAATGATAATACAGCATTTGTAAATGCTGTAGTTGATAATAATGAACCAAATGGCTAAGTCTAATTAAAGGCTATCATAGCATTTTTGTAAATGTTATAATTGTTGAATTTAACTAAGTTTTATTTGAAACTAATGTAACCCTATTACAGCATTTTTCTATGTTGTCTTTTGTTAAATTGAACTGTTTTGAATGTAACTTTCTGTAGCAATTTCTAAATGCTGCGAAAGTTGAATTTTCATCTGTTTAATAAATTAAGTGGATAAATGAATTTTGAAAGACTAAAATTTTGTAAATTTAATAATTTAATTATTAAAAATAATAACTTCATTTTATGATTCAAAAAGGAAGTAATATGTTTCGAAATATAAACTATTTTGAAATGTGTTTTGTAATGGTATTTAAATTAAATAAGAATGAATGTGGTTTGGAAGATATTATATTTTTGATATTTTGAAATGGATTTTGAATGATATTGAATTTTGAAATGATATTTTATTTTGAAGTATAAAATACCATTTTGAAATTTTAACCACGGGATGTATTTAATCTATAGTTTAACTGATTCTTAAAGGATGGGCGATCCCAAGCATCCTTTAAGTTATTGTGCATTTATACTACAGTTCACTTGAGTTGGTTTACATTATATAAGTATATATTGTCCTGACTCGAGTGTTTTGTGTTTTACTTTATGCTCGGGTCAGCCTAAATATTCACAGCTTTGGATTCTCTTTCTGGAGCTGGTCTTTGCTTGAGTTTCTGCTTATCTACATTTATATCTACTCTCTGTTTCAGCTGTTCTAGTTTATCTCATGTATTAGTGAACTTCTATGTAATTGGGATTTCTATTATGTTGTTTTCAGACTGTATTATGTATTAGGTTTGAGACTCTGCCGCAGTAGCTTCATAAACTACTATGTATTTTATTTCCGCTGCGAGTTATTCTGATATTTCTGTGTCTGTGATTCTGTGATTGTATTTCATTTGCTCCAAATTTATTTACAACGCGGTATTTGAGCAATTCAAGTCCGACATGTGCGGATGCGAATGCTGAAAATAACGGGTTGTTACATCAATAATATTTTATGATTCAACAAATCAAGATAGTTTATTTTATTCTTTTATTATATATGTTACGACAGGGCTGGATCTTATAAATTAAAACAGTGTTTTCCTTCATAAATTCCATAATCTAAACACTTAAAAATGGTGTTATGTAGATATAAAAACTGGTACTGGTTTTATGACTTTAGTAATTAAGGCTGTTTAATTTTTCCCTTAGAAGTTAAATTAGCATTATGTACACTATAAATGCATGCAAACGTAACTTGTCAACTGACTTTACTTGTTTCAACAACAATGAACTCTAGAAACAAAATATCAAAAGGTTGAGTATTCATTATGGTTTTTCGCATGATAAAATTTTGAGCATAAAGAAAGTGAGATCCACAAATTAACCTTTTTCCATTGATAGAATGTTCGGTAGGGGAATGTCAATGCAATTGATTTATCAAATACTCGGTTCCGTTCAAGAGCACACCGCCTGCCTTCACCTCATTGTAATAAACAACTTCATCTTCACGCAGCAGCCTTCCCAAACCATGAGTTCACACCACCTCACAAATCCGCACACACAACTACAAAGTAGCCTGCTCCAGCAACACTACTACAAACAATCCATCTGCGAACAACCAAATCATCTCCATTGCCGCTACCAAATTCCAGCACTCCAATTGCCACAACCTCCACTGCCAACCCAAATTGCCTGCAATTCAAATCGTGAACCACCGTGACAAATTCACTTCCTTGTCTTGAACTACACCGTCCATTAGCCTCTGCAAATTGCCAAACCATTGTGACCCGAAACCTCCAATTTCTGCAACCCGAACTCACCGCAACCTTGCAATTGCCTTTAACAAAACTGGCAACCCAAGCAAGCGGCGACTCCATCCCCACGAACCTGCAACCCTAATTGCCCTCATCGACCTTCAAATCGCGAAATTTATTTCAGCTGTGAAATTGAAACACGCCTCCTCACAATAGCCGCTGACAACTTACGCAAGGCTTTTTCCCTGTATTTTATTTGAGTTTGGAATTAATACTGAAGGAGGAGATGAAAAGGAGATCTGGTTTAAGGTGGACTATAAAATTATTTGGTGAAGGAATGAAAATTTACGGAGAGACGAAAATTTGAGAACAAAAATTTTGGCGGCAAAGAAAAATGATTTGGCGGGGAACAAAATTTACCGTAGTTGCATCGGTTGAAATTTAAAACGGATGCAACTAAAACTATTTGCACGTACCGATTGCATCGGTTGCTGGTGACAACTGATGCAAATTTGATTTTTTATTACCTATTGCTTTCCACGTACCAATTGCATCGGTTATTAAGATAGAACTGATGCAAATAGTTCTATTTGCATCAGTTTTTACTTCAACCGATGCAAATGAGGCGAAGCAATATGCACTTTTTGTACTAGTGGTTGTCCAATTTATTTGAGTTTCCGGTACATCGGACGTACTGCTATTATACTACGTCGTTGTTTTGAATTATTCGGGCACACCTTTATTAAATTTTGTTGTTTCACCGGCTCAATTTTCTGCTATTCATGACATTTTTCCACGTCTCTCAATTACGTCAATGCCATAAGGAATCCGATTCTATCCTTAAGCCTAGTGTTATTGAAGAAATTAATGTTTCACCTAATTTAACTTATGAGCAGCATACTCTCTCGTGCTTTTTAGGGTGAACTTCTTATTTCAAATTTCTTTTGTGTTGATATGCTTTTATGGTTGTTACTTCTTATTTTTTTTCTTCTTAAATATTGCGAGGACGCAATTTCTTTAAGGAAGGGAGTATGTAATAACCGCATATTTTACGATTGTATATTTAAATATTTTATTTAAATATAGCATCGTTAATTGGATTAAAGTCCGAAATGCTACTTTTTGCAAACAGTCGAATTAGGACTCGAGACCACTTCCATTAAGTTCAAAATGCCATTTGCGACCTTTTTGAGTATAACATCGATATGTTTGGAGTTAGCTAGAATTTCGACATTTTCATTTAGGGCTTGGGTTTGGGTTTCAACCAAATAACCTAACATAAGACCCTAGGTCGACCCCCTCTCCTCTTCATTCATTCTCATTTCCTAACGCTCTCAAACTCAAGAGAATAATGGGGGAAAAGATTGGAAATTAAAATTCCTAAGCCCTTGTTTCCTTTGCAAATTTTCTAGCTCCAAAATTAAAGAGAAGCTTATGTAAGCATCCTCTTCATCTCAATACCTCTTCCATTTTTAGAAATTCCTAAACACTAACATAGGATATACTTTCTTATGAGCTTAGATCAAGCTTCTTGGGTTGAAGTGAAGAGTGGATGATCTTAACTTTGTGTTTGAGCTTCTCCTTCATTGTTTTTGAGTAAAAAGGTGTGATTTTTATTTCACATCTATGTATATATCTATCTTTGTGGTTAGGTATGAATTCCTAACATCAATTCACGATCATTTGGTTTTGATTTGAATTGATTTGGTGATTTACTGATTTTTGGATTTGAGGTCCAATTTTGTGAAAATCCTACTAAGGATGTTTGGATATGTTGTTTGGGATGCATCGAAGATCCTATAAGGCCGGGTTGTCGCTTGGCGTAAGTCTTTAGTCGCCGTTGCTCGCTCGGTCGCTCCCAAAATCGTTTTGGCCATCATGGCCTAGGAAAATTGTTGCCCTTACAAGGAGTTCACATGTTTGGATACCAATGCTAGACGTCTGGTTTTGCCTTCTGGAGAAATTTATACACTGCAGAAAAATTAAAAAAGGCAGTAACTGATTTCAGACGTCTGAATTATCGTTTCAGATGTCTGAAAGGAGGTTAGACATTTGATTCGAGATTTCAGACGTATGGTTGGTTTTCTTTAATATTTCCAGAAACCAAAACCAGACGTCTAGATCAACACCTCAGATGTCTAGATCTGTGCATATCTTCCTATTTGCCTAATTTTTAGTAAAACTCCAATGTTATTCTATTTTTGGTCGATCCGACTAGTTGTTATCACTATTATCGACTTTGATGACTTCTTTCTTTGGATTTTTGAGAATATCCATTTTGATGGGTTTGGTATCGATTTCATTGGGTTTAATTCACTTCTTCGTATGTGAATTTTTGGCGATTTATTGTTTATACAATCATTTCTGTGGCTTGTCACTTTAAAATGCAAAGGTTTCAATACTAGTAGTAAATATTCAAATCCTTTCACAATGATGATTTCAACTATATTTTTGATACAAAGTTCGATTTTAAAACCGTTTTCCAATCTATTAGTATGTACAAACCTTTATTTTATTCGTTCAAGAAATCTAATTAAACGGCTTAGTAAAACGAGTGGTATGAAACGTTTGCGTTTACTTCGTCGGTTAATTTTTGGACTTGTTCGATTAAGACTTTTGTGACAACTTTTGAGTGGAAATCTACAATTTGGTCGTGAATATTTAAGTTAAGCCAGTGGTTATGGGACATGAAGCTAAACTCATTTATTTACTAGCTTAGTGTAATTGACACTTCTTGATGATCGATGATGATCATTTTGTGATTTAGACTAGCAATGTGCGATGTCTCTTTGTCTGCGAGGGAGATTAAAGCCCGTTTCTGTGGAGCTTCGGCTCATCAGGAGGAGCTTTGGTTCATTAGGAGGAGCTTCGCCTCATCAGGAGGAACTTCGGCTCATCAGGGGGAGCTTCGGCTCATCAGGAGAAGCTTCGGTCATAGTCCGTAATGAGGGACTATACCCTGTTTGGAGGAGCTCCGGCTCATTTTTATGGAATAACGACCCATTTTGTGATACACGTGTTGGTGAGTTTTCATGCTCCCGTTTTTGATAGGCTTCTTCCCCCTTTTTGTGACTGGATTTCTAATTGATGATTTCTAGAATTTTTGTCTCACCAATTTTAGTGGTATACATTGATGAGTTTATCAATATTTAAGGATTGGTGAATTTGTGTTTCAACAACTTTTACGATTGGCATTGAGATGTTTGCCAATATTTATGACTTGGTGAGTAAAAATAAAGAATATGGTTTTCTTCTTGATCTATGAGAAGATTCTTGTGATATTGAATAATCTCTGGTTGATTTTCAAATGCATACTTATCACAGTATGGCACTATTATTATCATACGTTTTTGTCATATCTCTTATTCTATCTCATTTTTATCTGATATTTACAGTTAGACTGATCAATTTATTATTTTCTTATTAAGTAATGCTCAGGTCAGACCGAGATGTTGTGGGTGCTTCTGCTTGACTCCTTATCAAGGATCATCATCTGACTTTTGTCTAACTACATTAGATTGGTAGTTTTTGTTGTTATACATTTGAGATAGAGACTCCTTGATGTATACATATTCTTTTATCCAGCACTTGTATCTATTCTTTTGTGATATTGTGGATCTTGTTTGACTGCTACTCTGATATACACTTCTATGTGTTATATTCATATCTAATTCCGCCTTTATGATATGGATATCTGTGACTGATTTATGTTATGTTTATTTCTATATTTGTTTCAGAAGACCACATAGCTACAGTGTAGTAGCTTTGAGTTTGTATCAGCATGTCGGATTTCCTCTTGAAATGAAATGCATGTTACGCTATTTGACATATCGGTGCTCGCACAAAGCAATTACATGGATGGTCGCTCCTCAACAGCCTTATTTTTCATGCTAGTTGACGGCATTACTCCATAGTGTCCTTGGCTAGCGTGTGTATAGAGGTGGGGCATCACAAAATACCCCTATTTCGAATATAACAGAAGTAGTATCGAAAGCCAATTCCATCATATACAGAAGTTAGCCTTTCAACCCAGTTATATTATATTAGTTTCTATAATTAGTTTCTAAGTGTTTCGAGCTCGCACTACCAAACGATACGTTTGATTGCTATGAGATTCATCAACATACAATAATTTATTATTACAGTTTCAATGACACTAGTCTCATCAAAATCCAAGACAATTCCCCGAAATGATATTTTACCCGTTCATTAAAATGAGTTTTATTAAAACAAGTCGGAGGTGGAAGTAAGAAGTCCGAAGCCTGTTGCTGAAAGAATTGAAACAGGGAAAAGCATATAGATTTGACTTTTTAAATCATTTCTTTGTACCTAACTTTCCTTGTTTGTCAAATAATGATTGGTTGCAAAATTTTCTTTTCCATAAGTACTACCAATTTCCATAAAAAACAATTTGAATTATTTACAAAATACCCTTTCTTCTTTTTATAAATATATAAAACATTTAAGTTTCATACCTTAAATAATTTTATATATCCATTAAAGCACATAAGAAAATTCTACAAAAATTCCAAAGAATCACTTTAATATGTTTTCTATCATATATAAATTTCAAACCCAAACTATTAATTATTCAACCGCAAATAATTTTGTACCCAAATAATCATTTTATTCACTAGAAAGTTCATATAAAATCCACATTAATTCAGAAAATTCTCAAAGTTGAAAATCATTTCTAAAATATCATTTTTGATCTAAATAGAAATTCGCAAGGCATTTGGATGTCATTTAGTAGGGTTTTCACCTTAAAACATGTCATAAAATCAGTATGAACAAGCATAAATCATCAACAAGTATACATAGTCATTCCATCTTCAAAAACATGGCAAAATGTTGCAAGTAAGTTCGGATTCATCTTAAAACCGAAAACAAAGAGAAATATGAGGTATTGGTATTATTCACCTTAGCTTTTGAGATTTAGGAGTTTGAGATTTGAATGGATTAGATTTGATTAAGCATCTTCCTTAGCTTTTCCTTATTTTTCCTCTTGCTCTTGCCAATGGCGGCCGACCATTACACTTGGTTTTTATTTTGAAAAATGAAAATGAATATGCATAGAATATATGGCCAAGGGTTTGGAGTATAAGAATGACCTCTTCCATATTTTCCCTTCCTTTATTTCATTTTTACTATTCTTTAGTTTATTGGTTACATGACACGACTACTCCTTGATTAATCAAATCTCAATCCCTTAATCAACACATTATTTAATTTATCTAATTATATATCCTAAATAATGTTGCAAATCTCAGTTGTTAGGAAATGAGATAAGTGATATGAAAACTCAACTAAATGTAGATGGTCTTCCCATGATCCCCAAAAATCCACTACACAAGCTCTTAACAAATCCTCTAGGACTTTGTGAACTCTTTCCGTTTGCCCAACAGTCTATGAAAGGTAAGCAGTACTCATCTTCAGCTTGGTTCCCAAAGCTTCCTATAGACTCTTCCAGAACTCGCTAGTGAATAACGAATCTCTATCTCTTACTATATAATAGGAATTCTATGCAGTCTGACTACATTCTTCGTAAATAAATTCGCTAAAACATGTTCCGTTTTGGTTAACTTAACTGTAATGAAATGGGCACTCTTGGTCAATCTATCAACTATGACCCATATACTTTCGTTTCCTCTATTAGACCTTGGTAACCCATTTATAAAATCCATAGAAATAGAATCCAATTTCCATACCGAAATATCTAATGGCCTAAGCAACCCACTCCTCTTCTGATATTCGGCTTTTACCTATTGGCGGTTCAAACACTACTTTACCCATAAGTCAATATCCCTCTTAATACATTCCTAGAAGAAACTTCTCTTCATATCTTGATACATTTTAGTTTCACTTGGATGAATAGTGAACTTCGAACGATGAAATTTCTCCAAAACTTCTTTTCTTGTGTTTCCTGCACTCGAAACACATAATCTTCCTTTGTTTCTCAAACACCCATTCTGGTCACGACTAAAATCCTTTAAGTCATCGCTCTCGGTTCCACCTCTTAGCTTCATGTTCTGTTCAGCTAATAGTGGATCCTCCTCCTATTTTGAAGTGATATTTTTGACCATTACTGGTCAAACTTCTAAACAGGATAATACAAGTCTTTCCACTAGACTCGGCCTCTGATCTCCATTGAACTCTATAAGCTGACAATGCTTCCAAATCTTTCCATTCAGTAATCATTGCCAACATTGCATTCTGATGCCTACTCCTAAGTGTGTTTGCAACTTTGTTGCCTTTCCTTGTTGTGTACTCAATTCCAAAATCATAAGCGGCTAAAAACTCTAACCATATCTGTTATCTCATATTTACCTCTTTTTGAGTGAATAAATATTTCAGTGACTTATAATCTGTATATAGCTCAAACCTCTCTCCTAAAAAGGTAATGTCTCCACACCTTCAATATAAAAATCACTACAGGTAATTCCAAATCATGCGTTGGATATTTGACCTCATGTGGTCTAAGCTGCCTAGAAGCATAGGCAATCACTTTACTTCTCTACATCAGCACAGCTCCTTATCATGTTCCACATGCATTTGTATAAACTACCAAATCCTGATTCTCTTCCGGACCAACCAACACAAATGCATGGGTCAAAAAGTGTTTCAAACTCTAGAATGCTTCCTCACATATATCGGGCCGCACAAACTTCACATCCTTTCACGTTAGCTTGGTCATCAGTGCTACTAGACATGAAAAATCCTTAATAAATCTCTGATAATAATCAACTAATCCAAGGAAACTCATTATCTTAGTCATGTTTCGGGTCTCTTCCAACTTTTCATCGCTTCAATCTTAGTCGGATCTACTGACAACCCTTTCTTTGAGATCACATGACCAAGAAACTTCACTTCCTTCTTTAACAAATGACACTTCGAAAACGTCGCCTTCAGCTAATTCTGCCTCAGCGTCTCAAGCATCACTATAAGATGAACTTCGTGCTCTCTTTTATCCATAAATTATATCAAGATATCATTTATAAAAACCAAAACGAACCTATCCAAGTTCTCTTGGAAAACTCGGTTCATTAAATCAACAAAGAATGTTGACGCATTAGTTAGTCTGAATGACATAACTAACAATTCATACGACCCATATCTGGCCCCAAACGCCGTCAGAGGCATATTATCCTCTGGTACTCTAAGCTAATGGAAACCTGTTGCCAAATCCAATTGTAAAAATACTTTGGCTCCACTCAAATGGTCGAACAAATCGCCAATTCTCGGTAATTGATATTGATTCTTTATCGTCATCTCATTCAACTTACGATAATTGATACATAACCTGTGATAACCCGAATTTTTGGGCATCTAATAATTGATAATTATCAGATTTTAACTATTAAATACTCATAAATGTTAACAAATAAATTCTGCTAATTAAAATATCTATATGTGGATTTGGAACTATAATAAATATTGGATTATAATATCTGAAATGATAAATTTTATAGTAAATTAATAAATCCTATAAACAGATATGCAAATTTTATTGTATTGAGACTTTAAGTGTATACATATATAAGCATATAAGTGTGTGTATATTATATATATGAATATATATATTGTGATTTGGAAGTTATATTTTGAATTAAAAATATAATATGGAAACAAGATTAAATAAAAGCTTTAATATATACATTAATAAACATAGAGATAAATCATAAAGAAAAAATATATTATATACATATATAAACCTAAATAGTGAATATAATATAAATTTTTATCAAAAACATATTAAAACTCATTAATGTATGCATATTTACAAATAAAAAGGACTTTAGCATGAGATTTAACAAGTGTAAGTAATGATATCATGTATTGAACAAGTGTCATTGGTTTCTTTTGATTTGATATATATTAATAATTTTAGAGTATAGGCTATATACTCTTATCTCTACCCATCCTTTCTTTTTCTTCATCTTTCAATTTATCAACTGAATCAAGTTCCAGATCTAATTCAAGCAAATTGATTTATAAAAAAAAAAATTGACAGCTTTAGATTATCTGAAATCAAAATCCCTAATCCCCAAATCATTGACTTGTGAAATCCCAAGCGCGATGCGACAATTGTGTAGACGACCGAGCTTTAGAGGCCGCGACCTGGCTCATGTGATCGATCATCGCCTTGTGGAGCAGCGCCGTTGTAAGGGTAGTCGTGGCAGGTTGGCATGGCAGCGTGGTGATCAAAGATTTGGTTATGGTTTCGATTTCTGTAGCAATGAATTAGGTGAGTAACACTCACACGAATCTCTAAAATTTTATGCATCATCATTTATTTGACAGCAATATAGTTTTGATAAATTTTGGAAGGTTGCTGAGTTTGAAATTCGTACTGGTAGAAGCCAAGCCTAAGATTATAAATCTTATTGATTTTATTCCATGGAACCTTTGTGTAATGCAAAGTATTTAGTTAAACGTTGACTTGCATGCACTTATATTTTGTCAACCGTGCATCAAAAAAAGGAGGTAGCCACACTAGAAATCCAAGCAGTGGTTGGCGGAGGCTGATCAGGAGCATCTGCTCCAGATATTATCACCACTAATCGACAGGTAAAGCCAAACCAGTCCATCGGTGGGTGAACTATTGGAAAAGGAAATAAACTGGCTTAAGAATTTTGCATTTGTGATTGCTATAGTTCCATGCTTTACTTCTCTGTCTGTGATGATCTTCCTGTTGTTAACTCCTCTATTTAACAGCTAAGCGACCTAATGAAATGAAGAGCCTAGCGACATAACGTTATTGCGACCTAACGAGCTAAGAAGCTCAGCGACCTAGACAGTTGAGCGACCTAACGACCTAATTACCTAAAGGGTCTAGCGACTTAACATCATGACGCGGCACAGCATGACGCGACTCAACGGCTTAAGGGGCCCTAACGACCTAGCGGGGTAAGAGAAGGATGATCTAACGACCTAAGGAATAAAACAACTCAGCGATTTAATGGGTTAGAAGGTCCAGCGATCTAACAATCTGAAGAATAAGCGAGCTTGCATGGATACAAGACCAACAGTGAGTTAGCGACCTAATGACCGAACGACCTACGACCTACGACCTAACGGCTTAAGACAGTACAAGGCCGCATGCATACCACCTCTTCATTAGGTCGCTCGCGACCTAAATAGACCTAAGTAACTTCTTATGCTGCTTCCTCCTTAGGTCGTTCACGACCTATGACTTACCCGTGTGTTCAAGCGATCGAGTATGCTCTTGTTAGGCCGTAAGCTGTGCCCACTAGGTCGCTCACGACCTACGACCTACCTCTAGGTCGTTCATGACCTACGACCTAACTCCGAAATCTCCCTATAAATATCCCACCTACTCCAACCGAAAAATGACTTTGGCTCATTTCTGGAACGCCTACACTCTGCTGTTTTCTCAACTCATCCGACACTTCAAACAGGCTAGACGCTTCATCGAACTTCAAGAAGAAATCGAACACATTCGACATGGATTCAAAGAGTTCTTCTACATCGAAGTTCTAGCTACTCGTCTTTGTAGTATTGTAATTGAAGATTGTTGTAAAGTTGTAATTGATTCAGCAATAAAGAAGATTAAAGTGGACGTAGGCTTAACTTGAAGCCGAACCACTATAAAACTGTTGTATCTTTACCGTTTTTCTGTAATTTCTGCTTTTTTCTGATTCCCGTATAGACGGGTGGTGCTTTCACTTTTTCTCAACTTACACCGGGGTGTTAGCGTCTAATTTTTACATTAACATTTTTGGTGCTTTCACTGAGAACCCAACTCAGGCTACTTTCATCATTGCTTCACAAAAGTTTGTGGAAAGATTCTCTCTCAAAACCAGAAGTCTATCAGAGATAATGGCTCCTGGAAGAAAGCGCAAATCTGTTAGATCTGATGACGTTCTCACGAATAGTGCCACTTTTCCTCCGTTAAGTCAAACAGCTTCAACTATTGGAGTTACACGAGCGGAGTTAGATGCTGCGGTGATTGGGCTATATCAGCAAATGGAAGCCCAAAACAATTTAATGTTGGAAAGGTTGAATGCTTTGCTCGGAGCTAACCGTCAACTGGTGAATAATGAACAAAACTTTACTGATGATGTTCATGATGTTGAAGGAAGAAATATTCCTCAAAGGGCAGCTGGCCCCATCGAAGGAACACCTCCCCAAGCTGGAGGATCAGGGCAGCAACCAACTCTCCGCGAATGCTTGTCGAGGCAAACTTCCGAGAAAATGGCCGATGTCTGTCCTGCAGAGCCTCTAAATGATGAGGAATATTTCTCGGGAATGGTTCGACAAATCATGAAAGAAAGTACGCAAAGGGAAGAGGATGAAAAAGAAAGGGGGTTCTCTCCGAGCAAGACTCCGTTCACTGAAAGGATTTTGAAAGCAGAATTTCCAAGGAAATTTGTTCCTCCTACCATTCCGTCTTATAAGAGAACAAGCGACCCTAATGAATTCTTGTACAAGTATGATTGGCACATGACAGGTGCCAGAGCATCTGATGAGATCAAATGCCGGTATTTTCCGGTATACTTGGAAGGAGTGGCTTTACTTTGGTTTACAAAGCTACCGGCCCGATCTATAGACCAGTTCTCGGACTTAACTTGGAAGTTTAAAGAACAATTCAGATTGTATGCTTCAAAGGCAAATGATATAATGTCGATATCCAGCTTGGAACAGAATCCTGGAGATCTATTAGATTTTCTTAAATCGCTTCAACATTGCTTTGGCTGAAGTAGACAATGCAGAGCCGAGAATGATCTTGACATACTTGATGAAGGCTATTGATAAATCAAGTGAATTTGGGAAGTGGCTAAAGATGAAAGAATCGAATTCGCTTGAAAAATTCTATAAGAAAGCTGACGAATTCATGCGCTTGGAAAGCCTTCAAGCACCGGCCAATGTGGCATTGACAGAGGTGGGGGACAATAATGCTGCTCCAAATAAGAAGGAATCTGGCACTCAGAAGAGGGGAAACGATGGTGGGATGATGCAAGGAGATGCGAAGAAAAATCATCTTTTCAACTTCACTCCCTTAACCGATACCCAGAAAACATTTTCTTTGCAACCAAGGACACTGTCGAATATCCCACACCCGCTAAATTGGGGGTTGGGAAAAAAGCTGAGAAAAGTAGAAGATTTTGCCGGTTCCACAACCAACCCGACCATGATACTAATGAGTGCCGCCACTTGAAGGATTTGATTAAGGAACTATTGAAAGAAAACAAACTCCAGCAGTATGTGAAGAGGAACAGGAACGCCCCAACTTCATCAACTCAAGGACAACAGGTTCCTGCTCATCATCCCAGCTCAAATGAAAAGCCAACATCGCATGAATCAGAAAGGCCTGTTATTATTGTGATTACGGAGGGTCCTCACCCAGCAGGAAGAAGCTGGGGTGAGATGGAAAGATACGCCCGTGCTTTGAAGTATGCTCCAACAGAAGAAAGTGTTTTTTGTTAGAAGATGCTACACCTTAGAAGCAGCAGAAAACTTTTAATGATGATATTGTGTTTAGAGTCAGGCACTCTATGGGCATTGAAGCTCCTACCATGGATCCCTTGGTCATCTCTACAGGCATTGGGCCGGCCATTGTAGGGAGAGTGCTTGTTGATTGCGATGCTTCTTGCAATATTCTCTTCAAGAAGACATTTGATCAAATGAAAATTACAAAGGTTGATGTTCAAGCTTCATCGCAGAAGATTTTTGGATTTACTAGGGAACCGAAGCAACCAATTGGAACTATTGTCTTGTTCGTGGAGCTTGGAGAGGGGCCGAAAAAGGTGGTTCGAAAGCAGACTTTTGTAATTGTTGATGATTTTTTTGCTTACGATGCCTTCTTAGGCCGTCCAACTCTTGCAGCATTTAAGGCAATTCTCGCCCCGTGGTGCCTTACTATGAAATTCCCCACGGATAATGGGGTTGGTGTTATTAAAGGGGATCAGAATGCTGGGCGAGAATGTTATCTAATAGAGTTGCGTGAAGCAAGGAAGAGAGAGATGGGAAAAGATGCGGCGGTCCCAGTCCGCATCAAAGAACCAACCTTGTAGCAATTACAGGGTGGACCCTGCACTGGCGAGCATAGCGGAGCACGAAGAGAAATGGATCCTAGAAAAGCCAGTGCAGGGGAGAATAGAGTGGTGCCGGTGGAAGTAACGGTGCCATTACCTGTTGACCCGAAAGATCCGAACAAAGTGGTGAATGTGGGTTCACAACTTAGTGTGACGGTTCAAAATTCTTTAATATCATTCTTAAAAGCAAATCTGGATGTATTCGCTTGGACTCATGCTGATATGTGTGGAATATACCCAGAAGTTGCAGTACATACTCTGAATATTGATCCGAAGTTTACACATGTAAAGTAGAAAAGAAGAACCCAGGGTCCTGAAAGGTTAGCAACATTAAAGGAAGAAGTAGATCGGCTCATGGAGAATGGCTTTATCAGGGAGTCTACTTATCCGAATTGGGTTTCAAATCCTGTACTGGTTAAGAAAGCTAATGGAAAGTGGAGAGTATGCATCGACTTTTCAGATTTAAACAAAGCCTGCCCCAAAGAATAATTCCCGTTACCCAAGATTGATCAGTTGGTGGATGGAACAGCGGGGCATGAATTGTTATCTTTTATGGACGCTTACTCCGGATATAACCAGATCAAGATGCATGAGCCAGATCAGGAGGATATGAGCTTCATCACCGATGTTGGTCTCTACTGCTATAGAGTCATGCCCTTCGGACTAAAGAATGCGGGGAAAACTTACCAAAGACTTGTTAATGCTATGTTCAAACCGCAGATTGGCAAGACTATGGAAGTGTACGTTGACGATATGCTGGTGAAATCAAAGAAGGCAGTGGACCATACAGATCACTTGGCAGAATTTTCGTAGTCCTCCGAAAGTACGGAATGAAGCTTAATCCTTTGAAATGTTCATTTGGGGTGGAGTCCGGAAAGTTCTTGGGTTTCATTGTGAGTGGTAGGGGCATTGAAGCTAATCCTGCTCAGATCGCTGCCTTAAGAGAAGTCAAAGCTCCTAGAACGAAGAAGGAATTGCAAAGTGTCAATGGAAAAGTCGCTGCCTTGAGTCGGTTCATTTCCAAAGCTATGATAAATGCCTTCCATTCTTTGATGCTCTGAAGAAAGGAAGGAAAAACTTTGACTGGAATCCTGAATGCCAGAAAGCTTTTGATGAGTTGATTCGTCATATGGAAACGCCTCCAATACTTTCTAAGCCCGACAATGGTGAAGATGTCTTCGTATATTTGGCAATCTCATCTCATGCTCTCATTGCATCTTTGGTACGGGAAGACGCAAAAATTCAACGGCCAGTTTATTATATCAGCAAAAGATTAACTAGGGCAGAGATGAATTATTTGAAGTTGGAAAAGCTTGCCTATTGTCTACTGATTGCGTCAAGAAAATTGAGGCCATATTTCCAAGCTCATCCCATCAAAGTCCTCACCGATCAAACTCTGAAGCGAGTCCTGTTTCGCCCTGAGGCTTTGGGTCGTCTTCTGAAGTGGAATATTGAACTCGGTCAGTACGATATCACTTATCACCCCCGAAAAGCAATTAATGGACAAGCTTTGGCGGATTTCATCGCAGAATTTACAAATAAAGGTGACGGTGAGGAAGAGGTGATTGATAACACCCCAATTCAATGGAAATTATATGTGGACGGCGGAAGATATGATTACTGTTCCGGAGCTGGGGTTGTGCTTGAAACCCCTGAAGGGCGGTAACTGTGTTATGCATTGAGATTAGAATTTCCTTCGACCAATAATGAAGTAGAATATGAAGCTCTTATTGCCGGCCTGAAGATTGCTAAAGAACTGAATATCAAAGTATTGCATATCTTCAGTGATTCTCAGCTTATCGTGTGCCAAGTCAAGAAAGAGTTTCAAGCTAAAGGGGGAAATCTGCCAGCTTACTTGTCAAAGGTCTGGGAGCTTCTTGATGATTTTGACCATTACACAATAAGCCACATACCCCGGGAAGAGAACATGAAGGCGGATTCTCTCGCAAAATATTCCAACACTGGTGAAGCTCAACTATTGGGATTAGTTCCTATAGAATTCTTGTCAGCCCCAAGCACTAATGAGATGGATATTGACTGGATCATGACTATATCTCAAGAGCAAGAATCGTGGATGACTTCGATAAAGGAATATCTGCTCAACGGTTCTCTACCAGAAAATTCAAAAAAACGACAGAAGCTGCTAAGAAAAGCCTCTAGATATATAATTCAAGATGGTCGATTGTACAGACGGGGATTCTCAATGCCCTTACTCCGATGTGTGACCAAGGAAGAGGCTAAAATAATTTTGGCCGAGGTGCATGGAAGAGAATGTGGTGATCATTCAGGTGGCCAAACCTTAGCCAAGAAAATTCTCCATTATGGATATTTTTGGCCAGATATTAACCGAGATGCTGCCGACTATTCCCGGAAGTGTGACAGATGCCAAAGATTTGCAAAGATTCGAAGAGCACCTTCCACTGAGCTAACACAGATGGTCAGCCCGTGGCCATTTGCCATTTGGGGAATAGATCTCATTAGACCTTTACCGGCTGCTAAGTCCTGAATCAAATATGCTATTGTTGTTGTTGATTATTTCACTAAATGGGCTGAAGCTGAACCATTGGCTCTATTACCTCTAAAAGGATGATAAATTTTGTGACTAAAAATATCATTTGTGGGTATGGTGTGCCTCAGAAGATAATCACAGACAATGGTACCCAATTCGAAAGTGAAGAATTCCAGGACTTTTGCAAGCGATTCAAGATCCAAAAAAGCTTCTCAGCAGTGGCTCATCCGCAGGCAAACTGGAAAGTGGAAGCAGTGAACAAAATTATCAAGTCAACCATCAAAAAACAGCTGGAAAAGCAAAAGGTGGTTGGGTCGATAAGCTGCCACTAGCACTATGGGCATACAGAACTACCCACAAAACTGCGACTGGGCACACTCCATTTTCGTTGACATATGGATCAGAAGCAATGATTCTGGTGGAGACAGAGGTCCCTTCACACAGAAGAATCCATTTCGATCAAGATGAAAATGAAAAGCTGCAACTTGAAGCACTTGACCTCCTTGATGAAAGATGGGAAGATGCTAAGCTCAGAATTGCAGCCCATCAGCAAAGGATAGCCAGGCACTTCAATTCCAAAGTTCGCCAACGCAGCTTTGAAATTGGAGATCTAGTATTGAAAAGAATTATGACAGCACCAGGTGTGTTTGGGCCAAACTGGGAAGGGTCGTATGTCATAGGCAAAAAATTCTTGATGGCACATTCAAACTCACAACTGTCGAAGGAGATCCAATTCCAAGGGCTTGGAACAACAATCACTTGCATCCATATTTTACTTAAAAGCCTTGTTGAAATATTGTAAAAGAATTATGGATGTTTTATTCTTGTATTGAAAGCCATTGTAAAGCCACTGCAAGTGAATAATAAGAACTATAAAGTGGATGTAGGCCCAGCTTTTGGCCAAACGACTATAAATCTTGTGTTCTCTATTATTATAAAATGCCTGCTTTATTTTGATGTGTAAAGTACTTTAAATGTATTGCTAAAATGTCAATTTAATATTATAGGCAATTAAAACAAAGCTTACCCATCGCGAGACCAAGCGATCCCTGACACCACTCAACAAACAAATTTTAAGCCACAAAAATTCCAGATTCAAATCCTATATAAGAAGTGCTTCAAGCAAACAGTTAATGATTCTACTAGAGGTGGCCACTTGCTAACTAATTGTGATCGTTTGAGCAAACGAGCATCTGATTAAGTATCGTGTGTCTGCCCCTGCGAACTCAATTAACTATGAAGTACACTTCTTTGGATAAAATGAACTACTTGCAAAAGAAAGGGATGTGTGCTTGAAAATGATAACAGGGAATCGCTGATATGAGCAAATGGCGAAAAGACATGGGCGAGCAGACTAGGGACAGCCAAAGACCTCTTCGAAGGCACAAGCCCTCTTCGGAGGCACAACTCTTCGGAGGATAAAGACCTCTGACGGCTCATGCCAGAAAATGGAAGTTCTCTTTCTCAACCAAAAAAGATAGGTAGAATGACCGGAGGCACCTTCCCAAGTGGAAGGCACAGGGCGCTTGTTAACCAGCTGCGATCGTTTGTGCAAACAAACATCCAAGTAACTTGCGTCCGCCCCGTGAATCCATCCAACCATGAGAAAGTAACTTCCTGGCAAAAGCCCCACTCAGAGGCACACATTTCACCAAGATCTGAAGTGCAAACTTCACAAGATTTGAAATGTGAAAAGCCCTCTTCGGAGGCCCATTTCACCAGAGTTGAAATGATAAAAAGACCTCTTCGGAGGCATACATTTCGCCAAGATATGAAGTGCAAACTTCACAAGAGTTGAAATGTGAAAAGCCCTCTTCGGAGGCCCATTTCACCAGAGTTGAAATGTCAAAAGACCTTTTCGGAGGCACACATTTCACCAAGATTTGAAGTGCAAACTTCACAAGAGTTGAAATGTGAAAAGCTCTCTTCGAAGGCCCGCTACCCCGCATAAAAAAAAGCCCTCTTCGGAGGCCTACTTCTACTCTTAAGGGAAAATCGATCTCTACACAATGAAAATATTCTTCCCTGAAAGTTGAAGTACCAAATCAAAGCCTTCTTTTGAAGCCCACTTCGCCGCGTAGGAGAATTCACTACTTTTCTTTAAAAAAACAAGAGCAAAAGAGTGATCATCTCCAGAAGTTGAAGTGTAGAAATTTCTCCTAGAAAAAAGAGAAGACTTCTCCAATACAAGGCACATTCTACTAAATTAGAGAAATAATTCCTTAAAATGGAAAAAATTATTCTCTAAAGTACGGATGCAAGTCTCCTTAAAAGGGAAAAGTTGTTCTCCAAAGAAGGAGTACAAGTCTTCTCGAAACAGAAGAATTGTTCCCCAAAGTTTTTACAATGCGAAAGAGATTGCAATAAGCCATGGTATGGGGGCAATATAATATAGTTACATTCATAAAAGCAATGCTCAAGCAACATACCACAGGCTTACTGCAACTTCACACAAAGAAAATAAAGAAACTTGCATGAAAATGAAGAATAAATCCATTCTCAAATACAGACAGAAGTTTGTATGAGTAAAAGAATCATCTTATTTCATACGATGAAAATTTTATACATGTGCAGGTTTCAAAATAAAAAGAAGGCGGAGACCGGTACCCGCACAATCTCCGGCTAACACAAGCTTTTATGTATACATGCAAAAAAGAAAAAAGTGAGATGAAAAGCATAAAACCAAGCCCATCACTTCTTCTTCCTTCCACCTTTGGACCCCTCACTTGGCCGGATGATTAGCTTTTTGGGTTGGCTTGTAAGAGTAGGAGAAGAAGGAGAAAGGGGTGCAATTGGATCTTCTTCTGCTTTTCCTTCACTGGCAGAAACTTCCCTTTTTTTCTTTGAGACTCCACGCTTCCCCTTCTTCCTTGAAGAAGACTCACTGCCCGGAGTGAAAAGTGCAGTTAACTTTATGTCGTCAGAGATAGTTTGCTCCAGAGTTCTTTCGCCTTCTTCAGGTTCCTCGGCCTTCTGTTCTTGTGAAGCGACCGAGTCATCCAAGCCTTGAAGAGCTTCTATCTTCTCCTCTTGTGACCCCGGTTGAGAGACGTAAGGAGGAGTAATATGAAGAGACGGAGGGGGAACAGCTGGAAGAGGGGAAGTCTGAACAACACTTGGCGCTTTCACTATAGGAGAAGAGAAGTTAAAATCAGTATCTCTCGTAAAGAGAGGAGATAGTGGCGCGTCAAGACTTAAGTAATAATCAAAAAATTTATCAAGCTCATGTGAAGTAAACAAGCAGTCCACTTGAGCAAGATCAGAATTGAGGTACCTGGAGAAGTAGGCTTTACTATGTCAACTTCAAAGCCCTGTGCTTCAGTGCTTTCTTGAGTCTCATCTTCTGTGTGAGCAGTTGCACTTTCAATGACAGCTTTAGTAGGAGGTGGAGAATGGGAACTGGAGCCAACAATATCGATGTGGGCATAAACTGAAGGTTGAACTGGGTCGGTTGAGGTTGCCTTCCCTAAATATTCTTCTTCCGCTATTCCGGCTCGCTCTTTAGCGAGTGGCTCCTTTCCCTTGGCAAGAGCAGCACGTGCATGTTCATCTAGATAGTGCGCCTCAAGATCTGCTTCAGCATAGCCAGTGCCTCCAAGCATGTCAAGTGCGGCTTCCCACACTTCGGCCAAAGTAATCTCATATTTAGGGCCTAAAAATGAGAGACTACCACGCTCCAGGACGCTATGCAAATAAAAGTCGAATAATGTGGAGCTTATGTTGGCTTTAATTGCCTCATGAGTCTCTTCGGCTGCTACTTTGCCGGCAATAGCCTCATCACACTCTTTTTCAACTTTACAAAGTCGAGCTTTTAGCATTTCAATTTCCATATCCAGGGAGCTAGTCTTCTTTCGCAACTCAGCAATGTCAGCGAGATAATCCTCAGTAATTCTTTTTTGCACGTCAAGTCTAGCCTCAGCATCTCTTTGGCTGGCATGAGCATCTCTCACTTGCTTTTTAAGTACCTCTTCCTTTTGAGTAAAAGAAGTGGAAGAGGTGACAAGATCATCTTCAAGTTTCTTAACTTTTTCCTCGAGCTCCTCATTACAAGCGGTAATGCTCTTCATCTCTGTGTCATGCTGGTCGATAGTTTTCTGCCACTCGGATTTATCATTTTCCATAGTCAACATGGCTTCAAGGTTTGCGCGATTTACTCTTTGAAGTTCGTCGACAAGTTTTTGCCAAACAGACATTCTCTCAACATCGAGTTTGACGGCATCAAGATTTTGCAACATAGCTTGCTTGTCGATCGGGACCAAATCAAGATCAAAACGCACTCCTTTTAAGCACCAGTGTAGAAACCGGCTTTGAAGAGTAGTCGGACCCTACCCAACTTGATATGAGGGCCTACTGATGATTATTTGAATATCAGTTCGGGCAAGGGCAGGAGATTGAGAAGAGACGGGAGCAGTGGGCTTTTCAGAAATTGTAGATGCCGCTTTTCGCTAAGTTTGGCCCATTTGCTCGGATCTTCAGCAATATGGCTTTTCCCTTTGTCATCATGAGATTTTCGTTTGTGAGAATCATCCTCTCTCTGGGAAGAATCATGCCGTTCATCCCTTCTCCTGTGGCGTTCTTCATAGGCACTCTTCTCACGAGCTTTTCTTGTAGCTCTTTCTTCGTCGGTCTCCCAGGAGGCAGGAAGATATCTCTTGGGTTCATAAGAGTCGCGTCTTCCGTAGCTCTAGAAGTCATCGTAGTATGAGCCACTTCGCCTCATTGGAGAACCTGAAAGTGAAGAAGAGACAAAACTTAAGAATCTTTGAAGTTAGAAAGCAAGGTGCATATAAGTGCTAAAAAATCCGAAGTGTGTGTAACATGCAAACTACGCACGTCAAACTACGAACCACTCCTCGGTTGGGGTGTGATGACGGATTTTACGGCAAGTGTCAACTCTTGGGCTGACGGAATTTGTTGCAAGACAGATGTCGCTTCAACTACTGGAGAAATAACTTTAGTAGTAGTGGTATCGTCTTTAAAGAGCTCCTGTGAAGTAATCAGCAAGTCGCTCAATCCCTCAAAATGTCATCACCATCGGGCCTAGCTGGACTCGTTCTCTCAGCTCCTTCATCAGCAGATTTCCCGGAGTGTTGAGGAGGTTCCTCTTCTTCCATGACCGGGGCAAGTGTAAGTTTGCCAGATGACCCCGCAACGTCAATAGAAGTAGAACACTTTACCATTGAAGTCTCAGCAGTAGTTTCTTTCGGTATAAGTTCTCCGGCGGAAACTGGGGCATCTGATGTCTCTGCTAGAGAATCAGGGACTTCATGAGGCTGAGTAGAATGGGAAGAATGCAGAAGTCCGAACTGGTGCAGGAACTCGTCTTTTAGCAAAAATTTAATATTTCTTTCCTCAACCGCCATGGCCCTTAATCTTTTAAAAGTTGGCTTGTGGCTAGAGTCTTTAGAAAGAGGAGGAAGTGCTGAAAAAGTAAAGAATGAGGTTAGCACATGACGATTCGGATCTCGAGAAGCTCAAAAATGGAAAGAATGAAGGTAAGCAATCTTACTTCCTACTCTCCATATGCCATAAAATCCCGGAGGGCAACGAACGAAGAAACACTGGTCCAAAAACCCGTGAGCACTTTCAGAAAGATCAGTGACCAGTTTACGGTTCATGGCACTTCTCACAAGTATTATGGAAGGATGATCTTTATTCTTTGCAAATGTGCACAAGTAGCAGATTTCTTCAAAGCTTGAAAGACGATCAAGTGTCCTCCTAAACAGCACACACAGTCCCATTAGGATGGCGTAGCCATTGGGATGCAACTGGAAGGGAGAGATAGTTAACCGGAGAAGGAGCTATTGAAGAAAATCATTAAAAGGAGGTATAGCACCACAGATGCACATCTGGCGATTAACAGCGACAAAACCGATAGGTGGCCTGTCAGCAGTATCATTTGGCCTAGAAAGTAAAGCATCTGCTTCAGCAATACCAAACTGAATGCGTAGTTGGTTGAACGCCCGTTGATTCAGGGTAGTTGGAGTTCTTTCCGCGGGGTTATCCAGTGGAATGGCTATCGGAAAGGCCTCTCCAGCTTGTCCTACCATTTCCTCTTATTGAGAAGACATTCTACACAAGGAACTGGGTATTCAAATATGAAGGTGCACGTTTCCTAAATGTGTGAAGTGTTGTGCAAGACTAATAAAACGACAAGCAAATATAACTAAAATTAAACTAACAGGCATTTGTCAATTATAAAGTTTCAGGGCTTGTGGTTTTAAGTCCAAATACCAGTGCAGTGTTGATGCAAAAATATCGGCTTTAATTGATTACTATTGATTTGCTTTAATGCTTCACTTGAATTTGTTGATTCACAGCATTTCATATAATTTCTTTAAGTTGATTATTCTTTATCGAATAATCTGTCATTCGATGTGGGCAATCAGTGACAGTATATTCGCCCTAGTTTTCTGTATATGTTTTATTAACCAGGTTGTTAGCTTCAAAAGTTAATATAATCTGTAAATAAGTGCAACAAGTTCAGAAATGTTATCTCGGCAATTCAACAATGTCATGTTCATTCAAGATGGATTGTGTTCAAGTCCTTAAGTTGCAGGAACGACTTAAGCTAGCTCGGAGATTATTTAGATCGTCCAGATCAAGTCATACGACTTAACATAAGTCGAACTTCTTAAGTCGCATTGTTCAAGGCCAGGCAGTCAAAAATTATCCAAGTATTAGCTCGTCCGTGACCTAAAACTTATGCCGTAGAAAGTTAGGTCGTTAGTTTGTTAAGTCGCTCTGCTTTAAGCTTTACGTTATTCAAGCAAGTTAGGTCACAAGTGAGTTAGGTCGCAAGCAAGTTAGGTCGCAAGTGAGTTAGGTCGCAAGCAAGCTAGGTCGCAAGTAAGTTAGGTCGCAAGCAAGCTAGGTCGCAAGTAAGTTGGGTCGCACGTTTCATGATCAAGCCGATAAGCCTAAGGTCGGCCGAAGTTCCTTAACCAGTCATCTCCTAACTATCTTTGCCCCTTTCCACTTAGCAGATCGCCTAATGAACAAACCCGTTAACCCGATAACCTGTTATCTCCTACACAGCAGAATCCATTATCCTTCAACATCACCAGATCACTCGAAACTGATTCAAATCGCCTCAAATCCATCATAGATCCAATGCATTACCGTATTCTCATGAATTACAACATCAACGTGTCCAATGGTGATCGAAAACCGACCGCAACATGACTTGGAAGTGAAATGCAGCGCGTGAAATTTGGTTAAGGCCGAAAAAAGGGGGATTCACGTTTCGATGATGGCCGTGATTGAATGTTGATTGAGTTCACTTACGTAAAATGATGGTGGAGATGATTGATGGTTGAGTAATTAGAATCGTCTTCGAGAGCTCGGAAACTCGTTAATGGCAGGATGGAATGTTAGAGCAGATGAAGCAGAGAAGGAACGACCTAAGCTATTTATATACCGAAGCAGTGGAACTCGAATTGGAACAAACGACCTTACTTTCTCATAAGTCGTTTACGACCTAACAGCTCAGAATTGTACGAGTTAAGAGGTATCGAAGCACACGACCTAACCTCTAGGCGTGTAATTCGAGGGGCAAGTGTTAACTCCGATATTTGACAACTAAGCGACCTGATGAAATGAAGAGCCTAGCGACCTAAAGTTATTGCGACCTAACGAGCTAAGAAGCTCAGCGACCTAGACAGTGGAGCGACCTAACGACCTAATTACCTAAAGGGTCTAGCGACTTAGCTTCATGAAGCGACACAACATGACGCGACTCAACGGCTTAAGGGGCCCTAACGACCTAGCGGGGTAAGAGAAGGACGACCTAACGACCTAAGGAATAAAACAACTCAGGGATTTAACGGGTTAGAAGGTCCAACAACCTAACAATCTGAAGAATAAGCGAGCTTGCATGGATACAAGACCAACAGTGAGTTAGCGACCTAATGACCTAACGACCTACGACCTAACGGCTTAAGACAGTACAAAGCCGCATGCATACCACCTCTTCATTAGGTCGCTCACGACCTAAATAGACCTAAGTAACTTCTTATGCCGCTTCCTCCTTAGGTCGTTCACGACCTATGACTTACCCGTGTGTTCAAGCGATCGAGTATGCTCTTGTTAAGCCGTAAGCTGCGTCCACTAGGTCGCTCACGACCTACGACCTACCTTTAGGTCGTTTACGACCTACCTTTAGGTCGTTTACGACCTACGACCTAACTCCGAAATCTCCCTATAAATATCTCACCTACTCCAACCGAAATAGGACTTTGGGCTCATTTCTGGAACGCCTGCACTCTGCTGTTTTATCAACTCATCCGACACTTCAAACATGCAAGACGCTTCATCGAACTTCAAGAAGAAATCTAACACATTCGACATGGATTCAAAGAGTTCTTCTACATCGAAGTTCTAGCTACTCGTCTTTGTAGTATTGTCATTGAAGATTGTTGTAAAGTTGTAATTGATTCAGTAATAAAGAAGGTTAAAGTGGACGTAGGCTTAACTTGAAGCCGAACCACTATAAAACCATTGTCTCTTTACTGTTTTTCTGTAATTTCTGCTTGTTTCTGATTCCCATATAGACGGGTGGTGCTTTCACTTTTTCTCAACTTACACCGGGGTGTTAGCGTCTAATTTTTACGTTAACACCTGTTAAGTTGTGTTATATTCTTGGTGTGTTTCCTCCTATCAACTGGGAATAAAATAGAAATGAATACTTAGTGTATTGTTTGTGAACCCAATAAATCCACTTGTTCATGAACTGCTGCATATGTATATGCCAATATACTTTTATTGAGATTTGAAGCCCGATTAGTTTGATAACTGTTATGCTATTTTTCTAAAGTTATATTCTGAAATGAAAGATGTATGTATATTACTTTGAAGTTTGATAGCCTACATTTCTAAGTGCAGATTACCTGAAACGTAATTTAGTAGCTACGTTTATGGGTCTAGACCCTTAAGTGATTTAAGTGTAGATTACCTGAAATGTAATTTAGTAGCTATATTTATATATCTAGACCCTGAAGTGATTTGGTTACCTGAAATATATTTTGGTTGCTATGTTTATGTATGGTGAAACAAATGCTTAGTTAATTTGGTCATAGCACAATGTGTGGAAAAAGACATGCTGCTAATCAAAATAGAACTAGATAAATAGCGTTCATTCATTTCAGAAGTAGGTGAAAGAAATGCTAATGACTTTGAGACGTGAATTTAGTTGCTAAGTTGGCTTTATAATTCAGTAGCCTGTAGAAGAAGTAACAAATTGTACCTGTTGTAAATTGTGTTCAAGTTCCCGTACAAAGATTAAAAAAAGGGCTGCAACTATTTTGTGAAATAAAAATTTAATTGTACTGTAGTAGCCTATACAATTTCTTCCTCTACGTATGTGTATAGTTGCTCACTTTATATATAAGATTTGAATCAGTAGTAATTTGCATAAGCTTGGTAAGGTAGAAAAAAGAAAGACAATTAGGCCGAAGAAGGATGGGCCGATATGATAATTTAATGTATTTAAATTTAATTAAGTTGATATGAATATTTATGTATTTTTAGTTAATTACAAAATGTTATTAAATAAAATTTAATGATGTGATTAACTAAATGGCCAGGATAAATGGTTTTAACCGATAGATAAGTCAAGGGTCATAAGTTATTGTATGTGTTAATCAATTCCAAACAATTGATTTATATAAATATAAATGGTTTGTAATTAATAAATGTTAATTAAGCAAGATATGGAAGTGATTAATTTATTACGATTTAATTTAATTAATCAGGAATGATGGGACCAACTAATTAAGCTTTAAAATATTTAATTTGAATTGAATATTTGGATTTCTCAATAGTTCTAGTATGTTAAATCATGACAGTCTGATGTTTAATTAACTTGTTATTTGTCAACTGGGTCTTAAAAGTATAGTCTTTGGACTCGAAGTGTTCGGGGTCGGATATCAAAAATAACCGGAACAACTTCTATTAGTCATATATAATTCTCTATAGATTTGATTTGAAAAAAATCAAGTAGGGCAGAATAGAATAAATTAAGTGAACCGGACTATTGAAACTAAGGAAAAATACTTAGATTTTTCTTTGAGGAATAAGTGTTTGACTACAACTAGAGGAAACTTGTAGTGATGGTCGAGTTATCTGGGTTTTCAAGAAGTTTTACAACTTAAAGTATTTTTTGTTATATGGGTTTGCTCATGCTGGTTTCTAGCTTGACCCGGGTATTACTTTGTTGTAATGCTCGAGTCAGACCGAGTATTACAGATTTTCAGGTTAGGACGTTCTAGAGCTCAGAAGGCGAGCTAGATGGCAGGAACGTATGGAGTGCATTCCATTGAGTATATTGTTGTTGTTTATCTGGGACAAGATGTTAAGCTGTCCAGTTTTTATGAGATTGGATGTAACTCTGATGTATTGATGTAAATTAACAGATACAGTTCTTCTTTGTATAACTGCTATTATTTAATATTATATTTTGAACCGCTGTGAATGTGAGATTCTGTGTTTTGTTTCCTGTTTCTTCTTCTATCTCTTTCTTCTTTTCTCTAACAATCTAGAATTTTCAAAGTCAAAAATTTTGGGTCGTTACGTTTGGTATTAGAGCTGAAGGTTAAGAGAGAACCTTGCTCTGGTGGGTTTACTCATTAAGGATAGGGTAAGAAGTACCTAAAATGAGTTGAGTGTATGAGAGCGTATTTGTTATTTTCTTATATAAAGATTTTAAAATGGTTTTAAAAAAATTAGTTTTTATACAAGTTTATATTTTGATATATAAAGCAATAATTTTTCTAATATATAAAGTGTAACAACCCAGATTTTTCAGCATTGAATCTGGAATATTTAAATGGTTTAAAATATAGAAATTGAATTATAAATTCGTTTGAATATGGAAAACTTGGATTTATCTATTCAGAATGTAGGTACAACAATTTGTTGGATAATATAATTATTCAATTCAATAATTGAAGATTGAGTAAAATATTTAATCTTGAGTTTTGAGCTTGTTAAAAATATTTTAAAGGCTTGTAAAATTTATATTGATAGTACTGAAGACAGCAAAAGTGTTGAAATTGAATTTGGAAGTGTTTTATTAAGTTTTGAAATTTTATCGTTTAAACCGATATTTAAAAATAGCCTTCCGAGGCACAGTCTCGGAATTCGACGAAACCACTTTCATTGGATCTGTAGTATTGTATTATTATCGGATTCCAAATTTTGTAGTCTTTGGAGTTGTCATGTGATCGTACGATAGGTAAACGCGCTAAAATTCATATCGAAGTTTAATACTATAACTGGATCCAAAAAGCAACTTCTCCATACGATCGGGTTAGGCCTCGAAACCATGTCCATTGCGTTCGAATTATGGGTATAACATTATAAATGCCTAGCAGCATGCATACCTCTGTTGGGGTTTAAAATTTCAAGATATGTATAACGAGACATTTTGGAAGTTTATAATATAATAAAAATTGGAAGTCAACTAGTCAAATATATTTTTATAAATGGACACTCATACTCAAGAAGCCATCCCCAATTTATATTACATCTTCGTCTCCCTCTCTATTCTTCATACCGAAATCGAACACCAAAAAAAATGAAATCAAGATTAAAATAAAAATAAAAATGGTGGATGAAACAAAAGAAAATCAATCGCGTCTCTTTTTCCCTTAATCCATTCTTGAAATTGATTCAAGCAAGGAATATTCGTATGGAGCCGAATCGATTTTGATTAAAAGAAAAAGTAGGCGAGTCGCTCGTCTCGTTCGAATATTGAATCGCGGCAGGCAGCCACGAACGCCCAGGGGGGCGATTGAACGAGGATGCGTTCTGGAAAATCAATGGTGGTGGTTCATTTTCAATTGGATTTTTGGAGGTCGCTGTGTTGTTTCGAGCTAGGGTTGGGCCGTATATCGTGTAAAGGGGGAGATTGGTTGGGAGGGCCGCGATGGCGGCTGCGACCTTGGGTTCGATGATGGTTGGTGACGCCGCACCTATGCACGTAGAAGGCCAGGTGGCGCTGGGGAAGAAGTTCGATCGGTGAAGGATTCTGCTAGAAGTCACAACTTGATCGTAGTGAGCAACATCTTATTTTCTTTCTGTTCTGTTTTGAAATTTAAAGGTGTACTCTAGAAAATTATCTTTACTACTATTTAAAATAATAAAAAAAAAATTTGGTTATAAACTGGTAATAACAGGAAGAAAATTTATTACGGCAAAGTAACACTTTACTTTAGCCATTTATTGTAGAGAAAAATAATATAAAATAATAGTTATGGTATATATATATATATATATATATATATAAGAAATAGTTAACTTATAGGTTAATTAGTATATTTATTTGAGAAATGAGGATATATATAACCTGTCATGGAATGTTGATTAAATTTATTAAATGGTAATGGGTTATTCGGTTATTTCAAATTTTAATAAAACGTGTAATGTTTTTACAAGGTCTGAAAACATAAAGAAACAAGCCGGTTTGGATTGGGTTGTAAATTAAGGTCAAAGATGAGTTAATCTCACTCACCTGGATTTCTATTTAAATTTAAATGGTTAAATTTAAATAATTATTTGAATGATTGAATTGATTTGATGTGCTATATTATAGATAGTAGTATATAGTATATATTGGAATGATTGATTTCCTGCATTATATAGCAGATGAGACCCTATGCGCCGCATAATAGCGGATGGTATTATATATAAAACCAATATACCGCGATATTCCACCTCGAAGTGGAATTGCTATTTTATTGTGCTAACATCTGTGGATGCAGGGAAACAGGCTGGAGGGATGCAACGGGATACCTCAAAATATTTAGATTTGTTAAAATATTCTGTGATATAATTATTTTCTGTCCCGTGATGAATTATATTGATAATTGAAAATGTTGGATACTATGGTTAATTTAAAATATTTCGGTGAACTGAGTTATCAAAACCTATAGAAATGGGATTTCTGGAAAGAAAATAAAAGAGTGAATTTTGAGTAAAATAATCATAGGAATTGGAATAAATTAAAAATGAATTGGAAAAGAATAAAAAGTGATTTTTGAATTCTGATAAATAAAATTCCAAGTGAGGGAAATGAGATTTTGAGTAAATGGGAATATGTGATTTTATTTTTAAACTTAAGTGATATTATTTCAAGAAATAAAGAATTTATTTTGAAATTCAAGGTTTGAATTTATTTAAAAGGATAAAGAAAAAAACCGGTATATAAATCTTATAGGAAAATAGGTTTTTCGCCGTTTAATGGCGTCCTCGCCGATGCCATCCTCGCCGTTTAATGGCATCCTCGCCCATGCCGTCCTAGCCGTTTAGTGTTTTTTCTTGTTGCTGATTTCTCATCGCGCCCATGCTTCCCCCCGCCCTCCCCTCCCCCACGCCGTATTCACCTCCTCTGCTCCCCCTTCCCGCAGCCCCCTCCTATGCTCGTTCTTCTACCAGATCTGGCCGTTGTTTCAACAGTTTGCGCTCATCGCCCCTTTATCCCTTGCCTCAACTCCTATCGAGCTTTGACTTCCCTACTCTGTCTTCGCTTCCTCCCCCTTCCCTAGCTCTTGATGCTTGCCCTAGCTCTAGTTCTTTGGTTTTGACTGTATGTGCTGCTGCCTATCAATCTGAGGACGGAGCCTTGGTTTCGAATGTTAATGAATTGGTGCCCTTATCTCTCGATGGTAACTTTGATGCTGCAGGGTGCTCTCGCTTGATTCCTTTGGTTTTGAGCACTGTTGCGAATGCTCTGCCAAGTGAAGGCAATCCTTCTGGTTTAGTTGCTCTGGATTCGATGGTGAATGTTTCTGTGAATGATGCCAATGTTTCAAACGTGGTGTATGATGTCCCTGGTGATGTTGTTGCGGAAGTTGGTGTGATGGGTGGAAAAACTTTTATTGCTACTGCTGAGTCTTCTTGCATTAGCTGTTGCACATTAGATGCTTGTGTATTTGCATCTGACAATTGTGTTCCCATTCCCTGTATTATGGTTTCTGGTGGATCTAACGTTTCTGCCCCAGTTGATAATTCCTTATCTGTGGAGCATCATGTTCCTTCTCCTCCTATATTATGTACTGCAGCTCCTTCTTAGGCTTGCTCCAAATCATGGTCATCCCTTTTCACTTCTCTACCCCGTAATGCGGGTGATTACATGCCGACTGACTTTGAGATTGTTGTGGAGAATGGAGTGATGATTCCTCCTCCTATTGTCATTCAAGCCGGTGCGGACTATTGGCCTGATCATCTTGTGGGCTTTTTTCTGGACCCAAATCAATGTCTTCTTGATGCGTCTTCAGTTTGTCGTCGGGCGTGGAAACTTCGTGGTGATTTGCGTATCAAGCTAGTTGACTCCATGTATTTCCTTAAGTTTTCCTCCGTTGAGGAGCATCGTCTTGTTCCTGCAGCTGAGCCTTCCTTTTTTGATGGGAAGCCGTTTATTATTACTCCTTGGTCGCCTACTGTTGCTAGAGCTCGTGAGCATGTTCTTTCCATCCCCGTTTGGGTCTATTTTTCGCATATTCCCTCTGCTCTTCAACCTTTGCTTGGTTTGAATTGGCTAGCCTGTAATGTTGGAAAATTGAGATGTTTTGACTCTACTACTGTTGCTCATGATAAATTGGTGTATGTTAAAGCTCTGATTGAGATTTCCCCAGCTAATCCTCTGCCTTCCTCTATTCCTGTACAACTAGCTGTTGGGCATGTTGCGGAAGTCTGCGTTCGCTATGGTTGGGTTCCAGACATCTGCACTTCCTATCACTCCTTTGGCCACCTGGCTAATGCCTGCTTGCACACTGTTGTCTCCGCAGCTGCTCCAAAGATCACTTTGCCTCGACCCTCGCCCCGGAAATGGGTTCCTAAGGTTGTCCCTACTCCGGAAATTCCATTATGTGTCCCGGGTTCGCCTCCTTATCCTGAGATAGGCCAGCCTCTCCGTCTGCTCATTTGGTCCCATGTGATGTTTCAGCAATTCCTTTAGCTGTTCCTGATCCACCTCTGCCGCGATTGCCTGTTATTTGGGATGAGTCTGAGAGGTGCTGGGTTGATCTCAAATCTGATGTCAGATTTAACCCTATTGTTGAATCGTTTTTTAGATTTGTTTTCGATAATCTTTTGGATCTTAGATGCCTTCATTATGTTCCTTTAGGTTATTCCTTAGTTCTTGATATGGATGGTCTGTATGTGAGATCGAATGCTGTCATGCTAGCTGATTCTTCCTGGGATCGTTCCTTTATTTACTCTCCTGATGCTGTAGATTATGATCCTTGTCTTGCTAGCCTTTTCCACCCTTATGCTGGTATACTTGGGAAAGTCCCTATGGACTTATCCCAGGTGTCAATGGAAGTTGGTGATTCTACCTCTTCGGAGGAGACTTAGTACTGGTGTTCTTAGTAACTGTGGCATGTCGGCCACAAATCTGTGCTTTATTTTCCTAGCTTGTAGTTAAGGCGCTTTTGCCTTTCTCCTCTACTTCAAATTTTAACTACGTTCGTAATAATAAGTGGACGGTCCACTATAAAACCGGTTGGACTTGCCAAAAAGGATAAAGAAGAAATTTAGGAAATAAGAAATTGGTATTTTCAGTTAAAAGATTTTAAATCATAATTAAGGAATAAAAATCTAAAGTCAATGGGTTTTGAAATAAATGAGTAAGTAAAGGAATTTATTTCAAGATGGAGTAAATTGGAAATCAGTTTGGAAATTGATTTAAGTGTTTGAAATTGGAAATTTGAAGGAGAATGTGACTATGAAATTTATAAACTGGGTTTATAAAAGTGAAGTAATATATCAGTGGATATTTGAAAGAATAAATTTACGGTGGGAATTTATTAAAGAAATGGGTAAATTTGTTTAAATTTAAATAATGATTTATTTTTAAAAGATATGAAAGAGAAGCGTATTTCCCTAGATAGCCAAATACGTTTTCAAAGAAAATTTTTAAATATATAAGTTAAAAGTTCTAATGTTGCTTTAAAAACATGTTTTAGGAAATTTATTATTTCTAAATGTTTAAATTCTAAAGTAAGTATTTTTCAAATCTATTATCGTAGTAATTATTTAAAGATGACTTGGTATTTTGTTTTAAAGGAGAAAATCTAGTTTCATATTTTATAAAGAATATATTTTTAATAAAGTATTGAAGTAGTTTTCATTTTGAATGTTAAAGTATATGTTATAATAAAGTGTTTTTAAATTATTTTAAAAATATAAAGCTTTGTACTTTGTGTTTTCAGTGGGAATAAATATTTGGGAGTTTATTCCATGAGAAGAGTATGGTTTGAAAACTGTTTTCAAAAGGGTTGAAAGTGGAAATATATCTTGCGAAGATATTTTGAGATTAATAAATAATTTGGGAGACTATTTATTATTTGATGGTTGTTTGAGAATGTTAATTGATAGTTAAATAACCGACTATCAATATTGGCCAATGCGCTGATCGTTTCGAAGAGACAAGATCGGGATTAAATTCTCGAAAACCACTTCGATCCCGTTTGTACATTTTCGTGTGGAAAACAAGAGTTTGGATTCGAAGGTGGAGCAGTGAAGTGCAAGGGCTAGTCACTACTAATCCTGAGGTGATTCCGAAATGGATGTAGTAGGAGTAGTGCCTTCGGTTCCATTCGAACCCGGGACGGACTTGTATGGATGAATGCTTTCAAAACATCGTTAGGTGGGCGATGAGCATTCTAAGAGATATGTTCTAAAAAGGTATTGCTTAGCCTCGAACCTCATCAACCGGGAATGACTGAAAAACAGGGGTTAAGCAGCAAGGCTAGGTGGGTAGCACCAATTAGTTGAGGTCATCCCTGTCTAGATGTCCCTTTTTATTCGGCTTAGTGGGCGGTTGCTGATCCCAACCACGGGGTGATCTTACTCAGGATTATCCAGTAAGGGGCAGTTCTGGTCTTATGTTGCAGGGGATTAGGAGTAATCCTCGGTATGGTGATCTAGGCCACATACCGTAACAGGTGGTACCCCAATGCCTAGTCATTAGTTGGAAATCCATTCTCCCAACGCGCCTGTACGGTTTTGATTGTGCCCAACTGTTGCTAGAATGTGAGATGCAAGCATTTCTGCTAGATTCTATTTTACTTTCTATAGTCACTATTATAATATCAGAGGATTTTGATAAAAAGTGTTTTGGCTATTATAAGGTAAAAACCCGACATGTTTATTTGTGGCGTGGTCTTACGAGATGCTTTTGATTTCAAAGTATTTTTGAAACTTTAATAATCCATTTGAGTGTGATTTGTCACGCTGGTATTCCAGACTGACTCGGGTGTTATTTAACTATAATGCTCGGGTTAGACCGAGTATTATAGATTACAGGAAAGAATGCTGAGGAGCTCAGGAGACGAGCTGAATGGCGATACGTACTCCCGTACTTGTTTTAAATATTCCGCTGTGTTGATTAGCTGTGCATTCAGTTTTGTGAGGACATGTTATGATTATTGTCTAGTTGGGTGTTATGTGTACTCTGATGATGTAATGTATAAACAAATTTGCTTTTGTGTAAAGATCAGTTATTATGTATTATATTTTATTCCGCTGCGATGGTTAGATTCTGATGTTGTTTTGTTTTCTCTTCTTCTATCTCCTTCTTCTTTAACCCTAACGGTTCGTATTTCCGTTCACCTTGAGTTGATGTGTTTGGAAAATAGTGTTGACTTAAGGGGTTCAGAACTGCGGGTCGTCACACTTGGTATCAGAGGTGAAGGTTAAGCGAGAACCTTGGCTCTGATGGGGACTACTAAATAGAAATAGAGTTCGTAGTACTCTTAAATGAGTTTGTGGGTGTTAATAGATATGAGCACGTATTTATTAGTGAATATAAAAATTATATTTTTATATTGTGTTGACTTATCGATTAAGTGTTTATAGATTCTGGTCGATATGTGGGACTCCATGTTATCGATAGGAGTTTCTAAACTCTTGAACAAGATAAACCGACACGGTATTGTTTTAAATAGGGTAAATGAAATAATTTTACCCAAATTATTTTTTATATAGCGGAAATAATTTTTTCGTAAATTATTATAGTTATATATGGATGCTTGGTTGTTAGGAATGATAATATTAGATTATTATCATTGTCGTGTAAAATTGAATAAGATATTGAAATTATAACTAAAGCTAAGGAATAAATCCATATACAAAGGAAGTTTGTAAATGTAAACTATAAATGTGATTTATAAATTGAGATAAGATTTCAGAATAATATTTGAATATGTATTGAAAGAATTTAGAAATTGAAATTTTTGGGGAAGTTTAATTCCTTTGGGTTGAAAATGATTTTCAAAGATTTTAGGGAGGAATAATAGGAGTATTATTCGAAAATATTTTGACTTGGGTATGAAATCTGGTGAGATTTAGAATTTAAAAATATTTGAAATGTTTTGGAAGGATAAAAGCACTAAACTCTTTTCGGTCGCTAGAAAATAACTTCGATGATGACTACAGTTTCATCGATGTTTATTTTCGAGTTTCCAAGAGAGGAATTGCTACCAAATTGTTTTGAATTGAAATTGTTTGAAAAAGTTGGTTTGATTTTAGAAATGCAAAGGATTTGATATAATTGATTCAAATGATTTTTGAAATACTTAAGTGATTATTGAAGGCTCTAGAATTAGTTTTAAATGTTTTGAGTGTCTAAGTAATGTTTTAAACTCTAGAGGTTTAACTAAAAATGTTATGGATTATAAGCAGGTTTGGAAATTTATAAAGTTTGAAAATTTCTTGGAATGGAATTAACTTGTAAAAGTTAATAAGTTAGGAAAGTAAGTCGAATTAAATGAACTTAAGCTAAGTCTAATGACATTGTGATGGGATTTGGGTTAAAGTTGAAATATAATTGAAATGGAACTGTATCACGTAGTGGATACATTAAATGGAATTAAGTTCTTACTTAATAAAATTTAAATGGATGGTGAAGTCAAAAGAATAGTATGAGGTTAGATTTAGCTGGAGTTTAGTTAAAAAAGCCAAAATAAAATTGTTTGTATTTTGAGAAATGAATAAAAAATCCAGAAACTTGAATTATAAAATAGGTTGAACTCAAGAAATTAAGTGAAGTGATTTTTGGAAGGTAAAAATCAAATAATGAATTAAAAATGGGAAATGAACTAATTTGAATAAATTGGTTAAGTGAGTATGTTAATGAAATTTTAAATTGGTTAAATAAAAGTTGAATTGTCAGTTAATAAAATTATTTTATGAACTAAATGATAGAAGTAGAACTTGAGTATAAATAATATTCATCGCATATTGTAAGTGGATTAATTATGAATCGAAGTTGTTAAATGAAATGGAATTGGATTATAATAGAAATGATTTGAGTTGCAAATAAAATCCAATTCGAGTATAAATGAGTTAAATGCTTGGATATTATTTTAAAAAACTGAGACTGGGATTAAAATTAAAATGGATAAAGAGAATGGGGTAATTTAACTTGGTGAGAATCAAATTAAACAGAAGTGAATTTAAGTTATGAAGTTGAAAAAGTTTAAGAAAGTAAATTAATTTAAGTTTAAAAATAATAGAAGCTTAGCTTCGAGTAAGGGTGAAAGCCCATTAAATAAAAGTTTGGGTTAAATTAACTTGGGAAATGGTTATTAATATTAGCATGGAATGTTGTCAAGCTTAATGGAATGGGTTTAAATGAAACCAACGCGGGAATGAATGAAATGTGAGTAAATGGTTTGTAAATAAGTTAGAATGGAACAAAAGTTAACATAAATTGTATTAGAATCAATTTAAAATGATTATAAGCTTAAGTAATTGTTTATTCACATAAATATCGCCGATTTGCATAGAAATAATTGTCGTTTGACGAAAATGAGATTCAATAAAATTCTATGAACTAATAGAAGTAAATAAAATTGATTTTTGAATCAATTGAAATGAATATAAGTTCGTTTGGTTTAAAAATGAATCGTATGTAAGCAAGTGAGTTGTAAGTCACTGAAATTGAATAGTACGGGTTGAGAGTTGATTGAAAGCAATTGAAATAAGTGTCGAAAGCTTACATATGTGCTTATGAAAGTATATAACATGCATTGTTATGGAATCCAAGTTTTAGCTATTTAAATATAAGTGAAATGCTATAAACTTCTTATATATAGTGCTTATATGTTTAAACAGAGTAAGTACAAGTACTTGAAGGCCGTTTGGCAGGATTTCGGTCGTGCAAATTACTAAATAATAAGCCGCTTGCTTAAAAAGCTAAATAGAGGTACGCCTACGCAATAAAATTTAGGAAATACGAACTATTGTTTGTTTGTTTTATTCCGACCGGGTGGGTTGATGTATATATATGTATATCTCTTGTCAAATTGCAAAAGCTCCTCCGTACAAAAAAGACTCTGCCAAAATTTTCCGAAAATTTTGGGAGTTTGAAAAATTTTTGGAAAAATTTTGTTAGAGACAAAACGATTTCAAATTGGAAATTGAAATAAATTAGTGGATGAAACTAATTAATATAATGATATGAATTAGTTATAAATGGAAGATGAAATTCAATATTCAGAGTTGAAGATAAATTGAATTCATATGGAAAAGGGAGAACCAATTTGAATAGAAGTAGATATAAACTAAATTGGTGAAGTGAAAATAAATATAAGAAGCGTATAAAATACTAATATTGAACTTCAGAAGAAATGGTGAAATTCTTAAGTAATACGGGTGTCGGGAAAATATATTGAATAAGCATTTGAGTGAAGATTTAATAAAAATATGCGAAATGATAAGCATTGATAAGTGAATAGAAATCAACATGAATGTGAATAAAAAGAAAATCGATATAGTTGATAATCAGTGGATATATATAAGTAGGATATACGTATATTATTTTATTCGCATAGAAATTTGATCCAGCTTCGAGCGTAGAATTTCGAGATAGTTATATCGATCCGAGTTAGGATTTTTCACTCGATTTTCGACGGCGAACCTTCAATATGGATTTAGATTGATTATGGAAATTATCTATCATATTTATTGTTATTCCACCTGTCGGCAAGGCCGTGACACCAAAAACTCGACTAGATCCTAAAGACAATTCGTCTCAAAGACTGGTTATACAGTGGTTCACCATGGATATCGATGAATTTTGTCCGTGCCCGGATCAGGCTATAATTGATAGGACACGGCAAGCAAAGTCATGTAAGCCAGCGTTTCAATTTTCAGGTTAATCCAAGTCTGTATGCTCAAGTTATGATCGATGCAAGTTGGAAGAGAATACCCTCTTTTCGTATCCATCACCAACCCCTAGTTCGAATCCGTCGCATTCGCATCGATCAGAATAGCCACTACTCGTATCCATTATGTTTCGACTGATTTTGAATCCATCATGTTCAAATCGGTCCACCATCGCACCGTTCGAATCCATCAAACTCGGCCACTTCGTATCGACCAGTTTCGCATCCATCCTTCGTATTGATCAACTTCGAGTCCATCAACTGGTCACGCGCTTCGCATTGATCGACCAATGTCTAGTTCGTATCCAAGGAGGCGTTTATTCGAATCCATCAGGTAGCTTTAGTTTGTATCCACCTACTCGTATCCATTAAACCTATCGATATGAACTATGCCACAATTCGAGCTAAGCCATCCATCCGGGTTCAAACTAAACAGGCTACGAATCGATGCGAGGTACACGTGGATGATTGATTCGAAGTATGTGACAGTACTAGATACAAATGAGGCGAAATTCATGGATGCGACACAGTCAACTCGAAGCTAAGAGTGCATCGGAACGAGGAATGTGCCCACGTCACTGCTTCATCACATGCGTGATCGATTCGAAATTGATCGATTCGAATCGATGGGTTCGAAACAAACAGCCAACTGAAACATTCCAACTCGTATCGATCATATCTCCCCAACCACAGATCCAAATGCTATGAAATTTTCGTAGAAGCTTAAGAACAAGGTAAAGAATGTTCCTGCCAAGTTTTAGCTCGATTGGACTATTTCTTGATGGATACGAAATCGATTCCTATCGATCACAAATCGAGTCGAAACTTGGTGCGACCGGTCGCGTGGGCCCACTCACATGCCAGAAGCAGTCTCCCGAAGTTTGAGCGAGATCTCAGCCTCCTACGCCTATAAATAGAGCGCCAAAGCCAGCAGAAGAGGGATCTTCTCTTTTTCGACCGTCTACACTCTTCTGAATTCAACCGTGCACTTCACCATTGCTGTTGTACTCAAATTTCAGAGCCATAATCCACTGTAATCTGCTGTAATTGATTTTATCATCAAGAGAATATCAATAAAGTCATCAACTTCAGAGTGGACGTTCGCAAGATCGCCGAACCACTATAAATTCTGTGTTGTTTGCTGTTTTTCTATGGAATCTGCTTAGTATTCGTCATTTACATTTTCTACATATTTGTCCTTTGTGAACTGTGATTGCGTACTGGAGCTTTCACCGACAATTGGGTGTTTGTGACCAATTTTGGCGCAAACAGTTATGACTATGCAAGGAGAATTATGGTTTCTGATCAAGAAACCAGATCTGAGTCCGCACTAGGAAGTCGGGGGAGAGGGGGGACAATACTAGGTCGAAAGTGAAATTGTGTGATCGAGCGAGTGATCGAATTTGATATTGCGTACGGATGATATAGGTACATAGAATGGGCTTAAATGGAAGGAATATTGAAAATTTTGTAAAGGAGTCAATAAAGTGGTTTTAAATGTTGTGATTGGATATTATTGCTAGGTAGAGTATACATGTATTTAAGAGCAAGGGGAAAATTGGTGTTTTTGATTTCAGAAGATAAATTTGAATTGCACGGAAAAAAGGTATGTATTTAAATTTCTGTATGAAATTTGATTGGGTTTTTGATCTAGCCACTTGGCCTTTTATTTTCTTTTGGAATTTGGGAGCCCGTAGAGGCATTTTGTAGTTGTACCGAGCTAGCAGCGCAAAGGAGATGCTAGCGAATTTTTTCGAAAATTAAGAGAGTTAAAAAATTTTTGAGAAAGTTTTGATAATTTAAATTTGGATTTAAATTTAAATTTGAATAAGTGGAGTAAATAATGTTGTTGGAAACTATGGAAGGTTTTGGGAAGTTAGATGAAGTAATAGCGAGTCTTTAATAAAAGATATGTTATGGCAAGTTGATAAAACTGTTTGGTGTAGGAAAATAGTAATGGGTATTGGATCATTCTACTTAACTAGAAATTTCGGGGACGAAATTCTTTTAAGGGGGAGGAATGTAACAACCCGGATTTTTCAGCATTGAATCTGGAATATTTAAATGGTTTAAAATATAGAAATTTAATTATAAATTCATTTGAATATGGAAAACTTGGATTTATCTATTCAGAATGTAGATACAGCAATTTGTTGAATAATTTAATTATTCAATTCAATAGTTGAAGATTGAGTAAAATATTTAATCTTGAGTTTCGAGCTTGTTAAAAATATTTTAAAGGCTTGTAAAATTTATATTGATAGTACTGAAGATAGTTAAGGTGTTGAAATTGAATTTGGAAGTGTTTTGTTAAGTTTTGAAAATTTATCGTTTAAATCGATATTTAAAAAATATCCTTCTGAGGCACAGTTTCGGAATTCGACGAAACCAGTTCCATTGGATCCGTAATATTGTATTATTATCGGATTTCAAATTTTGTAGTCTTTGGAGTTGTCTTGTGATCGTGCGATAGGTAAACGCGCTAAAATTCATATCGAAGTTTAATATTATAACTGGATCCAAAAAGCTATCTTCTCCATACGATCGAGTTAGGCCTCGAAACCTTTTCCATTGCGTACGAAATAGGGGTATAACATTATAAATGCCTAGCAGCATGCCGCCGTTGGGGTTCAAAATTTCAAGATATGTATAACGAGACATTTTGGAAGTTTTATAATATAATAAAAATTGGAAGTTAACTAGTCAAATATATTTTTATAAAAGGGCACTCGTACTCAAGAAGCCATCCCCAATTTATATTACGTCTTCATCTCCCTCTCTAGTCTTCACACCGAAATCGAACACAAATAAAAAAATGAAATCAAAATTCAAAAAAATAAAAATGGCGGACGAAACAAAAGAAAATCAATCGAGTCTCTTTTTCCCATAATCCATTCTCGAAATCGATTCAAGCAAGGAATGTTCGTGTGGAACCGAATCGAGTTCGATTAAAAGAAAAAGTAAGCGAGTCGCTCATCTCGTTCGAATATTGAATCGCGGCAGGCGGCCACGAATGCTGAGGGGAGGGGCGATCGAACGAGGATGCGTTCTAGAAAATCAATGGTGGTGGTTCGTTTCGAATTGGAGTTTTGGAGGTCGCTGTGTTATTTCGAGCTAGGGTTGGGTTGTATATCACGTAAAGGGGGAGATTGGTTGGGAGGGCCGCCATGGCGGCTATGACCTTGGGTTCGGCGATGGTTGGTGATGCCTCACCTATGCACGTAGGAGGCCAGGCGGCACTAGGGACGAAGTTCGATCGGTGAAGGATGCTGCTAGAAGTCACAGCTTGATCGTGGTGAGCAGCATCTTGTTTTCTTTTTGTTTTGTTTTGAAATTTAAAGGTGTACTCTAAAAAATTATTATTACTACTATTTAAAATAATAATAATAATAAAATTTTGGTTATAAACTGGTAATAACAGGAAGAAAATTTATTACAGCAAAGTAACACTTTACTTTAGCCAATTATTGTAGAGAAAAATAAAATAAAATAATAATAATGATATATATATGAAACAGTTAACTTATAGGTTAATTAGTATATTTATTTGAGAAACAAGGATATATATATAACCTGTCATGAAATGTTAATTAAATATATTAAATGATAATGGGTTGTTCGGTTATTTCAAATTTTAATCAAACGTGTAATGTTTTTACAAGGTCTGAAAATGTGAAGAAAAAGCCAGTATGGATTGGGTTGCAAATTAAGGTCAAAGGTGAGTTAATCTCACTCATCTAGATTTCTATTTAAATTTAAATGGTTAAATTTAAATAATTGGTTGAATGATTGAATTGATTTGACGTGCTATATTATATACAGTAGTATATAGTATATATTGGAATGATTGATTTCCCTCATTATATAGCGGATGAGACCTTATGCGCCACATAATAACGGACGATATTATATTTAAAACCCATATACCGTGATATTCCACCTCGAAGTGGAATTGGTATTTTATTATGCTAACATCTGTGGATGCAGGGAAACAGGTTGGAGGGATCCAACTGGATTCCTCAAAATATTTCGATTTGTTAAAATATTATGTGATAAAATTATTTGCTATCCTGTGATGAATTATATTGATAATTGGAAATGTTGGATACTATGGTTAATTTAAAATATTTCGATGAACTGAGTTATCAAAATCTATATAAATGGGAGTATGAAATTTATTTCAAAACGAGTAAGTAAAGGAATTTATTTCAAAATGGAGTAAATTGGAAATCAGTGTAGAAATTGATTTAAGTGTTTGAAATTGGAAATTTATAGGAGAATGTGACTATGAAATTTATAAACTAGGTTTATAAAAGTGAAGTAATATATCAGTGGATATTTGGAAGAATAAATTCGCGGTGGGAATTTATTAAAGGAATGGGTAAATTTGTTTAAAAATAAACAGTGATTTATTTTTAAAAGATGTGAATGAGAAGCGTATTTCCCTAGATAGCCAAGAACGTTTTCAAAGCAAATTTTTAAATATATAAGTTAAAAGTTTTAATATTGCTTTAAAAAGATGTTTTAGAAAATTTATTATTTCTAAATGTTTAATTTCTAAAGTAAGTATTTTCAAATCTTTTATCGTAGTAATTACTTAAAGGTGAGTTGGTATTTTGTTTTAAAGGAGAAAATCTAGTTTTATATTTTATAAAGAATATATTTTTAATAAAGTATTGAAGTAGTTTTCAATTTAAATGTTAAAGTATATGTTATAATAAAGTGTTTTAAATTATTTTAAAAATCTAAAGCTCTGTACTTTGTGTTTTCAGTGGGAATAAATATTTGGGAATTTATTCCATAAGAAGAGTGTGGTTTGAAAACTGTTTTCAAAAGGGTTGAAAGTGGGAATATATCTTGCAAAGATATTTTGAGATTAATAAATAATTTGGGAGATTATTTATTATTTGATGGTTGTTTGAGAATATTAATTGATAGTTAAATAACCGACTATCAATATTGGCCAATGCGCTGATCGTTTCGAAGAGACCGGGATTGGGATTAAATTCTCGAAAACTACTTCGATCTCGTTTGTACATTTTCGTATGGAAAACAAGAGTTTAGATTCGAAGGTGGAGCAGTGAAGTGCAAGGGCTAGTCGCTACTAATCCTGAGGTGATTCCAAAATGGATGCAGTGAGAGTAGTGCCTTCGGTTCCGTTCGAACCCGGGATGGCCTTGTATGGATGGATGCTTTCAGAACATCGTTAGGCTGGCGATGAGCATTCTAAGAGATGTGTTCTAAAAAGGTAACGCTTAGCCTCGAGCCTCATCAACCGGGAATGACTGAAAATCAGGGTTATGCAGCAAGGCTAGGTGGGTAGCACCCATTAGGGTGAGGTCATCCCTGTCTAGATGTCCCTTTTTATTCGGCTTAGTGGGCGGTTGCTGATCCCAACCGCAGGGTGATCTTACTCAGGATTATCCAGTAAGGGGTAGTTCCGGTCTTGTGTTGCAAGGGATTGGGAGTAATCCTCAGTACGGTGATCTAGGCCACATACTGTGACAGGTGGTACCCCAGTGCCTAGTCATAGTTGGAAATCCATTCTCCCTACGTGCCTGTATGGTTTTGATTGTGCCCAACTATTGCTAGAACGTTTCAGCCAGGTTCTATTTTACTTTCTATAGACACTATTATAATATCAGAGGATTTTGATAAAAAGCGTTTTGGCTATCGTATGGTGAAAACCCAACTTGTTTATTTGTGGCATGGTCTTACGAGATGCTTTTGATTTCGAAGGATTTTTGAAACTTTAATAATCAATTTGAGTGTGATTTGTCACGTTGGTATTCCAGACTGACTCGGGTGTTATTTAACTATAATGCTTGGGTCAGACCGAGTATTATAGATTACAGGAAAGATTGCTGAGAAGCTCAGGAGACGAGATGAATGGCGATACGTACTCCCGTACTTGTTTTAAATATTCCGCTATGTTGATTAGCTGTGCATTTAGTTTTGTGAGGACATGTTATGATTATTGTCCAGTTGGGTGTTATGTGTACTCTAGTGATGTAATGTATAAACAGATTTGCTTTTGTGTGAAGATCAGTTATTATCTATTGTATTTTATTCCGCTGCAATGGTTAGATTATGAAGTTGTCTTGTTTTCTATTCTTCTGTCTCCTTCTTCTTTAACCCTAACGGTTCGTTTTTTCGTTCACCTTGAGTTGATGTATTTGGAAAATAGTGTTGACTTAAGGGGTCCGAAACTGCGGGTTGTCACGTAAAGCTAATTGGTTGTTGTATTATTTGAAAGAATTAAGTGGTAACATAACTGTAACCAAATAGAAATTGGGTAATATAAACTATATAAATAAGATAAGCAAAAAATGGATCCAAACTGAAAGTAAAATCCTGAAATTTGTAGAAGAGTTTTCAAAATGAGATAATAATGAATCGGTTTCCGAATATGATAATCTTGGAATGGTTGTGGGATGAAGTTTTCTAAAAATAATTAATGATAAGGCAAAATGAAATGTTTTAAGGAAGTAACAATTTAAGTAAGTATAACTTTTAAATTGGAAGGATTTAAATTATGAAGTTATAAATCTAAGTCCATAAAACTTGAATTTTTTTTAAAGGAATTTGTTTTGAAATTAAAAACCAAGAATGGTTTAAAATTTAAAGTATTACTTGAAGTGAAAATGAAATAAATATGTATATATGTGGGATATACATAAGATCCAAGTTGATTGGAAGTAAACACTAAGTGTTGAGTTTTGAATTTTCCCGGAATTGTGATAAGTTTTTGAACTTATAAGTGGAATAGGATATTGATAAGAAGTTTAAAATTTGAAATGGAGAATTCAAATTTGAGTAAGGTTGATTGGACTGTGAAGATTAAATCTTTTAAAAAGTTTTGAACTCTAATTTGAACTTTGAAATAAGTTAAGTAAAGGTAATTTAAAATGGAATTTTGAAATTTGGACTCAGAATTAAATAGTTTAAAATTTTTAAGTTGTTAATTTAAAAATAAAGGTTGGTTTGATTTAAAGGATTAAATCAACATTTAATAATTTAACTCGAATTTATGAAATTTGAGATGGTTTCAAGATGAGATTTGAATAGAATTAGTTCAAATTGAATTTGATTTGAATTAGTTGGAAGTTAGATTGAAGTTGAATGAGTTTAAATTCAAATGGAAATTAATTTGAATTTGGGAAAGGAATCAAGATAAATTCAAATTGAATTGGAATTGAATCAATTTAAGTGGAAATTGGAAATTGATTGGAATGGGAGTTAGGGATATTTAACAGTTTGACTTTGAAAATTATTTTTCAAATTATTTGTTTTAATATAAATTGTTTTAAATCTATTTTCCTAGTATTTACTATATAACCTTTCTTTTTAAAACCCAAAACTATCTTTTACTACTTTTGGAACTATTTAACAATTTTACAACTATTTTATAAACTAATTACTATTCTATAATTATTTTACAACTACTTTGCAATTATCTAATTATTTTACAACTATTTGACTATTTTATAATTACTTAACTAATCTACTGCTATTTTTGCAACTAATAACTATTTTACAACTACTTATCTATTTAAAAAAATTCAAGCTATTTTCTTAATACAAATTGGTCAGAGTGTAAACTGTTTATAAGTGACGTGTTAACCCAAATGAAAATTAGGAGCAATTGTGGATGAGTGTCAAAATGAAGGTCAATAGAAATAGAATTGATTTAGCTAATGATCAATAAAGATAAATACGTAGGATGTACGTATATTATTTTATTTGCATAATGATTTGATCCTGATTCGAGCATAGAATTTCGAGATAGTATATCGATCCGAGTTGAGAATTTTCACTAGATTTTCGACGGCGAACCCTGAATATGGATTTTTGATTAGTTTTGGATATTCTCTATCGTAGTTATGGCTATGCAAGGAGAATGACAGTTTCTGATCAAGAAACCAGATTTGAGTCCGCACTAGGAAGTCGGACGGACGATACTAGTTCGGAAGTGAAACTGTGTGATCGAGTGAGCTGATATTGCATACGGATGATATGTGTACATCGTATGGGTTTGAATGAAATTGATATTAGAAATTTATGGATAAGAAATGTAAAATGATTTTTGAAATGGAAAGGTATATTTTGAAAAATGAATGATGAAATAAAATGGGAGTTGGATATTTCTATGATTAGAACTCATTTTATTAAAAGTAATATAAGTGAATAACTTTATAAAGAAATCAAACTTGAATATTGATTTGGCATAAACAAAGTTGTGTATATTTTTTTTGATAAACTCCCCTTGTTGCATCTATAGCCAAAAGAAAAAGGGTTTTTAAAATATTTGAAGTACAAAAAGAGAATTTACACAACTATGAAGTGATCCAAGATTTTTCAAGAGTATATATATCTATATGTGTATATATATAAAGGATTTTGAGAACGATTTTGGAAAAGGTTTTGGAACCTATGGATTTTGGAAAGGCTTTTGATGTTTGAGAAAAACCATTTTTTGGAATTTGAAAAGCCAAGTTTGGAACTATCTATTTTTTGTAAAGGATATTTTGATATAAATCATAAAGGGTATGATTTTTAAGATACTATATGTATATAGTATAAAATGTTTTGAGATTAGCTATGGGGAAAAAGGCACACCCACTGAAATGAACTTCAAAGGGGTGCCACGGGGTATTACCACCTTGAGCCCTAAGGGGGAGGCTCTAAAGTTGATCATATGAGGAAGTTCGGACAAACTGAAATTCCTGAGGGTTTTATGTTGTGGTAGTGAAAGTCGAGGGCGCTGATACCGACAAAGACATTTCGGTTATGCTGTGATGACAGTGTAACTCGATGTCACAGCAATCTACTAAGGACTATAGCGGAAGCCGTGTGTGCTGTTGAGAGCCAACGATCTACGTTTGGTTTTGCCATGATGACAACGTGATGCAGAGGAAATACGAAAAAATAGATGAAACGATGAAAGTGGCAATCGGTGGATTAAAGATACTGAAACGCCCAAATTCGTTGATCACAAAGATACCGAATTCTAGCTATCTTCGACACGTTGATCACGCACGATACCATGAAAGAAGATCTACAATTCTTCAAACGTTGATCAAGCGCACTTGATAACGTGAATTGGCTTCAATGATCGTTGATTCAAGCGCACTCGAATAACCGAAAGTGGAGATAGGAGATAACACTCAACTACCAATTTCAAGTGGCACAAAGCACACAAAACAAAGTTTATTCAAATTCGAAAACTAGTTACAAATGACCACCACCATGCCTATTTGTAGGCTTACAACTCAACACATCACTAGGCCGTTCACGACCTATCAATACACGACCTAACAAGCACGCGGCCTAGCAGTGGCGACCTAACAGACTCAACACATTACAATGCTCATGCGACCTAAGTACAAGCAGTGCAACGACTTAAAAATACAAGCGACTTATCATATCAATAACAAACTGGAGCGACCTAACCATATATACATTACAATACAGTCAAACGACATACGACCTAAAACGAATACAAATACAACACTTTGACGCGACTTAACGACCTACGACTCAAACAACACAACATAACCTCCTGGAGCGACTTAGCGACCTTTCTTCCCAGCGACCTATAGATCAACGACCTAAGGACACGGCACATCTTCTGCGGCATAACTCTAGAAGCGATCTAAAGGAACTTGGCAGCGACCTAACTTCACAGTGGCATAAGGAAAGCGCGGCTTCAAGAAATGCGACCTATGAAAACAGCGACCTAATATAGGTCATAACTCGGCAAGGTCGTGGTCGACCTATCTTATCACAGCAACCAAGGGTATCTTCACGCGACCTAAGATTCATTTATTCGCGACCTAACTTAATGATTTAGCTCATTAGGTCATAATTCAGTAGGTCGTAGCTAACCGATAAAAGGTGGCTTCTCGTTAGGTCGTGGACGACCTAAGTCATATGACTCGGAACAACTTGCTACAATCCTCCTTATCACATTAGCTCGTAATATATTAGGCTGTTTGCGTCCTAAGAATTTCGACCTGGTATAGCTCGTTAGTGAATAATTGTTAGGTCGCTGAAATGACTCAAGTACATGCGACCTATCATAGGTCGTTGGAACATCTTTCCCCGTATAACTCGTGTAGCTCGTTGGGTCGCTCGAGTGGCTCAAGGCTTGATGCACTGCTTCCTGTGATTTTACAAGATAACGACTTAAGGAACTGTGATTGTCATGGTGGGCTACATCACAACGTAACATCGGTAGACTGTGAATTATGAAGACATAGGGAAAGTCGAGCGGCTGTGGGAGCCTAAGGCTACATTGGGATTTGACTGATATAGTCTGCGACCTACATGGGAGCGATGAAGTTTCATTTGGAAGCAAAAATCGAGGGGGCTAATGCCTACTGTTACATGGACTTTTTGCCGTGATGGCAATGTAACCTTGGATGTAACTACGATCTGTGGCGGGTTCCATGGCATATTGAAGGGGCGCGGAGTGCCTACAGTTATCTATGGATTTTGCCGGATGGCAACGTAACCATCGGGTTAACTGCGACCATGGAGGGGGTGATGATTTTCAGAGCATTCTCACCAAAGACATTCCTCTATTTCAAAAATGTTTTCTATATTTACATAAAGTTTTCGAAAATGTTTCCCAAGTATTTTCACTAGGTGTTGGAAACGAGTTTGCCAAGTACTTATAGATTTTCAGTCCTACGCCCGATCAACGTATGACCGAATTTCTATGAGAACGAGGATGAACTTATTGAGGCATCGAGTTGTAAAATTATTTTTATAAAAACTATTTTGATAGTACTATGTAGATTTTAAAGCATTTTTAAATTTATAAATAAAAAGGGGTTTATAGTTAAAAATGTTTAAAGGTAATTTAAATGATAATAACCATTTAATAAAATTCTAGCTTCGTCTCTTTTCTGGGACGAAAAGATTCAAAGGGGGAAGGAATGTGATAACCCGGACTTTTGGGCATCTGATAATTGGTAATTATTAGATTTTAACTATTAAATACTGATATATATGTTAACAAATAAAATTCTACTAATTAAAATATCTACAAATGGATTTGGAACTATAATAAATATTGGATTATAATACCTGAAATGATAAATTTTATAATAAATTAATAAATCCTATAAATAGATATGCAAACTTTATAGTGTTGAAACTTTAATTGTATACATATATAAGTATATAAGTGTGTATGTATTATATATACGTGTATATATATATTGTGATTTGGAAGTTATATTTTGAATTAAAAATATCATATGGAAACAAGATTAAATAAAAACTATAATATATACATTAATAAACATAGAGATAAACCATAAGAAAAATATATTATATATATAAACCCAAATAGTGAATATATTATAAAATTTTATCAAAAACATATTAAAAATCATTAATGTATGCATATTTACAAATAAAAAGGAATTTAGCATGAGATTTAACAAGTGTAAGTAATGATATCATGTATTGAACAAGTGTCTTTGGTTTCTTTTGATTTGATATATATTAATAATATTAGAGTATAGGCTATATACTCTTATCTCTACACATCCTTTCTTTTTCTTCATCCTTCAATTTATCAACTGAATCAAGTTCTAGATCTAATCCAAGAAAATCAATTTATAAAAAAATAAAAAATTGACAGCTTCAGATTATCTCAAATCAAAATCCCTAATCCCCAAATCATTGACTTGTGAAATCCTGAGCGCGATGCGACAATTGTGTAGATGACCAAGCTTTGGAGGCCACGACCTGGCTCTGTGATCGATCGTCGCCTTGTGGAGCGGCACCGCTGTAAGGGTAGTCGTGGCAGATGGGCATGGCAAGGTGGTGATCGAAGATTTGGTTGTGGTTTCGATTTCTGCAGCAATGATTTAGGTGAGTAGCACTCACACCGATCTCTAAAATTTTGTGCATCATCATTTATTTAACAGCAATATAGTTTTGATAAATTTTGGATGGTTGTTGAGTTTGAAATTCGTACTGGTAGGAGCCAAACCTAAGATTATAAATCTTGTTGATTTTATTCCCTGGAACCTTTGTGCAATGCAATGTATTTAGTTAAATGTCGACTTGCATGCACTTATATTTTGTCAACCGTGCATCAAATAAAGGAGGTAGCCATGCTAGAAATCTAAGCACTGGTTGGCAGAGGCTGATCTGGAGCATCTGCTCTAGATATTATCACCACTGATCGACCGGTGAAGCCAAACCGGTCCATCGGTGGGTGAACTGTTGGAAAAGGAAATAAACCGGCTTAAGAATTTTGCATTTGTGATTGCTATAGTTCCATCCTTTACTTCTCTGTCTGTGATGATCTTCCTGTTAAGTTTTGTTATATTCTTGGTGTGTTTTCGCCGATCAACTGGTAATAAATAGAAATGAATACTTAGTGTATTGTTTGTGAACCCAATAAATCCACTTGTTCATGTGCTGCATATGTATATGCCAGTATTTTTTTTTTAGATTTGATGCCTGATTAGTTTGATAAATAATATGCCATTTTTTTAAAGTTATATTCTGAAATGAAAGATGTATGAAAATTACTTTGAAGTTTGATAGCCTATATTTTTAAGTGCAGATTACCTGAAACGTAATTTAGTAGCTTTGTTTATGGGTCTAGAACCTGAAGTGAAGATTACCTGAAATGTATTTAGTAGCTATGTTTATGGATCTAGACCCTGAAATGATTTGGTTGCCTGAAAATATATTTTGGTTGCTATGTTTACGTATGGTGAAACAAATGCTGAGTTAATTTGGTCATAGCACAATGTGTGGAAAAAGACATGCTGCTAATCAAAATAGAACTAGATAAATAGTGTTCATTCATTTCAGAAGCAGGTGAAAGAAATACTAATGACTCTGAGACATGAATTTAATTGCTGAGTTGGCTTTATAATTCAGTAGCCTGTAGAAGAAGTAACAATTGTACCTATTGTAAATTGTGTTCAAGTTTCGGTACAAAGATAAAAAATTTAATTGTACTGTAGTAGCATGTACAATTTCTTCCTATATGCATGTGTACAGTTCCTGACTTTATATATATAAGATTTGAATCAGTAGTAATTTGTATAAGCTAGGTAAGTTAGAAAAAAAGAAAAAGAGAAAGGCATTTGGGCCGAAGAAGGATGGGCCGATATGCTAATTTAATGAATTTAAACTTAAATTTAATTAAGTTGAGATAAATATTTATATTATTTTTAGTTAATTACAAAAAACTATTAAATAGAGTTTAATGATGTGATTAACTAAATGGCTACGATAAATGGTTTTAACTAATAGATAAATCAAGGGTCATAAGTTATTATATGTGTTAATCAATTCCAAACATTTGATTTATATAGACATAAATGTTTTGTAATTAATAAATGTTAATTAAGCAGGATAGGGAAGTGATTAATTTATTAGGGTTAATTTAGTTAATCAGGAATGATGGGACCAACCAATCAAGCTTTAAAATGTTTAATTTGAATTGAATATTTGGATTTCTCAATAGTTCTATATGTTAAATTATGACATTCTAATGTTTAGGTAACATGTTATTTGTCAACTGGGTCTTAAAAGGATGGTCTTTTGATTCGAAGTGTTCGAGGTCGAATATCAAAAATATCCGGAACCACTTCGATTAGTCATCTACAATTCTCTATAGATTTGATTTGAAAAAAATCAAATAGGCTAAATAGGCTAGAATTAAATAAATTATGTGAACGGGACTATTGAAACTAAGTAACAGTACTCAGATTTTTCTTTAAGGAATAAGTGTTTGACTATAACAAGAGGAAACTCGTAGTGATGGACGAGTTATCTGGGTTTTCAAGAAGTTTTGCAACTGAAAGTATTTTTAGTTATATATGTTTACTCGCGCTGGTTTCCAGCCTAATCCAGGTGTTACATTGTTGTAATGCTCGGGTCAGACCGAGTATTATAGATTTCCAAGTTAGGACGTTCCAAAGCTCAGGAGGCGAGCTGGATGGCAGGAACGTATGGAGTGCATTCTGCTGAGTATATTATTGTTGTTTATTTGGGATAAGTTGTTATACTGTCATTTTTTATGTGATTGGATGTAACTCTGATGTATTGATGTAAATTAACAGATATAGTTCTTCTTTGTATAACTGCTATTATTTGAAATTATATTTTGATCCGCTGCGAATGTGAGATTCTGTGTTTTGTTTCCTGTTTCTTCTTTTATCTCTTTCTTCTTTTCTCCAACAATCTGGAATTTCGGAGTCAAAAATTTTGGGTCGTTACATAGCCTCAATGACCCATCCGGATTCTTAGCAAACACTACGGCTGCTCTTCAAGGTATACTACTCGGCCTGATAAAGTTTTTGCCTTCTCAATCCACCAACTTCAACTCCCTTATCTCTGTAGAGATTATCCTGCTTCACGGTCTACTCACTGGTTCTGCTCCAGAAAATAAATCTATCCGAAATTCAATGGCCCGTTTCGGTGGCAATCCAACTATAGGCTTAAAAACATGCACGAATTCTCTAACTACGAAAACTCAATTCAGCTCATCCTTCAATTCGACAACACCCAATAAAGCATTTACCTCACTGCTAGGGTTTCTACAATATAAACAATCATGTCTCTACAATCAGGGTGTCTAAGTGATATTTTCCTATCAGGGCAAAATATCCTAGAATTGTACATACTTAACCAGACCACACCAAGAATAATTCCGAACCCCATAGTTAAACACATGAAAATTGCAAACAAAAGTATGACCTAACAAGTCAAACTCTAACTGGTAACATCTCAACCCTAGAGTTACATACCCTCCTATTGGATTCACAATCCTTAAAGAAGTAACAAAAATGAGGTAACTAGGTTAAGCTCAACCACCAAATAGCAAGATATAAAAGAATGTGATGCGCCAGTATCAAATAGAATGCTAACAAACATACCATGAATCTAAAGCGTACCTCCCAAAACTACGTTTCCTTTCTCCTGAGTTGTTGGATTTGAAGAAGCAGGCTCTAATGCATACACATTGCCTTCCCATCCTTAGAGGGCTCTTTGCACCGATTCTTATAGTGACCAATCTGATCGCAATTGAAGCACCTGATATTCTTCTTCTCGTTCACCACCTTTGCCTTTCCAGTGCGACACTCATTAGCAAAATGCCCCTTCATATCGCACTTAAAATAGACTAGACTACCTCAGACTCCCCTTTCTTTGCTGCTCTACTTTTATGAGCACACTTCTTAGGAAAGAATTTCCTCTTCGAACTCTACCCCACCTGGGCCTCCTTAGCTTTACTCTTCTCCTGAAAGTCAAGCATCTCCTCATGTCTTCAGGCCCTCTCCACTACAACATCTGAAGGGTCTCTTATATGAGGTAATGTAGCCCTTGCTAACTTAGGCTTCAAGCCGCTGATAAACTTCTCATTCCTCTTCATCACGGTATCCACTATAGCATACCCATATTTGGTCAACTCCTCAAATCTTCTGGCGTACTCAAAAATAGATATCTCTTACTACTCGAGCTCGGAAAACTTTCTGATCAAAGTAGACTGTGCTATCATAGAAATAAACCTCAACCTCCTTTCAAATTTTTCCCATGTCAGTGTTTCCTCATCCACACTAGCCGTCACACTATTCTATCAGAATAAAGCTGCTTCCTGAAGCTGTCTTTAAGCCGGCCTCCTCTTCTGCTCATCATTAAGCCCTGAGTCTAGAAAAATCCTTTCTTTCATAATGTAGTAGCTAGTTCTCCACCTCAATAGCATCTTCTATTCCAATAAATGACTACCCTCCAAGTCCAGCATAATCTCTACTAAAACCATCATAATGTTTCACCACCGGAGCTTTTTAAACTCTTCCCGTGGTATTTACTCCTACCAGTCCAGCAGCAATTCCAGCATGCATCATATTCATGAAAAACTGATACATTACTCCCGTATCCACTTACGGGACTCCAATACCAGCACCTTCATCTTGAGCTTAACCTTTGTTTCTCCTTGTATTAGTTTGGGCGTTTCCATTTACCTTTGTTTCTCCTTGTATTAGTTTGGTCGTTTCCATTTACCTTTGTTTCTCCTTGCATTAGTTTGGGCGTTTCCATTTACCTTTGTTTCTCCTTGTATTAGTTTGGGCGTTTCCATTTACCTTTGTTTCTCCTTGTATTAGTTTGGGCGTTTCCATTTATGGCGGTACCTTCCCCCCTTGGGTTAGCACTTCCTCTTCTAGCATCCATATCTGCATTCAAACCTCATGAGATACAGAAGGATAACCTAATAGAGATAGAAGACTAGAGATAAAGCATATACATATTTATAGCAAATACAAGTACGTTACCATATCATTATCCCGTACCCCAATCTAATCTCTCGTTCCTAAGGATTAAGTTTTCAAAAACTAGTTTTAGTTCAAAGTTTTTCATAAACCTATGCTCTAATACCAAGTTGTAACATCCCATATATAGAGGCCAAGAGCTAAACGCTACAGATGCTGCAATCATCTATAGTGTTAACTTCTGGTGACAAAATATGGCAACACTAATGGTATCCATAATATCAGAAACACTCGAATATGAAACGAAATCACAGATTTCAAAAACAACATTTCTGGTTACATTTCCAAAACATGTTCCATATCCAAAATTACATAATCCCATATAATCATTTTCCAGGTAAAGATCAATATAATTATTACAATAATACGCCAAGAGTGACATATAAAGATGCGCCCTTGGTTGACTAGAGTCAATAGAGTCATATTGATCTTAATACAACATAGTGGAATAAAAACAAAATAGCCATCTGTCAGTCACTTGCTCGTCTCCGTAAGCTTTGTTCTCCAACCCAATAAAACCTATAAACTTCAACCCTCGGCCTACTTAAATCAATTTTGAGTGCCCAGGGTAACATTCCGATTTTTGAGCCAAATTTAAATTGATAATTAATATAAAAATTTTGGATTAAAATGTGAACTTATTTGAATTTTTCCAAATAAAATATGATATTTGTTTATTTATTTACATATACGTATATAAATAGATTTTTAATTTGAATTTGGAATTTGAAATTTAAAAAAATAAATATTTTAAAAATAAATTGGATTTGAACATACCGTGCTTAGAATTTATAAAATTAGTTTTCTAATTATAATATAATTATTTGGAAGTTATATTTTGAAATTAATATAATAATTCTCTAAAGGTTAAATTTGAACATTTTCAACACTAGTACTATTTATATAAATTTAAGAATAATAACTTAAGTTTAGTTTTAACATAACTAAACTAAATTTGTATGTGTATATATATATATATATTTAAAAGTATAATAAACTAAGTTTAAAATAGTATTGGTTATAAAGATTAGAACATTTTCTTTTAAAAATATAGTTTGTAAATATATAAAGGTATAAATAAGAAAACATAAAACATGATTTATAAATTAGAATAAAGTAAGGGTTTAAAATATAATTTACAAATTAAAAGAAACAAGGGTTAAAAACATAATTTCTAAATTAAATTAAGTAAGAATTTAAACACAAATTATTTACATTTTGAAATTTGTGAAACAATAAGAAAAGGTATTAATAAGTGTTCACTTAAATTACAAGTGTTAACAAAATAATACAAGTGGCATGCTAAAAAAAAAGAAATTTCTTTTGAAAATTTAATTTTACAAAATAATGTATAAGGAGAAACCAGGCTTCTAAAAGTTTCTTTGATCCATTTTCAAAAAATAACTGAGAACCAGAATCATCTCAACATCAAAGCTAGATCAAAAAACAAAGAAAAAGGAAACCTGAGATCAAACAACGGATTCTAGATCAACCTGGAAATCAAGACAATTTGAGTTCAAAACCTGGAAATAAATTCAACCTTGAAAGCAAAAGCTTCAGTCTGGAATTAAACTTCAAACAAATGCAGGTTCAACTCAACAAACAAGATTAGATTCATCTTTGAAACACAACAAGCAAGATTCCAGATTAAAAAAAATCAAATCCAGATCAAATAAAAAAAAGATAGCATTGTCTCTGTTCTTTCTTAAATCAAGTGAGTAAACTCTTCAACCTGTATATATAATTTGGTTTGCCTGTAATGATAGATGTGTGTGGTACTTTAAAAATGTTTTGTTATAGATATAAATGCATGTGTATGAATAAAGATAAAAATATGCCTATGCATGTCTGTATAAACATAAATAACATCACTATGTTAATATACAGGCTCCAAGCCCTCCAAATCAAATTCAAACTGGTCCTTATATAATCAAATCTAGGCTTTGATCTCTGAAAAGCAAATGTTTGTAACATTGTAGCTTAAAATTTTAAAATAGTTCTAAGAAAAAATATTTAGTAATATTCTGGAAAATGTTAAATAACAGTAGAAAACAAAAATTGGTCCAAAATTTAACATCTGGATTTCAAGCTGTGATTATATGAATGAATTCGAGTTGAAAAAATAGAACTTTGATATAAAGATCAAGGTTTTTAAGTTTGAAAATCGTGGGAATTATTGAATTGAATGGAAAACACAAAACGTCGATTTCTAATGATCAACGAGCAATTGAGCCTCGGGCTTGATGTTAGAGGAGGTTTGAGTGATGAAGTTCTTGGGAAAAATGTTCGCTAATTTTTTAAATGATCATGGAAGACAATCGAAGTGTTTATAGGGTTTATGGCATGTTTTAATCGACGACATTCTCGAATCAATTTCATCAACGATGGTGGACTAAGATTGATTGCATCGGGGGGATTCGGTGTGGCATGTGGTGGCGTAGCTCTGGGTGGAGTGGCACGATATCTGGTGAACTAGGTTGTTATAGGAGAGGTGTTTTGGTCGGAGGTTTGGGTTTCATTTTTAAGTTGTAATGCTCAACGTTGATTTCGTGGTTATTCCGAAGCTTAGGTGGTCGAGGTTGTGAGGGCTGATCATTGACGTGTTGTTGGTGGTCTCGGCAAGGACCAAAATTGATTGGCGATAGTGTGCACATACACCACGTATCACTACTGTCTGGTCTGGTTATCGATTTGGGAAAGAAAGTTTGGCTCGGGTTCGAGCACATAAAATCGAAGAATTGACTCGAAGGCGAGAGTGAGAGTGGGAAACCAAAGTTGGTCTTGGGGGAATTTAGAAATGGCTCGTGTTTTGTCTCGAGAAAAATTTGGCTTTGGTTTGAGCGTTTCAACCTTGGGCTCAGGTTCATTATTTCAGGTACCAGGTTTTAAAAAGAAAACTTAATCGAGTTTTAAAGTAAAATAAAATTTTTAGCTAAAGTTTAAAAATGTATTTTAAAATTGAATATGTTTTTCAAAGCAATATTAATCAAATTTAAAGTGTTTTAAAATATATATATATACACTTCATTAATTAATTCTTAAAACATATTTTAAATAAAAAAATTAATAGCTTAATCAAGAAGTTAAGTATAGTTGTTAATTAGCTTAAAGGTCTAAGTTAATTTATGGGTTTATAATAAACTTATTTCAAAGGTTAAATTTTTTAAAGTTAATTGTTTTTAAGATTTATAAATTTGGTTATAATTAATTTTATACTAGGTTAATTATTTGAGTTGAATGTTTTCAAAATTGAAATAAAGCAATGTAATTAAGTATGTAATTAAGATAAGTGTAATTGGACTGATTAATTAATGTGATTAGTTAGAGGTTAATTAATCAATTATTTACTGGTTAATTACTTAATTAAAGGGTGATTAATTTATGATAAGTAATTAAAGGGCAATTAATTAATAAGGATTAACTTATTATAATCACTCAATGTAATTAATAAAATATTATCACTTAATGTAATTAAGGGGTAATTACTATGTGTAATTATTATAAAGGATAATTAATTAATTAATTAATTAATTAAGATTAATTAATGTAAGTAATTAAGGGTTATTAATTACTTAAAGATAATTACTTAATAAAAGTGATTGAGGATAGTAAATTAATAATTAAAGTTTAATTAAGTAATTAATTAATATGATTAATTAAAAGTTAATTAATTAATCATAAGTGAATTAATTAATGATTAAAGGTTAATTGATTTAGGTGGTGGATAATTAATTAATTAAGGATACTTAATTAAGATGGATAATTAAGGTTGATTAATTAGTTTTATAAAGTAATATCAAGTGGTTTGAGATTAATTAATGTTAATAAACCAGGATTGGATAATTAATTCATAAGTAATTAACCTGATTTAAATAAATCAGATAATTAGTTGATTTTACTTATGGATGTTTGGATTGTAAGGAATGCTTTGGATTTTTTCATATCCCTGATATGTTATGCTTTGTGCTATGAATTGTTTTGATCTGAGCTGCGATGAATGTAATTTATTTATTTATCTGTGACGAATTTATATTAATTATCTATGAATCTATGAACGAAGATAAGCGTTATAGGAATATACCGCTTATCGATATTGCTGTGCTTGAATCTCTAATGATTGATGATGTTGCACTATTGTATAAAACCCCTGTACTACACTATACACACACAAGTATGGATTTCACAAGGAAATTGGTTAAGTCACGGTTCTTTTGAAATCTAAATATTATTCTAAAAGTTGAAGTTTGAATCCAAATGGTTTTGGAAATGGAATTGAATTAAATATGAAAAGCCTTTGAAAGGGAAGTTTTGAAATTGAAATTTAGTTTTGAATATACTATATCTTTCTAAATATTATTTGAAATTATTTTGGAAATCATGGTTTGAAGGGTTTATACAATTTCCATATTGTTTTCAAATGATAATGGTTTCAAATAAAGTATGGATTTCCGGTTTTTGTTGGAAGGGGTTTCAAATTTGAAATGGAATTGTTTTGAAAGCTACAAATGAATCTTTGCTAAAGATTTGTGAACTTTGTTTCCAAAATAAGAGGATCATAAAGGTGTATCTTTTGTATAAAAGATTTGAACTGTTAATAGTTTTAAAAGCTATGAATTAATCTTTGTGAAAGATTGGTGAACTTTGTGAAGTGGATCTTTTTGTTTAAAGATTTGAAAATGGTAATTTGTTTAAACCATTTAAGGAAAGGTTTTGGGCTTTTAGTTGTGACTTAAGTAAGATCCCACTATGTCCGTATGCTTTTCAAATTAAGCGCTCATTATTCGGTTTAGCCAGGAGAGGACTTTGTGTCGTATAACCCATTCCGAATAATGATACGACATTATGGATTGCATTTGAAGACCGGTGGTGAAGACCGGGTATTTTCGAGAGCGAAAGGATAACCTGTCGAATGTCTCTGCACTGAGTCGCGCCGGTATAGAGATCTCCATATGTGAAGGGGAGTTCGATCAGGATTGTGAATACCCAGATTGCAAGGGATTCTTTTGAAGTGCCTTCGGTTCTGTTCGAACCCAGAGGATACTTGTTTGGATGTATGTCTGACATTACACTTTGAGATGTAAAGCTAGTTTCTATCAAATACATTTCTGTTTGGTGGCGGAGAATTTATTCTCTTAGCTTAACACCATTCTCTGAGACGTACGAGCTCATAGGTTATGTAGTTTATATTTACTAACGATACATTCCCAATTTGGTAATGCGGCATATGAAATGATGCTGATCATTTGTTGATCAAAGCATGGCTTTTGTGAAAAGCGTAGCTTTGTAGACGTGACCTCGTCGGACCTCACAACCTGAAATGGTCGAAACAGGAAGGATGCGACAAGGTTATTGGGGGGTAGCGCCCCTTAGGATATGTCCATTTCCTTCTAGATAAAAGGTGGTATCATGGTATGAAACCCAGATATTTTACCTATGTGGTTGCTGCAAATCTATTGCTTTGTGGTTGTTAGTGTTGAGGGCCCTTGGATAAAGGTCGGTAACGACCGGGGGATAGCATACTCGTGATAATTAGTTACATGGTTACAGAGGTAACCCGGCCTTGTGTTGGCAGAGATCTGGTTGGCGTCCCTCCAAAGGCGTACCCATGTGGCCCAGGAAGTTCCTTAGCCTAACCATTTGTTGAAAATCCAATCACCAATATGCGCCTTGTACGGTTTTAGTTGTATAACCTGCCACCTCAGGTGGTAGCCATAGCAGGCATAATATAATGGTACCTATGCTGGCTAAGATTAATATTATACTTTCGAAATGTTTTCTACTATGCACTAATAATAATATTAAAAGGATTTTTGCATATCAAGCATGTTTGACTATCATAAGGAGAAATCTCCCCCAAGTGTGTGATTGCATTGTGTATGTGCCGGAAGGCCTTATGGTAGTTTCATTTTTCGAAAAACATTGCGAATTTCAATTTTAAATTCTTTTTGTTGTTCAAGATAAAACTATTTTTGTTTTCTCACACTAGTCCCATGACTGACCTGAAGTTTATTGTTCCCTTTGTAAACTCTGGATGCCCACAATTTTCCACACGGGAAGCCTAGAGTTAGATTTTCAGATAATCAGCTAGTAGATATAGATTCAGTAGCCTTTAGCTTTGAATTTGGAATTCTTTGGAATCTGGCAATCGAATTCATGGCCGACCTTGCTTAAGTCAACCTGATGGTGGTTCGAGCTTGAAGATTAGAGCTTTGGCAATTGGAGATGCAGATATTGTGTTTCTTTTGGAAGACCATTTGGTGCTATATTTCCGCTGATGTTATTCCACTGTTGTGTCTTGTACCTCAGATATTGATAGTCATTTTTATCAATGTGTTGTATCAGATGTTGTATATCAATGATATTTATTGTTTTTCTTCCGCTGTGTTATTGTACTTAGTTTGTTGTAAGCTCCGGCGAACCAGATTCGATGTTTGAATCTGCGGCATTTATTGTCGGGTGACGTATTTGGTGTCGATTTTCGAAGGTCGAGTCAGGGACTTTAGAATTGGTATCAGAGCTGAAGGTTGAGTAAAAACTTTAGCTCAGGATTATAACACATTAAGTAACTCATTAGATATGGGGATATATATGCCCTAGAATGAGTATATCCCTAAGATATACGTCCGTATGCCTAAGTAAATTCTCTTACTATCCACTGATAATGTGTATGAGTGTAAGAAGAGGACGATATAGGGGATAGGGAAGTACCACTACAAATGGTCAATACCCTGCAACAACAAGGAAACAATCCATCTCTAACAATCTCTTTTCAATTCTTTGATGGCTTGGTGGCAGCTCCGGGAAGAAGCTTTGGTGTGGTGATGGCCTTGCGAATCGTTGCAGAAAGGTTTCTAATTCCAATTTCGTATTCACTTCATCGTTTTACTATCAGCTTTTCATTTTTAACTTTAGTGAATTTAAAATTTTAATTGAAATAAATTAATTAATGAAAGTTAAATCAAATTGTATCCATTTATCTATTCTGTTGGGTCCAGATACATTCTACGAATGGTTAGTTATCTTTCGGACTAACCAGTGCCCCAGCATATTCGTAGACTGGATGAGCTGAGTATTTCGTGAAGTGTTGAACAATTTGTTCTCGTATCTATTGATGATATTCTGATTTGGTAAGCCAAATGCAGAATAAATATTCTGTTTGATCTGAAAGCTATTTCTTGATGTGTTCATCTATTCTTTGTTGTCTCCTTGTCTAGCAAATTTCAGGGATGAAATTTTCTTAAGGGGGAATTTGTAACATTCCCGTTTTTGAGACAAATTTAAATTAATTAATATAAAATTTTTGGATTAGATTGTTAATTTATTTTAATTTTTGCAAAAAAACTAAGATATATATATATATATATATATATATATAAATGGATTTTTAATTTGAATTTGGAATTTGAAATTCAAAAAAATTAAATATTCTAAAAATAAATTGGATTTGAATTTACTATGTTTACAATTTATAAAATTTTTTTCTAATTATAATGTAATTATTTGGAAGTTATATTTTGAAACTAATATAATTATTCTCTGAAGGTAAAATTTGAACATTTTCAACACTAGTATTATTTACATAATTTTAAGAATAATAATTTAAGTTTCATTTTAACATAACTAAATGAAATTTGTATGTATACATTTAAAAGTATAATAAAACAAGTTTAAAACAGTATTGGTTATAAAGATTAGAAATTTTCTTTTAGAAATATAGTTTGTAAATATATAAAAGTATAAATAAGAAAACATAAAACATGATTTATAAATTAGAATAAAGTAAGGGTTCAAAATATAAATTACAAATTAAATGAAACAAGGGTTAAAAACATAATTTGTAAGTTAAATTAAGTAAGGATTTAAACACAAATTATTTATATTTTGACATTTGTAAAACAATAAGAAAAGGTATTAACAAGCGTTCACTTAAATTACAAGTGTTAATAAAATAATACAAGTGGCATGCTAAAAAGGAAATTTCTTTTGAAAATTTAATTTTATAAAATAATGTATAAGGAGAAACCAGGCTTCTCAAAGTTTCTTTGATCCATTTTAAAAAAAAAACTGAGAACCAGAATCGTCTCAACATCAAAACCAAATAAAAAAATGAAGAAAAAAGAAACTTGAGATCAAACAACAGAATCTAGATCAACCTGGAAATCAAGACATTTGAGTTCAAAACCTGGAAATAAATTTGTTTCCTGGAGATTTCACCAGGAAACTTAGTACTCGACATTAGCACACTGCTCGGCAATTTATGGATCGTTCGGCATTTACACACCGTTCGGCATGAAGGACTGATCGGCATTTAGAAGCGTTCGGCATTAGAAGAACGCTCGGCATAAAGGAACGCTCGGCATGAACGAGCGCTCGGCATCTAGAAACATTCGGCATCTAAAGGACGTTCGACATACAAAGAATGCTCGACATCCATGAACGTTCGACATCCATGAACGTTCGGCATACCAAGGACATTCGGCATACCAAGAGTGTTCATCATGCAAGAGTATTCGGCATTAAGGGACGTTCGGCATGACAGAATCGTCCAGCATCCCATATTGCTTGGCATCCAGACCTTGTTTGGCACATCACTCTATTCTGTCTAAATATCGTTCTGCATTCGCTTACCATTCGACATCCAGGGAGCGTTCGGCGCAAATGGTTTGTTCGGCATCCCGAGGTCGTTCGGCACCTCACTTCGTTCGGCATGAAGGTGGTGGTTTGGCACTTGGTCGTTCGGCGTATTAGGTTCGGCACGCAGAGCCTACTCCATTTGGGCCGAGGTATTCAGCAATCAACCCCACCAGGGAAGTCCAACCCACTTTCGCCTATAAATAGAGAGGCAGAGGCACAGTGAAGAGGATCGGTTTTTTGGGAACATTTGGGAAACTTTGCCGCATTCAACACTCACTCAAAACTTAATCTTTTACTTTGCAATTGTATTCAAGTAATTAGAAACGGATTGTATCTGTAATCAACTATCAAGGAAAGAAATTGAAATCAACTTCAAAGTGGACGTAGGCAGTTACGCCGAACCACCATAAATCTGGTGATTTTGTTCTCTGCATTTAAATTTATATATTGTTCTCTATTTTAATTTAGTATCTTCATTAATCTCTCTACACAATCTTTCTAAGGGTGTTAGTGACTAATTTTGTTGCTAACATTTTGGTGCTTTCACTGAGAATCCAATTCTCAGGCTGTTAGGATCTGCTTTGTAGCTACTGGATTTCATAAATCCCCCAAAGGAGATCCAAGATCATTCACAAGGCATCTGTTGATTCTATTCAGGGTTACAACCAACGACTCTACCATGGGAAGACCACGAACCAAATCGGCCTCCCACAACGCAGATGCCCTCGAGACTGCTAGCGGGCAACAAGTAGTACCTAGAAATCAGCAAGCAACGCAAGGTACAAGGCCCTCCACCTAGAACCAAGCGGAAGTTGTTTCCCGAACCGAGTTTAATGACTTGATAAGAGAACTCAAGGAAAGTAGAAGGCAACTTGCTGTGCAAATTAAAGCCAACATTAACCTCATGACTCAGCTCGCTCAGCAGCAGCGTCAGAAAGCTGGGGGTAACCCTGCCCCATATTCTGAATCTGATAGTTCAACCTCAGCTGACGAACCTCCTAGGCGTAGGCGCCGTAAGGATGAAGGTGCACAGGCAGGTGCCATGGATCGATTGACTAAGGGTCAAGCCTATGAAGAGACTGGCCACCCGAATCTCCAAGGCCCAAATCAGGCGGGACAACAACCCGCACGGTCCCGTGGGACGGAGCCGAACCTTCCATCCTCCATACAAACTCCGGACTTAACAGCTATGGTCAGGAAGGTGATGAGTGAAAACCAAGGCTTGACCAATGAAGATTGGAGAGTGTCCAGAAGCCATACTCCCTTTACAGATGGTATCCTATAGGCTGAGTACCCCAAGAAGTTCAATATGCCGACTATCCCAGCCTAGGAAGGGAAGACGTATCCCAGGCACCATGTGATGAGGTACGGATGGATGATGGATTCTGCAAGAGCTAATGATGCAACCAAGTGTAGGTGCTTCCCTATCACTCTGTCCGTAATTGCCACCATATGGTTTACTCGACTTCCCCCACGATCTATATCCAACTTTGACGAATTGGCAATGAAATTCATAGAACAATTCAGGATACACACCACTCGTCCAAAGGATGTGATGTCCTTATCAAGCGTAATCCAAGCTCCGGGAGAGTCATTGAAAGCATACTTGCATAGATTCCATGTTGCTGCTACCGAACTGAGCAATCCAAACGATCACGCAATTTTGATGGCAGTAACGCGTGGAGTGGATCTAGATTCTGAATTTGAAGATTGGTTGGCGGGAAAACCCCCAGCCACGTTGGAGCGTTTTTATTTGAAAGCTCATCAGTTCATAAGGTGGGAAGAAGCCCGATGGACAAGACGAAACAAGGCACCAGGGCCTGCTTAGGAAACTGTGAAAAGTAACATCGCCATGAAGCAAACCGGTGATAATTCGGGAAAAGCTCAAGTCAACGTCCAAAACAAGCTTGGGCAGCCTAAAGGATCCGGAGGTGGAAATCCCGGAAAGAAAAGAGAGATGGGGAAATGGAAGTCAAGGATCCTGACCTACAATGAATACACCCCGCTGAACGCATCTCTTGAGAACATCTACTTGTCAACTTGCAACACTTTTCAATATAGAAAACCACGCCCAAAGGAATCAACAAGGGAACAGAAGCGGACTGGGAAGTATTGCCGCTTTCACGAGTCTTATGGGCACAACATAGAGGAGTGTAGACACCTTCATGACACAATTGAAAAGTTGATTAGACAGAAGAAGCTGCAGGAGTTTGTCAAAACCAACAAGACGGAAGACAAGAGGCGTCGGACCACGGATGCGGGCCTGCTCCGCGCCAACCAGAACAACATGCTCGAACTGTTGGTAGATTGGTTATTAACACGATTGTTGGCGGACCTCATCCCGCGGATAAGAATTGGCAGGAGATGGAGCGATATGCTAACTCTTTAAGACATGTGGAGTATGAGTGCTATTCGAATGTGGAGGATGGGACTCCTGCAAAGCAGCAGCGCGTGATGAGCGATGATATTGTATTCAGGAGCAGAGATGTAGATAAGGTGGAGGCCCCTACCATCGACCCGATGGTCATATCTGCGACAATCGGGCTGGCATTCGTGAAAAGAATTCTAATTGATTGCGGAAGTTCCGTTAACATCATCTTCAAGAAGGCATACGACCAAATGAAGCTAGATACTAAGGATTTGAAACCATCTAAAGCCAGAATCCATGGCTTTAACGGCACAACAACGGATGCAGTGGGATATGTGGAGTTACCAGTTGAACTGGGGCAAGGCGAGCGTAGGAGGGTGCGAATCCTACCATTCATAGTATTGGATGTTGACTCTCCATATAAAATATTTCTAGGACGTCCCGCCCTGGCAGAATTTAGGGCAACATTGGCCCCTTGGTGTCTAACGTTAAAATTTCCAACAGACAGAGGTGTTGGATTGGTACACGACGATCAGGCGACCGGTCGTGCATGCTATGTGGCTGAGCTAAGAGAGGCTCAGTGCAGAGAGAAAGGAAAGGTTGCGGACAGCTCCGTCCGCATTCGAAATTCTGATGATTGACAACTAGCCCCCGAGCCCTAGCTCGAGCAACATTCTCGAATCAATAGAGACATGGATCTGAGAGATGATGATGGGGGACCTAGGCAAATAAATGCAGCACCAGCTGAACTAACATTTGACATCCTAGTCAGCCGGGATGACCCGTCATGAATTCTTAAAACTGTATCACAACTCGTCACCGTGGTGGCCAAGAACCTCACCGACTTCCTCCGAGCGAATCTTGATGTTTTCGCTAGGACATATTCTGACATGTGCAGGATTTCTCGTGCGATCGCGAGTCATATGTTGAACATAGACCCAAGATATGTTCCTGTGAAACATAAAAGGAGAGGCATGGACCCAGAGAGGTCCATGGCTCTCAGAGAAGAGGTGGACAAACTCAAAGCCAATGGGTTTGTCCGCGATGCCCTCTACCCTGGATGGGTATCTAACTCGGTGCTAGTGAAGAAAGAGAATGGAAAATGGAGAATTTGTGTTGATTATTCTGATTTAAACAAAGCATGCTCGAAGGATAGTTTCCCGTTGCCTAGGATTGACCAGCTGGTCGATTCAACTGCAGGACATGAGTTACTATCATTTATGGATGCGTACTCTGTATATAATCAAATTCCGATGCACATCCCAGACCAAGAACATACCATTTTTGTAACGAATGTTGGGTTATATTTCTACGTAGTAATGCCCTTTGGATTGAAGAACACGGGAGCGACTTATCAGCTTCTGGTGAACCAGATGTTCAAAGATCAAATTGGTAGAACGATGGAAGTCTATGTGGATGGCATACTCGTGAAGTCACGGCAGTCAAATGACCACATCCGAGACTTAGCGGAGATTTTTGACATACTCAGGCATTATGGAATGAAGATCAATCCTTTGAAGTGTTCATTCGGCGTAGCGTCAGGAAAGTTTCTAGGTTTCATTGTGAATGTGTGGGGAATCAAGGCCAGCCCGGAGAAGATTCAGGCTATCTGAGATACACAAGTGCCCAGAACCATAAAACAGGTGCAAAGCTTGAATGGAAAGGTGGTCGCGCTGAGCCGATTCATATCCAGGGCCACAGAAAAGTGTATTCCTTTCTTTGATGTTATAAAGAAAGGAAAGAGGAATTTCGAACGAACATCCGAATGTGAGGAAGCATTCCGGGCCCATATAAGGCACTTAGAAAGTCCCCCGTTATTGTCCAAACCAATAAACCATGAAATTTTGTACGTATACTTGGTCGTGTCCCAACACGCTATCAGTATAGCCTTGGTTCGCGAGGAAGACCGGGTTCAAAAGCCAGTTTATTATGTTAGTAAACACTTGACGGGGGCATAAAGGAATTATCAAAAGATCGAAAAACTAGCCTATTGCTTGATTGCATCACGCAAGCTTCGTCCGTATTTTCAGGCCACTCAATCAGTGTTTATACTGATCATCCTTTGCGGCAGATACTCCAACGACCGAAAACTTCGAGAAGGATGTTAAAATGGAATATTGAGTTAAATCAATTTGACATTACCTACCTGCTGCGAAGAACCATACAAGGACAAGCACTAGTTGACTTCATTGCTAAATTTACGATGACAGACGAATCAAACGACCACAATGTCATACCTCTCGTTCGATGGAAGATGTACACCGATGGGGCATCTAACGACCGTTGTTCAGGGGTTGGCATAGTTCTTGTAACTCCTGAGGACCGATCATTTTGCTACGCTTTGAAGCTCGAATTCACAGCAACGAATAGCGAAGCCGAATATCAAGTGTTGATTGCCGGCTTAAGACTTATCAAAGAACTAGGGGTAAAATCAATTGAAATCTTTAGCGACTCGTAGCTGGTGGTGTACCAAGTGCTAGGAGACTACCAAGCAAGGGGGCAGAGACTTGCCCCATATTTGTTCCGAGTTAAGGAGCTGCTAGCGAATCTCGAGTATTATGATATTTCACATGTCTCGTGTGAGCAAAACAGAGCAGCCGATTCATTGGCAAAACTCACAAGCACTGGCGATGCACAACAGATGGGATTATTTCATGTTGAGACCCTCCATGCTATGAGTATATATGTGATGGAGATAGATTCCGCGTTCGAAACCGGAATCGAGAAGGAATCGTGGATGACCCCAATCGGGCAGTACTTGCTATTCGAGATCTTACCCGGAAAAAGGAGCGAAAGATGATAACTCCTTCGTAAGGCTTCATGATATATAATTCAGGATGGGGTGATGTATCGGAGGGGATTCTCGACCCCCTTACTCCGGTGCGTGGCCCACGATGAGATAAAACGAATATTAAAGGAAGTCCATGAGGGAGAATGCGGTGACCATACTGGGGGGCAGACATTAGCAAAGAAAATCCTCCGCTATGGATACTATTGGCCAACTATGAATCGGGATGCTGCAGACTATGTGAAAAGATGTGATAAATGATAGATATATGCAAAAATTTCGAGAACTCCGCCGACGGAACTCACGCAAATGGTTAGTCCTTGGCCATTTGTAATGTAGGGGATCGACCTAGTTGGTTCTTTACCTATAGACAAAGGTGGAGCGAAATATGCAATAGTTGCAGTCGACTACTTTGCCAAATGGGTAGAAGCAGAGCCTCTGGCCACAATAACCACCAAGAAGGTTATTAATTTTGTCGTACAGAATGCCATATGCCATTTTGGCCTTCTATGGACCATTATTACAGGCAATGGAACTCAATTCGAAAGCAAGGAGTTCAAAGAATTTTGTCAGAGATATGGCATTGAGAAGAAGTTTGCAGCGGTTGCTCACCCGAAAGCCAACGGACAAGTGGAAGCCGTAAACAAGATAATCAAGTCCATATTGAAAAGCATCTTGAAAAGGCTAAAGGCAAGTGGGTGTATGAACTTCCCACGGTACTTTGGACCTATAGGTACACCCACAAGACTGCCACTGGCCACACTCCATTCGCATTGGCATATGGCACGGAAGGTGTCAAACCGTGGAACTTGAAGTTCCATCACATCGGGTAACTTATTACGACCCCGTGTCGAACTAGAATCTTTTATTGGAATCATTAGACTTCGTTGACGAAAAACGTGAAGAAGCCAATTTGAGCGCGGCTGCACGAAGACATAGAGTTGCTAAATATTATAACGAAAAGGTCCGACTGAGAATTTTTAATCTTGGAGACCTCATTTTGAAACGATTTTTTCCGATCCCATCTTATATGAATCCCGCATGGGAAGGTCCATACATCATCGAACAGAGGCTTATAGAGGACCTTCAAGCTAGCGACCGTCGATGGTGTGACACTCCCCCGAGCATGGAACAGCGAGCACTTGTGTCATTATTATACTTAGTATATTTCTTTCATGTATTAGTTGCATTTATTTCCATTGCGCTTTTATTTCTAGTTCTTGGCATGTAGTAAGACAATTTAGCTTGCTTTCATTAATAAAGGCTTGAAGCCATCTTTTCCATGAATTACTAATGTTTCTGCGTATGATGATCTTATGGCACGCAAATGAAACTAGATTATTCTGGCCGGCATACGAACATGTGCAAACGAATAAAAATCTCCAGGTCCTCGGAGTGTGGACTAGTGTACTCTAAGTCCCCGTAGTGCGAACTCGAGTATAAATGACTAAAAATCTCCAAGTCCCCGGAGTGCGGACTGGAGTACTCTAGGTCCCCGGAGCACAGACTCGAGTATAAATGACTAAAAATCTCCAAGTCCCTGGAGTGCGGACTGGAGTACTCTATGTCCTCGGAGTGCAGACTCGAGTATAAACGACTAAAAATCTCCAAGTCCTCGGAGTGCAGAATAGAGTACTCTATGTCCTTAGAGTGTGGATTCGAGTATAAATGACTCAAGTCTCCAAGCCCCCAAAGTGCGTACTGGAGTAATTTAAGTCCCCTGAGCGCGGACTCGAGTATAAACGACTCAAATCTTCCAGTCCCCAGAGTGCGGACTGGAGTACTCTAAGTCCCCGAAGCGCGGACTCGAGTATAAACGACTCAAATCTCCAAGTCCCCAGAGTGCGGAGTGGAGTACTCTAAGTCCTCGGAGCGCGGACTCGAATATAAACGACTCAAATCTCCAAGTCCCCAGAGTGTGGACTGGAGTACTCTAAGTCTCCAGAGTGCGGACTCGAGTATAAACGACTCAAATCTCCAAATCCCCAGAGCGTGGACTGAAGTACTCTATGTCCCCGATGTGCAGAGTAAAAAATATTCTAAGTGCTTGAAGCACGGAAGGAAAAATGAACAACTCTCAAAGGATCTCCGAGCTACATGAAGGTGAACTGAGAAGTCCATGTTATTCACCAAATCCTGGATTTAAATCACAATCACATGAAAATTGAACGACAAGAGCCTTTTGAAAGACAGAAAAAGTAAGTTTTATTCATCAGAGATAGGTTTCTACTACAACTCCTTTGAAGCTCGGAATCAAAAGTTTATTTACATAAACTACGAAAACAAAAAAAGCTGCATAAACTATACTAGCTCTTGTTGAACGGGAGCAAAAACTACTTCTTTGACTTCTTTGACTTTTTGCCGGATGACTCCTCCCCGGTACGTTTACCCTTGATAACATTTTTTGATGGGGGAGTGACACCCAAAGAAGTATGAGGAACATCCGTGGATTTGGATCTGCCAGGGAGAATGATCTTCAACAGCTTATTCAAAGGATCGTCTGGATCCACGGCCTGAGGTTCGACCTTCATCTTGATCGTCTCTTCCTTCTCTTTCTCAAGCCGCTCCTTCGTGCTCAGCTCGGATGTGTGCTCGGAGACGCCTGTAATTTCAACTTAATAACTTCCATCAATGGGAGAGGAAGTCTCAGATTTATCTTCATCAAGAGCTCCGATCACTTGGGCGTCTGGACCTAGAGCCTCTTCTACATGAGGGGCCTCACTTGTTTTCTTCCCCACCTCCTTGGCGACATCGCTCCTCGGAGTGGGCTCGGGATCAGAACGGCCTGTGCAAAATCATGAAAAACAAGCATTATAATAAAATAGTCCTTCATAAAGAATGATGACTTCTGGAATTCAAAGTGAAGGGTTATCTACCAGGTTCTAGCAAACTCTCAGCCGTCAAAGGGGTCTCACCCTCTAGAAGGGATAGAATATGGACGCCAAGGCCAAGGTCCTCCCGGTTGTAACCAATGTGCTATTTAAAAGGATCGAGTATCGGCCAACTGGTCGGCTGGGTAGGCACACGAATTGGAGGCTCAATCCCGGATGGACCGGCGATAACTTCTTTCCCTTTTGTTGAGGAGGAACCTTTGTAATAAATAGCTTTCGCCGCTGATAGGTCCAAAGGCTCATTTCCCTAGAGGAATTCTTTTATCAAGGCCCCCTTATCAACCTCCTCAATACCGTGTTCAGCCTTTTTAACTTCAATCAAAGTCTCCCACGCCTCGGCCAAAGATTCGAGATTGCCCTCGCCCAGAAAAGTCAAGTATCGATGCATGAGAACACGGGCGTTGAATTCAGTGATTAGCGGGTCAAACATGCTTTTGATCCCCTCCCTACCTTCTTCTCTAGTGGGTCAAACATGTTGAACTCGTCCCTCTCTTTTTGTACCGAATCCTTTTCCAAAGCCAAAGCCCCACAGCGTTGTACCGCCTCATCAAATTCTTTTTTGTGAGTCGATTCCAGACGAGTTACGGCTTCAGCGGTATTCTTGGCGCTCAGTTGGGCGGCCTCAAGTTCAGACTTGTAAGTTGCAATCTCTTCGTCTTAAGCTTTAATGATATCTTTGTCGTGGATAGCCTCAAGCTTCAGGCGGTCGATCTCATGTTGGCGCTCCATGGAGACTTCAAAAAGTTTTCCAGCCAAATGAACAAACACGTCGTGTTGAACATAGACGTCGTTGGTATAGGCGATGGCGCTCTGCTTGACATGTCCGGGAATAGGATGAATCGCCGGATGGAATTTCAAGCCATCAAAGCATATTTTTGAAAATTTATCTTTTAGCTCGAGAAGCCTCTCCGATATTGTTGGATCTGTTACAGGAGCAGGGGAAGACGGCTTTGAAAGTTCGGCTCTCCTATGAGGATCTCGGGACTGTCGAGTGGAAGACAAATCGGAGTGTTGGTCCCAGGGGACATCAGATTGCGACACCTTGTGGTCGCGCTTATCTTTGCTTTGCTCTGGGTGAGAAGAGGTACCCTGGTGTTTTGGCTTATAGTAGGTTTTCTTCCGAGATGACGAGTCCTGGAAATGATAATCTCTATCGTCGTCACCATCTCTGTCCCGACGTCTTCCAGAACCCGAATCCCGTCAAGGTTGATAAAAGATAGATGAACCACGAAGGCGATCGAATCCGTGTGAACGCCCCATATCACCTGCACAGAATTTATATAACAACGAATTAGCAAAGAGTAGCGTGACGACGAAAATCTAAGTGCAAATTGAAGTGCAAGTGTTTGTGTGTGTCCTAGTGTTTCCCCCCGACGGACCAGTTGCTTTTATAATGGGAGTTTTTTCTCCCTGACTTTGGGTTAGAGCGCCTGCATCGCCTCTGATAAGCGAATGTGGTTTAAATGCTACCGGATCATCAAAATCGTAATTAAGCAGATCATCGGGTATGGAGAGGTTCGACGGGCCCTTTAAAGAACTTTCTAAGTGTTGTGAAGAAGCCTCCTTCTCCGTTGGAATGCGCGTTACTTTTGAAGTTTCGCCAACCTTCTTCTTCCTAATCTTGTACGTCAATCCCTTTTTCCTCTTTGAAGGGGAAGATGACGTTTCGATGTCGTGCACTTCGACTATCGGATCCTGAGTAGGACCCAAGTTCTCACCTTGTGCTTCGGGTGTTTCATTCCCTTTAATTTCCCCCTCTTCCGATGCGTCAAGAGCGTCGCGTGTTGAAGACTCAGCTTGTTTTTCCCTTTACCGGATGCGGGCCTGGGTATGGAGACGCCTTCAGGAAGGCTTATCCGACGTCCTTCTGCTAACAGTCTGAACCTCGATAGTGACTCATTTGAAATGAGGGTTCGGATGTCCCGTTTCTCGACAGGAAGAGCTCTAATGGCTTCGACGGCTTCAAAATACCTGCGACTGTCAGGGCATGGATTAATACCTTAGAAGATGAAAAAGAATTAGAAAAGGCATGGCTTTGACCAAGTATGAATACCAATATAGAGAAAAGACTTACTTTCTTCCACCCATCTCCTCGCGAAACCAGGAGGGCAACGCACATAGAACCATTCCTGCTTGTACAGAGCGAACTTACTACAAGCCTCGGTTAAGATTTGGCACTTGCGATGTGGCTCAAGAAACATGTAAGAGGCGCTGTCTTCCCTCTTCTTGATATATATATATATATATATATATATATATATATATATATATATCAGATGTCTCCCGGAGTTGGAGGCCTAGAGAGGACGGTCATAAAAAGGATGTAGGTCCCATAGATGAACGCATGGCTGTTCGGGTGCAGTTGCGACGAGGCAATGTCGATGTATTGCAACACATCCTGTAGATACGTATTGAACGGTGGCACACTGCAACCCAGCACATAAACTTATTAAAAGCTGTATATCCAACTTGGGGCAGGTGTGGACGATCGTGCCCCGAGGGAACTAGCATGTCGTCGAAGGGAATTCCATGGATGGAGCAAATTCGACGGAGCGCACCTTCATTGATCTTTGAAGCCTGTGAATCGATAGGGTTGTCCAAGATAATTGTTGCCTCCAAAGCATCGGGAGCTAATTTATGTGCAGGGGAGGTTGACGGTTAGAAGTATTTGCGACCCCTTGTTTAGAAGACAGCCTGGGTCTATCTGAGATTGTGGCGGAGCTAGATTTCTTAGACATCTTTGATGGAAATTGAATCTTGTAGAGTACCTATTGAACTATACTTGAAAAACAATCGACATCAGAATTAACAACACAAAAATTCCACACTTATGGTATGTGACCTAGTGCGATCATTCTTGTGTAAGCGCTAAAAAATTGAAAGTCACAGAGTTAATGATATAGAATTGAGCTTCGAATCATCGCCATCAAAGACCGTCATCGCTGACCGTCTCCAAAAGCATGCCTTATGGTGTTTACAGTTTCGAACTAAAAAGTTGGCGCTAAGTGTTAGAAGGAATTATCCCTTTACATCGATTTAAGTTCAGGCTTGTGACTACTGAAACTAGGAAGTTCTCAGTCCGGATCAGTTCGATATGTTAGTATGCTGGAGTCTTTGTCCTTGTTTTGTTATATGATTAGGCAAGGAAAATGAGTGTTTGGCCTAACTACTGTTCAGCTAAAAAGTGGTTCGGCATTCATGATTGTTCGGCCTAAGCTAAAATATGGTTCGGCATTCATGATCGTTCGGCCTAACTATCGTTCGGCCTGAATATTGGTCAGCCGAACTTTCGTTCGACCTAAATATTGGTCGGCCAAATTATCGTTTGGCTTAACTATTGTTCGGCCAAAGTATCATCTAGCCTAAGTACTGTTTGACCGAAGTAACGTTCGGCATCCTACCTATTTCGTAATCCTTTCCTATCCTCCCATTCCACTGCTCGGCATGTGGCGAATCATGCCAAACCAGAGTTAAGCCGAGCCCCAACGCTCGGCACTCCATCCTTCACCATACCGAACAACGAGGCAAAATCGTTCGATGAGTCATGCCGAACCATACTCTTCGGTATTATAGCCAATTCCTACTCCTCTTCTATACTTTCCTTCCAAACTCGTTCGACACAAGAGAACCATGCCGAACCATAATACATCTTCCATCAACTCCCTCACATGCTCATCTCTGGCTACTTCTCCTTTCCACCACATCATCTAGCCCTACAAGACATACTAATCAGAGTTCGACTCCTTCATTCACGCAATACCTATCGGCTATGGTTCTATTCTACAAACTTGAGCATCGTTTTAAAAACTTTTTCAGTTATGGAAAGGATTTAGATAGAAGAATCGTTACCTAGTTAGTAGATCGAGACTTGGGAAGGATTGATAAATCTTTGGAGGTTGTTAACATGCGAGGTTTGCAAGTACATGGTAGTAGGGATGGAAGTGAAAATGAGAAGGAGATGGAGAAGGCCGGCCTTTATAGGGAAGAAGGAGAAGCTGAAGAGGCAATGACCGGTAGAACCGGTCAAAAAGATATCGTTCGGCATATATAAAGCGTTCGGCTTCGGCTGTATCGTTCGGCACACACCACCTCAACCAGTGATCAAGAGAAGTCACCATCGAGGAAACTGAGCAATGTCTCGAAAAAAGGCAGACTCATGATTCAAAGCGTATCACATTCGGTCACGTGATACACTTTTGGGGGCAAGTGTTTCCTGGAGATTTGACCAGGCAACTTAGTACTCGGCATTAGCACACTGCTCGGCAATTTATGGATCGTTCGGCATTCACATACCATTCGGCATGAAGGAGCGCTCGACATCTAGAAGCGTTCGGCATCAGAAGAACGCTCGGCATGAACGAACGCTTGGCATGAAGGAGCGCTCAGCATCTAGAAGTGTTCGACATCTAAAGGACGTTTAGCATACAAAGAACGCTCGGCATCCATGAACGTTCAGCATCCATGAACGTTCGACATACCAAGAGCATTCGGCATTAAGGGACGTTCGACATGGCAGAATCGTCCGGCATCCCATATTGCTCGGCATCTAGACCTTTTTGGCACATCACTCTGTTCGGTCTAAATCTCGTTCGGCATTCGCTTACCGTTCGACATCCAGGGAGCGTTCGGCGTAAATGGTTTGTTCGGCATCCCGAGGTCGTTCGGCACCCCACTTCGTTCGGCATGAAGGTAGTGGTTCGGCACTTGGTCGTTCGGCGTATTTGGTTCGGCACACAGAGCCTACTCCATTTGGGCCGAGGTATTCAGCAATCAACCCCACCAAGGAAGTCCAACCCACTTTCGCCTATAAATAGAGAGGCAGAGGCACAGTGAAGAGGATCGGTTTTTTGGGAACATTTGGGAAACTTTGCCGCATTCAACACTAACTCAAGACTTAATCTTTTACTTTGCAATTGTATTCAAGTAATGAGAAACGGATTGTATCTGTAATCAACTATCAAGGAAAGAAATTGAAATCAACTTCAAAGTGGACGTAGGCAGTTACGCCGAACCACTATAAATCTGGTGTTCTTGTTCTCTGCATTTAAATTATATATTATTCTCTATTTTAATTTATTATCTTCACTAATCTCTCTGCACAATCTTTCTAAGGGTGTTAGTGACCAATTTTGTTGCTAATAAAATTCAACCTGGAAAGCAAAAGCTTCAGTTTGGAATTAAACTTCAAACATAGATTCATCTCTGAAACATAACAAGTAAGATTCCAGATTAAAAACAATCAAATCCAGATCAAATAAAAAAATATAGCACTGCCTCTGTTCTTTCGTAAACCAGGTGAGTAAACTCTTTAACCCGTATATATAATTTGGTTTGCTTATAATGATAGACGTGTGTGGTACTTTAAAAATGTTTTATTATAGATATAAATGATGTGTTTGAATAAACAGAAAAAATATGCCTACGCATGTCTATATAAACATAAATATCATCACTATGTTAATATATAGGCACTAGACCCTCCAAATCAAATTCAAACTGCTCCTTACATAATCAAATATAGGCTTTGATCTCTAAAAAGCAAATGTTTGTAACATTGTTTAAATTTTTAAAATAGTTCTTAGCAAAAATATTTAGTAATATTTTGGAAAATGTTAGAAAACAAAAATTGGTCAAAAATTATACTTCTGGATTTCAAGCTGTGATTATATGAATGAATTCGAGTTGAAAAAAATGAATTTGATATAAAGATCAAGGTTTTTAAGTTTGAAAATCATGGGAATTATCGATTTGAACGAAAAACACAAAAACATCGATTTTTGATGATCAACGAGTAATTGAGCCTCGAGCTTGATGTCAGAGGAGGTTTGGCTGATGAAGTTTATAGGAAAAATGTTCGCTAATTTTTTAAATGACCATGGAAGACGATCGAAGTGGTTATAGGGTTTAAGGCATGTTTTAATTGACGACATTCTCGAATCAATTTTGCCAGCGATGGTGGACTAAGATTGATCGTACCGAGGGGATTCGATGTGGCATGTGGTGGCATAGCTCTAGGTGCAGTGGCACGGTCTCTGTGAACTAGGTTGTCATCGACAAGCTGTTTTGGTCGGAGGCCTGGGTTGCAGTCTTGCGTTGTAATGCTCAACGTCGATTTCGTGGTTCTTCCGAAGCTCAGGTGGTCGAGGTTGAGAGGGATGATCATTGACGTGTTGCTGGTGGTCTCGGCAAGGACCAGAATCGATCGACGATCGTGTGCACATATACCACGTATCACCAATGTCTGGTCTGGTTATCGATTTGGAGAAGAAAGTTTGGCTCGGGTTCGAGCACGTGAAATCGAAGAATTGACTCGAAGGCGAGAGTGAGAGGGGGAAACTGAAGTTGGTCTTGGGAGAATTTAGAAATGGTTCAGGTTTTGTCTCGAGAAAAATTTGGCTTTGGCTCGAGCATTTCAGCCTTGTGGTCGGTTTCATTATTTCAAGTACCAGGTTTTAAAAAGAAAACTTGATCGAGTTTTAAAGCAAAAGAAAATGTTTAGCTAAATTTTAAAAATGTATTTTAAAAATGAATATGTTTTTCAAAGCAATATTAATCAAATTTAAAGTGTTTTAAAATATATATATATATATATATATATATATAAACACACACTTCATTAATTAATTGTTAAAACATATTTCAAATAAAAAAAATTAATAGCTTAATCCATAAGTTAAGTATAGTTGTTAATTAACTTAAAGGTCGTTAATTAATGGATTTATAATAAATTTATTTCAAAGGTTAATTTTTTTAAAGTTAATTGATTTTAAGATTTATAAATTTGGTTTTAATTAATTTTATACAAGGTTAATTATTTGAGTTGAATGTTTTCAAAATGGACATAAAGCGATGTAATTAAGATAAGTGTAATTGGACTGATTAATTAATGTGATTAATTAGAGGTTAATTAATCGATTGTTTATAGGTTAATTACTTAATTAAAGGGTGATTAATTTATGATAAGTAATTAAAGGGCAATTACTTAATAATGATTAACTTAGTATAATCACTTAATGTAATTAATTAAAGAATATTACTTAATGTAATTTACGGGTAATTACTTTGATTAATTATATTAAAGGATAACTAATGAATTAAGATTAATTAATGTAAGTAATTAAGGGTAGTTGATTACTTGAAGATAATTACTTAATAAAAGTGATTAAGGAAAATTAATTAATGATTAAAAGTTAATTAAGTAATTAATTAATATGATTAATTAAAAGTTAATTAATCAATTAAAAGTGAATTAATTAATGACTAAAGGTTAATTGATTTAGGTGGAGGATAATTAATTATTTAAGGATACTTAATTAAGATGGATAATTCAGGTTGATTAATTAGTTTCACAAAGTAATATCAAATGGTTCGAGATTAATTAATGTTAATAAAGCAGGATTGGATAATTAATTCATAAGTAATTAATCTGATTTAAATAAATCAGATAACTAATTTATTTTACTTATGGATGTTTGGATTGTAAGGAATGCTTTGAATTGTTTGATATCCCTGATATGTTATGCTTTGTGCTATGAATTGTTTTGATTTGAGCCGTGATGAATGTAATTTATTTATTTATCTGTGATGAATTTATATTAATTATCTGTGAATCTGTGAATGAAGATAAGCGTTATAGGATTATACCGCTTATCGATATTGCTGTGCTTGAATCTGTAATGATTTGTGATGTTGCACTATTATGTAAAACCCCTGAACTACACTATACATACACAAATATGGATTTCACGAGGAAATTGGTTAAATCACAAATATTTTTAAATCCAAATATTATTTTAAAAGTTGAAATTTGAATCCAAATGGTATTGGAAATGGAATTGAATGAAATATGAAAAGCCTTTGAAAAGGATGTTTTGAAATTGAAATTTAGTTTTGAATATACTATATCTTGTTAAATATTATTTGAAATTATTTCGGAAATCATGGTTTGAAAGGTTTATATAATTTCTATATTGTTTTCAAATGATAATAGTTTTCAAATAAAGAAAGGATTTCCAGTTTTTGTTGGAAGGGGTTTCAAATTTCAAATGGAATTTTTTTTAAAGCTATAAATGAATCTTTGCTAAAGATTAGTGAACTTTGTTTCCAAAATAAGAGGATCTTAAAGGTGTATCTTTTGTATAAAAGATTTGAATCGTAAATAGTTTTGAAAGCTATGAATTAATCTTTGTGAAAGATTGGTTAACTTTGTGAAGTGAATCTTTTTGTTCAAAGATTTGAAAATGGTAATTTGTTTAAACCATTTAAGGAAAGGTTTTGGGCTTTAAGTTGTGACTTAACTAAGATCCCACTATGTCCATATGCTTTTTAAATTAAGTGCTCGTTATTCGGTTTAGCCTAGAGAGGAATTTGTTTCATACATCCCATTCTGAATAATGATACGATGTTATGGATTGCATTTGAAGACCGGTGGTGAAGACCGGGTATTTTTTAGAACAAAAGGATAAACCGTCGAATGTCTCTGCACTGAGTCGCACGGTATAGAGATCCCCATTTGTGATGGGGAGTCCGATCAGGATTGTGAATATCCGGATTGCAAGGGCTTCTTTTGAAGTGCCTTTGGTTCTGTTCGAATCCGGAAAAGACTTGTATGGATGTATGTCTGACATTACACTTTGAGATGTAAAGCTGATTGCTATCAAATACATTTCTGTTTGGTGGTGGAGAATTTATTCTCTTAGCTTAACACCCTTCTCTTAGACGTTGTGACGACCCGCCCTTCTACTACCAGAAAGACGTATCATCATAAAGAAAGAAAGGGATGAGAAAATAGAAAAGATAGAGAGGAAAGAACAACAACATCAGAATCTCACAGCGGAATGGAACAAAATATAATATATCACATAACTATTACATAGTATAATACATCAATCAGAGTTATACAGATAATACATCACATACTAGACAGTTATAAACACCTGTCTAGTTAACACAAGTCAATATACAATACAGATAAACAGCTCAGGGATATCAACACAACGGAACACCATATATACATATATCTACAGCGTAGAAGCCTCCTGCTCCATTGCTCCTCCAGAATTCGTCGAATCTAACCTGAATCCCTTGGCTACCCGTAAAAATTTAGGTACCCGAGAGTTTATGAAAAACACAAAATATAAACTCCAGGTCAGACATGGGTCTGGTATGAGTAAACGGTTTAAAGTTGCTTAACTTTGAAAAACATTTGAAAATAAAGGTATCACGTAAGACTCCCCACAAATAAATACGAGTAAGTTTTTACCTTACGCTAACCAAAACATTTCATAGGAAATCCAATGATATTATAATAGTGTCTAGGGTTTTCAAGTAAATAGAAAATAGCCGAAATTGTTACATGATTAAATTCCAGCTACTAGCCACAAAAGTGGGTAATACAAATCAAAACCGTAGGGTCTCGTAGGGAAAATGGATTTCCAACAATGGCAGGGCTACTGGGGTACCTCCCGTCACAGTACGGGGCCTAGATCACCGTACCGAGGATTACTCCCTTCATCCCCTGCAACACAAGGCCGGAACCATTCCTTACTGAACAGTCCCGAACAAGATAAACCCCGCGGTTGTAGCTAGCAACCGCCCACTAAGCCGAAATATAAAAAGGGACATCTAGACAGGGGAAGTATCTTGTCCTGCTTGGGCATGACCCACCTAACCTTGCTGCATCTCCCCTGTTTTAGCCATTCCCGGTTGATGAGGCTTGAGGCTACGATTATCTTTATAGAACATATCTTAGAATGCTCATCGTCCGCCTGACGATGTGTTGAAAGCATTCAATCCATACAAGTTCGTTCCGGGTTCGAACGAAACCGAAGGCATTATCTCGTTACACTCATTTTGGAATCACCCTCAGAGTCAACGACGATAACCCTTGCATTCTGAATACACCATCTCGATCTCCATTTCAGGATTCACGACCTAACGTTTAAATTGGATTGATGTGGTTTTCGGAGAATCAAATTTGATTCTTCCGATCCCGGTCTCATCGAATCCAAACGCCATTTTAAGGGCCAAGTTGTCTATTTAACTTAACAGTTTAGATACTTTAAATTCATAGCATTTATTACAGATAAAACATATACAAGTGTCATAGATATAACATAACATATCACAGAGCATCACAGAATATCATCAATTTAAACATCACAAACCAGACATTCTACATACACAGCAATTCATATGCAATCATTTAAGTTCTCGTAACTAATTCGTTTTTGAAATCAATTACTCTAGAATAAATCGCTTAAACCCGTTTAATTAACGACTAATTTGTTATTTCCTTTCAAATTATTTGAGTTAATTTATCATTGCTTAATCAATTATTATGTCTTAATTATTTAATTTATTATTTATTTCCTTAAAGTCAAATTGTTTAACTTTAATTACTTTTTCTTGCTCATCAATTAATAACCTTAATTATTAATTAATGAAACTTAATTACTTAATTACTTAATTATTTAACTACTAATTACTTAATTCAATTTAGATCCTTAATTCTTAATTAAAGTACTTAATTATTTTACCATTAATTTATAATTAAATTAGTTGATTAGATTAGTTAACTATTAATTATCAACCATTCCTTACTTAATTTAGGTAGTTAAATATATTTTATTTATCACTTAATCACCCTTTATCCATACTTGATTTCAGATAAAGTAGTTATTCTCAGCCACATTTCAAAAATACTTAATTAAGATCAATGATTCATCTTAATTAACATTAAATAAAAAAAAATTCTTAACTTGAAAATCAATTTATTATTAACTATACCACTTAAATGTTAATTATCTTATACTTAACATAGATTAAGAGCTCGATTAAAATAATTATTTGGTGTTTCAAAACATCGTCACATATTAAATAAAATTATCATAACTAGAATCCAAATCGTCAAAGTGCTTAAAAATAATGGAAATCAAATTTACTTCTACAACATCAAGAGGTTAATGGCTTCGTTTATTACTTAATTAAGGTATTAACAAAGTTTCAAAATATGATCAAGTCTTAACTAAAGTAATTAGTTAATTAAAATAATTAATTACGGTTTAAATACTCAAATTTCCCGAGTTACTCCCTGCCTTTATGTACAAAAACTGGTAAGTTAAACTCGCGAGAATTTCCAAGCATTTCTTTGTTTACTCCGAGTAAAACACGTTTTTCCCCAGCTCATATTCTCGCGTCCCTCTTCCAAACTTGTTCTTCTTCTTACTGATTCTCACTTCTTCTTAGTTATATTACCTTTGTTAAAGTTAAGCCTAAATCTAACAGGAACGAGACTTTCAAAACACGAGCTCGACACGGTGCAACACCCATATTTCACGAGCACGGCACGAGCCACCAAAATCCCCTCTGCGCTGTCACTAAATCGCCGCTGTCGTGCACATGCACGGCGGCGCGATCCTTCTCTGGCGAACCCCACAGCCGCAGACAAGTCGCAAATCTCGCATAGGTACGGAAATCACAACCCATTCGACAAATAAAGATCGAAATCAAAAAATGACCGTTCATGGAAAACTGTAAAACAAGACCTTCGACAATCAGGCCTCGCGAATGATGCACCGATCACCAGAGGAGCTAGAACCTCCGCCACACCACCACGACACCATAAACTTCCTCCTTCATAAATCTCGTGAAGCTCGAACTCGTATAGATGATGAGTTCGTTGTGTTTACAGTGATGAACAAAACCACAAATAAAACCCTAGAATAGCCTTAATTTCCTAATTCACGAAATAAACAAATGTTTTCACATTTTTCCCAGAATTGTAGATGGATAAACTAACTTAAATTTAAATCCCATCAATTAAAATTGAGTCAATTGCTTGAAATAGAGAGAATTGCAACATAGGTTAAATTTCAAACTGCTCCTTAACTAGGACAAGAAAATTCTTCAATCTGGTTTCAAAAATCATGAATTCAAGTATGGATTCAATCGATGATCATGAATTTTTATTCTACAACAAACAATTTTTTTTATCTAATTATCATTTGATTCCTGTAAAAAAAAAAATTTTTTACAGTACTTATACTTACATCAATTTAATCAGTTTTCTCTTCTTCTCTTTTTTTTTTGAAACCTATGTTTAAGTTAAGCATATTTCTTCAATTGGACACTTACTGATTTAACAATGTTTTTGATAAAATAACTTTGAATTTGAATTCAAATATGTACTTCATATCTATATCAGGGAAGTACAGTATATTACAATTTCATATGCAAACTAAAGTATATAACCAGCTCATCTAAAACTTGCACTGCCTTTAAATCAACTTAAAGTTTTAGAATTTCGTTGCTCACCAGCCAAATTTGTAAACCAGAGAAAATTCTTCTTGATTCTCACTTGAAGCTTGCAGTTATTACCCTCCTTGAAACTGTCTGCAGTTTTGAATTAAATTTTGATTTTACTTCTTTTTCTCTTCTTTTGTTTCTCAGGCTTTGTTATATGATTGTTGAACGAACTAGAATGGCTAGTTGTGTTCATATATATGTAAGAAAAGGACAGTTGAATAAGGGAAGGGGGTATCTAGTGCAGTTGTTTTCCCTTAGCTTTGTTCTGTTCAAACAGATTTTGTTTCTGAATTGTATAGATTTTGCAACATTTTTGAGTTGACAAAGGTTGGCTGAAAAGATAGAGATTTAATGCTCTGTTTTCTTAACAGGCTTACATACTATAATTATGTTTACATGACCATCATTTTAGCCTTGCTGTGTGAAAATAATACCTACAAACATGTACTTATGCAGGAAAACGTTTTGCTTGTGTATGAATCTATTTGTAAAACATCTATTATCTTCTAGTTTGAACTCTATACACATAAATGTTGTGTAAATATACACTTGCAGGTCACACTATTTTTTTCATGAAGCTATTTGTTCATATTTGCAGGCAAACATTTAGGCTTTATGAGTGAAGATATTATGTGTATTAAAATTTTTGTAATTACATTTATATTTGTTTACAGGTTTTTGTTTTATCTTCATTGCTTGAACACAATATACATATATGTGCTTGTCTGGTTTCAGGTTACAAGGCTACAAAACTAACAATTTATTTTATAAGCCCACTTCTATTCTAAACTTAACTATCAAGTATTTTATTGACTAGCTTTAATTTTTTTTATACTTGTCTTGATATTACTATTTTCTTATGTCTTTATGCTTATGTTAATATCCATATTTTTATGTTATACTTATGCTAAATATTTATAAGCTTTATTCTATTTTAATTATAAACATTGTTGTTTAGAACACTACTTAATCTTATTTTCATTAAAGTTAAATATTCCAAATATTTGATTTGTGACTTATATTTGTATCTATATACTTATATTTATATTTAATATGGGTAGAATTGTATTATTGTACTTATTATCATTATTAACTGCATTCATATCTCTTAATATTAAATGTCATTCATACATAACTTTAATTTAATTGAATAAAACAGATTTATGTTAAATATTGTTAAAAGAGTCTATTTTATATTTTGAAATTATAAATCCCTTTATAATACATATACAACTAATAATATCTAAAATATTTTTATTTATAAATGAAAATATTATATTTTATTTAAATTTGATCAAAAGCTTATTATAATAATAGGGTCAAAATTCCAGGATGTCACATTCCTCTCCCCTTAAAAGAATTTCGTCCCCAAAATTTTAAACAACAGTTAATTTTAAAAACATGCATATCATCCATACAAACATACAATCAAACAGTCAATTCTAACAACATTATTAGCTATCCAGACAAATTCTGGATAAGCTTTTCTAAAACTATCGAGAGTTTGTTCCTCAATGGTCAACAATTCAAACTGGATTCCTGACCACAGTTAAGTTCGACTTAACATCCAAATTTCAGGACTACTGGTTTAACAACTAATGGTGAATCATGAACAAATTTCCTGAGATATATGGAATACACAACAAATTTTAGATATTCACTCTGGCTATTCAATTCTGAAATCTACAATATTAACTCTTTCCAAATTTATTGACTTGTTTACAAAATTTCAATATCTATTCAATCAAGCCCGCACGATGTACATATACCATTCGTACGCAATATAAAATTTGATCGCTCGCTCGATCACACAATTTCTCTTCCGAACTAGTATTGTCCACCCGACTTCCTAGTGCGGACTCAGAACTGGTTTCTTGATCAGAAACTGTCATTCTCCTTGCATAGTCATAACTATGATAGAGAATTCCCCAGAATCAATCAAAATCCAAATTCATGGTTTGTCGTCGAAAATCGAGTGAAAAATCCTAACTCGGATCGATATAACTATTTCGAAATTCTGTGCTCGAATCTGAATCGAATCATTATGCGAATAACATAATATACGTACATCCTACGTATTCATATCCATTTATTATCAACTATATCAATTTTCTTTTATTCACATTATTTTGATTTCTATCCACTTGGAATAATTCCCTCAATATCAAATTTACTCAAGAATTTCACCATTCATTTCTTAAGTTTAATATGAGCATTATATATCTCTCACATCATCACTCCACCACCTTAACCTTTATAATTTCTTATTTCCAATTTGAATTTCTAATTCCATGTGATTTCAAATTTTCCTTCAACTCTGAATATTTAACTTTATTGACTATCTTCCATTCATAACTGATTTCTTTCATTATTCTTAAATTAGTTTTATTCATTAATTTATTTCAATTTCCAATTTGCAATTGTTTTGTTACTCAATTTTTTTTTTATATATAGTTTTCAAACTTTGAAAAGTTTTGAAAGAGTCTCCATTTGTTTAGCATTTTATATTTCCATAAGCACATATGTAAGGTTTCAATCCTTAACACAATTAATTCCAATCAATTTTCAAACCATTCCCTTAAATTTAAGTGAGTTACAATTTACTTGCTTAGTTATATAGTCCATCTGAGCAAAACAAACTCATATTCAAAATCATCCTATTTTGCTTCCAACAATTCAATTTTTTTTTCTAATCTTGTCTACTTCAAAACAACTCATTTCCTTATGCAATTCAACAATGTCATTGTGAATAATGATTACTTAAGCTTTATACAATTCACAAATTGATTCCAGCTCATTTTACATTTGGCTCCATCCCAATTAATTTATTCACAACCCTTACATTGTTTTTCTTTTATTTCAACAAGTTTGATTCCAAACCATTTTATTAAAATTCGACATCCAATATTTTAAATAATCATTTCACAATTTGCTTAAGTCATTTATTTTCTTCAAACTGTTCCACTCAACAACTTAGGTTTATTCTATTTCACTAACTTCCATTCAAATCTTTGATTCGATTTTTCCTTTATTCAAATCTCAACTATTTACTATTCAGTTTGTTCTTTATTTCATTCCTAAATTTACATGAACAATTTATTATTGAGTTTATGATAAAGTCATTCAATTTATGCTTGAATTAGATTTGTTTACAACTCACACCAAATTTAACTCAATTTATTACTTACTTATTTACTTAAGAATTTTATTTCATTCAATATTATTTATAACTCGACTGAATTTATTCAAACTCAGTTTTATTTTAACTCAACTTCAGTTAAAATTTAGCTACTTACAAATCTTTTAAATTTATTCCTCAATATATGAGCTCAAAACCTATTTATTTATTTTCAAAGCTTATATTGCTCATTTTATCATTTCATCGTATAATCATAATTTCAGATTATTTATATATAGCACTTACTGTCTTAAAGTATAAATTTCCATCTCACAGTTACAATCATATTACCTTCAAATATTATATCCAATTAAGTTCATTTTGAACTTCAATTCCATTTAACTTATCTCAGGTTAGACTCAAATATATTTTCTTTACTTTCATTTTCTTAAATTAAATTTTAAATTCTCGGATTAAAATTCCCAATTTCTTCCTATTAAATTTTACTTTACCTTATAAGTTCCATAATTGATTCATTCAAACCTTTCACATTATTTATTAGAATTCTTAGAATTCAAATGCTCGGTTTTCATTTCCAAAACCATTTTGAAGTGATAACTACACTTACCCACTTGGTATGGCAAATCAAATTTTCAAATTCCAAACACTTGTTATCACCAAAACAAATTTTCTCTTTTTGAAAATTTCTAAAACAACTTGTATACCCAACAAGCCCAAACAATATCATGACCAACCAACCTGGTAGCAATCCATCACTTTAGAAACTCGAAAATGAATACTAATGATGTGGTCATCATCATCAAGATCATTTTCCAACGACCGAAGTGAGTTCAGTGCTTTCTTATTTTCACAAATTCTTCCCAAAATAATTTCCATTCAACAATATTTCCCAAAACAATATTCCATTATTGTCTTCAAATTGTTGGAAAAACATTTCAAACATTCCGAAGTTTTTAACTTCCCAAATCCTTTTGTTTAAATTCATTTAAACACCTTTCAAATTTCCGGGACTTAAATTCTGTTTAATCAGATTTCAGTTACATTCCTTTTTATTTAAGCCATACTTAGATAATTTTATTTGGTTATACTCATATATAAATTTTTATTTGATTGTACTATTAACAATCAAACATCCAAGTATATATAGTTATTCCAGAAAAATATTTCTTTTATATCAAAATATAATTTTGGGTAAAATTATTTCATTTACCCTACTTTTAAAACAATACTGTGTCGGTCTACCTTGCTTAAGAGTTTAGAAATCCCTATCGATGAAATGGCGTCCCACATATCGACCAGAATCCATAAACACTCAACAGATAGATCAACACAATATAAAAACAATTTTATATTCACTAACAAATACGCGCTCATATCTATTAATACACTCAAACTCATTTTAGAGTTTTACAAACTCTATTCTATGAGTACTTTCCTACCAGAGCCAAGGTTATCACCAACCTATGCTCTGATACCAACTGTGATGACCTGCCCTTCTATTACCAGAAAGACGTATCATCATAAAGAAAGAAAGGGATGAGAAAATAGAAAAGATAGAGAGGAAAGAACAACAACATCAGAATCTCACAGCGGAATGGAACAAAATATAATATATCACATAACTATTACATAGTATAATACATCAATCAGAGTTATACAGATAATACATCACATACTAGACAGTTATAAACACCTGTCTAGTTAACACAAGTTAATATACAATACAGATAAACAGCTCAGAGATATCAACACAACGGAACACCATATATACATATATCTACAGCGTAGAAGCCTCGTGCTCCATTGCTCCTCCAGAATTCGTCGAATCTAACCTGAATCCCTTGGCTACCCGTAAAAATTTGGGTACCCGAGAGTTTATGAAAAACACAAAATATAAACTCCGGGTCAGACATGGGTCTGGTATGAGTAAACGGTTTAAAGTTGCTTAACTTTGAAAAACATTTGAAAATAAAGGTATCACGTAAGACTCCCCACAAATAAATACGGGTAAGTTTTTACCTTACGCTAACCAAAACATTTCATAGGAAATCCAATGATATTATAATAGTGTCTAGGGTTTTGAAGTAAATAGAAAATAGCCGAAATTGTTACATGATTAAATTCCAGCTACTAGCCACAAAAGTGGGTAATACAAATCAAAACCGTAGGGTCTTGTAGGGAAAATGGATTTCCAACAATGGCAGGGCTACTGGGGTACCGCCCGTCACAGTACGGGGCCTAGATCACCGTACCGAGGATTACTCCCTTCATCCCCTGCAACACAAGGCCGGAACCATTCCTTACTGAATAGTCTCGAACAAGATAAACCCCGCGGTTGTAGCTAGCAACCGCCCGCTAAGCCGAAATATAAAAAGGGACATCTAGACAAGGGAAGTATCTTGTCCTGCTTGGGCATGACCCACCTAAGCTTGCTGCATCTCCCCTGTTTTAGCCATTCCCGGTTGATGAGGCTTGAGGCTACGATTACCTTTATAGAACAAATCTTAGAATGCTCATCGTTTGCCTGACGATGTGTTGAAAGCATTCAATCCATACAAGTTCGTTCCGGGTTCGAACGAAACCGAAGGCATTATCTCGTTACACTCATTTTGGAATCACCCTCAGAGTCAACGACGATAACCCTTGCATTCTGAATACACCATCTCGATCTCCATTTCAGGATTCACGACCTAACGTTTAAATTGGATTGATGTGGTTTTCGGAGAATCAAATTTGATTCTTCCGATCCCGGTCTCATCGAATCCAAACGCCATTTTAAGGGCCAAGTTGTCTATTTAACTTAACAGTTTAGATACTTTAAATTCATAGCATTTATTACAGATAAAACATATACAAGTGTCATAGATATAACATAACATATTACAGAGCATCACAGAATATCATCAATTTAAACATCACAAACCAGACATTCTACATACACAACAATTCATAAGCAATCATTTAAGTTCTCGTAACTAATTCGTTTTTGAAATCAATTACTCTAGAATAAATCGCTTAACCCCGTTTAATTAACGACTAATTTGTTATTTCCTTTCAAATTATTTGAGTTAATTTATCATTGCTTAATCAATTATTATGTCTTAATTATTTAATTTATTATTTATTTCCTTAAAATCAAATTGTTTAACTTTAATTACTTTTTCTTGCTCATCAATTAATAACCTTAATTATTAATTAATGAAACTTAATTACTTAATTACTTAATTATTTAACTACTAATTACTTAATTCAGTTTAGATCCTTAATTCTTAATTAAAGTACTTAATTATTTTACCATTAATTTATAATTAAATTAGTTGATTAGATTAGTTAACTATTAATTATTAACCATTCCTTACTTAATTTAGGTAGTTAAATATATTTTATTTATCACTTAATCGCCCTTTATCCATACTTGATTTCAGATAAAGTAGTTATTCTCAGCCACATTTCAAAAGTACTCAATTAAGATCAACGATTCATCTTAATTAACATTAAATAAAAAAAATTCTTAACTTGAAAATCAATTTATTATTAACTATACCACTTAAATGTTAATTATCTTATACTTAACTTAGATTAAGAGCTCGATTAAAATAATTATTTGGTGTTTCAAAACATCGTCACATATTAAATAAAATTATCATAACTAGAATCCAAATCGTCAAAGTGCTTAAAAATAATGGAAATCAAATTTACTTCTACAACATCAAGAGGTTAATGGCTTCGTTTATTACTTAATTAAGGTATTAACAAAGTTTCAAAATATGATCAAGTCTTAACTAAAGTAATTAGTTAATTAAAATAATTAATTACGGTTTAAATACTCAAATTTCCCGAGTTACTCCCTGCCTTTATATACAAAAACTGGTAAGTTAAACTCGCGAGAATTTCCAAGCATTTCTTTGTTTACTCCGAGTAAAACACGTTTTTCCCCAGCTCATATTCTCGCGTCCCTCTTCCAAACTTGTTCTTCTTCTTACTGATTCTCACTTCTTCTTACTTATATTACCTTTGTTAAAGTTAAGCCTAAATCTAACAGGAACGAGACTTTCAAAACACGAGCTCGACACGGTGCAACACCCATATTTCACGAGCACGGCACGAGCCACCAAAATCCCCTCTGCGCGGTTACTAAATCGCCGTTGCCGTGCACATGCACGGCGGCGCGATCCTTCTCTGGCGAACCCCACAGCCTCAGACAAGTCGCAAATCTTGCATAGGTACGGAAATCACAACCCATTCGACAAATAAAGATCGAAATCAAAAAATGACCGTTCATGGAAAACTGTAAAACAAGACCTTCGACAATCAAGCCTCGCGAATGATGCACTGATCACCAGAGGAGCTAGAACCTCCGCCACACCACCACGACACCATAAACTTCCTCCTTCATAAATCTCGTGAAGCTCGAACTCGTATAGATGATGAGTTCGTTGTGTTTACAGTGATGAACAAAACCACAAATAAAACCCTAGAATAGCCTTAATTTCCTAATTCACGAAATAAACAATTGTTTTCACATTTTTCCCATAATTGTAGATGGATAAACTAACTTCAATTTAAATCCCATCAATTAAAATTGAGTCAATTGCTTGAAATAGAGAGAATTGCAACATAGGTTAAATTTCAAACTGCTCCTTAACTAGGACACGAAAATTCTTCAATCTGGTTTCAAAAATCATGAATTCAAGTATGGATTCAATCTATGATCATGAATTTTTATTCTACAACAAACAAATTTTTTTTATCTAATTATCATTTGATTCCTGAATTTTTTTTTTTACAGTACTTATACTTACATCAATTTAATCAGTTTTCTCTTCTTCTCTTTTTATTTTTTTTAGAAACCTATGTTTAAGTTAAACATATTTCTTCAATTGGACACTTACTGATCTAACAATGTTTTTGATAAAATAACTTTGAATTTGAATTCAAGTATGTACTTCATATCTATATCAGGGAAGTACAGTATATTACAATTTCATATGCAAACTAAAGTATATAACCAGCTCATCTAAAACTTGCACTGCCTTTAAATCAACTTAAAGTTTTAGAATTTCGTTACTCACCAGCCAAATTTGTAAACCAGAGAAAATTCTTCTTGATTCTCACTTGAAGCCTGCAAATATTACCCTCCTTGAAACTGTCTGCAGTTTTGAATTAAATTTTGATTTTACTTCTTTTTCTCTTCTTTTGTTTCTCAGGCTTTGTTATATGATTGTTGAACGAACTAGAATGGCTAGTTGTGTTCATATATATGTAAGAAAAGGACAGTTGAATAAGGGAAGGGGGTATCTAGTGCAGTTGTTTTCCCTTAGCTTTGTTCTGTTCAAACAGATTTTGTTTCTGAATTGTATAGATTTTGCAACATTTTTGAGTTGACAAAGGTTGGCTGAAAAGATAGAGATTTAATGCTCTGTTTTCTTAACAGGCTTACATACTATAATTATGTTTACATGACCATCATTTTAGCCTTGCTGTGTGAAAATAATACCTGCAAACATGTACTTATGCAGGTAAACATTTAGCTTGTGTATGAAGCTATTTGTAAAACATCTATTATCTTCTAGTTTGAACTCTATACACATAAATGTTGTGTAAATATACACTTGCAGGTCACACTATTTTTTTCATGAAGCTATTTGTTCATATTTGCAGGCAAACATTTAGGCTCTATGAGTGAAGATATTATGTCTATTAAAAATTTTGTAATTACATTTATATTTGTTTACAGGTTTTTGTTTTATCTTCATTGCTTGAGCACAATATACATATATGTGCTTGTCTGGTTTCAGGTTACAAGGCTACAAAACTAGCAATTTATTTTATAAGCCCACTTCTATTCTAAACTTAACTATCAAGTATTTTATTGACTAGCTTTAATTTTTTTTTATACTTGTCTTGATATTACTATTTTCTTATGTCTTCATGCTTATGTTAATATCCATATTTTTATGTTATACTTATGCTAAATATTTATAAGCTTTATTCTATTTTAATTATAAACATTGTTGTTTAGAACACTACTTAATCTTATTTTCATTAAAGTTAAATATTCCAAATATTTGATTGTGACTTATATTTGTATCTATATACTTATATTTATATTTAATATGGGTAGAATTGTATTATTGTACTTATTATCATTATTAACTGCATTCATATCTCTTAATATTAAATGTCATTCATACATAACTTTAATTTAATTGAATAAAACAGATTTATGTTAAATATTGTTAAAAGAGTCTATTTTATATTTTGAAATTATAAATCCCTTTATAATACATATACAACTAATAATATCTAAAATATTTTTATTTATAAATGAAAATATTATATTTTATTTAAATTTGATCAAAAGCTTATTATAATAATAGGGTCAAAATTCCAGGATGTCACAGACGTACGAGCTTAGAGGTTATGTAGTTGGTATTTACTAGTGATACATTCCCAATTTGGTAATGTGGCATACGAAGTGCTGCTAATCATTTGTTGATCGAAGCATGACTTTGTGAAAAGCGTAGCTTTGTGGACGTGACCTCGTCGGACCTCACAACCCGGAATGGTCGAAACAGGAAGGATGCAGCAAGATTATTGGGGGTAGTGCCCCTTAGGGTATGTCCATTTCCTTCTGGATAAAAGGTGGTATCATGGTATGGAGCCCAGATATTTAACCTACGTGGTTGCTGCAAATCTATTGCTTTGTGGTTGTTGGTGTTGAGGGCCCTCGGATAAAGGTCGGTAACGACCGGGGGATGGCATACTCGTGACAAATAGTACTTAGTTGCAGAGGTAACCTGGCCCAAAGATCTGGTTAGGTTCTCGAGGCATCCTTCTAGAGGCGTACCCATATGGCCCAAGAAGTTCCTTAGCCTGACCATTTGTTGGAAATCCAATCACCAATATGTGCCTTGTACGGTTTTAGTTGTACAACCTACCACCTCAGGTGGTGGCTATAGCAGGCATAATATAATGGTACCTATGCTGACTAAGATTAATATTATACTTTAGAAATGTTTTCCACTATGCACTAATAATAATATCAAAAGGATTTTCACGTATTAAGCATGTTTGACTATCATAAGGAGAAATCTCACCCAAGTGTGCGGTTGTATTGTGTGTGTGCCGGGAGGCCTTATGGTAGTTTCATTTTCCAAAAAGCATTACGAATTTCAAATTTAAATTCATCTTTTTGTTCGAGATAAAACTGTTTTTGTTTCCTCACACCAATCCCATGACTAACTTGGAGTTTATTGTCCCCTTTCTAAACTCTAGGTGCCCAAAATTTTCCACATGGGCAGCCTAGAGTTAGATTTTCAGATAATCAGCTAGTAGATATAGATTCGATAGCCTTCAGCTTCGAATTTAGAATTCTTTGGAATCTGGCAATCGCATTCATGACCAACCTTGCTTAATTCAACCTAATGGTGGTTCGAGCTTGAAGATTAGAGCTTTGGCAATTGGAGATGCAGATATTGTGTTTCTTTTGGAAACCATTTGGTGTTATATTTCCGTTGTAGTTATTCCGATGTTGTATCTTGTACCTCTGATATTGATAGTCATTTGTATCAGTGTGTTGTATCAGATGTTGTATATCAATGATATATATTGTTTTTCTTCCACTGTGTTGTTGTACTTAATGTGTTGTAAGCTCCGGTGAACCAGATTCGACGTTTGAATCTGCGGCATTTGAATACAGGTGATGTATTTGGTGCTGATTTTTGAAGGTCGAGTCAGGGTCGTTAAACCGGGAGTTTAAGGGAAAACGTAAACTTCGAGTAAGATATAAAGCCTGGTGTGAATAATACTGTTACATCTTGATTTATTGATATTAAGTGAGACCACAACCGCTTAGCGAAACGGGTTTCCCCTCACTAATATCCCTTTTAAAATATATATTTTGAAAATCAAAATTCTATAACCAAACGGCTTAATCAAACTAATTATAATAATAATAGAAAAATCCTATGCCAATAATATTGGTAATAAATAGACAATCTGTCCAAAAGTAATAAATAGACTATCTGTCCAAAAAATGTAGTTTTATTCGGTTAACTACTAACAATTGGCTTACTCGACCTACTAGACAAATTGTTAAATAGTCTAATCATTTGTTAGACAAACTTCAGGACGGTCTGCCCTTTACTTACTTCTCCAAGGGTCATTGATCCTAATGGTTTTGCGGGCTCCCCAAAAACCTATCTCTGTACATAAATATTCATTCTTGTGTGTAACCATCATTTTAGTCTTACTTGGGACTAAGCCCTACAAATTGGAATTTCGGACTAAATTAGCTAGGGGCTAATAGCTAATGAGCATAAGATGCGATCCTACAACAATCCCATCTGGTCTTCTAATCTAAGTCATTTTCTTTGGGTTAACTACGGTTCATCATTTTCCTCGAAAACTATTTCTAAATAATTTAACCTTTTAATTCATACTTATATAAGAAAAATACATTCTTAGCTTTACTCTAAGCTATTAGCCATGTTATATTTGCTTTAACAAATATAATTTTGACGAAATATAATGAGGATTACCTATCCTCCCTGAAATAAGTTAAACCCTTTTTAACTTAAAAACGCTTAGGCTATATTGCCAAGGAGATACATTTGAAACCTTTGTTTAAAACTTTAAACAACCATTTCGGTACTCCTTTCGAAACCATTGAAAGTACCTCTTTCGAAACCAAGTGAAACCCTTTGTTCAACCTAGGCCAAAAGACCAAAATCTTCCTTTCGAAACCGCTCATAGGAACCTTTTAAAACTATTGAAACCCTTTCCTTCGAAAGCTTTAAAACATTAGACATCCTTCTTTAAAACCTTTTAACATTGCCTTTCAAAATTATTGGAAAAGCTTTCCTTTTAGACCTTTCAAAACCATTGGGGAACCATCCCTTAGAAACCTTTCTTTAAACCATTCGAAAGAATCAAATCTTCAAGTCTTTCGAACGCATTCATGTTCAATTTATAACATGTGGAAACACCTTTCGAAACCATCAAAACTCTCTCTTTCGAAACCATTTGGGTTCTTTTATAGAGAAAAATGGTCCTTAAAACATTTAAGTTGAAAGCATCTCTTTCGAAAGCATTTCTTCAGTAAAAAAGTGATGGTGTCGAAACCATCCCCTCAAAAGCATTGGAGAAGTAGCCAAGTATTGAAAGCAAACTAGTCCGTTCGAAACCAATCTGGATCAAAACGTAAAATGCGGAAGTCAAGGGTTTCGACTTAGTCGAAAGCGGTTATATAAAAAAGAAGGCATAACCCATTCAAAACCATTTCTGTAACATCCCGCCTTTTCGCACACTTTAAAACGACACACGTGCCAATTCAAAGCATACGCAAGGACGGAGTGTTATGGGGTAGATCAGAAAAACAGAGAAGGAATAAAACAAAATAGAATCTCACAGCGGAAGGATAAAATATAATAATAAATATACAGTTCAAACAGTTTACAAAACAGTTATTTCACTTATACAATGAACATCAGAGTTACACATACCAATACAACAATGCAGCGGAATATAAAGAGTGTGTGGTGCAATACTATATATAAAATAATGCTGAATCTTCGTCTTCGTCCTCCAAGCTAAATCTGCTATCCTGAAATGCTCGGACTGACCCGAGCGAATTTGAAAAGACAAAAACACTCGAGTCAGACTAGAATATCTTATGTGAGTTAAATAAACAGAAATAAATATGAGTACAGTAACTCAAGAGATGCTCGGGATTTACATCTCCTAAGGATCCGTTAAACTATTTACTATGTAGTGTATTGCGCTATTATAATAGTGTCTATTTATAAAATAAACTTACTTTTAAATAGCGTTAAGGCTTTACATTTTCCACCTTAACACGTAAAATGCCAATAGTCTATACAGTACCGTAATACCTCCTGATCGGGAAGCTACCAGAGGATACTCCATAGGTACGACACAAATAGAAACTCGTAGTAAAGGCTCGATATGGTAGGTGACACGGCACAACTAGGCAATGCCAGGGTAGATATACCAATTGCTATCCAGGCTGGTGGAAACGCGTAGCCGCAGTTACTGCCCACCTCGGACTAACTCCCCAAAATCAAAATATAGAAGTGGCCACTGAATCAAATCCAAGTCAAAGTATAATATCGAAGAGGAGCGTCCGATCAGAGGAATGACCTCATTGGCCTGAGAATCGCTCCTGTTTTAGCCACCTTATGCCAACTCACGGGAGTTGGGTCCACGTATTTACCTTACAGGAAACGTCGCCACCACCTACTTCATTCTGGAATCTCCACCACGTACACGGTTAGTCAAAGTGGTTTTCGGTATCGACAGAGAGTATGTCCATATCCGATCCCGGTCTCTTTGCCAACCAATCGTTATTATAACACCGCGGTTATTTAAAAACAGTTTATACTTTAAAACCAGAATATAATCCCTTTCAAAACCATAATATTACGATATCATTTCTTCTTTAAAAACACAAACAATTTATTTTCATATTATTTTATAAAAGCCCAAATCAATGATATCGTTTCCCAAATAAAATTTTCCTTTCCAAAAATTATGTCACTTTTTATTATTTAATATCCCATGTAACCAATATTTTGTTTGTAACTTTCAACATAATTCTTCGAAAATCCATAGTATTTTAAAACCATTATTTTCAAAACTAAATGGTTTGGATATTCAACGGTATGCGAATTAAAAAGGTTTAACTTTACTGTTGTTTTATAAAGAATAAATTACATGGCTTTCCAAATATTTCTTGTTTTAAAGTTAAACCAAAATCCAAAATATTACTTCAAGTCCCAAAACCATTTCAATTTTATATATATTTATATCCATTTTTGAGCATTAATATTTCAACTAAAGTTGGATTTTTATCCTTTCAAAATCAATATTCTATTAATTAATCTTGACCATTCACATAAAATCCATAATTAATAAGACTTCAATTTCTAGTAAAATATATATATATATATATAGAATTTTTCCACTTCAAATTATACTAGAATATCCATTTCTATTTATTTTGGGAAAATCCAATTACAAATATCATATCTTAAAATTTCCAACTTTACATTTAAACATAGGATATAAATTTACCAAACTCCATTTTCTAAATTTCTTCCATTTTCAATAAAGAAATTTATATTCCTTTTAATTTCAAAATTTCAACTTCATAGGTATATATATATATATATGGAATAAAATATTTATACAATATAAATTTAAGATTTATAGACCGTATTCAACCCAAACCATAGAAATCACATCAAAATAGTTATATATAGACCGCGGTGCCTGTATATAATTTTCTATCCTATGGTCAAGTGATACGGATATTTATCATTTCAATCCGCAATTTAAAAAATAAAACTTTGCGGTTTTATCATTTCAAACCACAATCCCGAATGAAATGTAAAATGTATGCTAACTTGCAGTTTAATGATATCAAATAAAACATCCATTCAACAACACATCCATCATCCAGTCACAAACATCAAGCAATATCAACCAATAACAAAATATGTTTGGGAATATACAACAGGTAATAATTGGCAGTTTAATTCAAATTATGTTTATCAACTATAAATCTAACAGTTTATTTTCAGTGATAATTGACATAACTGTTAACTAGCAGTTCTTATGCAAACAATAATTTCTAACAGCCAATTAATACGCAATCAATCAATTTAATTAACAGCTAAATTCAAAAAATGCAATTCAACAGATATGGGTGAAATAACATGCCAAAAGCTCATAAATAAATTTCTATTCATTTCTAAAATTTATTTAACAAACATAAAAGCTTCTAGTAATTGTGAGTGAGTTAAAACACTCACATTTTGAATTTAAATCGAATTTAAATCCGATTTAAACCCAAAATTCGCCCGTCTCAGAATTCGTCCAAACCAGCGTCATCAAGTCCGGAATTAAATTACGATCCTATCAAAAGAAATTTCGTGTGAATCCGACTTCGTATGAGAAAGTTATGGCGAAAATTGCGATTGAATTTCAGAAAAATAAAATAAGAAAAGAGAACATATTTTTACCTGCCACGTCACTTTCTCCATCTACATGCAACTCACGCCCAGGCATAAACTACGCACGCAACACGCGAGGAAACCTCCCCCTACAGCGACATTGACCACAAATTTTTCGCCTCTACAGCCCGCTTCATCGCCGCCGAACAACACCGTTCGCCCCCTCGTGCCGCGCGCTACCTTCCTACCCTCATGCGGTCACTCAACAACGCCGCCGGCCGCCGCCGTTACCTATGATTATCGAACCCTAATCCAATTTTCCCGACAACCCAACCATCGAAACGCCAAACATAATAAATAGATGCGCTCCCCATCGTCCATACTACAATACCCAGAAACAGAATTCCGATCAGACGAAGTTTTGTGCGACGATGATGAACGGTTTTGGGGCTGTTTGAATTTATTCTGGATGAACGACAGCTCCAATTGAAAAAATAATTACACCATGAGATTACGCGTATCGAATACTTCAACATATAATTTTTTGAGAATTTTCTGAGGTGTTTGAAATTTCACTGAATTTTGCAAATTGAAACTGGATCTGAGATGTATACATTGAGGAAGAAAGAAGGTTGAAGAAAATGAACGTACAGCAAATGAAAAAGAAAGGAGCTAGGGTTTATAACTGTATATTTATAGATAGGCTAGAGATAGGGTAGATAGGCTGTAAAATGAACGTGCGTGACAAATTATGGCCCAAAAAGCCCGCTATGCCTCCGGAGTCGAATTTATTAAATCTATATATCCAAATAGGTATTTTAAAATATTCTGAACGCGATGGAAAAAGTTTCACGTCCAAATATGATCGTATGAAGAAGTTATGCTGAAAATAAGATTTCCAAATTGATTTCAAATTGATTTTTAATAAAATTGATTTCAAGGCGTTTCGCGTCCGTACGATCAAACGACAAGTCCGATCGATACGAAACTTGAAACTCTATAATAATTCACCGATACGGATCCGATGAAACTGGTTTCGTCGAAATCCGAGTCCGTGACAAAAATGGCTATTTTTAATATTTATTAAATCAATTAAATAAATCATAAAAATCCAATTTTATTTTTCAACCTCTAATATTGGCCAAATTTCATTACTTATAAAAATTCAATCAGTTCCACATGATTTACCAAGCTTGGATGTGAATTAAAATCTACCAGTATATAAATTTGCAGTGTTAATATCTGCACTTTCTTATTAATTGGGAATTATAAATTATATTCTAAAACACAATTATTAAAGCTTATATTCTTATACTCTCAACAAAAATCCAATTAGGTAAATAGATTTGATTTCCATTCCAACTCATGATTGCAAATAAACTTTTACCATATATTAAATTTCAAATTATTAATAAACTTTATTCCCATTTATCCGCCTTAATTTATTTAAGGCAACCTTACATTAATATCTATTGCTATGGTTTCAAATTATTATTCCCTCCTTTTCTTAACTATTATCAATTCCAATCTTAATGAATTCAATATTATAAGTTTGATAAATCTATTAAATTCACTCAATTGTTTACAAATTCCATTTTAAATTCAATAACGTAATAATTAACGTTAGAATCCGTTTTATTATGCATAAATTCCAAATTTTACTGTCCCAAATTATCTTCTTTTCATTCATATCAATTGTCAATTTCATAAGAAAAATTAACATTTGGTTCATACCTTTTTACAAATAACTCCAATTTCTTCCAAATAATAATTACATAAACTATTTAATATTAAATCCATTAAATTGCAATAAATTCAATTGATTGCAAACAAATTTGGATTTTTATTTGGTTATACACAAAATTTCCATTATCACTTACCTAACAAAGTTATTATCACTTATGATCTCATTGCATTCACATTTTCACATTTCCACTTACTGATTTCTTTACTTTATTCTGCATAATTTATTACAAATGGGATTTTCTTTGGTTTTCATCTTATCTGTATTTAACGTTTCTCAATCACCAATTATTTCACTTTAATTGCGGTAAATTGGCGGATAAATTGAATAAATTCCCAAAATTTAAAATAACAAGAAACAAGAATAGGTAACATACAATAGTCGTTAAATCTAAATTCTAGTCACCTAAATAGGCTTTTATTACTTGCAAATAAACATTACTATTTATTTTCATAGTACCAATCTCAATAATCATCCCATTTAATTTGCTTAGGCCATTTATAGTCCACTATACATATCTACATAAATGGGCAATTTATTCAATTTATTAAGCATCAAATTCTATTAAGCCCTGTTTATATTTACATGCATTCTTCTATTACTTTACAAAATGGAATAACTTTTAAACTCATACACTTAATAACAAAACCGTTATAAATCCAATAAATTCCAAATCGTAGTTTGTACATATTTTACACAACTATTATGATTTCTCACAAACGTTGAATTTATTAAATGACCATTTATTAAAATTTAATTCCCTTGATTGAATCAATTGCTTATTATTATATATATTCATTTCATTCTACCATTCCTTCCCATTATAAATTCATTAACGTATTTACACATCTCTATCTTTCAAATATTAATAACCAAACTTGATTACAAACACTGTCCTTATCAATCTTCATAAATTTGTTCAAAACTATACTTTTGTCTACATAAAATAAATTTTATGTTTCTATTAGTTTTCTTTTCCTTTCACTACAGGCATAAATTATCACTATCTACACTACTTACATCTTTGTATTAATGAACACCATTCAAGTTAATATTTATACTAACATTCACAATTTCAACATTTATTTGTTTCTTATCACTAACTTTCAACAAAATGTGACCATCTATATTAATCAAATCTATTGTCATAAAGTTTTATTGTTACACCAAGTTACAACTACTATACCAAATTTCTACATTTATTCCTAAACAAAGTAGAAATTATATTAATCTAATGCATTAAATATTATTAATTTAACGGGTCGTTACAATTTCTTTAAAACCATTTGACATGGCTGAAAAGCAACCAAGTCGATAGCTATTCAGTCGAAAGCAAAGCAGGCGCATTTTCATTAAAAGCAAAGTAGCACTTCTATTCCTTTGGAACCCTTGGTTTCGACCCAATACCTTGTGCCTTTGTCCAATTCGATATGTACCAAGTATTTGATACCATATGCATTAGTTTTGATAAGGTCGGAGGAAGAGGTAAGAAGTCGAAAGCCTAATGTCGAAAGCATCGAAACAGGAAAAAGCATGTAGATTTGATTTTTTAAACTACTTCTTTATACCTAACCTTCTTTGTTTATCAAATTATGATCGGTTGCAAATTTTTCTTTTTCAAAAGTACTGCCGATTTCTAGAAATAAAAATTTGAATTGGATATAAAATACCCTTCTCCTTTTTATACATATATAAAACATTTAAGTCCCATATCTCATAATTTTATATATTTATTGAAACACTTAGGAAAATTCTATAAAAATTCCAAAAAATCACTTTCGATATGTTTTCTAACATTTACTAATTTTAGACCCGAACTATTAATTACTTAGCCTTAAAAAAATTTATACCAAATAATTATTTTCTTCATTAGAAAATTCATATAAAATCCATATTAATTCAGAAAATCTGAAAATTAAAAGCCATCTCTAAAATAACATTTCTGATCCAAATAAAAATTATAAAGCATTTGGATGTTACTGAATAGGGTTTTCACCATAAAACATATCATAGAATCTATATGAACATGCATAAATCATCAATAAGCATATATAATCATTCCATCTTTCAAAAACATGTCAAAACATTGCAAATAAGTTCAGATTCATCTTAAAACAAAAAACAAAGAGAAATATGAGATGTAGTCATTATTCACCTTAGCCTTTGAGATTTATGAGTTTGAGATCTGAATGGATTTGATTTGATTAAGCTTCTTCCTAAGCTTTTCTTTATCTTTTCCTTCTTGCTCTTGCTAATGGCGACCGGCGTCTACATTTGATTTTACTTTTGAAAAATGAAAAGGAACGTGCATAGAATACATCACCAGGGGTATAGGGTATAAGAATGACCTCTTTCCTATTTTACCCCTTCTTTGTTTCATTTTAACTATTCATTAGTTTATCGGTTACATGGCATGGCTACCCTGTGATTACAATCAAATCTCTATCCCCTAATCAGCACATTATTTGATTTAATTTATCTAACTAAATATCCTAAATATTGTTACTAAAAATATGAGGTGTTACAGCTTGCTTGACGACGTTAATAATAAAACCTTAGTGTCATCTTGGTAGTGCAGGTCTTCGGCGTTGATATTCTCTTATGTAGAGGCTTTCTTAATCGATTGTTGTCAATATTAGTTGGAACTAGTATAAAGTGTTGGTAAGGAGTGGTCTTTATTGATGAATGGCAGTGTTAATTTGGCTCATCTTTGCGGATGTCAATGATGTTCATCATCGACATCGCAACAGAGTATTGAGAGCTTTCTTGGCTACTAGCGGCGAACCTCTTCGACAATAGTCTATCCTTTCATTGTTGGAAATTAGTGTCCTTGAAGTCATTAAGAAGACGTATTTGAGATCATTAATTGATTGTCTTATAATTCATTAATATGCTATCTTCGAAGTCATTAGAAGCTATGTTTGAAGTTTATTGAGCCTAGCATCGGTGATTAGGATCAATGTCCTTCCCAACTTAGCAATGAACTGTGGTGAGATATACTTCCGTAGAGATATGTTGTTGATGAGGCACGACACCACCCTTCGACATGAGGACCAGTGGCACCAATTCCTTTATGATGTCATTACTTATAGCATTATTTCTGACAATGAAATTATAGGGATAACAATCTCATCACCCTTTTCATAAGCATCTTTCCTCCAATGTAAAAGTTTATCTATAAAAATATGTTTGGTGAATTATGCATGCTACTCTGGATCAGTTATATCCATTGAACATATTTTCAACTATTCTAATACAAGGTTGAACATCATCTTTCATAATAGATAATATTTAAGGGATTGTTGTCTGAAGTTTACCCCCATTCTTTGCTTCTTCTTTCTTTCTATCTTCAATATCAAATGTAAAAACTTTTATTATCAAGCTAGTCCCAAATTGCTCAAAATTACAAGCTATCGTTACTTAAGATCCTTCTTTAGCTTCTCTTCCTACCCTAAACGACAAACTTGAATTACCTTCTCATATAATTATTTTAAATTTACTAAATTTAGGTTTTTTTAATTTCTTTCTTACATAGATGTTCAATTTTTTTTCTTTCAGGTCTTATGTTTGTGAATCAAGATTGTATTAAACCAGTTTTGTCGACAATAGTATTGGTCCCTTCCTCTTGTTTTACATTCCACCAAAGGTAATATCTTATAATTATATCAAGTTGAATACCTTATTTACATATGTATTTGGATCAAAAATTTGTATGTTTTTTTTTATTTTTTTAAAACATGATCACAACTAGCATCCATCTCGAGAATTGAACTCATGACATTAGTCTTGCCGCATGAGCTGCTAATCAACTGAGTTAACCCTGTTGGCAAGATTTTTCATGTTAGTTAATGATTTTAGAGGTTCATAATAATTAAATGGTGATGCAAGTATTTTATGTAATTAATGGACACAAATTTTGATGTTGTTTGAAAATGAAATTTAATGCATTATTTATTTGGATTTGTTTGTTGCAATTAAATTATTTATTTAAGAAGTTATGGTTTAGCAGTTTATGTGGAACACTATTTGCAAATGTATGCTCATGAAAATCTTTATGGCATACATTTGCATAAACTGACAATGTTAGATGCTTTAGATTCATAACTGCCTATATTACATTTACATTCATAACTGACAATGGTCTTACATTTTGTTCAAATTAAATGGTTTTACTGTTTTGCAGTAATAATAAATCAGAATCACCCACTCCTTATCGACGACAAATTTTTTCCCCATACCACTGGATAGGACCTTAAATTTCACCTTCCATGTAAAGACAAAAAGATCTAACAGTCCATATTTTTTGTGTCACCATTTTATGTATTATTTTATGTCCAAATACCCAGCCCTTTGTGTGTTTGTAGGTTAGCTTTTAATCAAATTCATTTGATGAATGAGAAAAGGTTAAAATAGAAATTTATTTAGAATGTGAAATAAATGAAAAAGGAAAGTAGTTCAAGAATGTCCAAACAAACATCTCTTCCCATTAATGAAAAACATATGACTTATATTAAATTTATTCATCCAACTCATTGAAGCACAATTCATTATTGCTTCAACATGCTATAAAAATATGAATATATATTCTACTTATTCAAACTTTCTCACATTTCTTATATATACACTACTTGCTATACTCATTTTTTTACTTGTAGATTATATTTTTCAAAATTAAAATAATAAAGAAAAACCATGAAATAGTACGAGTAGCCAAGGGCTGCATCCCAGTTTTAGTTGGAGTCGACGATGAAGATGTAGAGAAATTCTTTGTGAAATTGAAGCAGATCAGACCAAAATAACCATCATATATAGTAGTGTAGAATAATAAAATTACAGCCCTATAAATGAATTAAGTATAGTTAAAAGAACAAAAATTGAAACATAATTCGTTTTACTATGAAGAGCATGTGATATCCAACTGCTATATGATATGAACTCAAGTGCGTGAGTATGAGCGTTGAGTGCCGGCGTTGATGCAGAACTAATACAGATCGATATGGACCGGCGCTGACTGCTAGCACTGACGTAGAGCTAATAGACTAATATATGAACTGAGGTACGTCAAAGATTATGTCCGATGATAGACTAATATAAAGGAGGATGTCCAATCCAATATCTAAGCTGGAAATCATAAGACCATTAAGATGGCTCAAAATCTGTCCATGTTAGTCAAGATTTCTACTACTTCGATGTGTCCAAAAAGTGACGTGCTAGGCAATAAAATTGAGATGGCGAGACTATTTGTAAGTGTTATTAAAAATGCATTGATTTCTTTCAATACATAAACATTAGCTAGTAATAGTGTTGCTAATGTCTAGGAAACTTGTAGTGAATCATGTTTAAGTTTAAGTCAATAGATGTTACAACATTCGTAGGGTTTGGGCAAGTTATTTATATGTTGAAAGCCATATATTCTGATTACCTTTCTAACTACTAGTTGCATATATTGACAATGATAACATAAATGTTTAGTAGTTTACGGGGAAGATTTTGCAAACGTAAGACAATTTGTAACTTAATAAATATAAGAAATTTGATTTCGCCTAACTTGTCGATGAACTCTATGACTATCCTACTTTTCAACCCTCAAAAACCGACATCAATACGTTCACTGTACAACATGTTGAATAATCGAGTGTCGAAAAGGCAGATTGTTTGGGGAAAAGAAAGAAGGCAGAAGAAAAAAGAAACTAAATAAATGCAGAATCTCACAGCAAACTAAATAATATATAATATTAACAACTTTTTACACAAATGAAAACTGTAATATACATATCTTAAATCAGAGTACATATATCCTGGACAGTTATAACAGTCCGTCCTCACAATTACTGTTAATTTCAAACAAAATATTGCAGCGGAATAAATAAGCACAAGAATACGTCTCAGACTCCAGCTCGTCTCCAGGACTCCATAGCATCCTAACCTAAATCTGTAATATTCGGTCTGGCCTGAGCATTATAATAAAATAACACTTGAGTCGGTCTGGAAAACTAGCGTGAGAAAACACACTTAATTTGAATTATTACTATTTCAAAATGCCTTGAAAAACAAAGGTATCTCGTAAGACCATACCTCAAATAAATAAGACATGTTTTTACTTTATGATAACCAAAACATTTTATATCAAAACCATCTGATATTATAATAGTGTCTATAGAAAATAAATTAGAAAATAGCTGAAATGCTTGCTCTCACGTTTCAGCATATTTGGTATACAATCATAACCGTACAGGCTCGTAGTGGATATTAGATTCCAACAATGACTAGGCTATTGGGGCACCGCCCGCCATGGTACATCTCTAGAATAATGTACCGAGATCGTACATAATGATCCCTTCCAACACGGGACTAGCCTACCCCTAACCTTGATAATACCGAATATGTTATCACCCCTGCTGTTCCCACCCTAATCGAACGCTCATTTTTTTCACGCACAACCATATCCATAATATGTATGTATGTATGTATATGTATGTATGTATGTATCCGAGGGTATCTAGAAGAGTTATGACATACCCTACTTGGGTGCGACCCACTTAGCCCTACTGCATCTCCCTGGTTTTAGTCATTACCGGTTGATGAGGCTTGAGGCAACGCTTTCCTTTAGAATAGCATTCATATTTGGAATGATAACATTACCTTCTAGGAAACAATGCAATGATAGCATTCATCACAACAAGTTTTTCTGGGTCTGTACAAACCGAAGTTCCTTCAGGATCACCATCTCCATTATCTTCGAGATATCGTAATTCGTATCACACAAATTGGATCGAAGTGGTTTTCAAATAATTAAATCCAGTCCCGTTCTCTTCGAAATGATCGACGAATTTGGCCAGATTTTGATAGTCTCTTGTTTAACTATCAAATAAACAAATTATCCAAATCATAGATTTCATTTCCCATGTAAACCACCGAGCTTCACCTTTATTTATTTGAAATCACTTCTCATAGATTTACTTATCTCATAATCATACTAAAATGGTTAAACACAAGAATCCTTTAAAACAAAGATATAAGTATTCCAAAATACCCGTTATCTCTTTAACTATCTTCCTTTTTGATTTAGAGTATCTTATTTATAAATCTCCATATTTAATTACAAAGGCACTCTTTCCACATATCCTAACCATTCATAAAATTCCTCTTTTCCATAATCATTCAAAATATATTCCCTTTCTAGAACCCAACATTTCCACTTTATAACTTCTTAAAAATACTTCCCATAAAACGAACCTCTTTATAATAATTCCATTTAATATAAATACTTTAGAAAACAATTCCTTGTGCATTTAAAATGAATGACTAAATTTCATAAAAATATAACTTTTAACCCTTTTATAATGATAATAATATATAGTTTGAACCCTTATAAAGAATTACCAGATAATATGATATAATAACTTTAAAACAATTCTTTAAAAAATCCACCTAAGTAATTAATCTAAAACAATATAGTTTAAATAAAGTAATTGATGTTTTACTATCCATTTATCAAATAATCATATTACCGTAAATAAATAATATCACTTAAAATCTCGAAATAGTTCTTACACAATTTGATCAAAACGACCAACATTTATATATAAAACTAATCTACAGATCATTTAGAAATAATAATTTAACAAAACACTTGTATATATTGACCAATAAAACACTTTTACCTCGGATTATGAAAATTGAATTTTAACACAATCGGTAACCTTTCAGATTTCAAAACAAGCTCAATAGCTCCAACAGTACTTAAACAAGCAACCATTATATTCAATTTAACTATCCAAGTTAAATAATCATTATTCACATGATCCATTTACAAATATACATCTAATTCCATGATTAACAATCAATTCGTTAAACAACACTTATCCATATTGATTGACTATAAATTAAACATTTGCCCAAATTTTATAACATTGCATATCAAAAGTTTATCATGCTTCTAACAAATTATTCAAACCACATTTCCATTTAATACTAGACGGTGTTTTATTTGGCTAAATAGATGACACCAATATATTCCAATTCAGTTTACGTTATAATTAAACAATGTAATTAAAAAACAATCCATTTAGTATAAATATGCTTTAAAACAAAACATAAACCATTTGATAGCAATTCGAGTTGATATATCGTCACCCTAGATTTGGTTCGACCAATCTAATAGCATTTCAAGATGCTATATCGCAATCCTCGATAAATTTCAGCAATCACAAATTTGTCAACAATTAAAATAAGCATAAATAAATTTTATTTGCATAAACATTTATGATTAACAAAATGAGTGAGTTTAACTCACCTTGAGTTTTCAATTTTGCCAAACGTTCCAATTTTAAATCAAATCGAACAACGTTCGATTTAACCTAAAATTTTAGCTATTCCCAATCATCTCCAAATCAGTTCCATAATGTAGTGCTCGTTGCCACAATTCCATCGCCGCTTGTTTTGGTTAATTTCGACATCGTATGACAAAGATACACATTTTTAAAGATCTGAGTATAATTTATGTGAATAAATCTTTTTAACCTAAAAATCTAGGCCGCATGATTTGTCATCATAGAATCCTAAGCGCATGCTGCTTTCCTTCTTCTTTCATTCTTCTTCTTACGAGAAACCTACCACATCGCTCTATTTCAACTCGTCGCAACCCCTTTCGACCATCTATACGACGATCAACGACCACCGCACAAACGCTGCGACCCCTCTCCACCTTCGACCCAAACCATGGTGCACGCAGTCTCCACCATGTCACGATAAACGAACTCAAACACTACGCCTTTGAGTGGCCATAACTGCTGATCTGTTGCACCATCGACGATCGCCACCGTTCATTCGTAGAGCTATTCGACTTTCTAGTTGAAGCTTTTTCATAAAAGGTTATAGATTTGAAGAAAATCGGGGGGGGGGGGGGAGGGGGAATGGTGTAGTTTCTACCATTGAAACAAAGTGGAGGCGACTGCATTCTTTTGCTAGGGTTTTGGTTTGTGAGCACGCAAGTGTGTATGTATATACACACACATATAATATACTATTTAAAAACCCCATTCACACTTGATTTTTCCTGATCTCCAAAAGAAGCGTGCCGTTTGGCATTTATAATGTTTTAACCCTATTTCAAACACAATGGAACAAGTTTCGAGGCCTAATTCGATCGTATGTAGATGATAACTTTTCGAAACGAATTACAATATTAAATTTCTAATATTAATTTCAATGCGTTTCTTTCCTATATGACTAAACGGTAACTCCAAACGTTATGAAATTTAAAATCCAATAATAATACACTATTAAGGATCCAATATAACCAGTTCATCAAATTCCAAGACTGTACCCCGGAAGGCTATTTCAGTGTGTCGATTAAATCGAACAATTTCCACAGTTAATGAAATTACTTGAAATTCAAATTTTAAAAACTTACTAACTCAATTATAATTCTAATAGAACTTATATCCATATTAGAAACCATTTCGATTCATATTAAATCACAAATTTAATTATTTACACTATTCGAAATATTAAACTTCACTATTAAATTAATATATAAAATTCCAAATATTAATTTATAGACTTTTACTCCCATTCAAAATTCCACTATGATCACTCTAATTCGAATAGAGTTTAAATCAATTTTAGAAATCGTTTCCATTCACATTTAACTCCTGATTCACACATTTACCCAATTTCAAAACTACTCTCCAAATCCGTTCAATTGCTATATTTAAAATTTTAAACCATTTCACTAATTCAATCAAAATTTCTATATCCCAAATAATTAATATTTCAAATTCAACATCCAAAAATAAATTAAACGTTCAAAATCAGATGACCAAAATTGCGGGTCGTTATAAACTCGTTCCAATATTCCACTTCTGCAAATTCCTTACATGTTTTAGAATTTGAATTTTTTATCATGGAGGCCCGAGTTCACACTAATGAATCAACATAATAGTTGCTCGATGCTTTGCTATCATCATTCTCGATGCCTAATAAATAACAAAACCAAAAAGATATTATATGAAAAGTTGATAAAAATTAACCTCACTTAAAAAAAGCAATTTTAAGGACAAATGGTTAAATATCATAACATTTGGAAAACATAACCTCCTCATACAGTATTTTGAGTACTTGCTGTGGATTTATCTAGACAATCAAGCGGGTTTTTCTTTCTCCATTCTCGGCTTGGTTTTTGTTAAACCCAATTAGGAAATTTTCGATTGACATCTTCAAATGCAGCAGAAATAATATGATCATAAGGTAGAATAAACTAAAAACTAATATCCTAAAATAAATAATACAATCAAAAATGCACAAATGGAAAAGAAAATCATATACATAATTTGTAGTGGTTCCACTATCGCGAGATAATGCTCATCCACTTTGCGGAGAGGAGATTCTATTACTTTCGAGAAAAGAAAAAATAACTTGAAAAGATAATATTAATCTCTAAAGAGGTTATTAAGTAATTGATTTATGGTAATATATTGATGCCTATGGAAAATTTTATCTACTTGATTTTTTTAATTTCTTTCAAAATGCATGTGCCTAGATGTCTTCCTTAATCATTTAGATAACTCATTCTTATTTGGATAATTTCTTGTCATTTTTATGAATCAATAGAGGTAATAAATTTAAACCATAATTTCATATGACTCAAATAATTTTCAAATCTTCTTAACTATGAAATTATTTCATTATTGAAATCTGAAAAAACCCAATCTTGACCTCTCATGTAGACCCTATGTGGGTCCACATTTTTGCCCTAACCCAAAACTCGTACTGTCAATGTAAGACCCGCCTCGATCCACACTGGGGCATCTTTGTATTTTCTCTTAAAGTGTATTTTGATTTGCATACACTAATATTTTTATATGCAAGAAAGATAGATATTGACAATATATGTTGGTTATAGGTAATAACACGGTAGTCAAGGTGATAAGGTGCAAAAAGGCGTCAAACTTGCGCCTTGGACTATTTTGTGCCTTATGCCTTTTTGTGTGCTTTTTATACAACTTACTCCAAAAAACTACACTATAAATTAACTTTAAAGATGATAATAGCTTTAAAACATATTTGTAAATTATTTTTTTACAAAGCACGACCTACTAGATGCAAAGTCACAAATGATAACCTTGACCAAAAACATAGAAATTACAACAAAAAACTAGAACCATAAAAATGTTCCAACACTTGAATTTTTGATTCAACTTTCGTTCACTAATACCCAATTTTAATTTAACTAAACTTTAAATTTAAACTAGAATTTGCTAAAATTAAAATTAAACTAACATCACCTAAACTTTAAATTGAAATCAAATTAAAATTAGTGAAATTTAAATGAAAATAAAAATCAACTAAACCTTTAAATTAAAATTAAAATTAACTAAATTTAAAATGAAAATTCATTGAACATCAAGTAATCTGTTAACTAAACCAAGTTACAATTAGTTAACATTTGAGGGAAAATTTACTTAATTTTAAGTTCAAATTGAAATGAACTAAAATTAAAATCAAATTAAAGTTAAATAAACTTTAAATTCAAATTAGCCGAACATTAAATTAAATTTAGAGTTAAATTTAAATTAAACTAATTACTTAATCACTTAATAAAGTTTAACTTAATTTAATACTTTAGTTCAACTTGACGAAATTTAACTTTTAAACATTGTTTAGTTTTAAAATACGAACTTAAATTATACTTAACTTAGTCAAATACATAAAAAAAACAATATTTGAGCCAAGATGATGAGACAAAGGGAGCTACAAACATGACTGCAACGTTAGGCTACAGTTTGTGTAACGACCCAGAATTTTTGATCCCAAAGATTCCAGATAGTTAGGGAAAGAAGAAAAGAGATAGAAGAAGAAACAGAAACGAAACACAGAATCTCACATTCGCAGCGGATCAAAATATAATATCAAATAAAATAACAGTTATACATGTAAAACTAAATCAGTTAATTTACATTAATACATCAGAGTTACAAAATTTCACAATCACTGGACAGTTAAAATGAACCTGTCCCAGATATACAACAATACATCACAGCAGATACACTCCATACGTTCCTGCCATCCAACTCGCCTCCTGAGCTCTAGAACGTCCTTACCTGAAAATCTGTAATATTCGGTGTGACCCGAGCATTACATCAAAGTAACACCCAGGTCTGGCTGGAAACCAGCGTGAGTAAACCCATCTAACAAGAAATACCAATGCATACAATTTTTAAGAACCCAGGTAACTCGTACCTTATTACGAGTTCTTAACTTGCCATAATCAAACTCACTTCACACACAATTCTTCAAGTATCTAACATAATTTAAATTGTCCAGTTTACTTGAATTATTCCATTCCAGCCCATTTATTTCACATATCATATTTATAAAGAATTATCGAAGATTTCCAATCGAAGTGGATTCGGATATACACTAAATCCCGACCCCGGTCTCTTCGAGTCCCATGTCATCTTAACCCAATATATTCAAATGGAATACAATTCATACTTTAAATACAAGATGTCACTTTTACACAACAACTCATCATCGATAGATAACACATTATCACTGTTTAACCTAAAAATCTCATATCACAAAACATTTCATATCACAGATATTAACCAATTCAAGGCATTTAATATAATCCAATCATTCATAAGATGAGTTAAATAATCACACAATTAATTTAAACCAAATAAATTAATTACCTAACCCTGCTTAATTAATATTAATTACAAAACCATTTGTTATTACTTTAATTGGTTAATGAAATTAATTAATCGTCCTTAATTACCCAGCTTAAGTAATTATCCTCAATTCCTTAATTATCCCTTAATTAATTAACCTTTGATTAAATTAATTAACCTTTAACAAATAAATCCTTAAATTACTTATATAAGTAATTAATCTCTAATTATTTAATCCCTAATTTCCAATTAATTAATTAATCTCTAATTAATCTATTATTCTTAATTAATTAATCTAATTAATTAGAAATTAATTAATTTCCCTTCAATTACTTCATTAATTTAATTAATCATTAATTATCCAAGACCTTAATTAACTTTAAGATAACTATTTATCTTCATTGATTACTTAAATTACACATAATTTTTAAGCATTTATCTTTTACTCAACTACTTAATTTCATCTTTCATTTAAGTTTAAAAAAAACTTAAGAATTCAACTAAATTAATTTAAGTAAAATAAATCATATAACCTTCCTCAAACCAACACCTAAAAGCATTTATATAAGAAATTGTATTTAGAAATAGTCAAATCTTGGTTTACTTTTAAATTTAAAACTTGCCTTTGTTTAAATTAAAAATTGTTAAAAAACTTACTTAGGGTCCAACCCAGAAAAACACGAATCCATACCGAGACTCCCTGCTTCTTCTTTTTTTATATAAAAACATGTTTAAACTTTAAAACTGTTTTAACTTAACCTTGCTAACGCACTCGAGACAAATCTCGAGGCAAGTCTCGAGACAAATCAAATTTTACCCAAGCTACACAAAAATTCACCCGAGCTCAACGATCTACAAACATGCGACAACACCATGCACGTGTACAAATGGTCGGAGCATCTCCGACCATCGCCACTACCTCCGACATGTTGAATGTGGCCTCTCTACTCGATAACAAACACCAAAGCTTTGAATCGAACTCGAAAATGAGATCGAGCCTAAACGAACCCAAACCGGGGAGAACATCACCAAACCCTTTCCCTTGCTGCCACCTCCGGCCACCAGGAGTTCTGAAACTCCGAACAACTCTTCTCCACAGGCCCACGCACCCATTTACCCACTCGCGATCAAGCCCGCAACTTCCACGATGGAGAATTCAATCTAAAAATGCCGACAAACCCAACAGGCTGTGAACCCTAGTTCACCTTCGTTTCGCCTCCACCATGCTCGAGAAATTCTTCAACCATTTTTGTCGTCATTCCCAATCCATGAACCACCTCCCACAAGAACCCCGATCACTCAAATGCCTCCAATCACCAGAACTTGACCAATTTGCAAATTTCGATCAATTCGAAATTCCCCACGATCTACCATACTAAAAAATCTTGATTTTGATCTTAAAATTCATGATTTATGTAAACAAACAGGATCAAGAAATAAGAACCCAAATTTAACCTATCAAAATTTGAACAAAAATATGACTTTACTGTATTTTTAAATTTTCCAGTCAACCCAACCATTTTTACTACTTAAAAATATTTTAACATTGAAATCTTGCCAATTGGATCACATTTTACTCAGACACCAAAGTCTATAATGGATTTAAAGAATAGGAATTTGATTTTCAAACAAGGATTGAACCCTGTAAACTGGAACAGAGCAAAAGATCATATACCAGACATACACAATCAATCTACCCCCAATATATATACATACATACGTATATATATATATATATATATATATATATATATATATACATACATACTTATTTTTATATATATGCAATCCCTTACAATTTTACTTCAAGCATGTTTTTCAAACACAAAACAAAAATCCAGATTTGAAAGAATTTACTCACCGTTGTAAAAGAACAGAGGAAGTTTCTTCCTGAAACCTAGAAATTGTTTGATAATTGGAAATTGCTTTTGTTTTCTGAAACTTTTATTTGATTCTGATCTTTGCTTGCTTGATTGCTGAGATGATCTTGAGTTGTTTACAAATTGAAAACTGATCTTGTGTTAGGTTTTGAATTGCAGATGTTTAAATCTGTTTTAATTCTTCTATTTGATTCACCTTGATTTTGTCTTCTTCCTTTTTTTACTGGTTTTTGTTACAGACTATTGTTTCTTTGCTTTAGAAATTTAACCGATAAAAGAAAATGTAAGATAGATAGGAAGATGTTTATTTAACTTAATTTTCTCATTTATTAATTATTTTGAAAAATAAGAAGAGATTAAGGACACTTGCAAAATTTTGATAACACTTGTCACTAAACACATTTCCTTGCTTACATTTGTGATTTCCATGCTTTATATATTTACAAATGTCAAAAACTTATTTTATATATCTCTTAAAATTTATATGTAAAATTCTATATCATATTTCCTATTTAATTCAATATTTATATATGTATGTGTATAATTATATTTAGACCTTATCATTTTAGTTTATATTTGTACAATATAAATTCCAATTATACACTCATAGATAATTATATATATACACTAATTTTTAAGATAATTAGTTTGTTTTAGAATTAATTTATTTTTAAGATGTTCGAATTTCAAATCCAAATTTTTATTTTCCATCTACTAATATATATATATATATTGTAGCTTTGTTGTAGTAAAAATATATAATTTATCCTTAATTGCTTTAAAAATAAATATTGATTTTAAACCATAGCTAACCATTTACAACATTCATATTCACAATAAAATAGAAAACATATTTATTTGTAAAAGATAAATTCTACCAAATTAAATAATAATAAAGAAGATCATTAAAAAAAATATTATCAAATTTCAATAAATATATTAAGAGATTATTAAATGAATTCTTATCCAAGTATTTATAATTCAACATTTATATAGTTCAAATTCATCTATATACATATATATATATATATATATATATATATATATATATATCAGAATTTCATTTGTTCAATTAACAAGTGAGTATTTTAATAATGTAAATTCATTTATTTTGTAATTAACAGATGCCTAAAAATTCGGGTTGTCACATTCCTCCCCCCGTGAATCTTTTCATCCTCGAAAAGGAACGAAGCCAGAATCTATTAAAATGATTATTATCAGAAAAATTACCATTTGATAAATTTTCAAAACACTTTAAAATATTATAAAATAGTTTTTATAAAGATACGTTTTATAACTCGATGTCTTAACCAGTCCATCCTTGTTCTCATAGAAATTCGGTCATACGTTGATCAGGCGTAGGACTGAAAATCTACAAGTACTTGATAAACTCGTTTCAACACCTAGTGAAAATACCTTGGAAAATATTTTGGTAAAATATAGAAATCATTTTGAAAATAGTGGGAACATCTTTGGTGAGAATGCTCTGGAAATCATCATCCCATCCATGGTTGCGGTTAACCTGATGGTTATGTTGCCATCCCGGCAAGATCCATAGATAATTATGGGCACTCCACGCCCCTCGATTATGCTATGGAACCCTCTACAGATCGCAGCTACATCAGGTGTTACGTTGCTATCACAGCAAAAATCCATATAACTATAGGCATCAGCGCCCTCGAATTTCGCTGCCAAATAAATAAAACTTCTCCACTCCACTCGACCATAGATCGGAGTCTACCGATGTTACTTTGCCTTCCCGACAAAATCAAATGTAGGCCATTAACACTCATCTCCACACGATTTCCGCTATGGTCCACAGTGGATCGCAGCGACATCGAGTTACACTGTCATCACAGCATAACTCAAATGCCTCTATAGGCATCAGCGCCCTCAACTTCTGCTACCCAACAATCCCCACGAACTTCAGTTTGTCCGGACTTCCTCACAGGATTAACTTTAGAGCCTTCCCCTCTTTGAGGCTCAAGGCAGTACCAACTTATGGTACTCCTGAGAAGTTCATTCCAGGGGAGCGCCTTTTTCTCCAGAGCCATTTTCAAAACACTTTATAATATACACATATAATATCTTCCAAATCATACACCTATAATGAATTGTAGGATCGATTTCACCCTAGAGGAGGGGTGAATAGGGTGATGGTATAAATTATAAAAATTAGTTGCGGAAGCTTATAAAATATTTTCAACATAGATCACAGAACAATAGCAGCACAGATAATAGCAGAATAATAAATGCAGAAATAGAACGACACAGAATTTACCCAGCTTCGGCAAAACCCTGCCTACGTGCTGCCCCCAAGGTTTCTACTAGAAATTAGATAGTCGCTCGCTAACACACGTAAACTCGCGACACCCGCTATTCACTAAATCCAACTCTACGCTCAAAACCCTGCCACAACTCAGCCACTGAGTTGCGAATTCTCAAGCTACGCCACGTAGCTTGTCTCATAGTCACACGACTAGAAATTTAAAATGGTTTAAAAAGAAAATACAACTAAAAAACAATTTAAAACAAAATAACCCTATTTAAAAATTTAAAACCCTTAAAAATAAAGGCCGGCCCCCTTTTACATTTTAACCCGTTCCTTTTAGTTTCTTCGTTCCTTTGCTTGTATAATGGTGGTCGTTCCTCTTGCAAATTTAAGGCTTCATTCCTTTTCCAGATTTAGGGTTTTCGAAGAGCCGACTTTTGTTCGATCGAATATATGTTTTCTCATTGCTTGCTTTCGTCGATCGTTTGCCTCACTGTTTTGCTCACGGCTCTTGAATTGATCGAGTTCGATTACAATTTCGGTAAGTACTTTATTCTTTTTGCTTTTCTGGATTTGGCTTGCTTGAACTCGATACCTAAATTTGCCGATGATGAATGGTTTATATATAGGTCGAATTCCTATATTTGCGTTCGTATATAATTGTTTGAATTTGTCAATTCCGTGCTTTGGCCATTCGATTGTCATGTGGATGATGGTGATTTTCTCAGACTTGTTCATAATCGTATATTTCTGATGCTTGATACCTACGGTTTTGAATTGCGGCTTTGAATTGCCGTGCTCATCACGGTGTTGATTTTTGACTTTGTCAATACTGCATACGCACTTGAATTTTTATCACTTGACTTCTTTATATTTTCACGACTTCGATGTTTAACCTAGTCAAATCCTTGATTACCCGAGACTTTGCTTGCGATTAACTCCTTGGCTGCCACAGTTGATTTTCATTCGACTTTGGTTGTAATTGCATACGCACTTGATTTTACTTTCAGTATACATTCATGAATTCTCTTGTTCACTTCCTGTAGTTGCATTCATTTACTTGCTGTCGTAGATGTTGCACTGCATCACCACTGTTCTTTGCATTTGTACATATGAATGTGCTCACTGTTGTTTGTACCTGTGCATATATGTTTACTGTTCGAGTTCATTCTTTAGTTGATTCACTGATGCATTGCCTTTGTGGTCTTCACTGTGTTCATGCACTTTGGCTTCTCTTTGGTCATGGCTGATCTGTTGTTCAGTTTGCATCATGCTTTTGTGCATTTGGACTGGGGTAGAATTCAGGTTGGAATTTTGTTTCATTGATGTTGTTTACGTTTGCATCTTGTGGTTGTGTAGCCTGGCCTGATCTTCATGTAGTTTGCTATCTCATGTGTAGTTTGTACTTTGACATGCATGAGCACCTGATATTCACTGGTTCGTTTGTCTAGTGGCATTTGATCTTGCACTACTTGCATATCCACATACATGCTGTGTTGTCATCATGTTGGTTTGGTTGTGCTATAGTCCAGTGCCCTTATGCCCTGTGTCTGGCCATTCTTTGTTGCCTTGAGTCTGTTGTAATGTGTACTTGGTCGAGTTTATTTGCATTCTTCAGTGTAGTTAGCTTGGTACATTCCTGTAGCTCCATCTTGACTTGGGTTGTTGATTCATCTCTCTGCATTTGGTCTGATTGCTTGTGGCATGCACGGCCATGCTTGTGAGTTTAAAGTCTGTATATGTCCACTTGATCGTCTGCACCACTGGTATGCTGCAGCTTGTTCTTGCCATTTGTATTTAGTTTATTGTGCCATTTGGTATGTTCATTTGAGCCAGTGGAGTTGTTTCATTTGAGTTGTAGCTTGATGGTTTTGTAGTTGTTTGTGTCAGTTGCATCGAGTTGTTTTGTACTGGTGCACTTCTGTTTGCTGTCATGTTGGTGGCATTGTGCCTTAGCCTTGCTTGTGCATTGCCCCATACATATTGTCACTGTTTAATATTGTTTGCATTGCACTTGGTCTTGTATGGTTTTCTTCCGGTTTGTTCACTTCGGTCAGTTGCTTTGAACTGTTAAGAAAGGTTCGACCTTGACTTGATTTCGTTGCTTGATTATGGTTTCTGACTTCACTTTAGTATTGCTCCATGTATACTTGTGTGCACCCCTTGTGTCCGAACCTTTGACATATGATTCTATGGTGCATTTGCCTTTGTTAGACTTTGGCCTTTGCTGGTTCATATGTTTTTAACATATTGTCGTGTTTTGTTTATTTTGATTTTGGACGAGGCTAGTTTTAGTTGACTTGATCATTTGCACCTATGTTGAATCCGGTTTCGTAACTCGGGTTTGGCCTTGTGTTGAAGTCGAGATTCTATTTATATTGCACCTGAGTTGAACCCGTCCTTTTATTTTGGGTTTGACCTTGTGCTCACCTGTCCCTGTAGCATTGTCAAGTGTATATCGGTGTGCACGGCCTTGTGGCATGTACAGTGATACACTGTCCATGTCGCATTGTTCGTGTGTGATGAATTCAAATATAAATCATAACGAACAACCCAAATAACTGAGGCAAATAATATTTTCAAAAAACATATTTTATTTTATATTGCAAAAATATTTCTTTTTCAATTTTACTGTGTTAGTGAATATTTTTGCAGATTGCTCAGATGCTGGATTCTAACTGGAATGAAGTTGAAGATAAAATACGAGTTGAGTGAATGAGTGATGTGCAGTGAGGTTAAATGTAAATATGACATTGTGATGTATTTGTAATCAAAATTGTATATGTATAGTGAGAGCTTGAATTTGTACTATTCAAAATTGTAATAAATATTTGTTTGAATAAAATTTCTGTTTGAGTTCACATTCTATGTCATTTAATTTTATTCAGCAAATATTTATTTAATCTATGAGAAATAAAATAGTACATTAACAAATACATTTAAACGAATGTATATATGTTTATTATCATCAAACAAAAATCATATAAGCGCATATTCAACAATCTCCCCCTTTTGATGATAACAAACATATATTTAAGATTTTGAATATATTAAATATATTTGATCATTGATATGCTTTAATTGCTCCCCCTATTTAAATGCTTCCTCTCTACACAAAGCTCCCCCTACATATATGCATACAAATAAAAATATGCAAATGAGCCTAGATGCAAATAGAAAATTATTTGACCTTTGATTGATTTTATTTGACAAAATCTTAACTTTTCTCTCCCTCTTTTGTTATCAGCAAAAGAATAACAGTGTTAAAGAAAATAGAGATAAAGTGATCGATATTAATCCAACATTAAGACTCAATTGAATATAAATATTAAATTTCAATAAAAAATCAAATAAAAATCATAAATATTTTGTTAGGCGCATATTCCACTTTTAGAATTATGGGAATTATGTCATCATATAAAACCATACAGTTGTGTCTATTTGTGGTATATTTATATCAGGAATTTGAATATCTACTAATCATGCATAACCGTTAGGACTTTTAAATGAGATTAGTAGTATTCCAATTTTATTTTAAAAAAAATGAATTCAAGTATCTTCTAACCACGCATAACCGTGAGGACTTTTAATTGGGATTAGAATCAACTTGTTTATTTTAAAAATCAACTTTTGATATGCGTTCCATACATGCATAACCGTGAGGACTTTTAAATGAGCATGGAAGCACATAACAAATTCCAAGTAATTCAACCATGCATAACCGTGAGGACTTTTAAATGAGAGTGAATACATTGGTATTTATTTATTTTATTATCCTTTTTTTTTAAAAAATGTGAAAATGAAAACGAACGATTCCTGCTTAAAGTGCCACATATCGACAAATTATATAGAATTTTGATGAGTGATGGTCGTTAGAAATATGATAGATATAGAAATGGTCATGGAATTTTTACCAACAAAAAGTTTTATAACTCTTGTTTAAATTTCTAAAGAAATTTTTTTAATTATACTTTCTCGAGTTATAATATATGATCAATATCAACACTCATCACTTTTTCAATCACTATTTTTCTTTTCGATAATCATTTGGGAGTAAGATTAGTCAATATAGTCATTTAAAATCAAATTCAAAAATAATTATGAAATTAATTTTTCAAAAATGACTAATCTGAAAATATGGTCAAAAGTGATTTTCTCCAGGGGGTTTTGAAAGAAAATTTTCTGTTATTTGAAAATTATTTGAAATGAAGAATATGCAGATATTTTCTTTGAAAAACGATGCAGTTACTAAATGTCTCAAAAATCACGTTCAACTAGTAATTTTTCTATCAACTAGATTACCAGTGTAATCTGCATCTGAATTTCTCTTTTAATCATCATTAATTGAATTTGATTAACCAAACCATGAAGTGTGCACCAAAAATTTCAAACTCAATTTTAACATCAATTTAAATGACATTCTCTTGAATTTGAAATGAAGCCGTGTTAATAATCAAAAACCGTGAATATAGACTTAGCCGTATTATAACCAATTGTATTATCCAACAAAACACTATTTTTAATCCAAACTGATATATATGAAGTAATTCAAAGAATCTAGAGATTATTATAGTGTTTTTGGCATAAGAATATACTTGGCCAACTATTTTGAAAAAGTCTAAGTCAAAATCATCATCTTTTCATCATCTCATTATTGGCTGGTTTAATTCAGAATACGGTACAGATTATCACATTTAATATATCGTTCAAATAAATATAACTTTACCTGTTTTACCTTTACGATAATTTTTCGTTGTTGTCCATTGTGATTCTGTCACCTTTATACTAGGCTAAGGAACTTAGCTTTGTCTCCCGTTGTGTTTCAGGAACAGCCAAAATCCAGAGAACACTATTGTTGTTCCTTAGCCTGCCACCACACCTACACGGAAAAGGATTTATGTGACCTATTTGTTTCTATAGGTCCATGATTGTTAGTGGCAGAATATTTAGAAAAATAATTTTGTGAACACCCAAAACTATTTATAATTGTTCCCTTCGGCATCCAAATTTGTTTAACTTTGAGAGATTTTATACTTGTGCCTTTAGGAACCCAAATCGATATAGTTTTCACATGTTTGGGTTTATACCAACAATTATTGTGATTGTGTCCACATTTTCTACAAATTGTGCACATGGAATTAACTTGAATATTGCTTTCAATAATTTTCGAACAATTATATCCAAGTCCTTGTCTAACCGTATTAACAGTTTGCTTTCCTAATAGCATATTCAATGATTTCCCACTTTTTGAAAATTTATCTAAAGTCGTTGACAATTGTTGGACTTGTGTTTTGAGAGATTCATTTTCGTTTAACAATTGTGTGCACTTTTTAATAGAATTCTCTCTCCTAGTATTTTCATTCTCTTTTAAAATCAGAATTTCATTTCAAGTGATTTTATATTGATTTCTGATTTTTTAATTTCTTCTTCAAATGTTGGACACTTATCACACTTAGGGATCCTACTTTGATAGGTTTTAACTAATTGGTCAAGTTGTTTATTTAAATCTATCAAAGTGTCTTTTTGTGATTCAAGTTTAGCATATTTCTCCCTAAGTCGTTCAAAACAGCCATTTACTTCATGGAAATAAATAAGTAATTCAGAGTGAGTATGTTTTGATACCTCGCTTGGCTCATCATCGTCGCTATCAGTTATATTCCCTTGAAGGCACATATCTGCTTTCTCACTCTCACTGCTAGAAATTTGATTATCTTTATCACTTGTATTCCACGTGGCTGCAAAACTTTTCCTTTTTGATTTCTTTTTAAAGTCGCGTTGAAATCGGGGATAATTGGGCTTGATATCACCGGGTTTGTTGCAAATGATCCCGTGTTCTTTCGAGTTGTCTAGTGCTTTGATTATTCTGCTTTTTAAGTTTTTATTTAGAGCTGGATTTCCGTATTTGTGATTCCACCTTTTGAATTTCTTCATTATTAATGCTACCTCGGCTGCTCCATCATCATCATCCTCATCACAACTGCTATTTACCAATCCTGTCAAGCACATTTTTTTAACCGAGTCAATTGTGGAGGACTTCTCATTGTTGTTGACTTTTGCACCATATATTGCATCGAAAGTATTCCAGATTTCCTGTGCATTTTCACAATGAGAAATGAAATTAAAATTATCTTGATTAATATGAGAATATAATATATGCATAGCAAGAGCATTAATCGAGATAATTTTATTATCTGTTATGTCACACCCATTTTCAATAATATCCCAACATTTAATATTAACAGATTTTAAATAAAATTCCATTTTCAATTTTCAATTCAAAAAATCTGTTCCATCGAAAATAGAAGGATAATATTGGAACGACCCTCAAAATTATCGTTAAAAGAAGCCATTTTAAAAATTCAAATTTTTAAAACAAAAAATTGGTTTTGTAAAAATCAATTTTTTTTTAAAAAAGGGCTTTTGTTCCTAGCTCCGATACCACTTGTAGGATCGATTTCACCCTAGAGGGGGAGTGAATAGGGTGATGGTATAAATTATAAAAATTAATTGCGGAAGCTTATAAAATATTTTCAACACAGAACACAGAACAATGGCAGCGCAGATAATAGCAGAATAATAAATGCAGAAATAGAACGACACAGAATTTACCCAGCTTCGGCAAAACCCTGCCTATGTGCTGCCCCCAAGGTTTCTACAAGAAATTAGATAGTCCCTCGCTTACACACGTAAACTCGCGACACCCGCTATTGACTAAATCTAACTCTACGCTCAAAACCCTGCCACAACTCAGCCATTGATTTGCGAATTCTCAAGCTACGCCACGTAGCTTCTCCCCTAGTCACACGACTAGAAATTTAAAACGGTTTAAAAAGAAAATACAATTAAAAAACAATTTAAAACAAAATAACCCTATTTAAAAATTTAAAACCCTTAAAATAAAGGCCAGCCCCCTTTTATATTTTAACCCGTTCCTTTTAGTTTCTTCGTTCCTTTGCTTGTATAATGGTGGCCGTTCCTCTTGCAAATTTAGGGGTTCGTTCCATTTCCAGATTTAGGGTTTTCGAAGAGCCGACTTTTGTTCGATCGAATATATGTTTCCTCGTCGCTTGCTTTCTTCGATCGTTTGCCTCACTGTTTTGCTCACGGCTCTTGAATTGATCGAGTTCGATTACAATTTCGGTATGTACTTTATTCTTTTTTCTTTTCTGGATTTGGCTTGCTTGAACTCGATACCTAAATTTGCCGATGATGAATGGTTTATATATAGGTCGAATTCCTATATTTGCGTTCGTATATAATTGTTTGAATTCGTCAATTCTATGCTTTGGCCATTCGATTATCTTGTGGATGATGGTGATTTTCTCTGACTTATTCATAATCGTATATTTTTGATGCTTGATACCCACGGTTTTGAAATGGGGCTTTGAATTGCCGTGCTCATCACGGTGTTGATTTTTGACTTTGTCAATACTGCATACGCACTTGAATTTTTATCACTTGACTTCTGTATATTTTCACGACTTCGATGTTTAACCTAGTCAAATCCTTGATTACCCGAGACTTTGCTTGCGATTAACTCCTTGGCTGCCACAGTTGATTTTCATTCGACTTTGGTTGTAATTGCATACGCACTTGATTTTACTTTCAATATACATCCATGAATTCTCTTGTTGACTTCCTGTAGTTGCATTCATTTACTTGCTATCGTAGATGTTGCACTGCATCACCACTGTTCTTTGCATTTGTACATATGAATGTGCTCACTGTTGTTTGTACCTATGCATATATGTTTACTGTTCGAGTTCATTCTTCAGTTGATTCACTGATGCATTGCCTTTGTGGTCTTCACTGTGTTCATGCACTTTGGCTTCTCTTTGGTCATGGCTGATCTGTTGTTCAGTTTGCATCATGCTTTTGTGCATTTGGACTGGGGTAGAATTCAGGTTGCAATTTTGTTTCATTGATGTTGTTTACGTCTGCATCTTGTGGTTGTGTAGCCTGGCCTGATCTTCATGTAGTTTGTTATATCATGTGCAGTTTGTACTTTGACATGCATGTGCACCTGATATTCACTGGTTCGTTTGTCTAGTGGCATTTGATCTTGCACTACTTGCATATCCACATACTTGCTGTGTTGTCATCATGTTGGTTTGGTTGTGCTGTAGTCCAATGCCCCCATTCCTTGTGTCTGGCCATTCTTTGTTGCCTTGAGTCTGTTGTAATGTGTACTTGGTCGAGTTTATTTGCATTCTTCAGTGTAGTTAGCTTGGTACATTCCTGTAGCTCCATCTTGACTTGGGCTGTTGATTCATCTCTCTGCATTTGGTCTGATTGCTTGTGGCATGCACGGCCATGCTTGTGAGTTTAAAGTCTGTATATGTCCACTTGATCGTCTGCACCACTGCTATGCTGCAGCTTGGTCTTGCCATTTGTATTTAGTTTATTGTGCCATTTGGTATGTTCATTTGAGTCAGTGGAGTTGTTTCATTTGAGTTGTAGCTTGATGGTTTTGTAGTTGTTTGTGTCAGTTGCATCGAGTTGTTTTGTATTGGTGCACTTCTGTTTGCTGTCATGTTGGTGGCATTGTACCTTAGCCTTGCTTGTGCATTGCCCCATACATATTGTCACTATTTAATATTGTTTGCATTGCAGTTGGTCTTGTATGGTTTTCTTCTGGTTTGTTCACTTCGGTCAGTTGCTTTGAACTGTTAAGAAAGGTTCGACATTGACTTGATTTTGTTGCTTGATTATGGTTTCTGACTTCACTTTAGTATTGCTCCATGTACACTTGTGTGCACCCCTTGTGTCCGAACCTTTGCACATATGATTCTCTGGTGCATTTGCCTTTGTTAGACTTTGGCCTTTGCTGGTTCATATGTTTTTAACATATTGCCGTGTTTTGTTTGTTTTGATTTTGGATGAGGCTAGTTATAGTTGACTTGACCATTTGCCCCTGTGTTGAATCCGGTTTCGTAACTCGGGTTTGACCTTGTGTTGAAGTCGATATTCTATTTATATTGCACCTGAGTTGAACCCGTCCTTTTATTTTGGGTTTGACCTTGTGCTCACCTGTCCCTGTAGCATTGTCAAGTGTATATCGGTGTGCACGGCCTTGTGGCATGTACAGTGATACACTGTGCATGTCACATTGTTCGTGTGTGATGAATTCAAATATAAATCATGACGAACAACCCAAATAACTGAGGCAAATAATATTTTCAAAAAACATATTTTATTTTATATTGCAAAAATATTTCTTTTTCAATTTTACTGCGTTGGTGAATATTTTTGTAGATTGGTCAGATGCTGGATTCTAACTGGAATGAAGTTGAAGATAAAATACGAGTTGAGTGAATGAGTGATGTGTAGTGAGGTTAAATGTAAATATGACATTGTGATGTATTTGTAATCAAAATTGTATATGTATAGTGAGAGCTTGAATTTGTACTATTCAAAATTGTAATAAATATTTGTTTGAATAATATTTCTGTTTGAATTCAAATTCTGTGTCATTTAATTTTATTCAGCAAATATTTATTTAATCTATGAAAAATAAAATAGTACATTAACAAATACATTTAAACGAATGTATATATGTTTATTATCATCAAACAAAAATCATATAAGCGCATATTCAACATGAATAGCATATAAATCTCATTTTCTCACAATCAATCATCCCAAAATCGATAATTCTCAAACTAGGCTTTCCAAATTTTCAAATTTGATTTTTTCCCAAAAATCAAAAGCCTTTCCTAAATCCATAGGTTTCAAAAATCTTTTCTCCAAAATCATTCTCATAAGATCCTTTATTTATATATAACCCTAAAAAATCTTTGGATCACTTCATACTTGTATAAATTCCCTTTTTAAAAACCTTTTCTTACGGCAAATAGATTCAACAAGGGGAAGTTTATCATATATATAACAAAGATATATAACTTCGTTTATTTCGAATCAAATGTTCTAATTTGATTACTCTTTTATAAAATTATTAACCATATTACTTTTCTTCAAAAAGTGAATCTTTAAACATAGAAATATCCATTTTCCCTTTAATTTCATCATTTTTTTTCAAAATATACCCTTCCATTTCAAATAATTTTACAGTTTTTATCCTCAAATTTCCAATATTTCTTTCATTCAACTCCATACGATGTACTCATATCATCCATACGCAATATCAATCTGATTGCTATAACATCCTTAATTTTATCAATTTAAATTAGTATTTTGTTTGAATTTTTGGAATTTAATTTGAAACTAATTTGAAAAGGTTCAAATCGAATAAAATAAGTGTTAAATTGTATGAATAAGATTTCAATTGAGTTTAAAATTAGAAATGATAAATATTTTTAAAATCATTTGTTTAAATTATATATATATGTGTGTGTGTGTGTGTGTGTGAGTAGATTTGAATTTGACTTTGAATTTAAATTTAAATTTTAAATAAATGCTTTAGTAAAATATTTGGATTCAAAACAATATATATGGGTAATTTATTTAATGTATAATTGGTTTAAATATTTTCTTTTAAATGTTATATTTTTAAATAAAAGATAAATGCATTTATAAAATAAGAAAGACAATTTTAATATATATATATATATATATATCATTTTTCTCATGTAAAGGACACATGGAGGATTAGTAACATATTAATTAACAAGTGTTTAAATTTTAATAAAAGAATTAACAAGTGTAATTCATGGAGGAAGAAATTTACAAGTGTCATCATATTGTTTTCATTTTTAAGAAATTTTTTAAAAATAAAATAGAAACTATATAACATCTTAAATCCCCTCTTTCTCATTTCTTTTATTCACCTTCAAGACCTAAGCAAATTTGAGAAAATAGATCAGAAAATTTATCAAAACAAACTCGCCTTTTCTCAAATTTTATAAAAGCAAGGATGTCTACTTCAACCTCGAGCAAAAAATTTAGGCCTGGGATTATATCAAAAAATAAAACAAAGATCTGGAGAAAACAGAGATTCAAGCTCATGGTCTATAAACAAATAACAAGCAAATTATCAATTCAATAATAAACATCAAATTTTCAGGTTCAAGATAAAAAGACTCGGTATAATCAATCAAGAAACATAAGACCACAGCGAGGCCAAACTCAGAAAAAGAAAAAAAGAAATCAATCTATCAAGCTTCTATCTCAAAGCTACAAGTGAGTAAACCTTGTGTGATTTAAGCTAAAATCTGTTATGGTGCATAATATTGGAGTTTGAATTGTGAATTTGAGTTTTCATGTATATATATACACCAGGAAATGAGGTGTGCATGTCTGTGCATATAAACCTGGATTCTATTCCAGGCTTGCAGGTCCAAAACCTGTTTTTAAATCCAAAAACTTTATCTCGAACCATTTTTAAGCTTTGAAATCTAAATAGAATATGTTTGCATGTTCATGCTTTAAGATTTGAAAATAAATATAAGAAAATTTAACTTAAGTTTCTCTGGAAAATTTTAAAAATACATTTAACCCAAATCATGCTGAAAATTTAACTATCATAATTCTTGATTTCAAGTATACGATTCGAAATGACTTTGAAATCAATGATTTTCAAAAGCAAAATCGTAATTTTTAATAATGCATCCTCTATGAAAAAAGATGATGAACTACGTTATCGTTTTCACCAAATTCTGGTGATCGGTGGAGCTTTGTTTCTCGAGATCGAAATCATGGCTTGTTGGGGGTCGTAGTTCATCAGAAAAATGTTCGTAAATTTTGTACATCGCTGTGGCGATGGCACTGCAAGGATTTAGGGTTTAAACCCATGCTTGAATGAAGTCGAGAATCCTGGTTGCTGCAACTTCATCGTCGCACCCAAGCTGATCACACCGGTGGCGATCGAAGCGTTAAAGACATGCGAAGCTTTCACCATAGATGTGTGGTCTCTCATGGCTTGGGGAGTGGGAGCGAGGCATTTCTGTGGCGATCAATTTTGTCCCAGATATGGTCGTATAGCTCAATCGATTATTCGTCGTCGATCAGGGGATCTGTGTGGCTTGATGATGCGGGGTGGTTGTCATTGACTTGCGAAGGGTCGTAGCATCGACCAGAGACGATCAGACCGCCTGTACACGTGCACATGTTTTAGGTGGTATCAGTAATATTGAGTTTGGAAAGAAGGAGGCAATCTCGAAGTGGCCTTCGGGGAAGCACGTCATTGGCTTGGGTAATTGTTCGAGTATTTTTTACATTTTAACGGGTTGTAAAACTTAAGCAAAAATTCTAAGTTTTTAAAATGAATAATTAGGGCTATCTCGGGGACGACTCGAAGCAGATGGTTCTTTAACTCGGGCAATAATCGAGTGCATCTCGGGTTTGAAAATGTAAATCAGTTTTCACTTTGAAATGAAATTCAAACTTTCAAACATTTTATCCATGCTTTCAAACAATGGTTTTTATTTTAAGTTTGAATTAATTAAGGGTTTCTGTTAGATGTTTGTAAAATAATCTATTTAATTTGTAATTAATTATTTTGAATAAATAAAGTAATCAAGAGTAAAATTAAGATGAAATATTGATTTTTAAATTCTTAATTTACCTTAATCTCTTATGATAATGATGATTAACTATAAGGTTTATTAATTAAAGATTTTGGAATAATTAAATGATTAATTGACATAAATAAATTATAATCACTTAATTAATAAAAGAATAATTAATTAAAGGTTAATTAAATATATAATTAAGATTAATTTATTATTATATTTAAGTTAATTAATAATTAAATATTAATTAATTAAAATAATTAATTAAGGAACAATTAATTAATGAAAGTAATTAAGGATTAATTAATTAATAATTAAGGGCTAATTAATTTATAATTGAGAATAATTAATCATTAATTAAGGTTAATTAATGAAAATAATTATGTGATTAATTAATTATAATCACCCGATTAATTCATCTTAATTATAGATGATTGATTATTATTGAATGATTTGCATTGATTGATGTCTCTGATATGTGATTGTGATCTGTGTGATATAAATTACTTTGTGCTGAGCTGTGATATATGTGATTTGTTTCTATGTAAATGTGAAAACCCATTAGCCGTAAATCAGAATTTGAATTTCGATGCGACAAGGTGTCGGATTCCAGTTGGTTATCCGAAACCCACATCGAACCCTGAAATTGAATCTTTGCGATTAATACATCCACGTGTTTTTAAATTGAGCACTCACTATTCGGCTTAGCCGGGAGAGGACCATTGTGTCGTATAACCCATTTCGAATAGTGATACGACGAAATGGATAGAATTTGAAGACTGTGGTGAAGACTGGGCGTCTACGAGAACGATAGGATAACCTGTCGAATGGCTCTGCACTGAGTTGCTCCAGTATAGATGTCTACATATGTGATGGGGAGTCTGATCGGGATTGTGGATGCCCGGATTGCAAGGGCTTCTTCGGAAATGCCTTTGGTTCTGTTCGAACCCGGAACAAACTTGTATGGTTGTATCTCTAACATTACACTTTGAGATATAAAGCAGATTTCTTTCAACTACATTTCTAATGGTGGCAGAGAATTTATTCTCTTAGCTTAACACCCTTCTCTGAGACGTACGAGCTCAGAGGTTATGTGGTTGAAGGTTATCAATGATATACTCCCAATTTGGTAATGAGGCATGCTAAGTGCTGTTGTGTGTTGCTGATCATTTGTTTATCAAAGCAAGGCTTTTGTGTAAAGAGTAGCTTTGTGGACGAGACCTCATCGGACCTCACACCTCGAAAATGGTCAAAACAGGAAAGATGCAGCAAGGTTAAGAGGGTCGCGCCCTTTAGGGTACATTTATGTCCTTTTGGAAAAAGGTAGTATCACGGTATGGAGCTCAGATACTTAACCAATGTTTTTGCTACAAATTCATTACTTTATGGTTGTTGCTTTGTGGTGGAGGCCCTCGGATAAAGGTAGCAAACGACCGGGGGATAGCATACTCATGTAGTAGTTACCTAGTTACAGAGGTAACCCGGCCTTGTGTTGGCGGAGATTTGGTTAAGTTCTCGGGACATCCCTCCAGAGGCGTACCCATGTGGCATAGGAAGTTCCTTAGCCTGACCATTTGTTGGAAATCCAATCACCAATATGCGCCCAGTATGGTTTTAGTTGTATAACTTGCCATTTACTTATGGTGGTCACCACTGTTTAGATTGTAGTTATAGTAGGCATAGTACAAAATGTCTATGCTGGCTAAGATTAATATGATACTTAATGTTTTTCTACACTATGCACTAATAATAATACTAAAAGAATTTTCTCGTATCAAGCATATTTGACTATCATAAGAAGAAATCTTCTCTAATTCTACGATTGCATTATGTGTGTGGCGGGAGGTCTTATAGTAGTTTCATTTCCCAAAAGCATATCGATTTTCTTTTATAAACTATTTTTTTTTGTACAAACAACCATTTTTCTACTCATACCAGTCTCATGACTAACCTGGAGTATATTGTTCCCTTCCTAAACTCCGGGTGCCCATAATTTCCACACGGCTAGCCTAGAAGCAGGTTATCCGAGTTTTGGAGTTGGCTTGGAATCTTTTGAAGTCTTTTGGTTTGGATATCTTTTGAAGTGTTGGAGTTTGAAGACCTTATTGAAGTAGAAGTATGTTGGAACCTTTTAAAGACTTTATTGCTGTTCCGTTGTGAAGTTGTTATCATTCTGTTGTTATATCAATCTATAGCACTCTAATGTTAGTGATAATTGTTGTAATCAAATATTGTGATGATGTTGTATCTGCATGTTGGTCAATGATATTCATTTTGTTTTCGCTGTTTATATTCATTTAATGTTGTTATAAGCTCCATCCGAACTGGAGTTCGACGTTCGAATCTCCGGTAGTCGAATACAAGTGAGGTATTTGATGTCGATTTTCAAACGCTGGATTTCAGGTCGTGACAAGTGGTATCAGAGCTAAAGGTTGAGTAAGAACTTTAGCTACGGAGTATAACACATTAGGTGGCTTATTAGAGATAGGGTGAAGTATACCCTAGAATGAGTATAACCCGAGAGACCAAAACTCTAAATTTTCTTAGTCTATTTCTTTTAACTGTTGATATTCCTTAAGATATCTCATCCGTATATCTAAATCAAGTTTTCTTACTAATTACAGATAGTAAGAATGAGCGGCTGAAGAGGAAGAGCTAGGGGTCGGGGAAATGCCACTTCAACTGGTCAAGTCTCCGCAACAGCAGAAGCAACTTTATCTACTCAAACTCAGCCGAATCTGGCTGATCTATATAAAAGCTTCTCGAGACTTGGTGGTAAGCCGTTCACCGACAAGGAGTCTATTATTGATGCTCAAGCCTAGATCAGATAACATGAAAGAATTTTTAAAGGGCTAAAGTTGGGATGATGATGAAATGCGACTAATAACTTCTTGGCAGCTCCAAGAAGAAGCCCTAGCATGTGGGAGACAGTTATTGTAGATGAGCCAAAAGATGAATTCACGTGGGAATGATTTAAAGAAGTATTTGAGAAATGCTATATGTCATCGACTAGTATTTCCCAAATGTACCAGGAATTTATGGATTTGAAGCAGGGGAGTTTATCATTTGAGGAGCACTTGAACAAATTTAAAGAATTGTCTCGTTTCGGTCTAGAGTTGGTAAAACGGCCTCTAAGGAAAAATGAAAGATTCATTCGTAGGATGAATAAGAAATTCCATGAAAGAATGACTGCTCATGTTAAAGAATCTTTTTCTGATCTGATCGATATGGTGTATAGATATGCTACCCTGGATATGCAAGAAGCCCCGGAGGAAAAGGGAAATACAAGCAATCCAAATTGGAAAAAAAGAATGTTCGAAGGCAAGAAACCATGGAAGGAAAGGAGAAGAAGAAGAATAATCAAGAGGATAAGGAAAAAGGTGTTACTTGTTTTAATTGTTTGGAAAAAGGCCATTACTCTAGCAGATGTACAAAGCCTAAGTAACAAGTAAATCAATCTGTACAAGCAAAACCCAGGAAATGTTATTACTATCAAAAACCGGGACACAAAGTTAAAGACTGCCCAACAATGAAGCAAGCTCAGACAGCAAAGGTGTACACAGTCAAAGATAAATCTGCAACCTCCAAAGCATATAAAGGAAAAGGAGTTCTGGAAGGTAACCTTACTATTTATGATAGAATTATTAGAGTTTTGTTTGACACGGGCGCTACACATTGTTTTATCTCTCAACAAGCCGTAAATGAATTAAATCTTGAATCTGAATTTGTCAACGAGCCCATTTGCGTAAAGAATTCAACTGGTGGCCCTGAGAACCATTGTCTACGATATAGAGACGTTCCTATCTCATAATATTGTTACCAATTCCATATCTGTCTCTTTGCCCTTGATTTTAATGAATTTGAAATCATACTAGGAATGGATTGCCTAATGAAATACGAAGCCAAATTAGATTGTAACAATCGATTGATTTCGATCAAAACCAGATTTGGAGATTTCATTGAGATTTCTTGTGAGGATCCGAGTCCTAAAAGAGATGAGTTGATGTATAACTTCGGTTATTTCGAACCTAGTCTGGAGTCCATACCCATTGTCCAAGAATTTCTAGACGTGTTTGAGGAAGTAAAATCCTTACACCCACATAGAGAAATAGAATTCAGAATTGAGTTAGTACCTAATGTTGTCATGTCGTTCATGCAAGTCGTAGGATGACACCCAGGGGAAGAATTGAATTAGTCCAGCAAACCAGTGATTTGTTAGATAAAGGATTGATACGTCCTAGTGTTTCTAAATGGGGTTCAGATGTGGTGTGTGTAGCCAAATCTGAAGGATCCTTGAGATTGTGCGTGGACTACCGCGATCTCAATAAATTAACTCTCAAAAACAAATTTCCTTTACCTAGGATTGATGATCTGTTTGATCAACTTCACGGCGCTCGATTCTTTTCAAAGATGGATCTAGTCCGGGGATTCCATCAGCTATGAATTACCAAAGATTGTGTTCACTTGACTGCCTTTAGGGGTCCTGACATGTTATATGAATGGTTAGTCATGCCTTTTGGACTAACCAATGCTCCAGCATACTTCGTAGATTTAATGACCCGTGTATCCCGAGAGGTGTTAAATAAATTTGTTCTTGTGTTTATTGATGATATCTTAATCTACTCCAAAACCGAAGAGGAGCATGCTGAGCATCTAAGAATTGTTTTGGAGATATTGAGGAAGAATATTCTGTTCGCCACATTTTTCAAATGCCATTTTTAGGTCAAAGAAGTCAAATTTCTCGGCCATATTGTTAATGAAGAGGGAATTTCTGTTGATCCGGGCAAGATTTCCGCTATTCTTGACTGGAAGCGACCCACAACTCCGAAAGAACTTTGAAGTTTTCTGGGTTTAGCAGGATATTACCGAAAGTTTTTTCAGGATTTTTCTAAGATAGCTAGTCCATTGAATAAGCTAACAATGAAGAATGCTAAATTCGATTGGACTCCAAAATATGATGAAGCTTTCTAGGAGTTAAAAAGGAGATTGACTACTGCTCCTGTTCTCGCTATTATAAATGGGAACCAAGGCTTATCTGTCTATACTGATGCTTGTGGTGATGGTTTGGGTGTGGTACTAATACATAATGGGAAGGTAATTGCCTATGCAAGTAGACAATTACATCCACATGAGAGAAACTACCCAACCCATGATTTGGAACTCTTAGCTGTTATTTTCACTTTGAAAATTTGGCAACACTATCTTCTGGGTAAGAACCTCTTTCAGCTTTCCTGACGATTCAAGAAATTTAATTTAACTTAATAAATATACTTGATGAACTCTCTTTGTTTTAGGTGAAAAATTCGAATTATTTACCGACCACAAATCCCTGAAATATCTCTTCACCCAGAAAGATTTAAATCTACGACAACAACGTTGGTTGGAATTTCTGGCATCCTATGAACTAGATATTCTGTTTACACCCGGAAAAGCTAATGTAGTTGTCGATGCTTTGAGTAGAAAGCATGCAATTCTTGCCCATCTTGTTATCGCTCCTACTCTTCTTAAGAGGATTGCAAGAAAGCACAAAGAAGATGAGTTTCTTCGAGGAATTTATAAAAGAATATGCCAAGGTGAAGATACTAGTTTTGAGGTTGATAATAGAGGAGTTATAAGACTGAAAGACATGATCTGTGTCCCAGACATCCCCGATCTAAAACGAGAAGTTTTGGACGAGTGTCACAAGTCTAAACTCAGTATCCATCCAGGAGTTAATAAGACGTATAGAGATATCAAAAGAACTTTCTGGTGGAAGACAATGAAAAGGGATATATCTATATATGTGAGTCGTTGTGCTACTTGTCAACAAATCAAAAGTGATCAGATGAAAATGGCGGGTTTACTCCAGCCTTTGTAGGTACCCAAGTGGAAATGGGATCAAGTATCGATGGATTTAATCGATGGGTTGCCCCGCATTCGAAAGGGGAATGAAGCAATTTGGGTTATGGTGGACCATTTGACTAAGACAGCCCACTTTATACCGGTGAAATCTGCCTGCACAACAGCAAGTTTAGTTGAATTACCCAGCAGTATAATGAGTGATCGTGATTCAATCTTCACTAGTAGATTTTGGGAGGCATTTCAAGCCGCATTGGGAACCAAACAGAACTTCAATACTGCTTATCACCTACGGTCTGATGGGCAGACTGAAAAGATAAACCAAATCTTAAAAGACCTATTGCGTGCTTGTATACTTGACTTTGGTGGTTCTCGGGGGGACCATTTACATCTAGTCGAATTCTCATACAACAATAGGTATCAGGCCAGTATCGAAATGGCTCCTTTTGAAGCTTTATATGGTCGTCCGTGTCGATCACCTGCATGCTGGATCGAGTCAGGTGATAGACTCATCCTTGGACCAGATATAATTAAGGAAGCAACAGAGAAAGTTGATTTTATACGAAAGAAATTGAAAACGGCTCAAAGTCGTCAGAAGTGTTATGCTAATCGCAGAAGGAGAGATTTGGAATTCTAGGTTGGAGATTCTGTTTTCTTAAACGTATCTCCAATACGTGGTGTGTTAAGGTTTGGAAAGATGGGTAAGTTGGCGCCATGATATATTGGTCCTTTAGCCTATCAAGTGCAGCTGTCCAGCTGGTTATCTGGCATACACGATGTATTTCACGTTTCACATCTTCGAAAAAATGTGCACGATCCAGATAGTATCATTGAAGAAGCTGCTCAGTAGGATTTGGAGATCACACCAAATCTGGCGGTTAAAAGAGAACTAATAAAGATCATTGATCGTGATGGAAAGCGGCTGAGGAACAAAATTGTGAAACTGGTTAAAGTGCAATGGAGTGGCAATCCAAACGACTGTACTTGGGAAACAGAGGATAGCATGCAAAATTCCTATCCCAATTGTAGAGTGGATATTCCAGCTTAATCTAGTAAGCCATTTTCTATCTTTTTCTATATTCGTATATTCTTTGTTATCTTTCCCTTTCCTTCAAATTTCGAGGACGAAATTTTCTTAAGGCGGGGAAATCAGTAACATCCCAAATTTTATCAATTTAAATTGGTATTTTTTTGAATTTTTGGAATTTAATTTGAAATTAATTTGAAAAGGTTCAAATCAAGTAAAATAAGTGTTAAATAGTATGAATAAGATTTCAATTGAGTTTAAAATTTGAGATAATAAATATTTTTAAAATAATTTGAATTTAAATTATATATATATGTGCATATGAGTAGATTTAAATTTGACTTTGAATTTAAATTTAAATTTCAAATAAACGCTTTAGTAAAATATTTTGGATTTAAAACAATATATATAGGTAATTTATTTAATGTATAATTGGTCTAAAATATTTTCTTTTAAATTTTATATTTTTAAATAAAAGAGAAATGCATTTATAAAATAAGAAAAAAGTTTAATATATATATATATATATATATATATATATATATATATATATATATCATTTTTCTCATGCAAAGGACACATGGAGGATTAGTAACATATTAATTAGCAGGTGTTTAAATTTTAATAAATGAATTAACAAGTGTAATTCATGAAGGAAGAAATTTACAAGTGTCATCATGTTGTTTTCATTTTTAAAAAAGTTTATAAAAAGAAAATAGAAACTATAAACCCCCTCTTTCTCATTTCTATTATTCACCTTCAAGACTTAAGAAAATCTGAGAAAATAGAACAGAAAATTTATCAAAACAAACTCAACTTTTTGTCAAATTTTAAACAAGCAAGGATTTCAACTTCAACCTCAAGCAAAGAATTTAAAGCCTGGGATTATATCAAACAGTAAAACAAAGATCTGGAGAAAACAGAGATTCAAGCTCAAGGTCTATAAACAAATAGCAAGCAAATTATCAATTCAATAATCAACATCAAATTTTCAAGTTCAAGATCAAAAGACTCTGTACAATCAATCAAGAAACAGAAGATCACAACCAGGCCGAACTCAGAAAAAAAGAAATCAATCTGTCGAGCCTCTATCTCAAAGCTACAGGTGAGTAAACCCTGTGTTATTTAAGCTATAATATGTTGTGGTGCATAATATTGGAGTTTGAATTATGAATTTGAGTTTGCACGTATATATACACACACACCTGGAAATGAGGCGTGCATGTCTGTGCACATAAACCTGGATTTTGTACCAGCTTGAAGGTCCAAAACCTATTTTTAAATCCAAAAACTTTATCTCGAACCATTTTTAAGCTTAGAAATCTAAATAGAACATGTTTATATGTTCATGCTTTAAGATTTAAAAATAAATGTAAGAAAATTTAACTTAAGTTTCTTTGGAAGATTTTAAAAATACAGTTAACCCAAATCATGCTGAAAATTTAACTATCATAATTCTTGATTTCAAGTATATGATTCGAAATGACTTCAAAATGAATGATTTTTAAAAGCAAAATCATAATTTTTAATAATGTATCCTCTGTGAAAAATGAGGATGAACGGCATTGTAGTTTTCACCAAATTCTGGTGATCGCTGGAGCTTTGGTTCTCAAGATCGAAGTCATGGCTTGCTGGGGGGTCGTAGTTCATCAGAAAAATGTTCGTAAAATTTATACATCGCTGTGGCGATGGCACGGCAAGGATTTAGGGTTTAAACCCATACTTGAACGAAGTCGAGAATCCCGGGTGTTGCAACTTCATCGTCGCACCGGAGTTGATCGCACCGGTGGCGATCGAAGCATTGAAGACAGGTGAAGCTTTCACCGTAGATGCGTGGTCTCTGATGGCTTGGGGAGTCGGAGCAAGGCATTTCTATGGCGATCATTTTTGTTCCAAATATGGCCATATAGCTCGATCGAGTATTCGTCGTCGATCTGGGGATCTGGGTGGGTTGATGATATAGGGTGGTTGTCATTGACTTGCCAAGGGTCGTAGCATCGACCAGAGACGATCGAACCACCTGTACACGTGCACATCTGTTAGGAGGTATTAGTAATATTGAGTTTGGGAAGAAGGAGGAAATCTCGAGGTGGCCTTCGGGGAAGCACGTTATTGGCTTGGGTAATTGTTCGAGTATATTTTACGTTTTACCGGGTTGTAAAACTTAAGCAAAAATTCTAAGTTTTTAAAATGAATAATTGGGGTTATCTCGGGGACTACTCGAAGCAGATGGTTCTTTAACTTGGGAAATACTCGAGTGCGTCTCGGGTTTGAAAATGTAAATAAGTTTTCACTTTGAAATGAAATTCAAACTTTCAAACATTTTATCCATGCTTTCAAACAATGGTTTTGATTTTAAGTTTGAATTAATTAAGGGTTTCTGTAAGATGTTTTTAAAGTATTCTACTTAATTTTGTAATTAATTATTTTAAATGAATAATGTAATCAAGAGTAAAATTAAGATGAAATATTGATTTTTAAATTCTTAATTTACCTTAATCTCTTATGATAATAATGATTAACCATAAGGTTTATTAATTAAAGATTTTGGAATAATTAAATGATTAATTAAGATAAATAATTTATAATTATTCAATTAATAAAAGAATAATTAATTAAAGGTTAATTAAATATATAATTAATATTAATTAATTATTATTTTTAAGTTAATTAATAATTAAAGATTAATTAATTAAAGTAATTAATTAAGGGACAATTAATTAATGAAAGTAATTAAGGATTAATTAATAATTAAGGATTAATTAATTACTAATTGAGGGCTAATTAATTTATAATTAGAGATAATTAATCATTAATTATGGTTAATTAATGAAAATAATTATGTGATTAATTAATTATAATTATTCGATTAATTCATCTTAATAATAGATGATTGATTATTATTGAATGCTTTGCATTGATTGATGTCTCTGATATGTGATTTTGATATGTGTGATATAAATTACTTTGTGCTGAACTATGATATCTATGATTTGTTTCTGTGTAAATGTGAAAACCCATTAGCCGTAAAATGTCATTTGAATTTCGATGCGATAAGGAGTCGGATTCCAGTTGGTTATCCGAAACCCACATCGAACCCTGACGGTGAATCTTTGTGATTGTTATATCCACTATTCGGTTTAGCCGAGAGAGGACGTTTGTGTCGTATAACCCATTTCGAATATTGATACGATGAAATGGATAGCATTTGAAGACGGTAGTGAAGACCAGGTGTCTTCGATAACGATAGTGTAATAACTAGATTAACCCTAGAGGGAGGGGGGGTGAATAGGGTTATAGCAAATTTTCTCGAATTAAACACAGAAACAAACTGCAGAAATAAATATGCTGAAAAGTAAATCACACACAAAATTTACCCAGCTTCGGCAATGCCTGCCTACTGTTGCATTCCCAGATTTTTATTAGAATTAAACAGTATCCCGCTTACAAACACTCTACTAGACTCGCAAACATTTGCTCCCGCTCACAAACACTCTACTAGACTCGCACACCCTGCTCCACCTGTAGAGTTTCGCTTACTCACAAACTCTGCTCCCGCCTATAGAGTTTTGCAAACTCGCACACCCTGCTCACTGAACTAATTCTAACTAGACAATCTGACACTACCTACTCCCTAGGTGGTGATTTACCAAGTTTTGATTTGAAAAATAAAAACAACAATTAAAAGAAAAATAACACTTAAACCCTAATTAAAAGATTAAACTTAAGCCTTTAATAATAAAACAAGGCCGGCCCTATTTTCTTATCCTCTTTATTTTAGCCAGGTTCTTCTTGCTCGTTCCTCTTTGAGATGGCGACTTGTTCTTCTCTGCAACTAAATTAGGGCTTCGGTTCTTTTGCTCCTTGCTTCCAAAAATTAGGGTTGTGAAATAAGCAGCCGATAGTTGCTCGATCGTATGATTGATTTGGCTCCTCTCTATATCGATCGATTATTTCTCTGAGTTGCTCAATGCTGCTTGATCAAGTTCGACGTTTGCGATTTCGGTATGTAATTTATCCTTTTGCTTTACTGGGTTGATGCTTGAACTCGATGCCTAAATTTGCCGATGATGAATGGTTTATATATAGGTCGAATTCCTATATTTGCATTCATATATAATTGTTTGAATTCGTTAATTCTGTGCTTTGGCCATTCGATTATCGTGTGGATGATGGTGATTTTCTCTGATTTGTTCATAATCGTATATTTCTGATGCTTGATACGCACGGTTTTGAATTGCGGCTTTGAATTGTCGTGCTCATCACGGTGTTGATTTTTGACTTTGTCAATACTGCATACGCACTTGAATTTTTATCACTTGACTTCTGTATATTTTCACGACTTTGATGTTTAACCTAGTCAAATCCTTAATTACCCACAACTTTGCTTGCGATTAACTCCTTGGCTGCCACAGTTGATTTTCATTCGACTTTGGTTGTAATTGCATACGCACTTGATTTTACTTTTAGTATACATTCATGAATTCTCTTGTTGACTTCCTGTAGTTGCATTCATTGGTCATTCTGGCCTTGAACCTGTACTTGTAGTTGTTCAACCTGGTTTGCCTAGATTGTTATTGAGTTGATGTACTTGGATATTTGCAGTTGGTATTTGAATTTCAGTTTTGTTCATTGGTCTTGATACTTGCAGTTGTATCGCTTGATATTCATTCCTGTAGTTTGCATTCATGTACTTGCTGTCGTAGATGTTGCACCGCATCACCATTGTTCTTTGCATTTGTACATATGAATGTGCTCACTGTTGTTTGTACCTGTGCATATATGTTTACTGTTCGAGTTCATTCTTCAGTTGATTCACTGATGCATTGCCTTTGTGGTCTTCACTGTGTTCATGCACTTTGGCTTCTCTTTGGTCATGGCTGATCTGTTGTTCAGCTTGCATCATGCTTTTGTGCATTTGGACTTTTGTCGACCCTATGAATTATGTATCTTGACCATTTCATTTGATTTATCACCTGTGTTAAATCCAGCTTGAGGCTCGGGTTTGACCTTGTGTTGAAGTCAAGATTTTATTTTTATTGCACCTGAGTTGAACCCGGCTTCTCATTTGGGTTTGACCTGTGCTCACCTGTCCCTGTAAATCAATCAAGTGTATATCGGTGTGCACGGCCTTGTGGCATGTACAGTGATACACTATGCATGTCACATTGTTCGTGTGTGATGAATTCAAATGTGAATGATGACGAACAACCCAAATAACTGAGGCAAATTATATTTTCAAAAGTCATGTTTCATTTTATATTGCAAAAATATTTATTTTTCAATTTTACTGCGTTAGTGAATATTTTTGCAGATTGCTCAGATGCTGGATTCAAACTGGAATGCAGTTGAAGACAAAATACGAGTGTGAGTGATATGTAGTGAGGAAATTATGTAAACTGAATTGTGATGTAATCAAAAATGTATATGTATAGTGAGAGCTTGAATTTGTACTATTCAAGATTGTAATAAATATTTGTTTGAATAAAATTTCTGTTTGAATTCAAAATCTGTGTAACTTGTTCTGTTTGAATTCAAATTCAAATTTTGTGTAATTTATTTTATTCAACAAATATTTACTTAATCTATGAAAAACAAAATAGTACATCACCAAATACATTTAAATGAATATATATATGTTTATTATCATCAAACAAAAACATATAAGCGCATATTCATACAATCTCCCCGTTTTGATGATAACAAACATATATTTAAGAGTTTGACCGTGTTAAATGTATTTGACCAATTATATACACTAATTGCTCCCCCTATTTAACCTCTCTACATGATGCTCCCCCTACATATATGCATAGAAATAGAAATATTCAAATAAACCTAGATGCAAATGGAAAATTATTTGACCTTTGCTTGATTCTATTTGACAAAATCTTAACTTTTCTCTCCTCCTTTTGTTATCAGCAAAAGAATAATAGTGTGAGAGAAAAATAGAGATAAAGTGATCGATATTAATCCAACATTAAACTCAAATTGAATATAAATATTAAACTTCAATAAGAATCAAACAAAAACCATAACTACCCTTGTTAGGCGCATATTCCACTTTTAGAAATGACGGATATGATGTTCATATAAAATCATACAGTTGAATCTTCTTGTGGTACATTTATATCAGGAATTTGAATATCTACTAATCATGCATAACCGTTAGGACTTTTAAATGAGATTAGTAGTATTCCAATTTAATTTTAAAAATGAAATCAAGTATCTTCTAACCACGCATTACCGTGAGGACTTTTAAATGGGATTAGAATCAACTTGTCTATTTAATCAATTAATTTTGATATGCGTTCCATACATGCATAACCGTAAGGACTTTTAAATGAGCATGGAAGCACATTATCAAAAATCCAAGTAATTCACCCATGCATAACCGTGAGGACTTTTAAATGAGAGTGAATACTTCGGATATTTATTTATTTTTACAAAAAAAATGTTGCTTGAAAAACAAATGATTCCTGATTATAGTACCACATATCGACAAACCATATTTAAGATTTGATAAACAATGGTCGATAGAAATATGATAGATATAGAAATGGTCATGGAATCTTTACCCAACAAAAAGTTTTATAATTTTTGTTTTAATTTCTAAATAAATTTTCCAAATATACTCTCTTGAGTAACGTATGTTTAAATATCAACACTTATCACTTTTTCCAATCACTATTTATCTTTTCGATAATTATTAGGAAGTTAGATTAGTCAAAATTTGTCATTTACAATCAAATTAAAATGACTAATATGAAAATATGGTCAAAAATGATTTTCTCGAAGGGGTTATATGAGAAAATAATTTCTGCTGTTTGAAAATTATTTGAAATGAAAAATATGCAGATATTTTCTTTGAAAAACGATGCAGCAAATGAATGTTTCAAAAATTAATCACGTTCCACTAGTAATTTTTCTATCAACTAGATTACCAGTGTAATCTGCATCTGAATTTCTTTTTCACTCAAAATATCACTAACTGTAAATTGATAAACCAGACCATGAAGTGTGCATCAAAAATTTCAAACTCAATTTTAGCAACAATTTAAATGACATACTTCGAATTTGAATTGAAGCCATGTAAACAATCAGAAAAAGAGAATATAGAGTTAGCCGAATTATGACCAAATGTATCCACCAAAACACAATGTTTAATCCAAACAAATATGTATGAAGTAATTCGAAGAATAGTGATTTTGGTATAAATGTGATTGGCTAATTATGTAGAACAAGTCAGAATCAAAATCATCATCACACCATTATCACAATTTTGGCTGATTTAATTCAGAATATGGTGCAGATTATCACATTTAATTTATCGATCAAATATACCTTCACCTGTTTTACCTTTACGATAATTTCTCGTGATTGCCCATTGTGATTCTGTCACCTTTATACTAGGCTAAGGAACTTTTCTTTGTTGCCCGTTGTGTTTCTGGAACAGCCAAAAATCCAGAAAACATTGTTGTTGTTCCTTAGCCTGCCACCATACCTACACGGAGAAAGATTTTTGTGACCTATTTATAGGTCCAAGATTGTTAGTGGCAGAAGCACTATGAATAAACAAACCTTTTGGAACCCAAACTTGTTTAGTCCTTTTATTTTTGTTCCAATAGACATGAAATTTGTTTGTAGAATTTTTAGGAACCCAAACTTGTACAAATTTTGTGTTCTTGTTCCTATGACTACAATTTTCAGCACGATGTCCAATTATTTCACATCTATCAAAGACACTCTTACCTTTTGCATTATCCTCAACTTGTGTTTTCCCAAAACCTAGTCCCTTTCTGTTGTTAGCAAAAATTTGATTTCCCAATAGCATGTTGAAAGATTTTTCGCCTCTTGAAAAGTTATTCAGAGATTTCTCAAGATTTTGGACTTTGGTTTTTAGCGTTGTGTTTTCAGTTACAAGTGAGGTGCATCGATTTATAAAATCCTTTTTCCTAGTGTCGATGGTTTCCTTAAGACTCAAGTTTTCTTTTTCAAGATTCTCAAAGCTATTCTTAAGTCTTGTCAGTTCTGAATCTAAAATTTTACATTTTTTACATTCTAGGTTTTGAATATTATCGAGTTCAGTTTCTAACCTAAAATTTTCACGAGCAAGTTCTCTCCTATCAGATTTCAGTTTTTCAATTTTAGATTCAAGAGCATCAACTACTTTAGTGGGATCAAGACAAATAAAAACAAGATCTCTATAGGAATACTCACCTGCCTCACTAGATTCCTCGGAGCTTACTTCTGATTCTGATTTTGCCATACAACATAAGTTAGCCTCCTCTGAGCTGCTATCCCAAACTTCCTCTCCTTCTTCATCATCCTAAGTCGCTGCAAAGACCTTCTTCGTCTTTTTCTTTCCTCGATTATTTTTGAGAAGTGGGCATTCTTGTTTGAAGTGGCCAGACTTGTTGCAGTTATAGCACGTCAATTCATTATCAGAATTGTTAGACTCTCTTGACCTATTACCAGAAGTTTTCTTCTTGCGTGGCTTGAATCTTGACCATTTTCTAAGATTATTGACAGCCATTGCAAGCTCTTCAATTTGATCTTCTCCTTCCTCATCGCTATCTTGTTTGCTCTTTAAGGCAATCGTCTTCTTCTTTGGTTCGGGGTTGTTGCGTTATTCCTTTGCTTTTAGCTCAAGCTCATATGTCATCAAGTTACCGATCAACTCCTCCATGCTTAGTTTACTCAAATCTTTCGATTCTTGGATTGCCGTGACTTTTGCCTCAAAGTTCATTGGTAAAACTCGTAGCACCTTCCTCACAAGCTCTACCTCAGTGAATACCTTCCCAAGCGCTCTAGCGTTGTATACCAAAGTTGAAAAGCGTCCAAACATGCCCTTTATGCTCTCGCCTTTGTCCATCACAAAGTTCTCGTATTCATTGCTGAATAGGGCTACACGAGACTCCTTGACTTGAGAAGTTCCTACGTGTGTCACCTCCAAAGTGTGCCAAATTTCCAGTGCTGTTGTACAATGAGAAATTCTATTAAATTCATTTTTATTAAGAGCACAGATCAAAGCGTTCATTGCTTTGGCATTTGTAGTTTTTAATTGCTTATCGTTAGCATCCCACTTATCCTTAGGTTTAGGAATCTCAGTATCACCATCAATTATAGTGGGAGGTTTATAACCAGTTTGAATAATATCCCAAACATCATAATCAACAGAACTAAGATATATACCCATCCTAATTTTCCAATAAGCATAATCATTCCCATTAAACATGGGTGGCCTAACAATAGATTGCCCCTCAGAAAAAGCATTATTTGATGAATTCATGACTCTAGAGTTAAATAAAAATACCGTGCTCTGATACCACTTGTAGGATCTAGATTAACCCTAGAGGGGGGGTGAATAGGGTTATAGCAAATTTTCTCGAATTAAACACAGAAACAAACTGCAAAAATAAATATGCTGAAAAGTGAATCACACACAAAATTTACCCAGCTTCGGTAACCCCTGCCTGCTGCTGCATTCCCAGATTTCTATTAGAATTAAATAGTATCCCGCTTACAAACACTCTACTAGACTCGCAAACATTTGCTCCCGCTCACAAACACTCTACTAGACTCGCACACCCTGCTCCGCCGATAGAGTTTCGCTTACTCGCAAACTCTGCTCCCGCCTATAGAGTTTTGCAAACTCGCACACGCTGCTCACTGAACTAATTCTAACTAGACAATCTGACACTACCTACTTCCTAGGTGGTGATTTACCAAGTTTTGATTTGAAAAATAAAAACAACAATTAAAAGACAAATAACACTTAAACCCTAATTAAAAGATTAAACTTAAGCCTTTAATAATAAAACAAGGTCGACCCTATTTTCTTATCCTCTTTTTTTAGCCAGGTTCTTCTTGCTCGTTCCCTTTGAGATGGCGGCTTGTTCTTCTCTACAACTAAATTAGGGCTTCGGCTCTTTTGCTCCTTGCTTCCAAAAATTAGGGTTGTGAAATAAGCAGCCGATAGTTGCTCGATCGTATGATTGATTTGGCTCCTCTCTATATCGATCGATTATTTCTCTGAGTTGCTCACTGCTGCTTGATCGAGTTCGACGTTTGCGATTTCGGTATGTAATTTATCCTTTTACTTTACTGGGTTGATGCTTGAACTCGATGCCTAAATTTACCGATGATGAATGGTTTATATATAGGTCGAATTCCTATATTTGCGTTCGTATATAATTTTTTGAATTCGTCAATTCTGTGCTTTGGCCATTCGATTATCGTGTGGATGATGGTGATTTTCTCTGACTTGTTCATAATCATATATTTCTGATGCTTGATACCCACGGTTTTGAACTGCGGCTTTGAATTGCCGTGCTCATCACGGTGTTGATTTTTGACTTTGTCAATACTGCATACGCACTTGAATTTTTATCACTTGACTTCTGTATATTTTCACGACTTCGATGTTTAACCTAGTCAAATCCTTGATTACCCGTGACTTTGCTTGCGATTAACTCCTTGGCTGCCACAGTTGATTTTCATTCGACTTTGGTTGTAATTGCATACGCACTTGATTTTACTTTCAGTATATATTCATGAATTCTCTTGTTGACTTCCTGTAGTTGCATTCATTGTTCATTCTGGCCTTGAACCTGTACTTGTAGTTGTTCAACCTGGTTTGCCTAGATTGTTATTGAGTTGATGTACTTGGATATTTGCAGTTGGTATTTGAATTTCAGTTTTTTTCACTGGTCTTGATACTTGCAGTTGTATCGCTTGATTTCATTCCTGTAGTTTGCATTTATGTACTTGCTGTCGTAGATGTTGCATTGCATCACCACTGTTCTTTGCATTTGTACATATGAATGTGCTCATTGTTGTTTGTACCTGTGCATATATGTTTAATGTTCGAGTTCATTCTTTAGTTGATTCACTGATGCATTGCCTTTGTGGTCTTCACTGTGTTCATGCACTTTGGCTTCTCTTTGGTCATGGTTGATCTGTTGTTCAGTTTGCATCATGCTTTTGTGCATTTGGATTTTTGGTCGACCTTATGAATTATATATCTTGACCATTTCATTTGATTTATCACCTGTGTTGAATCCAGCTTGAGGCTCGAGTTTGACCTTGTGCTGAAGTCGAGATTTTATTTTTATTGCACCTGAGTTGAACCCGGCTTTTCATTTGGGTTTGACCTGTGCTCACCTGTCCCTGTAAATCAATCAAGTGTATATCGGTGTGCACGGCCTTGTGGAATGTACAGTGATACACTGTGCATGTCACATTGTTCGTGTGTGATGAATTCAAATGTGAATGATGACGAACAACCCAAATAACTGAGGCAAATTATATTTTCAAAAGTCATGTTTCATTTTATATTGCAAAAATATTTATTTTTCAAATTTACTGCGTTAGTGAATATTTTTGCCGATTGCTCAGATGCTGGATTCAAACTGGAATGCAGTTGAAGACAAAATACGAGTGTGAGTGATATGTAGTGAGGAAATTATGTAAACTAAATTGTGATGTAATCAAAAATGTATATGTATAGTGAGAGCTTGAATTTGTACTATTCAAGATTGTAATAAATATTTGTTTGAATAAAATTTCTGTTTGAATTCAAAATCTGTGTAACTTGTTCTGTTTGAATACAAATTCAAATTCTGTGTAATTTATTTTATTCAACAAATATTTATTTAATCTATGAAAAACAAAATAGTACATCACCAAATACATTTAAATGAATATATATATATATATATATATATATATATGTTTATTATCATCAAACAAAAACATATAAGCTCATATTCATACAGATAGGATAACCAGTCGAATGACTCTGCACTGATTTGCTCCGGTATAGAGATCTCCATATGTGATGGGGAGTCCGATCGGGATTGTGAATGCCCGGATTGTAAGGGCTTCTTCGGAAGTGCCTTCGGTTCTGTTCGAACCCGGAACAGACTTGTATGGTTGTATGTCTGACATTTCACTTTGAGATATAAATCAGATTTCTCTCAAATACATTTCTTTTGGTGGCGGAGAACTTATTCTTTTAGCTTAACACCCTTCTTTGAGACGTACGAGCTCAAAGGTAATGTAGTTGAAGGTTATCAATGATATACTCCCAATTTGATAATTTGGCATGCTTAGTGCTGCTGTGTTGTGCTGATCATTTATTGATCAAAGCAAGGCTTTTGTATAAAGCATAGCTTTATGGAAGAGACCTCATCAGACCTCACACCTCGAAAATGGTCGAAACAGGAAAGATGCGGCAAGGTTACGAGGGTCGCTCCCTTTAGGGTATGTCTATTTCCTTCTGGAAAAGGGTAGTATCAAGGTATGGAGCCCAGATACTTAACCTATGTTGTTTCTGCAGATTCATTACTTTGTGATTGTTGCTTTATGGTTGAGGGCCCTCGGATAAAGGTAGCAAACGACCGAGGGATAGCACACTCGTGTAGTAGTTACCTAGTTACAAGGGTAACCCGGCCTTATGTCGGCAGAGAGCTGGTTAAGTTCTCGGGACGTCCCTCCAGAGGGGTACCCATATGGCATAGGAAGTTCCTTAGCCTGACTATTTGCTGGAAATCAAATCACCAGTACGCGTCCAGTACGGTTTTAGTTGTATAACCTACCATTTACTTATGATTGTCACCACTGTTTAGATGGTAGCTATAGTAGGCATAGTACGAAATGTCTATGCTGGCTATGATTAATATTATACTTTTGAAAAGTTTTTCTACACTATGCACTTATAATAATATTAAAAGAATTTTCTCGTATCAAACATATTTGACTATCATAAGAAGAAATCTCCTCCAATTCTGCGATTGCATTGTGTGTGTGGCGGGAGGTCTTGTGGTAGTTTCATTTTTCAAAAGCATATCAATTTTCTTTTATAAACTGTTTTTTTGTACAAACAACTGTTTTTGTATACTCATACCAGTTCCATGACTAACCCGGAGTTTATTGTTCCCTTTCTAAACTCTGGGTGCCCATAATTTCCACACGGGTAGCCTAGATGCAAGTTATCCGTGTTTTGGAGCTGGCTTGGAATCTTTTGAAGTCTTTTAATTTGGATATATTTTGAAGTGTTGGAGTTTGAAGACCTTATTGAAGTAGAAGTATGTTGGAACCTTTTGAAGACTCTATTGTCGTTCCATTGTGAAGTTGTTATCATTCTGTTGTTATATCAATGTGTAGCACTCTGATGTTAGTGATAATTGTTGTAATCAAATATTGTGATAATGTTGTATCTGCATGTTGGTCAATGATATTCATTTTTTTCAGCTGTTTAAATTCATCTAATGTTGTTATAAGCTCCGTTCGAACTGGAGTTCGACGTTCAAATCTCCGGCATTCGAATACAAGTGAGGTATTTGAAGTCGATTTACGAACGCTAGATTTCAGGTCATGATAATCGCTCACTCGATCACATAATTTCTCTTCCAAACTAGTATTGTCCACCCGGCTTCCTAGTGCGGACTCAAATCTAGTTTCTTGATCAGAAACCGTCATTCTCCTTGCATAGCCATAACACTGATAGAGAATATCCAGAACCAATCAATAATCTATATCCGGGTTCGCCGTCGAAAATCGAGTGAAAAATCCCAACTCGGATCGATATACTATCTCGAAATTCTGTGCTCGAATCCGGATCAAATCACTATGCGAATAGAATAATATACGTACATCCTACGTATTTATCTCCATTGATTAGTAGCTAAATCAATTCTCTTTCTATTCACATTCACTCTAATTTCATTCACTTACTCACAATTACTTCAATCCTCATTTGGATTATCACTAAAATTCTTATCTCAAATGGATATTTAATCATAAACAGTTTGCACTCTGACTAGGTTATATTTAGAAGATAATTTGAAAAGTTTAATATAAATAAGTAGTTGAAAAATAATTATTAGATGTAAAATAGAAGTAAAATAGTTAAGTAGTTATAAAATAGTAAAATGGTTATAAAATCATTAGATAATTGCAAAATAGCTGTAAAATAGTAATTATTTATAAAGTAGTTGAAAAATAGTCATTAGTTTATAAAACAGTTGTAAAATAATTAAATAGTTCCGAAAGTATTTGTAAAATAAGTATAAGATAGTTTTGGGTTTTAAAAAAAGTTGTATAGTAAACAGTTTGGAAAATAGATTTAAAACAGCTTATAAAAAAAATAATTTGTTTGAAAAATTATCCAGAGCTAAACTGTTCCACTACCCAATCATTATTCCAATCAAATCAATTTTAAATTTCCATTTCCTCTTAACATTGATTCAATCTCAAAAATCAATTTAAACAACTTCAATTCCCACTCCAAATTTAACTTTATTCCACTTCGATTTCAATCTCTATTTATACAAGCAATTTTCAAATTGAACTAATTTTCAATATCAATTCATTTCAACTTCAATCTGAAATAATCCCAATCCAAGTTGAATTAACCTCGATTCTTTCCAATTTCAAATCAAATTCGATTTGAATTTGAAACTATTCGACTTTAATCACGATTCCAAATTATTCAAATCAAATTTCAATTTGAATTAATTTAAATTCAATTTCACTTTAAATCATCTCGAATTATATAAATTCGAGTTAAATTTTCAAATGTTGGTTTAACCTCTTAAACCAAATTAACCTTTATTTAAAGTCTTTAAATACTTAATTTTGAGTCCAAATTTCACATATTCCAATTTAAATCACATTTACTTCTTCAAGTTAAATTTTTATCTTCAAAAATAAAAATTACTTAAATAATTTCAATATAAAGTTTATTTCCACTAGATTTCAGCAATGGATATATATTTCCACAATCCATTACTAGATTCATTTCAAAAAATCCAATTCATAATTTCATAGATTATTAATAACAACAGGATGATATTAGGATAAATAAACATCCAATTTATTTAAAATCATCCATCAATAGCATATATTACCCATTCCGAGAACTCAAACCCATTTGAGATCTTATATAACTCCTCCCAAAAAAACCCATTTAACTTCCCTAAGTTAAATTCCAATTTCATCTTGAAAATTTCCAAATTAGGTCGTTCGTTCAAACTAATTTAACTTCCTTCAAGTTAAATTCAATTTAAATCCCCTTAACCTTACTCAAATTTGAACTCCCGCTTCAAATTTTAAACTTCATATTAATAATCTTCCACATCACAATCCAATTTATAAGTCATGCTCACCTAAATGTTTAATTCCTTAAAACATTTCATTTTGCTTGATCATTACTAAGAATTTCATTATTAAACACAACAATCATTTATGATGATAACCAGGGTTATTGCAACTGGAAATCAATTCAGTATTATCTTTATTTTGAAAATCCTTCTCCAAATTCAAGATTTTAATTTCAGTTTGAGTCCATTTCAAACTTATCTTCATTCAATTTCAGTTTGGTTGTATTTCTATTACCACTTAATTCTTATTATTTCATTTAATTCCAATAATTTAACAACCAATTACCTTAATATTTATTAGAAAGACATATTGCTTTATATATCAAGGTATAATCTTATATAAGAATCGTTCATTTTTAAAACCATTTTTAAACCTTTATATATAAGAAAATAACAAGTACGCTCTCATATATTACACTCAACTCATTCTAGGGTACCCTTAACCCTACTTAATGAGTACACCCTCCAGAGTCAAGGTTCTCGCTTAACCTTCTGCTCTGATACCAAATGTAACGACCTAGAATTTTAGATCCAGAAGATTCCAGATAGTTAGGGAAAGAAGAAAAGAGATAGAAGAAGAAATAGAAATGAAACACAGAATCTCACATTCGCAGCGGATCAAAATATAATATCAAATAAAATAAAAGTTATACACGGAAAACTGAATCAGTTAATTTACATTGATACATCAGAGTTAAAACATTTCACAATCACTAGACAGTTCAAATGAACTTGTCCTAGATATACAACAATATATCACAGCGGATACACTCCATACGTTCCTGCCATCCAGCTCGCCTCCTAAGCTCTAAAACGTCCTTACTTGAAAATTTGTAATACTTGGTCTGACCCGAACATTACATCAAAGTAACACCCGGGTCAGGCTGGAAACCAGCGTGAGTAAACCCATCTAACAAGAAATACAAATGCATACAACTTTTTAAGAACCCGGGTAACTCGTACCTTATTACGAGTTCTTAACTTGCCATAATCAAACTCACTTCACACACAATTCTTCAAGTATCATTACATAATTTAAATAGTCCAGTTTACTTGAATTATTCCATTCAATCCCATACATTTCACATATCAAATTTATAAATAATTATCGGAGATTTCCAATTGAATTGGTTTCGGATATTTACTAATTCCCGACCCCGGTCTCTTCGAGTCCCATGTCATCTTAACCCAAAATATTCAGATGGAATACAATTCATACTTTAAATACAAGATGTCACTTTTACACAACAACTCATCATCGATAGATAACACATTATCACTGTTTAACCCAAAAATCTCATATCACAAAACATTTCATATCAAAGATATTAACCAATTCAAGGCATTTAATATAATCCAATCATTCATAAGCTGAGTTAAATAATCACACAATTAATTTAAACCAAATAAATTAATTACCTAACCCTGCTTTAATATTAATTACAAACCATTTGTTATTACTTTAATTGATTAATGAAATTAATTAATCATCCTTAATTACCAATCTTAAGTAATTATCCTCAATTCCTTAATTATCCCTTAATTAATTAACCTTTGATTAAATTAATTAACCTTTAACAAATAAATCCTTAAATTAATTATATAAGTAATTAATCTCTAATTAATTAATCCTAATTTCCAATTAATTAATCTCTAATTAATTTGTTATTCTTAATTAATTAATCTAATTAATTAGAAATTAATCAATCTCCCTTTAATTACTTTATTAATTTAATTAATCATTAATTATCCAAGACCTTAATTAACTTTAAGATAACCATTTATCTTTATTGATTACTTAAATTACATAAATTTTTTGAACAATTATCTTTTACTTAACTACTTAATTTCATCTTTCATTTAAGTTTAAAAAAAACCTAAGAATTCAACTAAACTAATTTAAGTAAAATAAATCATATAACCTTCCTTAAACCAACACCTAAAAGCATTTATATAAGAAGTTGTTTTCAGAAATAGTCAAATCATGGTGTAACGCCCCGAAAATTTTCGACTTTCGAAAATTCAACATCGATACTCACTTTATCGACTGCCGAGAAATCGAAGGCCAAAAACCCGAAATGTTATGGTTTTTTAAGAAAAATTTAAGAAAAAGAAAAAGGCAGAAGAAGAGAGAAGAAGATAGAAAATATAGAGAGGGAAAGAAAATAGAAAAATAGAACATAGAACGGAGAGAATAGAAACGGAATAGAAAACAACAGAACAACATCAGAATCTCACAATTCGCAGCGGAACAACATATAATAATAAATGAATAATCTTTAAACAAAGAACTATATCAGTTATTACATTTTATACATTTCATTACATCATATCACATTATCATTACATCAGAGTGTACAACAACAACAAACATCAAACAGTGCAACGGAAAAGAAATACTATATAAACTAGTAATACGCCATGCCATCCAGCTTGCCTCCAGCAACTCCAGAATATCCTGATAAACCTTAACTCTTGACTGCCCGTGTGGAAATTGGTGGGCACCCAGAGTTTAGGAAGGAAAACAATAAACTCCAAGTCAGTCATGTGACTGGTGTGAGAACTCAAAACAGTTTATTTATCTTTAAAATCAAAATAGAGGAATATTTTTAAATTCAATTCGCAATGCTTTTAAAAATGAGACTACCATAAGGCCTCCCGCACACACACACATGCAAACGCAGAATCGGAGGAGATTTCTCCTTATGATAGTCAAAGATGCTTGATACGCATTTAAAAGAACATTTGATATTATTACTAGTGCATAATGTAGGAAAAATTTATTTCGAAAGTAGAATATGAATCTTAGCCAGCATAGACATTTCGAACTATGCCTACTATAGCTAACTATGTTCAATAGCAGGTTACCGCCACATTCCATAGCAGGTTATACAACTAAAACCGTACAAGTCTCGTATTGTTTCTTTGGATTTCCAACGAATGATCAGGCCAAGGAACTTCCCATTGCCACATGAGAATGCCTCTGGATGGACATCCCCGAGAACCAAACCGGATCTCTACCAACACAAGGCCGGGTTACCCCTAACTGAGTAACAACTGACCGAATATGCCATCCCCCGCTCCTTTGGGACCTTTTAACCGAGCGCTCGTAATCAATTCACACAATCATCACAAAGTGTTTTCAACATGAGTAAGTATCTGGGCTCCATACCATGATACCACCCTTTTCCAGAAGGAAATGCACACATCCTAAAGGGCGCTACCCCTCATAACGTTGCTGCTTCTTTCCTGTTTTGACCATTCACGGGGTGTGAGGCTCGACGAAGTCACGTCCACAAAAACATACTTTATACAAAAGCCATGCTTTGGGTAAACAAATGATCATAGAAATGATCACCAAGATAGACGATCAAATAAATGATCCTATCACAAATAATCAACACAATGATCATTTCAGCATCACTCAGCATGTCACATTACCAAATTGGGAATATATCGCTGATAACATTCAACTACATAACCTCTGAGCACGTACGTCTCAGAGAAGGGTGTTAAGCTAAAAGAATAAATTCTCCGCCACCAACAGAAATATATTTGAAAGAAATCGGCTTTATATCTCAACTTGTAATGTCAGACATACAATCCATACAAGTCTGTTCCGGGCTCGAACAAAACCGAAGGCACTTCTTACGAAGCCCTTGTAATACGGGTATTCACAATCCCGATCGAATTTCCCATCACTTAAGGAATCTCTATACCAGGAGCTACCCAGTGCAGAGACAATCGATAGGTCATCCTATCGCTTTTTCAAATACTCGGTCTTCAACACCGATCTTCAAATGCAATTCACAACGACGTATCACATATTCGGAATGGGTTATACGACCCCATGGTCCTTTCCCGGTTAACCGGAATAGTGAGCGCTTATTCAAAAATAAGTGTGGCATTCAAATTCAAACAAATCACATCAATTACCCATTCAAAGGGAAATATTGATAGTCGGCTATTGAACTATCAATGAATATGCACACATCACCAGATTCCAAATAATTTTCCAAATTATTTATTTTCCAAAATATCTTTACTAGATATATAATTTCAACACTTCAAAAATAAATCAACATTTATTTTTAAATCAAATTCCACTTTCTTTTATAAATTCCTTAGTGAATTTATAATCCAAAATATCTATGAATATTCGATTTCAATTATTCATTTCAATTTATCTTCAAAAAAAATAAATTCTTAAGATATTCACTTTATATCAGAAAATGTTTCCATACTTATTTATTCATAAGTAATTCACAAATTTTATTTATTTTCAACACTTGGAAAATATTCAATATACTTAAATCGAAATTAAGTATACATTTCATTCTTTAAGGAAATCATTCTCTTAAACATATTTATTTGGGCCAAAACGAATGTTACGTAAAACATCGTTACGACAACCCAAAGTCACTAGTATAGGGATTCGAAATTAAAATAGATATATAAATCCCAATACTATGCAAAACATTTCCTTTCGGAAATCATTTACTATAACAACAGTGTTATAGTCCATTATTCCCTTTTATTTCTCGAAAACGTCTATTTCAACAATGAATGTTGAAATCTATGGTTTCGAATCTTAACATATTTTAAAACATCGTTAGATCGTTTTAATTCAATTTAAAATATCACATTCAAAACAATTTCTTTAACATATTATTCACTATTCAAAAACGTGAATATACTACGTTAATCAATTTCATCCTTTATTCATTTTATTTCAAAAGATTATTCACGGTCAAAAATGTGAATATAACTCCATAAATAAGTTATGACAATTTATTTATCAACATAAGTCGTTTTGCGAATTTATAAAACAATGTTTATAAATCCCATTTCTAATTATTTTATAACAACTTCCTTTTATAAATTTTCTTTATTAACCCATTCGATTTATAACTCAATTATAAACTAAAGGTTCATATTATAAGTTAAATACTTATAATTTATTCGTTCACAAAAATCGTTCCTTTAAACTTCATAATTATAAATCTTATAACTTATAAGATTCAATCATTTATCCAAAACCATTCTTTTAATGACTTTATAAATTTTATAAACCTACTGTTTATAAAATTCCATTTATAATTTCACCGTTTATAATTCTATAAATTTCATTCAATTTATGAAATTCATTTTCACTTCATTCAAACACTTATAAAAACTCGTTTTATAATGTCAATATTTCAATTTATAAATATCCATTTATAAATCTCTTAATATAAATCAATTTATATTATTCTTTTCAAACGTCTTTAATCCCCTTTATAATTTCATCCTTTTGATTTATAAAATAATTAAATTTTATAAATCCTATATTTAAACTTTTCACAATAAATTCTAAAATTCCGATTTAACTATTTTATAAAATCATTAGCATCATATTCTCAAAAATCAGTTTTTAACTATTTTTCTCAAAAATCATAATTTTTATAACTTTAAAAATTATAACGTTTATTTATTTAAAATGGATCAATTCCAAAAATATTTTATATTTTCAAAAATCACTTTATAAATCATTTTAAAATTCCAAAACTTGGTCCAATGATGCTACACACCAAATAGTCAATCACGACTACAACGATATCATATATCGATATGATAATCAACGAATATCAAAATATTCAAAATCAAAAATAAATACTGTTGAGGAATCCATTTGGATCCCTCCAACCTGTTTCCTGCATCCACAAACATTAGCACAATACAAATTTTGCTCCAGTACGAAATTATCGCGGTATATGGGATTTAAAATATTATCCGCTTAATAGACGGCGCAATAAGGTCTCATCCACTAAACAAAAATGCGGGGAATCAACAACTCCAATATATACATATGCCAATATATATATATTGCTATTATATATAATACCAATTTCACTGTTTATGAAATATTCGCGGTATATGTTTTTAATAAATAACATCCGCTTACTAACGGCGTATAATGTCTATTTTAACAATCAATAGATATTAATCAACATTCAAACATGCATTCAAATATTTTAAATCTAACTATTTAAAATAAAATCGAAACTGATTCGATTGAGTGAGAAGTTCTCACCTTGGTTTTAAATTTCGTTTTAGCGATTTATTTCGAATAAAATTAAACGTACGTTTAATTTTACCCAAAATTCTCACTAACTCCAAACGACTCCAATCCAATTTCATCGCGTAGTGCTCGTCCATACGATTCCATCGCTTCTGGTTTCGTGCGTTTTCGACCTCGTATGAAAAAGTTATGAATTATTGAAGTTTGTACACGATTTTAATAACAATTTACAACATTTTTAATTAAATTTTAAACTACAACCATTTTCAGCCATAGGATCTCACCCAAACTCATCACTGCCGTTCTTATCATCTTCCTCATTCACGTTTCCATCTCCAGGCATCAACACATATAGCCGAACCCATTTAGATAATTAGGGTTTGATTATACTCCTCGATCACACGACTACACTTCATCAAACTACCACCATCACGAAGCTCTCGACCCCCCCATGCTCGGCCTCAACCAGAGCAAGCTCGGCCCCCTCCTTCTCCTAGAAATGCATGCGCAAGGCAGCACGGTCGGCCCCCCATAGCTCGTCCTACGATGCTCCAAACACGATCTCAACCGTATGGATTGAAAGCTCTCTTCATGATCTTCAATGTTGTAGTTAACAACTTTGGCTAATTCTTGTTGGATTGAGAGAGATTGAGGGAAAAGTGAGAGCAATTTCTGGCCATTCATTAGTTAGGGCCGGCTGCAGTTTTGTAACCTAATTTTATTTTTTTATTTTTCTAAATTATGAAGGCAAGGGTCTCTATTTATAGAAGAAAATCGAACACTATTCATCCGGAAATTCCGAACTCCGATTTACGCGTCGAAACTGACGTTCCTAGGGTTTATCCCATGTTCCGGACACAATGGAACAGGTTTCGGAAGCTAATTCGGACATCTGTGCGAGTTATGGCTATAAACGCTCAATTTAAATTAAACCGATTTAAGCGATTTTCTACGCGTTTTAATTTGTACCGGACAAACGGTAAATCCAGTTGACACGAAATTTGAAACCATACAATAATATCACATTACGGATCCGATGAAACTGGTTTCGTCGAAATCTGAGACTTTTTGAAAAATGGCTATTTTAACTCGCCAAATTAAAATTAAAAATAAATCGATGCGTTTCGAGCTGCCACGCTCAAACGATAACTCCGATTGCTACGAAAATTGAAATCCGGTAATACCTAACTATTACGGATCCAATGAAACTGGTTTCGTTCAATTCTGAGACTGTTCAAAAATTGACTATTTTCACTAGTCGATTTTACTATTAAAATATTCAGTTTTCACAAATTAACTTTTAATTCGATTTTAAAAGTTCTAAAATATCGTTCTAACTCCCATATGATAAAATAAAATTTTACAAATTATTTTCAATCATATTTAACCCAATTTTCAATTATTTCCATAATTTCACGTATTAAATTATCGATTTAATAATCCAATTAAATTCAATAATTCAAATTAAAATTTATTCGACTTATTAATTCACTCATTAATATTTAAAATAAATTAAATATTAAAATTTTAATTTCTAAAAATCCTGGGTCGTTACAATCTTCCCCCCTTAAAAGAATTTCGTCCTCGAAATTATTAAGTAAGAAAAGTTACAGAATTTATTAATTTTCCCAAAATTCATAGTTAAATTTTCTTATAATACTTTACTAAGTTTTCAAATCATACTTAGTTATCTTTTCAAAAACAATTACTATTGTTTAACTTTCAATTCCAAAATCAAAGTTTAAGTTTTCAAAATTTTCCAATTTTCTCAAAAATTTTCTAACGCCTTAAATTTCCGGAAAAATTCGCCATAGTCTCCTTTGCGCGGCTCGATCCGAAAAAAAAATGACAGTATATATATCACAAATATACATCTCATCAAGTAATGAGGCATCCTGAAGGGAAAAAAGTATAAAAGTACGGTATGTAATCCGAGATATGTACCTTATATTTTATTAGCAAGCATATACGGCTAATATAGCGCGAAAGCGAGCTCCAAATGCGAAGCAAACGCGATCTGCACCTACTAATCACTCAACAAACAACATGAGAACATGTATATATTAAAATAATCTCAATATACAACATATATCTCCATAACAACTATATATGTCACATAGCAAATGCAACTAAACAACAAATGCAATATATATTCAACCATCAACCAACTAACATCCAAATAATAAATATTCATTCATATTCTCATTAATATTTAATGAAATGGTTTTCAATTTAATCACATTTGATTTATTACATTGGATTTACTAGCATTCATTCTCAATTAGTTTATATTCACTAATTCATATTCAAGTTGGTTCACTTCCAAATCAAATCCAATCTTATTTAAGATTCACTTAACTTCCAATTTCATTAATACTTAATGAATTATATACAATCATCTAACAATCATATAACAATCAATGTATATTTATTACAACCAAATTTCCTTTACTTATCAATTGGTTTAATTAATTGATTTTTATTCCAATTTATTCAACTTTCAATAACATTAGATTTCAATGAATTAACACTTATATTCATTATTTCATATCAACTTAATTCACATTTAACTGATTTACATTCAATCCAATTCAATTTCTAAAGTTGAATTTCATTTCTTTATTACAACTCATATTCATAAATATATTCATATAGTTTCACTTCTCATATATATAAGTTTATTTCACAATTGTACATCACTTTAATTATAATTCAATTCTTATAATTCTTTACTTATACAATTATTCTTTTATTTAGATTATTCAAACAACTAAACAATCAACTTATATACACTTTAATAATTCTGAAAAATTATTTCTTTATATATAAAATATAATTAAGGTAAAATTATTTCATTTACCCAATTTTAAAACAATATTGTGTCGAATTGTTCTATTCAAGTGTTTAGAAACCCCTTCGGCATAGTCTTGCGGACCACGCTGACGAAAGTTCATATGCCACTCAATAAACCAATCATCACAATATAAAACAATTTTATATATTCACTAACAAATACGCTCTCAAAGCTATTATTACACTCAAACTCATTCTAGAGTACTGCTGACTCTATCTCTAATGAGTAATACCCAACAGAACCATGGTTGTCGCTTAACCATATGCTCTGATACCAAATGTAACGCCCCGAAAATTTTCGACTTTCGAAAATTCAACATCGATACTCACTTTATCGACTGCCGAGAAATCGAAGGCCAAAAACCCGAAATGTTATGGTTTTTTAAGAAAAATTTAAGAAAAAGAAAAAGGCAGAAGAAGAGAGAAGAAGATAGAAAATATAGAGAGGGAAAGCAAATAGAAAAATAGAACATAGAACGGAGAGAATAGAAACGGAATAGAAAACAACAGAACAACATCAGAATCTCACAATTCGCAGCGGAACAACATATAATAATAAATGAATAATCTTTAAACAAAGAACTATATCAGTTATTACATTTTGTACATTTCATTACATCATATCACATTATCATTACATCAGAGTGTACAACAACAACAAACATCAAACAGTGCAGCGGAAAAGAAATACTATATAAACTAGTAATACGCCATGCCATCCAGCTTGCCTCCAGCAACTCCAGAATATCCTGATAAACCTTAACTCTTGACTGCCCGTGTGGAAATTGGTGGGCACCCAAAGTTTAGGAAGGAAAACAATAAACTCCAAGTCAGTCATGTGACTGGTGTGAGAACTCAAAACAGTTTATTTATCTTTAAAATCAAAATAGAGGAATATTTTTAAATTCAATTCGCAATGCTTTTAAAAATGAGACTACCATAAGGCCTCCCGCACACACACACATGCAAACGCAGAATCGGAGGAGATTTCTCCTTATGATAGTCAAAGATGCTTGATACGCATTTAAAAGAACATTTGATATTATTACTAGTGCATAGTGTAGGAAAAATTTATTTCGAAAGTAGAATATGAATCTTAGCCAGCATAGACATTTCGAACTATGCCTACTATAGCTAACTATGTTCAATAGCAGGTTACCGCCACATTCCATAGCAGGTTATACAACTAAAACCGTACAAGTCTCGTATTGTTTCTTTGGATTTCCAACGAATGATCAGGCCAAGGAACTTCCCATTGCCACATGAGAATGCCTCTGGATGGACATCCCCGAGAACCAAACCGGATCTCTACCAACACAAGGCCGGGTTACCCCTAACTGAGTAACAACTGACCGAATATGCCATCCCCCGCTCCTTTGGGACCTTTTAACCGAGCGCTCGTAATCAATTCACACAATCATCACAAAGTGTTTTCAACATGAGTAAGTATCTGGGCTCCATACCATGATACCACCCTTTTCCAGAAGGAAATGCACACATCCTAAAGGGCGCTACCCCTCATAACGTTGCTGCTTCTTTCCTGTTTTGACCATTCACGGGGTGTGAGGCTCGACGAAGTCACGTCCACAAAAACATACTTTATACAAAAGCCATGCTTTGGGTAAACAAATGATCATAGAAATGATCACCAAGATAGACGATCAAATAAATGATCCTATCACAAATAATCAACACAATGATCATTTCAGCATCACTCAGCATGTCACATTACCAAATTGGGAATATATCGCTGATAACATTCAACTACATAACCTCTGAGCACGTACGTCTCAGAGAAGGGTGTTAAGCTAAAAGAATAAATTCTCCGCCACCAACAGAAATATATTTGAAAGAAATCGGCTTTATATCTCAACTTGTAATGTCAGACATACAATCCATACAAGTCTGTTCCGGGCTCGAACAAAACCGAAGGCACTTCTTACGAAGCCCTTGTAATACGGGTATTCACAATCCCGATCGAATTTCCCATCACTTAAGGAATCTCTATACCAGGAGCTACCCAGTGCAGAGACAATCGATAGGTCATCCTATCGCTTTTGCAAATACTCGGTCTTCAACACCGATCTTCAAATGCAATTCACAACGACGTATCACATATTCGGAATGGGTTATACGACCCCATGGTCCTTTCCCGGTTAACCCGAATAGTGAGCGCTTATTCAAAAATAAGTGTGGCATTCAAATTCAAACAAATCACATCAATTACCCATTCAAAGGGAAATATTGATAGTCGGCTATTGAACTATCAATGAATATGCATACATCACCAGATTCCAAATAATTTTCCAAATTATTTATTTTCCAAAATATCTTTACTAGATATATAATTTCAACACTTCAAAAATAAATCAACATTTATTTTTAAATAAAATTCCACTTTCTTTTATAAATTCCTTAGTGAATTTATAATCCAAAATATCTATGAATATTCGATTTCAATTATTCATTTCAATTTATCTTCAAAAAAAATAAATTCTTAAGATATTCACTTTATATCGGAAAATGTTTCCATACTTATTTATTCATAAGTAATTCACAAATTTTATTTATTTTCAACACTTGGAAAATATTCAATATACTTAAATCGAAATTAAGTATATATTTCATTCTTTAAGGAAATCATTCTCTTAAACATATTTATTTGGGCCAAAACGAATGTTACGTAAAACATCGTTACGACAACCCAAAGTCACTAGTATAGGGATTCGAAATTAAAATAGATATATAAATCCCAATACTATGCAAAACATTTCCTTTCGGAAATCATTTACTATAACAACAGTGTTATAGTCCATTATTCCCTTTTATTTCTCGAAAACGTCTATTTCAACAATGAATGTTGAAATCTATGGTTTCGAATCTTAACATATTTTAAAACATCGTTAGATCGTTTTAATTCAATTTAAAATATCACATTCAAAACAATTTCTTTAACATATTATTCACTATTCAAAAACGTGAATATACTACGTTAATCAATTTCATCCTTTATTCATTTTATTTCAAAAGATTATTCACGGTCAAAAATGTGAATATAACTCCATAAATAAGTTATGAAAATTTATTTATCAACATAAGTCGTTTTGCGAATTTATAAAACAACGTTTATAAATCCCATTTCTAATTATTTTATAACAACTTCCTTTTATAAATTTTCTTTATTAACCCATTCGATTTATAACTCAATTATAAACTAAAGGTTCATATTATAAGTTAAATACTTATAATTTATTCGTTCACAAAAATCGTTCCTTTAAACTTCATAATTATAAATCTTATAACTTATAAGATTCAATCATTTATCCAAAACCATTCTTTTAATGACTTTATAAATTTTATAAACCCACTGTTTATAAAATTCCATTTATAATTTCACCGTTTATAATTCTATAAATTTCATTCAATTTATGAAATTCATTTCCACTTCATTCAAACACTTATAAAAACTCGTTTTATAATGTCAATATTTCAATTTATAAATATCCATTTATAAATCTCTTAATATAAATCAATTTATATTATTCTTTTCAAACGTCTTTAATCCCCTTTATAATTTCATCCTTTTGATTTATAAAATAATTAAATTTTATAAATCCTATATTTAAACTTTTCACAATAAATTCTAAAATTCCGATTTAACTATTTTATAAAATCATTAGCATCATATTCTCAAAAATCAGTTTTTAACTATTTTTCTCAAAAATCATAATTTTTATAACTTTAAAAATTATAACGTTTATTTATTTAAAATGGATCAATTCCAAAAATATTTTATATTTTCAAAAATCACTTTATAAATCATTTTAAAATTCCAAAACTTGGTCCAATGATGCTACACACCAAATAGTCAATCACGACTACAACGATATCATATATCGATATGATAATCAACGAATATCAAAATATTCAAAATCAAAAATAAATACTGTTGAGGAATCCAGTTGGATCCCTCCAACCTGTTTCCTGCATCCACAAACATTAGCACAATACCAATTTCGCTCCAGTACGAAATTATCGCGGTATATGGGATTTAAAATATTATCCGCTTAATAGACGGCGCAATAGGGTCTCATCCGCTAAACAAAAATGCGGTGAATCAACAACTCCAATATATACATATGCCAATATATATATATTGCTATTATATATAATACCAATTTCACTGTTTATGAAATATTCGCGGTATATGTTTTTAATAAATAACATCCGCTTACTAACGGCGTATAATGTCTATTTTAACAATCAATAGATATTAATCAACATTCAAACATGCATTCAAATATTTTAAATCTAACTATTTAAAATAAAATCGAAACTGATTCGATTGAGTGAGAAGTTCTCACCTTGGTTTTAAATTTCGTTTTAGCGATTTATTTCGAATAAAATTAAACGTACGTTTAATTTTACCCAAAATTCTCACTAACTCCAAACGACTCCAATCCAATTTCATCGCGTAGTGCTCGTCCATACGATTCCAACGCTTCTGGTTTCGCGCGTTTTCGAACTCGTATGAAAAGGTTATGAATTATTGAAGTTTGTACACGATTTTAATAACAATTTTCAACATTTTTAATTAAATTTTAAACTACAACCATTTTCAGCCATAGGATCTCACCCAAACTCATCACTGCCGTTCTTATCATCTTCCTCATTCACGTTTCCATCTCCAGGCATCAACACATATAGCCGAACCCATTTAGATAATTAGGGTTTGATTATACTCCTCGATCACACGACTACACTTCATCAAACTACCACCATCACGAAGCTCTCGACCCCCCCATGCTCGGCCTCAACCAGAGCAAGCTCAGCCCCCTCCTTCTCCTAGAAATGCGTGCGCAAGGCAGCACGGTCGGCCCCCCATAGCTCGTCCTACGATGCTCCAAACCCGATCTCAACCGTATGGATTGAAAGCTCTCTTCATGATCTTCAATGTTGTAGTTAACAACTTTGGCTAATTCTTGCTGGATTGAGAGAGATTGAGGGAAAAGTGAGAGCAATTTTTGGCCATTCATTAGTTAGGGCCGGCTGCAGTTTTGTAACCTAATTTTATTTTTTTATTTTTCTAAATTATGAAGGCAAGGGTCTCTATTTATAGAAGAAAATCGAACACTATTCATCCGGAAATTCCGAACTCCGATTTACGCGCCGAAACTGACGTTCCTAGGGTTTATCCCGCGTTCCGGACATAATGGAACAGGTTTCGGAAGCTAATTCGGACATCTGTGCGAGTTATGGCTATAAACGCTCAATTTAAATTAAACCAATTTAAGCGATTTTCTAGGCGTTTTAATTTGTACCGGACAAACGGTAAATCTAATTGACACGAAATTTGAAACCATACAATAATATCACATTACGGATCCGATGAAACTGGTTTCGTCGAAATCCGAGACTTTTGAAAAATGGCTATTTTAACTCGCCAAATTAAAATTAAAAATAAATCGATGCGTTTCGAGCTGCCACGCTCAAACGATAACTCCGATTGATACGAAAATTGAAATCCGGTAATAACTAACTATTACGGATCCAATGAAACTGGTTTCGTTCAATTCTGAGACTGTTCAAAAATTGACTATTTTCACTAGTCGATTTTACTATTAAAATATTCAATTTTCACAAATTAACTTTTAATTCGATTTTAAAAGTTCTAAAATATCGTTCTAACTCCCATATGATAAAATAAAATTTTACAAATTATTTTCAATCATATTTAACCCAATTTTCAATTATTTCCATAATTTCACGTATTAAATTATCGATTTAATAATCCAATTAAATTCAATAATTCAAATTAAAATTTATTCGACTTATTAATTCACTCATTAATATTTAAAATAAATTAAATATTAAAATTTTAATTTCTAAAAATCCTGGGTCGTTACACATGGTTTACTTTTAAATTTAAAACTTCCTTTGTTTAAATTAAAACTTGTTAAAAGAACTTACTTCGGGTCCAACCTAGTAAAACATGAATCCATACCCGAGACTCCCTGCTCCTTATTCTTCTTTTTTTTTTTTTAAAACTTGTTTAAACTTTAAAACTGTTTCAACTTAACCCTGCTAACACACTCGAGACAAATCTCGAGACAACTCAAATTTTACTCGAGCTACACAAAAATTCACCCAAGCTCAGCGATCTACAAACACGCGACAACACGGTACAAATGGTCGGAGCATCTCCGACCATCGCCACTACCTCCGGCAAGTCGAACGTGGCCTTTCTACCCGATAACGAACACCCAAGCTTTGAATCAAACTCGAAAATGAGATTGAGCCTAAACGAACCCACAATAGAGATATCCATCACCAAAACCTTTCAATTGCTGCCACCTCCGGCCACCAGGAGTTTTGAAACTTGACCAACTCTTCTTCAAAGGCGCATGTACTTATTTTCCCACTCGCGATCAAGCCCGCAACTTCCACGATGGAGAATTCAATCCAAAAATGCTAACGAACCCAACAGGCTGTAAACCCTTGTTCACCCTCGTTTCGCCTCCACCATGCTCGAGAAAATCTTCAACCATTTTTTCCATCATTCCCAATCCATGAACCACCTCCCATAAGAACCCTGATCACTTAAACGCCGCCAATAACCAGAATTTGATCAATTTGCAAATTCCGATCAATTCGAAATTCCCCACGATCTATCATACTAAAAATCTTGATTTTGATCTTCAAATTCATGATTTATGTAAAAAAAACAGGATCAAGAAATAAAAACCCAAATTTTAATCACTCAAAATTTGAACAAAAATATGAATTTGCTGTATTTTAGATTTTCCAGTCAATCCAACCATTCTTACCACTTAAAAATATTTTAACATTAAAATCTTGCAAATTCGATCACATTTTACTCAGACACCAAAGTCTATAAAGGATTTAATGAATAGAAATTTGATTTTCAAACAAGGTTTGAACCCTGTAAAACTTGAACAGAGCAAAAGATCATATACCAGACATGCAAAATCATATCTACCCCCATATATATACACACATATATATATACACACTCTTATTTGTATATATATGTAAACCCTTACAATTTTACTTCAAGCATGTTTTTCAAACACAAAAAAAATCCAGATTTGAAAGAATTTACTCACCTTATTAAAAAAACAGAGGAATTTTCTTCTTGAAACCTGGAAATTATATGATAACTAGAAATTGCTTTTGTTTTCTGAAACTTGTATTTGATTCTAAACTTAGCTTGCTTGATTGCTGAGACGACCTTGAGTTGTTTACAAATTGAAAACTGATCTTGTGTCAGGTTTTGAGTTGCAGATGTTTGAATCTGTTTTGATTCTTCTTTTTGATTCACTTTGATTTAGTTTTCTTCCTTTTTTTACTGGATTTTATTAAGACTATTGTTTCTTTGCTTTAGAAATTTAACTAATAAAAGAAAATATAAGATAGATAGGAAGATGTTTATATAACTTAATTTTCTCATTTACCAATTATTTTGAAAAATAAGAAGAGATTAAGGAAACTTGTACAATTTTGATAACACTTGTCACTAAACACATTTCTTCACTTACATTTGTGATTTCCATGCTTTATATATTTACAAATGTTAAAAACTTATTTTATATATCTCTTAAAATTTATATGTAAAATTCTATATCATATTTCCTATTTAATTCGATATTTATATATGTATGTGTATAATTATATTTAAACTTTATCATTTTAGTTTAGATTTGTACAATATAAAAATCCAATTATACACTCATAGATAATTATATATATACACACACTAACTTTTAAAATACAGAGTTTGTTTTTGAATCAATTTTTAAGATGTTTGAAGTTCAAATCCAAACTTTTATTTGCCATCCTATACATACATACATATACATATATTGTAGCTTTGTTGTAGTAAAAATATATAATTTATCCTTAATAGCTTTAAAAATAAATATTGATTTTAAACCATAGCTAACCACTTACAACATTCATATTCGCATTAAAATAGAAAACATATTTATTTGTAAAAGATAAACTCTGCCAAATTAAATAATAATAAAGAAGATCATTAGAAAATATTATTAAATTTCAATAATTGTATCAGGAGATTATTAAATGAATATTTATCCAAATATTTATAATTCAGCATTTATTATAATTCAAATTCACCTATATACATATATATATATATATATATATATATATATCATAATTTCATTTGTTCAATTAACAAATGAGTATTTTAATGATTTTAATTCTGTTAATTTCCAATTAACAGATTCCTAAAAATTCGGGTTGTCACAGTTTGCGATGGTGGCATACAATGGCTTGGAGCGCGATTTGTGGAAGAGTCTCATAAGCATCGACTTAATTTAGGATTGAAAATGATTTCAAAATTAAATGGACCGATGCAAATACATATTTTCTTACTAGAAATCAAATCCTAGTTGAGACGTACTTTTTAGATGACTTGAGGTTTCTTGCATTAGTAAAAGTGTAATGTCCCGCCTTTTTATACGTTTTAAATCGACGATAAACCATACACGTCAGACTTAAACCATACAGAAGGGTGGATTATTATGGGGTAAATAAGAAGAAGCAGAGAAAGAAAAAAACAAAATAGAATCTTGCAGCAGAACGGTAAAATATAATAATCAAATATACAGTTCATGAAGCTGTTTTACAAAATATTCGATTATACTTATACAATACGTATCAGAGTTACACATACCAGAGAACAATAAAAAATGCAGCAAATCAGTATGAATGCGGAGGAATACTATAATAAATAATAATACATCTTCGTCTTCGTTCTTCTGAATACGATCTTCCAAATCCTGAAATGCTTAGGCTGACCCGAGCGAATTGAAAAGACAAAGCACTCAAGTCAGAAGTAAAATATCTTATGTAAGTTAAATCAATGGTAAATTATGAGTGGAACAACGTCAGAGATGTTCACGGGATTTTACATCTCCTATCCAGTGTCTAACGTGAGTGTAATAACTTAAAAGATGCTCGGGATTCACATCTCCTAAGGATCCGTTAAACTATTTACTATGTAGTAATATTTCGCGATTATAATAATGTCTATAGTAAAGTAAACTTACTTTTAAATTGCATTAAGGCTTTACATTTTTCACCTTAACACATAATAGTCTCAGTAGTCCATCCAATATCATGGTCCCTCCTGATCGGGAAGCCACCAGAGGATACCACACGGGTTACGGGAGAAAACCATACTCGTACAAGGCGTGCTAGGGTAGGTGACACGGCACACAAGGCAATGCTAGGGTAGATATACCAATTACGCATGCAGGCTGGTGGTAACGCGTAGCGTGCAGCTACTGCCCACCTCGAGCCATACCTCCAAAATCAAAAATCAAAAGTGGCCACCGAATCAATCCAAAAGTCAGAGTATAATATCGAAGGGATGTGCCCGATAAGAGGGTCTACCACCTTGGCCCGAGAATCGCTCCTGTTTTAGCCACCTTATGCCAATTCACTGGAGTCGGGTCCGCGTATATACCTTAATAGAACGTTGTCACCATTCTACTTCATTCTGGAATATCCACCGCGTACACGGTTGTTAAAGTGGTTTTCGGAGTTGGCAGAGAGTATGACAACTTCCGATCCCGGTCTCTTCAACAACCAAACGTTATTATAATACCACGGTCATTTTAAAATAATTTATACTTCAAAACCAGAATATAATATCCATTTCGAAATCATATAAATACGATATCCTTTCCATTTAAAAAACCAAATCATTATGATATCATTTTTATAAAAACCCAAATAAATATAATATCATTTTTATTTCAAATATACCTCTTTTCCAAAAACATAGCACTTTCCAATTTATAATATTTCTATACCAAATGCTTGAAATAAAATCTTTCGAAACATAATACTTCGAATTTCATAGCTTCTAAACCATAACTTCCAAAACTCGAATGGTTTGGATATTCAAACAATATATAAAATAAAAAAGTTTGGATTGAAGATTACTTTATAAATTAAAATAATTTCCTTGACTTTACAATTTATTTACTTTAAATTAAATCTCAATTCATAACTTTCAACTCACATTCAATTTCAATAAACCATTTCAATTTCAATATATTTCAAAATTTGAGTATTAAACAATTTCAAAACTAAGGTTGGAAATCTCGATTCAACAATTCAATGTCATATTATTTAGTTTTGAAATATTTGCATAATAAATCCATTATCATTTAAATAAAACTCAAATTACCAATAACTAAATATTTCCTTAAATTTATTTATACTTCAAATATTTATTTAATTCATCTTGAATAAAATTAGTTATGAAAATCATACCTTTTAAAATTTCAAGTTTAATAAATTTTACATCAACTTATGGAGTTTAATGCTTCAATAAGCTCAATTTCAAATAAATTTCCAATTTTTACCTTCCGGTCTTAATTTATTTAAATCATTATAACCTTTATATTAAAGTATGATTTAAATACTTGACCATATTTTATTTTAATAAAATCAAACTCCATTATTAAACTTATTATTGTTAAACAAATTTATACATAGCTTAAATACATGAATTTAACTATATATAAAATATATTTTTATATAATATCAAAAAATCAATATTTATTAAACCGTACAATTCTATCCAAAACCATAGAAATCATTTTCAAAATATTTATATATATAGACCGACGGTGTTTGTATATAATTTTCTATCCTATGGTCAAATGATACAGATATTTATCATGTCAATCCGTAATTTAAAATAAAAATACGGTTATATATCATTTCAAACCACAATCCCAAATGAAATAAAAATGCATAACAACTTGCAGTTTATAACAATATAAAATATAACATCCATTCATCCAATATCAATCATCAACCATTTATCACAATCATCATCCAATTAAATCCATAACATCAAATAAACAGATAATAAATTACAGATATTTACTGACAGTTTATATGCAAAATAAATTAACTAATAATTTAACTGGCAGTTTATATGCCATAATAAATTAAATAATGATTTAACTGGTACTTTATATGCAATAATAAATTAAATAACAAATTAATTCAGTAAATTCAATTTAACTGTAATGATGATAAAAATATACAAAACAACAATAACTAAATTTCTATCACATCAAAAATTAATTTAACACACATAAGAAATTTTAGAAGTTGTGAGTGGGTTAAAACACTCACCTTTTGAATTTAAATTGAATTTAAATCCAATTTAAATCAAAAATTTGAACATTCTCATAATTCTACCAAACCAGTGCCTAAAATGTCCGAAATTCTAATACGAACATAGCAGAGAAAACCGCGCGTAAAACGGAACTCGTATGTGAAAGTTATGCATATTAAAACATTAAACAAAATTGAATTTTAAAATAAACAAAAATAAGAAGAAAGAACACGTTACCCCTACGCCACGTCATGCGTCATCTCCCTAACTTGGACATGCACGAACCAGAAACATGAACCCTAGCATGCAAATGAACGCGCCGCCACCATCATCGAACTTCGCCGCGCCAGAGGCTTCGCCCTCATCTCCAAGACCATGCGCGCAGACCTCTCGCGACGATGAGCAACCCCACATCATGCCCACCCGCCACTGTATTCTTGTCCTAGGTCGAAATTTTCCACCAAATCAAACCGTCAATTGGTGAAACGAAGCATACCGATGAACTCCACTCAGTGATCTCGACAAAACCCACAAATCAATTTGGTGTTCGGTTGCAGTTGATCGCGATGAAAAGAACGGCCAAGAATAAACGATCCCATTCCGGCTACACAGAAACCAATATCCAAAAATGAATCACATAATTGAGATGTGCTCTTCGAGAGCTTTCCGACGATATAAAATATGATATTGTTTGGAGAGTTTGAATTTTTGGATTTGGATTTGATTTGGAATTGTATTTGGGAATTAGGTTTTGCAGCCATTGGAAAGAGGAGCTAATAGAACGTATAGAAATGAGGAATAAGAAATGAATTAGGGTCTATAACAGGGTAAATATAGAAAAAGCTGAAATAGAATAGATGGGCACGATTGATTTGCGCGTTGAATGATAAAATAGCCCAAAAAGCCTGTTTCGACTCTGGAACGAAATTGGGTCGACCCATATATCAAAGTAATGTTTTAAAATATTTTAAAATCAATGGAACATGTTTCAAGTCCAAATTCCATCGTATGGAGAAGTTATGCTAAAATTAAGTTATTTCAAATTGATTTCAACTGATTTCAAGGCGTTTCGAGTCCGTACGATCAAAATACAAGCCCGATTGCTACGAAACTTGAAATCCCATAATAATTCACCGTTACGGACCCGATGAAACTAGTTTCGTCGAAATCCGAGTCAATAACCAAAATGGCCATTTTTACATTTATTAAATAAATAAATTATTAATTAATTAAATCAAATTTCAGTTTCCATTCTAAAATTGACAATATTTATCATCTCTAAATTTCTTAATCATTTACACTAATTTGAACAAATTTAAATGTCAATTTAGAGTTAATTAATTCATCAATTTCAGTGTTAACCTTAATTCCATTAAATTCAAAATTATAAATTTAATTTCCAAAAATTCAATTAAATTTACATTTCATTCTATTATTCAATCCATTATTATCAAACGGATGAAATTAACATTAGATTCGAAATCTATTACATTAATATCCTCACATTCCATATTCATGTCAATTAACGAAATATTTAGATATTTAATTTCATTTATTTGCAATAAACCCAATTACCATAATTTAAATTCAAATAAATAAATAAATCTTGATTCCCATTGCTATTATTCAAACAATCATTATCCTTTTTATACTTATTTATCAACCATAATTATTGCAATTCATTATCTAATACAGATTTGATCAAATTACAATTATCACGTATTATACCATCAATAATATAATTTGAACTTATTTCCCAATTTATTAATTACAATCAATTATAACCTTACAATTTGTTTCAATTAATTGGGATTGCACTAAATTATTTATTTATTAACATTATTACCTTTAATTACAGTTTGATTACCAATCTTATTTAACACACTAAATAAACAAATAACATATATTAGTTGTCACCTATTTACTTTTACTTACATTTACAAAATTATTGCCTACCATTAACACTGTATTATTTCATTAATTAATTCAATACTAACATTTGTTTTTCTTATATTTCACTTACAAATCTAATCTACAATAACCGCAATGTTAAGTGAATAAATTGGGATTGATTCCCAATTAATTTTTAATATATTAAATAATGTGTAACCTATAATAATATTAGTCACCATTTACATTAAATCACATTTATAACACTTATAAGTTTATTATCGTAAACAAAAGTTACAACTTCTACTATATTAATAATTCCCATTTCATCCTAGTTTTCAATTAATACAGAAATTAATTTCAGTTACTTACTATTAAATTCATTTATTATAGATTACATTCCAATTAATTAAATTTGATTCCAATAAATTGATTTGTTTAATTGCCATATTTATACTAGTTCCATTATTACTTTATATACCTAGTTACATTAGTTTTATATCCCATTACACAAATATACGCCTATTTACACCTCAAATTTATATAAATTTTACATTTCTAAATGTGAAATCTTGTCAATTGTACACATTAATTAAGGTTTAAAATCAATTAATTAATTTTTCTAATTCCATTCTTTTCACCAATTTATTACCTTATAAATACATTCAATTACTATTAATTAATATATTGTTTCATTGGTAAACTCAATACTTACTTTTATTTACTTATTTTAAATTTTATAACTAAGTGCAACAATTTACACTATTTCATTATAAATTATAAAGTTTTTTTTATTTCTTTCTAAATTTAATTACAAAGATCTAATTAAATTAACCAATTTATTTATCAAAATTTATGGGTCATTACAAAAAGGCATGCTTTTTGATTGCCTTGAATAGCTTGAGCATATCAACTTCCAGAATGGTGCGACTATAGCGCCTAGGCGTGTGCCCTAATAACACTGACTACTAATGAATATTAAATATAAAAACAAAGTGGTCAGTTATAATTCAAACGATATGCTAATTTTTTTTATAGTTAACATTAATGCAACATTATACTTTAAAATACTAGAACTCGCCGAATAAAATATTATGATATCTTCATCATAGAGGCTTTCATTAAATACATCCACAAATCATTATTGTTTGATATTATAACCTTCAAGAGTATAAGTCAAGGTTGGTGCGAACTTGCCAAACCTCAACCTAAATCCAAGACCGGATCGGGTTATGGGTCTACCCTTTCTGTTGATCCAACAAGATGGATCTTGATGGGTTGAAATAGAGGTGGATCTTTCGCATTTAACAGTCGTACTACCATCCTTAGATTCTACACATAATTTCTCAAAGTTAACAAAATAATCTTGATTTTCTGAAAATATTATTGTGCTAATTTTGCATGATTAGTTGGCTTAAATTCCAATCTAAAAGGAAAAATAAAAATGGATCAATATATAATTATTTGTTGAAATTTTAGGCTTAATTTATGTTTATATTATTTAGGCTGCAGTTTTATTGTTATGAATAAATGAAAGAAAAACTACTTTACTTTTAGCTAACATTATTCAAATTTAATTTTGGATTATCATTAATTCAGTTTAAAATAGAAATAGAAGATGGAGAAAATGAAGATGGTAGCATACATAAAAGATTAATAATTAAACAATCATGATACTTTAGTTAATGTTTTACAAAGCTCCAACTATTTTTAATCAAATAAAATCATGACACTGAATGAAATAATAAATTTAGCTTAAATGGTGCCTTAATTGCGAATTTGAAACAATTATTCAAGCATACAATAAACATTGTGAACCACTAAATTTAAGTATATAGGAAAGTAAATTAAATATTATTTTACAATTGAGCTTGTATCTAATTTAATAGATGTACTATATATGCATTTTTCTAGATGGTAAACTTAGTACTATGCAAAATATAGAGATTTAGTTCTTTTTATGCTAACAATATCTAAATTCAAACCCAATCTATCATTAATTTAATTTAAAATTAAAATGCATGGTGGAGAAATGAAAGATGGTAAATTTTCGAAAGATAGTAGTAATTAAATAGCCATAACAGGCTTATTAATGTTTTGCAAAAATCTAGGTTAGCTTTAACATTTAAAACCTCATTTATGTGATAATTATGTTTTTTTCTCTTGTAATAATATAGGATACCTTTAACCTTTTCAACTTATAAAAGTACCCCTAGAATTTGTGGAAATTCGAAGTAGATATCAGTTTTAAACAATTATTTAAAATGCAACATTAAAATTTATCGTGTTATGTAAGTGAAATAGCATACAAAAAAACTAAATGTTAGTAACAACAAAAGGGTTGATAATAATACTTTTTATGCAGTTTAATTGCTTTTATTATGTGTTGCCCATGCAGAATTAGTTGGCTCTTCATTTTATTACATCACTATAGTACAACACACACAATAATTTTTAATTTATATGCTTTTGCTAAAGTAATTCAAGTTATATTTATAAAAGCATTATATTTCATGAAATTAAATGGTAGAAATGTATTATTTGTTCAAAATTTTAATACCTTTTCCTTCTTATTTATTGTATTGGAAGTCAAAGTGCTAGTCACTTGATTCATTTTCCTTTGCATTTGAATTTAAGGTTTTTGATTTGAAATTTTGATTTAGATCACTAATTTTGTATTGTAATGAATTTATACATGATTTTATTTCCGCAAAATTCAAGAACTTTATTTCTAACATGAAAAGTAAGAAGAATAGTTTTCTTATTAGGATAAACAATGATGTTGTTATTTGAAAATTCTTTTTAATAAACAACATTAATAAATCGCACATGAATCAAACCTAAATTTTAGAATGCAAAACTCTTATTATAATGGCTAACAGTATGATTCATCAAGTTAAAGTGCATAATGAATGAAAATTAAAAATTTGAATCAACAGTAATCTTTACTTAGTCGGAAGAGTAAAGGTTTCGAGATTAGTAGTGATTTTACGGAGAAAAACAAAAGATGAGCTTGAATTTCGGGAGGATAACAAACTATGGATCACAAATAATTAAATATTATGAGAGAACTTATAGCTGCATGCAAAGGATATGTCAAAAAAATTCATATTCTAAATACATAATGAGTATCACATGCCAAACATTAGGAGAGAAAATTAAGAATGAAGGAAAATGCACGTATGAGAACTTAGCTTTAGTAGTATAACATAGATTAGTTTAGAAAGTTGATAGAATCAAAATTTAAATTGATTGCTGAATAATTAAAACCAATAAGTTTCTGAAAAAGTTTATGAAAATTGTATCGTGTGTAGGATAGTTCACTATTGTGAAAAAAATATTTTTGCTATTAAAATTATGTATCCAAGTAAAGTAAGAAAAATTGCATGGTGAAATACATTTATCATGTTGATGAAGAACAAACAGGAGATGGAAAGTTGTCAATCAAATCAATCTTTAAAACAAGGCATTAAATCAAGCACATGTTACATTGGATGAGGGATGTACTCCTTTGTATTCATACATAAATACTTGTTTTCCCACATCTCATGCAGTAGCATTAATTAACTAAAATATTATAATCGATAAAAATAAATTGAAATGAATGGATTGCATGCATCTGGGACATAGGAACACAAGCACCGCAGGAAAAGAAGTAAATCTCACTAGAAAATGCATAGAGAACCAGTTGTAATTTAAAATTAAAATGACAAGCTAACACTTCAATTTAAAAGAGTGAGAAAAAATAGATTTTTCCATTGATTGAGGTTATATCAAATAAAATTAATGGAAAAAATAAAATGATTGGATTTCATTTTCCACTATAGCAATTTAGTTAAATAATGGAAATTAGGCTGAAAGGCTTTTCATTCAGATAATACATGAATTTATCATTTTCTGTAAATTATCCTTAAAACTTAATATTCATAAGTGTTATCCTTCAAAAATATCACTCTGGACTGAGTGTACCACCTAAATAGAAAATTCCAAAGTAGGAATACTCTCGAAAGGTCATTATTACAATGCCAAACCATGCTTTTATTTTAGATTCTCATATTTAATTCCAAGCAATAAAAGCAGGAATGTTGTAGATTTTTTTATTTCTAAGCCTAAAACCTGAAGGAAAAAAGTTTCTAACGAAAATAAGCATTATAAATGAAATGAAAAGGTAGAAGTGGAATTGGATGGTGAAACTCGAGTTACGTTACACATATGATTTATTCAGTGGCCAAGGCTTTGGCAAACTGGGTTTTAGTTGATATGGCCCAAGCAAACTAGGGTTTAAAAAATTAAGTAGTTACCATTTTGAAGTAGTTTACCAGGCTTCTTAGTGAAATCTTGCCTAATCAAAAGCCATGGTTGAATATATATTCACAATATCATGTTTAAAATTGTCATAGTTGCGCGCTAATTTGATTGGCTTCATTGTAGTCTTGTTATTTCCCCATGGTTGGAAGCTTCATTATACTTTTACTGTCTACTAATTTGCTTCATTCACATAAGCACTGTTTGATATGTATAGATTCACCAGAGTGGCTTTCAGTCAATAGTCCCTATTTTCAAAGACCATTCACAGAACATCCCTGACTTAATACAATTTAAAATTTGGTTCCTATTTTATAAAACATGGACAATCTTTCTTGGTTATCCTTGCCAACATGACAGATGACCATGTGTTAAAAGTAAGGACAAAATGAGAATAAAATAACTAAAAGTTATTAATATGGACTAAATTTACAAAAGGGTAAATGGAGGGATGTTTTGTATAGCAACATTGGAAAGGAGGACTTAGAGCCGTTTCTTGTTCGTTGGTGAGCAGGCCCACGACTAATATGATACCTTGTTATTTAAATTATTTTATTTTCATTTTATAAAATTATATTTTTTTTCAAATACGATTTCCTATTCTTTGTTCACTAGTGTATTTCAACCTCTACTTCGAAATGTATTCCTTATTTCATGGTGGATTTTAAAGTCTGCCTAATCATTTTGAATTAATTTTCTTATTTTTTGGGTGCATTCTATAGTGCAACATTCTTTTAAATTTATACTTTATATGATATCGTATTTTTAAACTAAAATTTTAATGTTGTTTCCATAGGGTCTTAGTTGATTCTAGATTGAAACATTAATTTTCAAATTATTATTTGATAGTATCACATATTTTTTTTACTATTGACTTCTTAATGGTTCCTTATTCACTATGAATACTAGAAACGAATTTCATTTAACATTAAACTTTGCAAATTTTTAAAACCTATTTTATCCTTCGTTCTCAAAGTGCAATTTGGAGAAATCTTGCCCCTTTCTTACATAAGTTATAGCTATTACTTATTGTAGGTAAAAATGCTAATCAACCTACTATTTGATGACATTACAGGCTTTGAAAAGAAATATATTATTGTATACCTCATAATAACTCACTTATGATGTTTTGAAAATTCATTTGCTGCCCACTTAACCCTAAATACTCATCTACTTATTCGCACTTTATATATATTTATACTGAATTTTTGTAGTCTATATCAAATTGCAATAAAATTGAGGATAAAACACAAATATAAGTGCTAACACAAGAATTTGGCATTAATATTCAAACTTTTAAGGACTTTCCCAATTTATAATGAATATTCAAGCCATTTAAAAAGAGTCGGTTAAGTTATTTTCCATTTGTGCTCCATAAATAAATAACATAATATAATATAAATAGTACCATTTTTTGATGGCAATAACAAATATGGTAACAATCAACCGTCCATAACTATGATCATGGGAATTAATGTAATTTCTCTTTATGCACTTATTATTGAAATACTAACCTAAGGCATGCTTTGCAACATGCTGCCACTATACATTAGCATTGCATGAACAGTAAAAGCAGGGAGTGTGTCTTGTAGGTTTTTCCTATTGGCATTAATCTTAGCTCCTCGTTCCTTTCACTTTGCCATATATTTCTCATCAAGCCGTTCAATTAGATCGATGGCCAAATACGCTTTGTACATGTTTTACTGCTCAATCTCAACCATTTAAGCATTAGTTTTAGTTATTATAAAACTCCATGCATGCCAACTTCAAAGGGGTTGCTCATCCTTTTTATGATAAATGATCCGCTTGCCCCGAAAATGCCCCGGCCCAATAGGGAAATCCCAATTCAGTGGCCTTTTGATACAATCAAATAGATTTCAATAAGGGTGCCATATTCTTGGAGTCCAAACTATGTGATTGAATAAATCCTCCTCTATCTGTTCTGGATCGAGGGCCCCTACCCCTTCTTCAAACTCTGATTCGTATTTTTCATAGAAAAATCTTTGGTCAACGATAGAAAAAGATTTATTTTGCAACATATCTAACGAATTCCTTGGTCCGGATTGAAGAAGTAATGTCACTTGATTATTATTGTTAACCTGCCTTTTGGCAAGGCAGTATACAGGCAATTTTAACCCAATAGACTTTAAGTTTATCAAGGCAGATGATTCCAAAGTAATGATTGTAGGGCCTGAAAGTCAAGTACAGATAATAATGTGAAGCTAGGGTTGGATGGAGTTGGTAGATAAACGATGCGGGATGCTTGAAATATGGATGAAGGTGGATGGATTGGCATAATTAGGGAAGTGGATGGATAAGCATAACATTGTGTAATAGGAGAGGTCGACATAAGAATATGGAATAGGTAGGATCGATGTAGTATTAAGGAAGAGGATGGATCAGCATAACATTATGGAAGAGGATGGATCGACATAGCATTAGGGAAGAGGATGGATCAGCGTAAATGATAGCAGATGGATCGGATGGATAGATAGGCGGTCGGCATAGCCTATGAAAGATGGATCGGTGTAGCATATGAAGAAACGGATCAGTGCTGCATATCGATGGATGAATCAACAAACGTGATTCCATCAAGGAAGATTGGTATATGTTAAAAATCAAGTGCATTCTTGCATTCAACAACCAATAACTTGAGCTTTGTTCACCCAAATGACATAAAACTTAAAGTTTAAACATATTTTAGTATATAGAAGCCACCATAAGGATCGATGATCTAGAATCGACCAATGGACGATCGGTCCCAATCCATCTTCATTGGGATTTGGGCCTAGCAACCCTTATGGTGGGCTCATATGGATAAGAAGGTCCTTTAGTCGAAGTTTAAAAGTGATTGGTTGTCCTCTTCACCTATAAATACAGCAGGCATGGCTTCAGAAAAGAGGATCTTCTTCTTTTCGCTTCTCTTTATCTTCTACCTAAGCCATACTCTGCTAGTTTGTTTCTTGAGTTTCATGGTTTTGTAACTATAACCAGTAGTGCAACCTAATAAAATGAGAATTCTAGAGTGGATGTAAGCCAAAGTTAGCCGAAACAACTATAGATCTTGTCTCTTTTTATTTGCTTTCTTTCTAAATTTGTTTATTCTTCATGTTATATTCTCCAAATTAGATACTATTCGTTATATATGATTAGATATTGGTGCTTTCACATAATTGGATATTGGTGGTCAATTTTGAGTCCAATATTTTTGTGCTTTCACTGAGAGTACTTGCATAAATGGATTTAGAAGCTAGGAGTTTAGATTTTGAAGCTTGGATACTTGGAGATAGGAAGTAATGGCTAGGCAATCCACAAGGAGAAAGCTACCGAAAAGGAGCCACCATGGAGTTAGTCAAGAGAATTCCTCGGGGGCTGTAGCTAATCAAGCATCTATCTACATCACCAGGGATGAAATGGAAACAATGTTGGATGCCACGCAGGAGAGGATGATGAAAAGACAGAAGGAGATGATGCAGAATCTGCTTTGACAAATTGGACAGGCTAGAGTGATAGGAACTACAGGAGATATGGACCAAGGAGTTGAGGCAACTGGAATCATTGGAAATTAGGTTCTGGAACGTGGAAATGGAGCCAGTATGCAGAGGGGTAGAGCAAAGCAACCAGGTGCGGTCCCTTGACATCCTAAAGGGATCGGCATTGATACCTCCAGAGGGATCAGTACTGATCCCAAAGGCCATAGGGCATGCCCCTGGGTCTGGATGGTCCTGATGCTGGAGGACTTGCGATCAACCCATGGAGCTTGGTGTGAATTAGAATTTGGATGCTCGGCCGGAGGAGTAGTTCCATAATTCCCTCGTAGACTCGGAGGGCAACTTAGGCATGATGATAGAAGACTCCCCTTGGAAGACAATGAGAGGTTTGCAGAGATGATAAGGCAAACTATGCATGGAGGATTAATGAATAGGGATTTGGAAGATGTAAGTAGGGGTCCCTTCGCTCCTAATATCAGGAAAGCTTGGAATCCATCGGAGTTCAACCTACCGATGCTTGAGATATATGATGGAAGGATGGATCTCGCTATTCATCTAACAAGATACATGAGGAAAATGAAAGTATTGGGGGCATCGGAGGAGGTCACGACACGGTGCTTCCCCTTATACTTAACGAATATAGTCGCACCATGGTTCAGACAATTGGAAATTGGATAAATTTGCAAATGGACAAAATTTATCGAAGGGTTTATGAGGCAGTTTAGTTTCACATCTCGAGGCCCAAAAATGTGATGAGTTTGGCAACAGTGAAATAGAGAATCAGAGAGTCCCAAAGGAGTTCCTTAACATGGTTTAATGCCATGGCCATATCGGTGGATTTCCCAGATCCATCCTTGGTTTTGATGGTAACTGTTTTTGGTTGCTATTGGCATGGAGTTCAAGGATTCATTGGCGCGGGATCCACCTATGGATCTCGGGGAGTTTATCATCAAGCAGAATGATTACAGCGGCATGAAGACGCGCGAGCCAAACAAACCGTAGGTGAATGTAGTGAAAATTAGAGGATCATCATGAGATGTGAACAAGAATGATAAAGGAAAATGGAAAATGAATTATAGGATTAATGTTTCAAAGAAACAATGGAGAGAACCAAAATTCTCTTCTTATACGGATTTGACTGAATTTCTAGAAAGAACTTATTTGGATACTCGAGGATGCCTTCAATATCGAAGGCCAGTAAGGAGGGACCTTTCGAATGTGAGCATGCATCGGGAAATCATTGCCTATTACATTAGCTGGACGAGCTCAATACAAACAACCGTAGGAATTTAAAGGATATCATTGAAGAATACAGAGGAATGGTCAGTTCCAACAATACGTAAGGGCTCTGGCTACGGCGGTTGTGCGACCCACAATTCCATACCCTTTGAGCCAACAATAGACCACTCATGTCCGACCCCGGTTGCATGGAAGTATTGACGATCAAGGGTAAAAAAAAAAGAGAAAGTAAGACAGAATAGAAACTCACATGAATGTAATAATATATAATATTGAACAAATATCTTTATAGCGAAAAACTTTTAAATTCATATATAAGAGTCTAACCTAAATTCAGCTTGGATAGATATAAACATATGCCATTATAATTGCTGACAAACATCAAACTAAAAATAACAAAGCACATCGGATAATAGAATATGTCCATACGTAGAAGACAATCTCCAGCTCTCCTCTAAAAACTTCAACCGTCTTCGACTAAACCTGAAACTACTCGGATCTGACCCGAGTATTGAAAATACCCGGATCAGGCTTGATAAACCAGCGTGAGAAAAACTCAATAATAGATGACAGTGTCATATATCATCCTTTAAATGAAATCCTTTGAAAAGAAAGAGTATCTCATAAGACCACTCCCATACATAAACACAGACAGGTTTTTACCTTATGATAACTTAAAACATTTTATATATCAAAACATTTGATATTATTTCTAATGACATTCTTTGAAAACATTTGCAAATAAATTATTAATCTTAGTTGATATTTTTACATTAATTAAATTCCAGCATAATAGGTTTACAATACAGGCCATAGGTTCTTATTATAGAATTGATTTCCATACAAATAACCAGGTGAAGGGACTACCTTCCAACAATACATCTCTAAAGGAATTTAACGAGGACCATCACAAAGGATTCTCTACCAACACAGGACCGGCTTATCTCTATAACTAGATAGTACCGAATATATCATCCCCCAGTTGTTACCGACCTTCAACTGAGCACGCACTAGCAAACAAACTATGTTAATTTACATTCCGAGCGTCATAGCGGGAAGAAATATATCTAGAAGGGGATGATCATACCCTAATTGGGAATAACCCACTTAGCCTTGCCGCATCTAACCCTGTTTCAGTCATTTTTGGTTGATGAGGCAACGATTACCTTTTCACATAACACATATCACATCTCTGAATGCCACATTGTCATTTCCGTTGACTACTAATTACCTTCGACAAAAATACAACCCCTAAGCTTGTATGTCTCAAGGAGGGTGTTAAGCTAAGAGAAGTTGCCCTCTCTGCCACCATTGATGTATGTTTGTAAAAACCAATGTACATAATCTTTAGAAATGAAATGTCAGACAAACATCCATACAAGTTGTCCAGGAACATGACAAACCGAAGACACTCTCCTACTACCACTAGTAGCGAGTAGTCCTTGCAATTCGAAAAATCTCCACAACGAGGAGACCACTCTTATAAATGACTCTATATTAGGAGCTGCCTAGAGCATGTCAACAAGCAGTCCTCACGCTATGAAGATCCAAGGTCTTCAATAATCATCATCTTCAACATGTCTTCACATTCAAAAGTATGCATTGGTTCGAAGTAGTTTTCGAATAGGAATCACCCAAATCTGACCCCAGTTCCTTCAAAATCAAATTATCGATAAAAAAGCAAATATGAGTATACAGGATTTATCAAGTCTCTTTTCACTTTAATTCTTTTTGGATGATTTCGAAATCTCTTTCTTTTGACTTAGAATAATTCTTAAGTATTCATTCTTTTGCATTAGATAATATCTCAAATTTCCCCACATAACTTTCGATACAAATTCCTTAACTTTTAGGCGGGTCAAAAATAATGTCATTTAAGACATCGTTTACGATAAACCCTAAAATCAATCTTAGCAAACATTTTTGAGTAAATAGGATCATTAAAATCATTCTAAGTTTACTCAACATTAATTTTCGTATTCAACAAGTGCTATGGCGGAATAACGGTGAAACCACCTTTTAAATTACATGAATAGGACAAGTTCACTCTTTGGATTTTAATACAAAATATAAGAAGATTATCTCTATGCAATCCAAGTCGCAATTTGTTCATTTTGGAGATTGCTTAAATTTTGGATAATACCAATCTTCATTTGTTTTAGAAACTTAATACAATCTTTTTCGCATCCGGGCATTCCATTCGATCTATTCCACCCCTCATCTAAGAAAATACAACATAGGACAGGTAAGTTCAGGGCACTGGTTGCTCCATCCCAAACCTTAGCTAAACATCTTGTTTTATCTTTCTAGATCTCTCAAGCGGGACAAATGTACTAGTCATTTCTGCATACTCAGTTATCAACTTTATTTTGAAATTGATTATAAAAATTCCAAATTACCTTTTAAATGCTTAGTTTTCCTTTTAAAAACATTCACAATTGATTTCAGGAAAAATTGTCACGTTTAAACTTACATTCAAAAGGTTAAAGAATTCACAGCACAAAAATGCTACGGAAAGTGCTATACAAGCTTATTTGATTTAAACAACTTTTAATATTTGAAAATTCATTTTTTTCCATTTCCAATCTCTTTTAAACTATTTAAATAGATTTATCAAATTTATCCCATATTTTTCCATAATTATAAACGTTCATTTAAATGGATTTCCTGTTATGGTCACTTAAATTCACTAGCGTGATTTTTCTAAAAAATTGATTTGGACTTAAAACAAAATCTACCCAACAAAATTTTGATTTTCTTTCTTTGTTTAGAAGACATGGATATAATAGTTCGGAATTTTCTTATCTCGAAGAATTCCGAGCTATATTCTACTCTACACATTCATTTGAACTTTTCGGTGCGAAATCGCGAACTACCGTTGTGCGATATACCTAGTTTTAACTTATTTCTCAATATTTGAAATAATCTATTAAATTGAATTTTATCACTTACAAAATCATTACAAATCATTTTAAATCAATATTTCCACTTTTTAAAGTATTTAAAATGTATTTCAATATTCCCATATTATAATATTATTCTGTCCTTATTATTTTAATATTAAATTTTAAATTCCAATTTCAATTCAATTTTAAATCTAACTTCAAAGTAACTTAATTAAAACTTTGATTTCAAATCAAATTTCAATTGAAACTTCAATTCAACCTTAATTTCACTTCCAATTTTCAAAATCTATTTCAATTTCAATTTCACTATTCATCTTAATTTCAATTTCAATTTAACTATCCTTTTTTATGCCATTTCACTTTAAATTTCAAATTCTCTTTTATTTTTACTTTAATTTCAATTCTAATTGAAAAGAGACTTATTTTTGCAAGTTATCTCATATCATCAAAATATGGTCTTATTAACAAAGGGACACTTAATCGAAAATGACCATAACCAATGTCTATATTTATCACTAACATTACATCCATTCAACCAATCACATAACATATGATTTCAAATCCTACATTCACTACTAATACCATAATGGGATGTATTATCATAATTCAACCATCTAACCAAACTATCCAATCATCCCTATTAACAATCAAATTGGTATAGTCATATGTTATAAGGGTATAAATGTGATTATTTTAACATAACCAAAATGTAATTTCGAAAGCGATGAGGATTTCTTACCTTCATATCCACTCCGTCAAACTTTTTTTTTCTGAACTAGCATGCTTCTTCTCGAATGTCTCGAGTTTGCCATTTCCTCTCCTTTTCCTTTTCTTTTCTTTCTTTCCTTCTTTTATTTTATTTTATTTTTTATTGGAAAGGAGGGTGAATGCCTCGGCTAGGGGGTGTGTGGCCTAGGGAGGAGGGTACAGCCTTGGGTAGCTCGGGTAAAGGGTTTTGGGTGCGTGTAGGCTCGCGTAGGTGGAAAGGAAGGGGCGTGCATGTGTTTGAGGGGGTGTAGGTGATGGTGTGGCTAGGTTTTGGTGATGTGGAGGTGATAGCTTGAAGGTATAAGAAAAATGAAGGAAGAGAAGGAGTTCTAGTAATTTTGTAGAATGAAGTGAAGCGAAAAATGATGGAATTTGAACTTGTATTTATAAATGTCGAATTTAGTGGTAAATGACATAAATATCCTTATTTATTTTTGAATTTTGATTAGCCTTGATTTGAGTTGCATTTAATGTATGAAATGATGGTAATGGTAGAGTATGTTAAGAGATGAAGAGGTGTCATTTTCTTCTGGTTTGTAATTGTTTAAACATATAAATTTACTCCTTTTCTATGTATATGCATAACATCTTATTAATGAGATAAGATATAAGTAATGATATCTATAAAGTTTGAAAATAAAATAAAATAAGTCAAATCATACCTTTTTAATTAATTAATTTATTTTAACTTTTCAAAAGTAAACTTATTTTGTCTTTTAGTGCTAAATGTAAAGTGTTCTAAAAGTTTATAAAGTTGTCTTTGTGCATATGTGTATGTTAGAAGTTGTCGTCAAGTTGCAACAACTTGACGACAACTTGTTTTGGTTAAAAACGGTGTTTTCGTTGACAACTTTTACAATCAAAATTTGACGTTTTTATTATGTTATATATTTAAGTAAACCAAACTTTAAAATGAACTTTTTACTTCTTTAAATAAATTAAAACATGTCTCTTTATATTTTGAAATCATATTTAATTAATATCAAAGTCTCTAATTTTTACGGTGTATGTAAAACTGATAAAATGTGACAAATTTTGGTTACTTTTGTAAAACGATTATTAACATAATTTTAAATCTTTTATTATACTTTTATTATCCTTATTAGACATTTTTAATAAGATTTAAATTTTAAATAAATATTTAATTCTATTTATTTAAGCCTTTATTTTTATTTTTTTTACAAAACTTAACTTTTGTTGATTTGTTCTCAAATCCAAATTTACAGTTTTTAAATTATTAACTATAAGAATAAATAATCTCTTCATTATTATCTAGTGTATATAACTTATTTATTTAAGTTTTGAACCCTTTTTAAATTTGAAACATAATAAATCTCTCTCTTTCTAAACAGCGAAATTATGGGTTGTTACATCGTTGAAAAAGGACCAGCCACCTTATACCTTGAACAAAAATGGCACTGGATCAAGGCATCATCATTAACTTGTCATCAACTGATCAAGATGGCAAGGAATAACTAATAAACTCCACATTAATACAGCAAAGTCACTTGCACATATACGAGATTGAGGACATCCCTTAGGCATACTCTGAGATAACGATAAACCGTTGCACTCAGGTTTGTGAAATTCATTTTATTTCTTATTTCTTCTTATTTTCTTTGAACATTGGTTCATTGGCTGCATGGAACTTTATTTTATGGATTTAGGGATGCTTAAGTCTGGATTAACGTAATAAATAACACATGTCACGGTTATGCCCTCGACCGGAGAGATTGGGCAATAATCACGAATCACGATTCCCTTCGTCGGAGTGCAGCAAGAAGGATTATACATAGATTAAGTCCTCGACTGGGGACCGAGGTCGGAGAAGGATTCCCTACTTGATTAAGTCCACGATTAGGAACCGAGGCCAGAGAAGGATAGCCCACAGATTATGCCCTCGATCGGAGCGTCGAGGCCAGAGAATAAGATCTAATAGGTCATCGAGTATGTATTGTGCTAGGCAAGGATCTAGATAGTTCAAGGTCATCGGGTGTGGACTATTCCTGGAAAGGGGTAGGTCGCTTCACTGGAGAGCGACAGGATCAACCTACCTAGGTCGTTGAGTATCGATTGTGCTCTAGTGGATTCGGTAAGATCAAGGATTTGGATTAGGTAACTGACCCAGAGAGGTCTATAGATTCGGATATTGACCCAAAGCGATTTCAGATTTGGATAAAACAACCTAGAGAGGTCTATGGATTTGGGTATGGACCCAGAGCAGTTCCAAATTTGGATAAAATGACCCGCAAAGGTCTACGGAATTGGATATGGACCCAGAGCAGTCCCGGATTTGGATAAAACGACCTGTTGAGGTTTCTGCAATTGGATATGGACCCGAAGTGGTCCCGAATTTGGATAAAATGATTCAAAGAGATCGTGGATTTGGATTGTGAATTTGGAATAGATTCAGAATTAGATATCAATCAGAACAGTCATCGATCTCGCTAATGATCCAGAGAGATCAATGAATTGGATTGGCAATGGGTTGGATTCTGGATTGGATAATATAACAGTCAATGGATTACAGACTTCGGATTTTGGATTCATGGTAATTCAAAAAACACCTTCCTATCACGAGGCAAGTTTTGGGGGGCGAAGTGTTAACCCGCCTTTTGGAAGGATAGTATATAGGCATATTTTACCCAACAGACTTCAAGGTAATCAAGGCCGATGATTCTAGAGTGATGATTATAGGGCGTGGAAGTCCAATACAAATAATAACGTGAAGCCAGGGTTGGATAGAGTTGGTAGATAAACGATGCAGGATGCTTGAAATATAGATGAAGGTGGATGAATCAAGGTAGCATCGGGGAAGAGGATGGATCAGCATTGCATTGTGGAATATGGGAGGTCAGCATAGGAATATGGAATAGAAGCGATCGGTGTAGTGATGAGGAAGCGGATGGATCAACATAGCATTATGGAAGAGGATGGATCGACATAGCACTGAGGAAGAGAATGGATCAGCGTAAATGACAGCAAATCGACTAGTATGGGTGGATGGACAACAGCGTATTATATGAAAAATGGGTCGGTGTAGCATATAAAGAAAAGGATCGGTTTAACATATAGATGGATGAATCAGCATACGTGAGACTACTGAGGAAGGATCGATATACATCAAAAGTCAAGTGTATTCTTGCATTCAACAACCAACAACTCGAGCTCTGTTCAGCCAAATGACATGAAAGTTGAAGTTAAACATATTTTAGTATAAATAAGCCATTAATGATAGATGCTCTAGAATTGACAAATGGATGGATCGATATCGATCCATCTTCATTAGGATTTGGGCCTAGCGAACCCTATGGTGGGCCCATAAGGATAAGAAGGTCCTTTAGCTGAAGTTCCAAAGAGATTGGTTGTCGTCTTTACCTATAAATACAGTAGGCATTGCTTCATAAAAGGGGATCTTCTTCTTTCTTCTTCTTTTAATCTTCTACCTAGGCCATACTCTGCTAGTTTTTTTCTTGAATTTCATGGACTTGTAACTGTAACTATCAGTATAAAGTAATTTAAGGATTACTCTAGAGTGGACATAGGCCGAAATTAGCCGAACCACTATAAATATTGTTTCTTTTTACATGCTTTCTTTTAAATTTGTTTATTCTTCATGTTATATTCTCTATATTAGATACTATCTGTGATTTGTGATTGGATATTGGTTCTTTTCCATAATTGGGTTAGTGGTCAATTTTGATGCCAATAATTATTAAATTGACTATCTCCATTGTAACGACCCAGAATTTTGGACAATTTAAATTGAAAATATTTAATTAATTTTAAATATTTGAATGATGGTTTAGTTTGAATTTTCAATATAACTTTGAATGTGGCGATTAAATTTTAAGATTTAATTTTTTGAAAGTTGAATAAAAATTTGAACCTACAGTTTTAAGCTGATTAAAAATATTTCAAAGGCTTGTAAAATTCATATTGATAATAGTGAAGATAACAGAAGCTTCAGAATTGAATTTGAAAGTGGTTTGTTCAGTTTTAAAATTTATACTGTTTAAATTGAATTTAAAAATAGCCTTCCAATGCACAGTCTCGGAATTCGACGAAACCAGTTCCATTGGGTTCGTAATATAGAATTATTATCGGATTTCAAATTTCGTAGCGGTTGGAGTTGTTATGCGAGCAAACGACATATAAACGCATCGAAATTAAATCGAATTCGATTTAAATTTAAACTTTTAAATTTTTTCAACATCAGCCACTTTTCTTCCTTAAACCACGCATGGAATCACGGAACAAAAATCGTGTAAGCACGTTTCCCCCTCGTCCTTAAATCATCGCTGTCTCCGTTTATTTTTCAGAAGTAAAATGGCAGAAGCAAATTAGATCGTTTAAAAAATAAATAAATAACCCTAGCGTTCGAGGAGAAATAGCCGAACAAGTTCTTTCGTTCTCCTCAAATCCAATTCAAATCGCGTTTCCTTTTTATCTATTTCATCGTTCAAACCGTTCGGAATCCCTTCCCCTTAATTTTCCAATCGAAGTAAGCAGGTCCAAAATCCTCGATACAAACGTATGGGTTTCACGAGGCCACAGTTTTATAGGGATTCGATTTGGGGGCTTATTGTTTTTCATGGGAGGCTGAGGCAAGCGTGGCGACACCCACAGGCGAGGGTGATTTGCGAGCTCGAGAACAAGCAGTGTGGCGGTGACCTGTTCGCCGTGGTTGGGGCGGAGAGGCGCGATGTTGAAACGCGTGAAACTGGCACATGAGTGAGTCGCGATTGGAAGCACTCGAATGAGGCAAGTCGAAGTCGCTTGGAAGTGACGACGTCAATGTGGGTGTGGATTGAAGGGACTGGAAGTTGGTGATCGCGAGCAGGTGGTCGTCTCGAGGAAAATTGATTGGTCGATCGTGTTGAGGAGAGGTACGGGCTCGATGCTCGGCTAGGTGGAGTTCGAATCATTCCAGTAAGGTATTTTATTTAGTTTAAAATTTAATTTTGAAAATTAATAAATTATTGTTGAGATTTAAATTTTAAGCAAAAAAAGAGGGAAATTTATTTACATTGTTTTAATTAAAATATATATATATATATATATATATATATATATATATGCAGGTTTAAGTTAATCTTGAAAAGAAAAAAAAAATAAGTGATTGTACTAAAAGAAATAATATATTATGTTATAAGTAAATATGAGTAAGTTTTAATAAAAGAAATAGAAATTCAAGTTTTAAGCTTAAAGAAGATGGAACAAAAATTTTGAAGGGTTTAAACAAGTTTTTTTGATATTTTAAAACTATTAATGATTAGTTTGAAAGAGAAGAATAATTTATTTAAGTAAAATTTGTTGAGATTTAATTTTAATTAGATAAATTTGTTAAGAGTAATCTGTTTAAAATTAAAAGGATGCAAAATGTGATTTTTAAAACCTATATATTATTTTATAAGTATATATATAGGTAATTTCAAAAGGAAAAAAAATTATTAGTTTAAATTAAAAACATTGGTTAATTAAATTATTTTTAAGTTGCTAAAAGATATTTAAAAAAAAGGGAATTCAATTTAATTAAATAAATTGGTAAGAGAAAATTTGTTTAATGGAATAATATGGCTAATTTAATTTATCTAATAGGAAATTAATTATTAGACTAATTCAAATTAAAAGTGCTAATCAATTTAATCCATTGAAAAGAAATTGATTATTCAATAATTTCGAATATTACTGAATTGTATAATTATCTATACAAGGTCTACAATCGGGAAAAACAAATTGGATTGGAAATGGATTGCCAAACAAAAGCTAAGGTGAGAACTTCTCACTCAAAAAAAGGGTTTGTTTAAATTTTAAATAGTTAGATTTAAAATTGCTTGATTGTGTTGATTGTTTGTTTGGATAATATAGTATATCTATTATATTGAAATAGACCCTATACGCCGCCTATTAAGCGGGGGTTATTTATCAAACCCATATACCGCGATATTCCACCTTGAAGTGGAATTGGTATTATATATGTACTTGGAGTTGATTTCCCGCATTATATAGCGGATGAGACCCTATTGCGCCGCATAATAGCGGATAATATTTTATAAATCCCATATACCGTGATATCCCGTCATGAAACGGGATTGGTATTGTGCTAATGTCTATGGATGTAGGGAAACAGGTTGGAGAGATCCAACTAGATTCCTCACCAGTATTTATTTGATTTCATATATTGTGATATTGTTGATTATCATATCGATATATGATGTCTTTGTTGTCGTGATTGACTATTTGGTGCTGTTGCATCATCGGATCCATTTTTGAAGTTTAAAAATAACATTTTTTATTTTAAGGGATTTTTAAGGTGATTTTTGAAATTATAAATTTTATTAAATTTTTGAATTGATTCATCTTAAATAAAATGAACGTTGAAATGAAAAAAATTATATTTTTGTGAAATATAACCAAAGTGTGATTTTTGAAATAAATAGTTAAGTAATTTATAAAATGGTTTAAATTGGGATTTTTGAATTATTTTAAGCGATTTATGAAATTGATATTTTGTAAATTAAAAATATTGGAATTATAAAACGAGTTTCTATAAGTGTTAAAAAATGAAGTATTAATGGAATTCCTAAGTGAATGAAATTTATGGAATTATAAATGGTGAAGATATAAAACGAATGAATTTGTAGAATAAAAGATTTATAAGTAATTAACTTATAAATTAGATTTTGGTATATAAATTGAATCGGTTATTAAAGGAGATTAATAAATCGTAGTTGTTATAAAATAGAAATGGAATTTATAAACGTTGTTTTATAAATCCGTAATCAAATAAATTTGATAATTGAATATGTTATTAAATAAAATGGATATGGTTTGGGAAATGATATTATAAAATGAAGTTAATTGTTTTAACGATGTTTTAAAGATGTTTTAAAATGCATTAAGTATCGAATACATAGATTTCAACATTTATTGTTGAAATAGACGTTTTCGAGAAATAAGGAAATGGTGGACTATAACACTGTTGTTATAGTAAATGATTTCCGAAGGGAAATGTTTTATATAATATTGGGATTTATATATATCTATCTAAATTTCGAATCCCTATACTAGTGATTTTGGGTTGTCGTAACGATGTTTTACGCAACATTCGTTTTGACTCAAATAAATGGGTTTAAGAGAATGGTTTCTTAAAGAATGAAATATATACTTAAATTGTGATTTAAGTATATCGAATATTTTCCAAATGATTGAAAATAAATAAGATTTGTGAACTACTTATTATTGAATAAGTAGGGAAATGTTTTTCCAATATGAAATGAACGTTTTGGGAATTATCTTATTAAAGATAATTGAATATTTTCCAAATGACTGAAAATAAATAAGATTTGTGAATTACTTATTATTGAATAAGTAGGGAAATGTTTTTCCAATATGAAATGAACGTTTTGAGAATTATCTTTTTAAAGGTAAGTTGAAAGTGAATATTTGAAATTTGTTTCAAATGGTTAAGTGTGGAAAATTATATATCTTGTAAAGATATTTTTGGGAAAATAAATAATTTGAAAAATTATTTGGAATCTGATGATGTTGCGCATCTCTATTGATAGTTAAATAACCGACTATCAATATTTACACTTTAATGGGTATTTGTTGTGAATTTCTTAGATTTGAATGCCACACTTATTTTTGAAATAAGCGCCCACTATTCGGGTTAGCCAGAAAAGGACCTTGGGGTCGTATAACCCATTCCGGATATGTGATATGTCGTTATGGACTGCATTTGAAGACCGGTGTTGAAGACCGGATATTTTTGAAAATGGAAGGATTACCTTCGAGTTACTCTGCATCGGCTGATCTCCGATATAGAGGTTTTATCACCCTTAGTGACGGGATGTCCGGACGTGATTAATGAATATCCGGATTTCAAGGGCTTTTTTGGAAGTGCCTTCGGTTTCGTTCGATCCCGGAACGGACTTGTATGGATTGTGTGTCTGACGTTACAATTTGAGATGTAAAGCTGGTTTCTATCAAATATATTTCTGTTCGTGGCGGAGAATTTATTCTCATAGCTTAACACCCTTCTCTGAGACATACGAGCTAAAAGGTTATGTAGTTGATGGTTACTAGTGATACATTCCCAAATTGGTAATGTGGCATACGAAGTGCTGTTGAGCATTTGTGAATTAAAGCACAGCTTTTATATAAAGCGTAGCTTTGTGAACGAGACTTCGTCAAGCCACACACCTCGGAAATGGTCAAAACAGGAAGGATGCAGCAAGATTATTAGGAGGTAGCGCCCATTTAGTGTATGTCATTCCTTCTGGATAGAGGTGGTATCATGGTATGCAGCCCAGATACTTAACCTATGTTGTTGCTGCAAATTTATTACTTTGTGGTTGTTTGAATCGAGGATCCTCGGATATAGATCGGTTACGATCGGGGAATGACATATTCGTGTCAGTAGTTACCCAGTTAGGGGTAACCCGGCCTTGTGTTGGCAGAGATCCAGTTAGGTTCTCGCCGCGTCTTTCCAAAGGCGTATCCATGTGGCAATGGGAAGTTTCTTGGCCTGACCATTTGTTGGAAATCCAAAGAAACAATACGATCTTGTATGTTTTTAGTTGTATAACCTGCCATGGAAGGTGGCGGTAACCTACTATTGAACATGGTAGCTATAGTAGGCATACGGTAATGGTCGTATGTTGGCTAAGATTTATATTCTACTTTCGAAATTGTTTTCTACACTATGCACTAGTAATAATATCAAATGTTTCTTTTTAATGCGTATCAAACATCTTTGACTATCATAAGGAGAAATCTCCTCCGATTCTGCGTTTGCATTGTGTGTTTGTGCGGGAGGCCTTATGGTAGTCTCATTTTCTAAAAAGCATTGCGAATTTACTTTAAAAATATACTTTGTTTGTTTTTAAAGATAAACTGTTTTAAGTTCTCACACTAGTCACATGACTGACCTGGAGTTTATTGTTTCCCTTCCTAAACTCTGGGTGCCCACCAATTTCCACACGGGCAGTCTGGAGTTAAGGTTATCAGGATATTCTGGATATTCAGGAGTTGCTGTAAAAATCTGGAGGCAAGCTAGATGGCGTAGCATATTACTAAGTATATAGTATTTCTTTTCCGCTGTTTGTTGTTGTAAACTCTGATAATGAATGTAATGTGATGTAATATATAAAATATACAGTTCTTTTGTTTCAATGAATATTCATTTATCTATTACATGTTGTTCCGCTGCGAATTGTGAGATTCTGATATTGTGTTGTTACTTTCTGTTCTGTCTTCTTCTTTCTTCTTCTTATACCTCTTTCTTTTTCTTAAACCCTAAGTGTTCGGTTTTCCGGCATTCGATTTCTCGGCAATTGATACAGTGGTCGTATTGACGTCGGTTTTCAAAAGTCGAAGAATCGGGTCCTTACAATTTGGTATCAGAGAATATGGTTAAACGACAACCATGGCTCTGTTGGGTGTTACTCATTAGAGATAGAGTCAGCAGTACTCTAGAATGAGTTTGAGTGTAATAATAGATATGAGCACGTATTTGTTAGTGAACATGAAATTGTTTTGTGTTGTGTTGACTTATCGGTTGCTTGTTTATAGATTCTTGTCGGTGCAGTCTAGCTAACTGAATCGATAAGGGTTTCTAAAGTCTTAAACAAGATGAACCGACATAGTATTGTTTTGAAAATAGGGTAAATGAAATAATTTTGCCCAAAACTATTTTCATAGATAAAAGGAAAATATCTTTATAAATTATTGTAGCATATGGATGCATGGTTGTTAGGAAGTAATATTATTAAACTATCACCATTGAAATTGAATAAGAATTGAAATCATTGTTATATGAAAATTGAAATAAAGGTAAGAAAATAAAATTAATATATAAATGAAATTTGAGAATGTATATTATAAATGTGATTTATAATTAGAAATGGAATTCCAGGGAAGTTTTTGGAATTGTTTTTGAAAGAATTTGGAAATTTTAGTAATTAAATACCTTTTTGATTTGAAAATAATTTTCAAAGGTTTTTGGAAAAATATTTTGAAGGAATGAAAAGCTCTAAACTCTTCACGGTCGCTGAAAAATAACTTCGGTAATGACTGCAGCATCATCGATGTTCATTTTCGGGTTTCCAAAAGAAGAATTGCTGCCAAATTGTTTTAAATGAAAGTTGTTTGGAAAATTTGGGTTTGGTTTTGGAAATTCATTTCGAATTTATAAGCAATAGAATTGAATTGAATAATTATAAATGAAAGATGAATTAAAAATTGGTATGGGTTTTGGAATCCAGTTTAATATAAGTGGTTATAAACCAAAATAGTGAATTGAAAATAAATTTTGGGAATGAACAAAAGAATAAAAACTAGAATTGAAACTGAATGTTGAAAACAAATTTGAATAAAGTAAATTGGAATTTGTAATGAATTAGCATTTGGAACTAATTTAAAATAGCGCAGTTGTAAACAAAAGATAGCTGATAAAATTCAATATTCAGAAGGTAAATTGAATCCAATTAGAGTTGAAAGTGTAAATTGAATTCAAATGAAATTGAAAATGCAAGATTGAATGAAAATGGATATATAACTTCAATAGTAAAGTAAAAATGGTATAAGAAGCGTATATTGAAAATTTTGTAAAGAAATGTGCAAAATGGTTTGAATGTTGGAATTGGATATTATGGCTAATAGGATATACAGGTGTATTAAAGAAAGGAATTGGAAATTTTGATTTTGAAGATAAAATTTGAATTGCTCGACAAAAAGGTACGTATTTCAATTTCAGTATGAAATTTGGTGATTTTCTTGTCCAGCCGCTTGGCTTTTTGTTTTCTTTTTGGATCTGAGGGGCCGTGGTGCCATTTTGTAGTTGTACCGAGCTAGCCGTGCAAAGGAGATGCTAGCGAAATTTTTCGAAAATTTAGAGTGTTAGAAAAATTTTGAGAAAATTTGGAAGTTTAAAATTTGAATTTGAATTTAAATTTGAATTTTGAAGTAAACAGTGTTGTTTGAAACTTATAAGTGAAGTTGAAAAGCTAGTTGAAATGACAATGAATCTCTAATAAAAAGATTTAGGTTAGTAAGTTAATAAAACTATTGGATTGTGAAAAATAGTAGACGAGTTAAGGACCATTTCTTCCTAATTTGTATTTTCGGAATGAAATTCTTTTAAGGGGGAAGGTTGTAACGACCCGAAATTTTGGACAATTTAAATTGAAAATATTTAATTAATTCTAAATATTTGAATGATGGTTTAGTTTGAATTTTCAATATAACTTTGAATGTGGCGATTAAATTTTAATATTTAATCTGTTGAAAGTTGAATAAAAATTTGAATCTTCAGTTTTAAGCTGAATAAAAATATTTCAAAGGCTTGTAAAATTCATATTGATAATATTGAAGATAACCGAAGCTTCAGAATTGAATTTGAAAGTGGTTTGTTCAGTTTTAAAATTTATACCGTTTAAATTGAATTTAAAAATTGCCTTCCAAGGCACAGTCTCGGAATTCGACGAAACCAGTTCCATTGGGTCCAAAATATTGAATTATTATCGGATTTCAAATTTCGTAGCGTTTGCAGTTGTTATGCGAGCAAACGACATATAAACGCGTCAAAATTAAATCGAATTCGATTTAGATTTAAACTTTTAAAATTTGTCAACATCAGCCACTTTTCTTCCTTAAACCACGCAGGGAATCACGGAACAAAAATCGTGTAAGCACGTTTCCCCCTCGTCCTTAAATCATCACTGTCTCCGTTCATTTTTCAGATGTAAAATGGCGAAAGCAAATTCGATCGTTTGAAAAATAAATAAATAACCCTAGCGTTCGAGGAGAAATAGCCGAACAAGTACTTTCGTTCTCCTCAAATCCAATTCAAATTGCATTTCCTTTTTATCTATTTTATCGTTCAAACCGTTCGAAATCCCTTCCCCTTAATTTTCCAATCAAAGTAAGCAGGTCCAAAATCCTCGATTCAAACGTATGGGTTTCACGAGGCCACATTTTTATCGGGATTCGATTTGGGGGCTTATTGTTTTTCGTGGGAGGCTGAGGCAAGCGTGGCAACGCCCACAGGCGAGGGTGATTTGCGAGCTCGAGAACAAGCAGTGCAGCGGCGACCTGTTCGCGGTGGTTGGGGCGGAGAGGCGCAATGTTGAATCGCGTGAAAATGGCACGCGAGTGAGTCGCGATTGGAAGCACTTGAATGTGGCAAGTCGAAGTCGCTTGGAAGCGACGACGTCAAGGAGGGTGTGGATTGAAGGGACTGGAAGTTGGTGATCGCGAGCAGGTGGTCGTCTCGAGGAAAATGGATTGGTCGATCGTGTTGAGGAGAGGTACGGGGCTCGATGCTTGGCTAGGTGGAGTTCGAATCATTCCAGTAAGGTATTTTTTTGTTTACAATTTAATTTTGAAATTTAATAAATTATTTTTGAGATTTAAATTTTAAGCAAAAAAAGAGGGAAATTTATTTACATTGTTTTAATTAAAATATATATATATATATATATATATATATATATATATATATATATATATATATATGCAGGTTTAAGTTAATCTTGAAAAGAATTTTTTTTTTAAGTAATTGCAGTAAAAGAAATAATATATTATGTTACAAGTAAATATGAGTAAGTTTTATTAAAAGAAATAGAAATTCATGTTTTAAGCTTAAAGAAGAAGGAACAAAAATTTTGAAGGGTTTAAACAAGTTTTTTTGATATTTTAAAACTATTAATGATTAGTTTGAAAGGGAAGAATAATTTATTTAAGTAAAATTTGTTGAGATTGAATTTTAATTAGATAAATTTGTTAAGAGTAATCTGTTTAAAATTAAAAGGATTCAAAATGTGATTTTTAAAATCTATATTATTTTATAAGTATATATATAGGTAATTTCAAAAGGAAAAAAAATTATTAGTTTAAATTAAAGACATTGGTTAATTAAATTATTTTTAAGTTGCTAAAAGATATTTAAAAAAAAGGGAATTCAATTTAATTAAATAAATTGGTAAGAGAAAATTTGTTTATTGGAATAATTTGGCTAATTTACTTTATCTAATAGGAAATTAATTATTAGATTAGTTCAAATTAAAAGTGTTAATCAATTTAGTCCATTGAAAAGAAATTGATTGTTCGATAATTTCGAATATTAATGAATTGTATAATTGTCTGTACAAGGTCTATAATCGAGAAAAACAAATTGGATTGGAAATGGATTGCCAAACAAAAGCTGAGGTGAGAACTTCACACTCAAAAAAAGGTTTGTTTAAATTTTAAATAGTTAAATTTAAAATTGCTTGATTGTGTTGATTGTTTGTTTGGATAATATAGTATTTTCTATTATATTGAAATAGACCCTATACGCCGCCTATTAAGCGGGGGTTATTTATCAAACCCATATACCGCGATATTCCACCTTGAAGTGGAATTGGTATTATATATGTACTTGGAGTTGATTTCCCGCATTATATAGCAGATGAGACCCTATTGCGTCGCATAATAGCAGATAATATTTTATAAATCCCATATACCGCGATATCCCGTCTTGAAACGGGATTGGCATTGTGCTAATGTCTGTGGATGCAGGGAAACAGGTTGGAGGGATCCAACTGAATTCCTCACCAGTATTTATTTGATTTCAGATATTGTGATATTGTTGATTATCATATCGATATATGATGTCTTTGTTGTCGTGATTGACTATTTGGTGCTGTTGCATCATCGGATCCATTTTTGAAGTTTATAAATAACGATTTTTATTTTATAGGGATTTTTAAGGTGATTTTTGAAATTATACGTTTTATTAAAATTTCGAATTGATTCATTTTAAATAAAATGAACGTTTAAATAAAAAAATTATATTTTTGTGAAATATAACCAAAATGTGATTTTTGAAATAAATAGTTAAGTAATTTATAAAATGGTTTAAGTGGGGATTTTTGAATTATTTTAAACGATTTATATAAAAGATTTATGAAATTGATATTTTGTAAATTAAAAATATTGGAATTATAAAACGAGTTTTTATAAGTGTTAAAAAATGAAGTATTAATGGAATTCCTAAGTGAATGAAATTTATGGAATTATAAATGGTGAAGATATAAAACAAATGAATTTGTAGAATAAAAGATTTATAAGTAATTAACTTATAAATTAGATTTTGGTATATAAATTGATTTATAAATTGAATCGGTTATTAAAGGAGATTAATAAATCGTAGTTGTTATAAAATAGAAATGGAATTTATAAACGTTGTTTTATAAATCCGTAATCAAATAAATTTGATAACTGAATATGTTATTAAATAAAATGGATATGGTTTGGGAAATGATATTATAAAATGAAGTTAATTGTTTCAACGATGTTTTAAAGATGTTTTAAAATGCATTAGGTATCGAATACATAGATTTCAACATTTATTGTTGAAATAGACGTTTTTGAAAAAAGAAAATGGTGGACTATAACACTGTTGTTATAGTAAATGGTTTCTGAAGGAAAATGTTTTATATAATATTGGGATTTATATATATCTATCTAAATTTCGAATCCCTATACTTGATTTTGGGTTGTCGTCACAACATTTTACGCAACATTCGTTTTGACTCAAATAAATGGGTTTAAGAGAATGGTTTCTTAAAGAATGAAATATATACTTAAATTATGATTTAAGTATATCGAATATTTTCCAAATGATTGAAAATAAATAAGATTTGTGAATTACTTATTATTGAATAAGTATGGAAAAGTTTTTCCAATATGAAATGAATATTTTGAGAATTATCGTTTTAAAGATAATTGAATATTTTCCAGATGATTAAAAATAAATAAGATTTGTGAATTACTTATTATTGAATAAGTAGGGAAATGTTTTTCCAATATGAAATGAATGTTTTGAGAATTATCTTTTTAAAGATAAGTTGAAAGTGAGTATTTGAAATTTGTTTCAAATGGTTAAGTGTGGAAAATTATATATCTTGTAAAGATATTTTTGGGAAAATAAATAATTTGGAAAATTATTTGGAATCTGATGATGTTGCGCATCTCTATTGATAGTTAAATAACCGACTATCAATATTTACCCTTGAATGGGTATTTGTTGTGAATTGCTTAAATTTGAATGTCACACTTATTTTTGAAATAAGCGCTCGCTATTCGGGTTAGCCGAGAAAGGACCTTGGGGTCGTATAACCCATTCCGGATATGTGATACGTCGTTATGGACTGCATTTGAAGACCAGTGTTGAAGACTGTATATTTTAGAAGACGGAAGGATTACCATCGAGTTACTTTGCATTGGTTGATCTCCGATATAGAGGTTTTATCACCCTTAGTGACGGGATGTCCGGACGTGATTAGTGAATATCCGGATTGCAAGGGCTTTTTTGGAAGTGCCTTCGGTTCCGTTCGATCCCGGAACGGACTTGTATGGATTGTGTGTCTGACGTTACAATTTGAGATGTAAAGCTAGTTTCTATCAAATATATTTCTGTTGGTGGCGGAGAATTTATTCTCTTAGCTTAACACCCTTCTTTGAGACGTACGAGCTCAGAGGTTATGTAGTTGATGGTTACTAGTGATACATTCCCAAATTGGTAATGTGGCATACGAAGTGCTGTTGAGCATTTGTGAATTAAAGCACAGCTTTTATATAAAGCGTAGCTTTGTGAACGAGAATTCGTCGAGCCTCACACCCCGGAAATGGTCAAAACAGAAAAGATGCAGCAAGGTTATTAGGGGGTAGCACCCCTTTAGTGTATGTCATTCCTTCTGGATAGGGGTGGTATCATGGTATGGAGCTTAGATACTTAACCTATGTTGTTGCTGCAAATTTATTACTTTGTGGTTGTTGGAATAGAGGATCCTCGGATATAGATCGGTTACGATCGGGGAATGACATATTCGTGTCAGTAGTTACCCAGTTAGGAGTATTCCGGCCTTGTGTTGGCAAAGATCCGGTTAGGTTCTCGGGGCGTCTTTCCAGAGGCATATCCATGTGGCAATGGGAAGTTCCTTGGCCTGACCATTTGTTGGAAATCCAAAGAAACAATACGATCTTGTACGGTTTTAGTTGTATAACCTACCATGGAATGTGGCTGTAACCTGCTATTGAACATGGTACCTATAGTAGGCATACGATAATGGTCGTATGTTGGCTAAGATTTATATTTTACTTTCGAAATTGTTTTCTACACTATGCACTAGTAATAATATCAAATGTTTCTTTTTAATGCGTATCAAGTATCTTTGACTATCATAAGGAGAAATCTCCTCCGATTCTGCGTTTACATTGTGTGTGTGTGGGAGACCTTATGGTAGTCTCATTTTCTAAAAAGCATTGCGAATTTACTTTAAAAATATACTTTGTTTGTTTTTAAAGATAAACTGTTTTAATTTCTCACACCAGTCACATGACTGGCCTGGAGTTTATTGTTTCCCTTTCTAAACTCTGGGTGCCCACCAATTTCCACACGGGCAGTCTGGAGTTAAGGTTATCAGGATATTCTGGATATTCAGGAGTTGCTGCAGAAATCTGTAGGCAAGCTAGATGGCGTAGCATATTACTAAGTATATAGTATTTCTTTTCCGCTGTTTGTTGTTGTAAACTCTGATAATAAATGTAATGTGATGTAATGTATAAAATATACAGTTCATTTGTTTTAATGAATATTCATTTATCTATTATATGTTGTTCCGCTGCGAATTGCGAGATTCTGATATTGTGTTGTTACTTTCTGTTCTGTCTTCTTCTTTCTTCTTCTTCTACCTCTTTCTTTTTCTTAAACCCTAAGTGTTCGGTTTTCCGGCATTCGATTGCTCGACAGTTGATACAGTGGACGTATTGATGTCGATTTTCGAAAGTCGAAGAATTGGGTCCTTACATCCATGAGGTTCCCGCCTAAGCAGTTTCCCCTGTAAGGGTCGACGATTTCAATGTTAGTCGCCCCCACAAAGGTCGACCATTTTAAGGTTAGTCCGTAACAACAAGTGGTCGACCATTTCAAGGTTGGTCGCAGTCTATAGGAGTCGACCATTTCAATAAAGTTGGGCATCTACTTGGGTTGGTCATTCTAGAGATTAAAAATTAGGGATTCTAAATGCAACTCACCATTCAAAGCTCTCAATTTAGAAATGTGTGAGGGTTCTGATAGCTGCTCACAATTCAAAGTTCTTAATTTAGCGATGCATAAGAATTCTAAAAGTTGCACGCCGTTCAAATTCTAAACCAAACAAGTTCTTAAGATTAATATCAAAAATAGTCTTAAGTCCCCCACGTTCTTGTTATTCTCTTATAGTGCCCTGTAAGCTGCATAATAAGAGGATTTCATGGTGGATGTTGGTAGCTTGGCCAAACCATTTTACATCTTGTGTCAGTTACCTTTTAGATGTCATTTTTGCTCTTAAATCAAGCGATAAGCAAGTAACCATTGCTTTACATGATGCATTAATCTAATTTTGAGACTGAAGAAAAATATAGTCAATACATATGTCCTGTGCGTATATCATGATTTCTGATCTGTTCTACACTAGAATCTTGATTGTACTTCATAAGAAACACATTATTTCATAAGTAGATATCACTCTAACTATATATACTAAAGATTATGAATCTTTAGTAATAACCTGTCAAATACCATTTATATATTAACAATTGACTTGCATACTCCATAGCTATTGATATTCCTTTTTTGATAAAAAGTTGTTGATATTCCTCAAGCCAAGGATACTATGTGTAGTACTATTAATTGATATATTGAATAAATAAAGGGTGATATATCTGCATATTTGTCGATATTCCTCAAGGTTCATATATTTATGCCTAGGTCATCAAGAAATGGTACGAATGAATAATCGCTTTCGATTTGTTGATATTCCTCAAGCTCGAAATTAGATTGGTACAGGGAACCACAGGTTAAGAGTTGTGTATGGTATTATCGATAAGGGGTTATCCATCGTTTGCGGGAGTATGATCTGTTGATATTTCTCAAGGTAAGAGTCCTAATAAAAATGAGCCCTTACACCCATTAATGAAGTCGAAAAATTTCTATGTTTAATCTTACGGTTTGGAGAAATATAAATGACCAGTGGGAGCTTATTAGTAAAATGAAACATAATGTTTAACCTTACTAATTTTATAAGAACATACACTATACAATTGTCCAAATCTATTAAGTTAAAACTTGTAGAATAATGTCTACATCCAAGCTATTTTCTGAAAATGACAAAATCACCAAACCTAACTACATTGATTGGGAAAGAGCTATAAAGATATCATTGTTTATGAACGTCTTTAGTCATTAATTATTAGAACCCCTATACAAAAACCCATGATGACATTAACCCTGAGTCGCACATAGTTTATTACAAGTGGGTTGCAGATTTTGTGATCGCTTAGGATTTTGTGCTTTCTACTTTGAATAAGCCATTGCAGAGGCAACACTAAAATGTGTTTATCCATGATACTTGATATTCTTAAAGCCCTTTTTCATGAATAGCCTCGTTTTGCAAGGTACAAACCTAAGAAGAACCCATTGAATAAAAAATGACGAAAGGGTAGAAACTAGATGATTACGTTCAAATTATCAATGCTATATTAATATTCTTTCGTACTTAAATGTAATGAAAAGAAATGAGTTGCAAGTAGATTCGATTCTTGATTCTCTACTCCGCACTATAAGACGTTCATATTAAACTATAATTTGAACAACTTGGCCATAAGCCTTGTGGAGCTCCTCGATATGTTGAGATCAGTCTAGCCTTCGTCCAATAATTAAGGAGATGTAATTGTTAAAGATAATGCACGATCTTTGGAAGTTTAGAGGAAGCGTACAAGGGTTAATAAGGAAAATAAGATGTCTGCTCCTACTAATAAAGGTATGTAAAGAAATTAAATAATTTTTAACAATCTATATGGTTTAGTCAAATTTTAATTGGTCAGCAAAGGCACACAAGGGCGATCTAAAATAGAAAAGGGTAGAAGATAGAGAGAGTTGGACGATGATTACTTCTTAACAAATGCTCTTTATCAGTGATAGTGGTTTAAAAGGATGGAAGAAATCAGAAGTCGGTGGAAAATCTAGGTTAGTGTTATCTAATTCGGTGAAAATGTATCCTGATCTGAAATTGATTTATATGGTCATTTGTATGTTAAAAGAGACAAGACGAGCCATGAATTGTAGCATTTTGAAATAAGAAACAATAGGATTGTAACATCAGCAATGTGTGGTTTTTGTTTTTATGTTTAGGTAAGAGAATGAAATGTGTGACTGAATTAATGCAAACCTAGATGGAGCACTACAACAAAATATTAATTTTAAGACAAATTTTAGAGACCCAAAACTTTTTGGTCTTTAAATAAGGTCTAATTAAAGACAAAATGATGGTGTCACTAATTTTTACTAAAAGATTGAAACTATGGTCTTTATTGGGTCTCAACATAAAATGCTTTTAATTAATTGTTAAGAAAATTAAACCATAATCTTGTAATTTAGTCACAACGTAAAATAACACACGCACAAAATTAAAATGCTTTTAATTATGTAACTGGTTCCACCCCACCCACGTGCGCACAAAAAAAATCCTCACTAATTTCCTCCGTCAAAAAACGCAGAAAGAAACCTAGCTAGCCGCCTCCAGAAATTTTCTTCCCCAAAAAATTATACAACTCGATCCTCCTTCAAGCGAATCCTCTTTGCTCTAATCATGACTCAACAAAGATGAGTTGTCGATTTGTACATCTGAAGAACATATAGGTTTGTCTTTCAATTTCTAATTGATCTGCTGCTTGTTGTATGCGGATTTCTTTGATGACTGCAAGTCGACATTATGATTAAGTTTCTGATTTTTACTTTTATTTTTTATCATTTTGTTTTCAACAATCATTCCCAAATCATCTTCATTTGAAAGAGGAACTTTGATTTTATTACGTGCCGGCAGAAAAATGAAAGAGTATGATAAATATTGGACTGTTTGGGAATAACATACGTTTACTTATATTGTTGTTGTCATTGATTCCTGTTGGAGATTTGGATTTATAAAGTTTTCATTAGAAGCTCTTTACCCCTCCACGTATGTGGTTCAACTAGTTAATAATGCCATATTTGAACTATTTGATGAGTACAAAGAAAATTAAAGAAGCTTTACTTAGTTTAATAAAGTGGACAGTGAAATTGAAAAGGATGAAGGCATAATTGATTTAAGAGATTGTTTTAAAAAATTGAAATCCTTGCATAACTATGGAGTGTGCAAGTCTAAATTGGAGAAATATATATATATATATATATATATATATATATATATATATATCTTAATAAAGAAAATGAAGTAGATTCTGTAGAGTTTACATTTTGAAATATTGGAAAGAAAATTGTTAAAAATTTCGCATCCTATCCACAATGAATCACGATGTTTAACAGTCCCCATGTCTACGATAGCGTTGAAATCTACATTTAGCACAGGTAGACGCATCCTTGATCCATTTTGAAGTTCATTGACAACTATAATTGTTCAGTCCTTGTATGCACCAATGTTTGGCTGCGCAATACTTTTTGTACATCTAAATTAACTATGAGGGAGACTTAAGCATAATGGAACAGCAAGAGTTTGGTATGAAAATGAATGAAGTCTAATCCTTAATTTCTAGTTTCCATGTATTATTTTTTGATTGTTCTTTTTCAACATGCATATATTGCAACATATGGTTACTTTTGGTATTTTTTTCTATAGAAATGAGCAAGCTAGCATTTGATCCTATAACAAATTTGTGAGCCTTGGCATTTGGATGCTACACAGTGGTGCTTAGGTAAGTGTACAATCATTTTTATGTTCTTATTTTATGACATTGAGTTATATAATTATTGTATTCTAAAGTCGTACTTTTTACAAGATTATAGTATTGGACCTGTTAATTTAATAGGTTATGACACTACAACAAAATATTAATTTTAAGACAAATTTTGGAGACTCAAAACTTTTTGATCTTTTAATTAAGGTCTGATTAAAGACAAAATGATGGTGTCACTGATTATTACTAAATAGGGTTAATGTTATAATAAGCAATATTTAAGCGAATGTGTGTACAATGGTCCTTAAACTGTATATTATTGTCATATCAAAACAATATACAAAGTTGAATAACAATATATAGAAAAAGGAGAACTGTATATTTCATTTTCATCACATGCTATGTGAATGCATTTAGCACATTAATGTCACTCGTTTTATATTTTTTGTTGCAGACTCCAGCTTGGGCAACCTGCAACTGTGAAAGTGGCAGCCAATTTAGTTAGATTATTGTCATATCAAAACAAGGTACTTTCTAAGGCCATCCTTATCTTTTTTATGATTTAGTGATTTTTATTTTCATTCACTACAGTACCAAGAGTTTGAATATAAGAATCTGCTTGTTATATTTTGAATTAGTGGTGCAATGTTGTGTCCTTTGTTAATCGCTGCTTTTATATGTATGTTTTTCTTTCCAGCAAAACCTAAGAAGACAAATATTCTTCTATTACAAGTCGTAACATATCACCAATATAATACGAGTTCCAATTTTTACCTGCCCAGCAATAGTAAGCTTGTTTGCTGCAACGTGTATATAATATATGTGATTCTGCTGCATAAGATCATCTGTCCTAAATAATTTTACCTAAACTCATGCCTAAGAAATTGAGATAGTATATATCCAAACTCATGTAATAAGGATCATATATATCAACATATAACTGTATATAGATTAATCGTGTTTCAGGTCTATTTTCTCTACATGATAATAGAAATGCAGATCTGGGAAAAAAAACATTGCTTATTTCATATTTTGTAAATTGAAAAGACATGATTCATTATAGCAAATACAAGCATCTAAGATGCAAATTATCATATATCAAACACACAACAACTATAATCCATTTTCGATCCAACAATGAAAGAAAGAAAATGTTATACACAGTTCGTAGCCTCTTTCTAATATGTATGCTTGCAATGTCAACTCCAATTTCTTCTTGTCATGTGTAGCAAGTGATTGTTTACCTTTTGGATATAAGTTTTTGGAAACATACATTTACTAGCGGTAACTTTTTTCTATAATAAAATCAATTTTTAATTAGTTGGTCAACCGACTAGCCACTAGTACATATTTCAGATTTTGTATGAAATCTGAACTTCGGGATTTCTAGAAACAGCACTATTTTTTAATGAGAGGTCATTGATTCATTTTCTCATGGTAAAATTTTCAAAGAAACCTTTTGAGTTTAACATAACCAACGATTTGAAAGAAAGAAAAAACTAACTACAACACATCTGATTGTTCAATACATAAGGGTGGTCGATCGACTCGTAGAAACCAAGACATATTTTGTTGGCTATTAAAAAAACTCCAACAGTTTAATTTGTTTGCTAACTTTATCCTGCATATATAAAACTTTGTTCTAAACTGAAGAAGTCATCGCATCAATAAGAAATAAACTAAAATCATTTGAGTTTTCCCATTTTATAAGATTATAAATTTCAATCAAATTTTGTATCTTTTTCATTTTAATCACCTACATCTCAACTCTCAGGTCATCTTATCTTTTGATATTTAAAAGATTTACAGAAACTTTCACCATTCACTCTTATTTTACTGATGCACGGATTGTATCCAACATACTTACATTTAGCGTAAGTGACTGGTGGTATTTACTAAGAAATTGGTTCTATTATATTGTAAGATGAGGTATTAAACAAAATATAATTACTGTTCATGTAAGCGCTTATTGGAAACTCTATAAATGAATAATATAGGAACTGGTTATCGAGTGCATGGTTGGTTAATCTCCAAATCTCTCCATTGGTGTTAAAATGATTTTCCATTTGAATTCATATACAAAAAGTGTTTTCATGCCTTGTAAAAATTATAAAGATCATATAGAAACAGTGCATTCACACCTTGTAAAAGAAAGCAATAGAAATACGTATTTTGGAGAGTTATTGATCATGTAATGTCGGATCAACAATATTTAAAACTTATAACAAGAATCAATTGAATAATATGTAGTGTATATCATAATGAAAAATCTTAATATGAATATAACCTTAAGGATGTCACCGATGTTACAAAAAAAAGTTCCAAGTATTGGGCCTGCAAATATCCAGTCACCTGATTGATTCTTCACTTGCATCCACTCAGCCTAAGTTTGGTGATAAAGTGGTCAGAAATCATTGCATGAAGATTAGAAAAAAAAATGATACTACTGAATACTAGAAAACCACTACAACTAAAGGATTCAGGTTTTTGTTATGCTACACTTCCATAATGCAACACTACGCTACCAGGTTCTATTGCAGACTGAAGTGAGCTGTTGTATGAGCGGAGAAGTAGAGCTGACTGATTTTGTGACGAGTGAGTTGCTGGGTGTTGGGCTAACAAATTGCTACTGTGTGCTTAGAGTTGACCTGATATTTGTTGTAATAGCTGAAGGACTTGTAGTGCAACATTACAAAATGGAGGATAAGAGAAGCAGCTGAACGAACAATTGGGAGTGCCTGACCGTATGACTGAAGCATGAATTGTTGGATACAACTAACTGAAGCTAAACGGATGAATGATTGGCTAAAGTTGATTAACTGAACGTTGGGTGTCTAGGTTAATGAGAGAACTAAAGTCAACTGTGGTTCGACTGCTAGTTGAAGTGAACTACGTGGTATCTACCTAATGTCGCATTAAAGCTAAAGGCCAGGCTAGTAGCAGTAGAGTTGAAAACCAACTACCTAACATATGTAACATATAAATAATCTTGTAACATATAAATAATCTAATGTTACATCTGAAGAATTTTAAGGAGCACGATAACTAAAGGATTGCTGCAACTTACAAGATGACTTCAGGAGATATTGAATGCATTTATTTGTCATTAGTGATTGGTATTCATATTTAAATTATATTAACTAAAAATTTGATATCCATTCACGTATGTATATGCTTGTGACATTATTCAAAGTATTTTTCAGCACCTAATTTACGAATTTTATATATGTTTATAAGCTATTTATTTTATATTAGCTAAAGATATCAAACATGAAATGGATTTCTGAATTGCCCTCATGCTAGAAGCAGAAGTTATAGTATAAGCAATAGCATTTCCAAACAAGCCCAACTGCTGTAGAACACAGCATATCAGCATGCTGGTCTCGCCTAAGTTGAACTTGACTGCATCCATATATGATCTGTTTTGAATATGACCATGTTCGGAATTTGGAGATCTGTAACAGTCAGCCAGTATACTTGATTGAATCAATGTAACAGCTGCAAAAAATATTATTGCAAAGGGTCCTGCTATCCAACCCAATTGAGCCACACTCCATGCTAGGGATAGAACCCCTGATCCTATCACTGCTGTTATTATATGAGCTGATGCTGTTCGTACAGTTCCTATTTTCAGTTCCAAAAGGAAACAAATATAAGTGTGTTTACTTGGTACGATTTTAAATTAATCTAAAGTTTAAGAGGTAATTGATTGCTGTGAATAGTCAAAATGACACCAATAATTATGAATATAAAGTATACATCCTTGCCAATTAATTTAGTTGCTTCTTGGTTTTATTGTTGCAGCAAACTGACAAAAGGTAAACCAGTCTTGTGGGAACTTGTTGCTTGTAGCTTAAAAAAGCCTTTGGTACAATTATTTTATATGCATGAATGCATCGTCACACTCAATAATAGTAAGCCTTATTTGCCTCTTCTAACTCTACCTTTTCTTTTGCTTTGGTTTTAAAGAATTTTCAAAGCTTTTACCACCTGCTTCAGTAAGTTTGTTTCTCCTGTTTCCCCATGAAACTAGAAACTATTTTGATAATAACCCTTTTAAATACTATTTTTTATTTATCAGTGATTATCAAAATAACACTACGGATATGGATTGTTGATGAACAAATGTGATAGCATAGATTTGTATGCTTATTGTATCATTAATTGTCATCATGCATAGGTAAAAGTTTATGAATTATCATCCTGTGAGAATTGAATTCAATGGTATACTTCTGTGTCTACTCTACAAATCAGGATCCAAATTCATTATAAACACTATGTAATTCATGTAACTAAAAAGATACAGGTAAAGGGGAAATATTAGTTACCTGTTCTAACTATATGATCCTTAATATCTCCAACCAAAGGAATATTTTCTTCAATCTCTGATTCATCTTCCATATCGGAGAAGATTTTTGGCGATGAGGATTGGCACTACAACAATATATTAATTTTAAAACATTAAGGACCCAAAACTTTTTTGTCTGTAAATAAGGTCTAATTAAAGACAAAATAATTGTGTCACTAATTATTACTAAAAGGTTGAAATTATGGTCTTTAGTGGGTCTCAACATTCAGAAATTTTTTGTGCAAATAATTGATGGAACATGGACTTTAATCGTTAAACTATGAATTCATTGAATTCACAATTCATGATTTATATCCTGGTTTAGATTCAATTGTTAAATTCATGATTTAAGATTTGAAACTCATTTTGGTAATTAAACCCTGTAGTATATTCATAAAGTCATACATTAGTCGATACTGATAATGATCTATTCATGGTAACACTAAGCTGCATGTTTTTTTATCGTTAATATATTTCTATGGATTATATGCTTTGAATCATTATTTGTTGTTTAAAAACATTTTACTACCATTTAAATATTAAGTAAGTTTTATTTCTATGTAGGATTAATCTCAAAATGAGTGACCGTTCATGGATGTATCGTAGGCTTAAAGATGGATATATAAATCTAGAATTTGTTAATGGTGTCAACAATTTTATTGATAATGCGTTTTTACAAGTAAATTATGGAGGAACTGTTAGGTGTCCATGCTCCATGTGCAAAAACAAAAAAATTCAGTTAAAGGAAGAAATTTCGAAGCATTTATTACTAAATGGTTTTGTTCCGCTTTATTCTAAATGGATTTTTCATGGAGAGGAAGAAGTTAATGAACCAACAATGTCAGAGGAAGATACAAGTAATCCAAATTACGACAACCCATATAAAGATATGGTGTTAGATGCAATGAGTGTTGGTTATGATGTCGAAGAGCAACCACCAAATGTTGAAGATCAAAAGTTCTTGCATCTGTTAAAAGCGGCCGATGAACCACTTTGGGATGGATGCAAAAAAGAAACAAAGTTATCCGCGTGTGCGAAAATGATGGCTCTTAAATCTCGACGATGTATGACAGAGGCATGTTTTAAGGACATGAGTGCACTAATTGACAACATGCTACCTGAAGGGCATAAGCTAATTCAAAATTTTTATGAAGCTAAAAAAATGCTGAAACCACTTGGACTTGGCTATGACAAAATTGATGTTTGTCAGAATTTTTGCTTGTTGTATTACAAAGAAAATGATATGAAGGTTGAATGCGATATTTGTAAAAGTCCTCGTTACAAGATCGAAGATATAGGAAATAATTGCAAAAACATCCCTGTAAAACAACTTCGATACTTTCCAATCATTCCGAGATTGAAAAGGTTATTCATGTCACCAAATCATGCTAAAGACATGACATGGCATTATTATAATAAATCAAGTGATGGTTCAATGGCTCATCCAGCTGATGGCAAAGCATGGAAAAAATTTGATCGTCGACATCTGGATTTTGCATCATCAGATCGAAATGTCCGATTGGGTTTATGTACCGACGGTTTTAGTACATTTGGAACTTCCGCAAAAGCTTATTCCTGTTGGCCGGCGATTTTGATAGTTTACAATTTACCACCATGGAAGTGCATGAAACAACCATTTTTGTTCCTAAACATGATCATACCAGGGCCTAAAGGTCCTGGTAGGAATTTAGATATTTTCTTACGGCCTTTGATTGATGAACTTTTAGAGCTATGGGAAGGTGTTCTTGTTTATGATGTGCACAAAAAAGATAATTTTTTTCTTGGGAGCAGCTTTGATATGGACAATTAGTGATTTTCCTGCATATGGTATGTTGTCCGGTTGGAGTACACATGGAAGATTGTCTTGTCCTTATTGTATGGAAAAAACAAAGTCTTTTACTCTTCAACATGGAGGAAAGGCTTGTTTTTTTGATTGCCACCGAAATTTTTTGCCATTACATCATCCATTCAGAAGGCAAAAGGACAAGTTCGAAAGGAATAACATTGAACGTGATATACCACCTTCTCGACGTTCTGGTGTTGAGATGAGAGATATAGTGTGCACTTTGCCTAATGTTGTATTTGGATTTAAATCAGGTAATCAAAAAATACCAGGATTTGGTGAATCAAATAACTGGGTACGTAAGAGTATATTTTGGGATCTTCCTTATTGGGAATCAAATTTGATTCGTCATAATTTAGATGTGATGCATATTGAAAAGAACTTTTTTGACAACATATTCAACACGTTGATGGACACCGACAAAACAAAAGACAATTTGAAGACTAGACTTGATCTTGAAACAATTTGTAGCAAGCAAAGGTGGATGAGCTTAATTCAACATTCTAATGTTAATTATTACAAGCCAAAGGCTCCTTTTTGAATTCCAAAAAAAAGATCAAAAAGCTGTTTGTCAGAGGGTTAAACGCATAAGTTTTCCAGATGGATATGCCTCTAACATTCAAAGATGTGTCAATGAGTCTGAAACTAAAGTTACTGGATTTAAAAGTCACGATTGTCATGTATTCATGCAAAGACTTCTTCCTACTGCTTTTCGGCCGTTTTTGCCAAAAAATATATGGGAAACTTTAGTAGAACTTAGTAATTTCTTCCGTGATATTTGCGCAAAAACTATAAATGTTGAATAAATGAGTTTGATGGAAAAAAATATCGTTGAAATAGTTTGTAAGCTTGAGAAAATATTTCCTCCTTCCCTTTTTGATTCCATGGAGCATCTGCCCATTCATATTCCGTATGAAGCAAAAGTACGTGGTCCTGTTCAATATCGATGGATGTATCCTTTTGAGAGGTACGTTCGTTATTTTTTCAATAATCTTATGGATTATTTTTCTAATTTTCATGTATGGTCTAGGTATTTATATTATCTGAAAAAGAAAGTGGGTAACAAGGTGCATGTTGAAGGGTCCATAGCCGAAGCATATCTCATTGATGAGATATCAAATTTTACATCCTGTTATTTTGGTTCGAATGTTGAAACTATATGGAATCAAGCTCCAAGAAATGATAACGGAGGAGAGATTATGCCTGGTGAAAAACTATCTATTTTTTGTCATTCGGGCAGGGTGTTATCCACTGCATTCTTGAAAAGGAGACTGACCCCAATAGAGCATCGTGCTATGCATAAATATGTAGTTTTCAATTGCCCTGAATTGAAAGATTTGACGATGTAAGTAATATCGAATATCATTATAATTAGATATACATAATATAACTTACCAACAAAAATATAATTTTGTGCTTAGAAAATGCAAAGATGAATTAAGAGGTCAATATTCACAGATCGATGAGAATTTCATTGATACAACGTTGAAATCTATGTTTCCTGATTGGTTAAAATCAAATGTAAGTTTTTTAAATGGTTGTAAAATTAATTTTTTTTACATACAACTTATGATGTATAAATTGTTCACTTACCATGTGTATTTACTTAACAGATTTCATTCCATCCAAATGGTATTATGCATCAACTATTTTTACTTGCACAAGGGCCAAGTTATTTAGTGGAGTGTTACAACGGTTACTTTGTAAATGGTTATAAGTTCCATACAATGCAGTATGGAAAGCACAAAAAAACAATGAATAGTGGCGTATGTGTGAAAGGAAGTTGTTATGATGATCTAGAAAATGATTATTATGGGACGCTTAAAGAAGTTATTAAGCTGACATACTTTGGAAAGGAGAATGAAATTTTTATGTTCAATTGTTATTGGTTTGACACACTGTCAAGAGATGGGATAAGAGTGCATTGTACAAATGGATTGATTGACGTGAAAAATAATTCACGACTTCAAATAGAAGATGTGTTTGTCTTCGCACATCAATGTCAGCAAGTTTATTTCACATGCCAACCTGGAAATACATCCAACGAATGGTTAACTGTGATTAAAATCACTGCAAGAAATCAGTTTTCACTTAATGTATTCAACTCAGAGGAGAATACTGATGTGGATCAAGAAGACGAGATATCTCAACCCCCTACTATTAGTTCGGATGATAGTCTTGATCAACCATTAACAATTGAACAATATGACATCATTGATAATGAAGAACTAGTTCATGAAATGGAAACGCCCGAGAGAAATAGTGATGATTCAGAAGAGGATATAGAAGCTGAAAGCGACGACGATGATGTTGATGCAAGCGATGATGAACAGAACAATGGTGAAGTAGCTATTGAGGATGAATACTCTCCCTAGCAGAATTAAACTACTATTATATGTTATGATTATTGTTTTTTAATTTCTTATTGTCCACGAATAATTTTGTTATCAGCTTTTGTTGTTTGAACATGGTACATTGCAAGTTGGAAAATGTTTCTAGATTACTTATTATTATTTCTTCCAATCTAGATTGCATGCATATGTGAGTAACATATTTTACATTTGTGATGATTATTTAATGAACGTATATTTTATTCACCCTATTGCTCTATGGGTTATATCAGTGATTGATTTCTAAGTGCCATCGTAAACCTAATTGGTTACTTCCAATTGCGTAAATCAATATTTCAAGCTGCTCTCAAAAGTAAATTCGAAAAGTAAAATAGTAATAGTACCCTACACAAATCTTTTTTCCTTTATCTACAAACTTTTGACAATATCATACGCTACTGAAGATTAACTCATATACTTAATCATATATTCCGCTACTATTTTATGTCTATTCAGGTTAATATAGATTTTCGTTTGATTTAGCGTACATTTATTTTTAGTATGCACATGACATAAAAATTAAAACTTTAGTTAATAAATATATTGGGTATTGTTTTATCTTCTAACATACAATATGGATTTTTTAGCATATAGGCATACACTGTAATGTTGCTGACAACACCAACGACAAAGCTTAAAACTTCATTGTAGTGCATGCTTAGTTGACGTGCTTCGATGAGAGTTTTTATCCTTTGCTTTGCAATTATAACATAAATATAAAGGTCTACTTATGTTACGATAATGATTCTTTATCTAAGCTTTATCCAATATTTGACATTATATTATTTGATTGTAATATGCTAATTAAAGAAATTAGTTTGGATACTGATTTCAAACAAAAGGTTCATGGTTTAATCTGTTTTTAGCACTGATATATAATATAATAAAGTGAGAAATAGGCAACAACTATTTGTTGCATCTTTATAAGCTGGTATCATTTTTTAAAAACAATACTAACAATAATGGTGAGATTTTGTACTAATGGGATTTCGTAAAGGCCTAATGGCAGGTACAAAGTTTCGAGGCCTCATGAGAAAGGTAGCTTGCACAGGAGGTAGACAAAGCTTCGAAAGATCTGGACGAAATGATAGTTTATCTAACATCGATGTAAATCTATCAAGCATATATGAGGGTGGAATGGAACCCATTGTGGGAATTGGAGGAGAGAAATGCGTTGAAAGAGAAGAAAGAGCATGCTCATCGACTTATGAGGATGGAGTAGCAAATATTGTGGAAGTTGAAGGAGATCAAGCTTTTGAAGCAGAAATAGGTGTCCAAGAAGGAAACGATGCATTAGAAATTGGAGAACATGAGACGGACAGAGCAGAGACAGAAGATATAGTTGATGAAAGGGAGTATATTTCGATCAGAGGATATGATACTCCAATTGATCCTATTACGCAAAAAAGGCCACTTGAATGGAAAGGAACTCAGTAAGTTTTACATAATTCTACATTTACATTGAAAAATAATGTATACTGAATAGTTTATATTTCTTTTGATTATTATAGATTTAAGAATAAATCTGCTGCATGTCTTATTGGATCTATCTGGGATATGTGATTTACTGAACCATGGTACACATTTTCGAAAGTTCCATGGGAGAAAAAACTGCTGCTATTTAATGAGTTTAAGGCATCTCAATATTTTTGACTCTTTATTAAATAAGTATTGTAACGACCCGTATTTTTTTTCGTGTCGACAAATCGTAAAATAATTGCCATTAGGTCGTTTGCATTGTTTGAGTCAACCAGAGTTAGCTCGTATGGGAGCTTAGGTCGTGTTGTGGTTTGGGTCGGTGGAGCGAGTTAAGAGAGTAACCGACTAAAGGTAGTTAGCAGCCTAACGGGATAAGCGAGTTAGTGGTAGTTGCCGACTTAAGATATCGACCGATCTAAAAGTAGACCGACCTATAGGAGTTAACAACCTACAGGCTTAAGTCGTAAGTGACTTATGGTGATAGGGTGAGTATAGTTAGGTCGTGGACGGGTTATGGTATAGGTCATAGGTCGTTGAGACCATGTGTATAGTGTTAGGTCGGATACATCGTTGGGTCGGCAGTATAGGTAAGTCATTAGGTCGGCTAGGTGTTAGGTCGGCCATAGGGTTAGATCGTTAGGTATGTTAGGTAGTTAGGTCGGCATGTGTTTTAGGTCGCGTTGAAGGCCTGAGTGTTAGGTCGTAAGTCGTTAGGTCGGCGACGACATAAGGGGGGGCGGACGACTTAAAAATCTGCCTATAAATAGAGGGGTTTGGTTCACTTTTTAGGATCGGGATTTCGAAGCGACGAAGTGCTGCCATTTTGAGAGCTCGTGTACGACACTTCTTCACTTCTTTTCTCCACTCTAATCCAGTGTTTCCATCCATCCAAGATCGAAGATCAAGATCAAAGATCTAAGAGCCAAAGTTGAAGATCTACATTCTTCGAAGAGAGATTTCACCGTTTGAAGCGGAATCTTATCGGATCAAGCTAGATCCTTTGTTGTCCAGATCTGGAGTTAGTAGCTTTTGAAGTGTTTAGGTGATTCGGTAAGTGGTGGTTATCCCTCACACGGACCCAAAGGAGTATATTGGTGCGGTGGCTTGTTTGTGTGCTAAAGATAGTGATTTCATGCATTTTCCTTAAGTCTGCATGTAGATCCATCATTCATAAAGTTTGATATCCATTTTACTACATGTTAACCTATGCTAGTTCATTCATCAAGGTATTACTTAAAATTCATGCTTGTTAGATTTGGACTCTTTATTTATGAAATTGCCATCATTGTTATAACTGTTTATTTTGATCTTGTTTGAATGATTGAAACTTGGATTAATGATTGATTTGATTGATTGCTATAAATTTGTTAATTGATGATTGTTTTGGACAAGTTGGTCGAAGATGATTCAAAAGCTAAGTGGAAAGGCTCTTGAATAAGGAAAGCTGTTTGCGGCATATGAAGCGGATGAGAAAGCTCATATGGATAGATTTGATGATGATGTTGAGATGGGACTTTGTTATGATGTGATGAAGCGAAGCATGATGTTGAGATGGGACTTTCCTATGATGCAATGAGGAAAAGCATGATGTGAGATAACCTTGGTTTAATCCAGACGGGATCATCCCAAGCATGTTGATAACTCGGTGACATGGTTCAAGTTCGTTGATAATGGTTGGCTCGAGAGGTAGCTTGGGTAAGTTTGAGAATAGTCGTCGAGGAGGATGACTAGAAGGCTTGGATTTCATCGTTATTGAAGGTTCTAGCAAACTCAAAGCATGAGTACATGGGGCGCCCAAGCGACTACAGGTAGGTGGTCGGGACACTCAAAAGACTACAGGTAGGTGGTCGAGTACTCTGGGTAGATTCGATAGTCCTAGGCACGGGCTGCGACGATGTGCGGAGTTATGTCTAGAACCGGGGTTACCATTAGTCCTTGACTTACGGCTGAAAGAATGTGCTGGTCATTCAATTAACAGTGATATCGAGGCAATGATAACAGTGATAGCCAGAGTCATGGATGCTTGGATGCTTTGGTTGTATCGTCATTCGGTCTCAAGAGCGATGTTTTGTGGGTGCTTATCTGATCTTGGTTTAGGCCTTGGGGGTTTGTACTTGGAAAACATCGACCTTGACTCGAGTGATGATTGCTTTATTTTAATTGTCTGCTTTGCTATGCTTGTCTCTGCTTAATGGGTCTGGGGGCTATCACTGTAGAAAGAGGTGGAGTGAGATGGTTAGGTTCCTATTCTTTTTTACCCTTTATGCTCTTTTGGTATGTTTGATAGTTGATTTACTGCTCACTAGGACTTTTGTCTGACTCAAGGTTTTATGTTCAACTCTTATTACCTTGGGCTGTTCATCCGTGTTGGGATGGGCAGACTAGGTAGCAGGTGACAGGTGCTGTTCTTAGTGACCAACGCTGTTGATGACGAAGACGAGCTGGAGGCTCTTGCATATTGTTTTCTTACTATATGTACTGGATGTTCCGCTGTTGTATGATTCTCTGAGTGATATGTAGTGAGGCTTGCTGTATTGACTTTTCAGATTGTTGTACCAAACTATTATGAGTTTATATGAGAAGATTATGTTCTATGGAGCTTCACTATGTATACTTTCTATTGTATTTTATCCACGCGCTGTGAGTAATACAATAGAATTTATTGTTTTACCCTACTTTGATGATCTTCCATGGCGGCCTGTCACACTTTACAGCGCACTATTTCCCTTGTTTAGTGCGGGAGTCATGGGCGGTCGTCACATTTGGTATCAGAGCTTTGGTTAATCGATTTTAGCCAAAGCTCGCTGACGTAACTATGTATGAGAGACGTAATTGTATTTTGATGGATGATTACTATATATAATATAGTAGCTTAGAAGGATTAGAACTTCTTGTGCAGTTGTTTCTCAAGGTGCTCTAATCATTCTTTTTATAGATATTAAGAATGAGTCGAAGAGAGAGACCAGCTGCTAGGGAAGGCAGTGTTGTTGAAGGGGATGCTGATTATGCTTCTATGTTCGAAGCTATGATGACTTCGATCATGAGAAGGATGCCAGCTCCGAGGCCATCAGTAGATGTTGGAGTTCAAGTTCAAACCCCAAGACCAGTGGATTTTGCTAAGTTGTGTAAGGACTATACTGCTCTTGGAGGAAAGGTTTTCTTGGGGACAGAATCAACCATTGAAGTTCAAAGGTGGATTGATGCTTGTAGAAGGATTTTTGGTGATTTGGGAATTGAGGATGCAACTAAGAGAAAGCTCGCATCAAGACAGCTTCAAGGAAGAGCTTCTGATTGGTGGAATTCTATCACCATTGATACTCCAGAGGAAGAGATCACTTGGGAGCTATTCCAAGCTAGATTTGAGGCTAAGTTCATTTCTACAGCTCAGAAGTCTGTTTTGTTCAAGAAGTTTGTAGAGCTCAAGCAAGGTGGGTGACCAGTTCTTGAGTATGTTTCTGAGTTTGAAGCCTTGTCCAAGTATGCTCGGTCGCATATTGAATATCCATATCAGAAGAATGAGAAGTTTGTGGCAGGCTTAGACACTTATCTTGTGAGGCAGTTAGTGGATCATCTGGACGATCCATTTGAGAAGCTTGTGGAGAAAGCTCTCAGGCATGAGAGTTTGTTTCCAAAAGGAGAATCTGTTGTTGCTGTAACAAAGGAAGAGTCTAAACCACAGCAAGGTGGAAACAAGAAGAGGAAACAGCAACAGGGTAAGGATGGTCGGAAAAAGAAGCTGAAGGGTGAAGTGACCTGCTACAATTGTCAGCAGAAGGGTCATCTCTCCAAAGATTGCAAGAATTCTAAGGTCCCAGGGAAGTGCTACAACTGTGATAAGCCGGGGCATATCAAGAAGAATTGTCCAGAACCGAGGAAGGACAAGCAGATTGTGCAAGCTTATGCTTTAGGGGCTGTGCCATCGTCTTTGAGAGCTCTTACTGCCGAAGAAAAAGGAAAGAGTGTGGTGGTTCAAGGTACACTTTCCATTTGTGGTGTTCCAGTTAGAGTGTTATTTGATACTGGGGCGTCGCACTCCTTTGTTTGTAGTGAACTTGTAGGCCGGTTGGGTTTAGAACCGGATATTGTTGATAGACCATTGGTTGTGACTAATCCAGTTGGGAGTTCGTATTGTTTGTGTATGGTATGTCGTGGTCTAGTTGTATCGAGTCATGATTGCTCTTTTGTTTGTGATTGTTTTGTTCTGAACTTTGCGGGGTTCAGAATTATTTTGGGTATGGACTGGCTTAGGAGGTATGCGGCAAGGGTTGATTGTAAGAGGCTGGAGGTGACAGTCGAGAATGTGGAAGGGCGAAAGGTTGTGATACGATGTAAGCATGAGGAAGGAGTCTTCATGAGCTTCATGTATTCGCTGGTTGTTCCACGGGATGGACTGTCATCGGTGCCTATTGTGAATGGATTTAAGGATGTCTTTGACGAGGTCAAAGGGTTACCGCCGCATAGAGAGATCGAGTTTCGCATCGATCTAGTTGAGAGAGCCAGACCTGTTGTGATGCCTCTTAGGCGGATGGCGCCTAGGGAACAGCAAGAGTTGAAGGTGCATGTTGATGACCTTTTGCAGAAAGGATTCATTCGGCGTAGTGTGTCCGAATGGGGTGCACCTATTTTGTTTGCAACCAAACTGGATGGATCGTTGAGGTTGTGTGTGGATTATCGTGAGCTGAATAAAGTGACTAAGAAGAACAAGTATCCATTGTCGAGAATAGATGACTTCTTTGATCAGCTTCACGAAGCTAAGGTGTTTTCTCAGATGGATTTGGCAACAGGATTTCACCAGTTGAGAGTGGCAAAGGATAGTGTGCCGAAGACTGCTTTCAGGACACCATCCGGTTTCTATGAGTGGCTGGTAATGCCATTTGGATTGACTAATGCGCCAGTATATTTTGTGGATCTTATGAATAGAGTGTTCAGAGATCAGTTGAACAAGTTCGTACTTGTGTTCGTGGATGATATTTTGATTTATTCCAGAACTGAAGAAGAGCACAAGACACACTTGCAGATTGTTTTGCAAACTCTGCGAAAACATCAGCTGAGGGCTAAGTTTTCGAAGTGTCACTTCTGGAAGAGTGAAGTGAGGTTCTTAGGTCATATTATCTCTGGAAATGGAATAGTGATTGATCCCGCCAAGGTGGCAGCGATCCAGGATTGGGTTGGACCTAAGAATGCATCTGATGTGAGAAGTTTTCTTGGATTAGCAGGATATTATCGTCGGTTTATCAAAGACTTTTCCGAGATAGCTGCACCATTAACAGGATTGACTAAAAATAATCAAGTATTCAGATGGGATGCTAAGTGTGAACAAGCTTTCGGAATCCTGAAAGAGCGACTGACAAGTGCCCTTATTTTGACTATTTCAAGTGGAAATGATGAGATGGTGGTTTACACCGATGCATGTGGTACTGGACTTGGAGCAGTGCTAATGCAGAAGGATAAAGTTGTTGCGTATGCAAGTCGACAACTGAAGCCGCATGAAAGGAATTATACGACTCATGATTTGGAGTTAGCGGCGATTGTTTTTGCTTTGAAGATGTGGAGACATTACCTATTGGGAGTTCGATTCGAGTTGTTTACAGATCATAAGTCGTTGAAGTATCTTTTCTCCCAAAATGATTTGAATCTCCGGCAGCAACGATGGCTAGAATTTTTAGCATCATATGATTTTGGTATAGCCTATACTCCGGGAAAGGGTACCGCAGTGGCAGATGCGTTAAGTCGAAGACATGCCGGATTGGGAGCCATGTTTTCAGAATGGAAGAGTCTTGAGTTTTTGGCTGGATTTGACTTCAGGCCTAGATGTGAATTGGAACCTGAAATGTTGGCAAACTTATCGATAAGACCTTCTCTTGTGGAAAGAATTGGCGAGAGCCAAAAGCGAGACGATAAGCTTGTCAAGATTATCCGTGATTTGAAATTTGGATTGGATCCAGAGAAGGATAAAGGATTCGAGGTCGATCGGGAGGGTTGGCTTCGGAAACAAGGACGACTAGTTGTTCCCGATATAGATGGATTGAGGAATGAAGTTTTGAAGGAAAGTCATCACTCGAAGTTGACAATTCATCCAGGTGAAAATAAGATGTATCGGGATATGAAGAGAACCGATTACTGAGAAGGTATGAAGAAAGATGTTGGAAATTTTATTTCCAAGTGCATGAACTGCCAGTTGGTAAAAGCCGAACAGAAGAAGCCAAGTGGATTGCTTCAGCCGTTAGAAGTTTCTACATGGAAGTGGGAGCAAATATCGACGGATTTTATCGATGGGTTACCTAGAACCAGAGCAGGAAATGAAGGGATTTGGGTAATCGTAGATCGTTTGACTAAGAGTGCAAGATTCATTCCTGTTCGATCAACCAGGACTGCATCGAAGTTGGCTGAGTTGTATGTTAAGTGGATAGTTCGATTCCATGGTATTCCGAAGAGTATATTGAGCGGTCGAGACCCATTGTTCACTAGTGGATTTTGGAAGAGCTTCCAGGAAGTTTTGGGAACCGAGTTGTGTTTGGGTACAGCTTATCGTCCCCAAACAGGTGGTCAGACTGAGAGAGTCAACCGAGTTTTGGAAGATCTCCTCAGAGCATGTGTTTTGGATTTCGGAGGATCATGGGAAGATCATCTTCATTTGGTGGAATTTTCATATAATAACAGTTACCAGTCAAGTATTGGTATGGCACCGTATGAAGCATTGTATGGAAGACCGTGTAACTCTCCGACATGTTGGTTGGAAACAAGAGAAAAGTTGATACTTGGGCCAGAAATGATTCGACAGACTACGGATTGTATAGAGATCATTCGGCGACGAATGAAGGCAGCTCAAGACCGTCAGAAAAGTTATGCCGATAAGCGTCGTAAGGATTTGGAATTCGACGTAGGAGATATGGTTTTTGTGAGGATTTCTCCACTAAAGAATGTTATTCGATTCGGGAAGAAAGGAAAACTGACTTCGAGATTTGTTGGACCATTCCCGATCATCGAGCGAATTGGAAAGCTCGCCTAAAAATTGGAGTTACCAGAAAAGATGTCGAGTGTGCACAATGTTTTTCATATATCGTATCTACGGAGGTATGTGCACGACCCAAGTACGGTGGTTTCTGCTGATAGCTATGAAGGTTTGGAGGTTGATCCAGTAGTTAAGAGACCGCGTAAGCCGCTTCGTGTTGTAGAGACTGACACGAAACAGCTTAGGAAGGTAGTCAAGTTGCTCAAGATACAATGGAGTGATGATGTTAACGACTGTACATGGGAGGAGGAAGAGAGGATGAAGGTAGCTCATCCTGAACTCTTCAAGGTATGTCCCTAAGGTGTCGTGACATCTCATGAATTTGTAATTTGTTCTAGTTTTAGAATTCTGCATGCTAGGCTAGTAATTGGATGCATGGTTTGTTGATTGCTATGGATGGTAGGCATGCAGAATAGTTTTGATTGTTCTTGTTTGTTTGGAATTTCGGGGGCGAAATTCCTACGGGGGAGAGAATGTAACGACCCGTATTTTTTTTCGTGTCGACAAATCGTAAAATAATTGCCATTAGGTCGTTTGCATTGTTTGACTCAACCAGAGTTAGCTCGTGTGGGAGCTTAGGTCGTGTTGTGGTTTGGGTCGGTGGAGCGAGTTAAGAGAGTAACCGACTAAAGGTAGTTAGCGGCCTAACGGGATAAGCGAGTTAGTGGTAGTTGCCGACTTAAGATATTGACCGATCTAAAAGTAGACCGACCTATAGGAGTTAACGACCTACAGGCTTAAGTCGTAAGCGACTTATGGTGATAGGGTGAGTACAGTTAGGTCGTGGACGGGTTATGGTATAGGTCATAGGTCGTGGAGACCATGTGTATAGTGTTAGGTCGGATACATCGTTGGGTCGGCAGTATAGGTAAGTCGTTAGGTCGGCTAGGTGTTAGGTCGGCCATAGGGTTAGATCGTTAGGTATGTTAGGTAGTTAGGTCGGCATGTGTTTTAGGTCACGTTGAAGGCTTGAGTGTTAGGTCGTAAGTCGTTAGGTCGGCGACGACTTAAGGGGGGGCGGACGACTTAAAAATCTGCCTATAAATAGAGGGGTTTGGTTCACTTTTTAGGATCGGGATTTCGAAGCGACGAAGTGCTGCCATTTTGAGAGCTCGTGTACGACACTTCTTCACTTCTTTTCTCCACTCTAATCTAGTGCTTCCATCCATCCAAGATCGAAGATCAAGATCAAAGATCTAAGAGCCAAAGTTGAAGATCTACATTCTTCGAAGAGAGATTTCACCGTTTGAAGCGGAATCTTATCGGATCAAGCTAGATCCTTTGCTGTCCAGATCTGGAGTTAGTAGCTTTTCAAGTGTTTAGGTGATTCGGTGAGTGGTGGTTATCCCTCACACGGACCCAAAGGAGTATATTGGTTCGGTGGCTTATTTGTGTGCTAAAGATAGTGATTTCATGCATTTTCCTTAAGTCTGCATGTAGATCCATCATTCATAAAGTTTGATATCCATTTTACTACATGTTAACCTATGCTAGTTCATTCATCAAGGTATTACTTAAAATTCATGCTTGTTAGATTTGGACTTTTTATTTACGAAATTGCCATCATTGTTATAACTGTTTATTTTGATCTTGTTTGAATGATTGAAACTTGGATTAATGATTGATTTGATTGATTGCTATAAATTTGTTAATTGATGATTGTTTTGGACAAGTTGGTCGAAGATGATTCAAAAGCTAAGTGGAAAGGCTCTTGAATAAGGAAAGCTGTTTGCGGCATATGAAGCGGATGAGAAAGCTCATATGGATAGATTTGATGATGATGTTGAGATGGGACTTTGTTATGATGTGATGAAGCGAAGCATGATGTTGAGATGGGACTTTCCTATGATGCGATGAGGAAAAGCATGATGTGAGATAACCTTGGTTTAATCCAGACGGGATCATCCCAAGCATGTTGATAACTCGGTGATATGGTTCGAGTTCGTTGATAATGGTTGGCTCGAGAGGTAGCTTGGGCAAGTCTGAGAATAGTCATCGAGGAGGATGACTAGAAGGCTTGAATTTCATCGTTATTGAAGGTTCTAGAAAAATCAAAGCAAGAGTACATGGGGCGCCCAAGCGACTACAGGTAGATGGTCGGGACACTCAAAAGACTACAGGTAGGTGGTCGAGTACGCTTGGCAGATTCGATAGTCCTAGGCACAGGCTGCGACGACGTGCGGAGTTATGTCTAGAACCGGGGTTACCATTAGTCCTTGACTTACGGCTGAAAGAATGTGCTGGTCATTCAATTAACGGTGATACCGAGGCAATGATAACAGTGATAGCCAGAGTCATGGATGCTTGGATGCTTTGGTTGTATCGTCATTCGGTCTCAAGAGCGATGTTTTGTGGGTGCTTATCTGATCTTGGTTTAGGCCTTGGGGGTTTGTACTTGGAAAACATCGACTTGACTCGAGTGATGATTGCTTTATTTTAATTGTCTGCTTTGCTATGCTTGTCTCTGCTTAATGGGTCTGGGGGCTATCACTATAGAAAGAGGTGGAGTGGGATGGTTAGGTTCCTATTCTTTTTTACCCTTTATGCTCTTTTGGTATGTTTGATAGTTGATTTACTGCTCACTAGGACTTTTGTATGACTCAAGGTTTTATGTTCAACTCTTATTACCTTGGGCTGTTCATCCGTGTTGGGATGGGCAGACTAGGTAGCAGGTGACAGGTGCTGTTCTTAGTGACCAACGCTGTTGATGACGAAGACGAGCTGGAGGCTCTTGCATATTGTTTTCTTACTATATGTACTGGATGTTCCGCTGTTGTATGATTCTCTGAGTGATATGTAGTGAGGCTTGTTGTATTGACTTTTCAGATTGTTGTACCAAACTATTATGAGTTTATATGATGAGATTATATTCTATGGAGCTTCACTATGTATACTTTCTATTCTATTTTATCCATGCGCTGTGAGTAATACGATAGAATTTATTGTTTTACCCTACTCTGATGATCTTCCATGGCGGCATGGCACACTTTACAGCGCACTATTTCCCTTGTTTAGTGCGGGAGTCATGGGCGGTCGTCACAAGTATTCAATTTGTAACATTTTTCTATATTCATTTTTAAAAACTACAATCCTTATTTTTCAAACTACTCACCCCTTTATGCAACTCATGATCTCAAGTGCACTTATAATTTCACTATGCACACTATCATTACATTATACATAATGCATTGTGCTATTTACCAATGACTGGCTGAAAGCAAATTTTCTTACCAACGGATTGCCCACCGACTATTTATGATTAGATTCCCTTTTGCGTTGCCACTTGAAACTATTTGTTAGAACCTCCGTAATTCTTCTATTGTAACAATTTGTTGACCTTGATAACGATAAGTTCAATTTAATCTCAAGTTAGCTGCAACGTGTGTTCATGTATGAATATACAGTTACGGGGTTGCAGCTATACCACCAACGAAGCAATTCGCAGCGTCTTAAATTTTAATTTCAATCATATTACTTTTTTTGTGCAGAGGGCATACACTTATGACGTTATTTATGAGCACAAAGTTTGTGAAATGTGGCAAAAGAAAGCGGCTTCTATCTTGAAAAAAAAACTAAATCGTGCATGACAAAGAGCCAAAAGATTAAAGCAAACCACAAAGATGACTGACTGTCGAGACACCCCTCCTGCATGGATACAGGCAGATGTATGGAATAAAATGATTGGTATTGAATGGCACAAAAGCGCATATGATGATAAATGTTAGAAGATGAGAGCCAATCGTTTGACACCAAAAGAATGGACACACACACACGTCACACCGCTGGATCTGTGTCCATTGTTTCACATGACGCGCAAGTTGTATGTATTTACTTAAAAGTAACAAAATTTGAATTCAGATTACATTTGTCTCTTTGAAATTTGAAATTTCACCTTGCTTAGCGTGTGGCGACTTATAAATTGATAAAGCTTCTTTATAATAATTAAATTTTTACTTTTAAAGATTATAAAAATTGAACAAATTTACATATAGTTCTTTGTTTTTGATTTTGTTATAGAAAAAATAACGTCCATAGAAAGGCCAATAAAGGAACAGTTGACATTGTAGATAATTTTCATTTATCTATTTATAACTTATTTTATTCAACATTGTGTTTGCTTTAAAAATTAACCTGAAATGGGAGATTCAATTTATGCATTGCTGACATTTTTTCCATTTAAATGCATCACTATCATTTTGTGTTGTGCTCAATTTGTACTTATTCTCCTCCTTATTTCAACAGCTTTTGTACTTTTTAACATTGCAGTTTTGACTATTTTACGAAAATAAAACATATTGCCTACTGCGATGCCACTTTACGGAAATAAAACATAGACCAATAAAGGAACAGTTTTGACATTGCCGACTTGAGGAAGTCAACTAGACACAGCAATTTATTATTCTAATCACTACCTAAAAGGTGTTCTATTGGAATGCAACAAAATTTTGAGATCTCCAATATATGCACATCTCTAATCGATTGTTATATTTGTGTTCAAAACCTTTTTATGAGTTTAAGGCTTTTAGGCAACGTTGCTAAACAGAATATTGTAGCTAATTCGACATTTTCTATTCTGTACTATAAAGATTATCTTTGTTTTTTTATGTCAAGGCTAAATTAAGCCTAAGACATGGACTAAAAAATAAATATATGATATTCCAAATTCTTATTCCATTGCTGCATTGCTCAAAAAACTGGACTACATTGTTACAAGTGAAGTACACAAAATGATGGTTTTTAATTTATAGTAACATATTTAATTACCTATGGTAAGTTATATTAACCATGTCATTCTAGATTTGTATTTTTTGGGAAATTCTACAAAATCAAAGGCCTATTTGTCCAATTTTGAGTCATCTCATATTACATTTCTGTTGATTTGCTTTTTTATACAGGCGTCTACGATTTTTTTCATTGTTTTATTCTTATCATTTAATCAATTCACTTGAAGCAAAGAATTTTGATGCTTAAAAATGAAAAAAAAACATCTAACCAACGTAAAGTGGCATTGTAGTAGGCAATATTTGACCAATTAGAACAATCTTGTGATGGAGTCGATCGTTCGGTCAGCAATGCATAAAACTATTTTACGAAAATAAAAATTTGGCCAATAAAGGAACAATTTTAACATTGCAGTTTTGAATTATAATCCATCTATGATTCTCATCGGTATGCGAAAATACAAAACACTAACAAATTTCAAGTGCTACTTTTCTGCTTGCATACCAAGGCCAACTCATGAAACAAATAATCATATTTGTATAGGTATATAGTTTTCTGATCATAGCACAAGTGCTTGCTGCATTATTCGATATTTTACTAATCTCTGTATCCTCGATTTATAGGAGCTTGAGACAGGTAATGTGACGACCCGGAATTTCTAACAATTTAAATTAGAATATTAAATTGATTTTCAATATTTTAAAGTTAATTTTAACTTGAATTCCAAATATTAATATTTACTTGATAATTAAATTATTGAATTATATAATTCGAAATTGGGTAAAATGTGGAATCTGGAATTTTAAGCCTATAAAAATAATAATTTGAAGGCTTCTAAAATTTATAATGACGATATTGAAGATAATAGAATGGTTGAAATTTAATTTAAATGTCACGACCTGGCTTCCAGACTCCAGGGAGTCGCATCGTGAATTAAGAAAGAAAGGGATAGAAAAGAGAAAAGAAAGAAGAGAAAGAAGAAACAACACATGAATCTCAACAGCGGAACGAATAAATTATATTAATAACATAAGTATTACATAGTATACATCAAATATCAGAGTTACACAGACATATACAACACATACTAGACAGTTATAAACACCTGTCTAGTTATTACAACTCAATCACAATACAGAAACACTCAGAGATACCAACACAGCGGAACTATATAACTATACGCAGAAGCCTCCTGCTCCATATGCTCCTCCATAATTCGTCAAAGCTAATCCGAATCCTAACCTGAATTCTCTTAACTACTCATAAAAATTTGAGCACCCAAGAGTTATAGAAAAACAGAAATAACTCCGGGTCAGACATGAGTCTGGTGTGAGTAACAGGTTAAGGTTGCTTAACTTTGAAAACCCTTTGAAAAGAAAAGGTATCACGTAAGACTTCCCACACATAAACATGGAAAAGTTTTTACCTTACGCTAACCAAAACATTTGTTAGGAAATCCGATGATATTATAATAGTGTCTAGGGTTTTCAAATAAAATACGGAAATAGCTGAAATGCTTACATCTCACATTCCAACATAGTTGGGCACAACTAATACGTACGACACTTATTGGATTTTGGATTCCATTAATGGCAGGGCTACAGGGGTACCGCCCGTCACAGTACGTGGCCTAGATCACCGTACCAAGGATTACTCCCTTCATCCCCTGCAACACAAACCCGGACCCATTCCTTACCGAACAGTTCCAAATAAGACAACCCCGACGATTGTCATGATCAACCGTCCACACAGCCGAAATATAAAGGGACCTCTAGACAGGGGTAAATCTTACTCTCCAGTGGGTGCGACCCACGAAACTTTGCTGCACCTCCCCTGTTTTAGCCATTCCCGGTTGACGAGCCTTGAGGTTACGATTACCTTTATAGGACATATCACTTAGAATGCTCATCGTCCTCCTGACGATGTTCTGAAAGCATTCAATCCATACAAGTTCGTTACGGGTTCGAACGAAACCGAAGGCATTATCTTGTTACACTCATTTTGGAATCACCCTCAGAGTTAACAACAATAACCCTTGCACTCTGAATCACCATCTCGAATCTATAAGTACTATTCCGTCAACTCATCACGGAATCACCCACAGAGTTATACTGACGTATAGCCCTTACACCTCGAGTCTTTACTCGCTCTACTTGAATTAACGACCTAACGTTAATTGGAATCGATGTGGTTTTCGGATGTCCAAATATGGAAACCCGATCCCGGTCTCATCAAAATCCAAAGCGTGTCTTTTAGGTCCAAGTTGTTTTAAGTTTAAAACAATTCAATTCATTATCTAAATCTACACAGATAGATAATTCACAACATAATAGATAATCAACCTTATCATTATCAACAGATAATTCATATCAAAATCAAATAATCCCTATTATCATCCAAAAGCAACCAATGCAACCATATCACATACACTATTCATCTCATTACTGAGATTACAAACCTACTAGGCAACCAATACCAATCATCAAACATAAGCAACTATCTAATGATCACACTTCCTATAATTAATTTAAAATGAATTAAATTAATTACTCAATCTCTAATTAATTTAAAATGAATTAAATTAATTACTTCATCATTAAAATTCTACTTAACTTGACCATCAATTGATTTCAAATCAATTTATAGATCATCATCTAAATATTCATTGATTAACTTTCTTTAATTACAATAAGTAATTAGCTTATAAGTTAATCACAAGTTAATTACTTAAATCCTTTGCAAACAATTAACTTGTAATTACTAAATTAATTGATTAACTAAAATTAATCACATTAATTATTTTTCATTATTAATTATGCCTTAATTAATCAATTCCAAATTAAATCATTAATTAATTAATTAATGATTCTAATTACTTTTAATAATTTATAAATTAATTACATAAGTAATTAATCTGAAATTAATCCATATATAAATATTAATCACCCATGATTAATAACCATTCAGTAATTAACTACTTTAATTACTCATCCCATAATTAATTATTTTTAATTAATTATCTAAATTAATCCCCTTGATTAATTTCAAAGTAATTTAAATCTAATTACTTCTATATCAAATATCTTTAATTACATCCTGTAATTATTAATTAATTACTTCCTCAAGTAATTACAAATTCATAAATTACATAAGTAATTATCAAAAATAAACAAATGTTTAAATTAATTAAACTTGATTAATCTAAACTAATCATATTAATCAAATTAATTACACTAAGTAATTAATTCATTAATTATTTACATTAAGTAATAAACAATTGATTATTATTAATTAATTAATCTAATTAATCATCAAAATTAATCACATCAATTAATTGTTATATAATCTTAAGTTAATATTTCTTAATTACTTAATTAAGAGATTAACTTATATCAATCATTATTAGCTATTAAGTAATTAATATTTAATTAGTATTTTAATTAATCTCTAATTATTATTTAACTAAGTGCTAATTAAAATCTTAATTATCATAAATCACTTGATTAAATAAATCTTAATCATAAATTAAAATTTAGTTAACCATCCTTAATTATAGATTAATTCAACTTAATTAATTAATCTTAAATTAAATTAATTAACTCAAAAATCATTAATTGTCTAATTAAACACCTACATAATTAATAAATTAAATAATTAGCATTCATCTTAATTTTCTTAATAATTAATGAATCCAATCATTAAAATTTTATTTATCTTTTAGATAAATACTCCTTATTTAATTAAGCATTTAAAAACAAAATGTTTTTTTTAATTTACTTTAAATTCCATTTAACATTTCATTTTAAACTTAAGTCTCAAATTTGTGTTAAATAAGAGTTTAAAACAATAAACAACTTAATCTTATATGTTTAAAAGAAACATATTCTTTATTAATATGCTTAAAAGAATTTAAAATTTCAATTCAAATCAAATTCAAATCAATTTAAAAAAATTACTTTAAAATTTCAAAATTGAAGTACAACTTCCAAACTTATTTTAGTTTTTAACTCTTTAAAACTCTTCCTACAATCTACAATCTTAATTCAAATGCAAATCAGTTTAATCATTTAAAAACAATTTAAATTTAAACCTTTATTTAAAACTGAAGTTTAAAATTTAAATTCCGGATTTAAAAACTCAGTTTGAATTCACTTTGAATTTCTAAATTAAATATTTAACCTTTCAATTCAAATGCAAAACACACATGCATTTACTTGTGAGTTTTGAAAGCAAATTTAAATTTAAAAACCATCAATGATTTCAAATTCCAGACAAATCAAATTTGAATTCATATTCAAATTCAAACTAAAACTCAGTTTAAATCTCCACCTAAAAATTTAAATTTACCTTTACATTTAAAATAGAAACAGTTTCTGTTTTATTTAAAAAAACAAACTAATTTAAATGATTTCAAAAGAAACAGAATTCAACTATTTGAATTCATAGTTAAATTCAGTTTCAAATGCTAGTTAAAATTTTAGTTTGCATTTAATTCAAATCTTATAAACTAGAACATGTTTCCTGTTCTTCTTCTTTTATTTTTTTTATTTTCAAACAACTTGAATTTCTGTATTTAAATTATTTCAAAATCAGAATTCAAAATATTTGAATTCATCTTCAGACTCAGATTTAAATTCTAAGTTAAATTCCCAGATTTTAAATTAAAAACTTGACATTTTAAAATTTATGAAACAGAACAGACTCTGTTTGATAAAACCTGAAACAAAAATTAGTCTCGAGACAAACCCACCATCACTTCGAGTCAGTTACTCACTTTCTTCGAGTTTCCCCTCAAAAATCCCGAGACCAACCTGAGACAAAGACACTGCAACCCAAAACCATCACCCACCTGCACAACTCCTCCCTGTGCACTCACTTCCCACTCCGGTCACCTCTGACCAACTTCAACGGCCTTATCACATCGACCAGTGACTACACTACACCCTGCAACCCTCAAATCCCAAACATCCATCTCGAGTTGAAATTCAGGTATAAAGTCAAAACCTGAAAACACAGTGACCACAACCAAATCTAACCTGTCAACATCAATCCCTCCCCTTCCCGACCACCATCATCCTCCATACTCCGGCGACATTCTCATCAATCCATCTATCTCCATATCCCAAAACCCAAAGTCACTCGGTCAAGTATAACTGCCGAAAAGATTCACTTTCACCAACCCAGTAGAACTAGGTTTTAGATTTCCAAAACAAGATTCCATTCCAATAATTTTCCAATGCTTACTTTATTTTGAAATAAGCAAGTTTCATTCACAGATTAAAACATAACAGCAAACAAATCAAGGAAACAGGCTTTTTCTATTAGCTAGAACTTAAACTATAGCAAACAGAACCCTGGAATCAAACATGCATTGCATTCAAATATAAATGCTCAACAATAAATATATCACAGGTAGACTATTCATAGCAATTTCATATATATTTATCTGTAATTTATAAGCATGCACAACTACCTATTAAACAATTTATAAAAGTTGAGTTACTCACAGTTTCTCCCAAAAATGCAGAGTCCATTCAATTTTCAGGTTCCAGATTTGAAAATTATGAAATTCAGGCCCTTTGTTTCCAGATTATGAAATGCAGTAGCTTGAATGCTTTTAAAATCTTGATTTATTCATGATGCTTTCAGTTTTTTAAACATGCAGGCTTCAAATTGTTGCATGCAGGCCTCTAGATAAAAATTGAAATGGAGAGCTTTTGTTTTCAGATGCAAAGAAATGCAGGTTCTTTTGCTTTCATGTTGATGCAGGTTTATATATGTTGAAGGATGCAGATTTGTTTTGAAAAAAAGGAGTTTGGAAGCAAATGTTTTACAGGTTTGAAGAATGCAGTTTTTCATATTTGAAGAGTTTCAAATTTTCTTTTTAGAATGAAGAATGAGAAAGGGAAAAAGAAATGAGTATATGCAAGTTAATATAAAAGTATTTTTAGATTTAAATAAATTAAAAGAAAAATAAAAATAAAATTGACACTTGTCTTTTAAAATGGATGATAAGTTTACACATGTTAATTTAAGTTTTAATATATGTACACTTGTATTCTTATGCTTACATATGTCTTTAAAAATGTTTTTGTTATTAAATTTAAGATTAATGAATATTTAAACTTAGTTAATTAGTTCATATACATAGTTATGCATTTAAATAATTCTAAAGGACAAAGCAAAACAATACACAATTAAATCATTTGAAAAAGAAACTTTTAAATAGTTAAAATGAATTTATAAAAGAGTTTGTAACTTAATAACTACATGCTTCATATTTTAAATTGTATTTTAAATTTCAAATTAAATTTACAAATCAAAATTATCAATTAATAATTTAAAAAGAATAACACAAATATTTTATAACTTATTTAATATACAAACTTAAATTAAAATGAATTTTTAAACCAATAAAACATTTATCCTACATATTTAAAATCATATAGTTATTTAATTAAATATTTTTGAAAAGCTTAAATCCAAAATAAATCACAATTTCTATTTTTAAAACATTAAAATTATGCCATACTAATTTAACTTAAAACAACTTATCTATTTAAAATATATACAAATACATATACATTATTAAATAGAAAATAGATTTATTAACTCATTAAAAATAATTTCACAAATTAAATATTTAAATAAAGAAGATTATTTAAATCAAATCCAATTTATTAACAAAAATTATCAATTCAATATAAATTTAAAACACAGATTATTAAATTTATATTGTCCAAAATTCCGGGATATTACAATCCTTCCCCCTTAAAAGAATTTCGTCCCCGAAATTTAAAACAAAGGTAATTTAATAATCTACTTATAGATTTTATTTTAAAACACAGCATATGCTAATCATATGCTAACAACCAAAGCAACCAATTCACACAATCAGAATAAATCTAATTATCCAAAAGAATTTTGGATAAAACTTTACGAGTTTCCCCGGTATATATATATATATCGGGATACTCGCTCTATAAAATCCAATCAACCAATACTATCAAGCTATAGAGCTCCTAACAACAATTCTATACAGAATATCAGACTACAGACGAGTCTGACTTAACAAACAAACTATCCTAAACCGCTGGTTCTATAACCTGAAATATCAAACACGTACTCCCTCAGAGATACGTGAAACATATTGAATCCTAGTTATCCAAACCGGCAATTCAACTCTAGAAAACTAAACACTGATCTAACCCAACAAAGAAGAAACCAAAACACTTCAGAGCTAGCTTCCCAAACTTATAGCTCTTTGGGTCAGAGAAAAACTTAACCAAAATCAAATCTCCAATTCCAGAATCCAAATTTCTCTGTCTCTTATCCATAAAAATCTTCGGACGATCCTGGGCTACCAACATCCATCCTGATCAGCTTAACTCTTGCTGATTCCAAAAGAAACAGACTGAATCGAAACAATCCAATGATCTCCTCAAGATCACTCAAAAACCAAGAACACAAACCCCGCTTCTCAACAACAGAAGACAAAACAAACTTCTCCTTATCCGGAAAAGAAACATTCCCAATCTGCTTCCGCTGCACAACTCTGATCTGAAACAGAAGAAAATGCGGACGAAGAACTCAAGCACAGACTAGACAACCCAGCACAGAAATATGGTTCCGCAGATCCATAAGAAAACTCAGATGTTTCTCCGAAACCAGAGTTACTTCACCAACTTCTATCTCAAGGAACCATCCATCTATTAACTGAACCACCAATTCCATTTCTGGAAAGAAAGCTCGATCTCCAGATGCAGACAAACTCTGACTTCCTGGAAGAAATCCGGACAATCTTCAACAAACACAAGAGAACATACTATCGCAAGTCACTTTTGCGATCAACTCAGCCTAAATCCAAAGAAACTGCTCTCTCTTAACCAAACAGAACAGCTTATGCTGGCCTAGCCAACTTACCAGAGAAAAAGATCTACTCTGCTGCTTCTGAACTCCACTTCAGAAAAACTACTCAGCCAGAAGACTCCTTACCAACTCAGAATAATCAGCTAAACTCAGCCACAACACCGAGCAGACTCACTTCTTACTCTCGTTCCAAAGAAACATCTTCGGAAACATCCATAGTCACTACATCTCATCACGCAGCTACTACTTCCTGAGATATCAAGATATCATCACTTGCTTGCTTCTGCCCTAATGACAGATCAAAACTCAATTCTGCACATCAAAGATGAACTCTGAACCTTTACAGGTTACCTTCAGAGATCGATGAAGTCCTTCATCACAACAGAACTCACTTAAGACGGTATTAGGTCTATAGTCTCGACAAATACACTTCCAACCTCATCCAACAAACTCCAACCAATGGTAGTTGTGTTACACACACTTCTACCTCATCTACCTTTATAACTTATATTGGAAAAACTTGAACGGGTAATCCAACAAATAGGTAGAACCAATTATATATATATATATATATTAAAAATACAAATACGCTCTCTCAAGATAGACACCACTCCAGAGCCTAGGTATTCACTCAACCTAACGCTCTGATACCAACTGTCACGACCCGGCTTCCAGACTCTAGGAAGTCGCATCGTGAATTAAGAAAGAAAGAGATAGAAAAGAGAAAAGAAAGAAGAGAAAGAAGAAACAACACAAGAATCTCAACAGCGGAACGAATAAATTATATAAATAACATAAGTATTACATAGTATACATCAAATATCAGAGTTACACAGACATATACAACACATACTAGACAGTTATAAACACCTGTCTAGTTATTACAACTCAATCACAATACAGAAACACTCAGAGATACCAACACAGCGGAACTATATAACTATACGCAGAAGCCTCCTGCTCCATATGCTCCTCCATAATTCGTCAAAGCTAATCCGAATCCTAACCTGAATTCTCTTGACTACTCATAAAAATTTGAGTACCCAAGAGTTATAGAAAAACAGAAATAACTCCGGGTCAGACATGGGTCTGGTGTGAGTAACAGGTTAAGGTTGCTTAACTTTGAAAAACCTTTGAAAAGAAAAGGTATCACGTAAGACTTCCCACACATAAACATGGAAAAGTTTTTACCTTACGCTAACCAAAACATTTGTTAGGAAATCCGATGATATTATAATAGTGTCAAGGGTTTTCAAATAAAATATAGAAATAGCTGAAATGCTTACATCTCACATTCCAACATAGTTGGGCACAACTAATACGTACGGCACTTATTTGATTTTGGATTCCATCAATGGTAGGGCTACTGGGGTACCGCCCGTCACAGTACGTGGCCTAGATCACCGTACAGAGGATTACTCCCTTCATCCCCTGCAACACAAAGCCGGACCCGTTCCTTACTGAACAGTTCCAAATAAGACATCCCCGATGATTGTCATGATCAACCGTCCACACAGCCGAAATATAAAGGGACCTCTAGACAGGGGTAAATCTTACTCTCCAGTGGGTGCGACCCACGAAGCTTTGCTGCACCTCCCCTGTTTTAGCCATTCCCGGTTGATGAGGCTTGAGGTTATGATTACCTTTATAGGACATATCACTTAGAATGCTCATCGTCCTCCTGACGATGTTCTGAAAGCATTCAATCCATACAAGTTCGTTCCGGGTTCGAACGAAACCGAAGGCATTATCTTGTTATACTCATTTTGGAATCACCCTCAGAGTTAACAACAATAACCCTTGCACTCTAAATCACCATCTCGAATCTATAAGTACTATTCCGTCAACTCATTACGGAATCACCCACAGAGTTATACTGACGTATAGCCCTTACACCTCGAGTCTTCACTCGCTCTACTTGAATTAACGACCTAACGTTAATTGGAATCGATGTGGTTTTCGGATGTCCAAATATGGAAACCCGATCCCGGTCTCATCGAAATCCAAAGCGTGTCTTTTAGGTCCAAGTTGTTTTAAGTTTAAAACAATTCAATTCATTATCTAAATCTACACAGATAGATAATTCACAACATAATAGATAATCAACCTTATCATTATCAACAGATAATTCATATCAAAATCAAATAATCCCTATTATCATCCAAAACCAACCAATGCAACCATATCACATACACTATTCATCTCATTACTGAGATTACAAACCTTACTAGGCAACCAATACCAATCATCAAACATAAGCAACTATCTAATGATCACACTTCCTATAATTAATTTAAAATGAATTAAATTAATTACTCAATCTCTAATTAATTTAAAATGAATTAAATTAATTACTTCATCATTAAAATTCTACTTAACTTAACCATCAATTGATTTCAAATCAATTTATAGATCATCATCTAAATATTCATTGATTAACTATCTTTAATTACAATAAGTAATTAGCTTATAAGTTAATCACAAGTTAATTACTTAAATCCTTTGCAAACAATTAACTTGTAATTACTAAATTAATTGATTCACTAAAATTAATCACATTAATTATTTTTCATTATTAATTATACCTTAATTAATCAATTCCAAATTAAATCATTAATTAATTAATTAATGATTCTAATTACTTTTAATAATTTATAAATTAATTACATAAGTAATTAATCTGAAATTAATCCATATATAAATATTACTCACCCATAATTAATAACCATTCAGTAATTAACTACTTTAATTACTCATCCCATAATTAATTATTTTTAATTAATTATCTAAATTAATCCCCTTGATTAATTTCAAAGTAATTTAAATCTAATTACTTCTATATCAAATATCTTTAATTACATCCTGTAATTATTAATTAATTACTTCCTCAAGTAATTACAAATTCATAAATTACATAAGTAATTATCAAAAATCAACAAATGTTTAAATTAATTAAACTTGATTAATCTAAACTAATCATATTAATCAAATTAATTACACTAAGTAATTAATTCATTAATTATTTACATTAAGTAATAAACAATTGATTATTATTAATTAATTAATCTAATTAATCATCAAAATTAATCACATTAATTAATTGTTATATAATCTTAAGTTAATATTTCTTAATTACTTAATTAAGAGATTAACTTATATCAATCATTATTAGTTATTAAGTAATTAATATTTAATTAGTATTTTAATTAATCTCTAATTATTATTTAACTAAGTGCTAATTAAAATCTTAATTATCATAAATCACTTGATTAAATAAATCTTAATCATAAATTAAAATTTAGTTAACCATCCTTAATTATAGATTAATTAAACTTAATTAATTAATCTCAAATTAAATTAATTAACTCAAAAATCATAAATAATCTAATTAAACACCTGCATAATTAATAAATTAAATAATTAATATTCATCTTAATTTCCTTAATAATTAATGAATCCAATCATTAAACTTTTATTTATCTTTTAGATAAATATTCTATATTTAATTAAGCATTTAAAAACAAAATGTTTTTTTTTAAAATTTACTTTAAATTCCATTTAACATTTCATTTTAAACTTAAGTCTCAAATTTGTGTTAAATAAGAGTTTAAAACAATACACAACTTAATCTTATATGTTTAAAAGAAACATATTCTTTATTAATAAGTTTAAAAGAATTTAAAATTTCAATTCAAATCAAATTCAAATCAATTTAAAAAAAATTACTTTAAAATTTCAAAATTGAAGTACAACTTCCAAACTTATTTTATTTTTTAACTCTTTAAAACTCTTCCTACAATCTACAATCTTAATTCAAATGCAAATCAGTTTAATCATTTAAAAACAATTTAAATTTAAACCTTTATTTAAAACTGAAGCTTAAAATTTAAATTCCGGATTTAAAAACTCAGTTTGAATTCACTTTGAATTTCTAAATTAAATATTTAACCTTTCAATTCAAATGCAAAACACACATGCATTTACTTGTGAGTTTTGAAACCAAATTTCAATTTAAAAACCATCAATGATTTCAAATTCCAGACAAATCAAATTTGAATTCATATTCAAATTCAAACTAAAACTCAGTTTAAATCTCCACCTAAAAATTTAAATTTATCTTTACATTTAAAACAGAAACAGTTTCTGTTTTATTTAAAAAAACAAACTTTGAAATTTTTTCCTGAATTTAAATGATTTCAAAAGAAACAGAATTCAACAATTTGAATTCATAGTTAATTTCAGTTTCAAATACTAGTTAAAATTTTAGTTTGCATTTAATTCAAATCTTATAAACTAGAACAGGTTTCCTGTTCTTCTTCTTTTATTTTTTTCTTTTCAAACAACTTGAATTTCTGTATTTAAATTATTTCAAAATCAGAATTCAAAATATTTGAATTCATCTTCAGACTCAGATTTAAATTCTAAGTTAAATTCCCAGATTTTAAATTAAAAAATTGTCATTTTAAAATTTATAAAACAGAACAGACTCTGTTTGATAAAACCTGAAACAAAAATTAGTCTCGAGACAAACCCACCATCACTTCGAGTCAGTTACTCACTTTCTTCGAGTTTCCCCTCAAAAATCCCGAGACCAACCCGAGACAAAGACACTGCAACCCAAAACCATCACCCACCTGCACAACTCCTCCCTGTGCACTCACTTCCCACTCCGGTCACCTCTGACCAACTTCAACGGCCTTATCATATCGACCAGTGACTACACTACACCCTGCAACCCTCAAATCCCAAACATCCATCTCGAGTTTAAATTCAGGTATAAAGTCAAAACCTGAAAACACGGTGACCACAACCAAATCTAACCTATCAACATCAATCTCTCCCCTTCCCGACCACCATCATCCTCCATACTCCGGCGACATTCTCATCAATCCATCTATCTCCATATCCCAAAACCCTAAGTCACTCGGTCAAGTATAACTGCCGAAAAGATTCACTTTCACCAACCCAGTAGAACTAGGTTTTAGATTTCCAAAACAAGATTCCATTCCAATAATTTTCCAATGCTTATTTTATTTTGAAATAAGCAAGTTTCATTCACAGATTAAAACATAACAGCAAACAAATCAAGGAAACAGGCTTTTTCTATTAGCTAGAACTTAAACTATAGCAAACAGAACCCTGGAATCAAACATGCATTGCATTCAAATATAAATGCTCAACAATACATATATCACAGTTAGACTATTCATAGCAATTTCATATATATTTATCTGTAATTTATAAGCTTGCACAACTACCTATTAAACAATTTATAAAAGTTGAGTTACTCACAGTTTCTCCCAAAAATGCAGAACCCATTCAATTTGCAGGTTCCAGATTTGAAAATTATGAAATGCAGGCCCTTCGTTTCCAGATTATGAAATGCAGTAGCTTGAATGCTTTTAAAATCTTGATTTATTCATGATGCTTTCGGTTTTTTAAACATGCAGGCTTCAAATTGTTGCATGTAGGCCTCTAGATAAAAATTGAAATGCGGAGCTTTTGTTTTCAGATGCAAAGAAATGCAGGTTCTTTTGCTTTCATGTTGATGCAGGTTTTTATATGTTGAAGGATGCAGATTTGTTTTGAAAAAAAGGAGTTTGGAAGCAAATGTTTTACAGGTTTGAAAAATGCAGTTTTTCATATTTGAAGAGTTTCAGATTTTCTTTTTAGAATGAAGAATGAGAAAGGGCAAAAGAAATGAGTATATGCAAGTTAATATAAAAGTATTTTTAGATTTAAATAAATTAATAGAAAAATAAAAATAAAATTGACACTTGTCTTTTAAAATGGATGATAAGTTTACACATGTTAGTTTAAGTTTTAATATATGTACACTTGTATTCTTATGCTTACATATGTCTTTAAAAATGTTTTAGTTATTAAATTTAAGATTAACGAATATTTAAACTTAGTTAATTAGTTCATATACATAGTTATGCATTTAAATAATTCTAAAGGACAAAGCAAAACAATACACAATTAAATCATTTGAAAAAGAAACTTTTAAATAGTTAAAATGAATTTATAAAAGAGTTTGTAACTTAATAACTACATGCTTCATATTTTAAATTGTATTTTAAATTTCAAATTAAATTTACAAATCAAAATTATCAATTAATAATTTAAAAAGAATAACACAAATATTTTATAACTTATTTAATATACAAACTTAAATTAAAATGAATTTGTAAACCAATAAACCATTTATCCTACATATTTAAAATCATATAGTTATTTAATTAAATATTTTTGAAAAGCTTAAATCCAAAATAAATCACAATTTCTATTTTTAAAACATTAAAATTATGCTATACTAATTTAACTTAAAACAACTTATTTATTTAAAATATATACAAATACATATGCATTATTAAATAGAAAATAGATTTATTAACTCATTAAAAATAATTTCACAAATTAAATATTTAAATAAAGAAGATTATTTAAATCAAATCCAATTTATTAACAAAAATTATCAATTCAATATAAATTTAAAACACAGATTATTAAATTTATATTGTCCAAAATTCCGGGATATTACATTAAATGTGATTTGTTCAGTTTTGAAAATATACCGTTTAAATCGATATTTAAAACTAGCCTTCTGAGGCACAGTCTTGGAATTTGACGAAACCGGTTCCATTGGATTCGTAATAGTTAGTTATTATCGGATTTCAATTTTCGTAGCAATCGGAGTTGTCATTTGACCCTGGCAGCTCAAAACGCTTCGAATTATATTCATCGATTTAATTTAAAATTGATCGTTTACATCCGTAACTCGCACATATGATCGAATTAGCTTCTGAAATACGTTCCATTGTGTTCAGAATGCGGGTAAAATCTTATAAATGCCTGCCGACAGGTCTGATTCAGAGTTCGAGATTTCGAGTTATGCTAAACAAGATATTTCGAAAATTTATAATATTAAAATATAAAAATATAAAGGTTAAATCAACAGCCGAAATAATGTCGCATCTTTTTTTTCGTTTCTCGACAAACCATTATACCCCGCAAGTAGCACGAAAAAAATCAAATCATGTCCCTTTTGTCTTTTGAAATAAGCCTCTTGCTTTCGTCCTTTTAAATCAAGATCCGTCTCTCTTTTTCACAAAATGTTCTGAAATCCATCTCAAGAAATAGGCGGCCACTATTAAATCGAGTTTCCTTCTTCTTCCCTCTTTTCAGATTAAAAACGAAATCAATGGCCAAAGCCCATTGTTTAAATATAAAAAAATAACTCGTAAGAAATCGATATGAAATCGAATATCGATTTCGATTCGTAACCTCAGGGTCAAGGCTAGGGGTGGTCGCGGGTTCGAGTGCATGTTTGGAATCGAGGGCGGTTGCGAGGGCAAGCACGGCGATCTCGCGAGGGTGGGCATCTCGACGTCGCTCGAAGCAGGGGAGTAACTCACGTGAATCGCAACAGGCGGCGGCGACAAAGGGCTCGAGTTCGACCAAGTGTGGGGTCGAGGGCGATTGATTGAAAGCCTGGGAAGCATTGCGAGCATGGTGGCGCGCGCGAGGCTAGCGGTTAGAGGGTCGCGGTGGTGAAGGCAGCGCTGGAGTTCGAAGCGATTGGGAAAGGGTTTTCTTACCGCGTAAGGATCGAAAAACGGGTGAGGCTAAGGTTGAATTCAGAGCAGTAAGGTAAAAGATTTCTTTTTTTGTTATTTGAATAAAATTAATAGGTATATCAACTGACATATATAGATAACAGTTTTAAATATATATATATAAATTATTTTATAGATAAGACTTTGACAAAAAAAATAGTAAAGTTTTCAAAACAGGTACATTGTTTTTAGGCTCACAAATAAATTTTTAAATGATGTATAAGGTGATAAATGAGTTAATTAGCTTATTATTATTAGTTACTAAAAATAATTTTTTTTCTAATAGGAGTTGATTGACAGATTAGTTCAAATTAAAAGAGCTAATTATTTAAGTCTATTAAAAAGGAAATTTGGTTGTTCAGTTATTTCGAATATTAATAAATGGTAAATATCTATACAAGGTCTATAACATAAAGGAATCAAGCTGGATTGGAAATAGATTGCATTCAGGAATCAAAGGTGAGTAAATCTCACTCTGTTGGGTTTTTATTTAAATTTAAATGGTTAGTGATTGAATGATTAAATTGATTGGGTGTGCACTATTGATGATATGACTTTGGTTTTGGTTGATTCGTGTACTGATTGTTGTTTGACTCGAAGTATTCAGGTTTTAAATAGTTTTAGACTCAGATCATCTAATTTAGTAATTTAAGGTTTGAATTAATTAAATTTTTAAGTTTTAACTCAATAAATCGAGTGTAAATAATTCAGAATAATTATTGGATGGTTTGTTAAGTAATTACTAAATGAAATTAATAAATCTAATCACTTTGGGAAATTATCAGGAGATTAATTAAGATGATTAATAAAGAAGTAATTGATTTAATTAATGAAGTAAATAAAAGCTAGTTAATCACAGTTTGGGATTAATCGAAATGATTATACATTGGTTTGAAGTAAGATAATTAAATTTGATTAGAATAAATTAAAATATAATTGGAAATCCTTAATTTATATAATTAATGATGTAATCAAAGATTTATTAATAAAGATGAATTAATCAATAATAAGTGACTTATGAGAAGTTAATTAAAATAAGTAATTAAGGATTAATGCAATTAATATAGATAATTAATTCATGAAGTAATTAAAGATTACTTACTGATTTTTGGTTAAGTAAAATTAATATCATGAAATTAATTAAAGAGAATCACTTGCATAAATTGGTGGATAATTAATCCAAGTTGATTAATTAAGATGACTAATGAAGGGATGATTGATTTATTGATTTGAAATTAATTGGTGAGTAAATGAAGAAATCTAAGTGGTTGAAGTTAGTAATTCAATCAGGAGTAATTAAATTAAATTTGTATGTGATTAAGCTTTGCTTATGGGTGATTGAACGGTATTGGATGCTTGAATGAGTTGATATCCCTGGTATGAAATGTTGTGTGTTTCGTATGGATAACTTGGGATAGGATGACGTGAGACTCGAGGAGGACGGTATCGGGCATTGGGAAATACCCGAAACCACTTCGAATTTTATAGATTGATATGTGAAATCTATACGCTGAAGTGAAGTGTTTTAAAGAAATTGGACTATTTAAATCAAAAAAAATTGGTATTGAGAAACTTATATGTGGAATAAGTGGTGTCAATGATAAATTGTGTATTTGTGAATTTATTCGAGTACCCCGGGTTTTAATTAAAGTTGTAAGCTCTGTACTCCATGTTGGATGGGTTTTGTATAAGTGGTATACTTTGTGTTCCATGTTAGTTGGGATTACTCACGCTGGTTTCCAGCCTGACCCGGGTGTTACTTTGGTGTAATGCTCGGGTCAGACTGAGTATTACAGATTTTCAGGTAGTTACGTTCTGGAGCTCAGGAGGCGAGCTGGATGGCAATTGCGTATCGAGTATTTCCGCTGTATTTATATTATCGTTAATCTGAGACATGATACTTGTACTTATTCAGTGACAGTATATGTGTGACACTCTGATGTACATTAAATGTAATCGACAGATATAGTACTCTTTTGTAAACTGTTATTATTTATTATTATATTTTATCCGCTGCGAATGTGAGTTGTTGATGTTTCTGTTCTTCTTCTTCTTCTATCTCTTCTTCTTCTTCATAACTATCTGGAATTTTCGGGATCGAAAATTTCGGGTCGTTACAGTTGGTATCGGAGCTGAAAGGTTAAGCGAGAACCTTGGCTCTGGTGGGAATTACTCGTTAAATAGAGTCTGTAGTACTCTAGTATGAGTTGAGTGTATATATATGAGCGCGTACTTGTTATTTTCTTATATAAAGCTTTTAAATGGTTTTATATAAAAGTATATTTTGATATATAAAGCAATATGTCCTTCTAATAAATATTAAGGTGATTGGGTGTTAAATTATTGGAATTAAGTTAAGAAGTAATATAATACAACCAAATTAAAATTAAATTAATTAAAAATGAAATTCTAGAATTAGAACTCAGAAATTAGAATTGTTTGAAACTTTAAACGAACAAAGTTAATTTGGTTTAAAAGGGTTAAACCAATCGTTGAGGATTTAGCTCGAATTATATAATTCGAGATGGTTTAAATTTGAAGTTGAAATTGAACTCATTCAAATTGAATCCAATTTGAATTAATTGGATTTAGGATTGAAGATGTATAAGATTCAAAATTTTAAATGGAAGATTTGAATTGGATTGAATTGAAATGATTGAAATTGAAGTGGGTTCAATTGAATGGATATTAGTCCAAAGTAATTGGAATAATTTTGGAATTGTAATTTAAGTGGAATTGGTTTAAAATCAAAAAGGGATTTGAAATATAGATTGTAAATGTAATTTATAAACTGAAATAAACTTCCTAAATAAATGAGATTACAATTTGAAATAGAATTACGGAGAATATTTGAAAATAAAGTAAGATGAAAATTCCAGAGTAATGTTTAAATATGAATTGGATGGATTGGAAATTTGGAATTTTTGGGAAAATTTAAAATTCCTTTGGATTTGAAAGTGGTTTCCAAAGGTTTTGGAGAAATAATAGTATTATTTCAAAAATATTTTTGGTGTTGAATTGGAAATTTGGGAGATTTGAAATCAAAAATATTTGGTAATGTTTTTAAAGAGAGAAAAGCATTGAACTCTAACGGTCACTGGAAAATACTGTCGGTGATGACTGCAGCATCATCGATGTTCATTTTCGAGTTTCTAGAAGAGAAATTGCTACCAAATTGTTTTAAATTGGATTGTTTGTGAACTGGGTTTGGTTTTGAAATTCAAAGGGGTAATTGAATTTGCCAAAGAATTTTGGATATAGTGAATTCTAAGGTGATACTGGAATTTTGGAAATTTGTTTAAACTCTGGAATCTTGATTAAAATGTTTATGAAATAATAAAAACATGTTGGCTAAATAAAATGTATAATTTCGAGTTAAAAGCAAAATATGAATGTAATTGATTATAAATTGAAGTTGTAAAATTGAAATTATAATTAAAGTTGAAAAAGTTTAAAGATCAAATGGAATTTGATTTGAATTGGGAAAGAAATCATGATTGATTCAACTTGAATTGGGGTTAAATCAATTTCAATGGAAATTGAAGATTATTCAATTTGGAATTGGGTCAATTTAAATGGGAATGGAAATTTAAATTGAATTGTTGGGGAAGTGAACAGTTTTGACTCTGGACTATTTTTAATAAAATTGTTTTAATATAAATTTATTTTTCCAAGCTATTGAATATATACAACCTGTCTTTCTTAAAATCAAATTATTTTATACTTTTTTTACAAATATTTTTGGAGCTATTTAACCATTTTTCAACTGTTTTCTGAACTAATTACTATTTTTCAACTAAGTTACGAATTAATTACAATTTTACAACTATTTTGCAATTATCTAAGATTTCTATAACTATTTAACTATTTTCCAAACTATTTTACAATTAGTCAGCTATTCTACTACTATTTTGCAAACTATTGATTATTTTTCAACTATTTATCTATTTTTAAAATTTTCAAGCTATTTTCTAAAAATAAACTGGTCGGAGTTCAAACTGTTATTGATTTTAATACCCAACTGGGATAAAAATTGAGGTGATAATCCAAATGGGGATTAAGGCAAATGTGAATAAGTGAATAAAAATTTAAGTGAATATGAATAGAAAAGAAATTGATATGGGAAAGAGTAATCAAATTTGAATATTTGATTTTGAGTGAACAAAGTTATATCTTTGTTGTATATTCTCCCCTTGTTGAATCTATTACTGGATGAAAAGGATTTTGGGAGTGTTGGAAGTATAAAAGAAATTTTGTACAAGTTTGAAATAATCCAAAGTTTTAAATATATATATATATATATATATATATAAAGCATCTTATGATGATGTTGGAAAAAGGTTTTGGGAACCTTTGGATTTGGAAAGGCTTTTGATTTTTGGGTAAAATCAATATTGGTAATTGGAAAGCCTATTTTGAGAATTATCGATTTTGGAATAATCGATTTTGTGTAAAGGAGCTTTGATAAAATTCATACTAGGTGTATGATTTGAAAGATACTATATGTGTATAGTATAAAGTGTTTTGATGATGGCGCTGGGGAAAAAGGCGCTCCCTTGAAATGGACTTCTCAAGAGTGCCACCGGATGGTGCTGCCTTGAGCCCAAGGGGGGTTCTAAAGTTGATCCTGTGAGGAGTCCGGACAAAACTAGTTCCTGAGGATTATGAGTTGAGTATACCATAGCGTAAGTCGTGTGTGCCGCTGAGAGCCAACAGTTACATGGACTTTTGCTGCGACGGCAACGTAACCCAGGATGTAACTGTGACCTATGGTAACATAGCGAAAGTCTTGTGTGCCGCTGAGAGCCAACAGTCTGCGTTTGAGTTTATCTCGGTAGACTACGACCTATGTAAGAGTGGAGAAGTTTCATTTCGACAGCGAAAATCAGAGGCCGCTGAGAGTTTACAGTTACATGGACTTTTGCTGCGATGGCAACGTAACCCTGGAATGTAACTGTGATCTGTTGTGGGTTCCATGGCGTAATCGAGAGGCCGTGGAGAGCCTGCAGTTACATGGACTTCTGTTGTGACTGCAACGTAACCCTGGTATGTAATTGTGACCATGGATGGGGGTGATGATTTTCAAAGCATTGTCACCAAAAACATTTCCTCTATTTTCAAAACTGTTTTCTATATTTTTAATACAATTATTTTTCAAGTATTTTCACTGGATGTTGAAAACGGGTTTACCAAGACTTATGGATTTTCATCCCTACGCCTGATCAACGTATGACTGAATTTCTGTGTAAACAAGGATGGACTGGTTGAGACATCGAGTCATAAGGAATATTTTTATAAAAGCTATTTTAATAGTATGAGGTGGATTTAAAAGCATTTCTAAATTGTTAAAATAGAAGTGTTGAAATTTTGGGAAAATTTAAGGGGAAAATCCAAACTAGAATTATAAAATAAAATTGGACTCGGGAAAAATTTAAATGATGCGATTCTTTGTAATAAAATCGAATCTTGATATAAAATTGGAAGTAAGCCAGTTGGCTAAATAATTATTTGATCGAGTACGTTAATAAAATTTAACTTGGGTAAATAAAATGGATTGTAAGTTGATAATGAGTTTGGAAATGAATTCGAATTATAAATAGAATTCGACTTGGGTTTGATAATGGATTAAATAAGAAGAGATGGTGTAAGAATAAAATTGAGTTGGATTGAAAAGTGATGGTTTGAATTGCAAATAAAATTCAAGTTATTTGAATAATACATAACGTAATTTGCAAGTAAATTTGATATAATGGAAGTGTTGTCGAATGAAATGAAAGTGAATTATAATAGAAATGGTTTGGGTTGCAAACAAAACCCAGGTGAGTAGAAATAAATTGAGAATGGTTTTGTATTAATAAAATAAATACAAAAATGAATTAAGTTAGTAAATTAAAAATTTGAAATGGGTTAATTGAATTAAATAATAATGGATGAAGTCTGATTAATAAAACTAAATCAAAGACGTGATTGGAATTGGATTATTAGACTGGACTTAAGTTCGGTGACATATTAATTTGAAGTATAAATGAGTTAAGTAGGTGCTTGGATATTATTTTGATAAATTGTGGAGGTGAATTAAAATGAAAGAGATGGGCTAACTGAATTAAATAGAATTTGATTTGATGAGAATCAATTTGAATGGATGTGAACTTAACTTGATGTTGGAATAAATGAAAGAAATTAACTTAAGTTTAAAATTTATGGAAGCTTAGCTTCGAATAAGGGTGAAAGCCCATTAAATAAAAGTTTGGATTGAATTAATTCGGGAATGGTTAGTAATATGCAAGCTTGGAATGTGTCGAGCTAAATAAATGGTCGTGTATGTATTTAAAAAAAGAAAAAAGAAAATTTAATTAGTAATAAAGATGAACCTAAGTCGTTAATGGTTTTGAATGCACTAGTTTGGCTAGTAAAATGGAATGCAAGTGAATGGATTCAAATTTGAAATGAAATGAAAATGGGAATAATTGGAATGTGAATAAGTTTAAAAATGAAATAAAATTAAGTATAAATTGAGTCGGAACCAATGTGAATGGGTTATAAAATATAAGTACTTATTTATTCGCATGGATATCATCAATTTGTGTAAAAAAACGAGTGTCGTTTGTCGTAAACGAGATTTAATTTAATTCTATGAATTAGTGGATGCAAATGAAATTGATTTTTGAATCATTTGAAGTGAATGCGAGCTTGTTTGGATTAAAAATAAATTGAATGTAAGTAATTGGGTTGTAAACCATTAAAATTGAATGAAATGGCATATGAATTGGTTGAAAGCAATTGAATTAGCTTTAAAGTTATATAAATCGCTTATGAGAAGCGTTTGGTGCTTGTTGTTTATGTAATGCATGTGTTTAACTATGGAAAGTAAGTGAAATGTTAATAGATTCTCTATGTATGACACTTACATATTTAAATTGAGTAAGTACAGGTACAGGGAAGCCGTTTGGCTAGATTTGGGGTATGCTAATTGCTAAAATAAATAAGCTGCTTGCTTAAAATGCTAAATAAGGTACGCCTACGCAATAAAAATAGAAAATATGAACTGTTTTTGCTTTTTCCGACCGTGTGGGTCGATGTATATATATTTATATCTCTTATCAAATTGCAAAAGCTCCTCCGTACAAAGGAGACTGTGCCAAAATTTTCTGAAAAATTTGGCAGTTAGAAAAAATTTTGGAAAATTTTGGTTAACGACAAAACAATTTCAAAATTGGAAATTACAGTAAACTAGTAAATGGAACTAACATGAATCAATTTAAATGAAAAATAAAACTCAATATTAGAAATCGAAAATAATTTGAATTCATATGAAACGGCGAAAACTAATTTGAATAGAAGTGGGTATGAAACTTATGTAAAGAGATGTATAAAATGATTTTGGAATATTGTGATTGGATATTAGTGCCAAGCAGGATATGCAGGTATTATAAAAGGGAAAAGGAAATTGGATTTGATTCCAAATGATAAATGTGAATTGCCCAACAAAAAGATATGTGTTTAAATATCCGTATGAAATTGGATTGGGTTTTTGATGCTGGCTGTAAAGTTTGCGATTTTTCATCCACGAAAATCGACATCAATACGTCCACTGTATCAACTGCCGAGCAATCGAAGGCCGAAAAACCGTACCGTTAGGGTTAAAGAAGAAGAAAAAATAGAAGAAGATAGAACAGAACAGAAAGAAATAACAGAACAATATTAGAATCTCACAATTCGCAGCGGAACAACATATAATAAATAAACGAATAATCTTTAAACAAAGAACTATATCAGTTATTACATTACATTACATTTCATTACATCATCAGAGTGTACAACAACAACAACATCGACAGTGGAAAAGAAATACTATATACTAGTAATACTCCATGCCATCCAGCTTGCCTCCTGCAACTCCTGAATTCTAGAATATCCTGATAAACCTAACTCTTGACTGCCCGTGTGGAAATTGGTGGGCACCCAGAGTTTAGCAAGGAAAACAATAAACTCCGAGTCAGTCATGTGACTGGTGTGAGAACTCAAAACAGTTTATCTTTAAAATCAAAATAGAGGAATATTTTTAAAGTCAATTCGCAATGCTTTTAAAAATGAGACTACCATAAGGCCTCCCGCACACACACACAATGCAAACGCAGAATCGGAGGAGATTTCTCCTTATGATAGTCAAAGATGCTTGATACGCATAAAAAAAACATTTGATATTATTACTAGTGCATAGTGTATAAAACAATTTCGAAAGTAGAATATAAATCTTAGCCAACATACGACCATTATCGTATGCCTACTATAGCTACTATGTTCAATAGCAGGTTATACAACTAAAACCGTACAAGATCGTATTGTTTCTTTGGATTTCCAACAAATGGTCAGGCCAAGGAACTTCCCATTTCCACATGAGAACGCCTCTGGGAGGACGTTCCCGAGAACCAAACCGGATCTCTGCCAACACAAGGCCGGGTTACCCCTAACTGGGTAACTACTGACACGAATATGTCATCCCCCGATCGTAACCGATCTATCCAAGGATCCTCGATTTCCAACAACCACAAAATATGCAGCAACAACATAGGTTAAATATCTGGGCTCCATACCATGATACCACCTCTATCCAGAAGGAATGACATACACTAAAGGGGCGCTACCCCCTAATAACCTTGCCGCATCCTTCTTGTTTTGACCATTTTCGGGGTGTGAGGTCCGACGAAGTCTCGTCCACAAAGCCACACTTTATACAAAAGCCGTGCTTTAGGTCAACAAATGATCATAGAAATGATCACCAAGATAAATGATCAAATAAATGATCTTATCACAAATGATCAAACAATGATCATTTCACAGCAACACTCAGCATGCCACACTACCAAATTGGGAGTATATCACTAATAACCTTCAACTATATAACCTCTAAGCTCGTACGTCTCAGAGAAGGGTGTTAAGCTAAGAGAATAAATTCTCCGCCACCAACAGAAATATATTTGAAAGAAATCAGCTTTATATCTCAATTTGTAATGTCAGACATACAATCCATACAAGTCTGTTCCGGGATCGAACAGAACCGAAGGCACTTTCAAAAAAGTCCTTGCAATCCGGATATTCACTAATCACGGCCGGACTTCCCGTCACTAAGGGCGATAAAACCTCTATATCGGAGATCAGCCGATGTAGAGTAACTCGACGGTAATCCTTCTGTTTTCACAAATATCCGGTCTTCAACACCGGTCGTCGAATGCAATCCATTACGACGTATCACATATTCGGAATGGGTTATACGACCCTAAGGTCCTTTCCCGGCTAACCCGAATAGTGAGCGCTTATTCAAAAATAAGTGTGGCATTCAAATTCAAACAATCATAATAAATACCTATTTAAAGGTAAATATTGATAGTCGGATTATTTAACTATCAATAGGCGTGCTCAACATCACCAAGTTCCAAATAATTTCTCAAATTATTTACTTTCCAAAATATCTTTACTAGATATAAAATTTTCCACACTTCAACATTTGAAAACCAATTTTCAAATCACTTTTCAATACTTTATCAACTTTTGAAAACAAATTTAAATCATTTTCCTTACTCGGAAATACTTTCATTTCAACATGGTTCATTTAAACCAATTAAATAAATCCTTACCGATTTACATTATATTTACGTTCCAAATCCATAAATCAATTCCCACGCTTCAAAAATAAATCAACGTTTATTTTTAAACAATTTCCCCTTTCTTTTATAAATTCCTTAGTGAATTTATAATCCCAAAATATTTATGATATACGATTTTCAATCGATTTCAAATATTCACTTTCAATTTATCTTTACAAGGATAAATTCTAAAACGTTCATTTCACATTGGAAAAATATTTCCATACTTATTTAATAATAAGTACATCACAAATCCATTTATTTTCAATACTTAGAAAATATTCAATATACTTAAATCGAAAATTAAGTATATATTTCATTCTTTAAGAAATCATTCTCTTAAACACATTTGTTTGGGCCAAAACGAATGATACGTAAAACATCGTTACGACGACCCAAAATCACTAGTATAGGGATTCAAAGTTTAAATAGATATATAAATCCCAATACTATACAAAACATTTCCTTTCGGAAACCATTTACTATAACAACAGTGTTATAGTCCACCATTTCCTTCTATTTCTCGAAAACGTCTATTTCAACAATGAATGTTGAAATCTATGTATTCGATACTTAATGCATTTTAAAACGTCTTTAAAATCATTAACTTCAGTTCATAATGTTCCTTCCCCAAAAACATATCCATTTCATTTAATAATATATTCACTGTCCAAAATCGTGAATATAATTCCTTTCATATATTCCTATATCCAACTTATCAAATTCAATTTATTTCGGATTTATAAACAACGTTTATAAACTCCATTTATATTTTTATAAACTTCTATTTATAAAAATCCTTTTTATATCTCATTTTAAATGCCAAAATCCGATTTATAAGTTGATTACTTATAAATCTTATATTTTACAAAATCTATCCATTTTATATATTCATATTTCATAAATTTATAAATCTCAATTTACTTATGAAATCCATTTTTATTTCACTTTATTACTTATAAAACTTCGGTTTATAATTCCAGTATTTTTAATTTATAAATATCAATTTTATAAATCTTTTATATAAACCGTTTATAATAATTCAAAATTCCCAATTAAACCATTTTATAAATTAATCACTATTTATTTCAAAAATCTTAATTTGGTTATATTTTACAAAAATTATAACTTTTATAACATTAAACTTATAACGTTAATTTATTTAAAATAAATCAATTCAAAATTTTAATAAAACGTATACTTTCAAAAATCACTTTAAAAATTCCTTTAAAACCAAAATCATTATTTTAAAACTTCAAAAATAGATCCGATGATGCAGCAGCACCAAATAGTCAATCACGACATCCAAATATCATATATCGATATGATAATCAACAAATATCACAATATCTGTAAATAAATCAATACAGTTGAGGAATCCAGTTGGATCCCTCCAACCAGTTTCCCTGCATCCACAAACATTAGCACAATACCAATTCTGCTCCAGTACGGAATTATCGCGGTATATGGGATTTATAATATTATCCGCTTAATAGACGGCGCAATAGGGTCTCATCCGCTATACAATGCGGGAAATCAACAACTGCAATATATACATATGCCAATATATATATATTGCTATTATATATAATACCAATTTCACTGTTTATGAAATATTCGCGGTATATGTTTTTAATAAATAACATCCGCTTACTAACGACGCATAATGTCTATTTTAACAATCAATGGATAACAATTATCATTCAAACATACATTCAAGAATTTTAAATCTAACTATTTAAAATAAAAATCGAAACCGATTCGATTGAGTGAGAAGTTCTCACCTTGATTTCAATTTCGTTTTAGCGATTTATTTCGAATAAAACTAAACGGACGTTTAATTTTACCCGAAATTTTCACTAACTCCAAACGACTCCAATCCAATTCCATAGTGTAGTGCTCGTCCATACGATTCGAACGCAACTGGTTTCGCGCGTTTTCGACCTCGTATGAAAAAGATATGAATTTTTAAAGATTACACGATTTTATATAAACAAATTTTACAACTTTTATTTTGTAATTAACCCAAAACAATTCCTGACCGTGCATCTCAAGCAAAGGAATCAGGACCGTGCGCATCATCTCTCCCTCATCACTCACGTAATTCCTACGGATACTAGCCGCATACGCACAAACCCATATAGGCCGAACTAGGGTTTCACTTTGCGCCACCAACACTCGACTAAAATTCGATCAGGCACCTCCATTTTGAAGAGCATCACACGAGCAAACTTCGGCCCAAACCCTATGCAACTCGGCTTCCCCATCCTCCTTGAAAGTCGTGCGCAACTACAGGACTTCTAGCTCGATTTGCCGCCAATCCGAAGCACTAGAAACGATCTTAGCCGTTGGATGTCTAGCTCTTGACGAGCTCTACGAGTTCCACGTTGAAAGTTTGTTGTAATTCTTCACGGATTTGAAGAGATTTGAGGAAGAAGGTGAAAAATTTTCGGCCATTGGTATAAGCTACTGGCGGCTAGGTATTAGGTTTAGGGTTTGAGATATTTTAGAAAAAAAGAAAATAATAAGGTGCTATTTATAGAAGTTGAACGACACTATTCATTCCGGAATTTCCAAACTCCGATTTACGCGCGGTGACCAGCGTTTCTTGGGTTTATCCCGCGTTCCGGACACAATGGAATAGGTTTTGGAAGCTAATTTGGTCATCTGTGCGAGTTATGGCAATAAACGTTCGATTTAAAATTAAACCGATTAAACGATTTCCTAGGCGTTTTAGCTTGCACCGGACAAACGGTAATTCCGATTGACTTGAATTTTGAAACCTTACAATAATATCACATTACGGATCCGATGAAACTAGTTTCGTCGAAATCCGAGACTTTTTGAAAAATGGCTATTTTAACTCGCCAAATTAAAATTTAAACAATTTCGATGCGTTTCGAGCTTCCACGATAAAACGATAACTCCGATTGCTACGAAAATTGAAATCCAATAACAACTAACTATTACGGATCCAATGGAACTAGTCTCGACCAATTCTGAGACTGTTCGAAAATTGGCTATTTTTCAGTCGATAATTAAATATTAAAATATTCAATTTTCACAGATTAACTCCAAATTCAATTTTAAAAGTTCTATAATATCGTTCTAACTCCAACATGATAAAATAAAATTTTACAAATCAATTTTAATTATATTAAACCCAATTTTCAATTATTTCTGTATTTTCACCTATTTAATTATCGATTTAATTATCCAATTAAATCCAATTATTCGAAATAAAATTTATTCGACCTATAAATTTCACTTATTAATATTTAAATTTAATTAAATATTCAAATTTTAATTAATAAAAATTCTGGGTCGTTACAGACTTCCCCCCTTAAAAGAATTTCGTCCTCGAAATTACCAAGTAAGAAAAGTTACAGAATTTATTAACTTTCCAAAATCCATAGTTAAACTTCTTACAATAATTTTACTAAGTTTCCAAATCATACTTAGTTATCTTTCCAAAAACAACTACTATTGTTTAACTTTCAATTCCAAAGTTATAGTTTTCAAAACTTTCCAAAAATTCCCAAATTTTTTCTGACGCCTTTAATTTTCGAAAAAATTCGCCATAGTCTCCTTTGCGCGGCTCGATCCGGAAAAAAAAATGACAGTATATATATCACAAATATACATCTCATCAAGTGATGAGGCATCCCGCAGGGAAAAAAGTGTAAAAGTACGGTATGTAATCCGAGATATGTACCTTATTATATTATTAGCGAGCATATACGGCTAATATAGCGCGAAAGCGAGCTCCAAATGCGAAGCAAGCGCAATCCGCACCTACTAAACACTCAACAACAACATGAGAAACATGCAAATATGAAAGTAATATGAATATACAACATATAGCAACATAACAACTACATCATATAGCAAATCCATCAAAACAACAAATGCAAACATCAACCAACTATCATCCATAACCAAATCAATATTCATTCATATTCTCATTAATATTCAATGAATTGGTTTTCAATTTAAATCTCATTTGATTCATTGACATTGGATTTACTAACGTTCATTCATATTCAATTTTAATTAGTTTGCATTCACTAATTAAATCCAATTCACATTCAATTCTATTTAAATTTATTTACTTCCAGTTTGAATTCAATTTCATAGCTTTCAATTTTGCCAATTCAATTTCATTAACACTTAATGAATTATATACAATCAATCAACAATCAAATAACAGCCAATGTTTATTCAATACAACCAAATTTATTCACTTTACATTCAATTTGGTTCAACACATTCAATTTCAATTGGATCATATTTAAATTGACTTCCATTCAATTTATGCAATTTCTCAACTTCATTAGCTTTTAATGAATTTACACTTACATTCATTATTTCATATCAATTATTTACATTTAATTGATTAACATTCAATCCATTTATCAATTCAATTTCTAATTCCTTTAACAATTTAAAGTTGAATTTCATTTATATAACTCAAGTTCACATTCTTAATGACTTCATTTCATTAATTCACTTATTAATTTACTTCGATACCAAGATTTAACTTCATTCAACATCACTTAAGTTATATTTCATTCCAAACACCTTTTGTTTAATTTAACTTAAGTTTTCACTTATTAATCCAATTCAAATTCCAATCCTATTTAACTTTTTACCAAAGCTAAATTTATTAACTCCTATCATAAGTTCAAAACTTATTTCACTTATATTCATCATCTTATAAGTTATACAACTTATATTCAACAATTACTACTTGGATTTTATTGATTTACTTATACTTCCTTTAATTTAACTTCATCCTTTACGTTAAATTTATTCTATCAAAATTCAAATTGCATAAGTTATCAACTTATTTATCATTCCCAAATTACTATGGTAGCAAATCTATCACATGGAGACTCGAAAATGATACCGATGATGCTGCAGTCATCACCCTTATTATTTCCCAGTAACAATAGTGAATTCAGTGCTTAATATTCTTTCAAAAAAATTTCCTTTCATTTATAAATGACATTTATAAATCTTTTTCTTATAGAGTTTCACTTTATATATATAAGTTTATTTCACAATTGTAAATCACATTAATTATAATTCAATTCTTATAATTCATTTGCTTATACAATTATTCTTTAATTTAGATTATTCAAATAACCAAACAATCTACTTATATACACTTTAATAATTCTGAAAAATTATTTCTTCATATACAAAATATAATCAAGGTAAAATTATTTCATTTACCCAATTTAAAACAATACTGTGTCGAATTGTTCATACAAGTGTTTATAAACCCCTTCGGCATAGTTGTACAGACCATGCTGACGAAGGTTCATATGCCACTCAACAAACCAATCATCACAATATAAAACAATTTTATATTCACTAACAAATACGCACTCGTATCTATTATTACACTCACACTCATTCTAGAGTACTACTGACTCTATCTTTAATGAGTAATTCCCAATAGAGCCATGGTTGTCGCTTAACCATAAGCTCTGATACCAAATGTAACGTTTGCGATTTTTCGTCCACGAAAATCGACATCAATACGTCCACTGTATCAACTGCCGAGCAATCGAAGGCCGGAAAACCGTACCGTTAGGGTTAAAGAAGAAGAAAAAGTAGAAGAAGATAGAACAGAATAGAAAGAAATAACAGAACAATATCAGAATCTCACAATTCGCAGCGGAACAACATATAATAAATAAATGAATAATCTTTAAACAAAGAACTATATTAGTTATTACATTACATTACATTTCATTACATCATCAGAGTGTACAACAACAACAACATCGACAGCGGAAAAGAAATACTATATACTAGTAATACGCCATGCCATCCAGCTTGCCTCCTTCAACTCCTGAATTCCAGAATATCCTGATAAACCTAACTCTTGACTGCCCGTGTGGAAATTGGTGGGCACCCAGAGTTTAGGAAGGAAAACAATAAACTCCGAGTCAGTCATGTGACTGGTGTGAGAACTCAAAACAGTTTATCTTTAAAATCAAAATAGAGGAATATTTTTAAAGTCAATTCGCAATGCTTTTAAAAATGAGACTACCATAAGGCCTCCCGCACACACACACAATGCAAACGCAGAATTGGAGGAGATTTCTCCTTATGATAGTCAAAGATGCTTGATACGCATAAAAAAACATTTGATATTATTACTAGTGCATAGTGTATAAAACAATTTTGAAAGTAGAATATAAATCTTAGCCAACATACGACCATTATCGTATGCCTACTATAGCTACTATGTTCAATAGCAGGTTACCGCCACATTCCATAGCAGGTTATACAACTAAAACCGTACAAGATCGTATTGTTTCTTTGGATTTCCAACAAATGGTCACGCCAAGGAACTTCCCATTGCCACATGAGAACGCCTTTGGAAGGACGTTCCCGAGAACCAAACCGGATCTCTGCCAACACAAGGCCGGGTTACCCCTAACTGGGTAACTACTGACACGAATATGTCATCCCCCGATCGTAACCGATCTATCCGAGGATCCTCAATTTCCAACAACCTCAAAATATGCAGCAACAACATAGGTTAAATATCTGGGCTCCATACCATGATACCACCTCTATCCAAAAGGAATGACATACACTAAATGGGCGCTACCCCCTAATAACCTTGCCGCATCCTTCCTGTTTTGACCATTTTCGGGGTGTGAGGTCCGACGAAGTCTCGTCCACAAAGCCACACTTTATACAAAAGCCGTGCTTTAGGTCAACAAATGATCATAGAAATGATCACCAAGATAAATGATCAAATAAATGATCCTATCACAAATGATCAAACAATGATCATTTCACAGCAACACTCAGCATGCCACACTACCAAATTGGGAGTATATCACTAATAACCTTCAACTATATAACCTCTGAGCTCGTACGTCTCAGAGAAGGGTGTTAAGCTAAGAGAATAAATTCTCCGCCACCAACAGAAATATATTTGAAAAAAATCAGCTTTATATCTCAATTTGTAATGTCAGACATACAATCCATACAAGTCTGTTACGGGATCGAACAGAACCGAAGGCACTTCCAAAGAAGTCCTTGCAATCCGGATATTCACTAATCACGACCGGACTTCGTCACTAAGGGTGATAAAACCTCTATATCGGAGATCAGCCGATGTAGAGTAAGTCGACGGTAATCCTTCCGTTTTCACAAATATCCGGCCTTCAACACCGGTCATCGAATGCAATCCATTACGACGTATCACATATTCGGAATGGGTTATACGACCCTAAGGTCCTTTCCCGGCTAACCCGAATAGTGAGCGCTTATTCAAAAATAAGTGTGGCATTCAAATTCAAACAATCACAATAAATACCTATTTAAAGGTAAATATTGATAGTCGTATTATTTAACTATCAATAGGCGTGCTCAACATCACCAAGTTCCAAATAATTTCTCAAATTATTTACTTTCCAAAATATCTTTACTAGATACAAAATTTTCCACACTTCAACATTTGAAAACCAATTTTCAAATCACTTTTCAATACTTTATCAACTTTTGAAAACAAATTTCAATCATTTTCCTTACTCGGAAATACTTTCATTTCAACACGGTTCATTTAAACCACTTAAATAAATCCTTACCGATTTACTTTGTATTTACGTTCCAAATCCGTAAATCAATTCCCACACTTCAAAAATAAATCAACGTTTATATTTAAAAAAATTCCCCTTTCTTTTATAAATTCCTTAGTGAATTTATAATCCCAAAATATTTATGATATACGATTTTCAATCGATTTCAAATATTCACTTTCAATTTATCTTTACAAGGATAAATTCTAAAAAGTTCATTTCACATTGGAAAAATATTTCCATACTTATTTAATAATAAGTACATCACAAATCCATTTATTTTTAATACTTAGAAAATATTCAATATACTTAAATCGAAAATTAAGTATATATTTCATTCTTTAAGAAATCATTCTCTTAAACACATTTGTTTGGGCCAAAACGAATGTTACGTAAAACATCGTTACGACGACCCAAAATCACTAGTATAGAGATTCAAAGTTTAAATAGATATATAAATCCCAATACAATACAAAACATTTCCTTTCGGAAACCATTTACTATAACAACAGTGTTATAGTCCACCATTTCCTCCTATTTCTCGAAAACGTCTATTTCAACAATGAATGTTGAAATCTATGTATTCGATACTTAATGCATTTTAAAACGTCTTTAAAATCATTAACTTCATTTCATAATGTTCCTTCCCTAAAAACATCTCCATTTCATTTAATAATATATTCACTGTTCAAAATCGTGAATATAATTCCTTTCATATATTCCTATGTCCAACTTATCAAATTCAATTTATTTCGGATTTATAAACAACGTTTATAAACTCCATTTATATTTTTATAAACTTCTATTTATAGAAATCCTTTTTATATCTCATTTTAAATGCCAAAATCCGATTTATAAGTTGATTACTTATAAATCTTATATTTTACAAAATATATCCATTTTATATATTCATATTTCATAAATTTATAAATCTCAATTTACTTATAAAATCCATTTTTATTTCACTTCATTACTTATAAGACCTCGTTTTATAATTCCAGTATTTTTAATTTATAAATATCAATTTTATAAATCTTTTATATAAACCGTTTATAATAATTCAAAATTCCCAATTAAACCATTTTATAAATTAATCACTATTTATTTCAAAAATCTTAATTTGATTATATTTTACAAAAATTATAACTTTTATAACATTAAACTTATAACGTTAATTTATTTAAAATAAATCAATTCAAAATTTTAATAAAACGTATACTTTCAAAAATCACTTTAAAAATTCCTTTTAAACAAAAATCATTATTTTAAAACTTCAAAAATAGATCCGATGATGCAGCAGCACCAAACAGTCAATCACGACATCCAAATATCATATATCGATATGATAATCAACAAATATCACAATATCTGTAAATAAATCAATACAGTTGAGGAATCCAGTTGGATCCCTCCAACCTGTTTCTCTGCATCCACAAACATTAGCACAATACCAATTCTGCTCCAGTACGGAATTATCATGGTATATGGGATTTATAATATTATCCGCTTAATAGACGGCGCAATAGGGTCTCATCCGCTATACAATGCGGGAAATCAACGACTGCAATATATACATATGCCAATATATATATTGCTATTATATATAATACCAATTTCACTGTTTATGAAATATTCGCGGTATATGTTTTTAATAAATAACATCCGCTTACTAACGGCGCATAATGTCTATTTTAACAATTAATGGATAACAATCATCATTCAAACATACATTCAAGAATTTTAAATCTAACTATTTAAAATAAAAATCGAAACCGATTCGATTGAGTGAGAAGTTCTCACCTTGATTTCAATTTCGTTTTAGCGATTTATTTCGAATAAAACTAAACGGACGTTTAATTTTACCCGAAATTTTCACTAACTCCAAACGACTCCAATCTAATTCCATAGCGTAGTGCTCGTCCATACGATTCCAACGCAACTGGTTTCGCGCGTTTTCGACCTCGTATGAAAAAGATATGAATTTTTAAAGATTACACGATTTTATATAAACAAATTATACAACTTTTATTTTGTAATTAACCCAAAACAATTCCTGGCCGTGCATCTCAAGCAAAGGAATCAGGACCGTGCGCATCATCTCTCTCTTATCACTCACGTAATTCCTACAGATACTAGCTGCATACGCACAAACCCATATAGGCCGAACTAGGGTTTCACTTTGCGCCACCAACACTCGACTAAAATTCGATCAGGCACCTCCATTTTGAAGAGCATCACACGAGCAAACTTCGGCCCAAACCCTATGCAACTCGGCTACCCCATCCTTCTTGAAAGTCGTGCGCAACTACAGGACTTCTAGCTCGATTTGCCGCCAATCCGAAGCACTAGAAACGATCTTAGCCGTTGGATATCTAGCTCTTGACGAGCTCTACGAGTTCCATGTTGAAAGTTTGTTGTAATTCTTCACGGATTTGAAGAGATTTGAGGAAGAAGGTGAAAAATTTTCGGCCATTGGTATAAGCTACTGGCGGCTAGGTATTAGGTTTAGGGTTTGAGATATTTTAGAAAAAAAGAAAATAATAAGGTGCTATTTATAGAAGTTTGAACGACACTATTCATTCCGGAATTTCCAAACTCCGATTTACGCGCGGTGACCAGCGTTTCTAGGGTTTATCCCGCGTTCCGGACACAATGGAAAAGGTTTCAGAAGCTAATTCGGTCATCTGTGCGAGTTATGGCAATAAACGTTCGATTTAAAATTAAACCAATTAAACGATTTCCTAGGCGTTTTAGCTTGCACCGGACAAACGGTAAATCCGATTGACTTGAATTTTGAAACCTTACAATAATATCACACTACGGATCCGATGAAACTAGTTTCATCAAAATCCGAGATTTTTGAAAAATGGCTATTTTAACTCGCCAAATTAAAATTAAAACAATTTCGATGCGTTTCGAGTTGCCACGATCAAACGATAACTCCGATTGCTACGAAAATTGAAATCCGATAATAACTAACTATTACAGATCCAATGGAACTAGTCTCGATCAATTCTGAGACTGTTCGAAAATTGGCTATTTTTCAATCGATAATTAAATATTAAAATATTCAATTTTCACAGATTAACTCCAAATTCAATTTTAGAAGTTCTATAATATCGTTCTAACTCCAACATGATAAAATAAAATTTTACAAATCAATTTTAATCATATCAAACCCAATTTTCAATTATTTCTGTATTTTCAACTATTTAATTATCGATTTAATTATCCAATTAAATCCAATTATTCGAAATAAAATTTATTCGACCTATAAATTTCACTTATTAATATTTAAATTTAATTAAATATTCAAATTTTAATTAATAAAAATTCTGGGTCGTTACATTGGCTTTTGTTTTCTTTTTGGAATTTGGGAGCCCGTAAAGGCCTTTTGTAGTTGTACCGAGCTAGCCACGCAAAGGAGATGTTGGCAAAAAATTTCGGAAATTTAGGGAGAGAAAAATTTTGAGAAAATTTTGGATAATTCAAAATTGATTTTAAATTTAAACTTGAATAAGTGAAGCAAATTAATGATTTTGGAAACTATAGAAGATTTTGGGAAGTTGGTTGAGGTGATAGTGTGTCTTTAATAGAAGATAGTTGTTAGGATGTTGAATTGTGAGTTTTGGGAAAAGGTAAACAGGTTTTGAACCATTCTTCCTAACTAGTAATTTCGGGGATGAAATTCTTTTAAGGGGGGAGGAATGTGACGGCCCGGTATTTCTAACAATTTAAATTAGAATATTAAATTGATTTTCAATATTTAAAAGTTAATTTTAACTTGAATTCCAAATATTAATATTTACTTGATAATTAAATTATTGAATTATATAATTCGAAATTGGGTAAAATGTGGAATCTGGAATTTTAAGCCTACAAAAATAATAATTTGAAGGCTTGTAAATTTATAATGACGATATTGAAGATAGTAGAATGGTTGAAATTTAATTTAAATGTGATTTTTTTAGTTTTGAAAATATACCGTTTAAATCGATATTTAAAAATAGCCTTCCGAGGCACAGTCTTGGAATTTGACGAAATCGGTTCCATTAGATTCGTAATAGTTAGTTATTATCAGATTTCAATTTTCGTAGCAATCGGAGTTGTCATTTGACCCTGGCAGCTCAAAACGCTTCGAATTATTTTCATCGATTTAATTTAAAATTGATCGTTTACATCCGTAACTCGCACATATGATCGAATTAGCTTCTGAAACACGTTCCATTGTGTTCAGAATGTGGGTAAAATCTTATAAACACCCGCCGACAGGTCTGATTCAGAGTTCGATATTTTGAGTTATGCTAAACAAGATATTTCGAAAATTTATAATATTAAAATATAAAAATATAAAGGTTAAATCAACAGCCGAAATAACGTCGCATCTTTTTTTTTGTTTCTCGGCAAACCATTATACCCAGCAAGCAGCACGAAAAAAATCAAATCATGTCCCTTTTGTCTTTTGAAACAAGCCTCTTGCTTTCATCCTTTTAAATCGAGATCCGTCTCTCTTTTTCACAAATTGTTCTGAAATCCATCTCAAGAAATAGGCGGCCACTATTAAATCGAGTTTCCTTCTTCTTCCCTCTTTTCAGATTAAAAACGAAATCAATGGCCGAAGCCCATTGTTTAAATAAAAAAATAACTCGTACGAAATCGATATGAAATCGAATATCGATTTCGATTCGTAACCTCAGGGTCGAGGCTAGGGGTGGTCGCGGGTTCGAGTGCATGTTTGGAATCGAGGGCGGTTGCGAGGGCAAGCACGGCGATCTCGCGAGGGTGGGCATCTCGACGTCGCTCGAAGCAGGGGAGTAACTCGCGTGAATCGCAACAGGCGGCGGCGACAAAGGGCTCGAGTTCGAGCAAGTGTGGGGTCGAGGGCGATTGATTGAAAGCCTGGGAAGCATCGCGAGCATGGTGGCGTGCGCGAGGCTAGCGGTTAGAGGGTCGCGGTGGTGAAGGCAGCGCTGGAGTTCGAAGCGTTTGGGAAAGGGTTTTCTTGCCGCGTAAGGATTGAAAATTGGGTGAGGCTAAGGTTGAATTCAGAGCAGTAAGGTAAAAGATTTCTTTTTTTGTTATTTGAATAAAATTAATAGGTATATCAACTGACATATATAGATAATAGTTTTATATATATATATATAAATTATTTTATAGATAAGACTTTGAAAAAAAAATATAGTAAAGTTTTTAAAACAGGTACATTATTTTTAGGCTCACAAATAAATTTTTAAATGATGTATAAGGTGATAAATGAGTTAATTAGCTTATTATTATTATTAGTTACTAAAAATAAATTTTTTCTAATAGGAGATTGATTGACAGATTAGTTCAAATTAAAAGAGCTAATTATTTAAGTCTATTTAAAAGGAAATTTGGTTGTTCAGTTATTTCGAATATTAATAAATGGTAAGTATTTATACAAGGTCTATAACATAAAGGAATCAAGCTGGATTGGAAATAGATTGCATTCAGGAATCAAAGGTGAGTAAATCTCACTCTGTTGGGTTTTTATTTAAATTTAAATGGTTAGTGATTGAATGATTAAATTGATTGGGTGTGCACTATTGATGATATAACTTTGGTTTTGGTTGATTCGTGTACTGATTGTTGTTTGACTCGAAGTATTCGGGTTTTAAATAGTTTTAGACTCAGATCATCTAATTTAGTAATTTAAGGTTTGAATTAATTAAATTTTTAAGTTTTAACTTAATAAATCGAGTGTAAATAATTCAGAATAATTATTGGATGGTTTGTTAAGTAATTACTAAATGAAATTAATAAATATAATCACTTTGGGAAATTATCAGGAGATTAATTAAGATGATTAATAAAGAAGTAATTGATTTAATTAATGAAGTAAATAAAAGCTAGTTAATCACAGTTTGGGATTAATCGAAATGATTATACATTGGTTTGAAGTAAGATAATTAAATTTGATTAGAATAAATTAAAATATAATTGGAAATCCTTAATTTATATAATTAATGATGTAATCAAAGATTTATTAATAAAGATGAATTAATCAATAATAAGTGACTTATGAGAAGTTAATTAAAATAAGTAATTAAGGATTAATGCAATTAATATAGATAATTAATTCATGAAGTAATTAAAGATTACTTACTGATTTTTGGTTAAGTAAAATTAATATCATGAAATTAATTAAAGAGAATCACTTGCATAAATTGGTGGATAATTAATCCAAGTTGATTAATTAAGATGACTAATGAAGGGATGATTGATTTATTGATTTGAAATTAATTGGTGAGTAAATGAAGAAATCTAAGTGGTTGAAGTTAGTAATTCAATCAGGAGTAATTAAATTAAATTTGTATGTGATTAAGCTTTGCTTATGGGTGATTGAACGGTATTGGATGCTTGAATGAGTTGATATCCCTAGTGTGAAATGTTGTGTGTTTCGTATGGATAACTTGGGATAGGATGACGTGAGACTCGAAGAGGCCGGTATCGGGTATTGGGAAATACCCAAAACCACTTCGAATTTTATAGATTGATATGTGAAATCTATACGCTGGAGTGAAGTGTTTTAAAGAAATTGGACTATTTAAATCAAAAAATTTGGTATTGAGAAACTTATATGTGGAATAAGTGGTGTCAATGATAAATTGTGTATTTGTGAATTTATTCGAGTACCCCGCGTTTTAATTAAAGTTGTATGCTTTGTATTCCATGTTGGATGGGTTTTATATAAGTGGTATACTTTGTGTTCCATGTTAGTTGGGATTACTCACGCCGGTTTCCAGCCTGACCCGGGTGTTACTTTGGTGTAATGCTCGGGTCAGACCGAGTATTACAGATTTTCAGGTAGGTACGTCTGGAGCTCAGGAGGCGAGCTGGATGGCAATTGCGTATTGGGCATTTCCGCTGTATTTATATTATCGTTAATCTGAGACATGATACTTGTACTTATTCAGTGACTGTATATGTGTGACACTCTGATGTATATTAAATGTGATCGACAGATATAGTACTCTTTTGTAAACTGTTATTATTTATTATTATATTTTATCCGCTGCGAATGTGAGTTGTTGATGTTTCTGTTCTTCTTCTTTTTCTTCTATCTCTTCTTCTTCTTCATAACTATCTGGATTTTTCGGGATCGAAAATTTCGGGTCGTTACAGGTAAACCGATGAGTTTCGAGGAAAGTTTCGTAGCTTGGCATAGTAAAAGAGAGAAAGCTAAGGAAAAAGGTAAAGCAAAGCGAGCTTCAGTATCAACTTGCGAATTTGTTGACAACAAGTCATGGAAAGTCTATGTGATTTATTTTGAATTTTATTAATCTTGTTATGTTCTGTTGTAGGTTGAAATCTAAACTAGTTCAATTGTTCGTCAATGGAATTAGTCATTGAAATTAGCATGTATATTTTGTTACTATGTTAGCACAAAGTTTTGGCTTTAGAGCTTATGAAGACATTAAAAATCAAGCCTTGTTCTTGAGACCGAATAACTTGTAGGCTGTGCTGCTCAACCTGAAACATTATTGCCAAACAAACTGTACATTTCATGTAAATCAATAAATTTCATGTAACTCAGTTTGTTTAGTGCCTATTAACCAAGTTAAAAACTCAGTTAATTCAACATTTTAACTAGTTTAAAACCGAGTTTAACCTTGGTGAAAAAAGGAGTTAACCAAGAATTTAAACTCGGTTTTAAACTGAGATTGAACTCAGCTTAAACTGAGTTTTAAAATCTGTTTAAAATCGAGTTTTAAAATGAGTTCAAAATCGAGTTTTCAATTCAGTTTCTTAGTTTAAACCGAGCTTTAAACGTAGAAAAACTGAGTTTAAAACTTAGTTTTAAAATGAGTTTTAGCTCATTTAAACTCAGTTTAAAACTCGGACAAAGTTTTAAACTCAGTTTCTGAGTTTAAACTCAGTTTTAAGCTCAGTTTCGGAGTTTAAACTGAGTTTTAAACTCATTTTAAAACTGAATTTTAAACTGACTTTAAAACTTAGTATTTAAATCTTAGTTATAAAACAGCTAATTTAAATTGAGCTTTAAACTCATTTAAAAATTAATTTAAAATCAATTTCAAAAGGTGAGAAAACTAGCCACAAAAGATGATTAAAAAATGTAGTTTACTTCATTTTCCATTTCTGTATGGGGTTCATATATTAGTAGTCCTAAACAATATCACTTTTGTTCAACTGTATGTCATATAAGTTTGGATATTATATTGTGTTTCAGAAATTTTCATGTTTAGTATATACTTAGAAAACTGCATATGGAGATTCTGGAAACAGTTTAAAGTTATGGGATTTGAGACTCTTAGAGCATGCACATTTTATCCTCGCCAGAGTATTATGATGAATGAGATGGAAAAATTAAGAGAACTTGCTCTAACTAGAAATAAAATTGTAGAACGCACATTGTGTTGAAACACGTATTAGGACTGGTTGTAAATAGGTTTATGATGATTCCAAAGTATATTGTTGAAAACAATTTCAACGGATCTACAGGTAAAAAAAATTGACCGAGTTGTTTTCTAGTATAAATTTATGTACTTCGTATAAACATATAAATAAATTTAGAGTATCAAACAAAAAGTACTATTTGGAGAAATATTTAACCTATGATTGTAGTGTGTCCCAATAGCAATGAAATGTTATGTGACAATCAAAACTCCATATGCATGATATGGCTAGACATAATGGATGACAGTGCAATCTTTTAGTTGCTTCCTGCACCTGCAAACACCAACATGTATTCCAATGTCAGCCCTGTAATAAATGGGAAAAAAATGAGTATTAGAACAACGCAAAAGGGGCAAACATTTGTAGGTGCATATTAAAACTATATGCCACTAAAGTATAACTATATGCCACTAAATCCTTAAATTAATAGAGAATGGATCCATACTTTCGTTTATTTCACTAATATACATTCACATATTCAATATAATACAATGTATTTCCTAATGAAACAAGCAAGCAAATTTTTTTCCGTCTTGACTTAACAGAAGTTAAAAATAGGGTACAAATAAGCATAACATAGTAATGCATTTGCATATCTCCAACAGTTCACGATTTATGTTACAAAAGGGAAAAAGCACTAATCAAGCATAATATAGTAATGACTAAACTGAAAATGAAGTACAGAAGGAAAAAAAAGTACAATAAATTACTAACAGTAATCTGGTTTGTTTTTCTTGGAGCCATAAAATATTGCATAAATTCAGTCCCATTAAGCTATACAAATTGTTATGAAAGTAGAATAGTCGGTTTAAAAAATTTAATAATTCAAAACAATATTAGTATCGGTATGGGTAGTCATATGAATGAGGCATGGTTTGGACATATCAAGGCTGTGGCCAACAAAAACTTATGTTCTAGACATTCACATGCCCAATACATTATAGAATTTGAAGATAATAGTAATAAATATAATATTAATAGCAACTAAAAACATTCAAGCGAAGTTATTGATATAGAAACTTAGCATAAATTATCCAAAACCCAAATGTTTTAACTCATTGTAAATCCTAGTTTGTAACACAGTTTCTAAGTTTAACTGGGTTTTAAACTCAGAAAAACTAAGCTTACAACTCAGTTTTAAACTGAGTTTAATCTCATTTTAACTCGATTTAAAACTCAGACAGAGTTTTAAACTCAGTTTCTGAGTTTAAACTCATTTTGAAACTGAATTTTAAACTCACTTTAAAACCGAGTTAAAACTTAGCGTTTTCATCTCAGTTATAACACGACTAATTTACTTAAGTTTAAATTAACTCTACTAACTTAAAACACCTCTAATATTTGGATGGGAAAATTCTCATTCTGTTCATGCAGTTGGTAAAAAGCATAACGTACTGAAACCTTATTTTTAAACTTAAGTAAATAACACACAGATAATAAAAATTTTACTCCATACTGCATAATTTTCACATTGCACAATCTCAGTTTTAAACTAAAGTAAATAACAAGTTCAATTTATAAGTTATCCTTCTCAACAATTTACTCCACATTGCATAATATATTCTTTTTTATAATAATATACCTAAAAGTTAAATACTGTACTTTCTTCACAATATCAACTTCGAAACGAAACATGAGCATAGTGGCCTGGATCAATATTATATAACACAAAGCCTGTCAAAAATGGTACGGTTGATAAAATAAGCATTGGCTACGAAGAATTGTAAATAACAAAAAGCCTGTCAAAAATGAAGAGCAGAGAAATGTATGGAACACCAGATCAATATTATATATGTATAAAATGGACTTCGTACTAATAACGAATTTTAGACAGAGTGGAGTATCACTGCTGCTCGGCTCATACTTTCTACCAATTAAAAGAAAATAAAATTTGATTTTGTCATGAATATTATGACATATATATCCTTGTAGCTTTTGTCTTATAAGAAGTTGGGTACAGGTCCTGACATATGTTTGAAGTCATGTGGCAGATGATATTATTTTCATTGACATTTTTCCCATCACTATGTATTCCTATTACTGATTATGCTGCATATTTCAAAATGAAGGCTGTCACTTGCCTATGTCTACTGATTGTGGAATCAAGTCATATACATGACTTCTTGAATTATACATAAGCTTCACATATTTGGAGGAAAGCACCAGATATCAATGTTTAATTAGTAATTATGCAATATTAAACCAGTTAGCAAACCGAATTCAACAACCCAGCTTACAAACCCAGTTTATAAACTGAGTTTAGGATCAGTATAAAAACTGATTTTAAACTCTGATATGAGTTTACACTCAGTTTGAAAACTAATTTTAAACTTTGATCACAATAAGTCACATCAATTTGCGTTTGCATTTGTAAGTATAGCTAGCACAGTGGCTCGTCCAAATTTTTAACTTTTGTTTGCCAAAATTTTAGTTTATCTCATTTATTAGTCTATGTCAAAATAAAAGCTTAGATGTTGCTATCCAACAAGCCTATATGTTGTACCCTTTTAACCTTTTCAGGAAACATATATGAAGAAAAAAGCCGAACTACAAGAAGATGAAAATTTATGGAATCCAAGACTTTGGGTTGAATCATCCGGAGGCCTTACAAGAGGAAGGGTTTACGGAGCACCTTATGTTGATACAAATACTATATTGCATAACAGTTCTCAACCCAACTGTCTTGCAGATTGTGCAAATCAAGAACAACCTGCAATGTCCAGTAGCATGTTATTAACATCGGAGCTTAAATCGGTAATAGAAAGAGAAGTGCAATTGAGAGTTACTAGCTTGCTTGGTTCAATTAATCCGACCAATCTTCAAAGCATAAACCAACAATCATGGTCGTTCAACCAACCATCCGGTCAAACACAACACTTGGGTCAGTTCTTTGTACAGCCGCCAAGTCAAATCCCACAACCGCTTGCTCCGCCATTCGTGCCACCATCCGCTCAATCGTTACCACATCCATCAAATCAAGTGTTGCAGCATCCTCCTCAACCATTTCTACAACCTTCAAGTTTTCTCGCGCAGCCATCATATCCATGTGATCAACCGTTTCCACAAATTCCTAACCATATCCCGCAACCATCAGGTCAGTCTTCTCAACAACTTTATCAAATGATACAACCATTAGTTCCTTGTCAACAAACAACCGAACAGTGTCAAACAAGGAATGTGCCTTTTCAATCAACTTTTGGAAACATTTCAGAACAAGTTTGATCTTTCATGCAACTATTGAGACCTATAACACAAGAACAACCCGATCATAATCTACTTGGAAATAATCAAGCATCAAACACTCGAGGAAACGTTGGGGTGCAAAATGAAAATGATGCATGAATTGCATGTTAGCTTCTGAAAGCATAAAGTAGGCCCTGTTGGAATTGTCTTTTCTTTTAAACTCTATTTTAGTTTTTGTTTTGTTTGAATCTTGCTTCAGGATTATAGCTTGTAGGCTCCAAATTAGATATGTTGTGTTTTGATTATGACATCTATGCTTGGAATATTCTGTAATTTTCTTTTCTTGCAATGAACTGCAGTTTTTTGTTTATGCAGTCCGCAGCTTACTATGATATTATACAGTCCGCAGCTTGCTTTGATATTATGCAGTCTATAGCTTACTTTTTTGCAAGCTCTTACTTTGATATTGTGCAAGCTTACTTTTTTGCAAGCACTTACTTTGATGTTATGCAGTCTGTAGCTTCTTACTTTGATATTATGCAGTCAGTAGCTTACCTTTTTTGCGCACGAGCTTGTTTTTGTACATGAGCTGCAAATTCAACACTTATTTTGCTTTTTGTTTGTTTGACATTGTATATTTTTTGCTCTTTGATCTGTGCTGAAAACTATAATAAAATTATGTTTCATTTCTTCTATCCAACTGGTTTATAATAACCACTGTATTAATGACTGATTTGAAACCTTAAATATGGTCTCTATAGTTGTACAAGAGACCCATAAAATTGTCTCTAATTAGTTTTTAATGTAGGCGTGTATTTGAGACCATTTGTGAAGTTACTAATATTTTAGAGACCAATGTTTGTGGTCTCTGTTTATTTAGAGACTTGATTTTAGAGACAACACTTATCTGTCTTAAGTTGGTTACAAATATAAATTAAAGACAAAAACTTGCATTTAGAGACAAAATACGACAGTCTTTAAAAATTCTTTTTTTTGTAGTGGAGGCCGAGATGAGTCCGACATTAAAGATGCAACCGTAAAGTAACAAAACAACACATACCACACAATCCATCATTATGAAAATAGTTATCCTATTATATGTGTATTGTTCAAATTATTACGAAAATATTTCTAGCAATCCATGCCAAATTTTTAAACGTAAAATTCAAAGTGCATCATTATCCTATATTATAAACTATTAACTAGAAATTAAAGTGAACATATTTATAAGTAAATTATAAATATGGTTTGATAAATTAAAAAATAATCAAACTAAACATAATTTTGATGGTTTAAAAATCGTTTTAAAATATGAAGGATCGTCATTTTGATATTGGAGAACTTTAGAAAGAAACATCCTGGAACCAAAAATCCCCGGCTCGAAAACATATTTCCATTTATGTTTTTTGATTTGATAGTCCTAAGCAGGTATGTTAATTATCTAATATTCATCCATATCTGGGCATGTAATATTCAATATCTCAAAATGATATTAGAAGCTTATGTGAAAATGACACTATTCGTACCCCAAAGTATCCATTTGGAGGCCCCATTTTTGTGTATTATCTTTTTGGATGAAGGAGCAGAGAAGGGATGAATTTCCATACCATCTTCCTCTATTTGTTATATATCAATTTCACATCTATTTTTGAGGATTACAGAACATTCACACTAGGCTATTTTCTGGCCTGAGGTTATAGGAGCGGCTTCTTATATTCTTCGGTACCGTCTGATTGGTACATTTAATGACACCCATGATGATAACGCATGGAACTATGATGTTATATATGTTGTTTATTGATCCGTTGCCGCTAATTTCCATTGTGAAAGAACTATTTGCACTGTATTATACAAAGACAATTTTTATGTAGTTTATGATGTATAAGAAATGTAAAAAACATATATTTTGATGTATATATCTGATAAACCTATGCTTTTCTTTGATGATGTTTTGGTATATTCGATTATGCACTATCTCGCCTATTTTATATTTATATGGGTATTATATACTGTTCATGCTTAATGAGATTTGTGCATGTTATTGATTAACTATATTGTTTAAACCTTGGTGGTTTCCCTCAATTATATATGCTGGTAAAATTACAACGCACTACTTTGGTTTATATTGATAATATTGGGCAACAAAGGTAGGGGGAGATAGTTGATTAGACCTAAAGTTTAGCGGACACCTAAATTCCCATTTGGAATCATAAACTAGATGGTGTTCATGTTAGAATTTTTGTTTAAACTTTGATGAAATATCTATAGAATAAGGAATAATGTTAAGGAATATAATATTTATTGTTTTCCAACTTGATGTGATTCATGCTAATAACACTACAAGGAAAATGGGTATTTGCGTGGGAAGAAAACCGACACCGGCCGATTCTAGCCGCGCAAGCCGATTATAAAAACCGACGCAAAAGTAGACATCACCACCAAACATCCGAGTCGGGTTTTGCGTCGGTTTCGTCACCACTTTAGTGTCGGGAAGTGATGGGTATATACACGTGTCCATTTTTTAAAAATTATGTTGGCTATAACTAGCCGATTCTAGCCGACCCAATCCTGTAACCACACAGCCGATTCTAGCCGATTCTAGCCGACGCAATCCTCTAACCAAACAGCCGACGCAAGCCGATTCCAGCAGACGCAAACCTTTGTTCTGCTGTTTGTAAACAGCAGCTATTTGCGCCCTCAAACCACAATATAAACAATTTTCGTCGAACTATAACAACATTCAATCTTCCAACACAAGTATGACACCAACCTCTCATCAATCAAACATAACATTCACAATTTTCCATCAAACAACAACTACATATCCAAAAACTCATCAATCAAACACAACGTTCACTAATATACATCATACTCAACAATACATATGAGTACTATCAAAAAAATCATACATCATTGTCCTACTCATCATTATACATCAAACAACAATAAGTTCAACACAAAACAACATAAAAAACGTGACAAGCACAACCTTACCTACTCATCATCTCCAGACGCATCCTCTCCAGGCATTCTTCTATGCTCTGCCAGGTATGCCGCGATATGCGCATCGAGCTGCTGTGCAAAAGCATTGCTCTTCCGCCGGTCATTGATCTCCGCAACCTGCTGATGCAACAAAGCTATCTCCTCCTCTGTCTGGGATCTCCTGTAAGCCCTCTGGAACGATATCGCCTGTGAAATAGTTAATAGCTAGTTATAATTTATGCTTCATATCATATTAAATGTATATATTAATTATTGAAGCAGTTTACCTCCATTTTTCCATAACTATATCGCCTATTTCGTATAGGCGGATCTACAATGGCGTCCCAAATATGGTTTGACTCCTCAATGGTCAACTCCTCACGTCCGGTGGTCTGCGCCACACGTGTCCGCTCCGCCTCATATGACTCCTACGATTATAAATAAAAGTTTGACACGAAAAAATTAATTTACGATTTTTTGCTGTAAAATAAAGTATTATCAAACACTATCATTACGGATAATCATTTTTACCATTACAGATTGAGATTTGGCGACTGTCCATCTGTACGAAACATTTCCTTCCTCGTCTGTCTCCTCCACATCATGTGTGGCAGTAAACAACTTAGCCATCGCAGGCTCGCGATTGTACTTCTTAGACTAGAAATATACATACGAATAAATAATGTTACCAGTATGATTAAATAATGTTACAGATATTTATAAACACAATTTATAAATTTACAAATTCATTTTTATGTTGTTGAAAAGATTTCGAGCCACCACGATGCACAGCAGGATTCTTATTCCTGTTCTCGCGATTCCGCACTGATATTTCCTATACATTTAAACACAAGTTTAACTATATTAATGCAACTAATATATGAAATCTTAAAAAATTTAAATTACAATTCAAAAGTGGATAGCTTACTTTGAATTTAGGAGTATCCCAGAGTCGAAGAAACTCACTATATACGTCAGCGCTCATCCAACTTGGCTTTTTCCCACTCTTTGCCTTAGTTATCGTGTTTCTATAATTTTTTCTCATTCTTTGATTCCAATGATTTCTAAACACATCTAGATCCTGGGGCTTAACACATAAGGCAGCATGCATATTGAAATTAACTTGAATTATAAATATTTTATTGACATTCAAATCAAATAAAAATTTATACTTAATTACCATCAAATCTGCCCATATTGCGTTCTTTACAGGTGCTGGGATGTCGTCCCACCGTGGCCAATAGTCGGACTCCTACTCATAAACGCCTATCTCGACGTTTGTAAAATGAAATCTGAAGGCTCCACCTCAAAGCCCCTATATAAATTTTGATGTACATATTTAATATATTTTAAATAACATACTTGAAATAAATTTGATACTTACCCTGCCGTCTTCGAAACTAACTCAGCAATGGGGCGTAAATCTGGCGCACTGCCACTGGCACCTGCGTCGGGAGAAGGAGAAGGCTCAGACCTACTGTCATGTCTCCTGTAAGACATATCTTCCACAAACATATCATATCATATATCATATATCTTGTATCATATCAAAACATATCATATCATATCAGAACATATTATATCATATATTGTATATCATATCAGAACATATCATATCATATCATATCATATCATCGCATAAAACATTCCACTTGATTTAGACTTTAAATATTACATATGTCATAAAAATACATTATACAACATGCAATTCAAATATTTACATATGTCATATTAAGACTGTAAATATTACACATGTCATATAAATACATTATATAACATGCAATTCAAGTATTTAAAATTATCAGTCTTTGTCGTTCTCTGATTCAGACTTGGTCTCGTACTCTATATCATTTTCTTCAACACTTTCAAATGAATCCACCAAAACATTTGATTCATCATTCAACAACCCTACATCAATGTCATCGGTTATTATTACTTCAATATTTGGCTCATGATCCGCTTGATACGTCGTTTCGTCTGGAATATTATTTCCGTCAAATGTAAATTTTGTCTTTGTTTTAAAAACTGTCGACCAATCCGCTTTATCTCTTTTCAAGGATGGATACTGAGAAAAATAAACTGTAATGCTTGCTTGGCCAATACGAAAGGATCATACTTATAGTAATGTGAGGTATATTTTATTTCAATAAGTTTATAATCTTTGTGCACGTTGATTCCAGTTCCAGGAACCTTGCTAAACCAGTTGCATTTGAATAAAAAAAAATTTTGTACGAGTTGTATGTAATATGTCAACTCTAAAACCCGTGTTAAGACGTCGTAAAATTCTTTTATATGCTCATCGGGATCGTCAGTACCTTTGACAAATACACCGCTGTTATATGTCAATTTTTCGACACCGTAATCATTGGTGTTGAATTTAAATCCATTGATGAAGAATATTGGATATGTCTTGACATTTCTTCATGGTCCGATCACAAGATGTCGTAATCCTTCGTCAACGACACAGTTTATTGGATCATAAACGTAATTTGAAAACCATTTAGCAAATTCTTTACTGAGATCGCCAGATGGATGCAGTGATTCGTATATACTTCAAATATGTAATATGTTTTAATATAATTAATATGTAAGTATAATTGAATTATATATGAATTTATTATTACCCGACAAATGGTGCAACTTCTGGATAATTTAGAAGAACATATGTGTGTGCTACATGATGATCTCTATCGTCTAACCATATTTCCACACATTTTCCAGCATGTCGGCCATGTTGTCTAAAAATAGATAACATTGCTTGAGAAGAATCATGTTCAACGACTTCTTCATTAAGAGGAACACTTACAAACGATAAGTTCACATGATCACTAAAATAATGAGAGAAAAAGAATGAAGCTTCTTCTTTAAGGTATGATTTGCAAATCGAACCTTCAACTCGTGATTTTTGCCTAATTTTTTTCTTTAAATGATTCAAGTACCTATTACAAATTTATTTTAAATTTAGGTATACAAAACTGAATTTTAAACTAACATAAATATCGCCAATATTTAATATTACCTATCAAATGGATACATCCAACCATATTGAACTGAACCTCTAAGAAGTGCTTCGGATGGAACATGAATAGTAGATGCTCCATTACATTAAAGAAACCAGACGGAAATATTTTTTCCAGCTTGCAGAGCAGTATAGGAATTTCTACTTCAAGTCTACATATACGGTCGACTTTTAACGTCGTCGAACAAAGTTGTTTATAAAACAAACTTAATTCTGTTATAACGCTCCATACTTTTACGGGTAACAGATCTTTGAGAATCATGGGTAATAGATATTCCATCATGATATGGCAATCGTGACTTTTCATCCCACTCAATTTATTGTTTTTAAAGTCAACACATCTACGAAGATTAGAAGCAATCTCATCAGGACATCTTAGTGCTTCCACCCACATTAGCACGAGTTTTACTTGCTTATTGTCTAGCTTATAGCATGCTTTGGGTTTTTTATTGTCATTGGGTTTCATATGAAGTTCGGGACGTTTACAAAAGTTTGCTATACAAAGTCTTGAATTCAAATCATCCTTTGTTTTCCCCTTTACATTCATAATTGTATTAAATACATTATCAAACATGTTTTCTTCGTTGTGCATCACGTCAATATCATGTCGGAGTAGGAGATCTTTCCAGCAATGTAACTCCAAAAATATACTTTGTTTGCACCAATTATGAATGTCTGATTTACCTGGAATTTTAGTCTGCACTCCAGTTTCATGTATCTTCGGATACTCCTTTACAATTTCATATATTTCTTCGCTTGACCAAATTTTCGGTGGTTGCATACTCTCTTCTCTGTTAGCTATAAAGCCCTTTCTATCTCTTCTAAAAGTAAGATTGAGATGGAGAAAACACCGATGACAATCGAACCAATAAATTTTCTTTCCATACCGTAGCGAAAACGCCCATGTTTCTTCCGTGCAATAAGGACAAGCTAGATGACCAGCCGTACTCCAACCTGAAAGCATCCCATATGTAGGAAAATCACTAATAGTCCACAACAAAGAAGCGAACATACGAAAATTCTTTTTTCTTGAAATGTCGTACATTTCAACTCCTTCATTCTATAGCGTTTTCAACTCTTCGATCAATGGTTGTAAATAAACATCGATTCCTTGTGTTGGATCATCAGGCCCAAGGACGACAGTAGTGAGAAACATATATGGAGTTTTCATACACATCCATGGAGGTAAATTATAAGGAGTTACGATAATAAGCCATGATGAATATTTACTACCAAACTGAGAGAATGGTGCAAATCCATCCGTACATAAACCGAGTCTGACATTACAGCTTTCGGCAGCAAATGCGGGATAACTCCTATCGAAATGTTTCCATGCTTCTCCATCAGATGGATGTGTCAAAGTTCCTTCTTTCGATGTTCTCTCACTATGCCATCGCATATGGAACGTCGTAGCAGAATATGCATATAACCTTTGAAGTCTGGAAGTGATGGTAAATAATGCATCCTCTTGTATAGCACTTCTTTTCCCTTTTTTTCTAGGTTTATATCTTTCTTCGTTACATATTCTGCATTTTCTAAGCTCAACGTCATCTTCCAATACAACGTGCAACCTTTTACACATGTATCTATCTTTTGGTACGGCAGACCGAAAGCGGACGTTAGTTTTTTTCACTTTATAATGACTATCGCACATCAGATTATTAGGTGGCATGTGTCGTTTTGCTACTTGTACAACTGCTGTAAATCCAGCTTCTGTAAGGTTGAATTTTGATTTCATAGTAATGTATTCGGCAGTTACTGATAATTCGGTTCCACTTTTACAACCGTCCCACAACGGCCTTTTAGCAAAGTCCAATAAATCATATATTTTTTTAGCCCCCACAGTCGGTTCTTCTTCGACATTTACATCTTCATCGTCATCTTGATCAAACATTGGAAACATTGATCGTGCTGCATCTTCTACCATATTTTATATTGGATTCGTCATAACATTATTTTCATCTAACGTTATAGGATTAGGTGTGGGTGCAAGAAGTTCTCCATTACGATCCTACAAGTAATAATTCGGCTCAAAATCATTTTTATACAAATGTACTTCAACTATATCTGCTTTCCAATGATTCAAATGTTTACACTTACTATATAGGCAACGAAGTTCTTCGTTATTACGATTATTAGATTTAGTGAATCTAATAAATTCTTGTACACCATTACAGAAATGTTTCTTTATTGAACCGCTCATACTAGTTCTGACTTCATACATCTAACTACGGTCGAGAAAATAATCGAACATTTTTCCTAATTTGAAAATATATGTTAGAAACACAATAAAGTTTATCGTTTATTAATCCAAATAATCAATTCGATTTATTTTTTTCTTTTTGCTTTATTGTTTTAACTTTGATGGCGGACCATCCTACTTCCCATTACAAATACAATAAAGCAATTACATTTCGTAAATCATATCATTTTGAACGGTTCACAAAATTTCGGCAGCACTTCCCCTTTGTTCCCTGTATCATACATAAATATGTGTACACAGAGAACAAAACGGAAGTGCTATCGAAATTTTGTAAACCGTTTGAAATGATAGGATATACATAATGTAATTATACTTTATTATATTCGTAACTAGTCCAATGCAGGGACAAATCCGACAAATATTGTATCAGATGAATATAGATATCCGTTCTATGAAAAACCGAACAGCTATATAATGATCATATACAACACTTGTTAGACGGGGCCAAAAATTCTCTAAGGGGTTTAAAATATAAAACTTTTATAATTAACAATATTCATTCAACTATTTAAATATTTATTAACTAAATTTGAAATTTTACAATGTAATTTAACTTTCGTTTAACTATTTTAATTTTTAATTTGCCGATTATGTAAACTAAAATAAGTTGTTCACACATATAATTAGTAAAAATAAATTTTTTTATACTAAATAAACTAATACCTTTTATCGTCAACTAATGTACACCATTAACATCAACCCATACGCAATAATCAACAATTACAAATTGATAATCAACTCTTTTCCCTAATTTCCCTAATTTCAAGCCGACAATGTCAAAATTATATTTCCAAACCAATCCAAAACAGTAATATCATCGAATAATACTAACAAATCATCAATTTCTAATCTACCATCAACTAATTCCAAAACTTAGTGTTTAAATCATACCTCAAATAAACTGAAATCGGGAAGAAAGGAGATACCAGAGAGTTTTAGAGAGCGTCGAGGGCTAGATATTGACTTGAGACAGCGGTGACGGCAGGCGGCTGCGGCGGGTGACGAGGAGGAGGGTTTTGACGGGAAAATGAGAGGGAAGAAAAATGAGAAACCGTTCGTGGGTTTTTGCTTCTTTAATGCGATATTGCATCGGCTAGAATCGGTCGCATTTTTTAGCCGATTCTCGCCGACGCAAATCTTAGACACTATACAGGCCGATTCTAGTAGTGTAATTGTACTTTCTCTAGCTGTTATTGGCTGCACCATGTAAAAGTCATGAAGAAACATACTGGTAATTTTTTTTGGCTTATAGTTGATTATGTATCCTAGAAGAAAAGAGATTCGAAGAATGCGGTGGAAGTTTGTCCAGTTTGAAACATCTCCAAATTTGTCTTGATTTTGTCTTGAAAAAATAATCATTTCTCTTACACAACTATTATTTATTTCTTAAACTAAAACACCTACAATATTTCAAACATGCACGACATGCCAATAGTATAAACGTAAATCTTAATCTTTGGTGCTCAAAATATAAATGATTAAAAAGTTGGTTTCATTTTGGATATGTTTCTCTTAGTGTCATAGTTTTATACATAAAAAGTACATCTTTATTATTTTTACCAAAAATACATATTGCTATATATTTACGCTTTGGTAGAAAAATAGATGCAAAAGTCATAAAATATAATTAATCAAATATCTCATTTTTGAACAAAAAATAAAACACAACTGACGGCACAATAGATTTGGACACATATGAAGTTGAAAAAGGCAATCTAATGATTGCGATCCATGTTGTCGCTAATTTTTCTCTCGATACACACACACACAGAGATATATATATATATATATATATATATATATATATATATATATTGAAATGGTACTTAGATACAACATATCACTGGGACAACATATCACATGTTAATATATGTTCGAATCATGCTACCGAAGTTTTGAACTTGTGACCTCTCGCACCAAAGTCGAATCACTTAACCATTGAGACAATGGAGCTTGTCTCTTGATATATTTTTCAAACAAATTTTTTTTTGAAACATGTACTTTGTTATATCATATTATACTACAAATATTAGGTAATATATAACAAACTACAAGTCTACCTATATCACTTGTTTCAGACTACACTATGTAGAATTAAATTCAGTGACCTAATGAATCCAAGCCAAAGCGTCTAACCGTTAGTTTAACGATATTCAACAAATAATAACATAATAATAAATTAGCATATAGAAATAATGCAATGTTAGATCTCACAATCAAACGCCTTCGAAACTTAAAATAGTCATTAGTTATAATAAACACACAGGATATACAAATCCAATTTTTTAAAATATGGGAGCATGAAAAGCGGATATTAAATATTTAGTTGTGGTCCAAATTAGTGTGATTATATTACTAGAATTAAGCATTTGTCATATAAAGAGGTATTTGAAAATTAATCTATAGAGCCAAAGCTAGAAACCAATCAGGTTTTTAACTAATGCTACGTACATACTCTCTCTCTCTCTAAACATGTGCGACACACATACATTCATGTATATAGCATTTTATAAATGCATTATCAATCGTTTTTTCATATTTTCAGTTATTATAATATTTCACTTTATCAATGTATTATCAATCATCTTTTTCATATCTTTATATATAATAATACTAAAAAATTACCTTTGTTTTCAACTCCCATATCTTCATTTCGATATGGGATGAAAAAAAAAACTATTGTGAAATTATTATTTAGAGATTGCAAAGGTAGTTGAATATACCATTCATGCGAAATATAAATATCTAAAATAACATACATATTTAAAATTAATAATTTGTACTTAAAATGTATTAAACTGAAATGTAGAGGCTGTTACTGTCTCAGTTTCTATTTCAATTATTTTTCTATGATCCAAAGATTGTTACTGCCTTCAATAATTACATTAATGTATTATATGAAGTATTATTATTGATCATCCAAGTTATTCATTTCAACATTTTTTTTATCCAACGGTCTACATGATTTGAGCTTATATATGTATCATCTCATAAATTTTGAATATTAACACAAATATTTAATGGAGTGGAAAATATTAATTTTATACTAGAAATGGTAAACTGGAATTTTTATAAATGGATGAATTAAGTGGTGTAACGACACGTATTTTAACCATTCAGAAATGTTAAGTTAAATAAGATTTTTGAAAAAAATTGTTAGAAAAAATATATTTAAGATTTCATTACCACAAACTAAATTATAATATATAAGTAATGAGCTTAATTTAAATGTCTATTAATCATGTATGTTTGTAATAAGGTAAAAATAATAACATAGGATAGTGTGTATTTAATGATATTAGTTAGAAGGAAATTGATAACTATCTAAATGTAAATTTTCAATTGATTGGAATAACAAATGTTAATAAAGAATAATAAATGTTTCTCTATTAAGAAAGAAATCATATGTTTATTCATTTGGAATGTTTGGTAGCTAAAAAATTGATTACAGGTGTAAAAAATCTATTATTTAATGTAAAAAATTAATAAATTTTGTTTTGTATACAATAATTCCATAATATGTAAAATTATTGGTCTGATGGTGGGGCGATACTCCTCCCTCAAAGGAGGTTTGTGGTTCGATTCCCACCTCTTGCACCATGTCAACCGAAAGGTCTGGCTAGCTTGGAATAGTGGTTGTGGTGGGCCAGCCGTCCATTCCTTTGGTTTACTGTGCAGGAATCACAATGTCGGTAGGGATTGAACGGCTTTCCCTGGTTTCAAAAAAAAGAATTGAATTGTCTCATTTCCTTTTTAAAATTTTAATTTGTGATTAATCATAATTAATGTAACTGAAATCTTTCAAATAAAAGGAAAGAGAACATTAATTGTAATTAATGGACGTAATAATAGAACGATATGTTCGAATTAAAATAAAAGAGAAAGTTAAGGAAAAAAAAGGAAATGTATGTTCTAATTGAAAAGGGAATTTGATGCAATAAAAAGAAGTATTTTTAATCGAATTAAATTAAAGTTATGGAAAATAAAAATAAAATGAATTTTTTCATTTTGTAATTAAGTATAATTGTGTGAAAAGGGAAAAAATGAAATATTGAAACAACATTTTACGGTCATTAAACAACAGTCGGAGATGGTACAAAAGTAGTTATAACACTAACCTAAAATTTATGCTCTGAGAAAGATGTTGTTTTTAAATTTGAGTTTGGAGTGCCGTGCTATCTTTATTTGTGTGTGGTGGCGGTCTCTGTGACGTTAATTAGTATGTTCAAATTTCATTCGTTATGTGTTAATAAAAATTTAAATGGGTGCAAGCTGAGTAGTTTAAAGATTAATAAATTAATTGAGTGGACAATATGTATTAGAATTAGATCCTAAAAGTTTGGTAGCAGTGTATGGTTGGTCCTCTTTATTTAGTTTATATTACCTTATTTATGCTGTTATGTTTTAATGTTGTATATTTTCTTAATTAACAACAAAAATTTGTGTTCAGAATTTAATTTCATTTATTGCGTGTCAATTTGAATTCCAAAGGTTTATTTACAGTGTAGAGTTAGTCTGTTCATTCCCTTTCTAATTAATAATTGCCACACTTTTTTAATTGTTTCCTCATTTTTTTTCCATTACTCCATTCCTTTTACATTGTGTGTAATTTTTTTCATTTCACAAACATGAATAACTTTTCATTTTTTTAATTCTTTCCTTCACCTCTTTTAGTATATGCCACTTTTAAAAAGGCTATTCATATTTACTTTATCCCAATACCTAGTTTGTTCATATTTAGTTTGCCACCTTTACATTCATTTTCCAACTTCATTTCCTGAAGCTTTTAAAACAAAACACGACATTCATTTTGGTTCCTCCGTCTTCATTTACTTAAATGACCTGCTATTTTATTTCCTCATTTGCGTTTTATTTCTCCTGATACCTCATATTCATTTAGTTCAATTTGTTTTTTGCTGAAGCTATATTCTTATCATAAAACTGTACACATTTTAAACTTATCCCTTCGATTTTTTTTGTTACCACCTCATTTCCTATGTTCATATCTCCATTTCAAATCTTCATTTCCCCAAATCATTTTAATGTGAGCTTGTAAATTCAAAAGCTTTCATTTTTGCAAATTCAAAAGCTTTCTTTTATGAAATATGATTTATTTTTCATTTTTCCTACATGTTCCTCCCTCATCTTAGTTTGTTCTTCAATCTTTGCCTGAAGCCTCGCCTTAGAAAAGACATAAGTATTAAAAAAATATTAAATGTGTACCAATTATAACTTTTAATAATATTTCTTATAACATGGTTATCTTTTGCATATAAACTTCGGTTCATGCATGATTTCTTCTGTTTGATTCATATTTAAATTCTGAATAACATTAAACTATTGGTTGGATTTGGAGACTGTTGAATTTTGAGCTTCTGTTTGGATATTTACGGGCTAAAATTGAAGGTGAATGATTAAACCCACTCATGCATTACTAATTGTTCTGATGTTGGTTAAATTGAGACCATGGAGTGATAAAAACTTATTTGTTGCTATTTGGTAATTTAAATTTACATTTAAATTGAAATTGGTATTGATAATGGATTAAATTAACATTTAAATTAACATTTAAATTAATTGCTAGTTAAGCACCGTCTGTTGATAACTAGAAAGGCTTGTGGTACAATGGTTGATTTGGATGATGATTGTTATTGAATGCATATTGATTGATGATTGGATGCATGGTTGTTTATTTTTTTTGACATATCCGTGTTATTACCCTATTTATTATCCGACATCTCATAAATTGTCATTTGTAATATTTGAAATGAACTAATAAATAAATTGAAGTAATATATATCTATGTCATTTAATTATAGATCGAAATGATATATATCCATCCACGTAATTAAATTGAAATAACTGATCACTTGGCCGTAGGGTAGAAAATTATATACACCAGATTTGATTAAATTAAATGATTTCAAAATCTTGAATTTTGAATTGGTTTAAATTGTACTGTTTTAAAGAAAATAGAATTTTGATTTATATGAATTAAATTATTTTCTACTTAGAGATTTGAAATGTTGGAATTGAAACTATTTAAACGAAATTGTTTAACGATTTAAATTGAAATCTTAAAGTGGAAATTAGGATATAATTGACTTTATGTGAAGTGAATAGTTGTGAAGATTTATATTTTAATTTAGACCTTGAGTTCACTTTAATTAAAATGGTTTAAATTGGGATTTTAAAGTTTGTATGTTAAATGGATTTATACCAAATTGTTTAAAAATGAGAATTTGAGTTAAAACTTTCAGCTGTTTGAATAGAACAGTTAGAATTGAATTCGAAGTAAAGTTTGAAATCATTTTGAATTTAGGCTGATTTTAGTTGGACTTTGAATATGAAGTTTACTTGAACTGGAAGTCAAAATTTGAATTCGTTGTGATTTGGAATTAGAACATGAGTTCAAATTGTCGAGAAAGAAGAAATAGTTTTAATATAAATTATTTTAATATACAAACTATTTTTTTAATATTAAAACTATTTTATATTCAAACCTGTGTAGTTAATGCCCCGCTATTACCCCCTACAACCCCGCTATATCTCATAGCGGATTTCTACCGCTACGATTTTTCCATACAGCCCCAAAATATAGCCTTTCCGCTCTAATCCTCGCTATTTCCGCTATATCCCGTTATTTCCGCTATATTCCACTATTCCCGCTATATCATTTTTAATCAAATGAATTGAAAAAATACATTTATACAAAAAATTATGAAGCTAATTTATTTGATTTAATTTTTAATATATTTTCGAAAATGAAAATACTCTGATATTCTACCAAATTCAGTTATGTTATATAACAGTTTTTCGTTTCTTTAAAGTATATTCGCACATGTTTTTATTTAAAATTATTTATCTATTATTTATAATTCAACTGAATGATAATTTTTCATTTAATTACCATTTATATATTTGTTAAAACATTAAGTACGCATTTCATATGCTATTTTAGAGCCATCCGCTATATTCCGCTATATCCTCGTTGTATCCCCGCTATGACATTTTGCACCTCCACCGTTTTGAATCAACTGAGCGCATTAACTGCACAGATTCAAACTATTTCCAATCTTTAAACTATTTTAATTATTCCAAACAATTTTTAAAATATTCAAACTATTTTAGTTATCTAAACAATTTTCAATATTCAAACTATTTTAACTATTCAGAAACATTTTTAAAATTCCATCTGTTTTAAAAGGGAATTATTTAGATTTAAATCATTGGTTTAAACATGAATGTTTTGATATAAAGGTATAACCTATTTTGAATTAAAATGATTTTTGAAGTGAATATGATATTTTGATATGAAGTATGACTTGTTCTTGAAATTTAAAAGAACCAACTGGTGTGAAATATTTCGTTTGATTGTTAAAGAGATCGAGGTCGAATATTGGCATACTCTCTGTCAATATTGGAACCACTTTAAAAACTATGTATGCAGTGGATGTTATCCATAATGTAGAGGTTGAACTAGAGGCATTTGCTGGATTTGAAGAAAGAAAATGATGATGGATAGCCCCAATACTTGTGTCAATTTGTTAGTATTCGGCTTCGACTTCGTTTTCGTGGTCTTCGGCTTCGACTTGATTTTATCGATGTTGATTTTGTTTCCACTAATTTATTCAATTTGTTCATTTCATGTTACTTGGTTGGCACTATTTTGGTTTTCTATGACACTGTCTTTTTTGCTCTCGAATTTGTTAGTATTCAATTCATGTTGACTTCGTTATGTGATGTCGTTTATGTGATGTCGTTTACTGTTGATAATCTATAATGTTAGAATCTTGTTCATCTTCGACCATTTGTGGCACCCTGACTTGTTTAATATCAGGCCTTGGCATTTTGTGACATTTGATTTTGATGTCGTGACTTACTCTTTGACTTTGGTACTGTTCAAACTTGTTGTAATTGGACTTGAGCTCACTTGAGTTGTAGATGTTGTTTCTCGGTTTTGAACTTGGTTTTGAATTTGGTCTCTCGGCAACGAATTATTTTGTGATACTTTGTTCTGACCTGTATATCATTATCTTCAAACTTGCTATATTCTAGGGGGAAGTTTATTGCAGTGGTTGATGCATGTCCGGGTAGTTAGTGCTTTCAGTTGTAGCAGCTTTGTGCATTTTGTTGTGGTCTGCACTTGTATACTGCCGATTATTGTTGCACTTGTGTACTTCATATATCTCACGTGCATTCATTGTTGCCATATTGTTGTAGTCTTGAGTCTGATTCATATATTTAAAATTGTTGTCACATTCACTTGTGTACATGGTAGACTTGGTCGACCTTTTCGATTCACTGGTCTTTGGCTCGTGAACTCTATGGTTGTTTGTTTGTGACTTCAGCATTGCTTTGTCTTTGATATTTTCCTTTTCATGAGTGATAAGTTGCTGTCATGTACATGAATGGGTGTGTTTGTCTCACTAGTCTGGTTGATCTTGAGACTGTAGCACGCATTGTTCATGTCATTCCTTTGGGCAGTTTGTTTTGCATCTCCATTTAAGGTACTCTAGTTATTTGATTCATGTGCATTATTAACTACTTGAAGCCCTGTCTTGTTCAATTGCATGTCTGCACTTAGATGAAGCTTGTCAATGCATGCATGTTCCTTGTTGCCACCTTTGTTTCACCTTTGTTCAGGTTGTAATTATTATTTTGCCGCATCATGCTTGGGTTGTCCTGTCTGTGCATGTTTGTCAATTGATCTGGTGTACCTAAGGTTGTTGTCTTCATTTGGCATTTGGATTTCTTGTGTACTTCACAGCTATATGTGCTTGTTGTATATGAGTACATACCCTCTGGTGCTTTTATGTGCTGTGTCTTCAGGCAGTTTGTACCATTGCCTTGGTGTACTGGTTGGTCTGATGCTCGTTTCATCTCTACTCAGTTGCACTATAGGTTTCATGTGTTGTTTCATAATTGCAGCCCCTATTTGTTGGATGATTTGAACTACGGTCGAGGCTTGATTTTATGTCTTGACCATTTTATTTGAATTTATACCTGTGTTGAACCCAGCCAATAACTTGGGTTTGACCTTGTGCTGATGACGAGATTTTATTTATATTGCATCTGTGTTGAACCCGTCTTTTTATTTTGGGTTTGACCTTGTGCTCGTTTGTGTCTTTTACTGTGCATTTCCTGATTTTTGCATATTTCTTGTTGTATTGGCGAGGCAGTACACGCGTGCGTGTGCTGCAGCCCTACCAGAATTGGTTTTTAGTTGATGATTTCAATTGCTTAAACTATTTCGTTTATTCAATTCAATATATTTTGAATTGTAATTTGACTTGGGTTAATTTGATGATTTTGCTGATATCAATTATCTTTTTGAAAATTGGATTATGAGTTTGTAATTATCTATTAAATAATTAGATTTTGTTATTAATTGCCAATTAGGCAATTCTGATGTTTTCTAAATTATCTTCATTGATGATCTTCTCATTTATCTCTGTTGATGATTTGTTGTTTAACAGTTTTATGTGTTATATTTACCGTTATCCGATTCTTTGTTAAAGGATCGGGTAGAGGAGATTTATTGCGAATATCGTCTATTCATTATTAAATAATTATTGCTTCTGTGCATTAATAACTGAGTTTGAATTAGACTGACCCGTGTATTATTTTCTTTTGAATGTAATACTCGGGTCAGACCGAGTATTTACAGGTTTTTGATATCTTACATTGGGTTGCTGTTAGAGCTACGAAGTCTTTTCATATCTTTTGGAGTAGTCGTCGTTATTATAGTAGTCAGTGTATTTGTATAGGAAGATATGTATTCATGTATATTATATACGATAATGTACTTGTATATGTAACTTCCAGAGTCGACAGTTGTAGTTGTATCATATGTATTGTATCACATGTATATCAACTGACTTCAGTTATATATATATATATATATATATATATATATATATATATATATATATATATATATATATGAGACTTTTAGTTATATCTGTGTTCCGTATTTGACTTATCTGTGTTATTATTATATATATTGTCCTAAACTATTATGAACCATCGTAGTTCGTTTTATACTGGAATTGGGTATGTCGATGGGAGTAAATAAATAAGAAATGAAAAATTAAAAATATATACCACTCCTATCGAGGTAACCAATACTAGCGTAAGGCCTAACTACGGATGGCCGCTCCTATCCAGCCTTATTCTTCGTGACAACAGACAGTATTTCTTTTAATACTCTTTGTTATTGCGAGCATAGAGGTGGGGCGTCATAGACCAGGTCATAGGGAGTTCCTCCTCCTTCCTCCGACATCACTTCCCTTGCGAGCAAATCTTCCAAGAGAAAACGCGTAGAAGAGGAGTCGTTTGAGAAGTCGAAGAAGGAGAAGAAGACGAATAAATAGCTATCACGCTCGTTCAACGAGAATCAGCTTAGAATATGTAATTATTTCTGTTTATTTTCATAGCCAATGTAAATAGACTTTTGACTTCGAGTTTTGGAGGGATTGTAGTGGAACCTCATTTTGGATTGATAAACAAAACTTTGTTATTTTGTTTTCAATAATTTCTGTTGTTCTGCTTACTATATAACTTGTAGTCAAAATCCAAAATCTTGTAAGTTACACAAGCCTCATGCCATTTCCATACGACTAGGAGATTTTTGGGAACCACGGGTCCTCTATTTCATGCTTTGGGCACTTAGAACATTATTAGTCAGCACTCTGGGGACCTAAGGATTTTTGAATTGCTTATACTCTGGTCTGTATTCCGGGGACTCAAAATACTCCAGTCCGCACTCTTGGGATTTAGTGATTTTTAAATCATTTATAGTCTAGTCCACACTCCGGGGACTCAGAGCACTCTAGTCCGCACTCCAGAGACTTGGAGGTTTTAAGTCGTTTGTACACTAATTCGCACTCTAGGGACTCAGAGTACTCAGTCCATACTCTGGGGACTTAGAGATTTTAAGTCGTTTGTACTCTAGTCTGCACTTTGGAGACTCAGAGTACTCCAGTCCGCACTCTGGCGACTTGGAAATTTTAAGTCGTTTGTACTCTAGTCTACACACTGGGGACTCAGAGTACTCTAGTCCACACTCTAGGGACATGGAAATTTTAAGTCGTTTATATTCTAGTCCGCACTCTGGGGACTTAGATTACTCCAGTCCGCACTTCGGGGACTTGGAGATTTTAAGTCGATTATACTCTAGACCGCACTATGGGGACTTAGAGTACTCTAGTCCGCACTCCGGGGACTTGGAGATTTTATGTCGTTTACACTCTAGTCCGCACTCTGGGGACTCAGAGTACTCCAGTCTGCACTCAGAGGACTTGGCGATTTTAAGTCGTTTATACTCTAGTCCGCACTCTAGAGACTCAGGGTACTCCTGTTCGCACTCCGAGGACTTGGTAAGTCGTTTATACTCTAGTCCGCACTCTAGGGACTAAGAGTACATCAGTCCGCACTGCGGGGACTTGAAGATTTTATGTCGTTTATACTCTAGTTCGCACTATGGGACTTAGAGTACTCTAGTCCACACACCGGGGACATGGAGATTTTAAGTCGTTTATAATCTAGTCTGCTCTTTGGAGACTCAGAGTACTACAGTCCACACTCTAGAGACTTGGAGATTTTAAGTCGTTTATACTCTAGTCCTTACTCTGGGGACTCATAGTACTCCAGTTCGCACCCTGGGGACTTGGAAATTTTAAGTCGTTTATACGCTAGTCCACACTCTAGGAACTTAGAGTACTCCAATCCGCACTATGGGGACTTGGAGATTTTAAGTCATTTATACTCTAGTCCGCACTCTGCGGACTTAGAGTACTCCAGTCCACACTCCGGGGACTTGGTGATTTTAAGTCGTTTATATTCTAGTCCACACTCTGGGGGCTCGGACTACTCCAGTCCCCACTTCGGGGACTTAGAAATTTTAAGTCATTTATAATCTAGTCCGCAATCTAGGGACTTAGAATACTCCAGTCCACACTCCGGGGACTTGGAGATTTTAAGTCGTTTATACTCTAGTCCCCACTCTTGGGACTTAGAGTACCCCTGTCCGCACTCCGGGGACTTTGAGTTTTAAGTCATTTATACTCTAGTCCGCACTCTAGGGACTCAGAGTACTCCAGTCCGCACTCTGGGGACTTGGAGATTTTATGTCGTTTATAATCTAGTCCGCACTCTGGGGACACAGATACTCCACTCCGCACTCCGGGGACTTGTAGAGTTTAAGTCGTTTATACTCTAATCTGCACTCTTGGGACTTAGAGTACTATAGTCTGTGCTCCGGTGACTTGGAGATTTTAAGTCGTTTATACTCTGGTCCGCACTATAGGGACTCTGGGGACTCAGAGTACTCCAGTCCACACTCTGAGGACTTGGAGATTTTAAGTCGTTTATAATCTAGTCCGTACTCTGGGGACTTAGAGTACCCCCGTCTGCACTCCAGGGACTGGGAGATTTTAAGTCGTTTAGACTCTAGTCCGCACTCTGGGGAATTAGAGTACTCCAGTCCGCACTCCGAGGACTTAGAGATTTTAAGTCGCTTATACTCTAGTCCGCACTCTGGGGACTCAGAGTACTCCAGTCCGCACTCTAGAGACTTAGAGATTTTAAGTCATTTATACTCTAGTCCGCACTCTGGGGACTTAGAGTACCCCAGTCTGCACTTTGGGGACTTGGAGATTTTAAGTCATTTATACTCTAGTCCGCACTTTAGGGACTTAGAATACTCTAGTCCGCACTCCGGGGACTTGGAGATTTTAAGTCGTTTATACTCTAGTCCGCACTCTAGGACTCAGAGTACTTCAGTCCGCACTCTAGGGACTTGGAGATTTTAAGTCGTCGTGCACGTTCATACGCCATACAGAATAATGTAACTTTTATTTTGCTATAGAATTATCACATATGAAAACACCAATAATTCATGGAAAAGACAGCTTCAAGCCTTTTTAATGAAAACAAACTAAATCATCTTATTACATGTCAAAAACTAAGAATCAATGAAATAAAAATAAACTGGTAATAGTTGCAACTAAAACACGAAAGAAATAGACTAGGTATAATAAAACCGTAGATGATTGTTATACCATGCTTGGGGGAGTGTCGCGCCATCAACCGTCGCTAGCTTGAAAGTTCCCTCTCCAAGCCACCGTTCAATGACGTATGGACCTTCCCATGTGGGATTCATGTGCGATGGGACCAGAAAAACTCGCTTCAAAAGGAGATCACCCACATCAAAGATTCTCGGTCGGACTTTTTCATTATAATATCGGGCGACTCGGTGCCTATATGCAGCCGCTCTTAAATCAGCTTCTTTACCTTTTTCATGGACAAAGTCCAGTGATTCCAGCAGGAGACCCTGGTTCGTCTTAGGGTCATAATGAGTTACTCGGTGTGAAGGAGCTTCAAGTTCCATCGGTATAACAACTTCTGTGCCATATGCCAACGTGAATGGAGTGTGGCCAGTCGTGGACTTGTGGGTGATTCAGTAAGCTCAAAGTGTTGTTGGAAGCTCGTCCACCCACTTGCCTCTAGCATTTTCCAGACATTTTTTCAATATGGATTTGATTATCTTGCACACGACTTCTACTTGTCCGTTGGCTTTTGGATGAGCTACTACTGCAAACCTTTTCTCAATGCCATACTTTTGACAAAATTCATTGAACTCCCTACTTTCGAGCTGAGTTTCGTCGTCCGTAGTGATAGTTCTCGGGAGGCCAAAATATCATATGATGTTTCATACCACGAAATTAATGAACTTTTTGGTGGTAATTGTAGCTAAAGGCTCTTCTTCCACCCACTTGGTAAAGTAATCGACCGCAACTATTGCGTATTTCGCACCACCTTTGGAGATGGGTAAGGAACAGATTATATCGATTCCCCATATTGCAAATGGCCAAGGACTGACCATTTGTATGAGTTTCGTTGGCGGAGCTCTAAGGATTTTCGCTTATTTTTTACACTTGTCACATCTTCTTACGTAGTCTACAATATCCCGATTTACGATTGGCCAATAGTACCCATAGCGGAGGATCTTCTTTGCTAGTGTCTGTTCGCCGATATGGTCACCACATTCTCCCTCATGAACATCCTTCAGGAATCGCTTTATCTCATCGTGGGAAATGCACCGAAACAAGGGGACCGAGAATCCCTTACGGTACATTATTCCGTCCTGCATTACATATCGCAAAGCTTTGCGAGTGACTTGTCGTCGTTCATTCTTTTTTTCGGGCAATACCCCATGTAGTAGGTATTTCTTGAGAGGGGTTATCCATGTCTTCTTCTCGATTTCTGTTTCTAATGTGAAATCTACCTCCATCACATTTATACGCGAAGTATGTAAGATTTTGACGGGAACCAATCCCCTTTTCTGTGCATCGCCAGTACTTGCAAATTTGGCCAACGAATCGACTTCTATGTTTTGCTCACGCGGGACATGCGAAATATCGTAATATTCAAGATCCGCCAATAGTTCATAAACCTGGGCAAGGTATGGAGCAAGCCTTTGCCCCTTCGCTTGATAATCTCCACGCACCTGGTACACCACCAATTATGAGTCGCATAAGATTTCAACCGATTTTACCCCAAGTTCCCTGATAAGTTTCAAACCAACAATCAACGCTTCATATTCGGCCTTATTGTTTGTAGCTGGGAAATTGAGTTTCAAAGCATAACAAATTGGTCGATTTTTGGGAGTCACAGGAATTAGACAAAACCTAGAGAACCGGTCGTTGGATACTCCATCGGTGTATAGCTACCATCGAATTGAGGGAATAACATTATCACTATTTGTTTCGTCAGAAACACTAAATTTAGCGATGAAGTCTGCCAGCGCATGTCCTTGTATGGTCCTTCGTGGCAGGTAGGAAATATCAAACTAACTCAACTCGATATTCCATTTTAACATCCTTCCAGAGGTCTGTGGCCATTGGAGTACCTACCAAAAGGGTTGATCGGTATAAACACTGATTGGGTGTGCTTGAAAGTACAGATGGAGCTTGCATGATGAAATCACCAATCAATAGGCCAGTTTCTCAATTTTAGGATAATTTCTCTCTGCCCCCGTTAAACGTTTACTGACATAATACACCATTTTTGAACTCAGTCCTCCTCGTAAACCAAAGTCGTACTAATAGCATGCTGGGAAACGACCAATTACACATACAACACTTCATGGTCGGCAGGCTTCGACGGAACCGGAGGACTTTCCATATGTCTAACCAGAGCTCGAAATGCATCCTCTCAGCTGGGTGTCCATTCGAAATTTCTCTTTCCTTTCTTTATTATATCGAAGAAAGGAATACATTTATCTGTCGCTCTGAATATGAATTGACTCAGCGCGGAACTTTTCCGTTCAGGCTTTGTACTTGCTTTATAGTTCTAGGCACTTGTATGTCTCGAATAGCCTGAATCTTTTCTGAGTTAGCTTCAATTCCTCATGCATTAACAATGAAACCCAAAAGTTCCCTGACGCAACAACAAAGGAACACTTCAAAGGATTGATTTTCATTCCGTAATATCTGAGTATGTCAAACATTTCTTCCAAGTCTTGAATGTGGTGTTTGACTGTCGTGACTTAACGAGCATGTCATCCATATAAACTTCCATTGTTCTACCAATCTGGTCTTTAAACATCTGATTCACAAGACGCTGATAAGTTGATCCCGCATTCTTCAGTCCGAAAGGCATCACCACATAACAATACAGCCTAATGTCTGTGATAAAACTAGTGTGTTCTTGGTCGGGAATGTGCATCGGGATTTATTATATCCTGAGTACGCATCCGTAAATTACAATAACTCGTGTCCTGCCATTGAGTCGACCACCTGGTCAATTCTAGGGAAAGGAAAACTATCCTTTGGGCATGCTTTGTTCAGATCAGAGTAATCCACGTAGGTTCTCCATTTCCCGTTTTCTTTTCTCACTAGCATGGGGTTAGACACCCATTCAGGGTAGAGGGCATCATGGATGAACCCATTGGTTTTGAGTTTGTCCACCTCCTCTCTGAGAGAAGCAGACCTCTTCGGGTCCATGCCTCTCCTTTTTTTCTTTACGGATACGTACCTCGGGTCTGTGTTCAACATATGACTTGTAATGGTGGGAGAGACCTTGCACACATCAGAATGTATTCAAGCAAACACATCCAAGTTTGCACGGGGGAAATCAGTGAGATCCTCGGTCATCGAGGGGTTGAGTTGTGATCCAATCTTAAGTACTCACAACAGGTCATTTTGGCTGACTGGAGTGTCAATCGTCAGTTCAACCGGTGCTGCTTTTGCCTCCTTGGGTTCCTCATCATCATCTCTCGGATCTATGTCTTTATACATCCGATCATGTTGCCCGAGCCAGGGCTCGGGCATTAATTGTAAATTTTCAGCAACTCGGTTGTGGAAAGAGCTATCCACAACCTTTCCCTTCTCTCTTCGTTGAGCGTCTCTCAACTCAGACACATAACACGCATGACTAGTTTCTTGATCGCCATGCGCAACACCAACCCATTTATCGATTGGAAACTTCAAGGTTAAACACTATGGGGCCAAAGCTGCCCTACACTTCATTAAGGCCGAATGACCCAGAAACACATTGTACGGAGAATCAACATCTAAAATGATGAATGGCGAGATTTGCACCCTCCTACATTCTCCTTGTCCAAGTTCAACTGGCAATTCAACATAACCTAGTGCATCGGTTGCTGCACCATTAAAGCCATGGTACAGGCTATAGATGGTTTTAAATTCTTCATCTCCTTCTTCATTTGGTCATATGCTTTCTTGAAGATGATGTTAACAGAACTTATACAATCAATCAAAATTGTTTTCAAAAATGCTAGTCTGATCCTCACGGAGATGACCATCAGGTCAATGGTAGGAGCCTCCACATGTTTAGCATCTCTGCTCCTGAATACTATATCCTCAATCATTGTTCGTTGCTTTTTAGTCGGGGTTCCATCCTCCGTATTCGAACAACATTCAAAATCAGCATGCCTTAGAGAGTTAGCATTCCGCTCTATTTATTCCCATTTCTTGTCCGCAGGGTGAGGTCCACTGACTATAGTGTTTATGACTAGTCAACCTACAGTTAGAGCAGGTTCCTCTGGATGACACGGAGCTTGCCCGCGATTGGGATCTGATGTTCTTTCTCTGCCTTCCTGCGGGTTCTTGAAAAACTCCTGCAACTTTTTCTATCGAATCAGCTTTTCTGTAGCATCGTGGAGGTGTCTACAATCTTCGGTATTGTGCCCATAAGACTCATGGAAGCGGAAATACTTCCCAGTCCACTTTTATTCCTCGGTGGACTCTTTTGGGTATGGTTTTCGATATTGAAAAGTATTACAAGTCGATAGGTAAATATTTTCTAGAGATGCAATGAGAGGAGTGTACTCGTTGTAAGTTGGGATCCTTGGTTTCCATTTTCCTACTTCCCTCTTCTTTCCAGGATTTCCTCCTCCGGATTCCTTAGATTGCCCTGGCTTGTTCTGGACGTTGACTTGAACCTTCCCCGAATTATCACCAGATTGTTTTGCAACAATATTACTCTTCATAGTCTCCTTGCCAGGGCCTGATGTATTGTCTCGCCTTGTCCACCTGGCTTCCTCTCTTTTTATGAATTGATGAGCCTTTGAATAAAAACACTCTAACGTTTTTGGAGGCTTCCCTGCCAACCAATCGCCAAACTCTGAATCGGGGTTTACTCCTCGCATCACAGCCATCAGAATGACATGGTCATTTAGGTTGCTAACTTCAGTAGCCGCAACGTGAAATCTCTGTAAGTACTCGTTTGACGACTCCCCTGGAACTTGAATCACACTGGACAAAGACATCACGTCCTTGGGATGAGTGGCGAGAATTCTGAACCATTCCACAAATTTCGTCGCTAACTCGTCAAAGTTGGGGATAGACCGCGGTGGAAGTCGGGTGAACCATATGGTAGCGATTCCAGATAAATTTATTGGGAAGTATCTACACTTAGTTGTATCATTTACTCTAGCTGAATCCATCATCCATTCATACCTCATCATATGTTGTCTAGGATCAGTCTTCCTTTCATAGGCTGGAATAGTCTGCATGTTGAACTTCTTGGGGTACTTGGCCTGTAGAATATTATTTGTGAATGGGGTATGACTCCTGGATATCCCCCAATCATCATTAGTCAAGCCTTGATTTTCTCTCAAGAGCTGTCTGGCCATATCCAATAGGTCAGGGGTTTGTATGGAGGATGGCAGGTTCGGATCTGTCCTACGAGCTCGGTCTGGTTGGTGTCTCCTCTGTTGGCGATCTACCAAGTGTGTATCCTGGGGACTAGCTTCATTAGGTCCTTGTTGGGCCGCCCGTCTAGCTTCCCCCAGTGCTCCAGATCCTAAGTTTTATGTCCCAGCTTGGGTGTGTTTTCCTTGGTGTAAGTGAGGGGCCACGGCTTCAGGTACGGAACCAGGACCATCCCTAGTTGATCGATCGACAACACCTGCTTGTGTTGTTTCAGTTCTGTGGCGTCTACGCCTGGAGGTTCATCGGACAAAGTCGAGCTGTCAGACGAGGAGTGAGGAGTGTGGCTTCCTCCAGCATTCTAATGCTGTTTGTTTGGTAAGCTGAGTCATAAGGTTGGCGTTAGCTTGAATTTGTTCGTTAAGTTGTCTCCTGCTCTCCATGAGTTCTCTTATCAGGTCGTCGAACTCCGTTCTAGTGACAACTTCCATCTGGTTTTGGACGGCAACTGTCCCTATGCCCGAATTAACTTACTGGTTGCTGGGTCGTACTTGTTGGACGCTAGCAGTCGCGTTGACGTCTGCGTTGTGCGAGGCTGATCCGGTACGAGGTCTTCCTATTTTAGAGTTATTGGTAGAAACTCTGAGTAGAATCAATGATCTTCCTATGAATGACTTGGATCTCCTTCAGGGGATTTCTTCAATCTAGTAGCTACAAAGTAGATCTTAATACCTGAGAATCTACCTCTCAGTGAAAGCACCAAAATGTTAGCACCAGAATTGGTCACTAACACCCAAAGAAAGATTTGTGTAGAAAGATTAATGAAGAAGGTATTTAAAACTGAAGAGTAACATAGAGGAATGCAGTAAAAACTATAAGAAACAAGAACACCAAATTTGTAGTGATTCGATGCAACTGCCTACATCCACTTTGAGTTTAATCTATATTACTCTCACAAATAATTGAACATAGATACAATCCATACACCGACAACTTGAATACAAGTTTAAGCTGAAAAGGAATGAGTCTTGGAAATGGTAGAGTCTTTCCAATGTTCTTGAAAAAAGGTCCCTTTTCACTACGCCCTTGCTCATCTATTTATGGGCGAAGATAAGCTGGACCTCCCTCATGGGCCTAGGAATAAGGTATCTCGGCCCATGGCAAGTGACTTCTGCACACCGAGCGAGGCAGGCCAAATGGCGATTGCCGAGCCTCCTCGGCCGGTCCAGTGGGAGTCTCACCATTCACACGAAGGAGATTGTGAAAGGGCTCGAAGCAAGCGGCAGTACGACCTGAAGCAAGGAAGTGTATCAGTTCCAAACCCTTTTGATCGGACGATGCACACCGAACTATCTTGACCGAGCAGCATGTGCCATAGTCCTTCTGAGGTCGGTCCACGACCAGCCGAACCACCAAGATCAGCCCCACCTATACTGAGCGACTGCGGCCGAACTCATCTTGACCGAGCCACTCCACTATACCTATCTTGGGCCAAGCGATGTACCTCTCTCCAAGACCGAGCGACATACTTCTTCCTCAAGCTAAGAGGTATATATATACGTTGTTCCTAAAATCTCTTTTTGGCCGAGCCACCTTACACTTCCCCTCTGGGCCCAACGGCGTGTCTTCCTTCCAGGCCGAACGACGTCCCAACAGAACCGTTCGGTAAGTCTTCTTTCCAGGCCGAACGACGTCCCAACAGAACCGTTCGGTAAGTCTTCTTTCCAGGCCGAACCACATTTGAAAAGGACTCAACAGAGCATTCCTTCCTTTGACCGAGCCATACGAAAATGCTCTTGTAGCTAGGCCAAGATGTCGGGTAACATATAGTATAGATTATAGGTGAAGAGAAGATAAATATTTCGGCATAAGCATATAAAAGTTTAAAACCTACAGCTCAAGTCTAATCTACAAATATGCAATAGAAAAGTCACAATGGGGCTTAAAAGGTATGAAAATCTACCTACTGACACATCAACAAATGCTAACTCCACTGAAAATAAAATAAAAACTAACTGCACCACTATCAACATGTCATTGAAACCACCTCTCTTGCTTTTGTATAGTGTAGATTAATGATATCCGAAACTAAAAGTTAACATGATGATGGAGTTTCTTCATATTAAAAGTTACGTAGAACTTAAAAGTAACATAAAAGCTTTAGTATTGAAAATAAAGAGCTAACAATGTACTAAAAAGTTAACAATTAGCCAGAGTGTTTATATAAATGAAGAGCTAACAATGTACTGAAAAGCATAATTGGGCATCATGGTGAATATTTCCAAAGGCCGAATCTTTTAGCCTTTAAAACTTAGATAAGTTTTCTTATAGTGTCCTTTATTGTTAGACTTTGATTATTTATGAATTTGACTTAATTTGCATGCCATAAATTCACCAAATGACCCTTAATCTTTTTTGTCATGTTTGAATAGTCATTCAGCTTCGAAATTCATGTTTGAAAATTAATGAACATAAAAACATGATGAATATAAAATGTGGTAGATTGTTAAGTATTACAAATAATTAATAACATGGTTACCTAACTCTCTAAAATGATAAACGTTAACTTCTGGAGTCTACTATATTAAAAGGAGCAACCTACATGATGAATAATTTAAAGAAGGTTAGTAATTTTGATTTACTATAGGTAAAAATGGTTTCTAACATTAAAAACCATAATACTGCATGAAATTTTGCACAACGTAACAATTATAAAGGTTAACAACAAAGAATTAGATGAATTCTTTAGTTAAAACGATGCAATAGCAGGTAATACATCAACGCTCATGAGAAATAATTAATTTCAAATTGCATAACCTTTTAATCAAAATAATAAATTTATTGAAAAGAAATAAGCATAATCATGGTACAAAGTAACTTATTGAAATAAATAGAAGATGAGAAAGATAATTATGTTTAAAAATAATAATAACATAGTTACCCAATTCTCTAAGAGCATAAACATTAACTTCTAGAGTTCACTATATTCAAAGGAGTAAACCTACATGATGAATAACTTAAAGAAGGTTGGTAATGTAAGGATCCACTATTTTGGACCATTCAAATCGACAATAAATATACATATGGCTGACTTGAGTAATTTAAAACAGTAGATAGTAATATAATTTGAAGCAAATAAAACCAATCGTAGAATCAGAGACACAGATAAACCAGATTAACTCGCAGCGAAAATAAAAATAGCCATAGTGGTTCATGAAGCCACTACGAACTCAATCTCAAAACAAGTACAAAATACATAGTCTGAAAAACAAATATAGTAGAAATCCAACATATATAAGTCTCTAATATATAAGCTAAAATAGAATGAATGAACTGAAATAGATAAAACTAGATAAGCAGATAAACTGCAGAAATCTCTAGCTTCCATAGGATAGATCCAAGCTGTGATACTCAGGCTGACCCGAGCGTAAAATAAAGCACAAACACTCGAGTCAGTACATACATACTTATACAATGTAAACCAACTCAAGTGAACTGTAATAGGAATGCACAAGTAACTTAAAGGATGCTTGGGACCGCCCATCCTCTAAGGATCCGTTAAACTATTTACTATGCAGTAATATACGCTATTATAATAGTGTCTAATAGTAAAATAAACTTAATTTAAAATAGCGTTAAGGAGTTACCCATATCCCCCTTAACACATAATTGTCCCAGTAGTCTATGCAGTATCATAGTCCCTTATGATCGGGAGCCACCAGAGGATACTCCACAGGCTAGGCACAAAACCAAAATCGTACAAGGCGCGCTATGGTAGGTGACACGGCACAACTAGGCAATTACAGGGTAGATATACCAATTACGCTTTTGGGCCGGTGGTAACGCGTAGCAGCCACTACCGCCCACAACGAGCCACACTCCCAAAATCAAAGGGCGCAACAATAAATCACAAAGTAATAGAATGGCATACGAAGAAGTATTTCTGATAAGAGGAGCTACCTCATTAGCCCGTCAATCGCTCCTGTTTTAGCCCCCTTATGCCAACTCACGGGAGTCAGGTCCACATACATACCTCAATAGAACGTCGCCACCATCCTACTTCATTCTGGAGTCTCCACCGCATACACGGTTGTTAAAGTGGTTTTCGGTATCGACAGAGAGTATGCCCATATCTGAACCCAGTCCCTTTAACAACCCAACGTTATTATAACCCATGGTTATAAATTTCAAAAATGGTTTATATTTCACTTCAAAACATATTCATTTAAACCATTTAAATTAAATATAAATTAATATTCATTTCAAAGTTATAATATTTCTATGTTCTTTCATTCAATTATAAAATTTCCAAAACACTGTAAATTTCAGCTATAAGAGCACTTATAAAATGTTATGGTAGATTTAGTAATATTTCAAAAACATTGTCAAATTCATAAACAGCAGCACTCATAAAGTGCTACGGTAGGTATTTAATTATTTCAAACAGCTCAATTTCAAAAACAGTAGCACTTACAAAGTGCTACAGTAGGTATTAGTAATTTAAAACAGTTAAGTTTCATTTCAGCAACAACAACACTTACCAAGTGCTGCAGTAGCTATTTAGTTATTCAAAACAGTTTACTTTCAACAACAACGGCACTTACAAAGTGCTACAGTAGCTATTTAGTTATTTCAAAATATAGTTTAGTTTCAACGACAACATCAGTTACAAAGTGTTGCAGTAGCTCTTTATTATTACAGAACTTATTTAATTTCAGAAATGATAGCACTTAACAAATGCTGTCTTAAAACCACTGCATTTCTGAAGTGCTACCAATATGAATTCCAGATTTAATATAAAAATTTCAAAAATAGTAAGACTTCTATTTTAACCATTTTTACTTATGAAAATCATATTTTTCACTTCAAAAATATCCATTTGGATATCGTTTAACTTATGATTCAATAAAATAAACCTTTAATAAATAAATATCCAATTTAAACAATAATTCACTTATGAAGTCAAAAGTAAACTATTTTCTCAACTTTTTATTTTTAACAATTAACTTAATATTTTATTTTAAAATACCCATCTCATAAATAAAATTAAATTTCCATTTATTTACTTAACTTTAAAATTTCCATTTAAAACCAAATTTCCAATTTCCAAGTTAAGACATATTTTTAAAATACAACTTTTCATTTAATTCTTTATACATTTTAACTTATAGAAAAATCACTATACATTCATTTAAATTATTTAAATCCAATTTAAGTTAAAATGTCATATTTTTACATTTAAAAATACTCACAAATTTCAGAAAATATATATAATTAACCATGGGTTTGTATAATGTTTTCTAACCTAGGTCAAGTGATACGGATAATATATCATTTCAATCCGTAATTTAAAAAGAAAAATTCGGGTTCTAACATTTCAAACCTGCAATCCCAAGTCAAATAAAATAAATAAAAATAGCTTGAACCTATTAGTTTAGGTCATAATGATTTTTCCTTATTCTAATACACGTTCGGGTATGTATCATTTCAACCCATAGTGATTCTATTCTCCGGGGAACTTGCAGTGTGAGAAACAATAAATAAAATAAACAGTAAAACATATCATATGATGTCAGGTGCTGCAACAGATATATAATCAGGTAATATCATCATATAATGTCAGATAACAGGTAGATGTGAGCATGTAACATAACATTTCAACTATTACAATTCAAGTGACATTGTTTCACATTTATGTAATTACGATTGTCTATAGTGAATAACTCACCTCTAAAGCTAGAGATCAAATTCAAAACACAAGATCCATACGCCACAAAGCACGAAAACGCACGACTAGATTCGAGAAGAAGTAACACCCAAATTTAAATCTTGTAATCAAATAAATAAAAAAGTATAAGTATATGATTTATCACAACAAGATACGAATTCAATAATATAAAACATGAATCAATTTGGAACAAAATATGGACTTTAACCACAAGTGGGCTCGACCACATCACCTATAGGATCGGCCACACCCTTACATGGCTGGCCATGATGTTTAAAGCCAACATAGGCTCGACCATGAGCAAGTAAGCACGGCTATGGGTAAAAGAATGTGAGTAGATGGAAGTTACAAATCAATGGAAGGCTTAAAGGCTTGGAAATGAAGGGTCTAGTGGAAAAGTGGGTTCGGCCCTGTGCTTCATGTGCTCGGCCATCTTCGATCTTGGTTATAAGGCACGGGTGTTGTGGTCATGGCAAAGTAAGGTGGTGTGGAGTTCTGTTTATGGCCGAGGCTAAAGGAGGAAGTGGATGGATTTAAATCATAGGAATTCGGCTAGGTTGTAATTGTTTTGGTGATGTAGTCTTCATCAATGGTCACAACATGGTGGAGATGGTTGGTGATGGTGATCATGGAGGTGGTCTGATGGTTGACAAGAAATGGACAAGGTGGAAGCCGAGCAAAGAATGGAGAAATCACGAGAGAAAAATAAAAGAAAAAATGGAAAGAAGAAAGAAGGAGAAGCCATGGAACTTACTATATTTTTTTTCTTCAGGAAGCAAATGAGAAATGAGATGGGATGAGATGTTTTTGTACGTGATTTGGAAAAGGGAGTGGTGACTAGGGTTTTGAGGGCATGAACGACTATGAAGATAATAAAGAGGATAGGCAAATAAAAGGCAAGAGTGAAAACAATGTAACGTATGTCTCTTTGATTTTTTTCCAAGCCATAAATAAAAAGATATACACAAGTAAAATCCAATAAATAAAACAAAGTCTAGACAAAACAAAATAGAAAAATAAAATAAAGAGATGGACATAGGAAAAATATAAAATAAAATACAGAAATTAATTGCGTGTAAAACGATGTATTTTATCCAAATTTTAAAAGTATAAATCAGAATTTAGCGAAATGAAAAGCAGAACGGATATCAGAATTATATCCAGCTTCAAATAAAATGATTAGAATTTAAAATTTTAAAACTTAAATTTTCAAATAAAAGTCAAAGTTTGACCAAAATGTAAAAATTTTAGAAATTGTTTATTTTATCCTATTTGGAAGATAAATTACAAACACATCAAAAATTACAATGGAAAAATTCCAAAAATCCAAATTTTAATGATTAAAAATCAAAGTTTTCAAATAAATTAAATTTAAAAATATTTACAAAATTTTGGGTTGTTACACTCTCCCCCACTCAAAACTTTTCGTCCTCGGAAAGGAACAAAACAAGAAAAACAAAGAAAGATAAGATAGCAAAGCAAAGTACCTGAAATAAACAATTCTAGATTCATAGCATGTATGCTCTCCTCCGTCTCCCAGGTAAAATCCCGATCATCAGTGCTTCACTACACTCTGACCAGATTGACAGATTTCCTTCTTAGTTGCTTCGTACCTCGATCGACGATACGAAGTGGCTTTCTCTCAACAGTCAGATTAAGCTCTATATCCAAACTCTCGAGAGCAGAAGGCTGGACAATCAAATATGGATCATGCTGATAGAGATGAAGATGTGAAACATGAAATACATTATGCACTTCAGAAAACTTCTCAGGCAAATCCAAACGATAAGCTAGAGAACCAATCCTTTCAGAGATACGGAAAGGACCGACAAATCTAGAAGCAAGATTCCCTCAACGACCAAACCGAATCACATTCTTTAAGAGAGAGACCTTAAGGAAAACAAAATCCCCAATAACAAACTCCAAACTCCTGCTACTCCGATCAGCATACTTCTTCTGCCTATCTTGAGCAATCCTCATCTTCCTCTTAATCTCCTCAACCTTCTCAGAAGCCTCCAAAGTCACATCAGGACCAAGAACCAAACGATTACCGGATTCAATCCAGCAAGATAGAGGTCTACAAGGTCTTCCGTAAAGAGCAGCAAATGGAGACCTTTCAATACTAGCCTGAATTCAAAAACGGAATAAGATAGATAAAGGATCAAGATAAGACTAAAATAGAAGGGGGAAAATATACCTGATAACTGTTGTTATAGGTGAATTCAACAAGATGGAGATGATCTTCCCAAGATCCTCCATAATCAAGAACATAAGCGCGGAGAAGATCCTCAAGAATCTAATTCACTCTTTTCGTTCGACCATCGGTCTGCGGATGGTAAACATTGCTCAGATTCAGATGAGTACCCAAAATTTCCTGAAAAGGTTTTCAAAACTGACTGGTAAAGATAGGATCCCGATCACAAACAATGCTGATAGGGACTCCATGAAGACGAATATTCTCCCTCATATAAATCGCAGCCAGACTGGAAGCAGAACGGGTAGATTTAACCGGAATGAAATGAGTTGATTTGGTCAATCTATCCACAATAACCCAAATGCTCTCATTATCCCTCCGAGTCCTTGGTAAGCCATCAATAAAATCCATGGAAACCTGTTCCCATTTCCAATTAGGAATCTCAAGGGGCTGCAACAATCCAAGTGCCTTCTGGTGATCTGCCTTGACTTGTTGACAACTCACACACCTACTAACAAAGATAGAGATATCTCGCCTCATACCTTTCCACCAATAAATCTTTTAATATCCTGATACATCTTCGACACACCAGGATGAATAGAAAGTCGGGATCGATGATGTTCTCGAAGTAACTCCTGACTCAGTCCATCAACATTCGGGACACAAATCCGATTATTAATCCTCAAAATACCTCTATCAACGATTTGAGCTCCACTACCGTTAGGACTACTACCACCTAACCTGTTACGAACACTCTCTTTCATAAGCCTAAGCGTCTCATCCTCATCTTGCTTAGCAATGATACGATCCATAAGAGTAGAAGAAGAAACAACAAGCTGACACAACATAGCCTTCTTCCGACTCAAAGCATCGGCCACAACATTAGCTTTACCGGGAGTATAGCTAATATCGAGGTCGTAAGAAGCAAGAAAATCAAGCCACCGAACTTACCGCTGATTCAAATCCTTCTGGGTGAAGATATACTTCAAAGACTAATGATCAGTAAAGAGCTCAAACTTAACAACCAAAAGATGATGCCTCCAAAGCATCAAAGCAAAGACTACAACAAGCAACTCTAAATCATGAGCAGCATGATTGACCTCATGAGTCTTCAACTGATGACTAGCATAAGCAATCACCTTCCCATCTAGCATCAGAACAGCTCCCAAACCCTCATGACAAGCATCAGTGTACACCTTTAATCCCTCATTTCCATTTGGAACGATAAGCACTGGTGCGGAAGTAAGCTTACTCTTTAACTCTTTAAATGCTGCTTTACACTTTTCATCCCATATAAACTTATCATTCTTGCGAGTCAAAGCAGTGAGAGGTGCAGCAATCCGAGCAAAAGTTCTCAATGAATCTCCGATAATAAACGGCAAAGCCCAGAAAACTACGGATATCAGTTGAAGTCCTAGGAGTTTCCCAATCCTGTAATAGAATGGGGGAAAATAAGGACCATAGAAAAGATAAAATGATCAAATTCAAGAAAGAGAAGAAAGGAAAGACTTACATTGATCGCAGCGATCTTAACTGGATCAATAGAAACTCCATTACTAGAAATAATATGTTCAAGGAATCGGACTTCACCTCTCTAGAAATGGCATTTAGAGAATTTAGCCTTCAACTAATGATTTCTAAGAGTCCCTAGAACAAATTTCAAATGCGACTCATGCTCATCCCTTGTCTTGGAGAAGACAAGGATATCATCAACAAAGACTAGAATTATTAAGCACATCACGAAAGACGCGATTAATCAAATCAACAAAGAAAGCAGAAGCACTAGTCAAACCAAAAGGCATAACTAACCATTCATAGAAACCATTCTCAGTATGAAAAGCAGTCTTAGGAATGCTTTCCTCAGCAACTCTGAGCTGGTGGAAACCTGTGGCAGATCAAGCTGAGAGAAAACAGTAGCTCTATGGAGCTGATCAAACATATCATTGTTGCGAGGCATAGGATATCTGTTCCTCATAGCTTGTTCAACTCCCTATAATCAACACACATCCTCAAAGAACCACCGGACTTAGTGACAAAAACCACTGCTGCTCCCCATTCTGAATGGCTAGGTCTAATCAGACCCTTGAAGAACAACAATTTGCTTCCTCAACTCAACCTTCTCACGGGGTGCCATTCTTCTGGGTGGAAGAACCACAGGTCGAGCTCCATGAATAAGATCAATACAGAAATCAATTTCCCGCTTAGGAGGTAAAGAAGTGACTTCACCAAATACATCGGGATAGAGATTGACTACATGAGTCAAATGAATATCACCGGGAGAAGCATCAAGAGAATAAATAAAGCTACCAGCAAAATCCTAAGGCAAACTACACTGAATCACCAAAGAATTACCAAAATCATCTATAAGAGAAACAGTTTGGGTACTGCAAGAGATAAAGGAATCATGCCTCTTCAACCAATCACGTCAAAACCCAGAACATAAAAATCACCCGAAAATCGATAGCCAGAATAGAAGAGTTTCACATTTCTATAAACCTATTAAGATTCGCAGGACCCCTAATAGGATTTGAAACACACAAAGGCACAGATGCCAACTCAAGAGAAAGGAGATGCTCAAATTTACTACAAAGATCTACAAAGATAATGCTATGGGAAGCTCTAGTATCAAAAAGAACACGAACAGAAAAATTAAACAAAGAAATAATGCCCTGAAGTGTATCATGGTTATCACTAGGAGTAGAAGCAAGAGCAGGAGCAGGAGCAGGAGCAGGAGCAGGTGCAGGTGCAGGAGGTGGAGCTGGTGAAGATGCAGAAGTCATAGCAAAAATACCCGATGACTTTCCCTTCTGCTGAGTAGGGCAGTCCTTCTTGAAATGGCCAGGCTGTAGAAAAATGTGACAAAGATCATGCCTGGTCAACTGAGCTGAAGGAGGGATAGCAGCACCAATTACAGTAGGACAGCTATTAACATAATGTCCCCTCTGATTACATCTGTAACAAATAATGGCAGATAAGTTGATCGATTGCCTCTGAGACGAAGAAGATGATCCCAACCCTGGAGTCTTGTTCTGATTCCTCTTTTGATGGCGAAAGTTGGGCTTCCTCTTTCTAGGATTACCAAAAAAAGACTAAGCTGAAGCAGAACTAGCAGCTGGAGGATCCTTAGAAGTAGGATTCTCGTATCTAATGGCCATGTCCATCAGAGTGGTGAAAGGACTATGCACATGGGCTATGAGGCGATCATAGTGCTCCGGACGGGCACCAGCAATGAAGTTCTCATTCTTCTTGAGAGGTGTCAATCAGATTGAGGCCAAACTTACAAAGTTCATTGAACTTCCTCTCATATTCAACAAAAGACATATCACCCTGTTTCAGATCCATGAATTCCCGATACAGCCGAGACTTTCCTGCCTCGGGCATCCACTTTAGAAGAAAGTCATCCCTAAAGCGCGATAAAGAGCATAAGAAAGATTTCCACAAGTGAAACTGAACCAAATTTGAAACAAACAGGAGATGATACCTAAATTGTTCCCAAAAATTGTCAGCCTCAGCAGTTTGGGATGTGACAGACTCCCACTAATCCAAGGCTGCTCCCTTCAATTGCCAAGCTGCCAACTGACGCTGCTGGGCATTAGTGATCACAAGACCAGAGAAAATCCTTTCCAAGTCTTTCAACCACTATTGATCTTCAATAATGCTATCAAATTCGGTGAACTTGGTGCCACCAAGCCCAGTGCATTCCTTGCAAAGCTTAGTGAACCTGACTGGTGTAGCAGGCTTAGGAGCTAGGGCTACCCCCACGTCCCCTACCTCTAGCGTTCCTACCACTCATCTTGAATAATCAAGAATGAATCTTAGGACAGAGGTAATTGAGAAAAACATAAAGATTAGATAAGACAAGATCCAACTAGAACGAATGTCCTAAACCAAGACATTACTAACAAGGTGGATAAGGAGAAAGAGGAAGTTAAGAAAAATTTGACTTCAAAACAAGAAAAATTTTATATCAAAATATTATTTTAAAATCCTTTGAAAATCATTTGAAAAATCATTTTATAATTAAAATACGTTCTCTCACAAAGAATGGATTCTAAGATTGATTTCACTCATTCTAGGGTATTTCAACCCAATCTCTAATGAGTGTTTGCTTCGCAGGCTAAGGTCTGCCTAAAACCAAAGCTCTGATACCAAATGTAACGACCCACTATTTTGGACCATTCAAATCGACAAAAAATCCATGCATGTCTGACTTGAGTAGTTCAAAATAGTAGAGAGTAATATAATTTGGAGCAAATAAAACCAATCACTAAATCACGTACACAGATAAGTCAGAATAACTCACAGCGAAAATAAAAATAACCATAGTGGTTCATGAAGCCACTACAAATTCAGTCTTAAAACAAGTACAAAATACATAGTCTGAAAAACAAATACAGTAGAAATCCCAAATACATAAGTCTACAATACGTAAGCTGAAATAGAATGACTGAAGTGAAATAGATAAAACTAGATAAGCGGATAAACTCCATAAATCTCTAGCTTCCAAAAGATAGAGGATGACCCGAGCGTAAAATAAAACACAAACACTCGATTCAGGACATACATACTAACACAATGTAACCCAACTCAAGTGAACTGTAATAGGAATACACAAGTGAATTAAAGGATGGTTGGGACCGCCATCCTCTAAGGATGCGTTAAACATTTTACTATGCAGTAATATACGCTAGTGTTTAATAGTAAAATAAACTTACTTTAAAATAGCATTAAGGAGTTACCCATATCCCCCTTAACACATAATAGTCCCAATAGTCTATCCAGTATCATAGTCCCTCCTAATCTGGAAGCCACCAGAGGATACTCCAAAGGCTATGACACAAAACCAAAATTATACAAGGCGAGCTAGGGTAGGTGACACGGCACAACTAGGCAATGCCAGGGTAAATATACCAATTACGCTTCTGGGCTGGTGGTAACACGTAGCAGCCACTACCGCCCACCTCGAGCCACGCTCCCAAAATCAAAGGTGCGCACTAATAAATCACAAAGTAAAAGAATGGCATACGAAGAAGTGTGTTTAATAAGAGAAGCTACCTCATTAGCCCATCAATCGCTCCTGTTTTAGCCACCTTGTGCCAACTCACGGGAGTCGGGTCCACGTACATACCTCAATAGAACGTCGCCACCATCCTACTTCATTATGGAGTCTCCACCACGTAAACGGTTGTTAAAGTGGTTTTCGGTATCGACAGAGAGTATGCCCATATCTGATCCCGGTCTCTTTAATAACCCAACGTTATTATAACCCATGGTTACAAATTTCAAAAATTGTTTATATTTCACTTTAAAACATATTCATTTAAACCATTTAAATTCAATATCAAAGAATATTCATTTCAAAGTTGCAACATTTCTAAGTTCATTCATTCAATTATAAAATTTACAAAACATTGCAAATTTCAGCTATAACAGCACTTATAAAATGTTACGGTAGATATAGTTATATTTCAAAAACATTGTCAAATTCAAAAACAGCAGCACTTATAAAGTGCTACTGTAGGTATTTAGTTATTTCAAACAGCTCAATTTCAAAAACAGCAGCACTTACAAAGTGCTACAGTAGGTATTAGTAATTTAAAATAGTTCAGTTTCATTTCAGCAACAATAGCACTTACCAAGTGCTGCAGTAGCTATTTAGTTATTCAAAACAGTTTACTTTCAGCAACAACAGCACTTACAAAGTGCTACAGTAGCTATTTAGTTATTCCAAAATATAGTTTATTTTCAGCGACAACAACACTTACAACGTGCTGCAATAGCTCTTTATTATTCGAGAACTTAGTTTAATTTCAAAAATGATAGCACTTAAGAAATGTTGTCTTAAAACCACTTCATTTCTAAAGTGCTTCCAATTCTAATTCCAGATTTAATATAATAATTTCAAAGATAGTAAGACTTTAATTTTAACCATTTTTACTTATGGAAATCATATTTTTTGCTTCATAAATATTCATTTGGATATCATTTAATTTATGATTCAATAAAATAACCCTTTAATAAATAAATATCCAATTTGAACAATAATTCACTTATGAAGTCAAAAGTAAACTATTTTCTCAACTTTTTATTTTTAACAATTAATTTAATACTTTATTTTAAAATACCCATTTCATGAATAAAATAAAATTTCCATTTATTTACTTAACTTTAAAATTTCCATTTAAAACCAAATTCCAATTTCCAAGTTAAGTCATATTTTTAAAATGCACCTTTCCATTTAATTCTCTATACATTTTAACTTATAGAAAAATCACTATAAATTCATTTAAATTATTTAAATCCAATTTAAGTTAAAATATCATATTTTTACATTTAAAAATACTTACAAATTTCAAAAAATATATATAATTAACCACGGGTTTGTTTAATGTTTTCTAACCTAGGTCAAGTGATACGGATAATATATCATTTTAATCCGCAATTTAAAAAGAAAAATTCGGGTTCTATCATTTTAAACCCGCAATCCCAAGTCAAATAAAATAAATAAAAATAGCTTGAACCTATCATTTTAGCTCATAACGATATTTCCTTATTCTAATATACGTTCGGATATGTATCATTACAAACCATAGTGATTCTATTCTCCAGGGAACTTGCAGTGTGAGAAACAATAAATAAAATAAACAGTAAAACATATCATATGATGTTAGGTGATGCAACAGATATATAATCAGGTAATATCATCATATGATGTCGGATAACAGGCAGATGTGAGCGTATAACATAACATATCAACTATTACAATTCAAGTGACATTGTTTCACATTTATGCAAGTACGATTGTCTAGAGTAAATAACTCACCTCTAAAGCTAGAGATCAAATTAAAAACACAAGTTCCAAACCCCACAAAGCATGAAAAGGCACGATTAGATTCGAGAAGAAGTAACACCCAAATTTAAATCTTGTAATCAAATAAATAAAACAAATATAAGTGTATGATATATCACTACATGATATGAATTCAGCAATATAAAACATGAATCAATTTGGTACAAAATATAAATTTTAACCACAAGTGGGCTCGGCCACATCACCTATAGGCACGACCACACCCTTGCATGGCTAGGCCATGATGTTTAAAGGCAACATAGGATCGGCCATGATCATGTAAACATGGCTATGGGTAAAAGAATGTGAGGAGATGGAAGTTACAAATCAATGGAAGGCTAAAAGGCTTGGAAATGAAGGGTCTAGTGGAAAAGTGGGTTTGGCCCTATGCTTCATGCGCTCGGCCATGTTAGATCTTGGTCATAAGTCACGGCAAGAGGGTGTTGTGGTCATGGCAAAGCCAGGTGGTGTGGAGTTTTGTTTGTGGCAGAGGCTAAAGAAGGAATGGGATGGATGAAACCATAGGTGTTCGGCTAGTTCGTAATTGTTTTAGTGACGTAGTCTTCATCAATGTTCACGGTATGGTGGAGATGGTTAGTGGAGGTGATCATGGGGTGGTGTGATGGTCGGCAAGGCATGGACAAGGTGGAGGCCGAGCAAAGCATGGAGAAATCACGAGAGAAAAATAAACGAAAAAATGGAAAGAAGGAAGAAGGAGAAGCCGTGGAACTTACTGTATTTTTTTCTTCTGGAAGCAAATGAGAAATGAGATGGTATGAGATGTTTTTGTATGTGATTTGAAAAAGGGTGTGGCGGCTAGGGTTTTGAGGGGATGAACGGCTACGAAGGTAATAAGGAGGGTAGGCAAATAAAAGGCAAGAGTTAAAACAATATAACGTATGTCTCTTTGATTTGTTTCCAAGCCATAAATAAAAAGATATACACAAGTAAAATCCAATAAATAAATAAAAAGTCTAGACAAAACAAAATAGAAAAATAAAATAAAGAGATGGACATAGTAAAAACATAAAATAAAATACAGAAACGTGTATGTAACGACCCAGGATTTTTATGAATTTAAATTGATAATTTAAATGAATTTTTGAATTAAAAATTGTAAAATTGATTTTAAATGGCAGCGAGTTTCCCCGATTCAAATAGAAATTATATTAAGTCATATGAACTTGAAAATTTGTATATATGTGAATATATATGTATATAGTGGATTTGAGATAAAATCTTAAATAAATGGTTTTCTTTTAAATAAATAGAAATAAAAATACAAGACAATAAGTATTTAAGTTGAAAATTAATATGTAAGTCATAAGAAAAGAAAAGAAATGACATTTAAATATGAAACAAAGTTGTAAATAAATATGCAATATAAACAAAACAAAAGTATAAATAAAAGAATTAAGGCATAAGCTTATAAAAACAAAGAAAAGTAATAAAATAAAGAACAAGTATTCAAACAAGACTCAAGAAATTAATGCAGCCATGCATGTTGTACAAACAACAACGTATATACCTGTACAACTCTATTCCCTATATCAGCCGAAATGCAAAGCATGGAAATAAAGTACCAAAGAATTTAATAAAAACATCTCAGCCACCATAACATAGCATATCACCCATACCTATGTATAAACAAAGATATCATCCCTGTACAACTCATTCTCTTATATACCCAGCCTTTCTCAATCTCATTTTGTCCATCTTCAAAACTAAACAAGAAAAAAAAAACTGAAGCAAATATCCTTTCAAACTAAAACAAAACTTCAACAACAATATACAAGCAATGATTCAAAGTTTTCAGGTTAAAAACAAAAAGCACTGTCTCTGTTCAACCATGACAGGTGAGTAAACTCCTACCTAAACATACTCTATTTTGTTTGTTTATGGATGATGTGAGTAAACAAATTTAAGTCCAACGGAATATATAATTCATTTGATGATATTAAAGTCTGGGGTTGAAGTTGTTTTGTATATAGGTATATATACACACATGAAATCTCCTCTATGCATAACATTTTCTTTCTTTCTGTGAATGCCTGTATATGTTGAACCATCTCTGTTTCTAGTTTCAGAACATCATGCTCGATCAAAAATTCCAAATATTAAATCACTTGATCATTGTTAGACGTTGATTTCTAAACAAAACATGTGTATTTAAGTATGAAATATAATTTAAAAATAGTTTCAAGGAAACAAAAAAATATACAGTATGAATAAATTCGTTTTTACAGAGAAAATCCAAATGCTGATCAAATTCGAGTATAATGATTTACAAATTCAATTATATAACTCGAATCTACATTCAAAGATAGGAATTTTAAAACGAATTTGAGGATTTTTAGCTAAGCATTCTAAGAGCAGTTCATAGTTGAACAATTCTTGCATTTTAACCATTTCCAGGGGATCAAATCGATTTTAAATGATATGGTTGTGCTGGAAGCAAGTTTGAACATGGAGGATATCAGGAAAATTGTTGAATAAATTTTCTAATTCATGAATTGGTTGAACGAATCGAAGATAGGGTTTAACAGCCTGTTTTATCACCGAGTTTTCAAATGGGTTTCACGATGTCGTGACGCAATCGGGGTCGATCGCGATTGGTGCCGTGGTTGCTAGAAGGTGCGGCGTAGCTTCGGGAACGATGGCGAGGTGCCTGGTGGTCGCAGGCGGCGGCACGACGCGTTTCAAATTGATCAGATTGGTTCCAGTTTGAGTTCGAACATCTCGATTTTGAAACACGGCGAATTTGAGGGTGTTAGTTAGTCGGTGTGGTCGAGAGGGTCACTAGTGACTTGTCGACGGTCTTTGCGATGATCGGAGTCGCTCCGATGTGGTGTACACGTGCACGTGGATTCTGATATGTCTGGGTTGTAGTATTGAATGGAGGAAGGAGAAGAAGAAGAAGGCTCGGGTTCGTCTTGAAGAATTTGTGAAAATACTCGGGGGAGATGGTGCTTGGCTTCGGGGAGGAACTCGCGTTCGCGAGTGTGCTTCCTGTTGCCTAGTTTGAACAATTAAAGTTAAACAAAAGAAGAAGAAAAAAAGAGTTTTAAAATAGGCTTGGGTTTGTTTAACTTGTTACCAGATTTCAAATTTTAAACAAGCTTTAAAATAAGATTTTAAGAAATATAAATTATGTTTTCAAAGGTAAAATAGGCAAGTTTTATGGATTTAGATTTTAAAAGTTTGATTGTTTTAAACTTGTTTGGTTTATATAATTTGGTATTAAGTTAATTATCCTATTAAATTTTGATTGTTTTCAAATACAATTAAATGAAATTACTTGATGTATTAAAGAATGGATAATTAAGATTAATTGTCAAGGGATTAATACTTGATTACCTAAAGACTTATTTAATGTGATCAATTAAGTGATCAATTATGGGATAAATTAAAATTACCTGAGGTGATTAATTTATAGTAACTAATGGTTAAAATTGATCGAGTGGTTAGGGATGATCACTTATTGGAATTTTATTAAAGTAAATGGTAATTAATCAATTAAGGGTAATTTATTAATTAAAGATAATTAATTAAATGATGAATTAAATAATTAAAGGTTAATTATTTAATAACTAAAGGTTGATAATAATAATTAAAGGTTAATTAATTAATTATTAATGGTTAATTAATAAACTATTAAAGAATAATTAATCAAAATAATTTGTAATTTATTTATGTTAATTAACAAGGATTAGTAATTCCTAAGTAATTTATCTGATTTGAATTAATTAGACCATTAACTGATCTCACTTATGAATATTTGGATTCTATTGGATGATTTGATTGTTTGATATCCCGATTTGTGATGCTTTGTGATACATCCTGATTTATATTGTGATCTGAAATTTACTTATCTGTGATATATATCTATGATCTGTGAATGGACGATAAGCGTTATAGTTTATATCGCTTATCAACTATATTTCTGTATTCTGATCTGTGATGATTGTATGATGTTGCATTATTGTGTTGAACCCCTGGACCTCACTTATACACACACCAATACGGATTTCACGAGGAAATCGATTAAGTCACAGATTTTTGAAATAGGTTTAAATTTGAATATTTGAATTCAAATGTTTTGGAAATGGATTGGGTTTAAAGTGAAAAGCTTTTGAAATGGAATTTCATAGATGAAATTTATTTTGAATAACTCGATAAAATATGAAGTTGAATAATTTTATTTGAACTTAAATTCAAGATTTGAAATTGAATTCTATGATTTAAAACTAGGGATTAAAAATGTTATACCAGTTATATATGGGTTAAACTATTTTAAAAGTATTGATTTGGGATGTGAATAGAATTCAAGGGCTTTAACTCGTGTAAATATAATTGAATTTTTCTGAAACGAAAACTGTTTATTTTCAAATAATAAAAGCTTTCACATGAGAAATGAACGTTCAATTTGTGTTAAAAAGAATTTCAAGTTTGAAAATGAAGAAAATTTCCAAGTTATGAAAACGATTTAAAAGCTATAAGTTGAATCTTTGATTTAAAGATTCAACAAGTTAATCAAATTTTGAAAGCTATGAGTTAAATCTTTGATTTAAAGATTTAATGAGTTAATCCAATTGGTATGGAAATTGTTTTAAAGTCTATAAATTGATCTTTGTGAAATAAATCTTTTTTGTAATATAAAGATTTGAAATGGTAATTGGTTTAAACCATTTGAAGAAAAGTTTTGGGTTTTAAGTTGTGACTTAATTGAAATCCCAATATCCATATGTTTTTGAAATACTGCGCTCACTATTCGATTTAGCCGGGAGAGGACCTTTTTGTCATATATCCCATTCCGAATATGTGATATGTCATTATGGATAGCATTTGAAGACCGGTGTTGAAGACCGGATATTTTTGAAAGCGAAAGGACAACTCGTCGAATGTCTTTGCATCGACTGGTCCCCGGTATAAAGACTCCATATGTGATGGGAAGTCTGAACATGATTAGTGAATAGCCGGATTGCAAGGACTTCTTTGTAAGTGCATTCGGTTCTGTTCGAGCCCGGAACAGACTTGTATGGATAGTATGTCTGACATTACAAAATGAGATATAAAGCTGATTTCTTTCAAATATCTTTCTGTTGGTGGCGGAGAATTTATTCTCTTAGCTTAACACCCTTCTCTGAGACGTACGAGCTCAGAGGTTATGTAGTTGAAGGTTATCAGCAATATATTCCCAATTTGGTAATGTGACATGCTGAGTGTTGCTGTGAAATGATCATTGTTTGATCATTTGTGATATGATCATTTGTTTGATCACTTATCTTTGTGATCATTTCTATGATCATTTGTTGACCCAAAGCACAGCTTTTGTATAAAGCGTGGCTTTGTGGACGAGACTTTGTCGAGCCTCACACCCCGGAATGGTCAAAACAGGAAAGATGCAGCAAGGTTATGAGGGGTAGCTCCCTTTAGGGTATGTGCATTTTCTTCTGGAAAAGGGTGGTATCATGGTATGGAGCCCAGATATTACTCATGTTGAAACACTTTATTTATCATTGTGTGATGTTGGTTAGAGAGCTCTTGGATAAAGGTCCCAAAGGACCGGGGGATGGCATACTCGTGTCAGTAGTTACCCAGTTAGGGGTAACCCGGCCTTGTGTTGGCAGAGATCCGGTTAGGTTCTCGGGGACGTCCTTCAAGAGGCGTTCTCATGTGGCAATGGAAAGTTCCTTGGCCTGACCATTTGTTGGAAATCCAAAGAAACAATACGAGGCTTGTACGGTTTTAGTTGTAGAACCTGCCATGGAATGTGGCGGTAACCTGCTATTGAACATGGTAGCTATAGTAGGCATACGATAATGGTCGTATGTTGGCTAAGATTTATATCTTTACTTTTGAAATGATTTTTACTACACTATGCACTAGTAATAATATCAAATGTTTCTTTTTAATGCGTATCAAGCATCTTTGACTATCATAAGGAGAAATGTCCTCCGATTCTGCGTTTGCATTGTGTGTGTGTGTGAGGGAGGCCTTATGGTAGTCTCATTTTTAAAAAGCATTGCGAATTGGCTTTGAAAATCTTTTGTTGAATGTTTTAAAAGATAAACTGTTTTTGTTGCTCACACCAGTCCCACGACTGATCCGGAGTTTATTGTTTCTTTCCTAAACTCTGGGTGCTCATTATTTTCTACACGAGCAGTCTAGAGTTGGGTTTTTCAGATAGTCAGATTAGTAGGTTATCTGGAGCTAGTTCAATCTTTGGATATGGACTATACTTGCTTATCTATGTGCATCGTTATTGGGAGTTCGAGCTATTGTTGGATTGGTTCTTGGAAATGGAGTTGCAGTTCTCGGAGTTCTCTTTTGAAGACTATCTTAGAGTTATATTGTTCCGCTGCTAGATGTCATCTATTTTCTTTTCCGCTGCTATTTATTGTATCATATCTCTGATGTATATTGATATCTATTGGATCATCTGTTGTATCAGATATTGTATCAAAGCTGTATATCAATGTATTATTCTTTTATTCCGCTGTGTTGTTTACTTAATGTTGTTATAAGCTTCGGCGAATCGGATTTGAATGGTCGAATCTATGGCATTCGAGTACGATGTAAAGTATGGATGTCGATTTTCGAACGGGCAAAATTCGAGTCATCACATGTGGTATCAGAGCTAAGGTTGAACTTTAGCTCAGAAGTATAACACATTAAGTAGCTCATTAGAGATAGGGTGAAGTATCCCTAAAATGTGTATATCCCTAAGATATCCGTTTGAATGCCTCAGTAAATTCTCTTACTATTCACCGATAGTAAGTATGATTGCAAGAAGAGAACGAGATAAAGGACAGGGGAATACCACTATAAATGGTCAATGCTCTGCAACAGTGGAAACAACTTTCTCTATCAATTTCCTTTGATTCGATTTCAATTCTTTTGATTTCTTCGAGACAGCTCCAGAAAGAAGTTTCGATGAGATGATGGCCCTACGAATCGTTGTGGAAATTTTTTACTTCGTATTTCATCAGTTTCTTTTCAGTTTTTCGTTTTAAACTATAATGAATTTGAAATTTAGAATTGAAATTTTGAATAAATTGGAAATTCTGTATAAATGGGAAATTTGAAATCGAAAATTTAAATAAATTGGAAATTTTAAATTGAGTTAAAATTGATTAATAGAATATGAAGGATAATTTGAATTGTATCGATAAAACGATTTCGTTTAAAACCAAATTTTGAAATTCTGTTGTAATTTCTTGGGTTGGTTGAAGTCCGAAGAGGGACAAATTGGTATATATTTTGAGATATTCCGACTTGAATTTGGAATCCATATCTTGTATTTGAGAAATTGTAAAGATTGAGTCTATCGCTGTGTTGTTTTCGTGCCTGCGAATTTCGAGGACGAAATTCTTTTAAGGGGGAAGTTTGTAACGACCCAGGATTTTTATGAATTTAAATTGATAATTTAAATGAATTTTTGAATTAAAAATTGTAAAATTGGTTTTAAATGGCAGCGAGTTTCCCCGATTCAAATAGAAATTATATTAAGTCATATGAACTTGAAAATTTGTATATATGTGAATATATATGTATATAGTGGATTTGAGATAAAATCTTAAATAAATGGTTTTTTTTAAATAAATAGAAATAAAAATACAAGGCAATAAGTATTTAAGTTGAAAATTAATATGCAAGTCATAAGAAAAGAAAAGAAATGACATTTAAATATGAAACAAAGTTGTAAATAAATATGCAATATAAACAAAACAAAAGTATAAATAAAAGAATTAAGGCATAAGCTTATAAAAACAAAGCAAAGTAATAAAATAAAGTACAAATATTCTAACAAGACTCAAGAAATTAATGCAGCCATGCATGTTGTACAAACAACAATTTATATACCTATACAACTCTATTCCCTGTATCAGCCGAAATTGAAAGCATGGAAATAAAGTACCAAAGCATTTAATAAAAACATCTCAGCCACCATAACATAGCATATCACCCATACCTATGTATAAACAAAGATATCATCCCTGTACAACTCATTTTCTTATATACCCAGCCTTCCTCAATCTCATTTTGTCCATCTTCAAAACTGAACAAGAAAAAAAAAACTGAAGCAAATATCCTTTCAAACTAAAACAAAACTTCAACAATAATATACAAGCAATGATTCAAAGTTTTCAGGTTAAAAACAAAAAGCACTGTCTCTGTTCAACCATGACAGGTGAGTAAACTCCTACCTAAACATACTCTATTTTGTTTGTTTATGGATGTTGTGAGTATACAAATTTAAGTCCAACGGAATATATAATTCATTTGATGACATTAAAGTCTGGGGTTGAATTTGTTTTGTATATAGGTATATATATACACATGAAATCTCCTCTATGCATAACATTTTCTTTCTTTCTGTGAATGCCTGTATATGTTGAACCATCTCTGTTTCTAGTTTCAAAACATCATGCTCGATCAAAAATTCCAAATATTAAATCACTTGATCATTATTAGACGTTGATTTCTAAACAAAACTTGTGTATTTAAGTATGAAATATAATTTAAAAATAGTTTCAAGGAAACAAAAGAATATACAGTATGAATAAATTCGTTTTTACAGAGAAAATCCAAATGCTGATCAAATTCGAGTATAATGATTTACAAATTCAATTATATAACTCGAATCTACATTCAAAGATAGGAATTTTAAAATGAATTTGAGGATTTTTAGCTAAGCATTCTAGGAGCAGTTCATAGTTGAACAATTCTTGCATTTTAACCATTTCCTGGGGATCAAATCAATTTTAAATGATATGGTTGTGCTGGAAGCAAGTTTGAACATGGAGGATATCAGGAAAATTGTTGAATAAATTTTCTAATTCACGAATTTGTTGAACGAATCGAAGATAGGGTTTAACAACCAATTTTATCGCCGAGCTTTCAAATGGGTTTCACGACGTCGTGACGCAATCGGGGTCGATAGCGATTGGTGTCGTGATTGCTAGAATGTGCGGTGTAGCTTCGAGAACGATGGCGAGGTGCCTGGTGGTCGCACGCGGCGGGACGAGGCGTTTCAAATTGATCAGATTGGTTCTAGTTTGAGTTCGAACATCTCGATTTCGAAACACGGTGAACTTGAGGGTGTTGGTTGGTCGGTGTGGTCGATAGGGTCACTAGTGACTTGTCGACGGTCTTTGCGATGATCGGAGTCGCTCCGATGTGGTGTACACGTGCACGTGGATTCTGATATGTCTGGGTTGTAGTATTGAATGGAGGAAGGAGAAGAAGAAGAAGGCTCGGGTTCGTCTTGAAGAATTTGTGAAAATACTCAGGGGAGATGGTGCTTGGCTTCGGGGAGGAACTCGCGTTCGCGAGTGTGCTTCCTGTTGCCTAGTTTGAACAATTAAAGTTAAACAAAAGAAGAAGAAAAAAGAGTTTTAAAATAGGCTCGGGTTTGCTTAAGTTGTTACCAGATTTCAAATTTTAAACAAGCTTTAAAATAAGATTTTAAGAAATATAAATTATGTTTTCAAAGGTAAAATAGGCAAGTTTTATGGATTTAGATTTTAAAAGTTTAATTGTTTTAAAACTTGTTTGGTTTATATAATTTGGTATTAAGTTAATTATCCTATTAAATTTTGATTGTTTTCAAATACAATTAAATGAAATTATTTGATGTATTAAAGAATGGATAATTAAGATTAATTGTCAAGGGATTAATACTTGATTACTTAAAGGCTTATTTAGTGTGATCAATTAAGTGATCAATTATGGGATAAATTAAAGATTACTTGAGGTGATTAATTTATAGTAATTAATGGTTAAAATTGATCGAGTGGTTAGGGATGATCACTTATTGGAATTTTATTAAAGTAAATGGTAATTATTCAATTAAGGGTAATTTATTAATTAAAGATAATTAATTAAATGATGAATTAAATAATTAAAGGTTAATTATTTAATAATTAAGGGTTGATAATAATAATTAAAGGTTAATTAATTTATTATTAATGGTTAATTAATAAACTATTAAAGAATAATTAATCAAAATAATTTGTAATTTATTTATGTTAATTAACCAGGATTAGTAATTCCTAAGTAATTTATCTGATTTGAATTAATTAGACCATTAACTGATCTCACTTATGAATATTTGGATTCTATTGGATGATTTGATTGTTTGATATCCCGATTTGTGATGCTTTGTGATACATCCTGATTTATGTTGTGATCTGAAATTTACTTATCCGTGATATATATCTATGATCTGTGAATGGACGATAAGCGTTATAGTTTATATCGCTTATCAACTATATTTTTGTATTCTGATCTGTGATGATTGTATGATGTTGCACTATTGTGTTGAACCCCTGGACCACACTTATACACACACCAATATGGATTTCACGAGGAAATCGATTAAGTCACAGATTTTTGAAATAGTTTTAAATTTGAATATTTGAATTCAAATGTTTTGGAAATGGATTGGGTTTAAAGTGAAAAGCTTTTGAAATGGAATTTCATAGATGAAATTTATTTTGAATAACTCGATAAAATATGAAGTTGAATAATTTTATTTGAACTTAAATTCAAGATTTGAAATTGAATTCTATGATTTAAAACTAGGGATTAAAAATGTTATACCAGTTATATATGGGTTAAACTATTTTAAAAGTATTGACTTGGGATGTGAATAGAATTCAAGGGCTTTAACTCGTGTAAATATAATTGGATTTTTCTGAAACGAAAACTGTTTGTTTTCAAATAATAAAAGCTTTCACATGAGAAATGAACGTTCAATTTGTGTTAAAAAGAATTTCAAGTTTGAAAATGAAGAAAATTTCCAAGTTATGAAAACGATTTAAAAGCTATAAGTTGAATCTTTGATTTAAAGATTCAACAAGTTAATCGAATTTTGAAAGCTATGAGTTAAATCTTTGATTTAAAGATTTAATGAGTTAATCCAATTGGAATGGAAATTGTTTTCAAGTCTATAAATTGATCTTTATGAAATAAATCTTTTTTGTAATATAAAGATTTGAAATGGTAATTGGTTTAAACCATTTGAAAAAAAGTTTTGGGTTTTAAGTTGTGACTTAATTGAAATCCCAATATCCATATGTTTTTGAAATACTGCGCTCACTATTCGGTTTAGCCGGGAGAGGACCTTTGTGTCATATATCCCATTCCGAATATGTGATATGTCGTTATGGATAGCATTTGAAGACCGGTGTTGAAGACCGGATATTTTTGAAAGCGAAAGGACAACTCGTCGAATGTCTTTGCATCGACTGGTCCCCGGTATAAAGACTCCATATGTGATGGGAAGTCCGAACGTGATTAGTGAATAGCCGGATTGCAAGGACTTCTTTGTAAGTGCCTTCGGTTCTGTTCGATCCCGGAACAGACTTGTATGGATAGTATGTCTGACATTACAAATTGAGATATAAAGCTGATTGCTTTCGAATATATTTCTGTTGGTGGCGGAGAATTTATTCTCTTAGCTTAACACCCTTCTCTGAGACGTATGAGCTCACAGGTTATGTAGTTGAAGGTTATCAGCAATATATTCCCAATTTGGTAATGTGACATGCTAAGTGTTGCTGTGAAATGATCATTGTTTGATCATTTGTGATATGATCATTTGTTTGATCACTTATCTTTGTGATCATTTCTATGATCATTTGTTGACCAAAGCACAGCTTTTGTATAAAGCGTGGCTTTGTGGACGAGACTTCGTCGAGCCTCACACCCCGGAATGGTCAAAACAGGAAAGATGCAACAAGGTTATGAGGGGTAGCTCCCTTTAGGGTATGTGCATTTTCTTCTGGAAAAGGGTGGTATCATGGTATGGAGCCCAGATACTTACTCATGTTGAAACACTTTATTTATCATTGTGTGATGTTGGTTAGAGAGCTCTCGGATAAAGGTCCCAAAGGACCGAGGGATGGCATACTCGTGTCAGTAGTTACCCAGTTAGGGGTAACCCGGCCTTGTGTTGGCAGAGATCCGGTTAGGTTCTCGGGGACGTCCTTCCAGAGGCGTTCTCATGTGGCAATGGGAAGTTCCTTGGCCTGACCATTTGTTGGAAATCCAAAGAAACAATACGAGACTTGTACGGTTTTAGTTGTAGAACCTGCCATGGAATGTGGCGGTAACCTGCTATTGAACATGGTAGCTATAGTAGGCATACGATAATGGTCGTATGTTGGCTAAGATTTTTATCTTTACTTTTGAAACGATTTTTACTACACTATGCACTAGTAATAATATCAAATGTTTCTTTTTAATGCGTATCAAGCATCTTTGACTATCATAAGGAGAAATCTCCTCCGATTCTGCGTTTGCATTGTGTGTGTGTGTGCGGGAGGCCTTATGGTAGTCTCATTTTTAAAAAGTATTGCGAATTGGCTTTGAAAATCTTTTGTTGAATGTTTTAAAAGATAAACTGTTTTTGTTGCTCACACCAGTCCCACGACTGATCCGGAGTTTATTGTTTCTTTCCTAAACTCGGGGTGCTCATTATTTTCTACACGAGCAGTCTAGAGTTGGGTTTTTCAGATAGTCAGATTAGTAGGTTATCTGGAGCTAGTTCAATCTTTGGATATGGACTATACTTGCTTATCTATGTGCATCGTTATTGGGAGTTCGAGCTATTGTTGGATTGTGTAACGCCCCGAAAATTTTCGACTTTCGAAAATTCAACATCGACACTCACTTTATCGACTGCCGAGAAATCGAAGGCCAAAAACCCGAAATGTTATGGTTTAAGAAAAAGAATTTAAGAAAAGAAAAAGAAAACGATAGAAAATTTAGATAGGGAAAAGAAAATAGAAATTAGAGAGAATAGAAAACAGAAAAGAAGATAGAACATTTTAAAATAGAAGAAAAAGAGAATAGAGAACATAGAAGGGGAAAGAAAAATAGAACATAATTTTAAAATAGAACGGAACAGAAAGAAAACAGAACAACATCAGAATCTCACAATTCGCAGCGGAACAACATATAATAATAAATGAATAATCTTTAAACAAAGAACTATATCAGTTATTACATTTTATACATTTCATTTCATCATATCATCAGAGTATACAACAACAACAAACAGTGCAGCGGAAAAAGAAATACTATATAAGTAATATGCCATGCCATCCAGCTTGCCTCCAGCAAATCCAGAATATCCAGAATATCCTGATAAACCTAACTCTTAACTGCCCGTGTGGAAATTGGTGGGCACCCAGAGTTTAGGAAGGAAAACAATAAACTCCAAGTCAGTCATGTGACTGGTGTGAGAACTCAAAACAGTTCATTTATCTTTAAAATCAAAATAGAGGAATATTTTTAAAGTCAATTCGCAATGCTTTTTAAAAATGAGACTACCATAAGGCCTCCCGCACACACACACATGCAAACGCAGAATCGGAGGAGATTTCTCCTTATGATAGTCAAAGATGCTTGATACGCATTTAAAATAACATTTGATATTATTATTAGTGTATAGTGTAGGAAAAAATTCATTTCGAAAGTAGAATATAAATCTTAGCCAACATAGACATTTCGAACTATGTCTACTATAGCTACCATCCAAACAGTGGTGACCACCATAAGTGAATGGCAGGTTCTACAACTAATACCGTACAAAGTTTCGTATTGGGAATTGGATTTCCAACGAATGATCAGGCCAAGGAACTTCCCATTGCCACATGAGAATGCCTCTGGATGAACATCCCCGAGAACCAAACCGGATCTCTGCCAACATAAGGCCGGGTTACCCCTAACTGAGTAACAACTGACCGAATATGCCATCCCCCGGTCCTTTGGGACCTTTTCAACCGAGCGCTCGCAATCAATTCACACAATCATAACAAAGTGTTTTCAACATGAGTAAGTATCTGGGCTCCATACCATGATACCACCCTTTTCCAGAAGGAAATGCACACATCCTAAAGGGCGCTACCCCTCATAACCTTGCCGCATCTTTCCTGTTTTGACCATTCACGGGGTGTGAGGCTCGACGAAGTCACGTCCACAAAAACATACTTTATACAAAAGCCATGCTTTGGGTCAACAAATGATCAACACAATGATCACAAGGATAGACGATCAAATAAACGATCCTATCACAAATAATCAACACAATGATCATTTCAGCATCACTCAGCATATCACATTACCAAATTGGGAATATATCGCTGATAACATTCAACTACATAACCTCTGAGCTCGTACGTCTCAGAGAAGGGTGTTAAGCTAAAAGAATAAATTCTCCGCCACCAACGGAAATATATTTAAATGAAATCGGCTTTATATCTCAACTTGTAATGTCAGACATACAATCCATACAAGTCTGTTCCGGGCTCGAACAGAACCGAAGGCACTTACAAAGAAGTCCTTGCAATCCGGATATTCACAATCCTGATCGGATTCACCATCACATATGGAGAACTCAATACCGTAGCTACTCGGTGCAGAGTCAATCGACAGGTCATCCTATCGCTTTCGCAAATACCGGGTCTTCAACACCGATCTTCAATGCAATTCACAACGACTATCACATGTTCGGAATGGGTTATACGACCCCATGGTCCTTTCCCGGTTAACCCGAATAGTGAGCGCTTATTCAAAAATAAGTGTGGCATTCAAATTCAAACAAAATCACGTCAAATACCCATTCAAAGGGAAATATTGATAGTCGCTTATTGAACTATCAATTGATATGCATACATCACCAGTTTCCAAATAATTTTCCAAATTATTTATTTTCCAAAATATCTTTACAAGATATATAATTTTCACACTTCAAAAATAAATCAATATTTATTTCTAAACAACTTCCCTTTTCATTCATAAATTCCATATTGAATTTATAATCCAAAATATCTATGAATATTCGATTTCGATTATTCATTTCAATTTATCTTCAAAAAGATAAATTCTTAAGATATTCACTTTATATTGGAAAACATTTCCCTACTTACTTATTCATAAGTAATTCACAAATTTTATTTATTTTCAACACTTGGAAAATATTCAATATACTTCAATCGAAATTAAGTATATATTTCATTCTATTAAGGAAATCATTCTCTTAAACATATTTATTTGGGCCAAAACGAATGTTACGTAGAACATCGTTACGACAACCCAAAATCACTAGTATAGGGATTCGAAATTAAAATAGATATATAAATCCCAATACTATGCAAAACATTTCCTTTCGGAAATCATTTACTATAACAACAGTGTTATAGTCCATTATTTCCTTCTATTTCTCGAAAACGTCTATTTCAACAATTAACGTTGAAATCTATGGTTTCGAATCTCAACACAATTAAAACTTCGTTAGATCGTTTTAATTCTATTTCAATATCACATTCAAAACAATTTCTTTAACATCTTATTCACTATTCAAAAACGTGAATATACTACGTTAACAATTTCATCCTTTTATTCATTTTAATTCAAAGGATTATTCACAGTCAAAAATGTGAATATAACTCCATTAATAAGTTTCAACAATTTACTTATCAAAATAAGTCGTTTGTGAATTTATAAAACAACGTTTATGAATTCTATTTCTATTTATTTTTTAACATCTCCTTTTATAAATTCCTTTATCAACCTATTCACTTTATAACTCAATTATAAACCAAAGATTCATATTATAAGTTAAATGCTTATAATTTATTCGTTCACAAAAATCGTTCCTTTGAACTTCATAATTATAAATCTTATAACTTATAAGATTCAATTATTCATCCAAATATATTCCTTTAATGACTTTATAAATTTTATAAACCTACTGTTTATAAAATTCCATTTATAATCTCACCGTTTATAATTCTATAAACTTCATTCAATTATGAAATTCATTTTCACTTCATTCAAACACTTATAAAAACTCGTTTTATAATGTCAATATTTCAATTTATAAATATCCATTTATAAATCTCTTAATATAATTCAATTTACATTATTCTTTTAAAACTTCTTTAATCTCCTTTATTATTTCACCATTTTGATTTATAAAATAATTAAATTTTATAAATCCTATATTTAAACTTTTCACAATAATTCTAAAATATCTCGATTAAACTATTTTATAAACTCAATAGCATCATATTCTCAAAAATCAGTTTTTTAACTATACTTCTCAAAAATCATAATTTTTATAACATTAAAAATTATAACGTTTATTTATTTTAAATGGATCAATTCCAAAATTATTTTATAAAACGTATACTTTCTAAAATCACTTTAAAATCATTTTAAAATCCCAAAATCTGGGTCCAATGATGCTACACACCAAATAGTCAATCACGACTACAACGATATCATATATCAATATGATAATCCATCAAATATCAAAATATCTGAAATCAAATAAATACTGTTGAGGAATCCAGTTGGATCCCTCCAACCTGTTTTCCTACATCCAAAAACATTAGCACAATACCAATTCCGCTCCAGTACGGAATTATCGCGGTATATGTTCTTATTAAATATTATCCGCTTAATAACGGCGTAATAGGGTCTCATCCGCTAAACAAAAAATGCGGAAAATCAATAACTCCAATATATACATATGCCAATATATATATATTGCTATTATATATAATACCAATTTCACTGTTTATGAAATATTCGCGGTATATGTTTTTAATAAATAACATCCGCTTACTAACGGCGTATAATGTCTATTTTAACAATCAATAGATATCAATCAACATTCAAACATGCATTCAAATATTTTAAATCTAACTATTTAAAATAAAATCGAAACTGATTCGATTGAGTGAGAAGTTCTCACCTTGATTTTAATTTCCGTTTTAGCGATTTATTTCGAATAAAATTAAACGGACGTTTAATTTTACCCAAAATTCTCACTAACTCCAAACGACTCCAAACCAACTCCATCGCGTAGTGCTCGTCCATACGATTCCAACGCAACTGGTTTCGCGCGTTTTCGACCTCGTATGAAAAAGTTATGAATTTTACAAGTTTGTACACGATTTATATAAACTTTTACAACATTTATTTAAATTTCTTTTACACACCCCCATCATCACCCTTCATTCCCAATCCAACGGCTCCCCCCTTTCTTCCTCATCATCACGCAATACCCTACAGGCCACTCACGTACAAACTAACCCACCTCTTCAATACTAGGGTTTAATATTTCAACCTCATTTCTCGACGAAATCACATCAAACCACCTGCAAATCGAAGCTCTTCGCGAGAGCTACCTCCACCATCAACATCATGAAGCTCGGCCCTATGATTGGTCTTGAATTGCGTGCGCAGCCCATGACTGTCGGCCCCCACTTGCCCCCTCCACGTCGCTCCAAACACGATCATCACCGTATGGATTGAAAGCTCTCGTCGAGCTCTACGACTTTCGTGTTGAACACTTTGGCTAATTCTTGCTGGATCGAGAGTGATTGAGGGAGGAAGTGGAGATGATTTCTGGCCGTTCATATTGCAACTGGCGGCTAGGGCAACAAATTAGGGTTTTGTTTATTTTTTATCAAATTTATGAAGGCTCATGTCTATTTATAAAGAAAAATCGAACACTATTCATCCGGAAATTCCGAACTCCGATTTACGCACCGTAACCAGCGTTTCTAGGGTTTACCCCGCGTTTCGGACACAATGGAACAGGTTTCGGAAGCTAATTCGGAAGTATGTGCGAGTTATGGCTGCAAACGCTCAATTTAAATTAAACCGATTTAAATCGATTTCTAGGCGTTTTAATTCGTACCGGACAAACGGTAAATCCAGTTGACTTGAAATTTGAAACCTTACAATAATATCACATTACGGATCCGATGAAACTGGTTTCGTCGAAATCCGAGACAGATTGAAAAATGGCTATTTTCACTCGTCAAATTAAAATTAAAAATAAATCGATGCGTTTCGAGCTGCCACGATCAAAAGATAACTCCAAATGACACGAAAATTGAAATCCGGTAATAACTAACTATTATGGATCCAATGGAACTGGTTTCGTTCAATTCTGAGACTGTTCAAAAATTGGCTATTTTACAGTCGATAATTAAATATTAAAATATTCAATTTTCACAAATAAACTTTTATTTCGATTTTAAAAGTTCTAAAATATCATTCTAACTCCAACATGATAAAATAAAATTTTACAAATCATTTTCAATCATATTTAACCCAATTTTCAATTATTTCCATAATTTAACATATTAAATTATCGATTTAATTATCCAATTAAATCCAATAAATCGAAATAAAATTTATTCGACTTATAAATTCACTCATTAATATTTAAAATAAATTAAATATTCAAATTTTAATTAATTAAAATTCTGGGTCGTTACAATCTTCCCCCCTTAAAAGAATTTCGTCCTCGAAATTACAAGTAAGAAAAGTTATAGAATTTATTAATTTTCCCAAAAATTCATAATTAAACTTCTTACGATAACTTTACTAAGTTTTCAAATCATACTTAGTTATCCTTTCAAAACAACTACTATATCATTTAACTTTCAATTCAAAAATCAAAGTTAAAGTTTTCAAAATTTTCCAAATTTTCTCAAATTTTTCTAACGCCTTAAATTTTCGGAAAAATTCGCCATAGTCTCCTTTGCGCGGCTCGATCCGAAAAAAAATGACAGTATATATATATCACAAATATACATCTCATAAAGTAATGAGGCATCCCGAAGGGAAAAAATGTAAAAGTACGGTATGTAATCCGAGATATGTACCTTATATTTTATTAGCAAGTATATACGGCTAATATAGCACGAAAGCGAGCTCCAAATGCGAAGCAAACGCGATCCGCACCTACTAAACACTCAACAAACAATCATGAGAACATGCACATATGCAAATAGTCTCAATATACAACATATAGCAACATAATAACTATATATGCTAACATAGCAAATGCAACTAAGCAACAAATGCAATATATATTCAACCATCAACCAACTAACATCCATAACCAATAAATATTCATTCATATTCTCATTAATATTCAATGAAATGGTTTTCAATTTAATCACATTTGATTCATTCACAATGGATGTTTTTACTAACATTCATTTTCAATTAGTTTATGTTCACTAATTCATATTCAAGTTGGTTCACTTCCAAATCAAATTCACTTCTATTTAAGATTTACTTAACTTCCAATCGAATTTCAATTACTTTAGCTTCCAATTTTCATTAACACTTAATGAATTATATACAATCAACTAACAATCATATAACAACCAATGTATATTAATTACAACCAAATTACTTTGCTTTCAATTGGCTTAATTAAATTGATTTTCATTCAACTTTCAATTCTAAAGTAAATTTCCATTTTAACTTTAAATTCATTTTTATTTACAACTCATATTCATAAATATATCCATATAGTTTCACTTCTTATATATATAAGTTTATTTCTCAATTGTAAATCACTTTAATTATAATTCAATCCTTATAATTCTTTTCTTATACACTTATTCTTTTATTTAGATTATTCAAACAACTTAACAATCAACTTATATACACTTTAATAATTCTGAAAAATTATTCCTTTATATATAAAATATAATCAAGGCAAAATTATTTCATTTACCCAATTTAAAACAATACTGTGTCGAATTGTTCTATTCAAGCGTTTAGAAACCCCTTCGGCATAGTCTTGCGGACCACGCTGACGAAAGTTCATATGCCACTCAATAAACCAATCATCACAATATAAAACAATTTTATATATTCACTAACAAATACGCTCTCATAGCTATTATTACACTCAAACTTAATCTAGAGCACTACTGACTCTATCTCTAATGAGTGATACCCAACAGAACCATGGTTGTCGCTTAACCATAAGCTCCGATACCAGATGTAACGCCCCGAAAATTTTCGACTTTCGAAAATTCAACATCGACACTCACTTTATCGACTGCCGAGAAATCGAAGGCCAAAAACCCGAAATGTTATGGTTTAAGAAAAAGAATTTAAGAAAAGAAAAAGATAGAAAATTTAGATAGGGAAAAGAAAATAGAAATTAGAGAGAATAGAAAACAGAAAAGAAGATAGAACATTTTAAAATAGAAGAAAAAGAGAATAGAGAACATAGAAGGGGAAAGAAAAATAGAACATAATTTTAAAATAGAACGGAACAGAAAGAAAACAGAACAACATCAGAATCTCACAATTCGCAGCGGAACAACATATAATAATAAATGAATAATCTTTAAACAAAGAACTATATCAGTTATTACATTTTATACATTTCATTTCATCATATCATCAGAGTATACAACAACAACAAACAGTGCAGCGGAAAAAGAAATACTATATAAGTAATATGCCATGCCATCCAGCTTGCCTCCAGCAAATCCAGAATATCCAGAATATCCTGATAAACCTAACTCTTAACTGCCCGTGTGGAAATTGGTGGGAACCCAGAGTTTAGGAAGGAAAACAATAAACTCCAAGTCAGTCATGTGACTGGTGTGAGAACTCAAAACAGTTTATTTATCTTTAAAATCAAAATAGAGGAATATTTTTAAAGTCAATTCGCAATGCTTTTTAAAAATGAGACTACCATAAGGCCTCCTGCACACACACACATGCAAACGCAGAATCGAAGGAGATTTCTCCTTATGATAGTCAAAGATGCTTGATACGCATTTAAAATAACATTTGATATTATTATTAGTGTATAGTGTAGGAAAAAATTCATTTCGAAAGTAGAATATAAATCTTAGCCAACATAGACATTTCGAACTATGTCTACTATAGCTACCATCCAAACAGTGGTGACCACCATAAGTGAATGGCAGGTTCTACAACTAATACCGTACAAAGTTTCGTATTGGGAATTGGATTTCCAACGAATGATCAGGCCAAGGAAATTCCCATTGCCACATGAGAATGCCTCTGGATGGACATCCCCGAGAACCAAACCGGATCTCTGCCAACACAAGGCCGGGTTACCCCTAACTGAGTAACAACTGACCGAATATGCCATCCCCCGGTCCTTTGGGACCTTTTCAACCGAGCGCTCGCAATCAATTCACACAATCATAACAAAGTGTTTTCAACATGAGTAAGTATCTGGGCTCCATACCATGATACCACCCTTTTCCAGAAGGAAATGCACACATCCTAAAGGGCGCTACCCCTCATAACCTTGCCGCATCTTTCCTGTTTTGACCATTCACGGTGTGTGAGGCTCGACGAAGTCACGTCCACAAAAACATACTTTATACAAAAGCCATGCTTTGGGTCAACAAATGATCAACACAATGATCACAAGGATAGACGATCAAATAAACGATCCTATCACAAATAATCAACACAATGATCATTTCAGCATCACTCAGCATATCACATTACCAAATTGGGAATATATCGCTGATAACATTCAACTACATAACCTCTGAGCTCGTACGTCTCAGAGAAGGGTGTTAAGCTAAAAGAATAAATTCTCCGCCACCAAAGGAAATATATTTGAATGAAATCGGCTTTATATCTCAACTTGTAATGTCAGACATACAATCCATACAAGTCTGTTCCGGGCTCGAACAGAACCGAAGGCACTTACAAAGAAGTCCTTGCAATCCGGATATTCACAATCCTGATCGGATTCACCATCACATATGGAGAACTCAATACCGTAGCTACTCGGTGCAGAGTCAATCGACAGGTCATCCTATCGCTTTCGCAAATACCGGGTCTTCAACACCGATCTTCAATGCAATTCACAACGACGTATCACATGTTCGAAATGGGTTATACGACCCCATGGTCCTTTCCCGGTTAACCCGAATAGTGAGCGCTTATTCAAAAATAAGTGTGGCATTCAAATTCAAACAAAATCACGTCAAATACCCATTCAAAGGGAAATATTGATACTCGGTTATTGAACTATCAATTGATATGCATACATCACCAGTTTCCAAATAATTTTCTAAATTATTTATTTTCCAAAATATCTTTACAAGATATATAATTTTCACACTTCAAAAATAAATCAATATTTATTTCTAAACAACTTCCCTTTTCATTCATAAATTCCATATTGAATTTATAATCCAAAATATCTATGAATATTCGATTTCGATTATTCATTTCAATTTATCTTCAAAAAGATAAATTCTTAAGATATTCATTTTATATTGGAAAACATTTCCCTACTTACTTATTCATAAGTAATTCACAAATTTTATTTATTTTCAACACTTGGAAAATATTCAATATACTTCAATCGAAATTAAGTATATATTTCATTCTATAAAGGAAATCATTCTCTTAAACATATTTATTTGGGCCAAAACGAATGTTACGTAAAACATCGTTACGACAACCCAAAATCACTAGTATAGGGATTCGAAATTAAAATAGATATATAAATCCCAATACTATGCAAAACATTTCCTTTCGGAAATCATTTACCATAACAACAGTGTTATAGTCCATTATTTCCTTCTATTTCTCGAAAACGTCTATTTCAACAATTAACGTTGAAATCTATGGTTTCGAATCTCAACACAATTAAAACTTCGTTAGATCGTTTTAATTCTATTTCAATATCACATTCAAAACAATTTCTTTAACATCTTATTCACTATTCAAATACGTGAATATACTACGTTAACAATTTCATCCTTTTATTCATTTTAATTCAAAGGATTATTCACAGTCAAAAATGTGAATATAACTCCATTAATAAGTTTCAACAATTTACTTATCAAAATAAGTCGTTTGTGAATTTATAAAACAACGTTTATGAATTCTATTTCTATTTATTTTATAACATCTCCTTTTATAAATTCCTTTATCAACCTATTCACTTTATAACTCAATTATAAACCAAAGATTCATATTATAAGTTAAATGCTTATAATTTATTCGTTCACAAAAATCGTTCCTTTGAACTTCGTAATTATAAATCTTATAACTTATAAGATTCAATTATTCATCCAAATATATTCCTTTAATGACTTTATAAATTTTATAAACCTACTGTTTATAAAATTCCATTTATAATCTCACCGTTTATAATTCTATAAACTTCATTCAATTATGAAATTCATTTTCACTTCATTCAAACACTTATAAAAACTCGTTTTATAATGTCAATATTTCAATTTATAAATATCCATTTATAAATCTCTTAATATAATTCAATTTATATTATTCTTTTAAAACTTCTTTAATCTCCTTTATTATTTCACCATTTTGATTTATAAAATAATTAAATTTTATAAATCCTATATTTAAACTTTTCACAATAATTCTAAAATATCTCGATTAAACTATTTTATAAACTCAATAACATCATATTCTCAAAAATCAGTTTTTTAACTATATTTCTCAAAAATCATAATTTTTATAACATTAAAAATTATAATGTTTATTTATTTAAAATGGATCAATTCCAAAATTATTTTATAAAACGTATACTTTCTAAAATCACTTTAAAATCATTTTAAAATCCCAAAATCTGGGTCCAATGATGCTACACACCAAATAGTCAATCACGACTACAACGATATCATATATCAATATGATAATCCATCAAATATCAAAATATCTGAAATCAAATAAATACTGTTGAGGAATCCAGTTGGATCCCTCCAACCTGTTTTCCTGCATCCAAAAGCATTAGCACAATACCAATTCTGCTCCAGTACGGAATTATCGCGGTATATGTTCTTATTAAATATTATCCGCTTAATAACGGCGTAATAGGGTCTCATCCGCTAAACAAAAAATGCGGGAAATCAATAACTCCAATATATACGTATGCCAATATATATATATTGCATTATATATAATACCAATTTCACTGTTTATGAAATATTCGCGGTATATGTTTTTAATAAATAACATCCGCTTACTAACGGCGTATAATGTCTATTTTAACAATCAATAGATATCAATCAACATTCAAACATGCATTCAAATATTTTAAATCTAACTATTTAAAATAAAATCGAAACTGATTCGATTGAGTGAGAAGTTCTCACCTTGATTTTAATTTCCGTTTTAGCGATTTATTTCGAATAAAATTAAACGGACGTTTAATTTTACCCAAAATTCTCACTAACTCCAAACGACTCCAAACCAACTCCATCACGTAGTGCTCGTCCATACGATTCCAACGCAACTGGTTTCGCGCGTTTTCGACCTCGTATGAAAAAGTTATGAATTTTACAAGTTTGTACACGATTTATATAAACTTTTACAACATTTATTTAAATTTCTTTTACATACCCCCATCATCACCCTTCATTCCCAATCCAACGGCTCCCCCCTTTCTTCCTCATCATCACGCAATACCCTACAGGCCACTCACGTACAAACTAACCCACCTCTTCAATACTAGGGTTTAATATTTCAACCTCATTTCTCGACGAAATCACATCAAACCACCTGCAAATCGAAGCTCTTCGCGAGAGCTACCTCCACCATCAACATCATGAAGCTCGGCCCTATGATTGGTCTTGAATTGCGTGCGCAGCCCATGACTGTCGGCCCCCACTTGCCCCCTCCATGTCGCTCCAAACACGATCATCACCGTATGGATTGAAAGCTCTCGTCGAGCTCTACGACTTTCGTGTTGAACACTTTGGCTAATTCTTGCTGGATCGAGAGTGATTGAGGGAGGAAGTGGAGATGATTTTTGGCCGTTCATATTGCAACTGGCGGCTAGGGCAACAAATTAGGGTTTTGTTTATTTTTTTATCAAATTTATGAAGGCTCATGTCTATTTATAAAGAAAAATCGAACACTATTCATCCGGAAATTCCGAACTCCGATTTACGCGCCGTAACCAGCGTTTCTAGGGTTTACCCCGCGTTCCGGACACAATGGAACAGGTTTCGGAAGCTAATTCGGAAGTATGTGCGAGTTATGGCTGCAAACGCTCAATTTAAATTAAACCGATTTAAATCGATTTCTAAGCGTTTTAATTCGTACCGGACAAACGGTAAATCCAATTGACTTGAAATTTGAAACCTTACAATAATATCACATTACGGATCCGATGAAACTGGTTTTGTTGAAATCCGAGACAGTTTGAAAAATGGCTATTTTCACTCGTCAAATTAAAATTAAAAATAAATCGATGCGTTTCGAGCTGCCACGATCAAACGATAACTCCGATTGAAACGAAAATTGAAATCCGATAATAACTAACTATTACGGATCCAATGGAACTGGTTTCGTTCAATTCTGAGACTGTTCAAAAATTGGCTATTTTACAGTCGATAATTAAATATTAAAATATTCAATTTTCACAAATAAACTTTTAATTCGATTTTAAAAGTTCTAAAATATCGTTCTAACTCCAACATGATAAAATAAAATTTTACAAATCATTTTCAATCATATTTAACCCAATTTTCAATTATTTCCATAATTTAACATATTAAATTATCGATTTAATTATCCAATTAAATCCAATAAATCGAAATAAAATTTATTCGACTTATAAATTCACTCATTAATATTTAAAATAAATTAAATATTCAAATTTTAATTAATAAAAATTCTGGGTCGTTACAGATTGGTTCTTGGAAATGGAGTTGCAGTTCTCGGAGTTCTCTTTTGAAGACTATCTTAGTGTTATATTGTTCCGCTGCTAGATGTCATCTATTTTCTTTTCCGCCGCTATTTATTGTATCATATCTCTGATGTATATTGATATCTATTGGATCATCTGTTGTATCAGATATTGTATCAAAGCTGTATATCAATGTATTATTCTTTTATTCCGCTGTGTTGTTTACTTAATATTGTTATAAGCTCCGGCGAATCGGATTTGAACGGTCGAATCTACGGCATTCGAGTACGATGTAAAGTATGGATGTCGATTTTCGAGCGGGCAAAATTCGAGTCGTCACAGTGTAAAACGCTGTATTTTATCCAATTTTAAAAGTATAAATAAGAATTTGGCAAAACGAAAAGCAGAACAGATATCAGAATTATATCCAGCTTTAAATAAAAAGATTAGAATTTAAAATTTAAGATTTTCAAATAAAAGTAAAAGTTTGACCAAAATATAAAATTTTTAGAAATTGTTTATTTTATCCTATTTGGAAGATAAATTACAAACACATCCAAAATTACACTGAAAAATTCCAAAAATTCAAATGTTAATGATTAAAAATCAAAGTTTTCAAATAAATTAAATTTAAAAATATTTACAAAATTTGGGTTGTTGTAGGTAACTTTGATATACTATATTAAAAAAATTCTTAACATTAAAGACAATAATAATGCATAGAATTTAGCCCAATAACAGTTATAAAGTTTGATAGTTATGAATTGATGAATTCTACAGCCATACCGAAGCAATAGTTGGCAATACATTAACATTCAGGAGATGTAATCACTTTAAAATTAAAAGCAATATGCATAAGGATAAATCAAAAAAGTGTAAAGTGATTTGGAAGATAAATAACTTGAATTTCTATTTGCAACCCAAAATATTATAGAGTAATTAGTAATATAAGCAAAGATCCAACCTTCAACATGTCTTTTGCATGAACGGAGTATTGATTTTCTACATGTTCTTTTTATTCAATTCTCAAGTCTCCGTTACAGATCCTCTCTCTAGCCTTTGGCGGTGTAATCCTTTTCAGATTTGGAAGAAAGTAATGGAAAAAGTAATTATCACTGCAAAACGAAATAAAACAAAACGATTTAAATGTAGAAATAGAAGATTAAGAGATTACCGGGGAGATCTAACAAGCGAAGAAGCAAAGTCCGTGCCATAAGAGGATGCTGGATTCCTACATTTGAAGGGAAAAATAAAAATAGGAACGTTGAGGGCTGATTTGAAGAAGAGGTTTGAGAAAGTGGTATAAGAGAAATAAAGGAAGAGAAGTGGACCACCATGTAACTATCTAACTGATCTGTTTATAGACAGAGTTAATGGTATTGTCACTTACGAATAACGTGTCAATTAATTGACCACTGATATCTATTATATTTTTAAATCTTGACCGTTCTTTATGCTTTGTTTATCTATTCCAGTAAGTTCGATCTATTTTATTATATAGTATAGATTATAGGTGAAGAGAAGATAAATATTTCGGCATAAGCATATAAAAGTTCAAAACCTGCAGCTCAAGTCTTATCTACAAATATGCAATAGAAAAGTCACAATAGGGCTTAAAAGATATGAAAATCTACCTACTGAAACATCAACAAATGCTAACTCTACTGGAAATAAAATAAAAACTAACTGCACCTCTATCAACATGTCATTGAAACCACCTCTCTTTCTTTCGCATAGTGTAGGTTAATGATGTCTTAAACTATACAAATTGAAACGTTACGGATAAATCATGAAGGATTGTAATAATAATAATAGGTATGATAGTATCTATAAAATAGAGCTCAGTATGACAACTTGCATCTAAAAATGATTACTACAATTCAAGAAACAATTGATAGATTTCATGATCAAACATATTTGTATGTTTAATTTACATGTTGTGACATGACTTCTTTTAGAAAGAAGATGGCAACGAAGTGATTATGTTAATTTGGTACTTGTAATTTAATGCTTATATATTATAGAAAGTTCAATTTGTAACCATATAGTTTGAATGGACAAAATTTTAATATAATTTAGTAAGGGATTACAGAAATATTGCTTCGAAATATGAATTCACCCAAAATTGTTGGAAAATAAATGTGTGTTTCCAAGAAATTGTAAATCTAGGTCACAATAAACTAGTTTATTGTAGAAAGAGAAGGGAAAAAACTGTACGTTTTTTAGGAATAGGAAATGTAAGATTACAAAGCAAAATGTGCATATGCTAGAATAATAAATTGAAATCGAGCATAAACTTAAAAGGAAACTAAAGCTTATCTCCATTAATTCTTCATCACTACATCAGTCGTTGATTATAATCTGGTAGACGTCTCTTTATTTCAATTTCAAAAAATTAGATTTAATTAAGCTGCATTGCATTAGTCATCTAAAATGCTTGTGGCTGATAATGAAAAATAAATCAATTTTGGCTATAAAATTTTGCATTAATAAAGGAATTGAAGCGGAAAAAAAAATTATATTTTTCCCAGTCACTTAAGTAACCATTAGCATTGAAGATTTTCCATGCTTGCGCATTAGAAAATTTGATGGCTAAGTGAGAATGGTAGTTGTTGACATTTTAAAGTATATAATGTATAGAAAGAATTTACACGGTAAATGAAATTCAGCCTTTCAAAATGTAAAAATAGTCAGAATGGAGGAAGTCATGGAGGCACTCTAGTAAGTTTATAGGTGGTTCATACTAAATTTTTAGTATATAACCTGACAAAACATAATTCCATGTATGGTGGCACTTTTTGTATAAGGTGGCCGATATAAGCATCTTAGCAATAGAACATGACAATGGTGGCTTTAAGGATTTCCAAAAACAATCCAACTCTTATTACTCGATAATATTACTTTTGCATGAAAAATTTATGACGCCCCACCCCGAGACCTACATTAACAACGAGCATTATAGAGTATTACTGTTTGTTAATGCAGAGAATAGGGATAGTTAGGAGCGACCATCCATAAGCTTCGCCTTAAACAAGCATTGGATATGTCGATTGGGTGCTCTAAATTTTTTTCCATTTATCTTTCTCAAGTGGATCGACATGCTCAATAAATGTTTGACACAAAACTACAATGGCTAATGGATCTATCGGAACAAAATATAACAACAACCAATACAATAGATCAAAGAACAACAGCCACATATGTAAATACATATAAAAAGATACATCATAGTGCACTACATAGTGATACGACAGTGGTGGTACATGGACCACGATAAGTACATATTAGAGTTTACAAAATGACCCGAGTATATAAAATACACGGGTCTATCTAGCTTAAACAAACTAATTAGTACAAGATAGATGAAGTATAGGGATAAACGATAACATTTCTTCTCAAAAGAGAAGAAGCAACATCTTACATATATATTAACTACCAAAATATCATAAGAGGGTTTCTCAAAAGAGGAAAGATCAATCGCAACATCAATTAGTCATAAATATTCGCCTCATATCATCGGCATCAACAACCAATATAATGGCGTCCATCAACAACATAACTCCTAAATAGAAAATCAAAAATCAAAAGTCTCAAATAAACACCAACGAATGGCAACCACAAATAACTCCTAAATAGGAAATCATAAACCTCAAAAATACACCAAAGGATGGCAACCACAATCAGGATGTATAGAACTCGGTAAGAGTTCAAAACTCCAAAATGTAATCACCATTTAATAAATTCCCAAGCGGCTCAAAATGCCATATATCGAAATGGCGAAAACATTTGGAAATCACAAATAAATCAGGAAATATCAAAAATGATGCACATGCTTTATAAAGTGGCTGAACTCCGCCAAGTGCTTTATCACAAATAATGCGCCTAATACAACCCGAAGGTCAAACATCTCGAAAGAAAAACAGTTAAAAGGCCCAAATGACCTGAAGGTCCAGTACTGGCAATCAACCCGAAGGTCCATAAATTGTGTATAACTTCAAACAAACAAGTCCGGAATTAACCAAAAAAGTAAACAAATGTGTCCCATACCACATGTTTTACTAAATCTTTCAAATCTCTTTCTCATATGCTCAAAGAGTGCAAAAACATGTATTTTATATAGAAAATACTTTGCATTGAGGAAACTAATTTTTAAAACAATTTTTGAAATCGTTTGGGAAACAAACCTTTGAAATTCTCTTTACTACAGAGAATATATATATATATATATATTTAATAGCTTTTTTAAAATAATTATAAATATTGTAAAATATTTATTTCGAAAGCTATTTTATCATAAAAATCCTTTCAAAATTGTTTTATAAAACACGTGCTTGAAAATAGCATAAATCACCGAAAACGCCGTAAAATCGGCATATGAAATCATCTCAAAAACATGCCAATCCGGAGTACGGATCAACCATAATGTTGGCTTACCGACTGATAGGTTTAAAAAAACACTCTAATATATTGCAAGAATTGATCGCTGGAATAAGTAGAAATAGGAAAAACAGTGCACATGAAATAAAAGAAATCGACCTGGAAAATTAAACAAACATGGATCAACCCTCCTCTTTCTCAGGTCGACCCATAGGTCGACCTATGCATTGTCTAGGTCAACCCCCAGTAGCTATGGGTTGACCTGAAGGTCGCCACTTCTACAGGCAAATTTTTCGTGTATCGTTTTCATTTTTGTGCAACGATTTCAAGCACTTCCAAGATGATTCCGGGTATGAAACTTAACATGCACATAAAACTACGCATAGATAACAATTTGGAGAAATTCTGGCATGAATTCATGAAAAGAATAACGACATATAAGCACAAAAAGGACTCTAGAACATTTACTTACTGTAACTTTCAAGCAACAAATTTTGTTTTACAGTAAGCAAAAATCAACAATTTCCAACATACAAACTTGTTTTAAGCTAGATTTGTGAGTTATATACTCACCTTAGCACATTTTTTGAGCAAACATGAGGAAGATGGAAGCTTTTGCCTTGATTTAGCTTTAAGAACCTGAAAGAAAGTGAATATATAGACATGCAGCAAAGAAAGAAATGTTACAGACAACCCATTTCTCAAAATCAGAAAATAGATAAGATAATTTGTGATTTTGGTATTGATTACCTGCTACCCATTTTAATTTGCTAATTTTGGTGCTGGATTTGAAAATTAAAAGAAGGCAGCCATTTTTCTTTCTCTGGTTTGTTTTAGGAAGAAGAAGCAAAATGAGAAAGAAGAAATGAACATACAGCCTCTTCTGATCATTCTAGAAATAGGTTTGGGCTTCAACCCATTACCCAATAGCCTAAAAGATAATACTTAATTAAATTTTAACTAAGTTATTCTATGTTATCACTTAATTCATCAACTTACACTTACATAATCTCAACTTTATAAAATGATTCTAACATAATTTATGTTTAACAAAATATTTTATCAATACATAAAAAATTATTTTAACCATTAAAATTTATTTTCCAATATTAAATTCTAATTTTATTTAAATACCTCAATTTACACTATTAATTACATAAAACAATATTTTTAACAACTAAATTACATAAAATTATTTCTCTTGTCTAATTAAATATAGCAAACCTTGTTCACATCAATTTTACATTCAAATATTATTTTTAAAACAAAATTCCACCTTTTTATTTACAATATTTACCATATTAAATTCTAATACTTCAATAAATTTAATAAAAATCAACATTCGGCAATAATTTCCAAAATTGTTGCATTTTATCAAATTAAAACCATATAATTCTCATTTTTACCCCAAGCTAACATAATAAAGTTTTAAAACTTTATTTTCAACATTTTATGTTTATTTACAACAAATAGTTTTGAATTAAATTCATTTACTTTATTTAATTCAATTTATTAAGCACCAAATCAACATAATTCCATTTTATTTTCCCAAAATCCACTATTTATTTAAAATAAAAAAAATTGACAAATTTTCCATCTCCAATTTATTTTATTCTTCCATTAGTAAATTATAACCACTGCTATAATTTGATTTCATAAGTAATCACCAAAACTAGGGCTGTTACAGACTCCCTCCTTACAAAAATTGCATTCTCGCAATTTATAGAGAAGGGTTGTACTCAACACGGTTTATTTCATTAATAAAAAAAATATAGCTTGAGTTTAAAATTCCGACCCCTCAATACAAGAAGATAGAAAACTAGGATAAGATCGCGCGATAAATTCTCTGGTTTCCCAAGTACAGTCACTGGAATTAGGACCATTGAATCTTCACGAGTAGTATATCCTTATTTTGAAGGCGTTTCACTTTCGAAGCAAGAACACGGACATGATGTGGCACAATCGATAAATCAGGTGAGATCTCAAGCTCTTGCAAACTAGGAGAATCAATAATATAATCTGAATCATGAAGGAACTTCCGAAGCCGAGAGATGTGAAACACGTCATGAATACCTGATAAATGAGCCAGAAGTGATACTCTATAAGCAACAGGGCCAATACGCTCACTAATAGGAAATGGTTCTATGAATCAAGGAGCCAATTTTCCGGTCCTACTGAAACGTATTACCCCCTTTAAGGGAGATACACGAATATAAACAAGATCACCAACAGAGAAATCAAGAGGCTTCCCATAGTTGTCCACGTTGGATTTTGAATGACTCTATGCCTCTTTCATCCTCTAATGAATAAGATCGATCTTTTCTGAAGCTTGACGAATAGAATCGGGGACTAAAATCAACTTCTCCCTGGATTCCAACCAACAAGAAGGTGATTGACATGGCCTTCCTTATAGGGCTTCAAAAGGAGCCATACCGATACTGGACTGAAAACTGTTGTTATAAAAGAACTCAACAAGCGGTAGGTGGTCTTCCCAACTACCACCAAAATCAAGAATGCATGCATGAAGTAGATCCTTAAGAATGTGATTCACCCGTTTAGTCTGTTCATCAGACTGTGGATGATAAGCTGTGCTGAAGTTAAGCTTTGTACCCAAAGTTTTCATAAGACTCTGCCGAAAATTACTAGTGAAAACTGAATCTCTATCATAAACAATCGATCTAGGAACACTGTGAAGTCTCACGATCTCTTTAATATATAACTTGGATAGATGAGAATCTATCCCTTTAGGATTAACAAGAATAAAATGTGACGATTTAGATAAGTGATCCACGATAACCCAAACACTGTTACGGTCCGATCTTAAATGAGGTAGGCCATCAATAAAGTCCATAGCGATTTGATCCCATTTCCACAACGGGACCTCAAGAGGTTGAAGAAGTCCACCGTGTCGCTGATGTTTGGCTTTAATGAGTTGACAAGTCACGCAATTACTTACATAAACATCATGCTTCATGCCTTCCCAATAATACAACAGTAGTGGTACATAGACCATAATATATACATCGAGTCAAAAAGAATAAGTACATATAAGACTTTACAAAACACTACAAGGCTAACAAAAGATGAGTAGCAGAAAATTCATAGCGGAAGCAGTTAAGCAGTTGTCTACAATAGGTTACTAATCAGAAATAAGTCGGTTTGACCCGAGTACATAAAATACACAGGTCAGTTTAGCTTAAACAAGCTGAATAGCACAAGATAGATGAAGTATAGGATAAACGATGACATTTCCTCTCAAAAGAGAAAAAGAAACATCTAACATATATATTAACTACCAAAATATCATAAGAGGGTTTCTTGAAAGAGGCCAGATCAATCGCCACGTCAGTTAGTCACAAATATTCGCCACATATCATTGGCATCAACAACCAATATAATGGCATCCATCAACACCATAACTCCTAAATAGGAAATCAAAAATCTTAAATAAACGCCAAAGAATAACAACCATAAATAACTCCTATATAGAAAGTCATAAATCTCAAAAATACGCCAAAGGATGGCAACCACAATGACAATGTGTGGAACTCGGTAAAGTGCTCAAAACTCCAAAATGTAATCACCATATAATAAATTTCCTAACGGCTCAAAAGGCCAATAATCTCGAAATGGCGAAAACATTTGGAAATCAAAAATAAATCATGAAATATCAAAAAAGATGCATGTGCTTAATAAAGTTGTAACAGCCTGAAATTTTACACTCTCGAAAATCGACATCTATATGATCACTATATAACATGCCGAATATTCAACTGCCAGAATTGCCAATTGTTAGGGTTGAAGAAGAAAAAGTAGAAGAAAAATACAGAAAACAACACAGAATCTCACAATCGCAGCTGAACAAAACATAATCTATAATAACAAATTTTAAATATAAGAACTATACTATTAATATACATACTATTATTAGAGTACAATAAACAAGAATTAATTTGGATAGTTTAATAACTTCTCCTTACATAGCGGAAATACAAATCAAGTACAAAAATACGTCTTGTCATCTAGTTCATCTTTTGAGGTCCAGAGCATCCTATCCTGAATCTGTAATACTCGGTCTAACCCTAGCATTATAATAAAATAATACCCGAGTCAGTCTGCAAAACCAGCATGAGAAAACACACCCAATTGAATTATTAAAGTTATCAAAACCCTTTGAAAAACAAAGATACCTCGTAAGACCGCGTCATGCATAAACACGACGGGTTTTTCCCTTACGATAACCAAAACATTTAATAGAAAATCCAGTGATATTATAATAGTGTCTAAGTACAAATACTTGTTCAAATAGCCGAAATTGTTACATTAATTAAATTTCAGCATACTAGGCTCTACAAACAAAACCGTAAAGGTTCGTATTAGAGAATGGATCTCATACAATGACTGGACGATTATGGTACCGCCCATCACAGTAAAGCTCTAGAAAAATGTACCGAGGACCTCGCCTGGATTCCTTGCTGCACAAGACCGGCACTCCTAACCTGGATAGAAAAATGTTAACATCCGCTGCTTTCTATTAATACTACTTGCCGTTAATATATACTAATACTCTATTCAAAACTAAAAATGTGTTAAAACCAAATGGAATACACCTGGAAAATACACCCAAAAAATAATGTATGCAACACTTATTAGTAATTCATTATGATTGCAAGAATGACATCCTAGAAAATAATATATGCAACAGTTATTAGTAATTCATTACATCTGAAACCAATGTCTTACAACTAATGGTAACATCACATGTGAAAAAAAGAAAGAAAATAAAATTTATTTCTCCCAACAAATATTTTCGGCTACAACAAATTTAATATGTAATTAATTTTATAGAACCATATACGTAATTAACTTAATTACTTTGCTAACCATGCTTAGATCCTAATCACGATTGCTCAAACCCAGGTCAATATCTTCTCCTTCTTGACGTCATTCCCACGTCGCTCCAACCACTGCCGCACTTTCTTCTTCAAAACACAAAAACTGATGAGTAAACAAAACGAATCAATCATAGGAACAAAAATAAAAATTGATTCGTATTACAGACCTTAGACCAAATCGAGTGCAACTTGAATCTTTTTGAACTGCATCGACAATCGACTATAGTCGTATTAGGGAAAGCGGTAGCTGTATTAGGAAAAATTAACGATTTAAACTATCGCTGGAAGAAGAAAATAGAAAAAAGATTGTGGGAATTAGGGCAAGGAATTGTGTACAGAGGAGCATATTATTTTGGGAATGGATGGAGGGTTTACGCAAGTGGTCACTGTAATAAAAAAAGAGACTTCACAATGGCTCCAGGGCATTACCAAAGTAAAACACTCTATAACCGTTCTTACTTAATTTACAATGGATCAAAACCATTGCTATTTAGCAACGACTAAATATTGTTTAGATTTTTCGCATGGGGAGGGGGTTACGAAACTGCCAATATGGTGTAGTGATACAAAAGCCTGAAGAGTGCAACATGGTATAGTTACATGAAAAGTAAAGAATTCTGTACATTGGGAGAAGAACTGGTACCTTTTAAGACCACCTTTCTACATTGCCTGGCCAAGAACCCATTAGATGATCGTAGAAGATTGACACTTGTCGAGGATGGGAAGAGGAAGATCGAAAGGGAAGGCCTGGTGGGTATATTCGGCCATTGAGGCGACACGATTCAGCAAGTAACTCTGGAATTTGGGGAAAAATGGATTTTATTTAGAATGAGCATAGTGGAAGGGGCGAATGATTGTTTCATATGAATAGGAAAAAAAATCAGGGAGATGGTTGTTCGAATGGGAAAAAATCAGGGAGATGAGAGAAGAGGCACCACAAAAGAAGAGAAGAATAAAGTAAAAATAAAATAATAATTGTTGAGCTGTGGAAAAACCCAAGGGGCTTCTACGCTCTTGAAATCTAACTCAGTAATAACAGTATAATATAGATTATAAAATAGCTTTATGAACTATTTATTTGATTATTATATCATTCTGCTATGAGATTTTGTATTTTGCTTTCCTTCTTTTCTCTTATTTTCTTATTAAACCCCATTGATAATTTTCCCTTTTTAATGGTTGAGTTGGACATGTTTGGTTTATTGTCGATTTAAACCGTCCAAAAGGGTGGGTCATCATGAATGGTGAAACTTGTGGTATTATGCAGATCATATGGTTCTGGTGAAGTTATACTATAGAAAAAAATAGAGTAAAAATGATAAATGGCCATACCTGGGCATGGGAGGTTAGTTACTAAAATATACATCTTCGTATATGCTTTTATGACATTGTCTATAGCTAAAGATAAATAAGTGGCCATAATTGATGAGAATTAAAAATTGATATATGCTCATTTCTGTTAGGCATGACTTGTATTTTCATGTTGGATTCACAATCCCACATCGCACGAAGTGTGGCTTATAACGTGGTATATATATATGAGATTGGTGGCATGTAACATTGTTAATTCCTTTTGTTACAAGTAAGTGTCGCCAAGGCCATATATGTGCTCGTTGTAAGACAATGAATGGATGTTCAATTAGGACGCTGACACATTATATGCTTTATTAGATGGTGCTATCACACAGAATGAAACGCATGTAGATGAAGATGTGTTGGAGTGCTGAAACTCAACATGGTATCAGAGTTGATTATTTAAGGGACCATTATATGATGCAAGTGTGACCTAAGCATGTTTCCTTGATACCTGAGAAAAATAAGAATGACCCAAAAAGGTGGAGATATGGTTAATTAGCCTGATCCTACTACTAGAAGAGGGATAATGGATATGAAGACTACTTCCACTACGATGAGGACTCGATTCTCCCAGACGACTTGAGTGGAAGTACTTGCGCTAAGGTGAAGATGTGATGAAGTGGCCATGGCTCGACCTAACTGTAGTGCTTCTTCAGCATGTTCACCAAGAAGGTTTAAGGAAATGCTTGCCAACTTTAAATTGTTGGGTGCGAATCGCATTGCGGGTGCATGGATTGGATGAACAAGTCTCACATCGTAAGAAATATGGTTGTATAACATGCTATATATATAGAATTGGTGGCACGTGACATTGGAAATTTCTTTTGTTATAAGTAAGCGTTGCCTGGACTATGTGTATCCTCATTAGGAGGCGATGAAGGGATGTTCAATCAAGACATAGGCATATCGTAAGCTTCATTATGTAGTGTCGTCACACACAATGATGCATGCATACATGAAAACGTGTTAGAGTGTCGAAACTCAACAATTTTGATAAAGTTAAAGATGTGCTCTAAGGGAAAATATGTCTATATTTTAAATGTGTTATTATGCTGCGATATGATTAGTGATAGTAATACATTAAACATAGTTAAGCTAAAAATCCTTAAAAAAAAAATATTTTGTCGATAGTAGTTATAAAAAGTTTGTAACAATTAGTTTTGAATCAAGATTTAAATAATTATCTTTAAATGTTATTATTCAAGATATATCGAGAAATAGATATCGATACATCTATCAAGGTAACTACACATAATGCTCCCTATATGATAGGTTTCGAACTACACATTACTGTTGATGACACTAAGGGGTTAAAAGTTATGTCTTTTTTAATATTCATAAATTGACTCGACGAGCATGTTCTATAGGTTCAAATAACTAAGTGAAAATAGAAGATCCGCTATAACAACATGCAGTAGCCTTCAAACATGAGAGTATCATTGATCTTTAGTAATTATTCTATAGTATGAATGTGGCCTACCTCATGATGTTATGATCATAGTTGATTACACATTGAACTACTAGCAGTGAAAAATTATACTCAAGAGTGGATTCGTCTACCAGAAAGTTAGTATTATCATAATTTATAGTAAGCTTAGTCAAAATATCCATCTAGAAAAAGATTACCATGTAGATGTTATTAGATTGAAACAAAGGCTTTAAAGTTGTCTATGTACTTAACTACCAAAATTATTAGAACTTTTAACTATTAACCAACTGTAGATATCTCAAGGCATTATGATGATGCATAGAAAACAAGCATAAAATAACGTTACAAGGTGTAGCTTCAAGTGCCCTCCTCCTTGAGAGGACCACACATTTTACTCAAAAATATCTAATAAATATTAGAAATCTGATTGCACTTGAATAATCTATAAGGAACTAAAACCATGCTTAATATTGTACTTTAGCAATACATGCTTCAATATTGAAATTGTTTAAATATTGATTAAGGATTGAGTTCACACCAAGGAGTCAACACCACCTTGTTTTCAGTAGATTTTTGAGTTTAACCAATTCAAAAATGGTTCATAATGGTATAGATTAATAATAAAATTAAAATAATTATTGCTTTGGTTTTCATGGCACTATAATTTTTATTTGAGCATTTAAATTAACTAAATTAATATGTAATTTTTATATCTTGGTTTAACCAAATAGATACGGGCTAAATAATTATTTAATTAATTAATATATTTGATTTATTAATTAGTACCAAATTCCATGAGCCTAATATTGGTATGACCAACTATGTTATGGGGAAAAAGAGTGGCAAGATACTTAGTCCTTAGATCTGAAGAGAAAGCTTTTGGATACTTTTTCAGCTAGATGGCTTTGAACAATACCCCTATCTCTTGTTCTAAACACATAAAAATAGAGCACTAGACTCCATTGAAGAATTCATGTAAGCCTAGAAAATGATATTTGTTAATTATACTCGAGGAAGAGGAATAAAGGATCTAGAATGAAAAGTAACTAACCAACGACGTGTCAACAACTGGCAGAAGCTAGGAAAGGTACACATCATTTTTCTGTATTGAGAACAATTTTTTCTTGACATGTATACTTTAGACCATAATATATATTTACACGAATTTGGTTTTAATTTTTTTAAAATAATATTAAGTAATTAAAATTGTTAATATTTATTTATCTATATAATGAATGTATTCGATATTTTTAATTTTTTTATCTTACAACCATATATATAAATAAACTTTCGGTTCAAGTTAGAATTGTATTTATATATATATAAACGCACAGAGGTTTTATGGGAAACTTGTTTTTATTTCTCAGTTAAATTCATTGTATTATAGGATTTAATATAAACCTATAGATATTTAAATCTTGCAAGCTAAAGTTAAGACAAATATACATATAAATATATAATTTACTTTCTTTTTATAAAAAATCATGTTGATATTTGATTAAGTTGAAATATTTGAAATTAAAATTATAAACAAACCAATCATACCATAATATATACTAAACATAAAATATATATTCTGTTATATGTTTAATAAATATGTCTATAATATATATGTGTGTGTGTGTGTGTAAGTTATTTACTAGTAATTGAATTGTAGATAACCTTCAAATATATTTAAAATTGTTTAATTATTAAGAGAACATTATTTATATGTGAAATATATGTGCATATGTATGTATGCATATATATGGGCATAATCAATTTTCCCTTGACATTAATTCCTTAATAATTCCCATACATCTTAATGGTCATGGACCTCTAGCTCAAGTAGTTAGAGGTGTGATGCTCAAGACAAGGGTTCTACAGTCATGGGTTCGACCAATTGAGAGATCATGATTAGTGCTCTACTCAAATTAAGTATCACTTTTATCATCTAAAAAATTACTATACATCCTAATGGATTCTTTCCACATTTTGACATTTACTTATTTATATGCCAAAAGGTTGGTCTATAACATTTATCTATTAATAGTAATGCTTGCATTGTGGATGCAAAAATTTAGTAAACATATGTGAACCTGTATTGTGTATATGGTTATTCATAGAAATATTGGTTCATAATGTTAGACCAAATCTATCTAACTTCACCGCAAAATAATGGACAGCTCTTTAATTCAATGAAAAAAAATTCATTTATAGTCCATAATAATATTCATAATCTCACCAGTGCTTATTCAACAAATGTTAGTAAATTGGAAATATTATTTTGAAGATGTAAACGAAAGATGGAAAAGAATACATGATAGGTATGAGCATAAATTTTCAGACAATTTGGGAAAGAGAGGTAGAAATGTAACAATAACGCAAGTTTGCTAGTTTAAAACATATAAATCGTGTTAGAAAAGAACAAACGAAAGCATTTTAACTTTAATGGAGTAATACATATATTACATTAAGAAGTTTATGTTAAGAAACCTTATCCCTACAAAGGCAATGATGAATGTAATAAAAATTATTGTAGCCGATGTTGAACTATGACTTTAGCATTACAAAATACTAAAGAATTATTAAGACAACACCCACGCAAGCTTTTTCTTAACGTGATCTTCAGCTTTGCTGATCAGTTAGAAAGGCACTGGTCAGATTTACGCATATCCACTTTTTATGCACTCGATTAAGTTAGGATATATAAACCTTTTTGTTTGAATAAATATAAAAGCCATGTTATTGGTCATTTCATTAGAAAAATTGGTTATTTAATAAGAATTTACACAAACAACAACAAAGTACATGCTATCTTAAAATTGAATTGTGGGCTTACATAATTTTGAAATACAATTGAAACTAAAAGGGCAACTAATAATTTCATACAAGGGATAACCTCGGATCTACGCCGATGTATTGACGGTGATTCTCGAATATCATAAAATAGAATATGATGCGATGAGATAGAATGCAATAGAAACAAAGATAGGGAATGGGTTACCTACCTCTAATGGTCAAAGCGAGCCCTTTCATTCAATTTTCATTCTCTAATGAAATTAAGAATCCATCAAATTTCCGCAAGTAGGATTCAAACCTACGACTAATCGGTTAACAGCCGACCGCTCTACCACTGAGCTAGTGAGGAACAACTATGCAGTCAGTTGTTATCTTATTAATGAAGATACCTTATTTTCTAGAATGACATCATGTTTGCTAATGTTTTTGAATGGAACACCTTAGAGAATGAATTGTTGTTAGTATTGGTGAATCACTAATTAATTTCTACTCAAAAATATGGTATGTTGATTTTTGAATTTTAAGTGAGAAAGTTCTAATCAATTTTGATAAAATCAACTTTTAGCTTGGTAATTATCATGAATTACTTTCTTTGATGACCTTCAATTTCATCCATCAAAGAGTTTTAATTTGCAATTTTCAGATCCTTCAGGATTATGAAGTTCCAAAACTGAATGAATTATTTCATATTTACTATTTAAGAATGTGAATAAAATGATGAATATGTAACGAATCGCCTTTCTTGCATTCGAAGGACAAGTCATTATAGGTTGAAGTAATGACAAAGATAATTAGAAGATTAATCAAACACATAATCTTATCATGCAAGGAACAACAGATAATAGACAATGTAGTGTATTACATAGTCATAGCCAAAATATTACATCAGAACTCAATAATACAAGTTCCAAACTAGGATAATTTACAACTGCTTGTCCACAAATACATAAACCACACATACATACATACACAGTGGAATAATTTATACTAATAATAGTTATCCATGAAGCCACCTACTCCAGCCCGTCCAACATGCTTTCGAGAGAAACCTAAATCAGTTGACTACTCATAAAAATTCAGTACCTAAGAGTTTAGGGAAAAGAAAATACTCTGGGTCAGACATGGGTCTGGTTTGAGTAAACTCAAATAACAATATTTTTATTTGAAAACTCCTTTAAAAAAACAAAAGCTATAATAAGACCACACCGCACCTAGATACGGATACTTTTTTGCCAATGATAATCAAAAATACTTTTTATTTAAAACAAGTGATATTATAATAATGCCTAAGGGTTTAAAATAAATATAGAACATAGCTGAAATTCTTGTATCTCACATTCTAATATATTTAGCTATACAATTAAAACCATAAAGGCACATACTGGAGATTGGATTCCATACAATGACAAGGCTACCGGGGTACCGCCTACTACAATACACCTTTAGATTAGCATACCGAGATCGTACCCAACGATCCCTACTAACACAGTATTGGCCTATCCCTTACTGGATAACACTGAATATGACCACCCCCTGGTTGGGATCAACAACCATTGGGGACTATAATATATCTGAGTAGGGACTCATTTAGATGGAAATGATCATACCCTAATGGGTATGACCTATATGGCCGTGTTGCATATCCCATGTTTTAGTCATTTTCAGTTGATGAGGCCTGAGGCTACGTCATTACCTTTCACATATAGCACTTCTCTTTTGGAATGCTAACATTGCCTTCCTGATGTTAACACGATGTCGGTATTCATCCATACAAGCCGTTCAGGCGATGAATGAACAGAAGGCACTACTTCCGCTACGCACATTGTAATGGCCCACCTTTTTGGATGGTTTAAATCGACAATAAAATACACATGTCAACTCAAACCATTCAAAAGGGAGGACCATTATTGGGGTCAATAAGAAAATAAGAGAAAAGAAGAAAAAACAAAACACGGAGCCTCACAGTGGAATGACAAAATATAATACTCAAATAAACAGTTCATGAAGCTGTTTTACAAATAACATTTGATTACACATCTACACTACAAATCAGAGTTACACATACAACAGTAATAAGTAAATAATGCAGCGGAACAATATGACGCAGCAGAACAAATATAATAAATAGTAATAATATACTAATCTTCGTCTTCGTCCTCCAGAAAATAGTCTTCAATACACTGATAGGCTCAGACTGACCCGAGCGTAATGAAAAGGAAAAAACACTCGAGTCAGAACTTAAAGATTTATGTAATTTAATTAACTAATTAATAATTAAGACTGTAATAGCGTCAGAGATGTTTATGGCATTTTACATTTCCTATCCAGTGTCTAACATGCATGCAATAATTAGGAGATGTTCGGGTCTCCATCTCCTAAGGATCCGTTAAACTGTCTACATACATAATACAATACGATATTATAATATGTCTACATTAAAGTAAAGTATTAAAATAGCAGTAAGGCATTACCTATATCCCCCTTAACACATTTTTTTATAAATATTGTAGTCTATCAGTAAGCTCCTCCATAAACTGGAGGGATACGCAATGAACACTCTATAGGTACAATACAAACCGAAGTCGTAGTGGGCGTGATCAGGATAAATATGACAAGGCACATTAGGCAACGCCCAGGGTAGGATACTACCGTTCTATGGATCCAGACTGATGGTAACACATAGCAGCTACTACCGCCCACCTCGAGACACACTCCCATAATCAAAATCAAGGGCTGGCCACCAAATTAATCACAAAGTAATAAATATGGTATCGAAGAAATGCGCCAGATAGAGGGAGTGGCCCCACTTGGCCTAGCATGGCTCTAGTTTTAGTCATTTTAATTATGACTCAAAAGTCAAGGCTATCCATCATTGTTCTCTTACTTCATTCTAGTAGTGTTTGCCAAACCATCCTACTTTATTTTGGATCCTCTACCACATGCGCAGTTGTTAAAGTGATTTTCGGTATTGGCAGAGAGTATGACAATTCTGATCCTAGTCTCTTCAATAACCAAATGCGTATTTCAGACCGGTTAGTTCTTTTACATTTCCAAAACTGATCCATAATTGATATCAAAATATCATATTCAATTCAAAATCATTTCACTTTCGAAATCATATTCACTTCCAAAATTATATCACTTTTGAAATCATATTCACTTTTGAAATTATTATTTACTTTCAAAATTATCACCAGAAAATAGGTTAAACCATCCTATCAAATATCCGCATTTGAATCAATTAAATCCAAATCATAACTGTTCTAACTTTAATAGTTTGAATATTGAAAGCAGTTTATATATATTGAAATAATTGTACATTAAAAATAGTTTATATTTTTAAAATTGGTTATAGATTGAAATAGTTTATATATTAAAATAAGTTTATATATTGAAATAGGTTATATATTAAAAGTTGTTTATAAACTTAAAATAATGTATATTAAAATAGTTTACAATTTTAAAATAGGTTATAGATTAACTACTTTATAATTTAAAAATAAGGTATAATTTAAAATGGTTAATGTATTAAAAATTATAAATATAATAAAATGGTCTATATGAGAAAATAGTTTATATATTAAATGAGTTTGTATATTAAAAGAGTTAATATCGAAAATAGTTTCAATTTAGAATTTTTCTTCCAATTTCACAAATCAATCCAAATTAACTTCAGTTCCAAAATCCAATTTAAATCAATTATAGTTCCACGATTTAAATTTCAAAAGGGCTACAGGTTTTAATTCAATTTCTCATTTAAAAAACCATTTCAATTTACATCAATTTCAAATCCATGTTTAAACTATAATTTTTAGACCACTTCAAATTCAATAGGTTTCAAAGTTTAAACATTCAAACATTAAAATAACTTAATTTTTGACAATTTCATTTATATTTAAAATTTCAACATAAGCTTTCAATTAGAGTTCTCTAAATAATTCATTTGAACTAATTTCAATTTCAACATTTTTAAAGCTTGGATTTTGAAAACAATTCGGTTTATATAAACCAAATTTTATTTCAAAACATCATTTAGTAGGATTCAAAAATTTAGGATTTGAAATCATTTAATTTAACCAATCTGGTGTCCACATATATTTTTCTACCCTATGGTCAAGTGATACTGATATTATCATTTCAACCCGTAATAATTTAATTTTAAGAATACATATTGTTTCAACCCGCAATCCCGAGTAAAATTTAAAATCCATAAAATCGCTCGAGTTTATCATTTTAGCCCATAACCATTTTTCCCTAATCTATAAGTCCATTCAGTTATGTATCATTTCAACCAATAGTCATTTTTTCTAATAGCAAACTAAGGGAACTTGCAATGCGATAACAACATATAAAATAAATATAATGTCCAATCATCCAAATATCAATAATTAAAAATCCATCTCAATCGTCATTCAATCAACCAATAAATCACAACAAATAAACTGGTTATAATTATCAGGGATTTAACTAGCATTTATATTAAATAGTTAAATTTCAATATTAATTTAAATGGAAATTAAATTCAATATAAATTCAAATTAAACTCGAATGACAATTTAAAGTACCAAACAGAAGTTAATCAATTTTTAATCATATCAATAATTAAATTTAACTAACGTAAGATAGTCTAGCTATCATGAGTGGGTTAAAACACTTACTTTTGATTTTTGATGATTTAAAACCCAATTAAAGCCCGAAAATCTAACAGTCTCAAAATGTAGCCAAACTAGTTCTATAATGTTTGAAATTTCAATACGATCGCAACATAGAAAACTGCGCGTGAATCCGAGCTCGCATGAAAAAGTTATGTACGTTAGAACATTTGAAAATTAAAATTAAAATAAATAATAGAAGGGATAATATGTAAATTTTCTTACCGTCAACGTTCAAAACCTAATCGATACAGTATGCATGCAACCACTAGCAAAACGCACACAACCACCATAGTTTCTGTAACGTCTAGGATTTTTCACGTTCGAAAATCGGCATCTATACTTTACATCGTACTCGACTGCCGTAGACTCGATCGTTCAAATCCGAGTCACCGGAGCTTATAACACAATTAATTAAACAACATAGCGGAAGAAATAATGAATATCAATATACAACATCTGATACAACATCCTGATACAACGGATGATACAAAAGATATCGATATACATCAGAGATATGATACAATAAAGTAGTAGCGGAAAGAAAATAGATAACACTAACAGCGGAATAAATAACTCTAAGATAGTCTTCAAGGAAGAACTCCAGCAGCAGCTCGAACCAACATCACGATACACTAAGACAAGCAAGACTGGTGTGCATCCAAAGACTGAAACTAGCTCCAGATAATCTACCAAACTGATGCAGCCCAGCCTAAAGACGAAGCAGTGCGATCTACAAACTCAATGGAGTTGAATTTCTCAAGTCCCTTAGGTCTCTCAGATGATGCCACTGTTTTAGGTGGCTCGGGTATTTTAAGTCGTTCGCGACCTAGCAACTTAGATGTTAGACCGTTCCAACGACCTAGTGTATCAAATCCTAAGTACACCTATAAGTCGCTCCAACGACCTAATGATGAAGATGAGCCAAGTTTAAGTTGCGTGCGACTTAACAGGATGAAGAATGAACGAGTTGGAAAGTCACTCAAGCGAGCTACGACCTAGCTACGTCGTTCCAGCGACCTATCGAGACAAGTATCTGATGCTATCGGCTAGTTTTCTTTAGGTCGCGAACGACCTTCCATTCTTAGGTCGCGAACGACCTTACTTGGGTTTGCCTGCAGCTTAGGCCGCTTTGTTACTTAGGTCGTAACTTGTATATTGCTTTGTTGTATCGCTATGTCGTATTGTATTGGTGTTGTGATTAGGTCGCATAAGTGTATGAGTGTTGTAATATGTTGTCTGTTAGGTCGCTACTGATAGGCCGCAAATATGGTTAGGTCGTTAACGACCTACGTAAGGTCGTAGGTCGCGTGAACGACCTAATGGTCCGGGTGTTGTAAATGCTATAAATAGTTGGTGAGTTGTAACTTTGAGATGGTTGATTTTGAATAAAACTTTTGTTTAGAGAGCTTTGTGCCTCCATTAAATTGGTAGTTGAGTGTGATCTCCTATCTCCACTTTCGGTTATTCGAGTGCGCTCGAATCAATGATCGTTGAAGCCAATTCGCGAAATCAAGTGCGCTTGATCAATGCTCAAAGAATTGTAGATCTTCTTTCACGGTATCGTGCGCGATCAACATGTCGAAGATTGCTAAACTCCGGTATCTTCGTGATCAACGGATTTGGGCCTTTGGTATCATTAATTCATCGATTCATATTGCTTCATCTAATCGTTTCATCAATTATTTTGACACGAAATCTTCATTTCGCTGTCATCCGTTATATCTGCTGCGTCAGTTTTGGTATCAAAGCTAGACTTAGCCAATCATAGCTAAGCTGAGTCTTGGAGCCAAGGAGTTTGAAGTTTGGTGTTCATTGTGTTCATCGTGAAGTTGCAACAAGTTGGGAGTTTCAATCCATATTATTTTGGATCAAAGTTTGGAAAGTGTTTGAATTTGCGCGGGAAGTTTTGCGCGCCAAAGTGTTTGAATTGTGCGAGCAAGCAATTGGAGATTGAAGCCGAGCCGAGCTAAGGAAGTGTAAGCGAGCTAAGTCCAGTTAGGTCGCATTCAGTTTGTTCGAGCTAAGGAGACGTACGAGCTTGAGTTAGGTCGTTTCCAGGCCAAACCGAGCTAGAGTTGAATTGAATTTTTGGAGTTTGTGTGTTGAAGATTGTTTGATTAATCATGCCGCCAAGAAGAGCCAATCGCCATCAAAATGTTAAAGATTTGTACAAGAGAGAAGATGCTGAACAGATGGAAGAACGCATTAGCAACAAATTCAATGAGAAGTAGATGAAGGCATTGGTAGATTGGAGAAGTTGATGATTGATATGAATCAAACATAAAGGAGAAGATCGAAAGTCTCGAACCATGGAGGAAACCGAGTTTCACCATCGGTTACGGAAGCGAGAAGGGTGTCGCCACAGTCTTTTAGAGAAAGAAAAGAAACAACAATTTCATCAAGGAGAGATCACCATGACTATAGACATGAAGAGAGAAGGACTCCACGGGAGTATGAATATGAACTTTACCATGATGAAGAGAGACATAGTAGAAGAGTCATGCGTGATCGAAGGGATGTTGATGGTCGAGATCGATATAGACGTACATTTGATTATGATGAAGAGAGTGACATAGGAAGTATTCTTTATCGAGATCGAGACCAAGTACGACGTCAAAATCGGGATGTAGAAGATGATCGACGTTGGGAGTCGGGAATGAAAACTGAAATTCTAGAATTCAAGAGAAGTATGCAAGCTGAAGAATTCTTGGACTGGTTATCTAATGTCGAAGAAATTTTTGACTTTAAAGAAGTTCCTGAGCATAGAAGAGTTAAATTGGTTGCTACAAGGTTGAGGGGAGAGCTTTAGCATGGTGGCAACAAACTAAGCTTACAGGGAAAGAATGAAGAAGTCAAAGATTGAATCATGGGAGAAGATGAAGAAGCTGATGAAGGATACATTCTTACCTTACAATTATCAATCACTCATGTATCAGAGGTTGCAGAATCTAAGGCAAGGGACGAGGACTGTTAATGACTATGCTGATGAATTTTATCAACTGATTGCTCGAAATGATATTATGGGGATAAAGGAAAAGTTGACTGCAAGGTTTGTTGGGGGGTTGAGGATGCAAATCCAGGACATGGTTAATATGTTTGATCCAAGGTCTGTGGCTGAAGCGCACCAGAAAGCGTTAGCTTGGGAGAAGTAGGAAAGACGAGGAGGTGGTGTGTTTACAAGTTCCAATACTCAGAACAAGGGTGCTAGTGGAAGTTCCAATGTTTCTAAAGCTGTCAATAAACCAGTTGTGAGTGAGGTTGCAAAGGAAAAGGTCAACAACAGTTTCAAATGCTATAATTGCCGGGAAGTGGGTCACAAGAGCAACGAATGCCCAATGCCAAAAAAGCGAACTATGATTGCTGAGATTGAAGATGAGGATGCAGAAGCTGAATGTTCTAATTCACCATATGTAGAGGAGGAAGAAGAAGTGTCAGGAGATGAGGGTTGTAATTTAATGATGAGGAGGTCGTGTTTGACACCAAAGCAAGGATAATTATAGTTGGTTGAGGAGCAATATTTTTCAGTCAACATGTACTATTCTGGGGAAGGTTTGCAAGTTTGTTATCAATGCTGGAAGTTGCGATAACATTATTTCTACCGAGGCTGTGAAGAAGTTGGCGTTGAAAACTGAGAAGCACCCGAAACCTTACAAGTTAGCTTGGTTGAGGAAGGGTGGGGAGGTGAAGGTTGGACGAAGAGCTTGTGTTAATTTTTCGATTGGGAAGAAATACAAAGATGAAATTTGGTGTGGTGTTGTGGATATGGATGTATGTCATCTATTGTTGGAGAGACCATGGCAGTATGATAGAGCTGTACAACATGATGGACGTACTAACAGTTATAGTTTCATGTTTGAAGGCACAAAAATCACTTTGGTTCCTAAGAAACGACAACAAGAAGGAAGCAAGTTGGAGGAGATTGAAGAGCTGAAAACTTTGCTATCTTTGAAGGAGTTTGTTAAAGAAGTCGAAGATGAGCCTGAAGTATTTTTGTTGATTGGACGTGAGAGTAATAAAGTGGTTGAAATTCCTGAAAAAGTAAAGCCAGCACTGGAAGAATTTGAAGATGTATTTCCTAAAGAGTTGCCAATGGAGTTACCACTATTGCGAGACATACAACACCAGATAGATCTTATTCCAGGAGCTGTGTTACCACAACATTACCGGATGGGTCCAAAGGAACACGAGGAGTTGAGAAGGCAGGTGGAGGAATTGCTTGAATAGGGGCGTATACAGGAGAGCTTAAGTCCTTGTGCTGTACCAGAATTATTAATGCCGAAGAAGGATGGTTCATGGAGAATGTGTACGGATAGCAGGGCACTTAACAAGATTACTGTCAGATACAGATTTCCGATGCCGAGGCTTGATGATCTGTTAGATCAAATCAGTGGGTATGTTATCTTTTCGAAGATTGATCTTAAGAGTGGTTATCATCAAATTCGAATTAGACCAGGAGACGAATGGAAGACAACATTCAAGACGAGGGAAGAATTATATGAATGGCTGATTATGCCGTCTAGTCTATCGAATGCATCGAGTACATTCATGAGGGTGATGAACCAAATTTTCAGGCCGTACATTGGGAAGTTCGTGGTAGTTTACTTTGATGATATTCTGATTTATAGTGCTAGTACAGAGGAGCATATTCTGCATTTGCGGAAGGTGTTGATTATTCTTCGTGAAGAACAATTCTATGCAGCAACAAAGAAATGTGTGTTTATGGTGAGGAGTGTATTATTTTTGGGATATGTTGTATCTGAAGAAGGTATACACAGGTGAACCAGAGTAAGGTTGAAGCAATCAAAGATTGGCCACAGCCCAAGACTATAACCGAAATCCGAAGTTTTCATGGGTTGGCTTCATTTTACTGGAGATTTATACCACACTTTAGTAGTGCGATGGCACCAGTTACTGATAGTATGAAGGGCAAGCAGTTTTCATGGTCGATGGAAGCAGGGGTTGCTTTTGAGCGAATCAAGGAACTTTTGACGACAGCACCAATTCTTGTTTTGCCAGATTTTCAGTTGTTGTTTGAGTTACATACTGATGCATCTAAGGTTGGGATTGGAGGGGTGTTGAGTCAAAAGGGGCGACCAATTGCATATTTCAGTGAGAAACTTTCGGGAGCAAAGATACGATATAATACATATGATGTGGAATTTTATGCTATCGTGCAAGCTGTGAAGCATTGGAGACACTATTTGTTCCATAAAGAATTTGTTTTATACACTGATCATGAAGCTTTGAAGCAATTGCAAGAGCAGGAGAAAATTTCAGCTAGGCATGCATCATGGATTGCATACTTGCAGCAATTTACATTTGTTGTGAAACATAAGTCGGGGGTGACGAATCGAGTGGCAGATGCATTGAGCAGGAGGAATCACTTATTGACTATAATGAAAGTTGAAGTAAAGGGGTTTGATGTGTTGCCAGAATTATTTGTTGATGATCCTTACTTTGCCTAGGTTGTAGATGAAATAGAGAGGGGAAAGACGGATGAGTACGTGTTAGTGGATGGTTTTCTTTTCAAAGGAAATCAATTATGTATACCAGATTGCATTTTACGGATGAAGATTGTGAAAGAACTACATGAAGAAGGCCATGTGGGTAGAGATCGTACATTGCAGTTAATTTCTCAATTTTATTTTTGGCCGTCAATGAGGAAAGAGGTAAAGAGATTTGTGGAGAGATGTCATATCTGTCAAGTTTCGAAGGGAACAATTACGAATGCGGGATTATACATGCCATTACCCGTGCCTACTAAACCATGGGTAGATATTAGCATGGATTTTGTGTTGGGTTTGCCTAGAACTCAAAGAGGGAATGATTCTATATTTGTTGTGATGGACAGGTTTTCGAAGATGGGACATTTTATAGCCTGTAAAAAGACAGCTGATGCCGTCCGAGTTGCTCAATTATTCTTTAAAGAGGTGTATCGATTGCATGGTTTATCAGAATCTATTGTTTCTGATCGAGATACTAGATTTTTAAGCCCTTTTTTGTTAAGTTTGTGGAAGATGGTCGGAACGAAGCTGAATTTTAGGAGCGCTTACCATCTGCAAACTGATGGTCCAACAAAGGTGGTTAACAGATCGTTGGGAAATTTATTGAGGTGTCTTGTGAAAGATAATCTGAAGAGTTGGGATATGAAGTTATGTCAAGCGGAATTTGCACATAATCATGCTGTGAATTGAAGTACGGGATTCAGTCCGTTTCAAGTTGTATACTCTACAATTCCGAAGGGACCGTTGGATTTGACAACAGTGCCATATCAAAAGAGAGTTGTTTAGCGGGCTAGTGACTTTGTAAATGAGTTACTGGAGTGCCACAGAACTGTTCATGAACGATTGCTTGCATCAAATGAGAAGTATAAATAATTGGCAGACAAGAAGCGGAGGAGTGTGAATTTCAGAGAAGGTGATTTGGTGTACGCAATGTTGAAAAAAGATCGTTTTCCAGTAGGAACGTACAATTAACTTAAAGCTTGAAAAATTGGTCCTGTAAAGGTTGTGAAACGGATCAATGAAAACGCTTATAAGTTGGAGCTGCCGGAGGATGTGTACACTTCTGACGTGTTTAATGTCAAACATCTTATACCTTATTATGGAGAGGAACAATCAAATGGGGAAGAACTTTTAAATTCGAGGACGAATTTTTCCCAACCAGGGGAGGATGATGCAGCCCAGCCTAAAGACGAAGCAGTGCGATCTACAAACTCAATGGAGTTGAATTGCTCAAGTCCCTTAGGTCGCTCAGACGATGCCACTGTTTTAGGTTGCTTGGGTATTTTAAGTCGTTCGTGACCTAGAAACTTAGATGTTAGACCGTTCCAGCGACCTAGTGCATCAAATCCTAAGTACACCTATAAGTCTCTCCAACAAACTAATGATGAAGACGACCTAAGTTTAAGTCGCGTGCGACTTAACAGGGTGAAGAATGAACGAGTTAAGGAGATGAAAATGCAGGAAAACGAGTTGGAAAGTCACTCAAGCGAGCTACAACCTAACTACGTCATTCCAGCGACTTACCGAGACAAGTATCTGATGCTATCGGTCATTTTTCTTTAGGTCGCGAACAACCTTCCATTCTTAGGTCGCGAACGACCTTACTTGGGTTTGCCTGCAGCTTAGGCCGCTTTGTTGCTTAGGTCGTAACTTGTATGTTGCTTTGTTATATCGCTATGTCGTATTGTATTGGCGTTGTGATTAGGTCGCATAAGTGTATGAGTGTTGTAATATGTTGTCTGTTAGGTCGCTACTAATAGGCCGCGAATATGGTTAGGTCGTTAACGACCTATGCAAAGTCGTAGGTCGTGTGAACGACCTAATGGTCCGGGTGTTGTAAATGTTATAAATAGTGGGTGAGTTGTAACTTTGAGATGGTTGATTTTGAATAAAACTTTTGCTTTGAGAGCTTTGTGCCTCCATTAAATTGGTAGTTGAGTGTGATCTCCTATCTCCACTTTCGGTTATTCGAGTGCGCTCGAATCAACGATCATTGAAGCCAATTCGCGGAATCAAGTGCGCTTGATCAACGCTCAAAGAATTGTAGATCTTCTTTCACGGTATCGTGCGCGATCAACGTGTCGAAGATTGCTAAAGTCCGGTATCTTCGAGATCAACGGATTTGGGCCTTTGGTATCATTAGTTGATCGATTCATATTGCTTCATCTAATCGTTTCATCGATTAGTTTGACACGAAATCTTCATTTCGCTGTCATTCGTTATATCCGCTGCATCACAAACCTAACTATCTAAAAAACCCAACTCTAGATTGCTTATGTGGAAAATTATGAGCACGCAGAGTTTAGGAAAGGAACAATAAACTCCGGATTAGTTATGGGACTGGTGTGAGTAACAAAAACAGTTTATCTTTAAACAAAACAAGAAATATTTTAAATAGATTCGCAATGCTTTTTAGAAAATGGAACTACCATAAGACCTCCCGCCACACACATAATGCAAAACGCAGAATTAGGGGAGATTTCTTCTTATGATAGTCAAACATGCTTGATACACTAATTCCTTTGATATTATTACTATAAGTGCAAAGTACAGAAAAGCCTTTCGAAAGTAGAATATAAATCTTAGCCATCATAGAAATTCCGAACTATGCCCAGTATAGCTACCATCCAAACAGTGGTGACCATTATAAGTGAATGGCAGGTTCTACAACTAAAACCGTACAAGGTTTCGTATTGAAGATTGGGTTTCCAATAAATGGTCAGGTTAAGGAACTTCCTACTGCCACATGGGATCGCCTCTGGCGGGACGTCCTGAGAACCTAACCGGATCTCTGGCAACACAAGGCCGGGTTACCCCTGTAACTAGGTAACCACTACTCGAGCATGCCATCCCCTGGTCCTTTGGGACCTTTATCCGAGGCGCCTCTAAGCAACAACCACACAGCAAATGAGATTGGAGCAACCACATAGGTTAAATATCGGGGCTCCATACCTGATACCACCCTTTACCAGAAGGGAATGACACACCCTAAAGGGCGCGACCCTCATTACCTTGCTGCAGCTTTCCTGTTTTGACCATTTCCGGGTAGTGAGGTCCTGATGCAGTCTCGTCCACAAAGCTACGCTTTGGCACAAAGGCATGCTTTGTTCAACAAATGATCAACACACAGCAGCACTTAGCATATCACATTACCAAATTGGGAATATATTGCTGATAACCTTCAACTACATAACCTCTGAGCTCATACGTCTCAATGAAGGGTGTTAATGCTAAGAGAATAAATTCTCCGCCACCAACAGAAATGTATTTGAAAGAAATCAGCTTTACATCTCAAAATGTAATGTCAGACATACAATCCATACAAGTCTGTTCTGGGTTCGAACAGAACCAAAGGCACTTCTGAAGAAGTCCTTGCAATCCAGGTATTCACAATCCCAATCGGACTTCCCATCACTTAGGGAATCTCTATACTAGAGCAAGTCAGTGCAAAGACAATCGATAGGTTATCCTATCTTTTTCACAAATACCTGGTCTTCACCACCGGTCTTCAAATGCTATCCAAAACGTCGAATCACATATTCGGAATGGGTTATATGACACAAAGGTCCTCTCCCGGCTAAACCGAATTGTGAGTGCAACATTTAAAACATATGGATATGGGACTTCAATTAAGTCACAACTTAATAACTCAAAACTTTCTTTCAAATGGTTTAAACAAATTACCATTTTCAAATCTTTTAAACAAAAGATTCATTTCACTAAGTTCACCCATTTTCACAAAGATCCATTTACGGAAGTGAAAACAATTTCCATGTCAGTTGGATTAACTCGTTCAAAATCTTTAAATTGAAGATTTAAATTATAGCTTTCAAATCGTTTCCATAACTTGGAAAATAATTTCCATTTAAACTTGAAATACCTTTTAACACAATTTGGAAGTTCACTTCTTAAATGAAAGCTTTTATTATTTGAAAACAAATAGTTTTCGTTTCAGAAAGATCCGATTTTATTTACACGAGTTAAAGCCTTTGAATTTAAATTCAAATTCCCAAATCAATACTTTTAAAATAGTTCAACACATATAAACTCATTCACAAGTTGAATAGCCTTTCTAAACCTTGGTCTCCAAATTAGAGAATTCAATTTCAAATATTGAATTCAAATTTAAATCGAAATATTTAAACTCCAAAACTTAATCAAGTTGTTCCAAATAAATTTTTATCTTTGAAATTCCATTTCAAAAGCTTTTCATTTTAACCCCAATCCATTTCCAAAACTATTCGAATTCAATTTGTCTATTTGAAAAATCATATTCAAAAATCTGTGACTTAAAAGATCTGCTCGTGAAATCCATATTTGTGTGTGTATAAGTGTGGTCCAGGGGTTTAACACAATAGTGCAACATCATAAATCATCACAGATTTGCAATCACATAATATCGATAAGCGGTATATCCCAATAGCGCTTATCTATATACACAGATTCACAGATAGAAAATATGAAAGCATTATAAATAAATAAATTACATTCATCACAGATCATACTGAAACAATTTATAGCACAAAGCATAGCATATCAGAAATATCAAACAGTTCAACAATCAATAGGATTCAATCATCCATAAGTGAACTTAATAGTTATATGATAAATTTAAATCAGATGGGTCATAGGCCATGGTTAATTAACTATAATTTATTTCAAATCATTTGATTAATTATCCTATAATCATTTATTTATTAAGTAAATCAACCTTCAATTCTTTAAATAATTAACCTTTAATTATTTACCATCAAGCAATCATCTCATAACAATTAATCATTGATTACCAATTTATCTAATGATCTTCTTAGATTAATTAAACTAAATTAATTAACTTTAATAAATCAAAATATCCAAAATTAATTACAATAAGTGATTAATCCTTAATTACTCTTGTTAAGTAATTACATTTAAAACAATTTATAATTGATTATCTAAATTAATTAATCTAATTAATTATCAAAATAAATCACATTAATTTAATTGCTTAATGATCTCTAGTTAATTATCTTCATTAACTAATAACATTTCCTTAATTACTTTCTTAAGCAATTATCTTAGATTAACTATTATTAATCATCTCTAATTATAAATTAATCTAAATTTAAAATTTAAAATCAAATAAATCATTCTTTAATTACCATATTTATTAAATCATTTGATTACCTTAATTATCTCTAAGATAATAAATTTCTTTATTAATGATTTCATTAATCATTTAAGTGTAATTTAAACATTCCACTTTTAAATTTAAATTTAAATTCCATTTTGAATTTAAGATTCAAAATGAACATATATTTAAATATTAACCAATTTAAATATCAATTTATAAACCTTAAAATAAATGTAAAGAATATTTATTATCTACATTGGAAACTTATATAAGGAAAGCCTTTGAATTCAATTGCTTAAATTTTGATCTTCGAAATCACATTACATTTTAACTTGCAATTTCAAGTTTAAACAAAACATTTAACCTTCCATTTAAAATTCCTTTATAAAAGAACTTTATCAAAAAAATCAAGTTTAAATATCTGTTTGGAAACAAATTTACTTTTAAAAAAGCTATTTTTATTTTAAACTTGTTTAAAACACATTCAGGTTTGAATTAATTTAAAAAAATCCAAATTTGGATTCAATGAGACTTGAATCCATATTTTAATTTGATTTAACTTTGATTTCAAACTTTGTTTTAAAATCTTGATTTAAAACTTTGATTTAAAATCCAAATTTCATTTTAAAACTTTAAGATTCAAAGTTCTTTTTTTTAAATTTAACTTCATACTAGGTTGAAACTTTATTAAAAATCTGTATTTAAGTTTCAGTTTCTGTTTAAAAATTTAAAAAGACAGGTTTTATAACAAAACCTGTAACAAATAAAATTTGACCTGAGTACAATCCTCTGCCCTCAACCACTACACCCAAACAAACCCTGTACTGTGCACGTGCACAGTGCGTCACCGACGCTCAGGTGAACATCGCGACCACCAGCAAGTCGCGGTTGGTCACTACATCGACCTCAGACCAACAATCTACTTGATCACGTCTCCATTCGAAATCGAAAGGGAGAGCTCAAAAAAAATGAAACTTGGAACATTGAAACCAACATCACCTCAAAACCTGGCAACAACCCATTCTCGCCGCCTCGGCCACCGGTGATCACAAAACTCCGGTCATCTCTTCGTCGTCACTCCCTCTTCCATCACCCCCAACCACGCGTCACTCGATCAAGCGATAGTGACAAACGAAACAAAAATCTCGACCTCACAAAAACTAGGGTTAGAAACTTCAACCAATTGCCGACGCCATCGCTATATTTTTCCTCAACACTGAAATGACCCTCTCTTTTATACCTAAATTTTTGTAAGGATTTTTTTTTACATAGAGATATATATATTTATTGTCATATATATATTTTTGAAGCCCCGAGTCATTTTTTTCCAAATAAACAATCTATCCAGGATCAAAATTTTAACCAATATAAATATATCAGTATACTTACAAAGATATGCACACACAGATAAGCATGCATGTGCCTCTCTTGTCAAATTAGAGTTGTGGCAAAATAAGAGGGTAAAATTGACTGATTAAATTTAGTCAATCCCACATAGCATACTTTGATTTATAAAAATAAATCACATCCATATTTGTAACATCACATCCATATTTGTAACAACAAGATTTTTGCCTGTAATTATTTGCCGGATTATCCATGAAGTGTGTCTTTTATAAACTAAATGATTGAGCTTTCTGTGTCCATAGGTGCTTTAACCAAGCAACATGGTTCACCCAGACCCTTTTGCTCTAACACAACTAGTATGGCCTTAATATTGTTTTGGGCAAAGCCTCAGTAAAAGGGATTTAGATTCATGTTAAAATACCAAGGAAACTGATGTACTTGCACCTGAGCTAAACATGTCTGAACATGTATAAAATCACTAATATGGATCTAACTTCAACCTCCTATATTACAGACTTTTCAATATTTTTTTTTCAAAACCAGGTATAAACAATGGCATGGTACAAACTGCAATTCTGAAAACATGCAGACTCCTAATTCACTTACCATATGCCTTTAAGATCTGAATACAATTGTCATAAAGCAAGATTAACCATATTGTTCTTCAAAACCAAACTGCTTCTACTTTCCCAATACTTAAATTTCTTCATAGACTCAAGATTGACTAATACATTTATAAAATGTATCCATCCTATTTACATAACATTCTTACTCAATTTACATACAGAATTATAGATAAAAAGCTTTTTAACATTCCAGACAATGAAACTAAGATTTTTAAAGTTTGGTTACAAGTCAAATTCTTAACAAAATACTTAACCAAACATCCAACATCATTCAGTACTCACTACAATGGAAATTTTAAAATATCAATACATGCAAATTTCATCTTTTAAGCTCTTATCTATCTAATTCTAGCATGTTATAATCTACTTCTCAATGCCTTGCTCCTACTCCTACTTAGAGGCTGCTGTTCCTGAAAAAGCATTTGAAGCTGCCCCATATAAAATGAGACACCCCAGATGCCATTAGAACACCAGGGTCAGACACAAGTCTGGTATGAGAAAATCCACTAAAACAATTTATTAATTAAGTTAAAATTAAATTAAGTACATATGCATATAGTTCTGCCTTTTGAAAACAAATAATACTTGTGTGCATGTTCTGTGTCATTGTGCAATTTCACGCTTTAATCTCTCTTTCCAGAGACTTTATATAGATATGGCACATTCATTCATGCATACCATTCAGTCCTACATCAAATAATCATTCAGACAGAACAGAAAAATCACCAACATAAGTTAAATCATTTATTCCCTCCTCATATTTCATTCCTGGGAAAACTCTAGTTCCTCATCATATCAAATATTCTTTCCTTGATATATTTATCTACCCTGGTCTCATATGCAATCATATGAATCAATGGACACACTGTAATGAACTAATTCACTCCATTACACAAAGATCTCAGGACTTAAACAAGTTATGTGTCAACTTGCATTACTCAAGAACACAAGTCATTCCTGCAGTGATCTTGACCCCATTTCCTAATCAAGTTCTTAGGTTCTTTCTCTTTTAATTTTTCATGGCAAACCCATTCAGTAAATCATTTCACTAAAACAAGCATTCATCTCATGGAATTCCACATCATTCATATAAAAAAGCAGAGGCAATCAAGAAATTTAAATATTGGTATCTATCTAAATAATTTCTCCATATATCAATATGTTCTTGCAATTTAAAAGAGGTATAGACAACTAACATTGTTTTATGGCTTTATGAGAAGGTTTTCTTTTCTGTTGCAAACATCTGTGCTTTAGTTAAACTCAGATTGACCAAGCTTCCTAAATCACAAAAATTTATTTGCTGAGTATATGGGTGTTGTATATTTTCTTTGAATCAGAAGTATCAGCACATAGGCAAACATATTGCACCCCTAATTCCTTTTCATCTTAAGTCTCAGCACATATACATATGTATATTGCAGCTCACATGCTCATCAATTCTTCTGGGTTGAGACAAAACCAACACTACTTGCCCATATTCAACATTTTATTTTTTGGGTATTTTTCTATATTTATAAACAGTATCATATCAGAAAGAGATCTGGGTTTTTAAGATACTTATTTATGCATACTGATTATATTTAGAATATTCACAAAATAAAACAAACAGAACAACTATCAATCATTAAAGTATCTTTAATTTGTAAAAGACAATCACATACTCTTTTTAAGAAAAATTAATTTATAATCTAGCTGCCTTCATTAAGACTTAGTGCCTTAAATTTTTGGGTGTGTTTTCTCACCTAGCTCTCTTCTTTGCTTCCTTAGTTAATTGATAAACTTCTGCCTTTTGCCTCAAGCTCTTTTCCTTCACTTGCCTTATATTTTATATGGTGTGTTTATTATATTTTTCTCCAAGTTCCTTTTGGGAAGGAGAGGAGGCTGCTGCTTATATATATATATATATATATATATATATATATAGACACACGCACACAGAGAGAGTTCTCCTTAGGGTTTTGGGTATTGGCTAAAGCCATTTTTTCCCACCAGAAAATTATGTTCTCTGCATTTATTTGAACCCAAGATTCTACCCTCCCCGGCTTAATTTGGTGAAGAGAAAAGTGGTTATCTACTTTGGTTATTTTTAGTAATCTTACTTTTCCATAAAATGCTTTTTCTCTTGTCTATTTGCATGCTAAACGTGTGATCTGATTTCTAGCAATATATTGTACATATATATTTTTCTTTCTTAATTCAGCCCATACAAAATACATTTTTGTTTTCCTCCCATTTTCTATTTTTAGCCTTCACTTTATTTCCTGGTGCTTCCTTTTTATTTATTCACAAGTAGTTTGCTTCTTTTCACACCTTCATTCTTTCTGTTTTCATTTAAAAACATATTTGTGTTTTCGTTTACTAGTTTGAATTCTAATACTTAGTTAGTATCTTTCATATATGTTTTACAGACAAAAACTTATATACCTATTTACATCTATGTTATTTTATACTGACACACATATGCACATGTATTCTTAGTTACAGTTTTATATATTTCTGCATAAAGCACATTTTGAAGGTTTTCTTTATTTATCTGTAAATATATATATATATATATATATATTAATATATATATATATATTTTCCATACATAGCATCATGTATTTATTCATAGTATCCAGGGATCTAGCTTTACTCATGTGTATTTTCTGTGCACAAATGCACATCATTTTATTACACCATATCAAGCTATCTCATCTTTCCTTTAAAAAATATTCTAAAAACTATTTTGAAATTATTTTAAGCTTATTTATATTTCCCAAAATAAGTTCCTAAAATCTTGGGTCATTACATACACCCCACCTTTTAGAAATTGTGTCCCACAATTTTTCCAAGCTTAAATTAATTTCAAGCTTAAATCAGAAAACAAGTACTCTTCAACCACTCAGATTTTTAGTTCTAACTAAAAATACATGCATCCAAAAGAAACCAAAATTAAAAATTAGAATTACCTCTAATCTGAAAATAGCTTAGGGTAGTTCATCCTAACTTTGTCTTCTAATTCCCTTGTGCAATCACTGGGATCAAGACTCCACTGTACTTTCAAAAGATTCAGTGATTTATTCCTTAATTTCCTCACATCCTTTGCCAAAATTCCTACTGGATCTTTTTCATAAATCAAATTAGGATTTATCTGCACTTGGGTTGGGGTCTCCAGAATTTCTGCCTTATCATGTACCTACCTTCTCAGTTGTGATACATGAAAAACATCATGTATTCCTTGCATGTTTTCTGGCAACTCCAATTGATATGCCAAGGAACCAATTCTTTCCAGAATTTTGTATGGCCCAATATATCTTGGGGTTAACTTGCCTTGTTTCCCAAATCTCAGTACATTTTTCATAGGTGAGATTTTGATGAAAACAAAATTTCCCACTTCATATTCTACCTGCCTCCTTCTCATGTCTGCAAATTTCTTTTGCCTATCTTGTGCTGCTGCCATTCTGCAAAATAGCCCTTTCTCCTGCTTCTACCCAACAAACAGGTGACAAACAAGGCTTACCATATAAGGCTTCAAATGGAGCCATTCCTATGGTGCTTTGATAGCTGTTGTTGTATGTAAATTCAACTAAATGAAGATAATCTTCCCAGTTGCCCCCAAAATCCAATACACATGATCTCAACATGTCCTCCAAAACCTTGTTTACTACCTCAGTTTACCCATCTGATTGAGGATGGTAGGCAGTACTTAAGCATAGTTCACTTCCTATTGCTTCTTGAAAGCTTCTCCAGAATTTTAAGGTGAAGATGGTATCCCTATCACTCACAATGGTTTTGGGAATGCCATGTAACGTTACCACTTCCTTCATAAAAACTTGAGCCAATTTTGGTGCTGTCCTTTTTGATTTGACTAGGATGAAGTGTGCCACTTTAGTTAGCCTATCCACTATCACCCATATTCTTGTATTTCCTTTCTTAGATCTAGGCAATCCATCTATGAAATCCATAAATATATCTTCCCACTTCCACTATGGTACACTAAGAGGCTGCATCAACCCTAATGGCCTTTGGGTTTCAGCCTTGACTTGTTGGCAAGTCATACATTTGGCAATGTATTTAGCTACATCTGATTTCATCCCCTTCCACCAGAAGTCTCTTCTCAAATTTTGGTACATCTTGCTGTTGCCTGGGTGTATGGAGTATTTACTTCTGTGATATTCATTCAATATCTCCTTCCTCAATTCTATGTTCTCTGGCACACACATTCTATTTTGGTATCTCAAATAACCATTTTTATCAATATGGTGATTTATCACTTCCTCCCCCTTTGAGATGAGAATTTTCTTCTCTAATAAGTTTGCATCCTGTTCTTTCATTTTCCCTACCTTCAAAATTAAATCTGATTGAAGCGTCATTAAGCTTAACTTCCCTTTATTTTCTTATGCATCATGCACCTGCACATCCATGTGCACACAACCATTCTCCCCAATTTCTAACTCAGTCAGCAAAGACAAGTCCTTAAACTCTTCTATCATCATCATAGCCAATTTAGCATGCTGTCTACTTAGAGCATCTGCAACTTTGTTTGCTTTGCCAGGTGTATAGAGTATGTCAAAGTCATAGGAAGCTAAGAACTCCACCCATCTATGTTGCCTCATGTTCAAATCTTTTTGTGAAAATAAATATTTTAAAGACTTGTAGTCAGTATAAAGTTCAAACTTAGTTCCTAACAAATAATGTCTCCAAAGTTTCGAAGCATATATCATAGCTACTAATTCAAGATCATGTATGGCATACCTTACTTCATGGGGTTTGAGTTGTCTGGATGCATATGCAATGACTTGGCCTTGTTGCATTAACACTGCACCCAAGCCAAACCCACTGATACCTTCAAAATTGGAGCATTCACCAATGCCCCCTTCAACTGTTCAAAAGAATTTTCACCTTTCTGACCAAACAAAGGCTTGATTTTTCCTAGTTAAGTTAGTAAGTGTTGTAGAGATTTTTGCAAAATCTTTTATAAATCTCCTATAATGCCTGCCATCCCCATAAATGACCTCACTTCACTTACAGTACTTGGCCTCTTCCATGCTTGAATGGCCACTACCTTATTGGGATTCACAGAAATTCCTTTAGAAGAAATGACATTACCAAGGAAATGTACTTCCTCTTTCCAAAATACACATTTTGAATATTTTACCTTTAAGCCTTTTTCTCTCAGTCTAGCTAAAACCATATGAAAATGACTTTTACGTTCTTCCAATGTCTTGGAATAAATTAAAATGTCATCTATAAAAATAAGCACAAATTTGTCTAAGTAACTCTAAAGGTTCTGTTCATTAAATCTACAAAGTAGGATGGTGCATTGGTCAAGCCAAATGGCATAACCGAAAATTCATACAATCCATACCTAGTGTTAAAGGCAGTGTACTTGATGCTTGACTCTTCTACCTTCATTTGATGAAAACCAGATGCTAATCTAGTCTAGAAAACACTCTTGCCCCAGCTAATTGATCAAAAAGATCAACTATTCTTGGCAGTGGGTATTTATTTTTTATGGTTGCCTTGTTTAATTCCCTATAATCTATGTAGAGTCTCAAGGTACCATCTTGTTTCTTAACAAATACCACTGGTGCCCCCCAGGAAGAATTATTGGGTCTTATAAAACCCTTATTTTCTAATTCTTCTAATTGTTTCTTTAATTCTTTTAATTCATTTGGCCCCATTCTTGTTGGCTTTTTAATCACTGGACTTGCTCCTGGAATTAACTGAATTTGGAATTCCACTTGTCTATTGTTTGGAACTCCTTTTACTTCCTCAAAAACATCCAAATATTCATTGACTATGGGAATTTCTTCAATAATATGTTCACTAGAATCTTTTCCCAATTCACTCAAATGATACAATTTCGTATCCTTAGCCACTGCACATAAAATTGTGATCCTCTGGCCACTAAAGTTTTGCAATGATATGGTGGATGAATCTAAGTTAATTATGGCTTTAAACTGCCTTAACCAGTCTACTCCCAGTATAACACCTATATTTGGGTAGTTTAAAACATATAAATTGGAAATAAAAGTATCTCCCCCTATGTTTAATTCCACATCCACGCAAATCATATCTAAAACACTAGAACTCCCCAGTGGACTTTGTATGTGTAATGGGGTTTCAATCAATATGCAGTTTAATTTCAACATTTTGACTAATTCATATGAAATCAAAGACTGAGTTTCCCCAGTATCATATACTACTGTTATGGGTATAGTATGAATAAATAGTAAACCTTCCATTTGACTGTGATTCTCAGCATTACTCTCCACTGTGGATTTCCACTTGCCTTCCAGGTTTGCTAATTTTCCTCGCTGTTTATATTCAGGGCAATTTCTCTACATATGCCCTTCTTTCCCACATAGATAGCACCTGAAAGCTCCTCCTTTCAGTTTTGGACATCTTGGTTTGATATGTCCTTCCTTTCCACATTGATGACACACAATTTTCTTCTTGGTTTCCTTAGCTTTAATATCCCCAGTAGACTTGGTACTGGCCTCTTCCTTTTTCTTATCATAAGGATGATATCTCCCCTTACCCTTCTTACTGTTATTGTTCTTGAAATTCCTGAATTTTTCCCTTTCCTTATCATGCTGCTCCAATCTCAAAGCTAAGTCTATCACTTGGTCAAAAGTCCTGTCAGCATAAGGTAACATAGCCCTGCTAAGCTCTGGGTTCAAACCTTTTATGTACCTATCATTTTTGGATACTTCATCTGCCACCAGCATTGCTCGATATATGGAAAGTCCCTCAACCTTTGAGTGTATTCTGTGACAGTCATAGTTCCTTGCCTAAGTCTAATAAATTCTTCTAGCAAGGTAGTCTTAGCTGATGCTGGTACAAACCTTGCTTCCAACATCTCCTTGAATTGATTCCAAGAGATTTCATTCTCATCTCTTCCTGCAATGATTACTTCTCACCAGCTTAAAGCTACTCCTTTTAGCTGTCTTGAAGCCACTTGCCTCTTTCTTTGATCATCAAGTTGCATGTCATTGAAAATTTTATCCATTGTTCTCAACCATGCTTGAATTTCCATAATACTCTCTGTCCCTTCAAAGCTTTTGCCTCCTAAATGAGTATATGTCTTGAGTAATTTTGAGAGCTCTTCATGGGGATTTTCTTGCCTTTGTCCTGCCCCATCCCTGAATGCTCTCACCAAGTCTTGCAGATTGACCATTGGTGGTGCATTGGAGGGTCCTGCTCCCTGATTTGGTAGCCTTCCTACCATAGTTTGGTAACAATAATTTACATAACTGGTTAGCTTGATTGGTAATTTAATTATTTCAGTGGTTTTATTTATACTGAAAACATTTTTATATATTTAGTCTCTTTAGATTTTATTCCTATCAGAGAACTTGATCTTTATTTCTGCTATGTTTAATAACATAGCTCTTATACCAAATGAAATGACCCTCTCTTTTATACATAAATTTTTGTAAGGATTTTTTTTACATAGATATATATATATATATATATATATATATATATATATATTGTCATATATATATATTTCTGAAGCCTAGAGTCATTTTTTTTCCAAATAAACAATCTATCAAGGATCAAATTTTTTACCAATATAAATATATCAGTATACTTACAAAGATATGCACACACAGATAAGCATGCATGTGCCTCTCTTGTCTAATTAGAGTTATGGAAAAACAAGAGGGTAAAATTGATTGATTAAATTTAATCAATCCCACATAGCATACTTTGATTTATAAAAATAAATCACATCCACATTTGTAACAACAAGATTTTTGCCTGTAATTATTTGCTGGATTATCCATGAAGTGTGTCTCTTATAAACTAAATTATTGAGCTTTCTGTGTCCATAGGTGCTTTAACCAAGCAACATGGTTCAACCAGACCTTTTGCTCTAACACAACTAGTATGGCCTTAATATTGTTTTGGACAAAGCCTCAGTAAAAAGGATATAGATTCATGTTAAAATACCAAGGAAACTGATGTACTTGCACCTGAGCTAAACATGTCTGCACATGTATAAAATCACTAATATGGATCTAACTTCAACCTCCTATATTACAGACTTTTCAATATTATTTTTTTCAAAATCAGGTATAAACAATGGCATGGTACAAACTGCAATTCTGAAAACATGCAGACTCCTAATTCACTTACCATATGCCTTTAAGATCTGAATACAATTGTCATAAAGCAGGATTAACCATATTGTTCTTCAAAACCTAACTGCTTTCATAGACTCAAGATTGACTAATACATTTATAAAATGTATCCCTCTTATTTACATAACATTCTTACTCAATTTACTTACAGAAATATAGATAAAAAGTTTTTCAACATTCCAGATAATGAAACTCAGATTTTTAAACTTTGGTTACTAGTCAAATTCTTAACAAAATACTTAACCAAACATCCAACATCATTCAGTACTCACTACAATGGAAATTTTAAAATATCAATACATGCAAATTTCATCTTTTAAGCTCTTATCTATCTAATTCTAGCATGCTATAATCTTCTTCTCAATGCCTTGCTACTACTCCTACTTAGAGGCTGTTGTTCCTGAAAAAGCATTTGAAGCTGCCCCATGTAAAATGAGACACCCCAGATGCCATTAGCACACTAGGGTCAAACACATGTCTGGTATGAGAAAATCCACTAAAACAATTTATTAATTAAGTTAAAATTGAATTAAGTACATATGCATATAGTTCTGCCTTTTGAAAACAAATAATACTTGTGTGCAAATTCTGTGTCATTGTGCAGGTGCACACTTTAATCTCTCTTTCCAGAGACTTTATATAGATATGGCACATTCATTCATGCATACCATTCAGTCCTACATCAAATAATCATTCACACAGAACAGAAAAATCACAAACATAAGTTAAATCATTTATTCCCTCCTCATATTTCATTCCTGGGAAAACTCTAGTTCCTCATCATATCAAATATTATTTCCTTGATATATTTATCTACCATGGTCTCATCTGCAATCATATGAATCAATGGACAGACTATAATGAACAAATTCACTCCATTACACAAAGATCTCGGGACTTAAACAAGTCATGTGTCAACTTGCATTACTCAAGAACATAAGTCATTCCTGCAGTGATCTTGACCCCATTTCCTAATCAGGTTCTTAGGTTCTTTCTCTTTTAATTTTTCATGGCAAACCCATTCAGTAAATCATTTCACTAAAACAAGCATTCATCTCATGGCATTCCACATCATTCATATATAAAAGCAGAGGCAATCAAGCAATTTAAATATTGGTATCTATCTAAATAATTTCTGCATATAACAAAATGTTCTTGCAATTTAAAAGAGGTATAGACAATTAACATTGGTTTATGGCTTTATGAGAAGGTTTTCTTTTCTGTTGCAAAAATCTGTGCTTTAGTTAAACTCAGATTGACCAAGCTTCCTAAATCACAAAATTTTATTTGTTGAGTATATGGGTGTTGTATATTTTCTTCGAATCAGGAGTATCGGCACATAGGCAATCCTATTGCACCCCTAATTCCTTTTCATCTTAAGCCTCAGCACGTATACATATGTATATTGCAGTTCACATGCTCATCAATTCTTCTGGGTTGAGCCAAAACCAACACTACTTGCCCATATTCAACATTTTATTTTTTTGGGTATTTATCTATATTTCTAAACAGTATCATATCAGAAAGAGATCTGGGTTTTTAAGATACTTATTTATGCATACTGATCATATTTAGAATATTCACAAAATAAAACAAACAGAACAACTATCAATCATTAAAGTATCTTTAATTTCTGAAAGACAATCACATACTCTTTTTAAGAAAAATTAATTTATAATCTAGCTGCCTTCTTTAAGACTTAGTGCTTAAATTTTTGAGTGAGTTTTCTCACCTAGCTCTCTTCTTTGCTTCCTTAGTTAATTGATAAACTTCTGCCTTTTGCCTCAAGCTCTTTTCCTTCACTTGCCTTATATTTTATATGGTGTGTTTATTATATTTTTCTCCAAGTTCCTTTTGGGAAGGAGAGGAGGCTGCTGCTTATACACACACACACACACACACACACACACACACACACACAGAGTTCTCCTTAGGGTTTTGGGTATTGGCTAAAGCCATTTTTTCCCACCAGAAAATTATGTTATCTGCATTTATTTGAACCCAAGATTTTACCCTCCCTGGCTTAATTTGGTGAAGAGAAAAGTGGTTATCTACTTTGGTTATTTTCAGAAATCTTACTTTTCCATAAAATGCTTTTTCTCTTGTCTATTTGCATGCTAAATGTGTGATCTGATTTCCAGCAATATATTATACATATATATTTTTCTTTCTTAATTCAGCCCATACAAAATACACTTTTGTTTTCCTCCCATTTTCTATTTTTAGCCTTCACTTTATTTCCTGGTGCTTCCTTTTTATTTATCCACAAGAAGATTGCTTCTTTTCACACCTTCATTCTTTCTGTTTTTATTTAAAAACATATTTATGTGTTTCATTTACTAGTTTGAATTCTAATACTTAGTTAGTATACTTTCATATATGTTTTACAGACAAAAACTTATATACCTATTTACATCTATATTATTTTATACTGACACACATATGCACATGTATTCTTAGTTACATTTTTATATATTTCTGCATAAAGCACATTTTAAGGATTTTCTTTATTTATCTGTAAATATATATATATATATATATATATATATATATATATATATATATATATATATATATATATATATATATATATTTTCCATACATAGCATCATGTATTTATTCATAGTATCCAGGGATCTAGCTTTACTCATGTGTATTTTCTGTGCACAAATGCACATCATTTTATTACACCATATCAAGCTATCTCATCTTTCCCTTAAAAATGATTCAAAAAACTATTTTAAAATTATTTTAAGCTTATTTATATTTCCCAAAATAAGTTCTTAAAATCTGGGGTCATTACAGACACTCTGTTGGCTCCTCCATCACCAGAAGAAGGCTCGACCCCTCCAGTCGCCACGATCATCAGAAACCGCCAAGCAAATTAAATTCGGATGAACCCATACTGCTCTTTGATTTTTGGTCTAAAATTTCTAATTCTTGCTTTAAAAATATTGTTTAAGCTTGGGAATTTGATCTATAAATCTGAATTCGTAAATTGAAAGGTTTGAATTTTTGATAAGATTTAAGTGGTGCTCGGCTATGTCGATTTCCAGAGACAGTTACATGTTGTTTTAACTTAAATACATTTTAAATACTTAGTTCATAATCAAACCAACATTCTTTGTTCATATTTTAAGTTCTCATCGTTATTAGATCAGGAGATGGAGTTTGATTTGTAAATTCTGGGCTGGGAAAAATAAGAACCGAGAAAAACAGATACACAGCGATGCATACATATAGATATTTGTACATCTACAGAAGATTCATCTTAATTTAAACATTCAAAGCATATTCATTTCTAGTAATCCATATGCAATAGGTAGTTAAAATTTTAAATGTGAAGTTACTCACATAGAATATCATGAAAAAGAGAGCTGCTTCTTGTATTTGAAAACTGCAGACTTGCATTTAAGTTTTGATCTTCCTCCTAATCTTCTTGCTTTTGTTGTTTCATGATGTTTTGAGTAAAAAAATAATGGAAATGCTAACTAATTATTCTCTGGTTTGCTATGTGTTGATGAACGAACTAAAATCAGAAGTTGATATAAAGGAAAGAAAGTTTACAGTGTGTTATCATTTGGTTTGTACATCACAGGGTAAAAAAACTTGTTGTACAAATATGAAATCAGAGATATTTCTTGCTTTGGTGGCTGAATTGCCGTTGAAAACAACTCGAATTGACTTTGCTTTTTGCTAGCATTAAATGCCCTAGTCAACTTCTTTTATTTTATTATTTTCCAGCCGGCATTACTTAGTTTATTTGTTTTCTTGTCTTTACTTTGAAATTTAAATCCAAATCACATATGTACAGCATTTAAATTCATATGATTTAATATATTTTCTATTTGAATTTAGGGAAACTCGCATCAATTTACTAATAAATTTTATAGATTTTAATTCAAAAATTAATTTAATTATCAATTTAACATTAATTAAATTTGGGATCGTCACAGACTTCCCCCCTTAAAAGAATTTCGTCCTCGAAATTCGCTAGAGAGAGATAACGAAAATAAATGAAAGATAGAGAAATATCTTCTCAGATCAAACTGGATATCAGTTCTGCATTTGGCTCACCAAATCAGAATATCAATAGTAGAGACAAGTAATTATAATAGAATTTCAAATTTCAAATTCATATTCATTAAGGTTTAAATCAAAAACTGATAAGGAACCGATCAAGATACGAAGTAAGGATTTTCTACAACGATTCGTAGGGCCTTCATCACACCGAAACTGCTTCTGGAGCTGTCACGAAGCAATCAAAAGAATTTGAAAAGACGAATCAAAGGAGATTGAGAAGAAAAAGATTGTTTCCACTGTCGTTACAGAGTATTGACCAATTGTAGTCATATTCCCCTATCCTCTATCTCGTTCTCTTCTTGCACTCATACTCACTATCGGTGGATAGTAAGAGAATTTACTGAGGCATTCGAATGGCTATCTTAGGGATACTCATTCTTGGGTTTGCTTCACCCTATCTCTAATGAGCTACTTAATGTGTTATACTCCTGAGCTAAAGTTTTAACCTTAGCTCCGATACCAAATGTAACGTCACGGATTTTTCGTGTTCGAAAATCGGCATCCATACTTTACATCGTACTCGAATGCCGTAGATTCGATCGTTCAAATCCGAGTCGCCGGAGCTTATAACACAATTAAGTAAACAACATAGCGGAAGAAATGATGAATATCAATATATAATATCTGATACAACATCCTGATACAACAGATGATACAAAAGATATCGATATACATCAGAGATATGATACAATAAAATAGCAGCGGAAAGAAAATAGATAACACTAGCAGCGGAACAAATAACTTTAAGATAGTCTTCAAGGAAGAACTCCAGCAGCAGCTCGAACCAACATCACGATACACTATGACAAGCAAGACTGGTGTGCATCCAAAGAATGAAACTAGCTCCAGATAATCTACCAAACCTAACTATCTAAAAAACCCAACTCTAGACTGCTCGTGTGGAAAATTATGAGCACCCAGAGTTTAGGAAAGGAACAATAAACTATGGATCAGTCATGGGACTGGTGTGAGTAACAAAAACAGTTTATCTTTAAACAAAACAAGAAATATTTTAAAATAGATTCGCAATGCTTTTTAGAAAATGGAACTACCATAAGACCTCCCGCCACACACACAATGCAAAACGCAGAATTGGAGGAGATTTCTTCTTATGATAGTCAAACATGCTTGATACGCGAATCCCTTTGATATTATTACTATAAGTGGAAAGTGCAGAAAAGCCTTTCGAAAGTAGAATATAAATCTTAGACAGCATAGACATTCCGAACTATGCCTACTGTAGCTACAATCCAAACAGTGGTGACCACCATAAGTGAATGACAGATTCTACAACTAAAACCGTTCAAGGTTTCGTATTGAAGATTGGGTTTCCAACAAATGGTCAGGCTAAGGAACTTCCTACTGCCACATGGGATCGCCTCTGGCGGGACGTCCCGAGAACCTAACCGGATCTCGGCCAACACAAGGCCGGGTTACCTCTGTAACTAACTAACTACTACTCGAGCATGCCATCCCCCGGTCCTTTGGGACCTTTATCCGAGGCGCCTCTAAGCAACAACCATATAGTAAATGAGATTGGAGCAACCACATAGGTTAAATATCAGGGCTCCATACTTGATACCACCCTTTACTAGAAGGGAATGACACACCCTAAAGGGTGCGACCCTCATAACCTTGCCGCATCTTTCCTGTTTTGACCATTTCCAGGGAGTGAGGTCCTGATGCAGTCTTGTCCACAAAGCTACGCTTTGGCACAAAGCCATGCTTTCTTCAACAAATGATCAATAAATGATCAACACACAGCAGCACTTAACATGCCACATTACCAAATTAGGAATATATTGCTGATAACCTTCAACTACATAACCTCTGAGCTCGTACGTATCAGAGAAGGATGTTAATGCTAAGAGAATGAATTCTCCGCCACCAACAGAAATGTATTTGAAAGAAATCAGCTTTACATCTCAAAACGTAATGTCAAACATATAATCCATACAAGTCTGTTCTGGGTTCGAACAGAACCGAAGGCACTTCCGAAGAAGTCCTTGCAATCTGGGTATTCACAATCCCGATCGGACTTCCCATCACTTAGGGAATCTCTATACCGGAGCAACTCAGTGCAGAGACAATAGATAGGTTATCCTGTCGTTTTCACAAATAACCGGTCTTCACCATCGGTCTTCAAATGCTATCCAAAACGTCGAATCACATATTCGGAATGGGTTATATGACACAACTGTCCTCTCCCGGCTAAACTGAATAGTGAGCGCAACATTTAAAACATATGGATATGGGACTTCAGTTAAGTCACAACTTAATAACTCAAAACTTTCTTTCAAATGGTTTAAACAAATTATCATTTTCAAGTCTTTTAAACAAAAGATTCATTTCACTAAGTTCACCCATTTTCACAAAGATCCATTTACGGAATTCAAAATAATTTCCATGTCAATTGGATTAACTCGTTCATAATCTTTAAATTAAAGATTTAACTTATAGCTTTCAAATCGTTTTCCATAACTTGGAAAATCATTTCCATTTAAACTTGAAATCCCTTTTAACACAATTTGGAAGTTCACTTCTTATATGAAAGCTTTTATTATTTGAAAACAAATATTTTTCATTTCAGAAAGATATGATTTTATTTACACGAGTTAAAGCCTTTGAATTTAGATTCAAATTCCCAAATCAATACTTTTAAAATAGTTCAACACATATAAACTCATTCACTAGTTGAATAGCCTTTCTAAACCTTGGTCTCCAAATTAGAGAATTCAATTTCAAATATTGAATTCAAATTTAAATCAAAATATTTAAACTCTAAAACTTAATCAAGTTATTCCAAATAAATGTTTATCTTTGAAATTCCATTTCAATAGCTTTTCGTTTTAACCCCAATCCATTTCCAAAACTATTTGAATTCAATTTACCTATTTGAAAAATTATTTTCAAAAATCTATGACCTAAAAGATCTCCTCATGAAATCCGTATTTGTGTGTGTATAAGTTGGTCCAGGGGTTTAACACAATAGTGCAACATCACAAATCATCACAAATTTGCAATCACATAATATCGATTAGCGGTATATCCCAATAGCGTTTATCTATATACACAGATTCACAGATAGAAAATATGAATGCATTATAAATAAATAAATTACATTCATCGCAGATCATACTGAAACAATTTATAGCATAAAGCATAGCATATCAAAAATATCAAACAGTTCAACAGTCAATAGGATTCAATCATCCATAAGTGAACTCGATAATTATCTGATAAATTTATATCAGATGGGTCATAAGCCATGGTTAATTAACTATAATTGATTTCAAATCATTTGATTAATCATCCTATAATCATTTATTTATTAAATAAATCAACCTTCAATTCTTTAAATAATTAACCTTTAATTATTTACCATTAAGCAATCATCTCATAACAATTAATCATTGATTACCAATTTATCTAATGATCTTCTTAGATTAATTAAAATAAATTAGTTAACTTTAATAAATCAAAATATCCAAAATTAATTACACTAAGTGATTAATCCTTAATTACTCTTGTTACGTAATTACATTTAAAACAATTTATAATTGATTATCTAAATTATTTAATCTAATTAATTATCAAAATAAATCACATTAATTTAATTTCTTAATGATCTCTAGTTATTTATTTTCATTAACTAATAACATTTCCTTAATTACTTTCTTAAGAAATTATCTTAGATTAACTATTATTAATCATCTCTGATTATAAATTAATCTACATTTAAAATTTAAAATCAAATAAATCATTCTTTAATTGCCATATTTATTAAATCATTTGATTACCTTAATTATCTCTAAGATAATAAATTTCTTTATTATTGATTTCATTAATCATTTAAGTGTAATTTAAACATTGCACTTTTAAATTTAAATTTAAATTCCATTTTGAATTTAAGATTCAAAATGAATATATATTTAAATATTAACCAATTTAAATATCAATTTATAAACCTTAAAATAAATGTAAAGAATATTTATTATCTACATAGGAAACTTATATAAGGAAAGCCTTTGAATTCAATTACTTAAATTTTGAGCTTTTAAATCATATTACTTTTTAACTTGCAATTTCAAGTTTAAAACAAAACATTTAACCTTCCATTTAAAATTCTTTTATAAAAGAACTTTATCAAAAAAATCAAGTTTAAATATTTGTTTGGAAACAAATTTACTTTTAAAAAAGCTATTTTTATTTTAAACTTGTTTAAAACACATTCAGGTTTGAATTAATTTAAAAAAATCCAAATTTGGATTCAGTGAGACTTGAATCCATATTTTAATTTGGTTTAACGTTGATTTTAAACTTTGATTTAAAATCAAAATTTCATTTTAAAACTTTAAGATTAAAAGTTCTTTTTTTTTTTGAATTTAACTTCATACTTGGTTTAAACTTTGTTAAAAATCTGTATTTAAATTTCAATTTCTGTTTAAAAATTTAAACAGACAGGTTTTATAACAAAACCTGTAACAAATAAAATTTGACCTGAGTACAATCCTCTCCCCTCAACCACTACACCCAAACAAACCCTATACTGTGCACGTGCACAGTGCGTCACCGACGCTCAGGTGAACATCGCGACCACCAACAAGTCGCGGTTGGTCACTACATCAACCTCAGACCAACAATCTACTCGATCACGTCTCCATTCGAAATCGAAAGAGAGAGCTCAAAAAAAAGGAAACCTGGAACATTGAAACCAACATCACCTCAAAACCTGGCAACAACCCATTCTCGGCGCCTCCGCCACCGGTGATCACGAATCTCCGGTCATCTCTTCGTCGTCACTCCCTCTTCCATCACCCCCAACCACGCGTCACTCGATCAAGCGATAGTGACGAACGAAACAAAAATCTCAACCTTACAAAAACTAGGGTTAGAAACTTCAACCAATTGCCGACGCCACCGCCGTGATCTATCTGCCATCCCTATATTTTTCCTCGATGCTTCGTTGGCTCCTCCATCACCAAAAGAAGGCTCGGCCACTCCAGTCGCCACGATCATCAGAAATCACCAAGCAAATTAAATTCGAATGAACCCATACTGCTCTTTGGTTTTTGATGTAAAAATTATAATTCTTGCTTTAAAAATCGTGTTTAAGCTTGGGAATTTGATCTATATATCTGAATTCGTAAATTGAAAGGTGTGAATTTTTGATAAGATTTAAGTGGTGCTCAGCTATGTTGATTTCCAGAGACAGTTACATGTTGTTTTAACTTAAATACATTTTAAACACTTAGATCATAATCAAACCAATATTCTTTGTTCATATTTTAAGTTCTCATGGTTATTAGATTAGGAGATGGAGTTTGATTTGTAAATTCTGGGCTGTGAAAAATAAGAACCGAGAAAAACAGATACACGGCAATGCATACATATAGATATTTGTACATCTACAGAAGATTCATCACAATTTAAACATTCAAAGCATATTCATTTCTAGTAATCCATATGCAACAGGTAGTTAACACTTTAAAATGTGAAGTTACTCACATAGAATATCTTGAAACAGAGAGCTGCTTCTTGTATTTGAAAACTGCAGACTTGCATTTAAGTTTTGATCTTCCTCCTAATCTTCTTGCTTTTGTTGTTGCATGTTGTTTTATGTAAAAAAAATGGAAATGCTAACTAATTATTCTCTAGTTTGCTATATGTTGATGAACAAACTAAAATCAGAAGTTGATATAAAGGAAAGAAAGTTTACAGTGTGTTAACATTTGGTTTGTACAGCACAGGGTAAAAAAACTTGCTATACAAGTATGAAATCAGAGATATTTTTTGCTTTGGTGGCTGAATTGCTTTTGAAAACAATTCGAATTGACTTTGCTTTTTGCTAGCATTAAATGCCCTAGTCAACTTCTTTTGTTTTATTATTTTCCAGCCGACATTACTTAGTTTATTTGTTTTCTTGTCTTTACTTTGAAATTTAAATCCAAATCACATATGTACAACATTTAAATTCATATGATTTAATATAATTTCTATTTGAATTTAGGGAAACTCGAATCAATTTACTAATAAATTTTATAGATTTTAATTCAAAAATTAATTTAATTATCAATTTAACATTAATTAAATTTGGGATCATCACAGTTTCACACTCCTATTCGTGCCACCTACTGCCACCGTTCCAAGATTTGATGACGCCATGACCACAAGTACGCCTAGGCGCACCAACGCCAACCGCTACGACCTCCCATCTCCACCGGAGGATACTCCACCATCACCCCCTTTATTTTCTGATCGTGGTGAATCCATAAACTACTATGACCAATGAACACCACTGAAGAGGCCTGCTTGATGCCCTCCACAGTCTTATACCCCCCGATCGTCAAACGGTCGACGATCCACCGTTAGGTCAAAAACCCAAGAAATGAACGACTAAGTAAGATCGTTGATTTCTATCCAAATGATGATTCGAAATGAGAAATGAATTGCTATAGTAGATGGTTCTCAACAAGTGATTTCCAACGATATATTATATGACATAGTTTAAGAAGGTTAAAATTTAAATTGATTTTGATTTGCAATTGAATTTTGGAATTAGGGTTTCTGCCATTTGAGAAGGTGGAATAGACAAACAAAACTATACGTACATGAATAAGGAACGAAAAAGCTGTTATCATTTATAACAGCCTATATATAGGCAAAGGTAGATAAGAACAAAAGGTTAGATCGAATTGGGTCAAAACGATTACGACGACCCAGAAAGCCCATTTCCTTTCCAAAACGAAAGTAGATCATCCAATATATCGAAATAGATGTTTTTGATATTTTTAAACTCAATGGAACTAGTTTCAAATCCAAATTCCATTGTATAAAGAATTTAGCTTTTAAAATCAGATTATATTCATTTTAATTTCTATTAATCGATTTTTACGCGTTTCTAGCGCGCACGATCAAGTGACAAGTCCGATCGCTACGAAATTTGAAATCCTACAATAATTCACTGCTACATATCCGATGAAACGAGTTTCATCAAAATCTGAGATAGTGGCCAAAACGGCTATTTTCACGTTAACTAATTAAATTATTAATTTAAAATCAATTAGATCACTTTTAGGTTCAAATTTTAAAGTTAACCATTTTATCTTTCTTGATTTCATAGAAGTTAATAACCTGTTTAAAGTAAATTTTTCGTGTTAAATTCAACACTTAAATATTACATAAACTTTAACATAAATTACAATAGGAATGAAACCTATTTTATTATGATTTAAATTCCAATAAATTCATATGTTCACTGCATAGCATGCCGAGCAATCGAGTGTCGAAAATACCAGATCATTAATGGTGTAGAAAAAATGTAACATTCTGAAAATTAGTTAACTTTAATTTGGTAATTAAATTAATTTTGGAATTAAATTATGAATTTATTTATGAATTAATTAGAAAATTTCTAGAATAAATAAATAATTTTTAGATTATAAGTAGGATTTGGTTTAAAATTTAAAGATAAGTAAATTTATAAATAATATTGGATTTAGAAATAAAAATGTGTTAAAAATAAAATAGAAATTAAAAGCTTTGAGGCTAGTAAAAAGGTTAATGATAATTTGTTTCTAAAATATTGAATAGATTTGGAAGTTGTAATAAAAAATTTAAAAAATAATAATTATGCACTCATTTTTATAATATTATTTTAAAGATTTAATTCACCTATATAGATAAAATGATTAATTGTTAACATGAAATCAAAATATTTAAATCAATCTTTTCTTTTTAAAAGTTGAAAAAATAAATAATAAAAGAAATGCATGGATATAAAATGTATAAATTATTCGTATATAAATATGTGAGCTAAATTAAAGATTGTAGTGTGAAAGATAATTGGAATAAAATTTTGTTGCGTAAATAAAAATATAAAAGGAAACATTAACATTTTGCAAAATGTAAACATAGGTTGTATGTGGAAATACATTCACATAAGGGTTTAAAACTGAAATTTGCAAAAACAATTTGAGTCAAAGGTTTTAAACACAAATTTCCCTACAAACTACAAGTGTAATACATGCAAAAAAGAAAAGGGACAAATGGCATTTAACTTTTGAAAAAGAAAAAAAATATACAATCAGGCCATTGATCTTCTCAAGGCCTGAAATAAGGAACCAGGAAAAAAAATGTTAAGAGTTAGTTGTATTTATTCTTCTCAAACCTGAGGAAAGAAAACAGAGAAAACAAGAAACCAACTACAAAACTCAAATTCGAAAATCCCACTTTTCAAAAAAATCTGAAACCAAAGTAAACAAAAATCTCAGTGCTAAAACAAAGATACAAACTGAAAAATCAAGACAAAAGTTTATCTCAATTTCAAATAAGCTTCAGGAATCAAACCAGATCAAGGAAGCAATCTTCAGGCATGAAAAGTCAAGCGGCAATTTGAAAACATTTAAGTTTAACCAACAAATCTTCAAAATTCTGAAACAAAAGTAAGTTTCAGATCAAAGAAGCAAAACCTGAAGATAAGTGATTAAGCAAACAATTTCAAGTCAGGAAAGTTGCAAATCGATTTATAAAGCCTGGAAGTATAAACAGCAAGGTATGCAAGCAAAATAGGAGTTCAAGAACAACAAATAAAAGAACAAAGCAAAGATCAAAATAAAAATACAAATCAAAATATCAAAGCAAGGATCAAGTTCTGGAATCAAATCTGAAGCAAGTTAGGATCATAAACTCAAATCAAAACTTGATTCAACCTAAAGCAATTAAATCTGCAAGATAGGAGAAAGATCAGGCAAAACAGTTTCAAGTCAGGCAAAATTCAAACTCAGAAAATAAAATCAACATTTAAAGCTCTGGCCCTCTGTTCTTCATCCTGAGGTGAGCAAACCCCCTTAACTCTACTATACTTATTGATGTTTGGAGTGGTATATGTTATGAATTATGTTGGAATAATAGTGTGTATATGTTGCATGCATTTATAAAAATGAATGACTGTGCATGTCATTTTTTTTGACCTCTGTTTAAGTAACAGGCATGGGCATCTAACATAAATTCATCTCTCCTCTATAAATTTCTTGTAGACTTAGGATTTTCAAAACAAGTTATCCCTGTTTAAGCTTAAACTGAGATTTTAAAAACATTTTTAAGTATGATTGTTCATACACTATCTGGGAAAAAGATCAAGAAAATCAAACAGCAGTAAACAAAACAAATTAAAAGCAAAGCTTAAGATAAAACAACTGTTCTTCCTCTGTTCTTCATTGACAAGGTGAGAAAACTTATCCCCTTGATTTGATTTACAACCTGATGTTGGGTTGTATTGAATGATGTGTATTTAAAAGTTGTTAAATCTATGTGCATTTTGGTTTAATGGCAATAGTGCCTCTGTCGATTACAGGCTTTAGACTTGTCTTCAAACTAATAAAATAAAGAGGAGAAAAAGAAAGAAAATTTAACTGCTCTTTCTCTGATCATCTTTAGCTAATGATGTTAAAACAAAAAAAAAGAGGTTTGGAACTACCATAACTAGACTCTTTATAAAAAAAAGCATTTCAAATTAAATATGAAGAGTTGCTGCCTGGAAGTAGGAAAAACAGTAGGAATTCAAAGTTTACATCATTTTCGAATTTCATTGACTCGAATTTGGATTGCATCATCTAAAAACATTTTGGAAATGATGATTTTTACAACAAAATCTAGAATTTTTAGTTGTGAGATTAAGGCAAAATCATGGGATGAACAGAGTATGGGTTTTCACGTTTTTCTGACAATCGAATCAATTTTAAATGTTGGGATTTTGATTGGAGCAAGTATGAACATTGATGATTTCGAGAAAATTATTAGAAAATTTTTTCATTGCATAAATTGTTAGGTCGAGATCACTTTAGGGTTTAACCCTGTACATTGTAAATTTAATCCGCGAGACATTCTCATGTTCGTCGCCGCGTTCTATGTCATCGGACCTTAGGGGATGGCTGCGTCACTGTATGGTGAAGTGGCGATCGAAACGGCGAAGCTCCTGGTGGAAGTGGTAGGCGGGGAGAGTTGGTTTTTGTGGCAGAGGCTGGTTCCAGTTTGAGCTAGATAGCTCGATTTTGATTTCATGCTTGAATCGATGATTTGGTGGTTGGAATGGGGTGCGAGGGTGACTGTCAACTTGTCGACGCTGGTGGTGATGGCCGAAGTCGCGGCATTTGGATGTGCATGTGCACCCGGGACATTGTTGTGTCTGCATTGATTTAAGGATTGGGGAAGACGATGTTTTATCAAGGACGAACTCGAAGTATGAATTTAGTGCAAACTGAAAACACGTGGAAAAATTTTTAGATTGAAAATTTGGGGGCACTCGGGTCAAATTTTAGGGAAACTCGAAGCAGGCACGATTATTTCAGGGTTTAGCTCGGGTCATGGGTCTTGGGGAAGAAACAGTTCAGATTAAAAAAAAAACAAGTTCACTTTGGAAATTTTTGTTAAAATAGTTTTGAATTTTGTTAAAAATTTAATGTTAACCAGTTTTGAATTAGTTAAGAAAGTTTTTTTTAAGAAAAATTTGTTATAAATTACCAAGTTTTAAAATGATTTAAAATAAATAAAACCTTTATTTTGAAAAGTTATTTTAGCTTAATAATATTAGGATGTTTTAAATGGTTAATAAACTTTATTCGTTTGGGTTAAATAATTAATGTTTTAATGGTTAATAGATTTTGTTTGTTAAAAAGATTAATTACTTAAAGTAAATCACTTAATGTATGAAATTAAAGTAAATAATTAATAATTCAAGTTAATTTATCAAGTAATTAATGGATGACTTAATAAAAATAGTGATTACTTAGTGAAAGTAATTAGGAGTACATAATTAAAGATTAAAGATTGATTAATCGAATATTAAGAGTTAATTACTTTAAAAGAATAATTAATTAATGTGGTTAATTAATTAAGGTAATTGAATTAAGAATAATTAATTAAAGGTTAATTAACTTAAAGTGATTAAGAAATCATTATTTATTAAGAAGTGATTAATTATTGTAATAAATTAAGGAATAAACCTATTAATTTATCAATTAAGGACAATTAATTATAATTAAGATTTAATTAATAATTAGGGGCTTATTAATTAAAGTGATTAATTAAGGAATAATTAATTAAAAAAAGTAATTAAGATTTAATTAATTACAATTAAAGGTTAATTAATTTAGGTAATTGATTTAGAAATGATTAATTAATGAAGGTAATTAAGACTAAATCAATTGTAGTTAATAATAACTAATCATTGATTTAAGATTTCTAATGGAAGTAATTATGTGGATAAAAATTTTAAAAAACCACCTAAATTATTCATCCTAGTTGTAGGTGTTTGATTGCCATTGAATGCTATGTGATGGATTGATATGTTTGATATATGATGTGATGCTATGTAATGCTTTGTGATGAGCTATTTTATTTGTGATGAATATATTGTTATATGAATATGCAAACCCTTTGACCCGTAAAACGACATTTGGATTTCGATGCGACAAGGAGTCGGATTCCAGTTGGTTATCCGAAACTCACATCGAATCATATTAATGTATCTTCGTGATTGATAAATTTACCTTATCTATGAATCTGTGATTGAAGATAAGCGTTATGGGTTATACCGCTTATCGATATATTTGTGATGATTGATGTATGCACTATTGTGTAAAACCCTTGGACTACACTATACACACACAAATATGGGTTACACGTGGAAATCGGTTAAGTCACAGATTTTTAAAATAGTTTTAAAAATTGAATCATTGGATCTAAATGGTTTGTAAATGGATCGGATTTTAAAGTGAAAAGTTTTTGGGACGGAATTTCAAAAGATAAAAGTTATTTTGAATAACTTAATAAAGTTTTGAAACTTAATAATTCAATTTAAAATTGAATTCAAATTTTGAAATTAAATTCTATTTTGAGGATTCATGAAGTAAAAGGTCATACAAGTTATATGGTTTTTAAACCATTTTAAAGTGTTGTTTTGGGAATTAAATTTAACCCAAGTTTGAAAAACTTTAACTTGTATAATTGAAATCAGATTTTCCCAGAATGAAAACTACTTGCTTTCAAATGACAAAAGCTTTCATATAAGAAATGAATCTCCAATTTGCATTAGAGTGATTTCAAATTTGAAATGAAATGGTAAGTTATGAATGAATCTTTGGAAGGTGTTTTGAAAGCTATGAGTTAAATCTTTTATTTAAAAGACTAAGTGAGTTAATCCAATTAAAATGGAATTTGTTTTGAAATCTGTGAATGGATCTTTGTGAATTTGGGTAAACTTTGTGAAATAAATCTTTTTGTTTAAAAGATTTGGAATGTTAATTGGTTTAAACCATTTAAAAGGAATTTTTGAATTTTAAATTGTGACTTCCCATATCCATATTTTTTAAAATTTTGCGCTCGTTATTCGGTTTAGCCGGGAGAGGACCTTTGTGTCATATAACCCATTCCGAATAATGATACGTCGTTATGGATAACAACTGACGACCGGTGGTGAAGACCGGGTATTTGTGAGAACGATAGGATGACCTATCGATTGTCTCTGCATTGAGTAGCTATGGTATAGAGATTTCCTAAGTGATGGGAAGTCCGATCGGGATTGTGGATATCCGGATTTGCAAGGGCTTCTTCGGAGTGCCTTCGGTTCTGTTCGAGCCCGGAACAGACTTGTATGGTCGTGTGTCTGACACTACACTTTGAGATATAAAGTCGATTTCCTTCAAATACATATCTGTTGGTGGTGGAGAATTTATTCTCTTAGCTTAACACCCTTCTCTGAGACGTACGAGCTCAGAGGTTATGTAGTTGAAGGTTATCAGCGATATACTCCCAATTTGGTAGTGTGGCATGCTAAGTGTTGTTGTGTATTGATGATCATTTGTTGATCATTTGTGATCGAAGCATGGCTTTCGTGTAAAGCGTAGCTTTGTGGACAATACCTCATAGAGCCTCACTAACCGATACTGGTCGAAACAGGAAAGATGCGGCAAGGTTTCAGGGGTAGCTCCCCTAGGGTATGACCACTCCTTCTGGAAAAGGGTGGTATCATGGTATGGAGCCCAGATACTTACTCATGTGGGCACTGTAGTATATATCTATTACTGTGTGATGTTGTTGGTGTAGAGGATCCTCGGTTAAAGGTCCCAAAGGACCGGGGGTGGCGTATCTCAGGTTTTATTCCCCAAGAAGGGGGCAGCCGGCCTTGTTTAGCAGAGAGCCGGGTAGGTTCTCGGGGCGTCCTGCCAGAGGCGTTCCCATGTGGCAATAGGAAGTTCCTTAGCCTGACCATTTGTTGGAAATCCATTCAACCCAATACGAGCCTTGTACGGTTTTAGTTGTAGAACCTGCCATTTAAAATGGCAGCTATAGTAGGCATAGTATAATGGTACCTATGCTGGCTAGGATTTATATTCTACTTTCGAAAGGTTTTCCACTATGCACTAGTAATAATATCAAAAAGAATTTTTGCGTAGTAAGCATCTTTGACTATCATAAGGAGAAATCTCCCCCATGTGTGCGTTTGCATTGTGTGTGTGCCGAGAGGCCTTATGGTGGTTTCATTTTCCAAAAGCATTGCGGATTTCAAAACTTAAAATCTTTTGATTGTTTTTAAAGACCGAATGTTTTTGTTTGCTCATACCAGTCCCATGACTGATCTGAAGTTTATTGTTCCATTCCTAAACTCTGGGTGCCCATAATTTTCCACACGGGCAGTCTAGAGTTTGGTTTTTCAGATAGTCAGGTAGGAGGAATCGTTTTGGTAACCTTCAGCTTTCTATCTGATCATTTTGGAGTCTTTTGAGTCCACGGACGAACTTGCTTATCTTGGTGCAACCTTGATGGTGGATCGAGCTTGGAGTTTTGGAGCTTTTGGATCAGAGTTGCAGTATTGGATTCTGTGAAGACTTATCTCATATTGTATCGTGTTCCGCTGTATTTTTGTATTCTATGATGTTGATGGTTATCATTGTATCAAATTGATGTATTGGATATTGTATTCATGTTGTATCAGTGATATCATCTTTTATTTTCCGCTGTGTTATTTATCATCTAAAGTTGTTGCAAGATCCGGCGATACGAATTTGATGTTGTTGTCGGACATCGAGTTCGGGTCGTCGCAAAAAAGAGATAGAAGATGAAATAGAAACAACAATACATAAGCTCATAATCGTAGTGGGAAAAAATATAATATATAATAATAGATTTTATACAAAAGAATCTATAACTGTTAATAAATATACAACCATCAGAGTACAATAGTCAATAGTTAATCTGGACAATTGTAATAATCTATCCTTACAAATACTGAACATTTAGTTTAACACACACAACGAAATATAAATCAAGTATGTGAAATACACTTGAGTCTCCTCCAGCTCATCTCCTGAGCTCCATAGCATTCTAACTTGAATCTATAATACTCGATCTAACACGAGCATTACAATAAAATAACATTCGAGTCAGTTTCGAACAGTAGCATGAGAAAACACACTCAATTTGAATTGTTACAATTTTTAAAATCCTTTGAAAAACAAAGGTATCTTGTAAGACCACATCATGCATAAATGAGATGGGTTTTTACCTTACGATAACCAAAAAATTATGTATCAACATAATATGATATTATAATGGTGTCTATAGAAAGTAAATTAGAAAATAGCTGAAATGCTTGCATCTCACGTTGCAGCATAATTAATATACAGCTAAAACCATATGGCGCATATTGGAGAATGGATTCCACACTATGACCAGGTAAGGAACTACCTCCGATGAGTGCTTCTCTAGATTAATACATCCAGGTCTGACAAGAATATCTTGTACTTTTCCAAACAGAATTGGCCTAGCACTTGACTACTAGTACCAAATATGTCATCACCCCGATATTTCGACCTTTATGAGATCTCATGCACAACCAATCCATAAATATTTATATGTAAGGTATCTAGAGAGATGATGACATACCCTAATGGGAGCAACCCACTTAGCCTTACTGTAACAACCCGCATATTTTATGATTGTATATTTAAATATTTTATTTAAATATAGCATCGTTAGTCAGATTTAAGTCCGAAAAACTACTTTTTGTAAACAGCCGAATTAGGACTCGAGACTACTTCCATTGAGTCCAAAATGCCGTTTGCGACCTTTTTAAGTATAAACATTAATATGTTTGGAGATACCTAAAATTTTGATGTTTTCACTTAGGGCTTTGGGTTTAGGTTTCAGCCCATTAGCCTAAACTATTAACCCTAGCTCCACCCCCTCTCCTCTTAATTCATTCTCATTTCCTAACACTTCAAGATTAAACAAAAATGGGGGGAGAGAAAAGAGATTAGGAAATTCCTAAGCCCTAACTTCATTTGCAAATCCAAGTTTTAGCTCCATATTCAAAGAGAAGCTTAGGTAAGCATCTCCTTCTCCATCTCAATCTCTCTCCATTTTCGGAAATTTCCTATAACTTAATTTGGGAAATATTGTTTATCATCTTAGATTGGAGCTTCTAGAGTTGAGATTGAAGAGTGTTTGATCCTCCTTTTTTTCAGTCTTCTTCTTCCTTGTTTTTGTGAAAAAGGTGAGATTTTTATCTCACATCTATGTCTATATCAATGATAGTGTTAGGTAGTGATTCCTAACATCTATTCCTTGTCCATTTGCTTTTGGATTGAATTGGTTTTATGAATATTCCAATTTTTGGTTTTTGAAGTTAAAACTTTAAAAATATTAGCTTTGATGTGTTATCATGCTTTTGGTGGCGTATCGAAGAGCCTATAAGGCAGGGTTACCGATTGGTGTAAACCCCTAGCGCCCGTCGCGCTACCGATTGCCAATTATTTGAGATTTTGCCCCTAGGGGGCTAGGCTGAGAATACTGAAATTCCCAGTTCAGTCGACTGAACTAGATGGTCAGTCAACTGAACCGAACCTAGGAATTTTCCAGGGCAAGTATCAGTCCACTGACCACTTTGGGTCAGTCGACTGAGCCTGGAAACCGAAAGTTTTCAAGAATGATTTAGTCGACTGACCACTTTGGTTCAGTCGACTGAACCTGAAAACAGAAAGTTTCCAGGATTTGTCTCAGTCGACTGACCACTATGGTCCAGTCGAATGAATCTGCTGCCTTAGCACAGTTTGCCCATTTCGCTTGTGTTTCCAATTTTTAATCGATTCTTGTTTCTCCAATTAGTTGATATCACCTTCGTTAACTTTGATAACTTCTTTTCGGAATTTTTGAGAATATCCATTTTGATGGATTTGATATCGATTTCTTTGGATTTAATTCACGACTTCGAATGTGAATTTTAGATGATTGATTATTTCTACAATCATTTCTGTGACATGTCACTTTAAAATACAAATGTTTCTATACTAATAGTAAATATTCAAACTCTTTCTCAAATATGATTTCAACTCTATTTTTAACACAAAGTTTGTTTATAAAACCGTTTTCCAATCAATTAGTATACACAAACCTTTACCTTATTCGTTTGAAAAATCTAATTAAGCGGCTTAGTAAAACAAGTGGTATGAAACGCTTGCGTTTATTTCGTCGATTAATTTTTGGACTTATTCGATTGAAACTCTTGTGACAATTTTTGAGTGGAGATCTACAATTTGTTCGTAAATACTTAAGTTAAGCCAGTGGTTATGGGACATGAAGCTAAACTCATTTATTTACTAGCTTAGTGTAATTCACACTTTTCATTGATCATTGATGATCATTTTTGTGATTTAGACTAGCTATATGCCATGTTTCTTTGTCCGTTGGGGACTATACCTCGTTTTATTGAGTTTCATCTCATTTCTTTTATTGGCTAACGACCTATGCATTCTTTGGAGTTTCGACTCAATTCTTATAGGCTAGCGACCCATATTCCTTTATGAAGTTCGGTTCATCGGACGTACCTTTGTACTACGTTGTTGTACTGACTTATCCGGTTCCTCGAGCATACCGTTTTACTACGTCGTTGTTCCGAATCATTTGAGTTTCAGGCTCCTCGGGCATACCGATATTGTACTACGTCGTTGCCCCAGCTCTATGGTTAGCGACCAGGGGATAGCGTCCCATTTGTGATACACGTGTTGGCGAGTTTTCATGCTCTTGTTTTGTGATAGGCCTCCCCCTTTTGTGATTTCTGGATTTCTAGTTGATGATTTCTAGAATTTCTGATTCACTAATTTTAAGATTGGCATTGATATGTTGTCAATATTTATGTTTTGGTGAATAAAATAAAGAAATGACATTCATTTTGCTGTTACGAGATTCTTGAGATGTTGTATGATTTTTATTGTTGTTAAATGTATACTTTTCATAGTATGACATTATTGTTATCATATGTTTTATCATATCTCTTATTCTGTCTCATTCTACCTGATATTTATAGCTAGACTGATCCGTTTATTATTTTCTTATCAAATAATACACGGGTCAGACCGAGATGTTACAGGTGCTTCTGCTTGACTCCTCATTTGGGAGCATTATCTGACTTTTGGCTAACTATATTAGATTCGTAGTTTTTTTTTGTTATACATTTGACATAGAGACTCCTTGACGTATACATATTCTTTTATTTAGCACTTGTGTCTATTCTTTTGTGATATTATGGGTCTTGTTTGACCACTATTCTGATGTACACTTATATGTGTTATATTCATATCTGTTTCCGCCTTTGAGATATGAACATCTATGACTGATTTATGTTATTCTTATTTCTATATTTGTTTCCGAAGATTATATAGCCACTGTGTAGTACCTTTGAGTTTGTATCGACATGTTAGATTCCCTTTTGAAATGAAATGCATTTTGTACTATCTGACATATCAGTGCTTGCACAAAGCAATTACACTGATGGTCGCTCCTCAACAGCCTTATTCTTCATGCTAGTTGATGGCATTACTCCGTAGTGTCCTTGGCTAGCGTGAGTATAGAGGTGGGGCGTCATACCTACTACATTCCTTGTTTTGATCATTTTCTATTTGATGAGGCTTAAGGCTACGTTTACCTTTTTTAATATCAATTCCACTTTGAATGCTAATACTGCCTTTTAAGCGACAATGTAATGATAGCATTCATCCATACAAGTTGTCCTAGGTCCGGACAAATCGAATCTCTTTCAAGATATTATCTTCAAGATATCATAATTCGTAATTCACGAATCAGATTGAAGTGGTTTTCAAATAATTAAATCTGATCCCGGTCTCTTCGAAACGATAAACGAATTTGGCCAGATTTGATAATCGGTTATTTAACTATCAAATTACACACATAAGTAGTCCCTAGGCCCATATTATAAATCTTTCAAAATATTTATTCCAAAATATCTTTGCAAATATATATATATATATATATATTCGAATTTCATTCAATATTTCAATATTTGAAACAAATTCAAATGCTTAAATCCATAACAGGATATTTCAAAATTCCTTTTAAAATTTGGAAATATAATTTTTCAGCATTTAGAAATATTTCAAAATCCCCTTTATAATTCATTACTTGAGCAAATATTCCTATACAAATCATTTCGCCACTAAAATATTTCCAAAACCTTTTATTTCAATACTTAGGAAAATATTGCAGGTCTATTTCCCAAAATCAAATCAATATCGACACTTAGAAATATTTTATAACTTACCTCATAAATCCTAGGAAGTTTCTACTAACTCCTTTTTACAATTTCTAAAACTGATTATACTCATTTATAATCCCATCTACCAATTTATAACTTTTTCATGAATTCATTTTCATTTTCATGTTTCTATATCTAAAAATTTTGGTAATTTCTCAAGCTTCTAGAGTTCCGTTATGAAATTCTTCTTACAAAACCATCTCCATTTAATAACTTGATTTGAAAATCTTAAGAGTATTTTATAAATCACATCAATAACTTACCTTTAAACATATATATATATATATATATGTAATAAATAATTTTTAAAAATAATAATTTAATTTCAAAACATGATTAAGTAATTATTAAAATTCCAAAGCACTTTCTAAACAACCGACAACAACTAATTTCCAAATCATTTATAATTAAATGTTAATCGATTTACAAAGTTTATTATAAAAATTAGAATTCATTTAACCTAATATTGAATATTTAAATAACTAACTTCCTGAAATATTTCAATATTAAAATAGTTTTTAAACTCCATAGTTTAAGAAATAAACCTCCATTAAAAAAACTAACTTCTCGATAAAAATTGATTTTTTTTTTAAATTCAACACAACCGTTTTTACATTTATAAATCTCTCTCGATTTAACCTAAATCGATTTTCATTTCTAATTTCACAACTATTTCCATAATCCAAAGTAAATTCCTCTTTTCCTTTCTAAATCGATTCTATATCTTATTATAAATTCGCAATGTGAATTTATATTTCCGATTTATCAAATGATAATCACTTCACTTTATTTATAAACATCGTTTATAAATTATAACTTTCCTAAATTTTAAATTCAAACATACCCCTTATTTAAAACTCCATTTATACAGCGATTTCTGTATAAAATCTCATTTAGAAATCTGTATCTTAAAAAATATCAATCTATTCCAAATTCATTCCAAATCTCGATTTCAACTTCCCTTTCATATTATAAGAAATCTCATTTAATAATTCATTGTTCAAAAATACTCGATTTAAAATTTTCATTTTGAAACTGTTTTACGAACTAGCTAATAAAATTTCAAAAATTAAATTATTATTTTATTTATTTTATCTAACCCAATCACTTTTTAAATAATTCCAAAATTCAATATAAATATTTTTCGCTTTTAAATTCCAATTTCATAATCAAAAATATTATCTATGGTATTTATAATATCAAAAATAAGGCCACTGCTACTATAGCACCCAAACAATCAAATAACACAACAATCCATAATAGACTATTCAATTTCATTATATATCACTATATATGCAAAATAATTAATATATTTTGAGGAATCCAGTTGGATTCCTCCAACCTTTTTCCCTGCATCCACGGATGTTAAATAACATATAAACACCAATCTCGCCTTCAAGGTGGGATATCGCGGTAATATAGGGTCATCCACTATTATGCGGGATGCATAGTGTCTCACATGCTTCAGTAGGTGGGAAATATATCCAAATACTAATATATATGCTAATATATAATATAAAATCCAACCAATAATAATTTATAAATCCACACAATCATTCAATAATTAATTTTCAACAATTTAAATCTAAAAAATAATCCAAGATGAGTGAGATTTACTTACCTTGATTTTTAGTAGTCACCAAAATGTTCCAGTTTTTGCCTAATTCGAACGATGTCCGATATGGTTTCAGCTCAATTTGTTTTACTCAAATCAGATCTTGCACAAAAAAGTTATACTATAGTTTGTATAATGATAAAATTAGTTTGCATTTCATTTAACTTAATAAATAGTTAAACATAATACCTCACCTTTTTCCCTCTCCAGTACGCACGCACGGTAACAGCCAAATCCAATGTCAACTTACGATCGCCACCACCAGGAATAATCACTTCTTCCACATCGCGCTGTATTGACCCAGAATTTCAGTCATTTGAAATGTGAATATTTAATTGATTTCAAATATTCACAAGTGAATTTTATAAGTTGAACAACTTGTATTTCAAATATAATAATATATTTGGATAATTAAATTTTTTAATCTAATATTTAAAATTGCAGAAACAATTGATTTTGAATTTAATGTGAATGAAACCAGTTTATAAAGTTTATATAAATTCTATTTGAATTAAAATGAAGTTAGTAAACTTTTAAATTTGATTTAAAACCGATTGAATAGAAATTGGAAATTTTAATATTTAATATACGTGTAAAAATAGTCATTTTGACACTATCTTAGATTTCGTCGAAACCAGTTTCATTGGATTCGTAATAGTTAGTTATTATAGGATTTCAAATTTCATATCAATCGGACTTACGGTTGGGCCGTGCGAAGTTGAAACGTGTAGAAATTTATATAAGTAAATTTAATTAAAATAATTCGGTTCAAAAACCTATCTTCCAAATACGTTGGAATTGGTTGCCGACATATATTCCATTATATTCAGAATAGGAGCAAAACATTTTAAACGCTGGGTGGCATGCCTCGATTGGAGTTCGAAAATTTTGGACATGAATAATGTTTTGTAGTTGTATATACAAGGACGTTCATTGTCCCACACCCTTACCCTAAAAGAGCCAATTTCCACCTAGCTTTCAATTGCCAGGAAATTCCCTTCTTTCATCCTCAATAACTCATGATCCAACCATTAATTCAAAAATATTTCAACTACAAACTTGTAGGGCTCGACGAGTACTATCAATCCAACAGTTGTGATTGAGTTTAGTTAAGTAGATCGATGGAAAATCTTGCTCAAAGGTCTGACGTTCATGCACGTTTTTTGAGGAGATGGTATAGCCGAGCTAGCCATGCCTCTGGCCATGGGTGGCACACATGGAAGGCGTCGTCATAACGTCATTAAATCTTCGATTAGTCGTCAATAGAACGCATGACCATAACAAAACTTGCGTGCATTTTTGGCTTCCTAAACGAGCACGAACGATGATGAAAGAGAAAACAAAACAGCAGCGTAGATCTTGTTATCCATAACGTGCGGCAAGATTGAAGGTTTATTAAATAAGAAAAGGAATTTGTAAATAGATTTATATTTATAATTCGTGTAATATTCTAAAATTCATATCTTTGTCATACGAAATCCGTTTCACATGAAATAAGTTGTGTTGGGTTTGTATTTGCAAATACTACGTGATGGAGATAATTAGGATTGATTCGGAGCTGCTAGGAATTTTGAGTAAAATTAAATGCCCGTTTAATTTTATTCCAAATAAAATGCTGCAACGACTATTGCAAGCAAAGTGAGTAAAACAAACTCTCTCTCTATCTCGCTTATATTTTTATATAAGTGGAAATAATTTTTTTTATGCGATTTCATGATTATTTGGATGTTATGCTATAGTAGTTAATAGTCGGATATATTCTGGCCTATTGGAGCAGATGAGACCCTATACATTTCCATGTATGAGTGGACGACCCTTTTGTACGCGCATCTACCTCGATGCAGACATTGTACATATTTTCCCATATGTATATTTAATGTAGGTGACAGGTTGGAGGGATCCAATACGATTCCTCACTATGGGTGTGTTTATTTATACATATGGTTATATATGTTATATTATATGATGTTCGATGTGATGGATGCCATGATTGCTATTATTGATGTGAACCCCCTTATTTAACTTGCAGCGTTGGGCCATATTTTGAAATTTTAAAATATCAAAATAATGATTTCAAATCAAAAAGGATTTCAAAGTGATTTTGAAAATAAATATGTTTTATTAATTCTCGAATGATTAAAGAAATGGATTTATTTTAAATAAATATAAAGTTATAATTTTTATGTTATAAAAATTATCGTTTTTGTGAAATATACTTAAATATGATTTTCAAAGTTATATACGTTTCAATAATGATTTCTAAATTATTAAAAGAATAAGTTTATTTAAAAGGAATCAAAATATGATCTTTGAAATATGGAGTTAACTATTTTGTAAAGTAAGTTAAATGAGAATTTTGAATTTATTATAAATGGTTTATGTATAAGATTTATAAAATTGATATTTTATAAATAAAATTAATGGAATTATGAACAAGTTTTTAATGTGTTAAAATGAAGTTATAAATGGAATATTATGAGTAAATAAGATTTATGAATAGATGAAGTTATAAGGAATGAATTTGTTGTAAGAGATTTATAAGTAAATAAACTTATAATTGGCTTTTGGCATATGAATGAGATATAAATGGAACTAGTTAATAAAGGAATTTTGTAAACGAAAGATTTTATAAACTAGAAATGCGATTATAAAGATTGTTTTACAAATGAGGAATCAATTTAATTCGATAAGCTAAATATGGATTTTTATAAATGGAAATGTATCCACGTTTTTAAAGTGAAAAAATCCTTAAAAATAAATGTTTTGGAAGTGATATTTAAAAATGAAGTTTGAATGGTTTGAAAATAAAGTAAATAGTGAATTCACTTATAATTAAAATAAGTATATGGAATTGTTCTCCAAATACTGAAATACTGAAATGGTTTTGAGAATATATCTTTTTAAAGATAATTTGAAGAAAATGATTTAGGAAAGTGATTTAATTAATAAAAGATTAATTAAAAGGGCCTTGTGGTTGCTTATAGTGTTAGATATTTGTTTGTTGCTTTGATAGCTAAATAAACGGCTATTAAATAAATATTGGCATATTTATCGCTGTTGATTTGGGGAGAATGGGCCGGATTTATTCCGAGAACCTCTTCAAACCAACGTATATGCATTCGATTATTCAAGTTATTATAGATATTGATATTTAGGATTTCCATAATGAAGGACCACTTGTTGATCGTTTGGGATTAAAATCCCAATATATGTGTATTAGCAGCAGTCTCTTCATTATGAAATATCCAACGCAATGACTATTCGCTACCGATCCTAAGGGTGATTCTCAACTGGATGTGGTAGGAAAGTACCTTCGGTTTGTCCTGTTCCTGGACAAATTTTATGGACGGATGCCTCACGCAGCATTTTCTGAGATTACGTACATTGGCCTTTACAAACATACATCAGTGGTGGTGGAGAATGCAACTTCTCTTAACTTAACACCCTACTTGAGACCTACAAGCTCAAGGGTTGTATTTTTGTGGAAGGTAATTAGTTGTCAACGGAAATGGCAATGTAGCATTCAAAGATGATGTGATATGTGATATGTGAAAGGTAATCGTTACCCCAGGTCTCGTCAACCGAAAATGACCAAAATAGTGTTAGATGCAGTAGGGCTGAGTTTGTCATTCCTAATTAGGATACAATCATCCCCTTTTAGATGTATTTCTTCCCACTATGACGTTTGGGACGTAAATTATTATGACTGTATTCTACGAGGGCCCACGAATAAAGGTCGGCAATGACCGGGGGATGACATATTCAGTACTACCTAGTTACAGAGGTAGGCCGGTATTGTGTTGGTAAAGGGAAGATGTTCTGTGCCATGGGACATCAATCAGAAGGTAGTCCCTTCACCTGATCATTTGTATGGAAATCCAAACTCCACTTCGTGACTGCCATTTTTGTTTGTAGAGCGTAGTATGCTGGAATTTAATAATGGTAAAATTTCGACCATTTTAATTATTATTTGTATATTAGACACTAGTTTAATATAACATGATTGGATATGAATTGCTTCGGTTATCGTAAGCTAAAAACCCATCTGTGTTTATTTATGGGCATGTCTTATGAGATACCTTTCTTTCGATAAAAGAACGTTTTGATAAATTTAAGATAATTTATTTGAGATTTGTTTTTCTCATGCTCATTTACCAGACCGATCCATGCATTCTTCCCTTTTAATGCTCGGGTTAGACCGAGTACATTTACAGGTTTAGATTTGGTGCTTTTGTAGCTTTAGTAAGAGAGTTGGAGATCTTCATGTTCATATACATGTATCTGTTTATTTTCCGCTGCATTGTTATTGTTATATTATCAGCAATTGTAAGGGAAGGTTATTATAATTGTCCAGGCTGATGATTAGTGATTGACTGTTCAACTTTGATGGATGTATGTATATGATATTGTAAAGATTATTCATCTATGTTATATGTTATTCCGCTGCAATGTGAGATTCTGTATTGTTCTGTTTGGGTTTCTCTTTTCTCTTTATTCTCTTCTTTTCTTTCTCTTGAATTTCAGTCATTCTTTGTTTTTTAGGTCAGACATATGTGGTTTATTATCGATTCAAAAGGTATGGATTTGTGGGTCATCACATTTGGCATCAGAGCTTTGGTTTAGTATATTCCTAGGCTTTGATGTGTACTTAGTATAGATAGGGTTAGTAGCACCCTAGATTGAGTTTGAGTGTATTATATATATGAGCGTGTCAGAACCCGATTCTTCGACTCCCGAAATTCGACATCAATACGTCCACTGTATCGAATGTCGATCAGTCGGATGCCGGAAAACCGAACACTGAGGGTTTTAAGAAAGAAGAAAAGAAGTAGAAGAGAGAGAGAAGATAGAAAATATAGAAAATAGAGAGAAAAGAAAACAGAAAATAGAACGGAAAGAAATAACAGAACAACATCATCACACAATCATAACAAAGTGTTTTCAACATGAGCAAGTATCTGGGCTCCATACCATGATACCACCCTTTTCCAGAAGGAAATGCACATACCCTAAAGGGAGCTACGCCTCATAACCTTGCTGCATCTTTCCTGTTTTGACCATTCCGGGGTGTGAGGCTCGACGAAGTTACGTCCACAAAAGCACGCTTTATACAAAAGCCATGCTTTGGGTCAACAAATGATCATAGAAATGATCACCAAGATAGACGATCAAACAAATGATCCTATCTCAAATAATCAACACAATGATCATTTCACAGCAACACTCAGCATGTCACATTACCAAATTGGGAATATATTGCTGATAACCTTCAACTATATAACCTCTGAGCTCGTACGTCTCAGAGAAGGGTGTTAAGCTAAAAGAATAAATTCTCCGCTACCAACAGAAATATATTTGAAAGAAATTGGCTTTATATCTCAATTTGTAATGTCAGACATACAATCCATACAAATCTTTTCCGGGCTCGAACAGAACCGAAGGCACTTACAAAGAAGTCCTTGCAATCCGGATAATCTCTAATCACGTCCGAATTTTCCATCACATATGGAGATCTCAATACCGGGGATCAGCCAGTGCAGAGACAATCAACAAGAAACCCTTTCGTTTTCGAAAATATCCGGTCTTCAACACCGATCTTCAAATGCAATTCATAACGACGTATCACATATTCGGAATGGGTTATACGACCCCAAGGTCCTTTCCCGGTTAACCCGAATAGTGAGCGCTTATTTAAAAAAAAATAAGTGTGGCATTCAAATTCAAGAAAATCACAACAAATACCTATTTAAAGGTAAATATTGATAGTCGGTTATTGAACTATCAATAGATATGCACAATCATCACCAGATTCCAAATAATTTTCCAAATTATTTATTCCCCAAAAATATCTTTATAAGATATATATATATATTCCATTCTTTAAAAATAAATCAATATTTATTTTTAAACTCATTTTCCAAATTCCATTTATAAATTCCATATTGAATTTATATTTCCAAAAATATTCATGAATATACGATTTCCATTCGATTTCTAATATTCATTTTCAATTTATCTTCAAAAAGATAAATTCCAAATATTCACTTAATATTGGAAAAACATTTCCATACTTATTTATTTATAAGTAATTCACAAGCCTTTTTATTTTCTACACTAAGAAAATATTTAATATACTCTAATCAAAATTAAGTATATATTTCATTCTTTAAGGAAATCATTCTCTTAAACATATTTATTTGGGCCAAAACGAATGTTGCGTAAAACATCGTTACGACAACCCAAAATCACTAGTATAGGGATTCGAAATTAAAATAGATATATAAATCCCAATACTATACAAAACATTTCCTTTCGGAAATCATCTATTATAACAACAGTGTTATAGTCTACCATATCCTTCTATTTCTCGAAAACGTCTATTTCAACAATGAATGTTGAAATCAATGGTTTCGATGGTTAATACATTTTAAAACATCTTTAGATCGTTTTAAATCTATTTAAAACATCACATCCAAAACATTTTCTTTAACATATTATTCACTATTCAAAAACGTGAATATACTTGTTAACCAATTTCATCCCTTCTATTAAATTTGTTTTAAAGGATTATTCACTGTCTAAAACGTGAATATAACTCCATTAATAAATTACAACAATTTACTTATCAAAATAAGTAGTTTGCGAATTTATAAAACAATGTTTATAAATTCCATTTCTATTTATTTTATAATACTTCCATTTACAAATTTCCTTTATTAATCCTATTCAATTTTATATCTCAATGATATACCAAAAGTTCATATTATAAGTTAAATACTTATAATTTATTTATTTGCAAAAACGTTCTTTTAAACTTTCCAAATTTATAAATCTTATAACTTATAAGATTCATTTATTTATCCAAAATTTATTCTTTTAGTAACTTTACAAATTTTATAAACCTACTGTTTATAAAATTCCATTTATAACTTCACCGTTATAATTCTATAAATTTCATTCATTTCTGAAATTCATTCACGATTCATTCTAACACTTATAAAAGCTCATTTTACACTTCTAATATTTTTAATTTATAAATATCAATTTATAAATCTTTTAATATAAAACAATTTATATTACTATTTTAAAACGTCTTTAAACTCATTTATAATTTCACCATTTTGATTTATAAAATAATCAAATTTCCATTTATAACTTTACCGTTATAATCTTATAAATTTCATTCATTTATGAAATTCATTCACAATTCATTCTAACACTTATAAAAGCCTGTTTTATAATTTCAAAATTTTTAATTTATAAATATCAATTTATAAATCTTTTAATATAAATCAATTTATATTACTATTTTAGAACGTCTTTAAACTCCTTTATAATTCATCATTTTGATTTATAAAATAATCAAACTTCATAAATCCTATTTTTAAACTTTTTATAATAAATTCAAAAATCATAATTTTTATAATACTAAAATTACAACGTTTATTTATTTAAGATGAATCAATTCAATAAAATATTTTATAAACGTATACTTTCAAAAATCACTTTAGAAATCCCATAAAAATCAAAATCGTTATTTTTAAACTTCAAAATTGGATCCGATGATGCAACACATCAAACAGTCAATTACGACTTTCAAACATCATATATCATCCATGATAAACAATCAAATATCACAATATCTAAATCAAATAAATATTTGTGAGGAATCCAGTTGGATCCCTCCAACCTGTTTCCCTGCATCCACAGACATTAGCACAATACCCATTCCACTTCGAGGTGGAATATCGCAGTATATGGGATTTTATAAAATATTATCCGCTTACTAACGGCGCAATAGGGTCTCATCCGCTATACAATGCGGGAAATCAATCAACTGCAATATATACATATGCCAATATATATATATTGCTATATATATAATATAATACCAATTCCACTTCGAGGTGGAATATCGCGGTATATGGGTGTAATAAATAACCTCCGCTTACTAACGGCGTATAGTGTCTATTCACATCCAATATATATATATATAACAATCTTCATTCAAGCATTCAATCAACACAACTACCAATTTTAAATTTAACTATTTAAAATTTAAATAAATCCTTTAGAGTGAGAAGTTCTCACCTTTGCTTTTATTTTGCAATCCATTTCCCATCTTGACTCGATTTTCTTGATTTATACCTTGTATAAATATTTACACAATTTATTAATATTCGAACAGATCGAATAATAAATTTTCGTTTAATAGTTTCGATTCATTGGTGATTTCATTTTAATAGTTAAATTAACTGATAGTTTTATTTAAATCAGTTTCTTCTTTAATAAATTTATTTTAACTAAAAATTAAATTTAATACTAATTTTCCTTTTAATAACTTAATCAATTATAAATTCAATTTTAACTAAAAATTTTCTTTAATAAAATATTTAACTAAAAATTTAAATTTCCTTTTAAATTAAATTTATTTAACTAAAATTTTATTTTAACTAACAAATTCCTTTTTAAAACAACTTCTTTTAAATAATTAAATTTATCTAACTAATGATTAAATTCTTTCTTTTAACCAAATTCCTGTTAAATAAATTTATTTAACTAAACATTTTACTTTCAATTAATATCCTTATATCAATTTCTTTTAATAAATTTATTTAACTAAAAGTTTAAATTTAAACTAAATTCTCTTTATAAAAAAATCTTTCACTTAATAAATTGAATTTCCATTTGATAAATATACTTAACAAAATATTACTTTTCCCTTAATAATTGAATTAACAAAGGTTCAATAAAAAAAACTGAATTTCTTTTAACCATAATTTTTTTTTCTATAGCTTACAGTAAATGTTTACATACAGATTTTATTTTTTTCTGTTTATAATTCTTTTTTTTTCGAACTGCATACAATTTAAATTAAATTAAAGAAAAAAATTATTACCTTACTACAAATCAATACCCACGAGATCGCGACTGCCCCTCCGACCTTGCCTCGATCGAACACCCACCCTGCAACGTGCCTCGCCAATTCAGAACCTCGCGAAATCTGCCTCCATCGCGTCGCTCGAGTTCACCTCCTACTCGGTCTCAACGCCTAGCTTGCTTGCCGCCCATACCTCAACCACCATGAGTCGAAGCCACTTGCCCCGCGATTTGCCACAGCACGAGAACCCACGCGAGCACCAATCGCGACGCCACCGCCTCGTGCCTCCACTTTGTCGTCGCCTGCTCGCGGCCACGCCCTAGCCCAATCGCCCCTTTGACTTGCCATTTTAATTTCGTTTTCAAAGAGGGGGGAATTTCGATTGAAACTTGCGAATGAAACAACTGAAAACAGAAGGGGAGGCTCGTGATTTGCCAGAGGAGAAGAACGAGATAAAAGTGAAATTAATTTGGGGAGGATTCACGCGGCCATTTTTTTTTATCTCGTTTGATTTTCAGAGTGGGAGAGGGATATTTAGAAGGGAATGAAGTATGCTCTGCACGATCTTTAGCGTGATCTTTTGCGTGTTTTTAGGCAAAAATTTAGGAAGGTAACGTGATGTTTGACTAATTTAAATTTAATTTTAAATCGAATTCGTTTTAAAATTCCAACGCGTTTATGCATCGTGTGCTCACATATTAACTCCGAAAAATACGAAATTTGAAATCTGAGAATAATTCAATATTACGGACCCAATGGAACTGGTTTCGTCAAATTCCGAGACTGTGCCTCGGAAGGCTATTTTTAAATATCGATTCAAACGATAAAATTTCAAAACTGGACAATTCACTTCCAAATTAAATTCTGAAGCTTCTAAAATCTTCAATATTATCAATATGAATTTTACTATCCTTTGAAATATTTTTATTCAACTTAGAATTGAAGATTCAAATTATTATTCAACTTTCAATAGATTAAATTCTAAAATTTAATCGCCAAATTCATTCTGATAATTTGAAATTCAAGTCAAACCATCATTCAAATATTTAAAATAAATTAAATATTTCCAAATTAAATTATTCAAAATTCTGGGTCGTTACAGAGCGTGTATTTGTTAGTGATATAAAAATGTTTTGTACTATGTTTACTTATCCGTTGAGTTGTTTATGAATTCTGGTCCGTGCATGGGATGCCACGTGATTGATAGGGATTTCTAAACACTTAAATAAGGCAAGTCGACATAGTACTATTTTTAAATTGGGTAAATGAAATAATTTTACCTTGATTATATTTTATATATAAAGGAAACCATTTTTCATAAATTATTATAGTCTATATGAATTGATTGTTTGGTTCTTTGAAAATGTAAATGTATATAAGCTAATAAAAGCTGTTTAAATAATCCAAATAAAACAACAATTGTAAAAGAATAAATTGTATAAGCAAATGAATTATAAAGTATGGAATTATAATTAATATGATTCATCTTGTGAGTTAATCTTATATATAAGAACGAAACTACATGAGTATATTTATATATATGAGTTATAAATGAAAATGGATATAAACTAAGAATTTGAGTATTCGAATCCCGTTGATTTTGATAGCTGTTTTTCAAAGTTTAAAGAGATTATACTATTATAAATCTAAATAAGATAAGTAAATTTCGAATGGATCATATATAAGTGAAGTAAATAGTGAAATTACATAAGTAAGAATTTATAAATGTGATTTATAAATATAAAAAGGGATTTTAAAAGAATATAAAGCACTGAATTCGCTATCGTTGTTGGAAAATAGTAAGGGTGATGACTGCAGCATCATTAGTATTATTTTCGAGTTTCTATGTGATGTATTTGCTACCATTAGTAAATTGAAAATTTATGTTTTGATGCGATAAATGAATTTGAATTTAAAATCCAAATTTGAAATCGATAAATATAAGTAAATGGCGTTCGGACTGATAATATGAAATAAAAATTTTAACTTTAGTAAAGCTAAATAAATTTGAGTTAGCATAATAGAATATATTGTTTTAAATTTAACTAAAGGAAAGTCAAATAAGTGAATTGGAGTAATGAATTGGATTTGAACTAGATTAGATAAGTTATTGAAAACAAAATTAAACTTAAGAGGTAAAGCAATTACATAATATGAATTTGGAATTTTAAATAACTAAATTGTATAACTTGTGCATTTAGTAATAATAAGTAAAAGCAAGATTTTATGAATTTTAATTGGAAAATTTTAAAATTGGAATGTGAATTTAGAATTTAACTTCGGTGAAGTAAAATAAATTGGAGTAGTGAACTAAAATTAAATATATCGATGAACCAAATAAAAGTGAATATACACTTAAGTTTTAAAGTGATTGTATAACCATGAACTTAAATTATAAGATTAGAATGAAAGCGAATATAAATAAATATTCATGGAAGTTGAAGTGAATAGGTATAACTTATGAATTTTGTAATAATACGTTGGAAACTAAAATTTAGATTTGTTAATTATGAAATGTTAAGAAATGAAAATCTGAATTTGAATACTGATGTGAAATTTGACTTAAGTAAAAGTTAAATAAAAGGACTTTAGATATGATATCTATGTTAAGTTAAGAGGAAATGAACTTTAAAATGAAATAAAACTCAAGTAAAGAAAAAGAAATGAGCTAATGAAATAAGTTAAATAAAATAGAATTTGACTTAAAATTAGAAGTGAACTCAAGTTGTATAGTGAAAGTAAATGTAAGTAAGAATGAAATGAAACATAACATAAGTGATGTTGAATGAAGTTGAAATTGTTACTAACAATGAATTAATAAAGTGAAGTGAAGAATATGAATATGAACTTGAGTTATATAATGATATTCAATTTTAGTTGTAAAATGAATTAGCAATTGAATTAATGAATGAATTGAATTTAACTATGATATAAATTAGTAAATAAACTACGGATGTTAGTTTTAATTCATTTAAACAGAATGAAATTGGGAATTGAATAATTGAATGAAAGTTAATTAGATATCAACCAATTAGATTTAAAAGTATTAAATCAAACTGAAGGTAAATGAAGTAAATATGAATGTTTGAGTGTAAATTAAATAAAATGGGTTATGTTGGATTTGCATTGGTTGTTAGTTGGATGTTAGTTGATTGAATAGAAATTCATTAAATATTAATGAAGTTGAATTAATGAAATTGAAATCTAAATAATTGAATTAAAATTGGAAGAAAGTGAATCTAAATAAAAATGATTTTGACTGAATTTGGAAGTAAACTAACTTGAATGTAAATGAGTGAATGTAAACTAATTGAATATGAATAATAAATGTTAGTAAAATCCTATGTTGATGAATCAAATATGAATAAATTGAGAACCAATTCAATGAATATTAATGAGAGATGAATGTATATTGATCTGGTTATGGATTGATTCGATTGATATTGGTTAGTTGGATGATAATTGTTTGATGGTTGATTTTTTTTGCTTTTGATTACATTTGCTATATTGGCATTGTAGTTGTTATATTGGTATATGTTGTATGTCGATATCACTTTCCATATATACATGTACTTATTGTTTATTGAGTGTTTAGTAGGTGCAGATGGCGTATGTTTCACATTTGGAGCTCACTTTTGCGCTATATTAGCTTAGATACTTGCTAATAATATATAAGGTAGATATCTCGGATTACATATCATACTTTTATATTTTTCCCTACGGAATGCCTCATCCTCAACGATGAGATGTATATTTGTGATTATATATATATTGTCATTTTCAAAATATATATATATATATATATATATATATATATATAGTATTTTTTTGGAACGAACCACACAAAGGAGGCTATGGCGATTTCTTTTGAAACTTTAAGGCGATAGAAATTTTTTGGGAAATATTGGAAAAAAATTTGATAACTATAAATTTGATTTTGAGTTATAATTTGAAATGATGTTAGTTGATTTATCGAACAATATTAGTAAATAACTAAGTATGAATTTGAAAACTTAAGAAAGTTTTTATAAGAAGTTTAACTAATGGATTTTGGAAAAATTTAAATGGATTAAATAATGTTGGTAATCTAGTTTGAACAATTTTTATTGAATGGTGAACGGATTTTGTGGATTTACTCACTTGGTAATTTCGAGGACGAAATTCTTTTATGTAGGGGAGAATGTAACGACCCAGAATTTCACTCATTCGAAATGAGAATATTTAATTGATTTTAAATATTCATAAGTTAATTTTATAAGTTGAAAAACTTATATTTCAAATATAATAATTTATTTGGATAATTAAATTGCTTAACGTAATATTTGAAATTGCAAAAAAAAATTGGATTTTGAATTTAATGTGAATGAAAACGATTTATAAAGTTGATATAGATTCTATTTGAATTAGAATGAAGCCAGTAAGCTTTTAAATCTGATTTAAAAGCGATTTAATAGAATTGGAAATTTTAATATTTAATTCATGTGTAAAAATTGTCATTTTGACACTATCTCCGATTTCGATGAAACCAATTTCATTGGATCCGTAATAATTAGTTACTATAGGATTTCAAATTACACGTCAATCGAACTTATGGTTAGGTCATGCGAAGCTGAAACGCGTAGAAATTTAAATAAGTAAATTTAATTAAAATAATTCAATTCAAAAACCTATCTTCCAGATACGATGGAATTGGCTCCCGATATATATTCCATTGTGGTCGGAATAAGGGTAGAACATTATAAATGCCAGGCAGCACGTCTCGATTGGAGTCAGGAAATTTTGGAAATGAATAGTGTTTTGTAGTTGTACATATACGGGCGTTCATTGTCTCAAACCCTAATCGTAAAAGACCCAGCTGCCACCTTGCTTTTAATGGCTAGGAAATTCCCTTCTTTTCTCCTTGATAACTAACAATCCAGCCATTAATTCAAAAATCTTTCAACTACAAACTTGTAGAGCTCGACGAGTACTATCAATGCAACAGTTATGATCGAGTTTATTTGAGTAGCTCGACTGCAAATTTTGCTCAAAGGTCTGCTGTTCATGCATGTTTTTCAAGGAGATGGTGTAGCCAAGCTCGTCATGCCTCTGGCCATGGGTGGCACACCAGGAGGGCTTCGTCGCAGCGTCATCTAATCTTCGTCTAGTCATCAATAGGAGGCGTGACCATCAAAAAAGTGCATGCGTTTTGGGTTTTCTAAAGAGCACGAACGATGATGAAGGAGAAAAGAAAACAGAGGCTCGGGTCTTGTTGTCCATAACAAGCAGCCAGATTTAAGTTTTATTATAAAAAAAAATTTGTAAATGATTTAAATTTATAATTCGTTAATCTTATAAAATTCATATCTTTGTCATACGAGGTCTCTTTCGCCTGAAACAAGTTGCGTTGTGTTTGTATTCACGAATACTACGCGATGGAGATAATTTGGATTGATTTAGAGCTAATAGGAATTTTGGGCAAAATAAAACGCTCACTTATTTTTATTCCAACTAAAGCGCTGCAACGACTACTGCAAGCAAATGGGTAAAACTAACTCTTACTGTCTCGCTTATATTTTTATGTAAGTTGGAATAAATTTATTTTAAGTTGTTTGGTGATTGTTTGGATGTTATGTTATAGTAATTAGTAGCTAGATATATTTATGCCTATTGGAGCGGATGAGAACCTATACGTTCCCGAGTATGAACAGATGACCCTTTGTACGCGCGTTTGCTCAAAGCAGACATTGTACATATTTTCTCGTATGTATATTTGTTGCAGGTGACAGGTTGGATGGATCCAAAAGAATACCTTGCTATGGTTGATGTTTATTTACATATATGGTTATATATGTTGTATTATGTGATGTTTGATACGATGGATGTCATGATTGCTATCATTGATGTGAACCTCCTTATTTAGCATTTTTGCAACATTGGGCCATATTTTGAAATTTTAAAATATTATAAAGTTGATTTCAAATCGAAATGGATTTCAAAGTGATTTTGAAAAAAAAAAATTATTATTAATTCTCAAATGATTAAAGTAATGGATTTATTTTAAATAAATAAAAAAGTTATAATTTTTATGTTATAAAAATTATGGTTGGTTTTTGTGAAATATACTCCAATATGATAGGTTTAATAATGATTTTAAATTATTTAAAGAAGAATTTTATTTAAATGGAATCAAAATATGATTTTTGAAATATGGAGTTAACTATTTTGTAAAATAATTTAAATGAGAATTTTGAATTTATTATAAATGGTTTATGTATAAGATATATAAAATTGATATTTTATGAATAAAATTAATTCAATTATAAACAAGTCTTATAAGTGTTAAAATGAAGTTATAAATGGAATATTATAAGTACATAAGATTTACGAATTGATGAAGTTATAAAAGGAATGAATTTGTAATAAGAAATTCATAAGTAAATAAACTTATAATAGGATTTTGGAATATAAATGAGATGTAAAAGGAATTGGTTAATAAAGGAATTTTATAAATTGAAGTTTTTATAAAATAGAAATGTGAATTATGAAGATTGTTTTATATACGAAATCAATTTAATTTGATAAGCTAAAAATGGATATCTATAGAAGGAAATATATCCACGTTTTTAAAGTGAAAAAATCCTTAAAAGTAAATGGTTTACGAAGTTATATTTAAAAATGAAGTTTGGATGGTTTGAAAATAAAGTAAATAATGAATTCACTTATTATTAAAATAATTATATGGAAATGATTTCTAAATAGTAAAATATTAAAATGGTTTTGAAAATATATCTTTTCAAATATAATTGAAATAAATTACATGGGAAAATGATTCAATTAATAAAAGATTAATTAAAAGGGCCTAGTGATTGCTTACGGTGTTAGGTATTAGTTTGTTGCTTTGATAGTTAAATAACCAACTATCAAATAAATATTGACCTATTTATCGTTATTGGTTTGGAGAGACCGGTGACAGAGATTTATTCTGAAATCCACTTCGGACCAACGTATATGCATTCGATTGTGCAGGCTATTGAAGATATTGATATTTAGGATTTTCATTAAGAAGGACTGCTTGTCGATCATTTGGGGTTAAAATCCCATTATACATATATTAGCAGTAGTCTCTTCGTTATGAAATATCCAATGAAAGGGATGCAGCGCGATCTACAAACTCACTGGAGTTGAATTGCTCAAGTTCCTTAGGTCGTTCGGATGAGGCCACGATTTTAGATCGCCCGGGAATTTTAGGTCGATCACGACCTAGTGAAGGTCGCTCACGACCTAACTGTGTGAGGGATAACGAGTTCTTAAGTCAGAAACGACCTAACGGGCCGCGGGATAAAGGAGTACGACCTAACAAGTCATGGAATAGTGAGTTGCGACCTAATATGAAGATAGCTCGACCAAACGACCTAACAACTCAAGACAAATGACCTATCAAAGTTGATGAAGAAGTAGGTCGCTCGAGGTTAGGTCGCTCGGGATATGCCGCATATGCTTGGATTGGTAATTACATAGGATTGCTCCGACCTAACGGGTTACAACCTAACAAGCTAGGTCACTCGGATCATAAGTCGCTACTGCCTCTTTTCTAAGCCGTTGCTTTTAAGCCGTTGAGAGTTAGGTCGCGTGAAGAAGATCCCGATGTTGAAGCCTTAAGTCGCTGCTGAAACTTGAAGTTAGGTCGCTGACGACCTTATGCCGCTTTCTCCTAGGTCGCTGCTGTTTGGATTGCTTGTATAAATTGGGTCGCGCTTGTCTTTGTTTGCACCGAAATTGGGCACAACACTCGTTGGAAGTTATTGAAGAGATAATAAATGAAGAGTGCAAATTAAAACTGAGGATTATCTAGCAACAACTCCAAATAATATGTAAATAAGCACGTAGACAAGCAGTTTATAGTGGTTCGGCGTATTGCCTACGTCCACTGTGAAGTTTTTATACTTTTATTGACTCTCTTTTGATGATTACAACTCGGTACAGCAATCAACAGTAAATTACAACTGGAAATTCGAAATCAACAACCAAATTATGACGTAGGATGATGGAGATCTCAATCCGGCAGAGTCTGGGTGCTTCGGAATCGAAAAGTCCCTCTTCTGTTGGCCCTGGGGCTCTATTTATAGGCATAGGCTGCTGATATCCCGCTGAAAACTCGGGAGACCACTTCTTGCACGTGGGGGAGCCTTCACGCACGGTCTCAGGAAGTTTGGGCCCACTTTGGCATCGGTTCAAACTCCATTCGAACCGATCAAGAATTCGTCCAATCGAGGTGAAATTTGGCGTAGACATTCTTCAACATGTAGGCAAGCTTCTGTGAAAATTCATGGCATTTGGCTCAGTAGATTGGGAGATATGATGGGTTCGAAATGGAGTTCATTGCTTGGCTATTTGGTTCGAAACCATGCTTTCGAACCGATGATTTCGAACCCATCGTGGCACGTGACTTCGTGGCGACGTGGAGCGCAAAGTTCGAACCAACCCGGTCTTTACTCCAAATTGACCGCTTCGACTCCATGGATCTCGGCGAATTCGCATCGAAGGGGAACACGTCATCGTGGTTGGTTGACCCGGTGGATTCGAGTGAGGCTACACAGGTGGGTTCGAACTTGGCATTATGGATGGTTTCGAGCATGACTTTATGGATGGGTTCGAGCCAGGCTCCATGTTTGAGTTCTAGCTGTGATTCTCGCTTGGAGTCGAACTAGGCTTTGTGGTGGGTTCGAAGTGCGACTCTTGTGATAGATACGAACTATGTCGCTTCTCCATGGATGTGAGGCCCATCGGTTCGAACACGATGGGTTCGAACACGATGGGTTCGAAGGCGACGTAGGTGAACTCGAGATGGACCTGTGGGTTCGAAGCTCATGGATTCGAGCTTGATGGTTTCGAAACATTGGTTCGTGATGGCTTCGAGACTCAAGCTTTTTCCTTCAATTTGAACCGATCATAACCTGGGCGTATGAACTAGGATTGGCTTGAAACTTGAGATGTTGACTCCTATGGTCTTTCTTGCCGTGTTCTATCGGCTTTAGCTCAATCTGGACTTGGACAAAATTCAGTGATATCCATAGCGAAACGAAACACGACTGGCCTCTGAGGCGGACTGTTCTCCGTTTCTGATCGATCTTTTGGTATCGCGGCTTTGCCAGAAAGCGGGATAACATTCTGCCCCCCAAAGTACGTCTTGTGGGAACATGACGTGCTTTGAACTGCTGCAATTTCTCTGAGCGAACATTGCTTTCTTTCTCATTGAAACTCGTATGCTGTGCTGCTGTAACCTGGTGTTGATATGGTTGATTGTTGTACAATAGTGCTTAGCCGCTGGCTGTCGACTTTATAACAGGATGAGTGTTAGTCGTTTACAGTTTGGTTTGCTTATAAAATTTCGTATCGATTCTCTCCTGAACCGATATTGAAATTTGAATTGAGACAGCGCTTGATGGTCGTTTTGAAAGGTTCCTTCGTATCGATCCTCTCCTGAACCGATGTAGAAGGTTAAAGGAATCGAAATTGCATTGCAAAAGTGTAATGTTCCGAACCGATGCACTTGAGCATTGATGGGTTCGAAATCCGCATTTGTATGGATGCAGTGCGCTTGTTGCTATGATGGATTTGAAATCGACATTCGAAACGATCTGAAAGGATGGAGTACATTTGTGTTGTGATGGTTCCGAAACTGACATTCGAACCGATGTGGAATGATGGTTTCGAACTAATAGTTCGTTTCGGTGGGTAATGGAAGGATACGAAGTCGTCGTTCGTATCGATTATGAGATGATGGGTACGAAGTCATCTGTCGCGTGGTTGGATTCGAAGTGGTCGATGTGAACAAGGTCTTCGAATCGATGTGCCCATAGTTCATTTCGCATCGACGCAGCATGTTACTCTGTAGTGTGTTTCGTACCGATGAAGTATGGAGTGAACTTCGAATCGATAGGGCTTTAGGCCGATGGGTTCGAAGGTTAACTTCGAAACGACCCGATGCTTGACCGGTTGTGACCGGTTGGGTTGACTGGGAGAGCAATCGCCTCGGTCACATCCCAAGTTTCGTATAAATAGCAGTGGGCCTGCCACTTTTTCACTTTTCACTTTTACTCTTTCCTTGCTTTCTACTGCGCAGCGTATCGTTTTGAAACATAAAAAGGGGAAACACTGCACCGCGCCTTTGAATCTTTCGAGATCCGAACCTTTACTTTCTCGAAATCATCATTCGAACTAGGTAACTAATCTTGAGTTTGCACGGCAAAGCTACCTCGAACCCATCACTTTATCATCGATCGACCTTTCTCGGGCTTTAGTGGATCCAGATCTAGCCTTTGGAAGAATCTCAAATTGATCCATGGATTCGCGTAGGAATCGATGGGGGGGCAGCACCAATCTCTCTTGGACTTTGAGTCGACCCTTGCGATTCCCTTGGAGGGGATGCAGTTTGCACCTAGCTGACCATGGTGTCGAGTTGATTGAAAGGAGGTCCTCAACTTCGCACCGTTATGAAATATCCCTTTACGAACGACACGAAGGGTATCGAGTCGAAAGCGTGCGATGCTTAGTTGAGGCTTCCCTGATCGGTGCGAACTACTCAATCAAGGGTCGATTCGAAGTTATCCCCCACTGATCGATTCGAGCTCGGCGTTTCGATGGGTTCGAAGTCGTTCTTCACCGATCGACTCGAGCTCGGCGTTTCGATGGATTCGAAGTGTGTCCTCCCGCATCGATTCGAAGTCGCCCTTCACTGATCGATTCGAGCTGGGCACACTGATCATCGATTCGAAGCTCGCCCCTTTGAATGGATTCGAAGTGGTGTGATGATGGGTTCGAGCAGGTCACTCGTGATCGGTTCGAAACTTCATATAGTGGATACCAAGGTTTGATATTTTCTGAGAATAATTCCGACGAGCTTCACTCCTGCATATTTGGACACGTTAAACTGCATACTTGACCACCTTTCGAAGCTCGTCGACGGAACAATAACAATCTTTGGGTGTCTCAACTTTCTTTATGTGAAGGGTTTAGCGATAACGGCCATCACAACCGGGCTTTGTAGCTTTGTCGTTTGCATGTTTTCTTTAATTCTGCGATATTCATCCAAGTAACGTATAGCACCGCACGACACATACTCGTACACTATACACTGGGGAATTCACGGGCCCCTTATCATCTAATGATGGTTTCTCATGAGTTAGTCAGTTATGGAGCCTTCGAGTTCGCGTCAGCAGGAAACCCCACAAGATATACAGGGTACAGTACCTCCGAGGTTAGAGGTCCCAAACATCGATCCTGAAGTTATCGGACCGGCGCCGGACGAACTTCCTGACGCGTCATTCATTGCTAATCCATCAGATTCTGTCCCATCTCATATTTCCGAAGATATGCTGGGGAGGATATGTTTGAGGCACGGTTTGTCATTAGACGACGTGTTACTACCTGGGCCAAGCGATAGGCCACACAACCCGCCGGAGGGGTATACCGCATTCAATCGCCATGCGTGTGCGGCCGGGACGCTTCCTCCGTTCAATGAATATATAAGAGAGGTGCTATCTTTTTTGGGAGTTGCACCATCCCAGCTTCACCCGAATGGGTACGCCTCGGTGAACAGCCTGTTCATCGTCTTTATGGAATATCTTCATAGACCTCCGGCCCCGATCGAAATCAGATACTTGTTTAACTTCAAAACCCGAAGCGATTATCCATCTTTCACATTTTTGGACACAGTACGAAATTGCCAAGTGGTTACCGGGTCCTGAACTAGGTTGAGCTATTACAGGACGGAATGGTTCTACGTCAGATGTCCCCCGGGCTTCGCCAGGCGATGGTTATTTAGACGTGAGTGTAGCTGAGTTTCCAAACTGTTATTGAGGTGATTGCAGTCGAAGTGTGACTTATATATTTTTCTTCTGTACAGCGATGATCCAGCGCCCCGACGGTGAAAGCTTTAAGGAGATAGTACGTGTTCTCCGAGAGATCCCGAGCGCCGACAGGGATATTGACGTGTTGTTGACGAATAGGAACCTCCGGGCCTGTGGGTTAATCGAACGATGGCAGAGTATAATATTCGACGGGGTGCAAAGAATTGTTCCGAAAAAACACGCCAAGCACAAGAAACCCAAAGTCATTGTGGCCGAGGAAGTTGATTCTGAAAAAACTCATACTGACGACGAGCCGTTGCTGGAGCCTGCAGACGTGGCTCAGGATGTTGAAGAACAAAGAAAAGGCAAGGCGGCCGTCGCCACTTCAACCAAGAAGGGGAGATGGAAGTCGGTTGTCACGGCCCGATCATCCCCCGGAGTTATAATTCCCGAGACGTCTCCTCCGCGAACCGAAAGTCTCTTCGAAGGGCTTACAGATCTTCCAATCCCGGACGATGTATCCTTTCAGCATGATGCCGGGTTGGAGGAGTTTCATCATACTCTTGAACTGAGCGAGCCTTTTATTACTAGCTCAGTCGACACTTCGGGTCGGTCGGGGGAAATGCATATTCACACACATTTCACGACACTACATAGTTCTGAGTTTCAGGTCATCCGTTTCGGGAAACCACTAACTCCGTTCTTTTTGCTTTGCAGGTACCATGTCCAGGCGCGGTTCGATGCTAGGGAGTCTGCGACATGCTCGGAAATCATCATATCGTGACTCGCGTAGGCGGGAAGGAGATAGGGACTATGACCAGGAATACTCCGGATATTCGAGTCGAGAAAGATACGACACAGAGAGGGGTTATAAGCGCCGATCCCGATCGCGCACCCCTCCTCCTCCCAGAGATTCCGTTCCACCTCCAGCCCATATTTCTCGCCCCTCTGAGCCTTCACGTCATACGTCCACTTCCCAATCTTCCAGGCACGAATCTCACCGTTCGAGAAGCGAGGCATCGACCGCCGTAGTTGCGGAACAACCCCCCGCGGGGATTTCGGGAGAAGGGGCGCTCAGGCTCGCTCAATTGAAAAAAGACTTCCCAACTATTTGCTTTGACAACTACATTTTTCCCCCGCACTTGAAAAGGATTCCTCCGTCGGCGGAGTAGGTGGTGCACGACTATGTGCACGATTTTTATGCTTAGTATAAAGTCTGGTTTAAGGCGGCGGAGAAGGCGTCGGAGTTGGCCTTTGAGCGTGGGGCCGCCAACGAAAAGTTGCAGGCGGAGTTGGCACAGAAGAGTCGCATTATCGATGTGCTGAACACCGAGGCCGAATCTTCCAGAAAATCAGAGATGGAAGCCATTAAAAAGGCCGATGAAGCCCAACTCACGATGGACAGAATGAAGCGTGAGCATTACGCCACGGTCGAGGACATGGGCCATCGGAATACTCTGGTCACTGCCGAGAGGGATGCGGCACTAAAGGAACTAAATGAGCTCAAATCCAAATTTGCCGAAATCGTCAAAGATAGGGACGACGCAAATAATGCAGCACAGGAGGCGTGCGAACAGGCGGTGATACTCCGGACTGAACGGGATGAAGCAATGGCCAGCGTTCAAGCGATTGAGGCGGAGATTGGGGAGAGAGTTTAGCAAGCCGAGGCCAGGCTAGAGGCCGACATTGAGGATCTGCTTATTACATACAATGCCAATGTATTGAAGTACAGAAATTTGGCCTGGCTTCAGGACTACCCAGTGCATCTCCGCAGTGCTTGGGAACGATTGGTTGAAAGGGAAGAGGAAGCGCACCCCGACGAATCGGTCGACCGGTTCGAGCTCGAAAACCGACTGCTAACGGATGAGGAAAAAAGGGTCCTTCATGATGCTATGATCGCTCATGAGAAGGAGATGGTTGGCTGTCGACCTTTGGAAGCCGGGGAAGCGTCAGGTGTTGAGCATTGTGACACCGCTCTTGAAATCATTGCCCCGCTTTTGTCCGAGCTTGTATCCGCGGTCAGCTCACAGACCGTTCCGGCTTATGACCCAGAGCAACCGCGGTTATCACCCATCCGTGAGCACGTCCCCGAAGTTGTTCGACCACCAACAAGCCGAACTGAGGAAGGTATTCTGAACAAAATTCAAGTGTACTCTTGCTATAACTCTCGTTTTTGAAGTGATTTCTCTTAACCCCTTCTCTCCTTTATCCAGTGACCAGGATTACCCCGGTGTCTTCTGCCCAGGAGCCGAGCCAAGGGAAGAAGGCTATTACTACAGAAACGACTGTTGTGACGACGGCAGTGTCTACCGGAGCGGCGCGGGGAAGCTCTTTGTCTCTTGACGAGCAAATGGTGAGTGAATTGCTCGGTCACCAGGGTGACTTCTCTACAGACTTGCCATTTATCATTAGTGAGTTACCACCAGCTTCTGGCCCACTTGTTGAGACCGGAGTTGTTCCCAGCCAGGCCCCATCAGCTCGAGAAGAAGAAATCTTGGCCGAAATCCATGCTGAACTGGAAGCCGAGGGGCAGAGCGGTTGCGCCGGTGGCGATGTTATCCCACCTTCGATTGTGGATCCGGCCCCTCCTATTTCTCCGGCGGGGAGTCCTCATTTAGATTCAAGTTCCGAGGAAGATGTAGATATTATGCCCCCGGCTGGAGAGCAGCCACCGGAGAGGAGGTCGTCAAAGCGAAGGATTTCCGTTCCTAGCGATTCTGACGATGAACCGCTGATAAGGAAGCCGAGAAAGAAAGAGTAGAGTGGCCCCCCATGCAGACTTTTTGGTAGATAGGGACTTATCTTTGTTTTTTTTTTTTTAGTAGGCCGTGTATAGATGCAGGTTCGGCCCCTGCTAGTAGGCACTTTTTTGGAAGAACTTACCTGCGTGTAAGCCCTTGTTTTAAGTTAGTTGAAATAAAATTTAGTTTCTTCGTTCCAACTCTCGTTTTATTTGTGCTTAAGTACTTGCAATGTCTTGTTTTCGGTCCGGTGTACTTGTGGTGTTTTTTACCATTTAAGTAGAGTTCGTCTCGTTTGCCAAGCCTGAAGATCTTGGTCACACATTGTGATTGATGAATGAGTCGAACTTCGGACGTTGTATCACTTCGGTTAGTGATTTATATCTAGCTTTCGTGCCCCCCAGCTTTGGGGAACAACACTTGTATTTTTGGGTGGTTGACCGCACTTGTTGCAAGTCTTGAGCACACGTTCACATCCCGGGGACTTAGAATAATTTGAGATCGATAACCTGGTTTGCATTCCGGGAGTTCGAGAGTTATCAGTGTTCGCATTCCAACTCGCACTCTACGAACTTGGAGTCAATATTAACATTTTAGTTCACACTACGGGAACTTTAACTTAGTGCTCATGCTCCAATTCACACGCCGGGAACTTGGATAAAGCATGTATGTTTGGGCTCGCACTTCAGGAACCTGCAATTAATGTTCGTACTCTAACTCATGCTTCAGGAATCTGGAGCTAGCACGGATGTTACGGTTCGCGTTCCGGGAACCTGTAACTTACGTGTATCTTTTCGTTCGCGCTCTGGGAAGTTGGAATCTGTTCGCATCCTGGGAACTTGAAGTTCGTTCGCGCTCTGGGAACGAATTATCAAATGTTTATACTCCAGTTCGCACTCTGGGAACTTGGAGTTCGTTCGCGCTCTGGGAACGGATTATTAATTGTTTATACTCCAGTTCGCACTCTGGGAACTGTTTATGCTCCAGTTCGCACTCTGGGGAACTCGGAGTTCGTTCGCGCTCTGGGAACGGATTATTAATTGTTTATGCTCCAGTTCGCACTCTGGGAACTCGGAGTTCGTTCGCGCTCTGGGAACGAATTATTAAATGTTTATACTCCAGTTCGCACTCTGGGAACTTGGAGTTCGTTCGCGCTCTAGGAACGAATTATTAAATGTTTATACTCCAGTTCACACTCTGGGAACTGTTTATGCTCCAGTTCGCACTCTGGGAACTTGGAGTTCGTTCGCGCTCTGGGAACGGATTATTAATTGTTTATGCTCCAGTTCGCACTCTGGGAACTCGGAGTTCGTTCGCGCTCTGGGAACGGATTATTAATTGTTTATGCTCCAGTTCGCACTCTGGGAACTCGGAGTTCGTTCGCGCTCTGGGAACGAATTATTAAATGTTTATACTCCAGTTCGCACTCTGGGAACTTGGAGTTCGTTCGCGCTCTAGGAACGAATTATTAAATGTTTATACTCCAGTTCGCACTCTGGGAACTCGGAGTTAAGCGAGGGATTGTTGTGCAGCAATCCCTGTAAAGTGTTCACATGGTGTCCTGTCCCCGAGCTCGGGTTTCACTTAGCGAGTGACCGTTCATATTGCAGTCACTCTCCATTTGAATAAATCCCACCGCATGATGGGACTTAGCTCTCTGTGCATTGTGATATCGTACGCTACACTTAATAAACCACAGCTTTGGCTCGAAGAGATGGCATTTTATTGCTGAAACGAGAAAATACGGCGGAGTCAGTTGCCTTATTACAAATTCAAGTCTCGGAACGCTAAAATAAAATGCAAAAGAACAAATTGGTAGAAAAAGTAAAGTCTTTCATGTGTAGTAGCGGTGAAAGCTCTCGCTATTCCAGGCCCTCGGCAAGGTGAGACCGTCAACGGTCGATAATTTGAACGTGCCGTCTTCGAGCTTTTGTGAAATCATGTACGGTCCTTCCCAAGTTGGCTTCATGTGCGAAGGGACCGGGTAAATCCTTTTGAGTACGAGATCGCCGGGCTCAAAGGTTCTCGGACGGACTTTGGCATTGAATATTCGGGCGACTCGACTCCGATATGCGGCTGCCCTCAAATCAGCCTCTTCACGCCTCTCATCCAGTAAATCCAGAGATTGAGCAAGTAATATGGCATTTGTCTTTAGGTCGTAATACGTCGCGCGATGAGAACGCACTTCTAATTCGACTGGAATAACGGCCTCTGAGCCGTACGATAGAGAAAACGGAGTGTGACCGGTTGTAGTTTTGTGAGTTGTTCGATAGGCCCATAACGCCATGGGGAGTTCATCGACCCACTTGCCCCCGGCCTTTTCCAGTCGCTTCTTCAGAATGGACTTTATAACTTTATTGACAGCTTCGACCTGACCATTTGCTTGCGGGTGAGCCACTGCGGAAAACTTCTTATGTATACGAAATCGCTGACAGAAATTTTTGAACTCAACACTATCGAATTGGGCTCCGTTATCGGTGATGATAGTGTGCGGGAGGCCGAATCGACAGATGATGTTGCGCACTACGAAGTTGATCACTTTCTTCGTTGTAATCATTGCAAGAGGCTCAGCTTCGGCCCATTTGGTGAAGTAATCAACCGCGACGATGGCGTACTTCGCGCCACCTTTGGCCAGAGGCAATGTTCCGATTATATCGATTCCCCATACCGCGAACGGCCAGGGGCTGACCATTTGGGATATTTCGGTAGGTGGAGCCCTGGGAATCCGAGCGTGTTTCTGGCATTTGTCACATTTTTTGGCGTAGTCTGATGCATCTCGATTAACGGTGGGCCAGTAATACCCGTATCGGAGTACTTTCTTGGCGAGTGCCTGCCCCCCAGTGTGATTGCCACACTCTCCCTCGTGTACATCGTACAACACTCGCCTGATTTCATCGTGTGCGATACATCGGAGTAGGGGGACGGAATACCCCCTTCTATACATAACTCCGTTTTGGACGACGAACCGTGGGGCTTTACGAAGGACCTGCCTTTTTTCACTCCTACGCTCAGCAGCACTCCATGTTCAATGTAATTTCGATAGGGGGTCATCCACGACTCCCTACTTGTGGTAGCCTCGAATGCCTGGCTAACCTCACTTTGATCAATGCTCGGAGAAGGTAGGGTTTCAACGGGGACAAGCCCCAACTGTTGAGCTTCGCCCGTACTTGCCAGCTTCGCCAATGAATCGGCTTTCTGATTGTGCTCCCGGGGGATATAGAAAATGGCATAGTAATCGAAGCGACCAAGGGTTTCCCTGACTCGAGATAGGTAAGCAGCTAGTCTTCGATCCTTAGCTTGATATTCACCTCGGACCTGACATACGATTAATTGGGAGTCACAATAAATCTCTACAGCGACAATTCTCAGGTCGTGGGCCAGCTTCAACCCAGTGAGCAAAGCTTCGTATTCAGCCTCATTATTAGTCGCGCGGAACTCGAACTTCAGGGCGTAGCATACAGATCGGCCTTCGGGGGTTTCAAGCACTACCCCCGCTCCCGAACATCGCTCATTGGAGGTGCCGTCAGTATATAAATTCCACACGTGTTTAGGAGGTTCGCTATTCTCATGTAATTCCTCGGGTACAGTGAATTCAGCGATGAAGTCTGCCAGAACTTGGCCATGTATGGCCCTTCTCGGAGTATAGGCAATGTCAAACTGACTGTAACGACCCGCCGCCCTGACCGCCTCTAGCCGGTAATTAAACCAACTAGAAACGTTCAGAATGACGGATTGTTATTTAGTTTATAGAATTTAAACAAAATCAGTCACAGAATCACAGAACAAACATATATTTCATAAATGAACTTTCTTTTATATACAATTATCAGAGTTAATACAATAAGTTACATTTTATACAGCGGAAACAAATTTTATTAAGTACAAGAAAATTTCTAAACTTTAGTGAAGTGCGATAATCCCCTCTCTCTCTAACTTCGCTGCGAGCAAATCTCTAAGCTGCAAAAATACTCGGTCTGACCCGAGCGTTTATGCAAAACACAAAAACACTCGAGTCAGGATTAATCTTTATTCAAGTAATTAAATTTGAAATGAACTGAATAAATGGTAACAGAGGTGATGAAACAAATGAACTAATTTAAATCTATTGGAAATTTTCATATTAACAACTTCAGATTTAAAATCTATCAATCCCGTGTGGCTGCAGTACACACGTGTGCACCAAACAAAAACACGGCTATCAGATCGAAACAAAGCCAACGCACAGACAAAGGAATCATGAAGACATCAGACAAAGCAATACAAACAGCAATGTAAAAGCAGGCAATCAAGACAGAGGCTCAGAAATGTCCAAAAACATGAAGGCATAAACAATAACAACTGCAGGACCAGCTGCAACATAAAGTGCAGACCAAATAATCAAAGACATCAAGTGATGAAGCACTGCAACTAAAAGAGCTCACCTGAACTAACATTTAAACTTTGCATTTTAAAAAAAAACCAATTGAAATTCTAATTCAAGAATTTGAATTCCATCTTTAAATTTATAAAACTGCACAGACTAAATTTACTAACCCCTCAGAAACTTTTTAAGACCTGAAGCATGTTTTTAATATCCATGTTTAACATGCATTAAGGCTTTAAAACTTGATTGAATAAATTAAAGTTGTCTGATAATTTTACTTTTAGAAACTATTGTGTACTGTTATTGATTTACACAACTAACAGTCTTTACTTTTTCTGAAATAAAATTACAAACTTAATCTATGTTAAACAACACCATATGTTTATACAATAATTTCTAACTAAAATTCAGACATAAAGATGTGGATTTGTATTTAGAATCTTAGTGAAAACAGTAGCAAGTCTGTAGAATTTGCATCACCTATCTGCACATTCAAATATGTACGCAGGCATAATACCAGTCACAATTATATCCAAACACATGCACATATAAAATTTAAACAGCAAATAAATTTTTAAACAACCTATATATAGTGATGTTGCTTACTAAAGAAAGAACAGAGCAGTTCTTATCTTTTTAATTTACCACTGTTTTACAGTTTCTTATTTGAAAGGCAATTGAATTAACTTTAAGCACTGCAAATCTTATTAGCTTAGTTTTAAAAGGTAGAAACTGTTTTTAAAGCAGGAATTTACTCACAGATTTTGTTGCACAGAGAAGATGTACTCTGACTCATAACAGGGATATGCATTGATACATACTCATACATTTACACCCATAAAGATGTATAAATTCAAACATGCAATCATCAAATCCATCATACTTCAAGAGTCAACCATAAAATCAGAACATATAGGTAGATAAATGAGTTTGCTCGCAGTGTCAATGAAGGACAGAGAACCTTACTGTTATATTTCTTGATTTTTCCAGATTGTGTATGAACAATCGTACTAAAAAAAAAGTTTTTAAAATTCTCAGTTTAAGCTTAAATATAGAGGAGAGGTGAATTTATGTTAGATGCCCATGCCTGTAATTCAAACAGAGGTGTTTTACAGGTTTATAATAATATGCATATAAGTTCATATCAAATTTTTAAAAGAAAACATAAACAACTTTACCTATTAATAAGTTTAGAAGTGAGTTACTCACATACAACATATTTTGTTTAAGGATTAAAAACTAAAAAAAAAACACTTAGGTGGATAGTTTGAATTTTTAAATCAAGTTTAGAACCTGTAACTATAAAGATAGAGGCAAACTAAATCAAGGCAGTGCATCAAAATGACCAAGCTACACATGAATAATGCACAATTCAAACAACAGGCAAATAAAGGTCACAAATGCAAGTGCAGTTGCAGTGTGCAACCTGAGAATATACACAAGTGCAGATCAAATGCAATTATACAACAGTGGCCAAACTTATGTATGCAACAGATAAGGATGCAGACACCAAATGACCAAATGAATCAACTGCAATGCAACATATATCAGGATGCAAACAACAATGGAAATGAAGACTAGAACAACCAAGAGAACAGTGACCAGACCCAAGTGCAACAGCATGGGGTACAACTACAAGTGCAACAGCATGGGTGCAACTTGACATGCAAACTGCCACAAACCAAAGTGCATGAACACAGTAGACTACTGTTACAAAAAAAACTCAAGTGAAGCAAGTAATGCAACAGTAGCAAGTATATATGAATACAACTACAATGCAGACCAAATGTAACACCAATACAACAACAGTACCAAAAGACTCAAGTGCAAAATAATAAATGGTCTAATGGTTACCAGGCATGGGACAAACATGCAAGTTTAAATTCATAATGCAATTGTTTGCAAACAGTTTTCAAACAAGATATTTAGTAGCATCTGTACTTATCAATTTAATAACAAAATAAATATAGCATCTGTTCCTATCAAATTTTTTTTTTTTTTTTTAAACAAACAAATTTCACATAGCATTTGTTTTTATAAATTTAAAAAGAACAAATTTTTGAAAGCATCAGTGGTTATCAGTTTAAAACAAATCACAATTAGTGTCTGTTCTTACCAGTTTAAAATTGAAACCAATAACATCTGCTCTCATCAGTTTTAAGAATTAAAATCCATAGTATCTGCTCCTAACAGTTCAAAAATTTTAAAAAAATAAATGGGTAGAATCTGTGCTTACAGTTTAAATCAAAATTTATAGTATCTGTTTCTCATCAGTTCAAAATCCAAGCAAATCGAGCAAATGATAGCAACTAGCAACCAAAAATCCAACATGCAGTAACCAATCTACCCATATCAGTTTCAAATTAAATTAGCCGAGCAAAAGATAACAAAATCACCCCAAAACATAGCATGCAACCAAACATACAATCCAACCAAATTTAAACACTTGGATAAAAATTAATCGTGAGCTGGAAACTCACATGCATTTCAAAACAGAGGGACAGTCAACATAAACAAGCATGCAAACACATTATCACTTAACAAAAACAATTTCAGGTACCAAAACATCACAACATATTATAGGCTTAAGTGATTGATTCACGGATAAACAAAGAAGGTTTGGGTTCAGAGGTTTCCATATAAATATTCATTAACAAAGCAAGATCCAACACATGCAGCAACACAAAGCAAGTCAAGATTTAATAGCCTCTATTCTCATCAGATTCTTAAAATGATAGCATCTGTTCTCAACAGTAAAAAAATTTAAATTTATAGCATCTGTTCAAGTCAGTTTTTAAGAAAAACAAATTTTCAAAACAACAATCTGAAATCAAACATTTGGAAGCACCTGTTCTCATCAGGTTATTCATAGCATTTGTTTTTATCAGTTTAAATTAAAATTTAAACAGTGTCTGTTCTTACCAATTTAAAATAAATATCAAATAGCATTTATTCTTATTAGTTTAAAATCAAAAATTGAGTAGAATCTGATCTTAACAGTACAAAAACACAACATCAGAGCAAGTGATAACGAATAGCAACCAACAATCCAACATGCAGTGAGTTATCTGTTCCTATTAGTTTAAAATTCAAATTTAACCGAGCAACTGAAAACCACAAACCACCAAAACAAAGCATGCAATCAAGTACTTATTGGTTCAACAGTTTAGATTAATTTATCCGAGCAACTGATAATGCATAACCCACAATTCCTAGCATGCAACCAAGGAATTCACTTCAAACAAATCTAAAAACTTGCATGAAGATTAATCGTGAGGAGAAACTCACCTTATCACGAATTGGAGCAGCCGCGAGCTACTGAAGACGAACGATTTGAAGTCAAAGCCGAAAGACGAGCCACCGTATATCATTTCCTCGCTTGATTTTTAGATTTAGGTTTCTTTTTCTTTCTTTTTTTTTTTTTTTTCGATCTGCTGAAATGATGAAGGGGGTATCGGCCGCCATTTTTTTTTTTACGTTATTTAGTTTAGGGTTTTCGAAATGAAGGAAAAGGGATGGGGTCTTGGATTAATACGGCAACCAAACAAGGAAACACTATGGGCCGAGATTAAATTTAAAGCCCAAAATTCCTTAAACAAATTTTCTTTTATTTTTCTTCATTTTCAATTCCAATTGGTTTTGTTATTACTTTGCTTGTTTTGTTTTGTTTAAATTATGTTATTGAAATTTCTCCAATGTAGTTACATAATATTTTTCAAAGTTTATAAATATGTTGTTTGAATTTTAACTATGTGTATTTATTTATCTATTTCGTATTGATTAAAATTTTATTCCTTTTTATTTTAAAGAAAAGAAAAATGTCATTTCAAACTAACCATCCATTTATAAATTTACATAAATAATAATTCTTGTATCCAAATTATTTTCTTAAGTTATTAGTTTGAATTTCAATTACAAATTAAATATTCAATTTCAACTCCAAAGTCAAGTTTAAATTTTTTCTTCAGCTTTGTATAGATTAAATTTTAAATATTTAATCACCAATTTCATTGTTATATCGGAAATTCAGTTTAAATTATCATTCAAATATTCAAAATTAATTAAATATTCACAATTTAAATTGTTCAAAATTTAGGATCGTTACAATCTCCCCTCCTTAAAAGAATTTCGTCTCGAAATTACAAGTAAGGAAAAATGATTGTTAAAATTTCACTAATATTTATATTTTACTCAATTTTATCAAGTTCAACACTTATTAAAGATGAATGAATATAGGATTCATTCTATTCGTTTTATCTCGCTAGCTTTGCTAATTAACTCTTTTGTCTATTATTTTCTACAATCAAGACACAAAAATCTTTACTTAAATTTTCAACTTACAACCCAAAATTTTAAATTTGAAACACTTTATATTAGAGATTTACATATTATAACTTTTCCAAAGCTGTGGACTTTCAAAACCCTTCAAAAATCCTCTTCCTTAATTCATTAGGTTGGAATTATGCGAATTCTAATTCTAGATAATTGATTTTCTATTAAAGTTCGAAAATACTTGCTAACTCGAAATTTAACAAGTCTACTGTCGTTCTTAAAGACATTAGGCATACGCTGGCCAGGCGCAAGTCTAACAATCTCCAAGTACTAAATATACTTGCTTCAATTCCCAGTGAAAATACTTTTAAAAATTCTTTTTAAAAATGGATATGGAAAGCACATTCCCCCATGGATCACAGTTTACTCGGCGGTTCCGCTACTATCCCAGTAGAGTCGCTTGTAACTGTGGATATCTCATCCCTTGAATTTCGCCATGGTTGTTGCCAAAGATCGCGGTTCACACGGCGGTTACGCTACTATCCCAGTAGAATCGCTCGTGACCGTAGGCATCTCGCCCCTCGAATTACGCTTTGGTTTGTAGATTGCAGTTTACACGGCGGTTACGCCACTATCCCAGTGGAATCGCTTGTAACTGTAGGCATCACGCCCCTCAAATTACGCTACCACCCGAGTGTAACTAGATCGCGGTATACTCGGCGGTTACGCCACTATCCCAGTGGAATCGCTTGTAACCATAGGCATCTCGCCCCTCGAATTACGCTAGCACACTATACCAGTCCAAAAGGACATTCCAACTAATGGAAATACAAAAGGTCATCCAACTAATGGAAATATAAATGGTCATCCAACTAATGGAAATATAAATGGTCATCCAACTAATGGAAATATAAATGGTCATCCAACTAATGGAAATACTACGTAGCTACGATTTTTAAATGGATACTCATCTCGAGTTCCATCACCATCACACAGTCACACAGTATAAATGGAAGGTACCTTTCCATATCCTCAATTTTGGAAAACATAATATTATACATACATATATAATATTTCACTTCACACTTAGTACAACCCATGTACTTAAATAAGTCTTCCACAACAATTACTTTTCCAAACTAATTGGTTTTCGAATTTATCGTATTCACACATATACGTTATGAAAACCACAACATTTCATACCCATAACAAATAGAGGATTCACAATTTTCCATTTCACTAACCATTTAAAATTTTCCTCTAAGTCGATTTGGAATTTTAAGGTTATATCAAACCTAATACACATTCACAATCCAATTTATTATCGACTTCACACACTCGATTTGGATTTCACGCTACATCGTCAATTCTCAACACATAATTGATGTCTATCGATATATAACCTCTGAGCTCGTACGTCTCAGAGAAGGGTGTTAAGCTAAGAGAATAAATTCCCCGCCACCAACAGATATATATTTAATAGAAATCAACTGATATGTCGTCAATTCACGACGTTAGACATACAATCCAAATCATCCATTTAAAATTCAAAGTTCAACTTACTTTGTTTTGGGTGACAAAGTTAAACTCAATTTAGCTCAAATTTCAATCATTTGAAAATTTTCAAATTGAACTAATTGTTCAAATTTCCCAAAAATAATATCTTTACAAGATATATAATTTCACACTTAACCATTTGAAAACAAATTTCAAACCATTTCTTCACCTTTTAATCTTTGAAAACAAATTTCAAAGCGATTTCCTTAAACGGAAACATTTCCAAATTATCTATGAATATACGATTTTCAAATCGATTTCACCTATTCATTTTCAATTTATCTTTAAAAGATAAAATTTCAAACCATTCATTTCATATAGGAAAACATACCCATACTTATTCAATAATAAGTAATTTACAAATCCACTTATTTTCAACACTTTGAAAATATTCAATATACTTCAAACCAAAATCAAGTATATATTCATTCTTAAAAAAACCATTCTTTTAAACACATTTTATTTGAGTCAAAACGAATGTTGCGTAAAACATCGTTACGACGACTCAAAACCACTAGTATAAGGATTCAAATTTAAAAATAGATATGTAAATCCCAATACTAAACAAAATCATTTCCCTTTTGAAATTATTTACTATAACAACAAATGTTATAATCTACCATTTCCATTTTTCCACTCGAAAACGTCTATTTCAACAACAAGTGTTGAAATCTATGCTTTCGATTCTTAACACATTTCAAAATGAATTATCTTCATTTACATAATGTTTCTTCCCAAAAACATTCCCATTTAAGTTTTCAACTTCAACTTAATTCATGGTTTGAATCCCACATACACTTCAAAAATATTGGTTTTAAACCGATTTCAAATTCCCAATACTAAGTTTTCCACTCAACTTAATTCCATGCCCGTTCAAATTCAAATGCATCATTGAATCTATTTAAATCTATTTCGAATTTTCATTAGATTCATATCTCTCTTGATATTTTATTCACCGTTCAAAAACCATAGATATAATTCCTTTAATAAGTTACAACAATTTACTTATCAAAATAAGTCGTTTGCGGATTTTACAAACATCTCTAGAAATTCCATTTCTATTTATAAAACTTCGTTTTATAATCTCCTTTCTTAATTTGATTCAATTCAATTTATATAACTTAGTTATATACCAAAAGTTCATATTATAAGTTAAATACTTATATCCCGTTGATTTACTAAATCGTTCTTCACAACATTTGAAATCAATTTCAAAAGAATTCAGAATCAAATTCTCAAGTTATAGTTCAATAATCCATTTGATTATAATCAAATTGACATATCATTTTATTTTCCAATTACTACTTTGAAGATATTCAAAATATTTGATTTAAACCAATTTAAACCAATTCATTAATTCAATTAACTCATATTTTCAGTTTCCATAAATCTCAACAATTTGATAATGAGTTTCCGAACGATCGAAACTCAAGTCTAACGAGACCTCACCGAATATAAACTATCGCAAACCAAACTTTAGAGAGGGGAATCTTCAAAAATAATTCTAATTTTCAAAATACCTTTTATTTTAAAGAAAACAATCTTAAACTTCTTTAGATTTGAAAACACTTTCTTTAAAGTGATTCTAGTAACTATTCATATTAAACGCCATAAACTAAGCTTTGTGTAAACCAAAGCTCTGATACCACTTTGTAACGACCCGCCGCCCTGACCGCCTCTAGCCGGTAATTAAACCAACTAGAAACGTTCAGAATGACGGATTGTTATTTAGTTTATAGAATTTAAACAAAATCAGTCACAGAATCACAGAACAAACATATATTTCATAAATGAACTTTCTTTTATATACAATTATCAGAGTTAATACAATAAGTTACATTTTATACAGCGGAAACAAATTTTATTAAGTACAAGAAAATTTCTAAACTTTAGTGAAGTGCGATAATCCCCTCTCTCTCTAACTTCGCTGCGAGCAAATCTCTAAGCTGCAAAAATACTCGGTCTGACCCGAGCGTTTATGCAAAACACAAAAACACTCGAGTCAGGATTAATCTTTATTCAAGTAATTAAATTTGAAATGAACTGAATAAATGGTAACAGAGGTGATGAAACAAATGAACTAATTTAAATCTATTGGAAATTTTCATATTAACAACTTCAGATTTAAAATCTATCAATCCCGTGTGGCTGCAGTACACACGTGTGCACCAAACAAAAACACGGCTATCAGATCGAAACAAAGCCAACGCACAGACAAAGGAATCATGAAGACATCAGACAAAGCAATACAAACAGCAATGTAAAAGCAGGCAATCAAGACAGAGGCTCAGAAATGTCCAAAAACATGAAGGCATAAACAATAACAACTGCAGGACCAGCTGCAACATAAAGTGCAGACCAAATAATCAAAGACATCAAGTGATGAAGCACTGCAACTAAAAGAGCTCACCTGAACTAACATTTAAACTTTGCATTTTAAAAAAAAACCAATTGAAATTCTAATTCAAGAATTTGAATTCCATCTTTAAATTTATAAAACTGCACAGACTAAATTTACTAACCCCTCAGAAACTTTTTAAGACCTGAAGCATGTTTTTAATATCCATGTTTAACATGCATTAAGGCTTTAAAACTTGATTGAATAAATTAAAGTTGTCTGATAATTTTACTTTTAGAAACTATTGTGTACTGTTATTGATTTACACAACTAACAGTCTTTACTTTTTCTGAAATAAAATTACAAACTTAATCTATGTTAAACAACACCATATGTTTATACAATAATTTCTAACTAAAATTCAGACATAAAGATGTGGATTTGTATTTAGAATCTTAGTGAAAACAGTAGCAAGTCTGTAGAATTTGCATCACCTATCTGCACATTCAAATATGTACGCAGGCATAATACCAGTCACAATTATATCCAAACACATGCACATATAAAATTTAAACAGCAAATAAATTTTTAAACAACCTATATATAGTGATGTTGCTTACTAAAGAAAGAACAGAGCAGTTCTTATCTTTTTAATTTACCACTGTTTTACAGTTTCTTATTTGAAAGGCAATTGAATTAACTTTAAGCACTGCAAATCTTATTAGCTTAGTTTTAAAAGGTAGAAACTGTTTTTAAAGCAGGAATTTACTCACAGATTTTGTTGCACAGAGAAGATGTACTCTGACTCATAACAGGGATATGCATTGATACATACTCATACATTTACACCCATAAAGATGTATAAATTCAAACATGCAATCATCAAATCCATCATACTTCAAGAGTCAACCATAAAATCAGAACATATAGGTAGATAAATGAGTTTGCTCGCAGTGTCAATGAAGGACAGAGAACCTTACTGTTATATTTCTTGATTTTTCCAGATTGTGTATGAACAATCGTACTAAAAAAAAAGTTTTTAAAATTCTCAGTTTAAGCTTAAATATAGAGGAGAGGTGAATTTATGTTAGATGCCCATGCCTGTAATTCAAACAGAGGTGTTTTACAGGTTTATAATAATATGCATATAAGTTCATATCAAATTTTTAAAAGAAAACATAAACAACTTTACCTATTAATAAGTTTAGAAGTGAGTTACTCACATACAACATATTTTGTTTAAGGATTAAAAACTAAAAAAAAAACACTTAGGTGGATAGTTTGAATTTTTAAATCAAGTTTAGAACCTGTAACTATAAAGATAGAGGCAAACTAAATCAAGGCAGTGCATCAAAATGACCAAGCTACACATGAATAATGCACAATTCAAACAACAGGCAAATAAAGGTCACAAATGCAAGTGCAGTTGCAGTGTGCAACCTGAGAATATACACAAGTGCAGATCAAATGCAATTATACAACAGTGGCCAAACTTATGTATGCAACAGATAAGGATGCAGACACCAAATGACCAAATGAATCAACTGCAATGCAACATATATCAGGATGCAAACAACAATGGAAATGAAGACTAGAACAACCAAGAGAACAGTGACCAGACCCAAGTGCAACAGCATGGGGTACAACTACAAGTGCAACAGCATGGGTGCAACTTGACATGCAAACTGCCACAAACCAAAGTGCATGAACACAGTAGACTACTGTTACAAAAAAAACTCAAGTGAAGCAAGTAATGCAACAGTAGCAAGTATATATGAATACAACTACAATGCAGACCAAATGTAACACCAATACAACAACAGTACCAAAAGACTCAAGTGCAAAATAATAAATGGTCTAATGGTTACCAGGCATGGGACAAACATGCAAGTTTAAATTCATAATGCAATTGTTTGCAAACAGTTTTCAAACAAGATATTTAGTAGCATCTGTACTTATCAATTTAATAACAAAATAAATATAGCATCTGTTCCTATCAAATTTTTTTTTTTTTTTTTAAACAAACAAATTTCACATAGCATTTGTTTTTATAAATTTAAAAAGAACAAATTTTTGAAAGCATCAGTGGTTATCAGTTTAAAACAAATCACAATTAGTGTCTGTTCTTACCAGTTTAAAATTGAAACCAATAACATCTGCTCTCATCAGTTTTAAGAATTAAAATCCATAGTATCTGCTCCTAACAGTTCAAAAATTTTAAAAAAATAAATGGGTAGAATCTGTGCTTACAGTTTAAATCAAAATTTATAGTATCTGTTTCTCATCAGTTCAAAATCCAAGCAAATCGAGCAAATGATAGCAACTAGCAACCAAAAATCCAACATGCAGTAACCAATCTACCCATATCAGTTTCAAATTAAATTAGCCGAGCAAAAGATAACAAAATCACCCCAAAACATAGCATGCAACCAAACATACAATCCAACCAAATTTAAACACTTGGATAAAAATTAATCGTGAGCTGGAAACTCACATGCATTTCAAAACAGAGGGACAGTCAACATAAACAAGCATGCAAACACATTATCACTTAACAAAAACAATTTCAGGTACCAAAACATCACAACATATTATAGGCTTAAGTGATTGATTCACGGATAAACAAAGAAGGTTTGGGTTCAGAGGTTTCCATATAAATATTCATTAACAAAGCAAGATCCAACACATGCAGCAACACAAAGCAAGTCAAGATTTAATAGCCTCTATTCTCATCAGATTCTTAAAATGATAGCATCTGTTCTCAACAGTAAAAAAATTTAAATTTATAGCATCTGTTCAAGTCAGTTTTTAAGAAAAACAAATTTTCAAAACAACAATCTGAAATCAAACATTTGGAAGCACCTGTTCTCATCAGGTTATTCATAGCATTTGTTTTTATCAGTTTAAATTAAAATTTAAACAGTGTCTGTTCTTACCAATTTAAAATAAATATCAAATAGCATTTATTCTTATTAGTTTAAAATCAAAAATTGAGTAGAATCTGATCTTAACAGTACAAAAACACAACATCAGAGCAAGTGATAACGAATAGCAACCAACAATCCAACATGCAGTGAGTTATCTGTTCCTATTAGTTTAAAATTCAAATTTAACCGAGCAACTGAAAACCACAAACCACCAAAACAAAGCATGCAATCAAGTACTTATTGGTTCAACAGTTTAGATTAATTTATCCGAGCAACTGATAATGCATAACCCACAATTCCTAGCATGCAACCAAGGAATTCACTTCAAACAAATCTAAAAACTTGCATGAAGATTAATCGTGAGGAGAAACTCACCTTATCACGAATTGGAGCAGCCGCGAGCTACTGAAGACGAACGATTTGAAGTCAAAGCCGAAAGACGAGCCACCGTATATCATTTCCTCGCTTGATTTTTAGATTTAGGTTTCTTTTTCTTTCTTTTTTTTTTTTTTTCGATCTGCTGAAATGATGAAGGGGGTATCGGCCGCCATTTTTTTTTTTACGTTATTTAGTTTAGGGTTTTCGAAATGAAGGAAAAGGGATGGGGTCTTGGATTAATACGGCAACCAAACAAGGAAACACTATGGGCCGAGATTAAATTTAAAGCCCAAAATTCCTTAAACAAATTTTCTTTTATTTTTCTTCATTTTCAATTCCAATTGGTTTTGTTATTACTTTGCTTGTTTTGTTTTGTTTAAATTATGTTATTGAAATTTCTCCAATGTAGTTACATAATATTTTTCAAAGTTTATAAATATGTTGTTTGAATTTTAACTATGTGTATTTATTTATCTATTTCGTATTGATTAAAATTTTATTCCTTTTTATTTTAAAGAAAAGAAAAATGTCATTTCAAACTAACCATCCATTTATAAATTTACATAAATAATAATTCTTGTATCCAAATTATTTTCTTAAGTTATTAGTTTGAATTTCAATTACAAATTAAATATTCAATTTCAACTCCAAAGTCAAGTTTAAATTTTTTCTTCAGCTTTGTATAGATTAAATTTTAAATATTTAATCACCAATTTCATTGTTATATCGGAAATTCAGTTTAAATTATCATTCAAATATTCAAAATTAATTAAATATTCACAATTTAAATTGTTCAAAATTTAGGATCGTTACACTGACTTAATTCAATATTCCACTTTAGCAGCCTACCAGACGTCTCAGGCCGCGTGAGGACCTGTCGCAACGGCTGGTCGGTGTACACGGTGACAGGATGGGCCTGAAAATACGGACGGAGCTTTCTCGAGGCAATGACTAGACAATACGCCAACTTTTCTAGCTTGGGATAGTTCCTCTCGGCTCCGGTCAACCGTTTACTCACATAATATACCGGCTTTTGCACTCAGTCTTCTTCCCGGACTAATGCTGCACTGATTGCGCTTTCTGGTACCACCAAGTAAAGATATAATTGCTCGTGATCAACAGGCTTCGAAAGAATCGGTGGCGTAGAAAGATGTTGAACCAGTGACTGAAACGCACCTTCGCATTCTGCGGTCCATTCGAAGTTTCGTTTTCCTTTTCGGATCAGGTCGAAGAAGGGGATGCATTTGTCAGTTGAATTTGAGATGAACCTACTCAATGCTGCGACTTTTCCATTGAGACTCTGGACTTGCTTTATGGTCCTTGGGGTTTGGAGATTCCTGATGGCCCAAATCTTCTCAGGGTTGGCCTCTATCCCTCGGGCGTTGACGATGAACCCCAGGAACTTTCCGGATGCAACCCCAAAATGGCATTTTAGCGGGTTGAGCTTCATCCCATATCTCTGGAGGATATCAAACATTGATCCCAAGTCTTCTACATGATCAGCTGAATGCCTTGACTTTACCAACATGTCGTCTACATAGACTTCCATGGTCTTCCCGATCTGGTCGGAGAACATCCGGTTAACCAAGCGTTGATAAGTTGCGCCGGCATTCTTTAGCCCAAAAGGCATGACTTTGTAGCAGTATAACCCCAGGTCAGTCACGAAACTCGTATGTTCTTGGTCGGCCATATGCATGGGTATCTGATTGTAGCCCGAGTAAGCGTCCATGAAGGATAACAATTCGTGTCCGGCGGTTGAATCAACGAGCTGATCGATCCGAGGAAGCGGAAAACTGTCCTTCGGGCACGCCTTGTTCAAGTCAGAATAATCGATACATGTCCTCCACTTCCCGTTCGGTTTTCGGACAAGTACCGGGTTTGACACCCACTCCGGGTATAAAGCATCTCTAACGAACCCGTCTGTCTTCAACTTATCAACCTCCTCCTTAAGGGCGGCAGATCTCTCTGGATCCATACCGCGCCTTTTCTGCTTGACTGGGACATACCGTTGGTCGATGTTTAAAGTGTGGCTCGCGATATCCGGTGAGATCCCACACATGTCAGAGTGCGTCCAGGTGAACACGTCAAGATTCGCCCGGAGAAATTCAACCAATTCCTGTTGTGCCCCCTGGCTCAATTGAGACCCAATTTTTAACATTCTCGCATCATCGCCATCATCATCGATTGGGACACTGATAGTTAGCTCGGCCGGAGAGGCCTGACTTTCTGTAGACTCCCCATTGTTGTCGTTGTCCCTTGGGTCAAGGTCTTTCTGGAATTGGTTGTGGTGCCCGGGCTGAGGCCCAAGCACCTATTGTCAATCATTGGCAGAACGGACGTAGAGAGATTCCTCTACGCCCTTCCCTTTCTCCTTTCGCTGCGCCTCTCGCAGCTCAGCAACATAACAGGCTCTTCCAGCAGCCTGATCTCCATGAATCACACCGATACCACAATCGGTAGGAAATTTCAAAGTCAAACACCACGGGGCGATTGCCGCCCGAAATTCAGCAAGGGCCGGTCGGCCCGGAAACGCGTTGTACGGTGAATGTATGTCCAAAACAACAAACTGTAACATGCGTACTCTTCTGCACTCACCGATCCCCAGCTCCACGGGTAACTCCACAACCCCCGTGGGTATATTAGCGCTTCCATCGAAGCCATGAATCCTGGACTGGCAGGGCTTCAGATCTTTGGCTTCCATCTTCATCTGGTCGTAAGCTCTCCTGAACAAAATGTTGACTAAACTCCCACTATCCACCAGTATTCTCTTCATCCAAGCAGGACCAACCTGGGAGGATATCACAAGCGGGTCGATAGTCGGGGCTTCGACCTTGTCTGCGTCACGGTTCCGGAACACGATGTCATCTGCCATCGTTTTCAGCTGTTTCGCCGGAGCCCCTTCGTTATAACTACTGCAACATTCGAAATCCATATGCCTAACCGAGCTAGCATATGACTCCATTTCTTTCTAACTCCTATCTGCCGGATGAGGACCACCACTCACGGTGTTTATCACTAACCTCCCGCCCGCTCGTGCGGGTTCTTCCTGCCTTAGCTGATTTTGCCGATTGTTCTGGTCTGACGGACCCGCATTGCCAGGCTGCGGCGTCCGTACGAACTGGTCCAGCTTCCTTTCCCTGATCAACTTCTCAATTAAATCCTGCAAGTGTCTGCATTCGTTGGTATTGTGGCCGTAACTGTCGTGAAATCTGCAAAACTTGCCCGTTTGAATCTGCCTCTCCGACGACGGCTTCGGGGTAGGCTTCTTGTACTGCATGGCGTTACAAGTTTGCAGGTATACATTCTCCAACGATGTATTCAGCGGAGTGTAATTATCGAACATAGGGGCCCTACGCCTCGGCCCACGGTTCTGATCTCGCTTCCTGCTCTGATTTCCATTATCCTTCGGTCGTGATTGCTTGTTCTGGATATTTAGCTGTACTTTCCCGGAACTCTCTCCCGATTGTTTAACAGCCACATTGCTCTAGATCCCCTCTCCACTGGACCCTGCGTCGTCCTGTTTCCTAGACTGCTTCGCGTCATCACGCCTCAAGAACTGGGCAGCTTTGGAGTAGAAGCGATCCAACGACGCAGGAGGTTTTCCTGCCAACCAATTTCCAAAATCCGAATCAGGGTCAATTCCCTTCATTAATGCCATCAGTAGGATTGGTGATTTCTACACAGGCCTTATGGAATCTCTCCAAGTAGTGTCTAAGGGTTTCTCCTGGAGCCTGGGTAACACTAGACAAAGTGTTGACGTCCCTAGGCCTCGCAACATGCATGCGAAATTGTTCCACGAACTTTCTGGCCAGCTGATTGAACGAGGAAATAGAGTGGGGCGGCAATCGCGTGAACCACATCGTAGCAATACCCCCCAAAGAGATAGGGAAGCTCCTACACTTGACCGCGTCATCTGCCCTAGCGGCGCTCATGGACCATTCATACTTCAATATGTGTTGATTAGGATTCGAGTTTCCCTCGTACATCGGTAACGTGGGCATCCTAAATCGCCGAGGGGGTTCGGCATACAGGATCTCGTCGGTGAATGGGGTGTGACTCCGGGAGATTCCCCAGTCGTCGTTGGTAAACCCCTGACTTTCACGGATCATCTGCCTGATCATTTCTGGAAGATCCGTCATAGCTGCGTTCTGGGCATGTCGAGCCAAGGTGTGGTCGGGCTCCACAATACGGGATTGGACCGGATGCTGTCGACGGTCCGGATCTCGCCTCCTTGGTTCGGCATCTTCCGGTACATACGGTTCAGGAGACTGCCGTCGTCGGTGGTGGTTCTGGTCCGACAACGTACGGATGTCGACCCCTGGCTCCATGGCAACAGTTGCAGGACGATTGTCGGTAGTGTGTTGAGGAGCAGTGCCTCCCCGGGAAGAAGGCCCTGTATGGAAGCTCGCAGAAGGGCCGACTCGTAGTTGCCCAACCGTCAATGCAGGAAGGTCTCCGGTGGCCTGCGTATGATTCCCATCCGTTCGGGGTCGTGAAGGTCGGTGATGATAATCGGTGGAGGCCGAACTCTCTGTGGAAGACTGGGATGTATAATCCCTCCTAGACCGCCTCCGCTTATGACTGTGTAGCTGGCGAGTTAATTCGGCGTTGGCACGTAGTTGCTCCGTCAACTGCTGCCGACTTTGGGTCAGCTCTTGGAGCAACTCTTGAAACTCTTGTCTTGTTACCGGTCCGGACGACTCCGAAGGTCCGGCGATGTCCTGAGTAGATGGTAATTGCGCAGGATCTAGCCTATCCTGGCTCTCTTGGTTACCAAGATTAGAGGTGGTTCTAGTACTCACCATTGTGAATAGCGAGGTTCTTTCCTAGACCTTTAGCAAGCCTGAATAGAACGGTAGGAACCTAAGCTTGAAATCCGGATCTCTCTCTTAGATTTATGCAATCCGGTATTGATGACAGATCCGTGGAGCGAGAGAAAATCTGGGTTTCTTCTCGGTGAAAGCACCTAAGTGTTTGCACCGGAATTGGGCACAACACTCGTCGGAAGTTATTGAAGAGATAATAAATGAAGAGTGCAAATTAAAACTGAGGATTATCTAGCAACAACTCCAAATAATATGTAAATAAGCACGTAGACAAGCAGTTTATAGTGGTTCGGCATATTGCCTACGTCCACTGTGAAGTTTTTATACTTTTATTGACTCTCTTTTGATGATTACAACTCGGTACAGCAATCAACAGTAAATTACAACTGGAAATTCGAAATCAACAACCAAATTATGACGTAGGATGATGGAGATCTCAATCCGGCAGAGTCTGGGTGCTTCAGAATCGAAAAGTCCCTCTTCTGTTGGCCCTGGGGCTCTATTTATAGGCATAGGCTGCTGATATCCCGCTGAAAACTCGGGAGACCACTTCTTGCACGTGGGGGAGCCTTCACGCACGGTCTCAGGAAGTTTGGGCCCACTTTGGCATCGGTTCGAACTCCATTCGAACCGATCAAGAATTCGTCCAATCGAGGTGAAATTTGGCGTAGACATTCTTCAACATGTAGGCAAGCTTCTGTGAAAAATTCATGGCATTTGGCTCAGTAGATTGGGAGATATGATGGGTTCGAAATGGAGTTCATTGCTTGGCTGTTTGGTTCGAAACCATGCTTTCGAACCGATGATTTCGAACCCATCGTGGCACATGACTTCGTGGCGACGTGGAGCGCAAAGTTCGAACCAACCCGGTCTTTACTCCAAATTGACCACTTCGACTCCATGGATCTCGGCGAATTCGCATCGAAGGGAGACACGTCATCGTGGTTGGTTGACCCGGTGGATTCGAGTGAGGCTACACAGGTGGGTTCGAACTTGGCATTATGGATGGTTTCGAGCATGACTTTATGGATGGGTTCGAACCAGGCTCCATGTTTGAGTTCGAGCTGTGATTCTCGCTTGGAGTCGAACTAGGCTTTGTGGTGGGTTCGAAGTGCGACTCTTGTGATAGATACGAACTATGTCGCTTCTCCATGGATGTGAGGCCCATCGGTTCGAACACGATGGGTTCGAGCACGATGGGTTCGAAGGCGACGTAGGTGAACTCGAGATGGACCTGTGGGTTCGAAGCTCATGGATTCGAGCTTGATGGTTTCGAAACATTGGTTCGTGATGGCTTCGAGACTCAAGCTTTTTCCTTCAATTTGAACCGATCATAACCTGGGCGTATGAACTAGGATTGGCTTGAAACTTGAGATGTTGACTCCTATGGTCTTTCTTGCCGTGTTCTATCGGCTGTAGCTCAATCTGGACTTGGACAAAATTCAGCGATATCCATAGCGAAACGAAACACGACTGGCCTCTGAGGCGGACTGTTCTCCGTTTCTGATCGATCTTTTGGTATCGCGGGTTTGCCAAAAAGCGGGATAACAGTCTTAAGTCGTGTGAGTTGTAATTTTAGGTCGCTCTGTTTGTTAGGTCGCGTATTGTAATATGTTGTATGTTCTTAGGTCGTTACGTCATTGAGTCGCGTGTTGTTAGGTCACGAACTCCTGTAAGTCGCGTTCCAAGTGTTGTATTGAATTTTCTTTAGGTCGTTAACGACCTTGGTAAGGGCGTAGGTCGCGGGTGTTAGGTCAGAAACGGCCTAGTGGTCTGGGTGTGAAATGCTATAAATAGCGGGTGTGTTGTAACATTTGAACTTAGTTGATGTTGAATAAAATTCTTGTTTTTTAGCTTTGTGCTTTCATTAAATTGGTAGTTGAGTGTGATCTCCTCTCTCCACTTTCGGTTATTCGAGTGCGCTCGAATCAACAATCGTTGAAGCCAATTCGCAGAATCAAGTGCGCTTGATCAACGCTCGAAGAATTGTAAATCTTTCTTCACGGTATCGTGCGCGATCAACGTGTTGAAGATAGCTAGAATTCAGTATCTCTCGAGATCAACGAATTTGGGCCTTTCGATATTCTTCAATTCATCGATTCATATCGCTTCATCTAATCGTTTCATCGATTAGTTTGACACGAAATCTTCATTTCGTCGTCACTCGTTATATCCGCTGCATCAGTTTGGTATCGGAGCGAGACTTAGCCAATCATAGCTAAGCCGAGTCTTGGAGCCAAGGAGTTGAAGTTGTATATCAGTTTGGAATTAGTTGGAGTTTGAGCCTTGCATTACTTTGAAGTGTTGAAGTTTGGTGTTCATCGTGTTAATCGTGAAGTTGCAACAAATTTGGAGATTTCGATCCATTTCATTTTGGATCAAAATTCGGAAAGTGTTTGAATTTTTGAAGCTCAGTTGGTTCGATCTAGTAGTAGCCGTGCATTGTTTGTTGAAGTTCAAGGCCGAGTTGAGTTGAAGTGTTTGTGTTTGATTGAATCATTCCACCGAGAAGAGCTAACCGTCATCAGAATGTTGAAGCGTTGTATAGAAGAGAAGAAGTCGAGCAAATGGAACAACGTATAAATGAGAAATTTGATGAAGGCATTGGAAAGTTAGAGAAGCTGATGATCGATATGAATGAAGGTCAAAGAAGAAGGTCGCCAGACTTGAACCATGGAGGAAACCGAGTTTCGCCATCGGTTACGAAAGCAAGTAGGGTGTCACCGCAATCTTTCCGAGATAGAAGAGAATCATCAGTGTCATTGAGAAGAGAACGTCATGAAGTTAGAGATGTGCCATATCATGATGATGAAAGACATAGTCAACGAGATATGCGTGATCGTAGAAATGTCGAAGGTCGAGATCGATATCGAATTGCATTTGATTTTGATGAAGATGGTGATAGATGTAGTATTCATTTTGGAGATCGAGACCAAGTACGGAATGTTTATCGAGATATAGATGATGATCGACGTTGGGAGTCGAGGATGAAAACTGAAATTCTAGAATTCAAGGGTGGAATGGTCGCTGAAGAATTTCTTGATTGGTTATCTAATGTTGAAGAGATCTTTGATTTCAAGGAGGTTCCAGAACATCGAACAGTGAAGTTGGTTGTTACTAGGTTGAGATGTAGAGCTATGGCATGGTGGCAGCAAACTAAACTTACGAGGGAGAGAATGGGAAAGTCAAAGATTAAATTACGGGAGAAGATGAAGAAATTGATGAAATCAACATTTTTACCTTACAATTATCAATCACTCATGTATCAGAGGTTGCAGAATCTGAGGCAAGGGACGAAGACTGTTAATGACTATGTTGATGAATTTTATCAACTGATTGCACGAAATGACACTATGGAGACGGAAGAACGGTTGATTGCCAGGTTTGTTGGAGGATTGAGGATGCAGATCTAGGATATGGTGAATATGTTTGATCCGAGATCTGTTGCTGAAGCGCACCAGAAAGCGTTAGCTTGGGAGAAGCAAGGAAGGCGTGGAGGTGGTGTGTTTACAAATTCCAACAATCAAGTGAAGGGTGTTAGTGGAAGTTCTAATGTTTCTAAGTCTGTCAGTAAACCAATGGTGAAGGAGGCTGAGAAAACAAAGGTTAACAATAGTTTCAAATGTTACAATTGCCAGGAGATGGGTCATAAAAGCAATGAATGTCCAAAGTCGAAGAAGAGAGCAATGATTGCTGAGGTTGAAGATGAGGATGAAGAAGTAGAAGGTTCTAATTCATTACCGGTTGAGGAGGAAGACTTATTGTCCGGAGATGAGGGGTGTAATTTGATGATGAGGAGGTCTTGTCTAACGCCAAAGAAAGAGGATGATTCTAGTTGGTTGAGGAATAATATCTTTCAGTCTACATGCACTATTCTAGGAAGGGTTTGCAAGTTTGTTATTAATGCGGAGAGTTGTGATAATATTATTTCTACAGAGGCTGTGAAGAAGTTGGAGTTAAAGACTGAGAAGCATCCTAAACCTTACAAGTTAGCTTGGTTGAGGAAGGGTGGTGAGGTGAAAGTTGGACGAAGAGCTTGTGTTAATTTTTTGATTGGGAAGAAATATAAAGATGAAATTTGATGTGATGTTGTGGGCATCATCTGTTGTTGGGCAGACCATGGCAGTTTGATAGAGCAGTACAACATGATGGTCGTGCTAATAGCTACAGTTTCATGTTTGAAGGTACTAAAATCACTTTAGTTCCCAAGAAGCAACAACAAAAGGAAAGCAAGTTGGAGGAGATTGAAGAACTGAAAACTTTTCTATCTTTGAAGGAGTTTGTTAAAGAAGTCGAAGATGAGCCCGAAATCTTTTTGTTGATTGGATGAGAGAGTAATGAAGTGGTTGAAATTCCTGAAGAAGTGAAGCCAGTGCTGGAAGAATTTGACGATGTATTTCCTGAAGAGCTGCCAACGGAGTTACCACCGTTGAGGGATATTCAACATCCGATAGATCTTGTTCCAGGAGCTGTGTTGCCACATCGACCACATTACAGGATGAGTCCAAAGGAACATGAGGAGTTGCGAAGGCAAGCGGAAGAATTACTTGAACAAAGGCGCATACGGAAAAGTTTATGTCCTTGTGCGGTTCCAGCCCTGTTGATGCCGAAGAAGGATGGAACGTGGAGAATGTGTACCGATAGTCGGGCACTGAATAAGATCACTGTGAGGTACAGATTCCCAATGCCCAGATTGGATGATTTGCTAGATCAGCTGAGCGGGGCTACTATCTTTTCGAAGATTGATTTGAAGAGCGGATATCATCAAATTCGAATTAGACCAGGAGATGAATGGAAAACAGCGTTCAAGACACGAGAAGGGTTGTATGAATGGCTGGTTATGCCGTTTGGTCTTTCGAATGCACCAAGTACATTCATGCGGGTGATGAATCAAATCTTTAGACCATTCATTGGGAAATTCGTGGTGGTGTATTTCGATTATATTCTGATATACAGTGGGAGTCCAGAAGAGCACTTGCATCATCTGAGAGAAGTGTTGATGATACTACGACAAGAACAATTCTATGCAGCAACAAAGAAATGTGTGTTTATGGCGAAGAGTGTTTTATTTTTGGGATATGTTATATCAGGAGGAGGTATCCAGGTGGATCAGAATAAAGTTGAAGCAGTCAGAAACTGGCCACAGCCGAGGACGATAACAGAAGTGAGAAGTTTTCATGTGCTAGCATCATTCTACGAAGATTCATTCCACACTTCAGTAGCGTGATGGCACCAATTACTAATTGTATGAAGGGGAAGCAATTTTCATGGACAGAGGAAGCAGGATTTGCTTTTGAGTGGATCAAGGAACTTTTGACGACAGCACCAATTCTTGTATTACCAGATTTTCAACTGTTGTTTGAGCTACACACTGATGCATTTAAGGTTGGGATTGGAGGGGTCTTGAGTCAGAAGGGGCGCCCTATTGCTTATTTCAGTGAGAAGCTTTCAGAGGCAAAGATGAGATATAGTACATATGATGTGGAATTTTATGCGATTGTCCAAGCAGTGAAACACTGGAGACACTATCTATTTCAGAAAGAGTTTGTTCTTTATATTGATCATGAGGTGTTGAAGCATTTGCAAGGGCAAGACAAGATTTCAGCAAGACATGCATCGTGGATTGCATACCTGCAGCAATTTACATTTGTTGTGAAACATAAGTCGGGAATTACGAATCGCGTGGCAGATGCGTTGAGAAGAAGGAATCATTTATTGACTACTATGAAAGTTGAAGTAACGGGGTTCGATATGCTTCGATAATTATTTGTCGATGATCCTTATTTTGCCAAGGTGGTGAATGAAGTAGAGAAGGGAAAGACGGATGAGTACGTGTTAGTTGATGGTTTTCTGTTCAAGGGAGATAAATTGTGTATTCCAGATGGCAGTTTGAGAATGAAGATTATCAAAGAATTGCACGAGGAAGTACATGTGGGCCGTGATCGTACAATGCAGTTGATAACGAAATCTTATTTCTGGCCGTCTAAGAGGAAAGAGGTTGAAAGGTTTGTGGAGAGATGTCATATCTGTCAGGTTTCAAAGGGGACAACGACCAATGCAGGATTATATATGTCGTTACCTGTACCGACTAAACAATGGGTTGATGTGAGCATGGACTTTGGTTTGGGTTTGCCTAGAACTCAAATGGGTAACGATTCCATTTATGTAGCGGTTGACCGGTTTTCGAAAATGACACATTTTATTGCTTGTAAGAAGACGACGGATGCTGTTCATGTCGCTCAGTTATATTTCAAAGAGATCTATCGACTTCATGGGTTGCCAGAATCTATTGTTTCGGATAGAGATACTCATTTTCTGAGTCATTTTTGGCTAAGTTTGTGGAAGATGGTGGGAACGAAGCTAAATTTCAGTAGTGCTTATCATCCGCAGACGGACGGACAAACCGAGGTTGTGAACAGATCGTTGGGGAATTTGTTGAGATGTCTGGTGAAAGATAATCTGAAAAGCTGGGATACGAAGTTATGCCAAGCGGAATTTGCACATAATCATGCTGTGAATCGAAGTACTGGATTTAGTCTGTTTCAAGTTGTATACTCTGCAATTCCGAAAGGACCGTTGGATTTGGCAACAGTGCCGTATCTGAAGGTAGTTGTTAAGCGGGCTAGTGACTTCGTAAATGAGTTACAGGAGTGCCACAGAACTGTTCATGAACGGTTGCTTGCATCTAATGAAAAATATAAACAACTGGCGGATTAGAAGCGGAGAAGTGTGAATTTCGAGGAAGGTGATTAGGTTTACGCAGTGTTGACAAAAGATCGTTTTCCGGTGGGAACGTACAATAAATTGAAGGCGTGAAAAATTGGTCCAGTAGAAATTTTGAAGACAATCAATGAGAATGCGCATCAATTGAAGTTACCAGATGATGTTCATACATCTGATGTTTTCAATGTCAAATATTTGATTCCGTACCAGGGGAATGAGCTTGTTATGGAAGAAAAAGGTGTAAATTTGAGGTCGAATTTCAGTCAACCAGGGGAGGATGATGCAGCGCGGTCTACAAACTCAGTGGAGTAGAATTGCTCAAGTTCCTTAGGTCGTTCGGAAGAGGCCACGATTTTAGGTCGCTCGGGAATTTTAGGTCAATCACGACCTAGTGAAGGTCGCTCACGACCTAACTGTGTGAGGGATAACGAGTTCTTAAGTCAGAAACGACCTAATGGGCCACGGGATAAAGGAGTACGACCTAACAAGTCACGGAATAGTGAGTTGCGAACTAATATGAAGATAGCTCGACCAAACGACCTAACAACTCAAGACAAACGACCTATCGAAGTTGATGAAGAAGTAGGTCGCTCGAGGTTAGGTCGCTCGGGATATGCCGCATATGCTTGGATTGGTAATTACATAGGATTGCTCCGACCTAACAGGTTACGACCTAACAAGCTAGGTTGCTCGGATCATAAGTCGATACTGCCTCTTTTCTGAGCCGTTGCTTTTAAGCCGCTAAGAGTTAGGTCGCGTGAAGAAGATCTGATTTTGAAGCCTTAAGTCACTGTTGAAACTTGAAGTTAGGTCGTTAATACCTTATGCCGCTTTCTCCTAGGTCGCTGCTGCTTTGATTGCTTGTATATATTGGGTCGCGTTTGTCTTAAGTCGTGTGAGTTGTAATTTTAGGTCGCTCTGTTTGTTAGGTCGCGTAATATGTTGTATGTTCTTAGGTCGTTACGTCATTGAGTCGCGTGTTGTTCGATCACGAACTCCTGTAAGTCGCGTACCAAGTGTTGTGTTGAATTTTCTTTAGGTCGTTAACGACCTTGTAAGGTCGTAGGTCGCGGGTGTTAGGTCGGAAACGACCTAGTGGTCTGGGTGTGAAATGCTATAAATAGCGGGTATATTGTAACATTTGAACTTGGTTGATTTTGAATAAAATTCTTGTTTGTTAGCTTTGTGCTTTCATTAAATTGGTAGATGAGTGTGATCTCCTATCACCACTTTCGGTTATTCGAGTGCGCTCGAATCAACGATCGTTGAGGCCAATTCGCGGAATCAAGTGCGCTTGATCAACGCTCGAAGAATTGTAGATCTTTTTTCACGGTATCGTGCGTGATCAAGGTGTTGAAGATAGCTAGAGTTCGGTAGCTCTCGAGATCAACGAATTTGGGCCTTTCGGTATTCTTCAATTCATCGATTCATATCGCTTCATCTAATCGTTTCATCGATTAGTTTGACACGAAATCTTCATTTCGTCGTCACTCGTTATATCCGCTGCGTCAAAAGGACTATTCACTACTGATCCTAGGGGTGATTCCCGACAAGATGTGGTAGGAAAGTACCTTCGGTTTGTCCTGTTCCTGGACAATTCGTATGGATGAATGTCTGCACAGCATTTTCTGAGATTATGTACATTGGTTTTTACAAGCATACATCAGCGGTGGTGGAGAAATCAACTTCTCTTAGCTTAACACCTCCTTTGAGACATACGAACTCAAGGGTTGTATTTTTGTGGAAGGCAATTAGTAGTCAATGGAAATGGCAATGTGGCAATCAAGGATGATGTGATATGTGATACGTGAAAGGTAATTGTTACCTCAGGCCTCATCAACCAGAAATGACAAAAACAGGGTTAGATGCAGCAGGGTTAAGTGGTTCACTCCCAATTAGGATATGATCATCCCCTTCTAAATTTATTTCTTCCTGCTATGACATTCGAGATGCAAATTATTGTGGATGTATGCTATGAGGGTCCTCGAATAAAGGTCGGTATAGACCGAGGGATGACATATTCGGTACTACCTAGTTATAGATTTAGGCATGTCTTGTGTTGGTAGAGGGCAGATGTTCTGTACCTCGGGACATCCATCTAGAGGTGTATCCATCGGAAGGTAGTCCTTTCACCTGGTCATTTGTATAGAAATCCAAACTCCACTACGTGCCTACCATTTTGTTTGTAGAGCCTAGTATTATGGAATTTAATAATGCTAAAAATTTGCTATTTCATTTATTTTTTGTGTACTGGATACTAGTATAATATAACATGATTTGATATGAAATTCTTTGGTTATCGTAAGGTAAAAAATCATCCGTGTTTATTTGTAGGCATGTCTTACGAGATACCTTTCTTTCGATAGAAGAACATTTTGATAAATTTAAAACAATTTTAAGTTGTGATGTGTTTTTCTCACGTTGGTTCAGCAGACTGATCCAGTCGTTCTTTCTTTTCAATGCTTGGGCCAGATCGACTATATTTATAGGTTCAGATTTGGTGCTCTTGGAGCTTCAGCAAGAGAGCTGGAGATCTTCATGTCCTATATGTGTATCTAGTTTAATTTCCACTGCATTGTTATTGTTTATATTATCAGCAATTATAAGGGCGGGTTATTATAACTATCCATGCTGATGATTAGTGATTGATTGTTTAGCTCTAATGGATGTATGTATATGATATTATAGTTTCTATTTTGCAAAGATTATTCATCTATATTATATGTTATTCCGCTGCGATGTGAGATTCTATATTCTTTTGTAGCGATGGAAGTGATCATTCCAGGTATGTTTGCTCAGTGTCTTCCGTATCGATGAAACGATGACCACTTCAATCGGTTTATGCTACTGGAGTACAAAATGCCTTCCCTTGGATAAGAAACCATATAAAAGGCTTTTGAACTTAGAAAAATATCTCACTTGCTTTTTCCTTTACCCTCCACTTTGTATCTATAACAAGCATGAGAAAAAAGAACTACAGAAGTCTTCGCCTCCAAAACACTTAGTTTTTAATCTTAATCCAATTCATTTGAAATGGTAATTCATTGATCAAAACCACTTTAAGATGACAAGACTCAAGTATTAATGCCATTTCGTTCAAAGTAGTGGTCATTTCTGACGTCGTCGATGCCGGAACATGGACAGAGTGGGGTCACGGAGCTTTTTAATGGCATTTTGAGAACTTGGGGAAGAAGGAAGGCTATCGATCGAGGCGATGGAGCTACTCGTATCAATACGAGGCGTGGATCAATCTAGGATGTTGTGAAGTGGTTCATATCGATGGAGGATAGAGGAAGCAGCTTTGTATCAATCTGGAATGGTGGGAGCTCGTATCGATCTAGGCTGATGGATACAAATTTGCTTGCCCTGGATTGATAAGAAGAGGCATTGATCTAGGGTAATCGACACGAAGTCAATGTTTTTGGGATCGATACGAGAAAAGGTGTTCATGGATCGATCGATATGGACTCTTACCCCTTAAATCAATACGAAGGCAAACTTTTGTAGGATTTATCCAAGTTGAACCTTGATGGATATGAAACTTATTCATATTTGAAATTTTGAATCGAATAAGCTTCAGCCTTTCACATCTGGACTTGACTATTGAACTGCATATTTAACCATCCCTCGAAGCTCGTCGATGGAACTATAATTTGACAAACATAACGAACTTCAACATGGATCGTTCTTCGAAGTCAGGTTGGCAATATCGGGATGTTCAGTGATGACGGTTACTCCGGTTGAATCTCGAAGTCTTATTGTTTTACTATCTTTCGAACTTGTAGAAACTAAAAGTATTATATAGCACTGCACTACACAACACGATCATTCACTTCACACCGAGGAGGAACATGGGTTTATTGCCATCTAATGATGATTTTTACTGAGTTCAATAGCTATGGATACTGGAAGCTCCAAGCTGCAAAATATTCAGAGTCCTCCACTTCATAGAATTGAAGTGCCGGACACTGCGGCAGATGTAATTAGTCCCGCCCCAGATGAACTGTCGGATGTAGCTTTTGCTCTAAATCCGAAGGCTTCCATTCGCTCTAAGATCTCCGAAGACATGTTAGGCAAGATCTAGCTTAGGTATGGATAATCCCTAGATGATGTTTTATTACCGAGGTCGAAAGACAGAGCCCACAATCCCCCAAAAGGGTACATCGCCTACAATAGGTTTATGTGCGTTGCCAGAATGCTTCACCCGTTCAACCAGTTTATTTGGGAAGGCTGCTTCTTTTGAGAATTGTGCCTTCTCAGTCGCATCCGAATGGATATGCTCTGCTTAATAGCTTTTTTATTATCTTCATGGAGCATCTTTACCGGCTCCCGACCATTAAGGTAATTAGATATCAATTTAATGTCAAAAGTAATGGGGAAAACCCTTCGTTCACCTTCTTAGAAGCAGTCAGAAACTGTCAAGTAGTGGCAGGCGCTTGGAGCAAATTAAGCAACTCCAAAACTGAATAGTTCTTCGTTCAGTGTCCACAAGGATTTGCCAAACGATTACTAGTAAGATGTAAGTGCTTTGAACTCTTTGTCGATTAACTAGACACTATAAGTCGATGTTGAGTCTAACACTGTGTTTCTTTTAGAGCTTCGATTCCACAGCCCGAAGGAGCTCAATTCAAGGAGATAGTAAGGATTCTCCAATCGGTGCCAGCTGAGCTCAGAGAAATCGATGAAGTCCTTACCGATGAAAACTAAATCGTCGTGGGGCTATAGGGAGAGATCAAAGCATCGGGTTAATAGGAGTCCCCAGGGCGGCTCTGGTGAGGCAAGTAAGAAGGAAAGCTCCTATTTTTCTGCTAGTCATGGAAGTTCAGAGTGCTCCTTGGGTCATGATCGTTGAAGAAGGCGATGATGAGAGCATGCCAGCAATGGATGAGCCTATAGTTGCGCCTTTACCGAATCTTCGATCAGTTAAGTCGAAAAGAAAAGGCAAGACTCTCGCCCATAAATCCCAAAGGCGTAAAACTATTATTGTAACTCTGTCCATTGCAATTGTTATAATTCAGGAGACTCCTCCTCTGCAAATGGAAAGTTTGTTGAAAGGGTTGACAGATATCCCTATTCCAGATGACGTGGCTTCATTTCAAGACCTTGGAATAGAGGGTATTCACTTCCCGATGCAAACTAATGCATGCTTAAGTGCTTTAGATATAGGGGAGCCAACTCCTGCGAGCAAGGCCACCACAATCGTTTGGTTGGGCGTTTTCCACATGCATACATACACTTCATGGAATCTCACAACTTCTAATCACATGTTTCTAGTTTTAGGAGATAAATAATTCTGCTTCTCTTTTCATTTTACAGACAGGATGGGAAGGCAAGAATCTATGCTCAGCAATCTGCGTTCTATACGCCATTCTTCTAGCTCTTATTCCAAGTCTCATAAGCATGAATCTGAAAGAGACTACGACCATGGCCATCACTCCAGCTAGGAGCATGAGCGTTATGATAGGGAGAAGGAAATGCCACATCAATATAGGCATCGTTCCAGGTCGCGATCGCCTCCACCTAATGGTCACTTGAAACCCTCCAGCTTTAGAAGGCAATCTTAGAAAACTTCACATCAAATAGTGCCTCCACATACTTCAAAATCCGGCGTCCAACGTCGTAGGAATGAGGTGGAAGCTCCTATTGTTATAGAACTTTCCGCTATAGAACCCACTAGAGAGGGAGCCATTAGAATTGCCAGATTAAAGAAAGACTTGCCAAATATCTGCTTCAATGGCTTCCACTTCCCTCCAAATATGAAATGATTTCCCAATGAATCGAAAGAATGGTACATGACTACATACACGATGTCTACAATTAGTACTAAGAGTGGGTGAAAACGGAAGAAAAGGCTTCGGTGGTTGCCTTTGAGCGAGCCAAAATAACTGAGAAAATGGAGACCGGCCTAGCACATAAAACTAGATAATAAAAGTTCTTAGTAATGAAGTCCATGGAAAAAATGCGATAGACCCATATAGACTTGGTTAAGGAGGTGGGCCATCAAAACACTACTTTAATGGTGGAGAGGGACGATGCGCTAAAGGAGCTTAATGAGCTAAAGGCAAAATTTGTTGTGTCCCTTAAAGAAAAGGATGAGGCCAACAAATCTGCCCAAGTGGCATGCGAATAGGCAGTTATACTCAAGGATGAAAGGGATGCGGCAAATTTAAAGGCTCAAGAAGCCGAGGCCAAAGTTGAAAATGTAATTAAATCAGTGGAGGCCTGGATAGAGAATGAATTTGAAGATCCCCAGGTCACATACAACATCAACATTTTAAGAAATTGCAATCTTACCTGGCTCGAGGAAGATTATCCTTTTCAATTGTACAAAGCATGGAGCCGCTTGGTGGAGGATGAGAAGGCGGCCCAAAATATTACAACCATTGATGAATTTGAACTAGAAAATCAAATACTTGTCGGAGATGAATCGAAAGTCCTCATGATACTATCGTCTCTCTTGGAAAGGAAAAGCTAGCTGCTAAGTATCCATACATTGGAGAAGGATCTGGGGTTGAGCATCATGAAGTAGGTTCCGAAGCGCTTCTATTCTCTCAATCTCAGCCTACTTCTTCTTCTGATCCTCTAGCTGTCTTGAGATATGACCCTGACTAGCCGGACCTTTCTCTCGTACATGAACGTAGCCCTAAAGGCACATCGGCCCAGCATGCTTGTCAATATGAAGGAGGTATTCTAAACATTTCTTCCATTCATCCAAATGCAGGATCACTTTCGGAAGATATCACTAATATTTTCACTTATCTTTATTCAGTTATAGATTCTGCATCAGTCTATCCTCCTGCAACTCAAGATGCATCATGAGCAGGAGGCTATAATGATGGATGCCACAACTACAATGGTCGCTACATCGGTTAAGGAGACGCATGAAAGCAGCTGCGTGCTCGATGGACAAATCTTGGAAGCAATCCTCGGTCATGAAAGTGCCCCGAACATTGAAGTGCTCTTTAGCATAGACGATGATGTGATAATTACAGGCTCCTTTGGCCAACCAACAGTATTCCAATGGGAATTCATGTGGAGCGGACTGATTGGATAATGGAGGAGATTAAAGTCGAGATGGTGTAGGCTGCTGAATCGTATAGTTGGTGGCATAGCGCGTCCTGGCCCGGTCCATATACTTGTCGTTTCTCTTGGTGGCACAATCATTGATACGGGAACTCCTCCATCTTCTGTCATTAAGAGTGTCGCCATTCCTCCAGCTTTGCATATAGAGGACACTCCAGTCCTTGTGAATTTTAAGAAGGGGAGAGGTGTAATTCCCCCGGCTGAAGACAAACTGGTTGGTGAAGGCCGGGGAGGTAAAGGCTCGAAGAGAGAACTGAGTGGTAGTACAAGCGTGTCTACACCGAAGAAGAGCAAGAAGGAGGAAAAAAATCAAAGGCGTAGACTTGCACTTTTGGTTCTTCTTTTTGTAGATAGCTAGAAAAGGATTTCCTTTTACTTTTTATAGGCCGGGTATAGATGCGGGTTCGACCCCTGCTTATAGGAATTCTTCGAATAAGTTCTTGTACTTATCTTTTTCAAAGAAAAGTGGAAATAAAACTTCATTTTGTCTTTTTTAGTATAACTCTATGTTTATAAGTATTTCAGCATTCGTGTTTCCATTTAATGTACTTGTGAGGCTTTAGTCTTTGAGTCGAAATAGAGTCCGAACGTTAAGTTCTAAAGTCATGACTTCAGGTCATCAGCAAACGTCGAGTCGAGTCTCAACGTTGCGTTGTCACTGTCAGCGGCTGTTACTTGAGTTATGCCCTTAGTATCGGGGAAAATTGAAGTAGTCAGTCGGCAGTTGTTCTCCGCCTTTGCTAATTTTAGTCTATCTTAGTGGGAATAAAGTTAAAGTGAAATTTGTTTGAGTGGTTGGATCACACTCTTTCATCAGCTAGTACATACATCAGCACTCTGGGGATCGAATTTGTATGCCAACGATCGGTCACACCTGCTTATCGCCTAGATTCGTATCCATGCACCTAGGACATAAGCTGATCTATGGGCGGTCAGTCACACCCGTTTGATATTCGAAATTATGCCCACGCTCTGGGGACATAGGTTATTTTACGAGCGGTCAGTCGCACCCGTTTAATGGTGGAATCATATCCGCACTCCGAGGACATGAGTTAATCTACGAGCGGCCGGTCACACCCATTTGTCGTTTATACTCCAGTCCGTGCTCTTTGGGCTAGAGTTTGTCGATGGGTGGTCAGTCACACCCATTTAACATTTAGGATTACGACTGCACTCCGAGGACACAAGTTGTTTTACGAATGGTCAGTCATACCCATTTAATGTTTATATTTTGGTCCATAATCTCGGGATCGAGGTTAGTTGGTGGGTGGTCAGTCACACTTGTTTATGTCTATATTCTAGTTCGCACTTCGAGAATCTGGGGTTAGTCAGTGAGTGGTCAATCACACCTATTTGGTGTTTATACTCCAGCATGCACTATCAGAACCAGAGTTAGTTAATGGGTGGTCATTCACACCCATTTGGTGTTTATACTCCAGTCCGCGCTCTCGGGACCAAAGTTGATCAAGGTTGTGGATGGTTGGATCACATCTACCTTGATTTGGTAGGCAAAGTTGCGGATGGACGGATCTATCCTCTTCGGCTTTGGATTAGGAATTCGTAACCCAACTAGCATTCCGGGCGCTGGATTTCGTTAAGGGATTGTCGTGTTCCAATCCTTCATTTCTTTATAGTTGTTTTCCCCGAGCTTGGAGTTTCACTTAGCAAGTGATCGATTGGATCACGATCACTCCCTATTTGAATGAGTTCCACCGTGGAATGGGACTTGGCTCTTCGTACATCGTGACTGTCGCACGATGCATATCAAGGATCACCACTCTCGCTCGATGAGTCTGCATTTTATTACTGGAATAAGAAAGTACAACAAAGTCAGTTGCCTTATTAAAAGTTCAAATTCAAAAAATGCATAAACAAATTTCAAAGTAAAAGCAGACTAAATGAATAAAGCTACTCATGTGTAATAATGATGGAGACTCTCGTTGTTCCATGATCTTTGTAAAGTAAGGCTGTCAACGGTTGATAGTTTGAATGTACTGTCATATGTGAAGGGTCTGAATAAATTCGTTTGAGTACGAGATCGCCAACTTTAAATGTTCTAATTTGGAACTTAGCGTTGTATAATCAGGCAATTCGACTGCGGTGTGCAGCTTACTTTAAGTCAGCATCTTCACGCTGCTCATCCAGTAAATCCAGAGATTCTACAGGTAGTATGGCATTCTTCTTTGGATCGTAATAGGTCACACGGTGAGATGCTACTTCTAGTTTAACTGGAATAGCAGCTCGGAGCCGTAGGAAAGTGCAATGGAGTTTAGCCAATCGCGGACTTGTGGGTAGTTCGATATGCCCAAAGGGCCAAGTGAATTTCATTGACCCACTTGCCTCCAGTCTTCTTAAGTCATTTCTTTAGAATGAACTATATAACTTTGTTGACAGCTTTGACTTGTCCATTCGCCTGAGGGTGAGTTACTACCGAGAATTTCTTATGGATACGGTAGCATTAACAGAAATCTTTGAACTCTACGCCATCGAATTAGGTCCCGTTGTCGGTGATAATCATTCATTGGAGGCCAAAGTGAAAATGATGTTGCAGACAACAAAGTTGATTACTTCCTTCGTTGTAATTGAAGCAAGGGGCTCAGCTCCCGCTCATTTAGTAAAGTAGTCAACTGCAATGATGGCGTACTTCGCACCAACTTTAGCCAAAGGTAAAGACCCTATTATATCAATGTTGCATGTGGCAAACGGCCATGGACTGACCTTTTAAGTGATTTCTATAGACGAGGCTCCGGGAAACCTAGCAGCATTTGGTACTTATCACAACTCTTTCCGTAAGAAAATTCGAATCTATTCATGGTTGGCTAGTAAAATCCATATCTGAGTATCTTTTTTGCAAGGACATGGCCCTCAATGTGGTGCCACACTCTCCCTCGTACACATCGTGTGATGCTCGTTTGATTTCATCGTGGGTGATACACCGGAGTAAAGGAATAGAATACGCTCTTCTATAAAAGACTTTATTCTGGATAATAAATCATGGAGCATTTTGGAGAATCTTTCTTTTCTCACTCCTACGTTCTAGTAAAGTTCTGTGCTCAAGATAGTCTTTGAATGGAGTCATCTACGACTCCTTCTCGGGTGTTGCCGCGTGCACCCAGTCTGTCTCTAATGGATCGATGCTCAGAGTGGTAAGCATCTCAACGAGGACGAGTCCCATTTGTTATGCTTCGTCAGTGCTAGCTAATTTTGCTAGGGAATTGGCTTTTTGATTTTGTTCTCGTGGTATACAACGGATAACATAGTAGTCGAACTGATTCAACACTTCTTAGCCCCGAGTAAGGTAAGTGACCAATCTTTGGTCTATGGCTTGGTATTCTCCTCGAACCTGACATACGAACAGTTGCAAGTCACGGTAACTCTCTACAGCAATAATTCCTAAGTCTTTGACAAGTCTAAATCCAGTGATTATAGCTTCGTACTCGGCTTCATTATTAGTTGTGCAGAAGTAAAACTATAGAGCATAGCATATGGATCAACCTTTGGGGTTTTGAGTACCACTCCAACGCTTGAGCAACGGTCCTTTGATGCACCGCCAGTGTACAGCTTCCATATGTATTTGGGAGATTCACTGGTATCAAGAAATTCCTCCGGTATGGTGAATTCGGGTATGAAGTCCGTCAGAACTTGTTCTTGAATGGCTTGCCTTGGTGTATAAGCAATATCATATTGTCTCGATTCGATATTCCATTTGAGTAATCTACCAGACGTCTCAAGACATGTAAGGATCTGTCGTAACCACTGGTCGGTATAAACTTTGATCAGATGAGCCTGGAAATATGGACGGAAATTTCTTGAGGTTACGATGAGACAGTAAGCCAGCTTTTCCACCTTCAGGTAGTTTCTTTCTGCCCCTATCAATCTCTTGCTAATATAATAGATCTATCGTTGGATCTGATCCTCTTCTTGAATTAACAGAGCACTGATCGCATTTATGGAAACTGCCAGATAGATGTATAATCTTTCATGATCAACCGGTTTCAACAAAATAGGAGGCGTTGCCAGATGTTGAACTAGTGCTTGGAATGCGCCCTCACACTTCTCCATCCGTTTCAAATTTCACTTTACTTTTTTGATCAGATCAAAGAAAGGGATGCACTTGTCTATAGATATGGAGATAAATCTACTTAAGGCTGCCACCTTCCCGTAGAGACTTTGTACTTGCTTTATGATCCGAGGAGTTTGGAGATTCCAAATTGCCCAGATTTTCTCAGGGTTGGATTCAATTCCTCGAGCGTTAATGATAAATGCAAGGAACTGTCCGGATGCAACTCTAAAGTGACACTTCAACGGATTGAGATTCACTAAGTACTGTCGGAGGATGTTGAACTTCATTTCCAAATCTCTAACATGATTGATGGACAATTGCGACTTCACGAACATATTATCCATGTACACCTCCATTGTCTTCCCAATCTAGTTAGCGAACATTCGATTCATGAGCCTCTGATAAGTTCTCCCGACATTCTTAAGTCCGAACATCATCATTTTGTAGCAATAGAGGCACAGATTGGTCACGAAGCTGGTATGTTCTTGATTAGGTAGGTGCATTGGTATTTGATTGTAGCCAGAATACGCGTCCATGAAAGATAAGAGCTTGTGTCCGGCTGTTGAATCCACAAGTTGATCAATTCTTGGAAGTGGAAAACTGTCTTTGGGGTAGCTTTATTCAGATCTGAGTAGTCCACACACGTTCGCCATTTCCCATTCAATTTCCTGACAAGCACTGGATTGGATACCCACTTCGGGTATAAAGCATCATGAATAAACCCATTCGACTTGAGTTTATTTACTTCTTCCTTAAGGGTGGCAGATCTCTCTAGATCCATATCATGCCTTTTTTATTTTATCGCGACGTGCCACAGTTGAATATTTAATGCATGGCTCACAATGTCTGACGAGATCCCACACATGTATGAATGCGTCCAAGCAAACATATCAAAGTTTGCCCGAAGAAAATCAACCAATTCATGTCTCATCCGACGACTAAATTGAGATCCGACCTTTACCATTATGGAATTGTCTTCATCGTAGATCAGAACATCGATCATCAACTCTACCGAGTAAGCCAGGGAGTCTTTGACTTCCTTCTCATCATTATTGTCTCTAGGATTAAGGTCCCTAAGGAACTGGTTGTGGCACTCGAGCCTAGGCTCAGGTGTTAGCTGTCAATTATCTGAAAAACAGATGCAGAGAGATTCCTCAATGCCCTTTCCCTTCCCCTTCCGCGGTGCATCAGGCATCTCAGCGACATAATAGGCATGTCCAGCCACATGATCACCGTGAACCACTCCGACCCCGTTATCAGTGGGGAACTTCAGAGTTAAACACCACGGTGCAATTGCTGAACTAAAATCTGCAAGGGCCAGTGGGCCTAAGAAAGCATTGTGGGGTGAAGGTATGTCTAACACAACAAATTGTAACATCCAAACTCGCCAGTGATCTCTAATACCAAATTCAATGGGTAACTCTACCATGCCAGCTGGTATGATTGCACTTCCGTTAAAACCATGTGTGCATGACTGACATGGTTTTAGATCATTTGCCTCCATTCTCATCTAGTCGTAGACGCGAATTAAAAGTATATTGACAGAACTTCCGCTATCAAAAGATCCTCTTCATCCAAGTAGGACATATCTGGGTGGATATAACCAACGGATCTATAGTGGAGGCCTCGACTCTTTCAGCATCTTGGTTCCTAAAAACAACGTCGTCTGTCATCGTTCTCTATTATTTCGTCGGGGCCCCGTCATCAGAATTACTGCAACACTCGAAGTCCATATGCTTTATCAAGCTGGCAAATGACTAAATTTCCTTCCAACTTCGATCAGCCGGATGATAACCACCACTTATTGTATTTATTACCAACCTCCCGCCAATATGCATGGGTTCTTGGGGCCTAGTTTGGCCTTGACCTTGACCTTGATTCGAGTTAGATGGGCCCGCACCTCCATCCTGTGGAGCCCGAACAAACCGTTCCAACTTCCTTTCTCTAATCAACTTCTTAATGATGTTTTGTAAATGACGGCACCCATTAGTATTATGGCCATAACAATCATGGAATGTACAGAACTTTCCTATCTGAATTTGTTTCTTAGAAGATGGTTTCGGAGCCGGTTTCTTATGTTGTCTGGTATTACAGGTCTGCAGATAAACATTTTCTAGTGATGTGTTCAGGGTAGTGTAGCAGTCCCACAGGAGCTTTGGGTCTCAAACCACGATTTGGGTCTCTCTTCTTTCCCTGACCTCCGATTCCCTGTTGCTAACATTATTTATTCTGTATATTCAATTGCATTTTGCCAGAATTCTCATCGGTCTGTTTCACAGCAACATTATTCTAGATGCTTTCAACACTGGGCCCACATCGTCCTACTTCCTAGATCGTCTAACATCTTCTCTCCTCAAAAACTGGGCTGCCTTAGCATCGAAACGATCCAACAAAGTGGGCGGTTTCCAAGCCAACCATTGCCAAACTTGCAATCGGAATCGATCCCATTAGTCCATTCCATCAAAATAGAGTTATCATTAGGGTTGCTGACCTCCGCACAAGCAGCATCGAACCTTTCCAAATAACGCGTAAAGATCATTCCTAGAGCTTAAGTGACATTGGACAAGGTATTGACATACTTCAGTCTTATGACATGCATGTAGAGTTGCACAATGAGCTTTGTATCCAATTGAAAAGATTAGAATAAAGAAATAAAATGAAAAATGAGGCTAATCTAGGAGTCAAACCATGAAAAATAAGTAGAAATTGAAAAAGACAAGAACTCATAAAGGTTCGGCATTGTCGCCTACGTCCACATTGAATAGTTTGCTGTTTATTGAAGATTCTCACTTATTTACAATGATATAATAACTAGCACTCAAGTTACAATGGAGTTTCAACAAAGTAACGAAATAGGACCTTCAAAAGTCCTTTTTCTATAGGCATAGGGGTGTTATTTATAGGTGTAGATCTGGAAATATCTCCCTCAAAGCTCGGAATACTTCCTCTCGCACGTGGGTGGGCCCACCATATTGATCTGGGTTCACTTGGGATCGATCGGGATCTATCCCCATCGTCTTCGTATCGATCAAGATTTTGTCCATTTGGAATATGATCGATCGAAGACATTCTTGAGGCAGTAGCAAGCTCCAATGATAATTTCATAGCATTTGGACTTGTAGATTTTAAGTTATGATTGATCCAAGGTTGGTTTTGCAAGTAGGCTAAAGGGTGCGTAATGATGCTTTCGTATCGATCGGCCTTGTACTGATGACGTGGAGCGACAGTTATGTGGAGATCCGTTTTTCATGCTAATGGACCGCTTCTCTTGGTTAGAATATGTCTTCTTTGTATTGACCCAAAATTGCTCCCTTCGTATCGATATTAGCATGAGCCTTCGTATCAATGCTTAGACGTGCCTTCGTATCGATATCCATATGTTACTTCGTTCGTATCGGTCGATGACTGTTGGTTTCATATCAATGCCTGGTTAATCGATATGAAATGGATGGAAAGGGATCGACACGAAATGGGTTGCAGCTGAGCAGATGGATACAAAGGAGATGGATGTGGAGATGATGGATACAAAGGTAAGGGATACGAAGGTGATGGATACGAAACAAACATGTTTCACATGAATCTTGATCGATCCAAAACTTGAGCATACGAACTTCGATTGACCTGAAATTTGGAATGTTGACTTTCATAGCTTTGTTCATCGTACCATCCTAATTGTAGCTCGATTAGGACTTGGACCAAATTTGCCTATATCCATCGTGAACCTGTGTATAATTGATCTTCGGGATGAATTGTCATTGGTTTCTAGTCAAGTCCTTGGTGTCACGGCCTTGTCAAAAGGCGGGATAACAACCAATAACCTACTTCTATACAAAAATATTTTGTTCTGTATGTAGCCAACATTTTAGCATTACTTGTGACTAAGCATACATGTTGGAATTCTAGACTAAATTAGCTAGGGGCTAATAGCTAATAAGCATAGGGCATGACACTACACAAGTCCTAACTGGTCTTCTAATCTGAGTCATTCTCTTAGGGTTAACTACCCTTTAAAACTTTCCTTGAAAATCTTCTCAAATTATTTGGTCCTTTAAATCATACATATACAAGGAAATATATCTTTAGCTTTACTATAAGCTGTTTTGCCATGATATATATACATTACTCAAAATTATATTGATGAGATTCAATAAGGATTACCTATACTTTTAAAATAAGTTAAAGTCCTTTTTAACTTGGAAATAATTTGGCTATTCTGCTTATTCAATATATTCAAAACCGTTCTTTAAAGCCTTTGAACAACCCATTCAAAACCCTTCAAAGTGACTCTTCAAAACCATTGAAAGGGACTCTTTCGATACCATTGAAGTAATTCTTTCAAAACTAATAAAAATCTTTCCTTCCAAAGCTTTAAAACATTGGATATCCTCCTTTAATACCTTTTAAAACTTTCTTTCCGAAACCATAGGAAAAACCTTCTTTTTCAACTATGTCGAAACCATAGGGAACCACCCCTTTCGAAACTGTTCATTAAAACCATTCGAAAGCATCAAAAATCAACTCTTTTGAAAGAACTTGGGTTCAATTTAAAACCCACGGGAACAACTTTCGAAATCATAAATCTTATCTCTTTCGAAACCATTTGGGTTACACTTTGATAAAAGAAAAGGGTCTTTAAATCATTTAAGTGGAAAGAATTTATTTTTAAACCATTTCCTAAGTAATGCAATGACGTTTCGAAACCATCCCTTCAAAAGCATTATAGAGGTGGCCAAATTTTAGAAAACAAAAACAACCCCTTCGAAACCATATGGATCGAATGGTAGGAAGCCACAACTAAAGGCTTCGACTCAGTCGAAAGCAATGATTTAGAACAAAAGAGCAACCCAATTGAAGCCGTATCTTTAAATCACTTTGACTTATTCGAAAACTAACTAAGTCGAAAGAATCTTAGTCGAAAGCAAGCATGCACATTTTCTTTTAAAATCAAAATAATGCTTCGACCCCTTTGGAACCCCTTAATTTCGACCCTATACCTTTCGCCCACTTCGAATTCACTATGTACTAGTTCCCTAATACCATGTGCATTAGTTTTGACTGTGCCGAAGGCAAAGGAATAAAGGTGGAACCTGGTGCCGAAAGCATCGAAATAGTGAAAAACATGTTTATTTTTACTTTGAAAATATTCCTTTTGTACCTAACCTGCCTTATTTGTCTAAATCAGATTGGTTGCAAGTTTCTCTTTCCAAAAGTGTTGCCGACTTTCTAGATTTAACAAATTTATTTATTTGCAAAAGCTCATTCTCCTTCTTTAATTATATAAAACATTTAAGTCCTATATTTTAAATAATTTTATATAACCTTTAAAAAACTTAGGAAAAATCTACAAAAATTCCAGAAAATCACCTTTTATATGTTTTCTAACATATATAAATTTCGGACCCAAACAAATAATTATTTACTCGTAAATAATTTATGACCCAAAATAACATTTTCTTTACTAGAAAATTCATTGAAATTCCATGAAAATTTTAAAATTTTGAAAATTGAAACCCATCTCCAAAATAATATTTCTGGTCTTCATAAAAATTTGCAAGGCTGTCGGATGTCATTTACTAAAATTTTCACCTTAAAACATATCATAAAATTAATATGAATAACAATAATTCATCAACAAGTATATATAATCATTCCATCATTCAAAAATATGGAAAATCAATGCAAAATATTCATAATTCATCTTAAACGAAATAGTAAAAGATTTGAGATGTAAATATTATTCACCTTAGCTTTATAGAGATTTAGGAGCTTGAGATTTGAATGGATTTGATTTGAATTAGCTTTTCCTTTAGCTTTTGTTAATCTTCTTCCCCTTTTCCTTGAAATAATGGTGGTCGGCCTCTTGTTTAAAAAATTTCAAAATGAAATGAACATGTAGTATAATACACGACCAAGGTTTGGAAGATACAAGAATAGAATCTTTTCCATTTTTCTCCTCTTATGTTTCACTTTAAACTCTTCCTTAATTCTAACATTTTAAATGGCACGACTACCCTTAATAAAAATCAAATCTCAGTCCCCTAGTCTACCCATTATTTTATTTAGTTTGAACTTAATTAAAATCAAATCTCAGTCCCCTAATCTACACATTATTTTATTTTATTTGACTAACTAAATTTCCTAAATAATGTTACCAAAAATCTAGGTTGTAACAGACTTCCCTCCTTAAAGAATTTCGTCCTCGAAATTACGATAAGGCAAAAATAAATCAAACAAGAAGGTTGAATATACTATCAAACAAGTTAGGATCAAATTTCTTCGAGTACTCGGGTTCATAAAAAAAGAATATTTGTTTTCGTAAGTATGAAATAGAAATGGATCTCCTTTTCTTTTAATTCAGAATTCCATAATAAATTACATAATTCGAGAATTCAGATTTCATGGAAAGTATCTCTAATCCTTCTCTCAACCTCCCATGTATAGTCCCTGTCAACGTCACTCCATTGGACTTTGATAATCTGACTGTCTTGGTTCTAAGCCACCTCTCATCTCTTGCAACAATGCGAACTGGCTATCTCACTGTCAAATCCGGTTCTACCACTAAATCATCTGGCACGGTCGGTGCAATAGTTGTCTCTGGGTCTCTAACACACTTTCTAAGATGAGAAACATGAAAAACATCATGGATACCCACCGAACTGCTCGGAAACAATATGGAAGTTTCTCCATCCTTTCCAGAATAGGAAAAGGCCCAACGAATCTCGGTGCTAACTTTCTTGATCTCCTGAATCTGATCACACCCTTCGTCGGAGACACCTTGACGAAATCCTGATCTCCAACCGAGAACTTTGTCTTTTTTTCTCTTATCCACATAACTTTTCTTCATAGACCAAGCCTCCTTCATTCTACCCCGAATGGCCTCAATCTTTTTCGCAGCCTCTCTAACCAAATCTGGAATAAGAACCAACCAATCCCCAGTTTTCAGCCAACAAACGGGAGATTTGCATGGCCTTCCATAAAAAGATTCAAACGATGCCATCTCGATATTAGTCTGGTAATTGTTGTTATATGAAAACTCGACTAGATGTAGATGGCCTTCCCATGATCCTTTGAAATCTAGAACACAAGCTCTTAACAAATCCTTTAAGATTTTGTAAACTCTCTCCATTTTCCCATTTATATACAGATGGTAAGCGGTACTCATCTTGAGCTTGGTTCCCAAAACTTCATGCAGACTCTTCTAGAACTTTCTAGTAAATAAGGAATCTCTATCACTTACTATACTACTAGGGATTCCACGCAGTCTAACCACACTCTTAATGAACAACTTTGCTAAAACAGGTACCGTCCTAGTTGACTTAACTGGAATGAAATCGGCACTCTTTGTCAAACTATCCACTATGACCCATATGCTTTTATTTCCTCTGTTCGACCTTGGCAACCCATCAATGAAGTCCATAGATATAGAATCCCACTTCCGTACTAGAATATCTAACGGATGAAGCATTTCCCTTGGCTTTTGGTGTTTGGCCTATGCGTGCTGGCAATTCAAGCACTACTTTACACTTAAGTCAATATCCTACTTCATACCTTCCTAGAAAAAACCTCTCTTCATATCCTATATCATCTTAGTGCCTCCTGGACGAATAGAGAACTTCGAATGATGGCATTCCCCTAAGACTTCTTTACTTATGTTTCCTACACTCGGAACACATAATCTTCCTTTCTTTCTCAACCACCCACTCTGGTCAAGACTAAAATCTTTCAAGTCATCATTGTCTATTCCTTCCCTTGGCTTCCTGCTCCGTTAATCTAACACTGGATCCTCCATCTGTTTAGAAGCAGTCATTTTGATCATCACTGGTCATACTTCCAAACAAGATAATACAACTGTATCTCCACTAGATCCAGCATTAGATATCCACTACACCTGCCAATACTTCTAAATCTTTCCACTCAGTAGTCGTCGCTAAAACTGCATTTTGATGTTTCCTGCTAAGTGCTTCTGCAACCTTGTTGCCTTTCCCCGGTGTGTACTCAGTCCCAAAATCATAAGCGGCTATAAACTCTAACCATCTCTATTGTATCATGTTCAGCTCCTTTTGAGAGAACAAATACTTCAACGACTTATGATATACATATAACTCAAACCTCTCTCCCAAAAGGTAATGTCTCCACACCTTCAAAACAAAAATCACTATAGCTAATTCCAAATCATGCTTCAGATATCCGACCTTATGTGGTCTAAGCTGTCTAGAAGCATAGGAGATCACTTTACCTCTCAGCATCAACATAGCTCCTAATCTCGTTCCACAAGTCGATTCCCTTCTGGAACAACCAACTCAAGTGCATGGGTCAATAAGTGTTTCAAACTCTGTAATCCTTCCTCACACCTAACGAACCACACAAACTTCACAGGGTTGTAGGTTAAGCTTATCTATCAAACATCTAGATATAAAAGAATGCGATGCACCAGTATCAAATAGAATGCTAACAAACATACCATGAATCTGAAGCGTACCTCCCAAAACTGCTTTTCCTTTCTCCTGAGTCGTTAGCTTCGAAGCGGCAGGCTCGAATGCATACACCTTGCCCTTTCCATCCTTAGCAGACTCCTTGCACCAGTTCTTATTGTGGCCTATTTGGTCACTGTTGAAGCATCTGACATTCTTTCTCCCAACCACATAATTTTCCTTTCCAACATGACAATCATCAGCAAAGTGTTCTTTCTTATTGCACTTGAAACAGACAATCTCAGTCTTCCCTTTCTTAGCTGCTCCGCCATTCTGAGCACCTTTCTTGGGAAAGAACTTCCTCTTCTAGCCTATCCAACCTGAACCTACTTAGCCTTGATCTTCTCTAGAGAATCAAGCATCTCCTTATGCCTCAAGGCTATATCCATAACAACATCAGAAGGATCCCTAATATAAGGTAATGTAGCCCTGGCTAACTCAAGCTTCAACCCCTGGATGAACTTCTCATTCCTCTTCATCACTATATCCACTGAAGCATGCCTATATCTGGCCAACTCCTCGAACCATCTGGCATACTCCAAAACATACATCTCTTCCTGCTCCAACTTAGAAAACTTTCTGATTAGAGATGACTATGACATAACAGACACGAACCTCTTGTGAAACCTCCTCTTGAAATCCTCCCAGGTCATAGTCCCCTCATCCACAGCCATAGTCACATTATTCCACTAAATAATGTAACTAGATGAAGCTTTCTAGATGCCAACCTCCTCATCTACTCATCATTGGGTCCGAATCTGCATAGATCCTCTTACAGTGTAGCAACCAAATCTCCACCTCAATGGCATCCTCTGATCCAATAAACGGCTTCCCCTAGTATTAGTGTAATCATCATTCAACTTAGCAAAATGGCTAACTACTATAGTTATCAGGTAAAATGAAATATAAGAAGAGATATAATAATAAACCGTATGATAAGGAAAAATGTCATACTACAATAAGTATACATTAGAAAATCCACAAAAGTCATACAATATCTCAAGAATCTCATAGCATCAAAAAGAATGTCATATTCTTTATTTAATTCACCAAGCCACAAAAAATGACATACATATCAATGCCAATTGTAAAAGTTGGTGAAACATAAATTCCAAAAATCAATAATTAGAAATCCAGAAATCGCAGGAAAAGGATGGCCAATCCCATAAACTGGACATCGACGCACCTAGAAAGACACGTCCCGTGCACAGTCGAACATTGACGCATCTAGAAAGATACGTCCCATGCTCTAGCATCGACGCACCTAGAAAGATACGCCCCATGCATAGACAAACATCGGCGCACCTAGAAAGATACGCCCCATGCCTCGACTTATTGAGCCGATTGCTCCACGAAGTAAACAAACATCGACGCACCTAAATAGGTACGACCCATGCGTAAACAATCATCGACGCACCTAAATAGGTACGACCCATGCAAGAAATAAACATCGACGCACCTAGATAGGTACGACCCATGCGAGAAATGAGACGAAGCTCAATAAAAAGAAGTACAGTCCTTCACATAGACAAAGAGACATCGCACATTGCTAGTCTAAACCATAAAATGATCATCATCGATCATCAAGAAGTGTCAATTACACTAAGCTAGTAAATATATGAGTTCATCTTCATGTGCCATAACCACTAGCTTAACTTAAATAGTTACGAACAAACTGTAAATCTCTACTAGAAAACTTGTCACAAGAGATTCAATCGAACAAGTCCAAGAATTAACCGACGAAGTAAACGCAAGTGTTTCATACCACTTGTTTTACTAAGTCGTTTAATTGGATTTCTCATACGAGTGAGGTAAAGGTTTGTATATGCTAGTAGATTGGAAAACGGTTTGAGAAAACGAGCTTTGTAATAAAATAGTGTTGAAATCATTTTGAAGAAAGAGTTTTGATATTTACTACTAGTATTGAAATCTTTATATTTTTAAAGTGACAAATCACGGAATTGATTGTAGAAACAATCAATCACTAAAATTCACATTCAAAGACGTGAATAAAATCCAAAGAAATCGATACCGAATCCATCAAAATAGATATTCTCAAAAATCCCAAAAAAATGTTGTCAATAAAGTCGATAATAAGTGATAACAACAAAAGGGAATCAACACGAATCGATTAAAGTTGGAAATTCAAACAAAATAGGCAATATTGGCATAATTGGCAAATAGGAGCAGGTCGATTAACCGGCTAACTGAGTTCGGTTGACCGGACCAGTGACAGAATTGCTCGGGTAGTAGGTCGTTCGACCGGACCCTGAGTTCGGCCGACCGGAGCCTGTAACCTGCATTCCCAAACCAGAGGCAGGGAAGTGCTCGGGTAGAAGGTCGGTCGACCGGACCTTGAGTTCGGCCGACCAGAGCCTATTACCAGCACTCCCACGCCTATCTAATGAATGCCAATCCCTTTCGAATTGCAATCGATCGAGCAACAGCACTAAGGGTTTACGCCCATCGACTACCCGGCCATGTAAGCTCTTTGATTCATCACCAAAAACATGATCAACACATCAAAGTTAGGATTTTTAAAGAATTGAACTCAAAACACTAAAAATTGGAATATTCACTAAATCAATCCAAACCAAACGCAATTGCACAAGAATAAGCTTTAGGAATTCGTACCTAACAATCGAAGATAATCATAGACTAAGATGTGAGATAAAAATCTCACCTTTTCGCAAAAGCAATGAAGAAGAAGCTTGAAAGAAAAAGGGAGAATCAACCACTCTTCAACACAACCCAAATAAGCTTGAATCTATGCTCAAAAAGAAGAACATTCCCAAAGTTAGGTTTAGGAATTTCTGAAATTGATAAAAGAATGAGTTGGAGAAGAAGAAGAGAGGCTTATCAAAGTTTCTTCTATTAGTTTGGAGCTAGAGCTTGATTTGCAAAAGAAAACTAGGGCTTGAGTTTTAATTTCCCATTCCTCTCTCCATTGATGTAAAAGCTTGAGTATAAGGAAAATAGAAAGGAAGTAAATGAAGAGGAGAGGGTTGGAACTGAGTTAATAAGTGGGGTTAATGGGCTCAACCCAAACCAAAGCCCTAAGTGAAAAAGTAGCAAAATTCCACTAACTCTAAACATATAAAAGTTTATACTTAAAAAATCGCAAACGGCGTTTTGAACTCAATGGAAGTGGTCTCGAGTCATAATTCGGCTGTTTGCAAAAAGTAGCCTTTTGGACTAAAATCCGACGAATGATGAAATATATAAATAAAATATTTAAATATACAATCGATAAATATGCGGGTTGTTACAAATGTTTAGAGTATTTCCGCTGTATTATATTATTGTATATATGTAACATGAAAATTTTGTACATTCAGTGTCTGTATAAATGTGTAACTCTGATGTATTAAAATGTAATCGACAGATATAATATTCCTTTGTAAACTGTTAGTGTTTATTATTATATTTTATCTGTTGTGAATGTGAGATGTTGATGTTTCTGTTCTTCTTCTTCTATCTCTTTCTTCTTTTTCATAACTATTTGGAATTTCGGGTTTGGAAATTTCGGGTCGTTGCAATTTCTATTTCTGTTTAAAATATATTCTTCATATTCATTTTTATTTGCTATGCATTTATTTTTAATTTACATATAATTTTTTTGTTATATATACATATATAAGAAATTCAAATTGAATGATTTTCTATTTTGTAAATAAAATCTGGAAATTCACAATATTATCTTAGTATAAAAATTATTTATTATTACCAATTATCATTTAACGCGAATTTATTTTGATTAAAAGACCATAATATTGAATATTAAAAATTAATATTTAAACTCAAGCTGACAAAATTTCGGGTTGTTACAACACTCATATGTGGTCCTTGGCTCTATTCCCTGGCCTTCTTGGATCCACATCTAGGGCGTAGAATATTTTTATTTAAAAGATCCCCTCGCAAGAAATTTTTTTTAGGGTACAGCCATAGGGAATGAACCCAATTGGGAGAAAATCTGAATGAGAAGAATGGCTAAGTCTAGGGTCTTATTTATAGTGTAGCTTAGGAATCCCAGGCCGTTGGATTTGAAGATTAAATCTGGTGCAACCACATCATAGGCTCGCTACGAACCGTCGGATGGAAGCACGAATGCACAAGATTTGAAGAAAACTACAAAATACGTTTATCGGTACGCACCTAGATGAATCTACGTCCAAAACTAAAGGCGGGTTGACCTAAATACAATGAGTGTCGGAAGGTTAAGAAAGTTGTCGACCTGATGACAGGGTCGACCCTAAGGTCGACCTAACCCATGTATGAGTTGACCTAGCCCATATATGGGTCGACCTAGGCTTTGTAATTTTTTATTTATTTCTAAATTCATGTTTTTTGCGTATCTTCTTCATACTGACTCGGATTTTGACAAAGTGTATATGGAAATTGACTAGAAAATTACCACGAGCACAATGGTGCAACTCCCATGTCTCAATTCTGATAATTTCACGAACTTATTTTTTTGGCAAAGCCAGTGGGGATTAATGGCCCCTGCCATATATTAGAAAAAAGAATATTACAAACAAGGATAGCAAACTATCTTACAAATAGACACATACCACTTCTTACAAACAAAATGACAGAATGCAGTTACCTAAAATGTTTAGAAATAGAGAAGACCATTATGTTTTTAGTTGTAGAAGTATCATTAAACACCATATTGTTCCTTTCCATCCAAACTAAATACACAAACTTCTTTAGGACCCTTAATAATAAGTCAGCTTTATGTGTCTTCCACGATGTAGCTTTAAAAATATTAAACCATACAATTGAAGAGATCGAACTAGGAATATGAAAATTTAAAACCCTCAAAGCTCTTTTCCAAATGAAGAAGTATAATTACAGTTAAAAAATAAGCGACAGATTGTAACGACCCACCTTTTTGGACGGTTTAATCGACAATAAACCACACAAGTATAATTCAAACCATTCAAAAGGGAGGATTGTTAATGGGGTAAATAAGAAAATAAAAGAAAAGAAGGAAAAATAAAACATAGAATCTCGCAGCGGAATGAAAAAATATAATAATCAAATAAACAGTTCATGAAGCTGTTTTACGAATAACATATGATTACACTTCTACAATTCAAATCAGAGTTATACGTATAGCAATAATAAATAAATAATGCAGCGGAATACATGATATAGTGGAATAATTATAATAAATAGTAATAATATACCGAATCTTCATCTTCGTCCTCCAGAAAATAGTTTTCAATACACTGAAAAGCTCAGACTGACCCGAGCGTAATGAAAACAAAACACTCGAGCTAAAAGATCTTATGTAAGTAAAATTAATCCAAAATAAAAGGTGAGTGCAATGGCTTTAGAGATGTTAGGGGATTTTCCATCTCCTATCAAGTGTACAACGTGAATAAAATTATCAAAAGATTTAAAACAATTCGAGGTATTAATTTTAACCACTTTAATTTTTTAAAAATTCGAAGTTTAACTTAAACCTTTTAAATGATTCAATTTCAATACATAGTCCAAATTCAAGAAATTTTATAGATATATTCATTTCAACCAATATCTAAAATTAAAATTTTCAAATCAATGAAAATCGCTCTGGTTTATCATTTCAACCCAAAATGATTTCCTTAATCTACAAGATCATTTGGGTGTGTATTATTTCAATCCATAGTGATAACAGAGATACAAGCATAAATAAATGTCCAATCATCCAAAATTTCAACCAATAACATATATCACAATCAACATCCAAATTAGCAAATAAATCACAACAATTAATTGGTTATCATTATTAGGTGTTTAACTAGAAATTATATTCAATATTAATTTCATGGATATAAAATTCAATATCAATTCAAATAAAATCTAATGAAAAATTAAAACACCAAACAACAATTAATAAACTTCTAATCACATCATAAATCTAATTTAACAACATAAGATAATTTAGTAGTTGTAAGTGGGTTAAAACACTAACCTTTGATTTGTCGACGATTAAAATCCAATTAAATGCCCAAATTTGAACAGTGGACAAACCAGAAACTAGGTCATCTTTATGAAATATACGGACCAGCATATTGCTGAATCTATAAAAGTGACTAACTAGGATGTCGTTGCAAATTCTTTTCTCTCCTCTTTCAAAAATAGAATCACTTAAAAAGCTTCTGGCAATAGGAAGATATGGTCTAAACAAACGGAGGTGTTTTCTGAGTTGAAAATCCGTGTTCCAATATACTACGAAAAGACTTGAGCTTTTTGCATAGATAATTAAGAATTTGAAGAAATAATCTAAATGAAAGTTTAATCCACTAGAAAAATAAATTGTTTGAAAAAAAGAAACACATAATTTGGTTAATTTATGAAGGAGATATGATTGATACAACATGGGGTATTTTCGTTCAAAATTGTACCCAAGAAAGGACTTGAAAAATGGAGTTTTTAATATAGAAATATTCGAAATAGAAAGAAAAGTTCAACAACAAAGTAGTTGCCGTTGAAATTTCAATATATATATATATATATGTATATGTATATGTATATGTATATATGTATATGTATATGTGTGTGTGTGTCTATATATATATATATATATATATATATATATATATTTGATTTGGAGTAGTTTAGTGAAATATAGAAGCCATGTAAATAAGGGGAAGGAAGAGGGAAATGGGAAGGTAAAAAGAGAAAGAAAAGAAGAGGAAAGGTGGGGCTTTGGCTATGGGTTGTGGGTGGTGATGGAGGTAGGTGGCGTTAAGAAAAGCGAGGTAAGCTACGATTTTGAAGGAGGAAGGATGGAATTTGATTTGGAGATTTAGGTGTTTTGAAGTTTGGAGTTTTCTGTAGATTTAAGGAAGAAGAAGAAGAGTAAGCAGAAAGTTTCACAAATGAGTAATTTTTTTGTACATGCTTGGTTTTAATCAGATAGGAAAATAGACGGTCAAAATGTAAGAAAAGGAAGGAACCAATGTTTCTTATGTTTCCTAAGGTCTCTTAGTTTACAAGGACCCATTAGTCTAAAACAAACCGACTAAAACTTAACAAAAAAAACGAACACAAATATTTACTGTAAATGAAAGAAGTAAGCTGCAGGTTATTTAAAATTAGGAAATTAAGGTGGAGAGACAAAATTAAATGTCAAGTTTTATTTTGAAAGCTTCAGGCATTAATAATCCGTAAAGAAATGTACGTAGAAATGGAAAAGTTTGCAAACCAAAGGAAAGTGATATTTTGTATACGTGAAAACGAGGTGGCAAGAATTAAATACAAACTAAAAGTCTAGGCTCATGTATTAAACAGAAGAAGAAATGAACGGATCAAGTATTAATAATGAATAACTATTTTGAAATGTACATGCAACAATTAATAACCAAAGAAATGAAGGGACCATGTACATCGCACAACCCTTTTGAAATTCAATTGGTGAGACGTAACCAAATTAACTTCATTAACTCAAATAATATTCAAATTTGTATGCATTTAGTTTTTTTTCTATGCATAATAAATAAAATTACTTACTATAAAAATGAAAACGTTCAATTTGGTTTTCCCAAAATGATCTTTTATTTCCATTAAAACATCTTTTCGGTTTAACACAAAAGGTGTGTTTCTTTTATTAAATCTATTAATTGCAATCAACGTTTTCTTCCCTTCTAATTGAAATATTTCAATTACAATATTTGCAAGTACTTACAAAGTTAAATTTCAAAATAGACAACTAAAATGAATGAAAAATAGAATAATTATTTCCTTTAGTCATTTAAACACGTTTATAAATTTGTTTTTCATACAACAGAGTAATAAATAACTTACTTAAATAAATTATTTTTCTACTCCTGTAATCCATCCATATGCTAAAACGCAGTTCAAATATACATATATTTCTTCTTTTAAATCAATCGTTCTATTCTATATTTTAATGAAACTAAACGTTCATTCACAAATGAAATATTCATTTTATTTGAGATAAATGTTCTTTTCATCAAACCAACTTTCCTCTTATATTCACAAAACATAAGTTGTGTTTAATTACACCTATTAATTTACAATTTGTTGTCCTCTCTATCATTAATTGAAATTATTCAATTACATTAATTCAACTATTTACAAAGATGAATTTCAAAACGGACAAAATAAATGTAATGAGAAATAGAACAATTATTTCATGTCTAATAGTAATTTAAACATATTTATACACTATTGGGTACAAACAAGAATTATATATTTCTTACCAAATAATAGTTTCTCATCTCTGCAATCAATCTTTCAACTACCAAACATTTCAAATAAATAAACATGTGATTTCTTCTTTTATAAAGAAACATTTGTTATTCCTTATTAACATTTATTATTCCAATCAATTGGAAGTTTACATTCAGACAATGGTTAATTTCACTCAAACCAATGTTATTAAAATACACACTAGAATTTGTTATCATCCTTACATTATTACAAACATGTTTCATTAATAGAAATTTTACTTAAGCTCATAACTTGTATTATAATTTAATTTTTATTAGTAAAGTCTTAATTTTTTCCTAACAATTTTATTCAAAAATCTTATTTAATTTTATACTGTTAAATGTTTACAAATACGGGTCGTTACGCAGATACTTTAATCTTCATTGCCATAAATCAGACAAATAGAAGACTGATTCAGATTTCTTGCCTTAAGCTTATTAAGAGTATGAATACCATTCCTTATCATGTTCCACAACATGATGTTAATTTTTGGGATTGACCTAGAATTCCTAATTCTAGAGTGCTAAGGGAATTGATCAGTGGAGTAGCCTTTATAATGTGCATGTATATAGTAGCTACTGAATGTTTCTTCCTAGCCCAAAAATCATACTCATTATCCTTTTTATAAAACTATTCTGAATATTACCCTAAACCTGCCTGATAGCATTTGAACTGGAATAGGGTAGATTAATGTTACCATCGGTCTTTTATGAGTTAACCTTTGCATTTTCATTGATCCCTGACTGAACTATCAAGCTATAATTGATCACAATAGCAAGAATATAGCTTTCAGTAGACCATGGATCAAACCAGAAGGAAGTAGTATCACATTCCTTAATGCATGACTTGATGTCCATAATGCCTAGACCACCGTTGATAAGAGGGCAACATACTGTTTTGAAGGCAATAGGGATCCGTTTCATTGAAAAAGGATTGCCATGCCAAAGATAATGATTTAAGGTAGAATTTATCATGGATATGAGCTTGGCAGGCAAAATACATATTCTTGCATAATATAAGCACATGGACGAAGTAATTGATATTTATAACAACTAACCTACCTGCCATTGATAAAGATGAACTAGACAAGGAAGAGATTCTATCAATGATTCTTTCAAACAGGTGCAGACATTGATAAGTCTTGATTTTTGAAGGGAAAACAGGTATACCAATATATTTCTTATTTTTATCAACATAATCCAGATGATGAAAAAATAATATTCTTCTCATTATCATCTGGGCTAGCAATTTTGATCTTAGACTTTCTTCTATTAAAATCCAATCGAGTCAGCAACTTAAAGCTACTAAGAAAGTCAATACCCCATTTATTGACTTACCATTAGGTTTAGTCAAAAGAATTAAATCATCAGCAAAGAGAAGAGAAGAGAAGAGATTTTGAGGCTCCTACATAGTGGATGAAAGTGAATATTCTTAAGAAGCTTAGCATTGTTGATAAGGCCTGCGAACAATCTAATGACACACACAAAAAGATAAGGGGAAAAAGGGTCCCCTTGCCTTATACCTTGTGTAACACTGAAATAACCAAAGGTACTACCATTTTGACATATAGAAAATTTAACAGAGGATATACATGTGAAGATCCAAGCTGAAAAAGAGATAGGAAAGTTCATTCTACGTAGTATATATAAGATAGATTTCCACTGAATAGTATCATTAGCCTTTTGTATGTCTAATTTCGTCACATACATAGGAGATATGTTAATCCATTTATAGCCTCTCAAGAGTTCATTGGATAAAAGAATATTATTAGTAATGTCTCTGTCAGGAAGGAAAGCGCTCTGGTTATGAGAGATGGTGGTAGCTAGCACTTGCTTCATCCTTGCTACCATAATTTTGGAGATAATTTTGTATATAACTTTGCAACAGGAAATGGGTCTAAACTGGGAAACAGAAGAAGGTTGCTGAATTTTTGGAATCAGAGCTAGCCTGGTGGCATTAATACCATATAATAATTTGTTGTGTTTAAAGAAATTAAGGATGACCTTAATCACATCATGCCCTACAATGTCCCAAGAGGCTTTGAAGAAGTGTGCATTATATCCATCAGGCCCAAGGCTGATTGAACAATTCATACTAAAAATAGTAGCTTTAATTTCCTCAGCAGTAATTTTCTTAATCAAAACTTCCTTGTTGCTATTTGAGATGACAGGAAGAGAAACATGAGAGAATAACTGCATGGACATATCATGAACGGCTTGGTTGGCAAGCAAACCCTTATAATAAACCAAAAAAGCATTCTGAATGGATTGATGAGTATTACAAGGAATTCATCCTTATCATTAATATTACTAACTACAGATGAAGCTTGTTTTATCTTTAGAGAATTATGAAAAATTGCAGAATTCTTGTCCCCATGAATTTTCCATTTAATTTTGGCCTTCTTTTTTGCCATTTTGATCTCCTCCCCAAGAGCTTTAGTTAAGTTGTATTTGAGAGTAATTTCCTGTTCACCAAGCAACGCATTATTATGGTTAGAAAGAATATCTCTCTGAACCTGCAAGAGATTTTATCTAATTGAAGAAGAGATACTACTTCCATTCCCATTTTTGCTTTAGCCCAATTCCTCAAAATGTTCTTCAGATACCTAAGCTTAGTCTGCAAAATGAACATGGGATTAACATATACATGCATATTCCAGTAGTTCGCAACAATACTTAAATATTCAGGATTATCAATCCAATTATTAAAAAATGAAAAAGTGGGATGTCTTCTCTCAATGGCCCTGCCCCAGTCTACAATCAAAGGAGAGTGATCAGATAAAGAATGATGCAGCGCAATTTGAAGCTACCTTAGGTTGCGAGCGACCTAACAAGCTAATGAGTCGCGTGCGACCTAACGGTTCACAAGATAAGAAGTTGCGGCCTAACGAGTTGGGATGTAACACGTTCAAACGACCTAATGGGAAGGTAGTGAAGATAGGTCGGCAGCGACTTAGTGTGATGGAAGGTCGTCCGAGCAACCTTACAACTCAAAAGAACCCACCCAGCGAGCTAGGTGAACCTGAGCAACATGATTTATGTCGCGCATGACCTAGCGACCTTCGAGTTAACAAAGAATTCTGTTGTTTGCCACTTCTTTAGGTCGCTAACGACCTCGCAACTAAGCCGCTCTTTTAAGTCGCTGAAGAGAAAGGTCGCTAAGCCGCTCCAGGAGGGTATGTTGTGTCGTTTTGGTCATAGGTCGTGAGTCATTTTTTCTGTGTTGTATTTGTATGTCGCTTACTGGTTAACTCGTGTTGTATAAAGTTGAGTCGCTATGTTTTTAAGTCGCTCTGTTGTGTTGTTGTAATCAGTTGAGTCGTGTATGTTAGGTCGCTAGCGACCTAAGTTAGGTCGTGTGTGTTGAAGGTCGTGGATGACCTAGCTAGGCGTGAGTTGTAAGCCTATAAATAGGCACGGTCGGGTCATTTGTAACTAGGTTATGTTTGAATAAACTTTTGTTTGTGCAGCTTTGTGCGTCCATTAAATTGGTAGTTGAGTGTGATCTCCTATCTCCACTTTCGGTTATTCGAGTGTGCTCGAATCAACGATTGTTGAAGCGAATTCGCGGAATCAAGTGCGCTTGAACAACGCTAGAAGAATTGTAGATCTTCCTTCACGGTATCGTGCGCGATCAACGTGACGAAGATAGCTAGAATCCGGTATCTTCGTGATTAACGGATTTGGGCCTTTCAGTATCTTGAATTCATCGATTCATATTACTTCATCTAATCGTTTCATCGATTAGTTTGACACGAAATCTTCATTTCGTCGTCATCCGTTATATGCGCTGCGTCAGTTTTGGTATGATTGGCTAAACCTCGCTCTGATTCCAAAACTAATGCAGCGGATATAACGGATGACGACGAAATGAAGATTTCTTGTCAAACTACTCGGTGAAACGATTAGATGAAGTAATATGAATCGATGAATTGAAGATACTGAAAGGCCCAAATCCATTGTTTACGAAGATACCGGATTCTAGCTATCTTCGTCACGTTGATCGCGCACGATACCGTGAAGGAAGATCTACAATTCTTCGAGCGTTGATCATGCGCACTTGATTCCACGAATTGGCTTCAACAATCGTTGATTCGAGCACACTCGAATAACCGAAAGTGGAGATAGGAGATCACACTATCCTACCAATTTAATGGAGGCATAAAGCTTCACAAACAAAAGTTTATTCAAACATAACCTAGTTACAAATGACCCGACTGTGCCTATTTATAGGCTTACAACTCGCGCCTCACTAGGTCGTCCACGACCTTCAACACACACGGCCTAACTTAGGTCGCTAGCGACCTAACATACACGACTCAACTGATTACAACAACACAACAGAGCGACTTAAAAACATAGCGACTCAACTTATATACAACACGACTCAAAACAACACTAGTTAAGCAGTAAGTGGCATACAAATACAACATAGAAAAAACGACTCATGGCCTATGACCAAAACGACACAACATACCCTCCTGGAGCGGCTTAGCGACGTTTCCCTTCAGCGACTTAAAAGAGCGGCTTAGTTGCTAGGTCGTTAGCGACCTAAAGAAGCGGCAAACAATAGAACTCTTTGTTAACTCGAAGGTCGCTAGGTCATGCGCGACCTAAATCATGTTGCTCAGGTTCACCTAGCTCGCTGGGTGGGTTCTTTTGAGTTGTAAGGTCGCTCGAACGACCTTCCTTCACACTAAGTCGCTGCCGACCTATCTTCACTACCTTCCCGTTAGGTCGTTTGAACGTGTTACATCCCAACTCGTTAGGCCGCAACTTCTTATCTTGTGAACTGTCAGGTCACACGCGACTCATTAGCTTGTTTGGTCGCTCGCTACCTAAGGTAGCTTCATATTGCGCTGCATCATCCTCTCCCGATTGACAAGAATTCGACCTCGAATTCGCACCTTCCCTTTCCATAACAAGCTCCTTCCCATGACACGGAATCAAATATTTGACATTGAAGACATCTGAAGTATGAACATTATCTGGCAATTTCAACTGATACGCATTTTCATTGATTTTCTTTAAGATTTCCACTGGACCAATTTTTCGAGATTTCAACTTGCTGTAAATTCCCACTGGAAAACGTCTTTTGTCAATACTGCATAAACCAAATCACCTTTTTTAAATTTCACGCTCCTCCGCTTCTTGTCTGCCAATTGTTTATACTTCTCATTTGATGCAAGCAATCGTTCATGAACAGTTCTGTGGCACTCCTGTAACTCATTTACGAAGTCACTAGCTCTCTTAACAACTCCCTTCTGATATGGCACTGTTGTCAAATCCAACGGTCCCTTCGGAATTGCAGAGTATACAACTTGAAACGGACTAAATTCAGCACGTCGATTCACAGCATGATTATGTGCAAATTTCGCTTGACATAACTTCATATCCCAGCTCTTCAGATTATCTTTCACAAGACATCTCAATAAATTTCCCAATGACCTGTTAACCACCTCTGTTTGACCATCAGTTTGCGGATGGTAAGCGCTACTAAAATTCAGCTTCGTTCCAACTATCTTCCACAAACTTAACCAAAAATGGCTTAGAAATCTAGTATCTCGACCAGAAACAATAGATTCTGGTAAACCATGTAATCGATACACCTCTTTAAAGAATAATTGAGCAACTCGGACGGTATCAGCTGTCTTCTTACAGGCTATAAAATGTGCCATCTTCGAAAACCTGTCCACCACAACGAATATAGAATCATTCCCCCTCTGAGTTCTAGGTAAACCCAACACAAAATCCATGCTAATGTCAACCCATGGTTTAGTAGGCACGGGTAATGGCACGTATAATCCCGCATTCGTCGCTGTTCCTTTCGAGACCCGACAGATATGACATCTCTCCACAAATCTCTCTACCTCTTTCCTCATTGCCGGCCAAAAATAAAATTGAGAAATCAACTGCAATGTACGATCTTTACCCACATGGCCTTCTTCATGTAATTCTTTCACAATCTTCATCCGTAAACTGCAATCTGGTACACACAATCGCGCTCCTTTAAATAGAAAACCATCCACTAACACGTACTCATCGTCCTTCCTTTCTGGATTTCATCTACAACCTTGGAAAAATAAGGATCATCAACAAATAATTCTGACAACACATCAAACCCCGTCACCTCAAATTTCATTGTAGTCAATAAATGATTCCTTCGACTTAATGCATCCGCAACACGATTTGTCACTCCTGATTTATGCTTTACAACAAATGTAAATTGTTGCAAATATGCAATCCATGATGCATGTCTAGTTGAAATTTTCTCCTGTCCTTGCAAGTGCTTCAAAGCTTCATGATCAGTATATAAAACAAATTCCTTATGGAACAAATAGTGTCTCCAGTGTTTCACAGCTTGCACAATAGCATAAAATTCCACATCATATGTACTATATCTCATCTTTGCTCCCGAAAGCTTCTCACCGAAATATGCAATTCGTCGCCCCTTCTGACTCAACATCCCTCCAATCCCAACCTTAGATGCATCAGTGTGTAGCTCAAACAACAACTGAAAATTTGGCAAAACAAGAATTGGTGCTGTCGTCAAAAGCTCTTTGATTCGCTCAAAAGCAACCCATGCTTCCTCCGACCATGAAAACTGCATGCCTTTGATACAGTAAGTAATTGGTGCCATCACACTACTAAAGTGTGGTATAAATCTTCGGTAAAATGAAGCCAACCCATGAAAACTTCGAACTTCAGTTATAGTCTTGGGTTGTGACCAATCTCTGATCTCTTCAACCTTACTCTGGTCCACACGTATACCTTTTTCAGATACAACATATCCCAAAAGTAATACACTCCTCACCATAAACACACATTTCTTTGTTGCTGCATAGAATTGTTCTTTTCGAAGAATAATCAACACCTTCCGTAAATGCTGATTATGCTCCTCTGTACTAGCACTATAAATTAGAATAACATCAAAGTAAACAACCACGAACTTCCCAATGTACGGCCTGAAAATTTGGTTCATCACCCTCATAAATGTACTCGGTGCATTCGATAGACCAAACGGCATAACCAGCCATTCATATAATCCTTCCCTCGTCTTGAACGTTGTCTTCCATTCGTCTCCTGGTCTAATTCGAATTTGATGATAATCACTCTTAAGATCAATCTTCGAAAAGATTACAGAGCCACTAATTTGATCTAACAGATCATCAAGCCTCGGCATCGGAAATCTGTATCTGACATTAATCTTGTTAAGTGCCCTGCTATCCGTACACATCCTCCACGAACCATCCTTCTTTGGCACTAACAATGCTGGTACAACATAAGGACTTAAGCTCTCTTGTATATGCCCCTGTTCAAGCAATTCCTCCACCTGCCTTCTCAACTCCTCGTGTTCCTTTGGACTCATCCTGTAATGTGGTTTATGAGGTAACACAGCTCCTAGAACAAGATCTATTTGGTGTTGTATGTCCCTCAACGGTGGTAACTCCGTTGGCAGCTCTTCGGGAAATACATCTTTAAATTCTTCCAGCACTGGCTTTACTTCTTCAGGAATTTCAACCACTTCATTACTCTCTCGTCCAATCAACAAAAATACTTCAGGCTCCTCTTCTACTTCCTTAACAAACTCCTTCAAAGATAGCAAAGTTTTCAGCTCTTCAATCTCCTCTAACTTGCTTCCTTCTTGTTGTCGCTTCTTAGGAACCAAAGTGATTTTTGTGCCTTCAAACATGAAACTATAACTGTTAGTACGTCCATCATGTTGCATATCTCTATCATACTGCCATGGTCTCCCCAACAACAAATGACATACATCCATGTCCACAACATCACACCAAATTTCATCTTTGTATTTCTTCCCAATTGAAAAATTAACACAAGCTCGTCGTCCAACCTTCACCTCCCCACCTTTCCTCAACCAAGCTAACTTGTAAGGTTTCGGGTGTTTCTCAGTTTTCAACTCCAACTTCTTCACAGCCTCGGTAGAAATAATGTTATCTCAACTTCCAGCATCGATAACAAACTTGCAAACCTTCCGCAGAATAGTGCATGTTGACTGAAAAATGTTGCTCCTCAACCAACTAGAATCATCCTCTTGCTTTGGTGTCAAACAGGATCTCCTCATCATTAAATTACAATCCTCATCTCCTGACACTTCTTCTTCCTCCTCAACATATGGTGAATTAGAACGTTCAGCTTCTGTATCCTCATCTTCAACCTCAGCAATCATTGCTCGCTTCTTAGGCTTTGGACATTCATTGCTCTTGTGACCCACTTCCTGGCAATTATAACATTTGAAACTGCTGTTGACCTTTGCCTTCGCAACCTCACTCACAACTGGTTTATTGACAGCTTTAGAAACATTGGAATTTCCACTGGCACCCTTGTTCTGAATATTGGAACTTGTAAACACACTACCTCCTCGTCTGCCTTGCTTCTCCCAAGCCAACGTCTTTTGGTGTGCTTCTGCAACAGATCGAGGATCAAACATGTTAACCATATCCTAGATCTTCATCCTTAACCCCCAACAAATTTAGCAGACAACTGTTCCTCTATCTCCATAATGTCATTTCGGGCAATCAATTGATAAAATTCATCAGCATAATCATTAACAGTCTTCGTCCCTTGCCTCAGATTCTACAACCTTTGATACATGAGTGATTGATAATTATAAGGCAAGAATGTTCCCTTCATCAACTTCTTCATCTTCTCCCATGATTCAATTTTTGACTTTCCCATCCTCTCTCCCGTAAGCTTAGTTTGTTGCCACCATGCTAAAGCTCTCCCCCTCCACCTTGTAGCAACCAACTTAACTCTTTTATGTTCAGGAACTTCTTTAAGGTCAAAAATTTCTTCAACATTAAACAACCAGTCCAAGAAATCTTCCGCCTGCATACTCCCTTTGAATTCTGGAATTTCAGTTTTCATCCCCGACTCCCAACGTCGATCATCTTCTGCATCTCGGTAAGAATTTCGAACTTGGTCTCGATCTCGATAATGAATGCTAGCTCTATCACCTTCTTCATCCAAATCAAATGTACGTCTATATCGATCTCGACCATCAACATCCCTTCGATCACGCATGTCTCTTCTACTATGTCTCTCTTCATCATGGTAAGGTTCATATTCATACTCCCATGGAGTCCTTCTCTCTTCATGTCTATAGTCATGGTGATCTCTTCTTGATGAAATTGATGTTTCTCTTCTCTCTCTACAAGAATGCGGCGACACCCTCCTTGCTTTCGTAACCGATGGCAAAACTCGGTTTCCTCCATGGTTCAAGACTGGCGATCTCCACCTTTGAGCTTGATTCATGTCCATCATCAATTTATCCAATCTACCAATGCCTTCATCTAACTTCTCATTGAATTTTTTGCTAATGCGTTGTTCCATCTGTTCAGCATCTCCTCTCTTGTACAAATCTTCAACATTTTGATGACGATTAGCTCTTCTTGGCGGCATGGTTCCACAATCACAAATACTTCAACAAATACAAATGCAAACTTCAAAGATTTCAGTTCAAACTCTCGGCCTTGAACAACTTCAACAAACAATGCACGACTTTAACTAGCTCGGCCTACACCTCCTTAGCTCGGCTCGGCTTCAAATTCTTCAACACAAAGTGATGTACAATTTCAACTTCAAACTCTTTGGCTCCAAGTCTCGGCTTAGCTATGATTGGCTAAACCTCGTTTTGATACCAAAAATGACGCAGCGGATATAACGGATGACGACAAAATGAAGATTTCATGTCAAACTAATCGGTGAAACGATTAGATGAAGTAATATGAATCGATGAATTGAAGATACTGAAAGGCCCAAATCCGTTGATCACGAAGAAACCGGATTCTAGCTATCTTCGCACGTTGATCGCGCATGATACCGTAAAGGAAGATCTACAATTCTTCGAGCGTTGATCAAGCGCACCTGATTCCGCGAATTGGCTTCAACGATGTTAATTCGAGCGCACTCGAATAACCGAAAGTGGAGATAGGAGATCACACTCAACTACCAATTTAATGGCGGCACAAAGCTACACAAACAAAAGTTTATTCAAACATAACCTAGTTACAAATGACCCGACCGTGCCTATGTATAGGCTTACAACTCACGCCTCACTAGGTCGTCCACGACCTTCAACACACACGACCTAACTTAGGTCGCTAGCGACCTAACATACACGACTCAACTGATTACAACAACACAACAGAGCGACTTAACAACATAGCGACTCAACTTACATACAACATGACTCAAAACAACACGAGTTAACCAGTAAGCGACACACAAATTCAACACAGAATAAAAGACTCATGACCTATGACCAAAACGACACAACATACCCTCTTGGTGCGGCTTAGCGGCCTTTCTCTTCAGCGAATTAAAAGAGCGGCTTAGTTGCTAGGTCGTTAGCGACCTAAAGAAGCGGCAAACAACAGAACTCTTTGTTAACTCGAAAGTCGCTAGGTCATGCGCCACCTAAATCATGTTGCTCAGGTTCACCTAGCTCGCTGGGTGGGTTCTTTTGAGTTGTAAGGTCGCTCGGACGACCTTCCTTCACACTAAGTCGCTGCCGACCTATCTTCACTACCTTCCCGTTAGGTCATTTGAACGTGTTACATCCCAACTCGTTAGGCCGCAACTTCTTATCTTGTGAACCGTTAAGTCGCACGCGACTCATTAGCTTATTAGGTCGCTCGCAACCTAAGGTAGCTTCAGATTGCGCTGCATCAAAGAATGAGGGGGAATAATGGTATTAAGATTAAACCATTTCAACACAGAGGCAAAATTATGATAAGATCTTTCCAATTTGCAAAGAGTTTTGTTTCCAAATCTGCTAAAATTATTCCATGTATAAAACATCCAATTGACGCAATAGGGAGAATATGGGCATCATAAATTGAATTATTAAGAGACCTAGTTTTTTGATAAGTTAGTGTAGTGCCACCACTTTTATCAGATGACAGTTGGATGCAATTACAATCACTAAAACAAAGCCAAGGGGAGTTAGATGGGCGTATAGAAGGGAGTTTATGAAGAAACAATTATCTATGATAGAAACCATTTTCAACATAGACCACTATTAAGAAAAATTAGTAGAAGTTGGGATATGAATGATTTGAGACTGGATGTACTGTCTATGGACATATATGGGTTAAGGGTAAATATGGAAGGATTCCACAAAATCAAAATCCTAACAAATGGAGCATGAGCCAAATTATGGATATACTTCCAGTTTTGATTAATTAGAGATGCTGCTTTAATAGTGGTAGTACAATTAAGTTTTGTCTCAGCTAGTGCCATAAGTTTAATATTATGAGCATATATAAAGTTGCTAATTTCCACATGCTTGGCTTGGGAATTTGCACCCCTTATATTCCAAAACCTTAGTCTGTCAATCATCATTGAGATTTAGAGGAAATTGCTATGGTTCTGACAAGTTTTGGTGAACCAACTTGATCATCAGAATGAGAAATTTGTACAGCAGATTGTGATATGGAGTAATGGACTCCATTATCAAGGTCATTTGTGGAAGGAGCTATTTTCTTGGGTCTACCTCTTTTTATTTTGTGGATGATTCAGGAATAGATGAATTTTGTGCTGATTGAGAAGATAATGAGTTCAAATTGGAGAGGGGATAAGATAATGAGTTCAGATGTGGAGAAAGGATAAAATATTTATTTAATTAATTCGTTAATTAATTATTATAGCTTAAATTTTGAGTTGATAAATTTTCCCATCCTTAAAGGATTTCGCCCACGAAATCATTAAGGATAGAAGAATGATATAAATATTTTCATCCAAATCCTACAACCACATGTTCATCCATCATCCATTACATCCATTGTTCTTATGTTTTCTAACACAGTTTATGATATATGCAATAGTGTGGTATCAATGTCTGTAACAAATGCAAAAGACTAGACGGTCCAATGATTCAGTCAACCTCCTTTTATGCAATCATGTCCGTGCCATGTTTTCAAATGAATGCAAATTCCCTAATGATAACTGATAGTTCTATATGCGTGCTACAATCATCATCCAAATGAAACAACCATATGATAATCAACCTTTTATAGCAACCATGGAAATAAAATAAAAATGCAAATGCACATACATCCATATAAATATGTTTTAGTGACCTAGTTAGGCCGATCCCTAAGAGATGATAGTGCCTAATGTATGTATATGCGTCCATCAGCGTCCACTAGCAAACACTTGCAACCACTAGCGTCCATTATACATAACATGTTATAGTAACATGTTTACCTTCAGTCCTACCATCCATAGGTTAAATCCTAAGATCTACCCTCCCAAAGGATACTAAAGGAAAGAACCTATTCAAAACAAAAGATGGAATTAGGAAATTCAAGACGTACCATCGAAAGATACGGGTAACAGATACGTGTTTTCTCCTCTGCCTCCCACGTAGCGTCTTCAATACTATCTCCCCGTTGCACCTTAACCAATGGTACTTCCTTATTCCTAAGCTTCTTGATATCACGCCTAACGATCTTAGTAGGAATGCGATGAACCAATGCTTCACTCTCCTCTTCAACTTCCTCAAGTTGACTAGGTACTACTACCTCTGCTGAATCGTGCAAGCACTTTCTCAAGTGTGAAAACATGAAAAACGTTATGAACTCCCACGAGCCTCTCCAGTAGCTTTATCCGATACACCATCTTCCCTACCCTATCCACAATGGGAAATAGTCGTACGAATTTGGGAGCAAGTTTCCCATTCGATCCAAACCTCACTACTTTTCTTAGTGGAGACACCTTAATGAAAACCAAATCTCCTACCTTATACTCAATATCCCTTCTCCACTTATATACATAGGATTTCTTTCTATCTTTAGCCGTCTTCATTCTCCTTCTAATCAAATCAATCTTTTCTAAAGTCTCTCTAACCTTGTCGAGTCCTAGTAGCAATCTCTCTGTAGAGTCCAACCAACACGACGGCGAATTGCAAGGTCTTCCATAAAGAGCTTCAAAAGGTGCCATTTTAAAGCTATCTTAGAAACTAGTATTATATGCGAACTCCACTAAAGGAAGATGTTCCTCCCAATTTCCTCCAAAATCAAAAATGCACATCCTCAACAAATCCTCAAGAACTCTATTAACTATCTCTATTTAGCCATCCTTCTTGGGGTGATAGGTCATACTCAATCTAAGCTGTGTCCATAAAACCTTTTGCAAGCTTCTCCAAAACACATTAGTAAAGATATGGTCTCTATCGCTCACTATGTTAGAGGAAACTCCATGACGTCGGACTATCTAACATATATATAAGGATGCCAACTAAGGTGCTGTCCTTTTACTCTTGACCGCAACGAAATGGGCACTCTTAGTCAAACGATCTGCAATCACCCAAATACTAGTATTCTCCTTCCTAGATCGGGGTAAACCATCTACGAAGTCCATAGAAACACTATCTCACTTCCATTCAGGTACATCCAATGGTCGAAGCAATCCGCCAGGTTACTACTGCTCTGCTTTAACTCTTCGAAACACAAGACACTTAGCTACAAACTTGGCCACATCCTTCTTCATACTGCACCAATAAAACACTCTCTTCATGTCCCTATACATCTTATCACTACTTGGATGAATAGTCATTCTAGAATGGTGTGCTTCTTCTAGAACTGCTCATGTCAAATCACTATTTACGGGGGGCACAAAATCTTCCATCTCTCCTTAGCCACCCTTTACTACCAATGAAATAGCATTTGAAATATCTAGAGACCCTCCTCTGCTAATCCTATTCAATATATCCATAAGCTTTGAATCCTCCCATTGCCTTGAGCCAATCTGATCTATGAGGGTAGGATTAACCGCAAGAGTTGCCAATAATCCATGGGTAATATCCATAGAGCGCTTAACATTGAAGGTGAAAATAAGCACTAAGCTTTTCCACTCCATGAATATCAGATTAAGGGTTGCTCTCTTCCTACTTAACGCATCCACAACCACCTTCCCCTTACCAAGCATGTAAGCTATCTCAAAGTCATATAATGCTTGAAACTCCATCCAGCGCTGCTACCCCAAGTTTAAATACTTTTGTGAGAATAGGTACTTCAATGATTATGGTCAGTGAAAAGCTCGATCCTCTCTCCTAGAAAGTAATGCCTCTAAGGCTTGAGCGCGAAAACAATAGTAGCTAGCTCCAAATCATGGGTGGGGTAGTTCTTCTCATGAGTTCTCAGCTGTCTACTTCCATAACATACTACCCATCCTTCATGCATCAATACTACTCCAAGACTCGTCCCTCTTACATCAGTGTATACTGTAAAAAGCTTAACTCCATCGAGTACAACTAACACTGGTGCACTAATAAGCGCGCTCTTCAGCATCATGAAGGAAACCTCATAATGTACGTCCTACACGAAAGCCACATTCTTCTTAGTAAAGCGAGTAAGCGGTGCTGGAATCTTAGTGAAATCTCTGATAAACTTCCTATAATAGCCAGCCAAACCTAGGAAGCTTCTAACTTCAGTAGCGTTCTTAGGGGCATTCGAATCTTGCATTGCTACTACCCTAGTCACATCAACAGCTAGACCATCTCTTGAAACTACATGCCCGAAGAAATGCACCTCCTTACGCCAAAAGTGACACTTTGAGAACTTTTACGTCAACTGGTGAACACGAAATGTACGAAGAACCTCCTCAAGATGAATAGCATACTCTTCCATACTCTTGGAAAACACCAAAATTTCATCCTCAAATACTACAACGAACTTGTTTAGGACATCTCAAAAAATATGTCTCATCAAATGTACAAAATAAGCTGGGGCATTGGTCAGTCCAAATGGAATAAATAACAACTCAAAGAATCCATAAGGTGTCCTACATGTTGTCTTATTGATGTTATCATCAACAACCCTAAGTAGATGAAATCCAAAAGCTAAGTCAAGCGAAGAAAATACTACAGAGCCAACCAACCGATCGAAAAGATCATCTACCCTAGGAAGAGAGTAACAGTTCTTATTTATGAGCTTATTCAACCCTCTATAGTCTATTCAAGTTCGAAGGGAACCATCCGCCTTTATAGCGAAGACGACTGGCACTCCCCACTTAGATATGCTCCATTTGATGAAGCCTTTCTCCAATAGCTTACCAATCTGCTTACCTAACTCCTTCCTCTCCCTAGGAGCCATATGTCTCACGGGCAAGGCCACTGACTTAGCATTGTCATTCATATAGATCCTAAATTTGATCTCGCTCTTAGTGGATAGTCCTCTAACATCTTCAAAAATGTCTTGGAAATCTCTAGCAACTGGACCGAATCTAACCGTCCTAGCGATGAATCAAGGAAATAAAGGAAGCTCAACATGACCAACCCTTGTGGGTCGTAAGAAACCTCGAGAGTCCTTCCACTACATGTCTCTAGTCTGACGACTCTCCTCTTGTAGTCTAATATCGCTACATATGTAGATAATCGGTTCATCCCTAAAATAATCCCATATCCTAAAAATCCTAGTACATCGGCTTCACAATCAGACTCTAAGCCTAGCATAAAAAATTTAAAACCCCTACAAATCATAGATAAGTGTGCTGATTCTCCTATGGGGTTTGAAACAACTAGAGGGTCTACTACTAGAGAAATATCTAAGTGCAAACAATCAATCAAGGAACTAGAAATAAAAGAATTCGATGCTTCGGAGTCAAAAAGAGTCTAAATAGGAAAATCCAAAATAGAGATCAAACCTTCCACATAGACTTTTCTACCTCGATCTGGTCCACTGCTAGAAGGTTCTACATCCAAAGCCTATACTTGCTTTGTAGGTGCGCCTACTTTTTGCCCCGTCTTCTAAGGACAACTTCTACTAAGGTGACCAAGCTACCCATAGTTGTAAGATCTCCCTTATAATGTGTCCTTCTTACAACAATGACACCTCCCGCCTTTCTTCATTTGTTCCTTCTAAGGTCCACCTCCTTTGTTCTTAAATCCTTATCCTTCTAATTCTTTCACCAATTCTTCTTAGAATTTTCTCACTTAGGAACCTCCTTAGTCTCTCCTTCCTTAGTAGCATCTGGCATGAGAGCTATCTCCACAAATGACTCATACGCCGCTCCCATAGGTACATACGTCAATAACAACGCTTGGAGTGGTTGGTTCAAACCTTAGAAAAATTAATGGCTTTCCTATGCATTGTATTAACAAGCTCCATTCCGAACCATGATAAATCATTAAACTGATTTATATACTCCTTCACTAAAATACTCCCTTGCTTTAGACTAATGAACTTCTCCAACTGTATGCTTTCCTCGGCTTGCGATAAGAACTTTCTCTCAAACCTTTCTCGAAATTCAAACTAACAAACTTCTTTACCTTCCATCTCTACAATCTCCCACCAGTAAGAAACTTGTCCCTTCAGCTGCCAAGATGCAAGTTAAACTCTCTATCGGTCCTCAAATCCTAACAGCCTAAATATTCGCTCCGTATTCCTCAACCAAGCTCATGGCTCCGTGAAATGCTCCATGCCGAAAATCGTCTTGCCTCCTAGACTAGCGAAGTCCTTGCATAGTTCAAAAAAATTGGCTGCTGTAGGTGGATTAATGGGATCTCCACCCGGTGGTGCTGCATTGGGCGCTTGCCCTCGCATTTCTGGTGTAGTAGTTTGAAGGTATCCACGAAACCAGCGAGGGACTTAGACAGCCTCTGGAAGATTTGGAGCATCCGCCATTCTGTGCAAAGAAAATAAAATTTAGCCTTGAAATAGTCGAAAGAAGGTTGGACTGCACTTTGAGGGGATTTTTATAAAAAAACTCTTTTATACTTAAACATCGTTTCTATAATCAGAGTTTCTTTCTGAAAAACCTTCCAGTTTGGAGATATTTTACTTTTGAAAAATACTTAAATTTTAAAACAAGTTTTTATGAATCCTATAACCTTTGGCTCTGATACAATGTGAAATACTTCACACCCCTTAGTATACCCAAAAAGGGCACGCTAAAGAAAGTGGTGCGTTATATGTATAGCCAATGCATCATAGAGACTAAGATTTACAAGAAAAATAAATAAAACAAGCGGAAATATTTAAATAATAAATTAAAATTTAACTTCATTTGAAACTAAATCATAAAAAAGAATATTTTCAAAAACCAAATAATCATGTCTTATGAAAAATATATCTCTATCTCGAAATCAGACTACATAAATAATAATTATCCCTCTCACAATGTACCAGTACATCTAAAGAAAACTGAAAAGAAGAATACGTGAAGAACTTGCAGGAATATATCTCCTAGCGGTCCGAATCTGATGTCCACTATTCTGCTGGTCAATGGAGGAAAAAGAGGGAAATAGTGGAGTGGATCAGACTATAAGTCTGGTGAGTGGAAGTAACAACTAGTATTGTTAAACAAGATAAAGATAATAGACTCATAAATAGTTCTAGTCTGAAAGGAAAATACAAAAAAGATAAACTAGGATAAAATACCGAGTCTCTTTGACTGTTTGCTTTGATTATGATTGTTTGCACTTGTCTTAGAATTTTTGCGATTAGGCTGAAATCCTAATCCTATTTTAGTTCGGCTGAAATCCTATGCCCGTTGATTGTCCTTCTATCTCAATTGTGCCACTGTGAGCCGATCCAATCCTATCGTTCCTACAACAAAAGACACCTGTTTAGCGCATGAAACGCAGTAGTGAATTATTTACCCTGATCGATGCCGCCCGCATGGTCATTGCCAGTGCACACTAACTATCGCCCCCTCTTTTGACCTCTTATTTACCCTAATCAGCATAAGCGTGCCCAGCCTCACCTAATTTGTTGTGAGACCAGCAATCCTAGTCTGAAAGGGATGCTGCCTAACCTCACCTAAGTGTTATGAGTCCATTAGTCCTGGTCTAAAATGGAATGCTGCAGGTACTGGTCATAACTATCAAATTCTAGTTTATGACCATTGCCTAAATCCCCAGATTTGAGCGTTTATCTAATGGCCACTTCTTTACTCTAGTTAGCATAAGGTGTCCTAGCCTTACCTAACTGTTGTAAGGCCATCAGTTCCTGACTGTAAGGGAATGCTGTTGGTATGGGCCCTACTTCTTATTTTTTCTTATTAACTTAGTATATGTTTAAAAACAAGCCTCTTCTGTTATTTCTGCTATATTTGCTTATTAACTTAATCTAAGTTTTAAAATAAGCCTTTTCTATTCTCTATCCTTAATTATAATCTATGTTATATTTGTTACTCTTCTATTCTATCTTTTTAGTTATAACCACCAGTTATAAACATGCTTACAAATGTCTCCAATTTTCCTATTTTATTCTATCTTCTTTTTATTACAGTTCTTTCTTATTTACATCTAATTTTATAATTCAGTGTTTATTTCTACTTAATCCATATTAGCCAATTCTCCTCTTTTTAATATTCTTATAATATATCAACATAAAAAGAAATAAAAAGAAATTAATATTTATGTTATCCCTCTTTTTGGCAAAGCCGTGATACCAAAGGATTGGTCGAAAACGAGAGACAATTTGCCTCAAAGATTGGTTACATTCTACTCCGCTATGGATATCGATGAATTTTGTGAAAGCCCGGATCAGGCCACAATTAATAGGACATAACAAGCGAAGCCATGAAAGCCCGTGTTTCAAATTTCAAGTCAATTCGAGTTCGTGTGCTCAAGTTATGATGGATTCAATTTGAGAGAGATGAACCTTGCCCGGTTCGAATCCATCACCCCTTCATTGGTTCGAACCCATCTAGTTCGAATCCATCAGCCAGTGCCTGACTCGCGACCATCAACTTCGACTCCATTAGCTTCGAAGCCATCACCGTCGAATCCATCAAGTCGAACCCATCCTCGTATGCCTTAGTTCGAGTCCATCCTCGCAAGTATGTTCGAATCTACTCAAGCCCACCAGCTTCGAATCCAAGTCGCTTCGAACCGATCTTGTTCGAATCGATCGAGTTCGAACCCACGAGTATACCTTAGTTCGAATCGGTCGCGTTCGAACCCAGGAACATTCACTTGTTCGTATCCACCAAGTCAACTAGCTTGGATGACGTGTCGCTCCACGATACGAAGTCGGCAAGATTCATGGAGACAAAGCGCTCAACAAGGAGGGAAGGCCGGATCGACTCGAAGAATGCACGCCACGTCAACACACTATTGCATGTTTGCATCGATTCGAATCAATCAATTCGAATTGATCGGTTCGAACTACACAGCCATCCAAGCTACTTCAATTCGAATCGATCATATCTCCTAAACCACTAATCCAAATGCAAAGAAATTTTCACAGTAGCTTCCATACAAGATAAAGATTGTTCCTGCTAAGTTTCAGCTCGATTGGACCATTTCTTGATGGGTTCTAAATCACTTCGAATCGATGTCAGATCGAGTCGAAACTTGGTGGGGTCGGTCGCGTGGGCCCACTCACATGCCAGAAGAAGTCTCCCGAAATTTGAGCGAGATCTGGGCCTCCTACGCCTATAAATAGTACCCTGAAGCCTTCAGAAAAAGGGATCTTTCGGAGCTTCCACCATTGAACGTCCAGACTCTTCCAGATTGAATTCTATACTTCATCATCGCTGTTGTATTCATATTTCAAAGCTATCATCAACTGTAATCTATTGTATTCGATTACTATCATCAAGTGAATCAATAAAGGGAGAACCTTCAAAGTGGACGTAGGCAAGATCGCTGGACCACTATAAATCCTGTGTTTGTGATTGTCATCTGTGAATTATTATGATTGTTGTTGCTTAGATCTGAATTCTATATTGATTATTGCTAATCTGTGTTGATAAATGGGTGCTTTCATGGTATCGGGTGTTTGTGACCAATTTTGGCGCAAACATTTTGGTGCTTTCATTGAGAAGGCTAATTCAGGAGTTCTACCAGTTAGAAGTTGATTCAGAAAGTTTGGAAGTTCAGATTCGAGAGATTATGACGAGACAATCAAGCCGAAGGCCAAGGCCAGAGAGAAGTGAACAACAAGGAAGTCAAGAGGCTTCCTCAGGAGCGAATCAACCGTCGGTCTTCATCACTAGGGACGAGATGGAGACAATGATGAAGAAGCAAGAGGAATTGATCCAAAGTTTATTCCAACAGATAGGACAGCTTTGAGCACATAATAGAGAAGCCAATGGAATCCAGAACGGAGCAGGACCATCCGGCATAGCACCTGGATTAGGAGACGCACCCATGGAGAACGTTGATCCAATTTCGGAGAGAGAAAGAGGAGCATCTGCGCAACCCAGTAGTAGTAGAGGAGTGAACGCACAGTCAAGGGGGCAGATCCCAGAGTTCCCTCGTGAACTCGGGGGGCAGGTCGAAAGTAGTGAACGAAGATTACATCTTGGAGACAACGACAGGTTGGCAGAGATGGTTAGGCAAGCTATGAGAGGCGGTTTGGTGAACGAAGATTTGGAGGATGTTAATAGGAGTCCTTTTACTCCAGCAATCAGGCAAGCTAGGAACCCACCGGATTTCAAGTTACCATCGTTGGATATGTATGACGGGAGAACGGACCCCACGGTCCATCTGACGAAGTATATGAGGCATATGGAAGTGCTGGGGGCATTAGAGGAGGTTATGGCCCGGTGCTTTCCATTATACTTGACGGATATTGCGGCGTTATGGTTCAGGCAACTAGAGAGTGGATCCGTCGGAACATGGAATGATTTAACTGAGAGATTTATGAGGCAATTTAGGGTTCACATTACAAGACCAAAGAATGTGATGACTTTGGCAACTTTAAAACAGAAGGCTGGAGAGACTTTGAGGAGTTTTCTGACACGGTTCAATGCAGCAGCAGCTTCGGTGGATCGACCAGATCCATCCATGGTTATGATGGCGGCTGTATCCGGGATAGCTGACGGAACGGAGTTCAAAAATTCATTAACCAAGGATCCACCCATGGATCTAGGAGAATTCTATCACGAGGCAGAAAAGTTTTTACGATTAGAGGATGCGTATGCAGAAAGAGAAGAAGGAGATGGGACAGAAGTTTATGCACTTAAAGACGAAAAGCCTCTTAAAAAGGACTCGGATAAGGATAAAGGTAAAAGAAAGACTGAGAATGATGGAGACAGATCATAGCGGCAATGGAGGGAGCCGCGATTCACCACATACACTGAGCTGAATGAAATCCTAGAACGAATTTATCAGGATACCAAAGAGCAGGTTCCATATCGTAGGCCAATGCGAAGGGATCCAACCTCTTACGAAAGGAAATCAGATAAGTTTTGTGTATTCCATGAATTAAACGGTCATAACACTAATGATTGTAGGCATCTGAAGGACGAGGTGGAACGGCATATCAGGAACGGTATGCTCCTTCAATATGTAAGGAGGCGAGCTCCAACGGCGGAACCAGAGCGACCACCGTCCACATCAGCTAGAGGCGACCCTGAATCGAGGCACCGTTTGGTTATCAATTGAGTGAAATAACGATGAACAAGTCGTAAGCTTCCACTAAAGCAATTAAATCATTTACACATGTGCGAGATCGCGAACGATCTCCAGGCATGCTCTGAGTGATCATTGACCGTTTCGTAGTGGGAACGTACACTTTGACATCCACGCTTTGCTTTCGTTTCATTTTGATTTGAACACTTAGATTTTGTTTGTTTGGACATCTCTGTTTTAAAGCTCATCCGTTGAATAGATATTTGATTCTGATAACTCTGGAATGGCTAAGCTACTTACACATGTACGGGGTCGCGAACGATCCTTAGGCATGCTCTGAAATGGCGATAAACCGTCCTGACAAACAATCTAGCAACTCACCCGAACGTGACCCTGGCACCGATAACACCAAGCCCTCCCGGGCACACTTTCTCGCCTCGAACGGCACACGATCGCAAACGATCACTCTCTGCCTCGAACGGCACTGACCGCGAACGGTCATGATTTACTTATTATGAAATCCGACCTCGAACGGTCACCATTCGCCTTGAACGGCACTTGATCGCGAACGATCACCATTTGCCGCAAACGGCATCGACCGCGAACGGTCCCATCTCATCATTTGCCGCGAACGGCATCGACCGCGAACGGTCCAATTCAATCTTTTGCCATGAACAGCATCGATCGCGAACGGTCCTATTCCATCCTTTGCCGTGAACGGCGCAGACCGCGAACGGTCCCAATTCACCTCAAGTGGCATACGATCCCGAACGATTGTCATTTGAGGACATATGAAACTATCAAGTTCTTTGTAGGTTGATGATAGGATATGAACATCCAGCTCATGGCATTACGAAACACGCCTTCCTGCCGCAAGGCATGTTTCGGGGGGCAAATGTTATCCCGCTTTTTGGAAAAGCCGTGATACCAAAGGATTAGTCGAAAACGAGAGACAATTTGCCTCAGAGATTGGTTGCATTCTACTCCGCTATGGATATCGATGAATTTTGTGAATGCCCGGATCAGGCCACAATTGATAGGACATAACAAGCGAAGCCATGAAAGCCCGTGTTTCAAATTTCAAGTCAATCCGAGTTCGTGTGCTCAAGTTATGATGGATTCAATTTGAGAGAGATGAACCTTGCCCGGTTCGAATCCATCACCCCTTCATTGGTTCGAACCCATCTAGTTCGAATCCATCAGCCAATGCCTGCCTCGCGACCATCAACTTCGACTCCAGTAGCTTCGAAGCCATCACCTTCGAATCCATCGAGTCGAACCCATCCTCGTATGCCTTCCATCCTCGCAAGTATGTTCGAATCTACTCAAGCCCACCAGCTTCGAATCCAAGTCGCTTCAAACCGATCTTGTTCGAATCGATCGAGTTCGAACCCACGAGTATACCTTCGTTCGAATCGGTCATGTTCAAACCCAGGAACATTCACTTTTTCGTATCCACCAAGTCAACTAGCTTGGATGACGTGTCGCTCCACGATACGAAGTCGGCAAGATTCACGGAGACGAAGCACTCAACAAGGAGGGAAGGCCGGATCGACTCGAAGAATGCGCACCACGTCAACCCACTATCGCATGTTTGCATCGATTCGAATCAATCGATTCGAATTGATCGGTTCGAACTACACATCCATCCAAGCTACTTCAATTCAAATCGATCATATCTCCTAAACCACCGATCCAAATGTAACGAAATTTTCACAGTAGCTTCCATACAAGATAAAGATTGTTCCTGCCAAGTTTCAGCTCGATTGGACCATTTCTTGATGGGTTCGAAATCACTTCGAATCGATGTCAGATCGAGTCGAAACTTGGTGGGGTCGGTCGCGTGGGTCCACTTACGTGCCAGAAGAAGTCTCCCGAAATTTGAGCGAGATCTGGGCCTCCTACGCCTATAAATAGCACCCTGAAGCCTTCAGAAAAGGGGATCTTTCGGAGCTTCCACCATTGAACGTCCTGACTCTGCCAGATTGAATTCCATACTTCATCATCGCTGTTGTATTCAGATTTCAAAGCTATCATCAACTGTAATCTACTGTATTCGATTATTATCATCAAGTGAATCAATAAAGGGAGAACCTTCAAAGTGGACGTAGGCAAGATCACTGAACCACTATAAATCCTGTGTTTGTGATTGTCATCTGTGAATTATTATGATTGTTGTTGCTTAGATCTGAATTCTATATTGATTATTGCTAATCTGTGTTGATATACGGGTGCTTTCACGGTATCGGGTGTTTGTGACCAATTTTGGCGCAAACAATTTACATGCTAAATTCTAACGTAACGCAGATGTAATTAAATATACATAACTATAAATAACTGTAAATAACTTAATAAAATAGCTGAATAGAAATAGCTAAATAAAAAAGACTGAAAATAACTTTAAAAACTAAATGTAAATAACTTATATAAAACTGCCCCGAAATTGCCGAATAAACTACAACTATTTAGAACCCTATCATTTTAAATTTTTTAAAAATCTAAAATAATTACAAAACACTTTTCACGACCCACTTTTCTATACAGTTCGAGCTAACACTTAACTATCCTATCCATATTGAAAAAAAGGCGGATAGCAAGAAAAAGAAAGTAGGAAGAAGATAGAAAGAAAACTAAACAACACATAACCTGACAACGGAAATGAATAATCTATAACAAAGAAAAAATCTTTACATAAAAAAAATTGTAACTTATACATATATAGACATAATCAAAGAATACAAACCTATTCAGCACAGACAGTTATAACACCATGTCCTCACAATTGGTTATAAACACAACTATAATGCAATGGAAAAATAATCATCTACATGAATACGTCTCGAGGCCTCCATCTCTTCTCCTGAAGCTCCAATCCTTTCAGCTAAACTTGGAAATATCTTCGGTCTGACCCAAGCATATAGTAAAAACTTTGCCTGGGTCAGTCTAGTAAAACCAGCGTGATAATTTAAATCACAAGGAATTTTATTCATTTTATCTTTCAAAATCCTTTTAAAATCAAAGGTATCTCGTAAAAGCACGCCACACATAAACACGATGGGTTTTCCTTTGCGATAACCAAAATACTTTTTATAGAAAATCTAGTGATATTATAATAGTGTCTAGGTAAAAATATTTATTCAAATAGTTGAAATTGTTACATTAATTTAATTCCAGAATACTAGGCTCAACTATCAAAAACCATAAAGGAACAGATTAGAGAATGGATTCCATACAAATGACGAGGCAGTGGGGTACCACCTATCACAGTACACATCTAGAAAATGTACCGAGGACCTTTTTTAGTTCCTTCCATGCATCATAGTAACAATATCCTAGGTATCTAGAAAGGTGATAAACATACCCTAATTGGTTGCGACCCACTTAGCCTTGCTACATCTCCCTTAATTTTTAGTCATTCCTGGTTGATGAGGCTTGAGGCTACGATTACCATTTTAAGGAATTTTCACTTAGAATGCTCATTGCCCTCCAATGACAATGTACTGATAGTATTCATCCACACAAGTCCATTCTGGGTCTGAACAAAACCGAAGGCACTATTCCTACTACATCCATTTTGGAATCATCCTCAGCATTAGTAGTGATTACCCTTTGCACTTCAATGTTCCATCTTTGATTCCATGCTCTGGTCTTCATTTCGAAAACGAATTTGTTAGATCGAAGTAGTGTTCAGATAACTTAGCCGATCCTGTCACTTCGAAACAACATTAGATATTTTCGGTAAACTCAACCTTGGTTCATTAGGAAATAAACAAATGAAAGTAAGATCGAAGATCATCACCTAATCATTAGTGGAAGAATTTCCTTATAATTGTCCTAAAAGAACGAAACGAGTTTGTACGTACAGTATAGAACCTTTAATGGCAACTTTACCATATAATTCCCATGTTTCTCCTAGATATTTCCAAAGTTATGTTTTTGGGTTCAGATTTTGATAGTCGATTATTTAATTATCAAATAAACAATCATTCAGCGAAAAACTTGTTTTTAACTGAAATCACTAAGCCTTATTTAATTAAATTTCAATAATTTAAATCACTTAATGAAAACGTATATACTTATCTCACAGGAATAAGTATATTCACCCACCATTTCCTTTAATAATATTTGAAAACCCTTTTGAATAAATGTGGAAAGTACTCTGCGATATCAACCATGGATTCATACCTCGATAATTACATCTCTATCCCAAAGAAATCCAAATTTAACTATTGGCAATCTCTACCTCCGATTAAGCCACGAAAGTATACTATTACTTTTCGAAAAACTATATTTACTAATTATCTCAAAACAATATTTATAAGCTTTTGCATAAATTTTCCAAGTTTAATTTAGGAATAATACTCTTTTATAAATGTTTACCATATAATATATTATTTTTAAGAAATTATTAATGTTTGAACAAACTATCTTTGAATTTATAAAAATACCTTGGTACTAATTAATCCTGAATTAGTAATTAACTTTTAAACTAATCATTATAAAATAAATTTAATTAATACTTAAATATTCTTTAATTAATTTAAATAATTAAATAGCTTTGAAACTATAATTAAATACTTTTTAAATAATTTTTGAAAATAATAAAATAATTAATTTTAAATCATTATCAATAATTATTAATTATCTTTAAAATATCTTAAGTAAATAATAATCATCCTTATACAATTTTGGTTCAAAAGTCAAACTCCAAATCGAAAAAACTTATTAATTTCAATGGTACTTTATCAAATCACCATTCGTTCCATAACAGTCCAGAATATAAGATACAAAAATTCACATCAATCTATTTTTAACAATCAATTGAACATCATATTTCCCAATATAAATATCAAGACAATAAAAAGATGTCCCTACAAGTATAACAGCAGAACAGGGTTTCATTTCTGCTAGTAAATGTCTAAAAATAGATATATCCAGTAATAATGGCAGAATGGTGATTTATTCTACGTCCAATTAAATACAATTGGCGAACTGGTGTTTTATTCTACTAAATGGATGTTAAAAAACATTATAATTACTTACATTAATTTATTATTATTTTTATCTGGACAATAACTTCAATAGACAGGTCATATAAATTTAACAATGATAACTGTTTTAAATCGGGTGACTCAATTTCTATCCTTTTAAATATACCATAATTTTTCACTTATTCAAATTCGATAACAGTTCGTAAAACGATGTAGTGTTCATTGATATGAACCCATTGCAATGGATTTTAGTTCAATTGGAATTTGTATGCATTATTTATGATTTTTTTAAATTTACAAAATTATTTTTAATTTAACATTTTGCTTCTAAAACTTGACCATTTTAAAATACCATAAATTATTAGTTAGTCAAAACCGACAACAAACTTCATGGCAACGAAGTACTCGACGACATACTTCATCGCAAAAGGAATCAGGTTATTTTGGTTTTATAACAACGAGTTATGACCATTTAAACTTTTAAACTATACACACACACGCACACATACACACACCAATAAAAACATCTAAATATTCCTTTTTTGGTTGGGCCGAAACCCACGCCCACATGACCAACGAAACCCGTTACCCTTCTCTTCTACTCCCCTTTTCTGTTTTCCTCCTCTTTTCTCTTTACTTCCAATTTCTAGTAACTAAGAGCACAAAACAAACCCAATTTCATCGATCAAACATGCTTCACCGACACACCATCCACTCTCATACGAATCGAGACCAATCCAAGATAACCGCACCCATCATCCAAGCCTCGATATTCTTCCACCCACTTATAACTCTCTTTTGTGCACGCATCCACGTGTGCACATGCACACGCTTATCCCTTCGTCGTTCAACGATCTAGGGCTGCATGAAGGACCGAAAATTCGAGATTAATTCGATGGCACCACCGTCATCTACTCCGACCTCCTCATCCATAATCGCACATTAGAACCGACCTTGGTCACCAACGAGAAAAATATGCGGTAAACAAAAATGCTTCACAATATCACTTTACATCTTCAGAACATGTGCCTTTAACTTCATCGCGACTCCCTATTTAAGCACCGCCTTTCTTCGACCACATTGCCGGAAAATAATTTTTAAGTGATTTTTGGTTATCCTAAGATTTCGCACAACCTTGACCATTAAAAATTACGATTCCTTAGCTAAAATTCCTACTTTTGTATGATGATCACGTTTTGATCCTGATTAACTATTTTAAACATGTTGATTTACGTCAAAAACTGGTTATTTTACTGTATTCTTACGATCTCATACAAAATACAAAGAAAACACGTTTCAAACTATTTTTAATGAAAAGTACACTTGAAAACAAACAGTTTACTAGCTTACACCATTCATAAAATTCAATATGGAATTAAAAATATTGATTTTTTTAAGCTAAGCATATATAGGTTTACTCTGTTTATACATGACAGAGAGATGATTTAAAACATTCCTAGGCTTTTCAAAATTTAAATCCTCACCTTGTACATGTCGAAATCTCCGAAAACATTCCAGTCGATCATTAGTTTATGATTTGAAAACTTCATAATGTTGCCTTGCTATGGATTTGAATTTGAAAGAGGATGCTTCTTCATTTTCCTTTTACTATATTTTTTTATTTGCTTATAGAGTAGTCATATGTTACAGGTTTTCTAAGAACCGAGGCATACATTCTCAGACTCAAACTGTACATTCATGTTTATGCAAGAATGAGATGATGCATATGTATAGATTTTGGGCCTAAGAAAGAATCTATATGCTGTAAAATGTTTGTGATGGGTTGATGGATTGAAATGAGGTGGAGATAAATGTTTTGGTCTTTAATATATATGACCAAGCGACTTCATATGTATATATTTCCTTTTTCCTTTATTTCAATTGTATGTTTATTTACTTTTCCCTTTTCATTTTTACTAGTTCGGTTTTTTGCAGGCTTTGTTTTACTTTTTATTTGATTTACTTTGGTCATTTTTCCCTCTTTTATTTGCTTTTATATTTACTTTCATTTGATTTTAAACATGCTTTTTCTTATATTTTTAAACAACATGAAAGTGGTTTTAAATAAGCCATTTAAATCTTTATATATATATATATATATATATATATATATATATATATTTCTATTAAAATATATAACTTAAGGCATTACAAGTCTTTTCATTCCATTTTCAGTAGAATAGCATTTATGTTTTTACATTCGTTTTATATTTAAAAAAAATGTATATCTCAAAGCAAATGAAAATTTAGCTATACTGTTTTTATAAAAATAACATTTTTGTTCAAACACCATTTGTAACAAAGTTCCTTTTTAGAATGATTTGATAACCTTTCTCATTTCTATCATATATATTTTCATTTATATTTTCTTCTTTTATTTTTTTCAACATATATGTATTATTTTTAATAACTATATTTATTTAGTTCACATATATATTTTACATTCTTCTTAACTAAATTGTGTATATATATATAAAAAAAATCCAACTTTTAAACTCTTCCATTTGCAACATTATGTTTCATAAGCCATTTCCATTTCTATTTAGAATATATTCTACTTATTCATTTTTATTTGCTATGCATTTGTTTTTAATTTACATATAAATGTTGTTGTTATGTATACATATATAAGAAATTGAAATTAAATCAATTTTCTGTGTTATAAATAAAATCTAGAAACTCAATATATTATCTTGGTTTAAAAACTATTTATTATTACCAATTATCATTTAATGGGAATTTATTTTGATTAAAGGACCATATTATTGAATATTAAAAATTAATATTCAAAACTCAAGACGACGAAAATTCTGGGTTGTTACACTCCTCCCCCTTAAAAGAATTCCATTCCCAAAATTTCCAGTATAAAACACTCAATATTATTCATAAGCCTGCATGATGTCCATAGATCATACATATACAGAATCTGATTCGATCACTACTCGTATAAATGACTCAACTTCCAAACCATTATCACTCATCTGTTTTTCTAGTGCAAACCTTGATTAGACTCCTTGATTTGAAACCTCTACTCTCCTTGCATAGTTGTAGCTATGGTAGAAAACCATGGTTCCGTATCAAGAACCATCATCAAATGCGTACCGTCAGAAATCGAGTAATATATCCTTATTTGGAACAGCGTGAAACACCTCAGAGCCTTGTACTCGAATATTAGATCAAACTATATGGAAAGAAGAAATGATCTATGTCCATCTCAGACAATTATTTAATTGGTTATCCCTAAACCACTTCTATTAGCTCTAAATTAATTATGAAAAACAATTTCATAAAACAATGCTTAAGCTGTAAAACTTATAAATCCAAACTTTTATTTTTAACTCACTTATCAATCTGTAAACACCGGTTTTTTATTCAAAAACATCTCTTTGAAATAATTAAATTTATTTAATCCATAGAAATATATATATATATATATATATATATATAGCCTGCGTAACCCCAAAATTATACCAAGGAACTGGGTACTACCAAATAGTATCATATATTCCCTTACTAGAAGGATAATACTCAAGAGAAATAGTTACCATCCAAATGCTTCTCTTACCCATTTTAGTTATCTTCGAGCCACTAGAGCTAGTTAACTAAGAATCACTTCTCTCATTTTTTTAAAACCATTTTGCGACAATATCATATATATATATATATATATATATATATATATATATATATATTTCCAACAAAATATTCCTATAGAATATCAAATTTCAATTTGCTATGGATTCATTCGGGTTCGATCTCATCCCAATCGTACAATGATAATGAGAATCCTAAGCAACCGTCCGACCGTCACTTAGAAGATTATTCTGATCACCACAAAAAAAATCTAGTAATATCCCAAACAAATCTAAAGAAATGCCCATTTTTCCAATTTCTTTTTATAATCCAATTTGTCCTTAAATATAATTCTAAATAGCTTTTTCAAAATATTAACACACTCAAAACTCTTTAACCCTTGACGACCATTTTGCCAAAATCATCGGGATTTAAATTATTTATTAGGCACATTGTAATATATCAAATTTTTAAGTCATTTATATTTAGAGAAAATCATTTTCAAATATTTTTATTGCACAAATATTCTAGCATTCTTGTATAAGGAATTTTTCAATTATTTATTCCAGAAGTATTTAAGTTTTTTATTTTCATTTAACAACTTCTTTTTTTAAACCTAATTTAATACAACCAACTTTATATTCAACCATTTCGATATATTATTTCAAAATAACCAAAATTTTCTTTTCATAACATTTACTTAAACTTACTCAAGTCAAGCATTATATTTCTAAGATATTGACTCGAGAACATTCAAATTCTCTTTTTATATAAACGCCTTTAGAAATACATTTCTGACTAAACATTATTAACGAACGCCTTATATTAAAATTACGAAGCTTAATTCACAAGGTATTCGTTTCAATGCTCCTAAAATTTATATTACCCGGTCTAGAGTTCCAAAGGAAGATTCAAGATAGATTTAAGGATAATAATAAATGCTCATAAATGGATGAGCATGACCATTCAAATCCTAGATGATCATGATGGGATATAATCAGCCCTAACAATGAACCAAGCATAACCAAGGATACTTATAAAAAAATTCTTTTATATATGAAATATATTTCTAGGTAAAATTATTTCATTTACCTATTTTAAAACAATATTATGTCAATTTGAGATTGTTCGAGCATTTTGGAAATCCCAATCGATAACGTTGGCAAACGCATCGACCAAAATTCTTAAGCCACTTAACAGAACAAACAACACAATACCAAACATTTTTATATCACTAATAAATACATACACTCATATATATATATATATATATGCACACTCAGACTCATTCTAAGGTGTTACTGACTCTATTTCTAATGAGTTACTCATTCTAGGGCATCACTAACCCTACCTATAATGAGTTCTATCCCGCCAAAGCCTAGGTATTCGCTCAACCTAAGCTTCGATACCATGATGTCACGACCCACTTTTTCGTACAATTTGAACTAATACTTAACCACACTTGTCTACCCCAAATTGAATAGAAAGGCAGATGGTAAGAAAAAGATAGCAGGAAGAAGATAGAAAGAAAACCAAACAACGCACAACCTCACAGCGGAAATGAATCATCTATAATATAGAACAAATCTTTACATAAAACATAGCTGTAACTTATACATATACAGACATAATCAGAATATACTAACCTATTCACCACGGACAGTTATAATACCCTGTCCTTACAATTACTGATAAACACAACTATAATGTAATAGAAAATTAATCATCAACGTGAATATGTCTCTAGGCCTCCAGCTCCTCTCCTGAAGCTCCAATCCTTACAGCTAAACCTAGAAATATGCTCGGTCTTACCTGAGCATATAGGAAAAACCAGAGTTGTGTCAGTCTGATAAAACCAGCGTGAGAATTTAAATTACAAATTTTTTTATTCATTTTAACATTCAAAATCCTTTTAAAACCAAAGGTATCTCGTAAGACCATGCCACATATAAAAACGATGGGTTTTTCCTTTACGGTACCCAAAACACTTTTTGTGGAAAATCCTGCGATATTATAATAGTGTCTAGGTACAAATACTTATTCAAATAGCCGAAATTTTTACATTAATGAAATTACAACATACTAGGCTCTACAACCAAATAGTAATGGCATTATAACAACCCGATATTTTCAACCATTCGCATCCGCACATGTCGGACTTGAATTGCCCAAAATACCGCGTTGTAAATAAAATTTGGCAAATCTCAGAATATGCAGTAAATAAATAACCACAGATCACAGATACAGAGTATTTAATAATGCAGCAGAAGTAAAAGAAATAGTAGTTCATGAAGCTACTATATATAGGATACATCAGAGTTAAACAAGATACAACAGAAAAGTAACAAAATACATCAGGTATAAATCAGAATACATCGCTGAAATCACTGGATACTGAAAGAAAAATAGATGGGTTGATCTTCAAGCAAAGCTCCAACTTCGAAGGTGAGTCTTGAACGCTAAATCACTCAGTCTAACTCGAGCATAAAGCAAAACACAAAACACCCGAGTTAGGACATAAATACTTATGAACGGTAAATCAACTCAAGTGAACAGTAACAAAATGCATCGGTAACTTAAAGGATGTTTGGGACCGCCCATCCTTTAGGTATCCGTTAAACTATTTACTATGTAGTAATATTGCGCTATTATAATAATTTCTACAGTAAAATAAACTTACTTTAAAATAGCGTTAAGGGATTACCCATATAGTGCTTAACACGTAATTGTGCCAATAGTCTATACAGTACATGCATATCTCCTGATTGGGAGACTATGAGAAGATACTCCATAGGTAAGACACAAATAGAAACTCAAAGTAAGGTTCGCTATGGTAGGTGACATGGCAGACAAGGCAATGCCAGAGTAGATATACCAATTACGCGCACGGGCTGGTGGTAACATAGTAGCCACTACGCCCACCTCGGAACACACTTCCAATCAAAATCGGAGGATGGCCATCAAATCAACCACAAGTAAGAGTATAGTATCGAAGAAGTGTATCCGACCGGAGGAGCTACCCCTTTTGGCCCGAGGTTGCTCCTGTTTTAGCCACCTTAAGCCAACTCACGGGAGTCGGGTCTACGTTCATACCTCAATAGGATTGTCGCCACCATCCTACTTCATTCTGGAAACGCCACTGCGTACACAGTTGTTAAAGTGGTTTTCGAAGTTGGCAGAGAGTATGACAACTTCCGATCCTGGTCTCTTTAACAACCAAACGTTATTATAACGCCATGGTCATTTCAAAATAGTTTATACTTCAAAAAAATCAAATCATTTCGTTTCAAAACTATATCCCTTTCAAAATAGTTTATACTTCGAAACCAAAACCATTTTTATTTTAAAACTATATCCAAATCAATACGATATCATTTCCATTTCAAACATATATTCACCTTTCAAAAATCATAATACTTTCAAAGTTATAACCCTTTCGAAACCAAAACACTTGAAATCATTACACTTTGAAAATCATAACATTTCGAAATTATACATTTGAAATCATGGTACCTTCGTTTAATCCAAATTTTCAATTTCCAACTTAATTCAATTCAAACCATCAGTTTCAATTTAATTCAATTTCCCAACAAAAAATTTCAAATCTAATAAATTTCAAATATAGATTTGGCCCACAAAATAAACTATTCACTTTTTAATATATTTCAAAGCTTTAATATCCCACATTTCAAAACCAAATTTTATAATTTCATATATCTCAAATTTAGCTTCATTATTACTTAGTTTTGAAATATTCATTTCATAAATCCAGTATCATTTAAATAAACCAGAATTAAAAGTAAACAAATATCCTTTCATACTAATATAAACTTTAAATATTCATTTATCGAATAAATTGAATAAATAAAAATCAAATATCATTCCAAATGCACCTTCTTTATCAAAATAAAGATTATGTCATTCAAAACCATTTCAATCATTAAAATATCATATACTTTCAAAACATCATTATCAAATCGTTATTTGAATTAAAATTCAAATATTCAAATTTAAATATCATTTTAAAATCAAATATATCATTCATTTATTATTCCAAATATCATTACAAAACACATTTCCAAATTCCATTCAAAAATTCATTTATCTCATTACATTTCATTCCATTTAACACATAACCAAGTAAACCTTATTTGAATTCAAATTCAATTTAAATTCCTTCAAATTCAAATTTAAATATTAAAATTTATAATCAAACTCCTGAAGTTTCACAAATAGTAAATTCCAAAAGTTAAATAATTTAACACTTTAAAATATAACTCAAATAGTGGTGAAATCTATAATATTTCAAAACATTGTGAAATTGTAGCAAAGATAGCATTTATAAAGTGCTATCGTAGCTTATAGTTTTCAAATAGTTTAGTTCTGGAACAACGGCATTTATAAAATGCCGTAATAGATATTTAATTATTTCAAACATAGTTAAATTCAAAACAACAACAATTAAAAATGCTGTCACAAGACCACAGCATTTTTTTGAAATGCTATTAATAAAATTCTAGATTTTATTATAACTTAAGAAACATTAAGACTCCAAAGTTTTGTTAATTTGAACTTATAAATCATATTTCTAGACTTTAAAATTTCACATTTAAATAATTTTAGCATATGATTTAGCACAACAAAGTTTTATAATTAAATATCCAATTTAAAACTCAATTCATTTGTTAAGTCAAAAATTCATTGTTTTCTTAACTTATTAATTTAACCAAAACTTAACATTTTACTTAAAATATCATTTCAAAACTTTAAATTTAAATTTCCATTATTTACTTACAATTTAAAAAAAATTAAAGTCAAAAATCACACTTACTTCAAATATACATACCTAAATTCACAATTCAAATCTTTATATTTAGCTTTCTTAAAACCATAAAATATATATTTTTCAATCAAATTTCATACTTTTAAAAATACGTATCTTAAAAAAATCATTTAAAAATATACCACGGGGTTTGTTTATAATTTTCTATCCTAGGTCAAGTGATACGGATATGTGTCATTTCAATCCACAATTTACAAAGAAAAATCCGGGTTCTATCATTTCAAACCCGCAATCCAAACTAAAATAAAAGTAAATTAAAATCGCTCGGGCCTATCATTTCATCCCATAACGATTTTTTCCTATTTTAAAGTCTGTTCGGGTATTTATCATTTCAACCCATAATGATTCTATTCTAACAGGGAAACCTGCAGTGCGAATATATGCATAAATAGTATAAACAATTATACTAACATGTCAATGTCACAATATACTTTCATATATCATACGTCAGGTGATAATTAATAGAGTTAACATGATAATAACATGGAATAACATATCATATAATCATCATTAACATGCATAAAAAAATTTAATTATTAAACACTTGTCATCTATTTACCATTTCATAAGTAAAAATGTCAGAGTGAGAAGGACTCGCCTTTATCAAAGCTAGAGACCTCTACGACACAAGAACGATTCCAAAGACATGACAAGCACGATACAACACGACTTTTGATTTGAATGAATGGAGAGCCTAGATGATGATCTTGTAAACAACAAATAAAAAAGATCAGTGTAAACATATGTATTCAATACAAAATAAATTGAAACAATTTGAAATTTAAAAGCAACAAGAAACAAAGTGACTTGACCTTGACAACATGGCTTGTCACATGATCAAATGGGCTTGATCTCACCACACTAGGCTCGGCCTAGGTGTCAACATGGCTCGGCCATGACCTAAGTGCAAGGCTAAGGGCATGAAAGTGGAAGGCAAAGGAAAAATAAAAGGAAGGTAAAGGAGGCAAGGGGTTTTGGATGAAAGCACAGCCCTATGGGCTCGGCCTAGTCATTGTTTGGGCTCAGGCATGCAAGGTACAAGTCAGGTCAGATCTGAAGTGATGGCCAAAGGTGAAATAAGCATGTGGTGGTGAAGCTAGGGTGGTGGCCGAGGTGATATGTGAAGGGTAGGGTGAAGTATTGGTCGGCTAGGCATTTTTTGGTGGAGTTCTTTGCAAATTTTGTGGTGCTTGCTTCAATATAACGGCACGGCCAGATCTAGACAAAGGGGAGAGGAGTGCTTGCTGCCATGCATGGTGGTGGTGGTGGTCGGTGGAGTTGAAGGTGGTAGAGGCCTAGCAAAGCACAAGAGAGAGTAAGGCGAAAATCAATGGAAATAAAGAGTAAAAGTTGAAAAGAAAACCATTAGAAAAAAAACTTACAAATATTTTCAAGGAGATAGCCGTGAGTTTTGAAAGTGAGAAAGTTTTCTCACGTGAATGCTGAAGAGAATACATGGCTATGCAAAAAGAAATGGATGGCCAAAAGCAATGAAATGAAAAGGCAAAAGAAAATGAAAAGACTAGAAAGGAAAGGTCACAAGAAATGAAAAGTCTTTAACTCTTTGAATTTGCAATTTCTTTTATTCAAAACAAAGAAAATAAAATTCAGTAAATAAAAATGAAATACAAATAAAAAATAAAGTGAAAAAGAAAATAAATAATTATTCATAGGAAAAATAAAAAGTAAGTAAAGAAAATAGTTTATTATATTGAAACTAGAATTAAAATCGTAAACAAATACAATAAACATTTGAAAATTATAACTACACTTTAAAAATGTTTAAAAAATGAAATATGTATATAACATGTCATACTACACATGTATACACATGATATGACAAACAAAAATATTATTTATATAAATTAAAATAAATAATTTTGTTAAATAAACAATTTACATATAATGGTTTAAAAAGCATAACTTTCACAATATTAATCGGATTTCAACGAAACGAAAAGTACTATACTTAAAATTTTATTTACTTTCTTAATAAAAGATAAAATTCAAAAACTAAAATTTTTAAATTTTTAAATTTAAAGTCAAAGTTTGACCATATTGACCAAAATTCACATTTTTGGCAAAAAATTCTATTTATTCATGTTTGAAATTCTAATTCACATACAAATAAAAATTTATGTCTAAAATAACAAAAATTATTCATTTTAATAAAAAAAAGTTTTTAAATCAGGAATTTTAATCAAAATAATTAAAATATACATTTAAAATAATCACAAAATATGGGGTTGTTACACTCTCCCCCACTCAAAAATTTTCGTCCCCGAAAAGGAATGATGTACGGGAAACTACAGAAAAAGATAGAATGAAATAAGATTAAGACAAGATGACAAGAAGATTGAAATTTTAACTGATAACTGTTATTATAGGTAAGTTTAACAAGGTGGAGATGATCTTCCCAAGATCCTCCAGCATCAAGAACATAAGCACGAAAAAAACCTCTAGAATCTGATTCACCCTTTCCGCTTGACCGACGATCTGTGGATGGCAAGCAGTGCTCAGATTCAAAAAAAATTAGTACCAAAGATAATAGAAAGGTTATAGAAAGATTTCTAAACAGACTGGTATAAGCAATAGCCTCCCAATTATGTAGCAAAATAAGAGAAACAAGGACAACCAAAAGATAGTTTTAAAGAAACAAAATAAGATAAGAAAATTTGAAACCATGAAATTTCAACTTAAATTGAAAATTAATTTTACATAAGTTAAATAAATCTTAACTATCTCAAATTTCATTACCTAATCATCCATTTATCTTAAATTAACAATCTCTAAAATCATGGATTTGAAAAGTCTTTTATTATACGCAAAATGTAGTCAATAAATTTAATTCTTCTTCATTCCTAATTAAAATTAAATTTTTATTCCTCTCAATATATTTTATCACCCATGTTAATATATTTACACTTATTATAACTCCATTAAATTTATACTTAGTTCTTTTAACATCATTTTATATTGTAAATTATTCCATTACCTTTTTTCTATATTTACCTCTGTTAATCTTTTTATAACTAAAATTTAAGTATATAAAATTTATTATAACCACTCAAATTTTATTTATAAAATCTTTTTATATTGTATATTTTCCAATTACATATTCAACTTCTGTATAATTTAGGTAAGTTATGTTGGAATGAAATTGTGTATTATACAAATAAAACTTTCTAATTTAATCATTTCAAGCTTGAATATTTATCTAAATCTCGAAATTAAACTAAAAAATTATCTTTCAGGATAAAATTTAGGAATTATTTCCAATAAATTCAAAACTATTTAGAGATAAATAAATGCACATATACTATACATATATCCATTCAAATTTAAATCATATATCAGCATATGCCATAAATCCAGTCTTATTTTAGAAATTCAAATCAATTAAATTCCCGAAAACAAAACTGCAGCAAGAATACAGAATGGTCTCTTCACTTCGAAACTCGAAAATGAATGTCAATGATGCTGCAGTCATCACCGAAGTTATTTTCCAGCGACAAAGAGAAGGGCTCTAATTTTAAACTTTAAAATTTTTTGGAAACAAATTTCTATTCAAAAATACTTGAAATAGTATATCCTTTTAAAACTTTAAATACAAGGTGTGAAATCCATCGGAAATTAATTTCTCAAATTCTTGTTTTAAATTCATTTTAATTTTCCCAATATAACCATGTTTATAATTCAATTATTTATATATGAAACAAGAGATAATGATATATAAAATCAATTATTATTTCTTAACAACCAATTCAATAAAATCCAGAAAAATTTATAACATAGTTACAAAATTTATTTCATCAGTAAATTTGAAAAAACCATATTGTGTCAGTTTGCTCTGTTGTTTTGGAAATCTTATCGATAGCGTTGATCAGGTGAATCGATCGAAAACCCAAATCAACACTAACAACTCAAACAACACAATATGTAAATCATTTAATATTAGTTTACAATCACTTCAAGAATGATTTGGAGATATGTTGGAAACAAAGATGAGATGATTAAATAACAGAATAGGAAGATGGATAAGCTAATATAAATCGCAGGCAACTTAACCGGGTCAACCGTGACTTAAAAAATAAGATTGATATGGACTTTCTATGGTAAATCAACATTCGGTCTCAAGGAATAGAGATCGGAATTATAAGAGATACTAGCATCTAAACCGAGGATATAAAGCCTTTGGTGAATCGAGGCTATTGTAAGGAGTTTCACCTCTTTACAAATCAATTTGAGATTGGAAAGACCACCAACTCATTATAAAGATCATTCGATGTGGAGCTATGGGATTCTCTAGAATCAAAAGAAGATGAATAGTGAGGGACACGAATGGATTTTGGAACCGCAGTGAACGTTCCAAAGTTCAATGGAATCGAGCCAAAAAGGAAGAGATTCAAACTCGAATGAAAGTGATTCTGTAAATACATTTAGCATACATGCTAAGTTTTTGCCTAGAGCCACCAAAGCTGTGATACCAACTGTAACAACCCGATATTTTCAACCATTTGCATCCGCATATGTCGGACTTGAATTTCTTAAAATACCGCGTTGTAAATAAAATTTGGCAAATCTCAGAATATGCAGTAAATAAATAACCACAGATCACAGACATGGAGTATTTAATAATGCAGCAGAAGTAAAAGAGATAGTAGTTCATGAAGCTAATATATATATATATATATATATATATAAGATACATCAGAGTAAAACAAGATACAACAGAAGAGTAACAAGATACATCAGGTATAAATAAGAATACATCACTGAAATCACTGGATACTGAAAGCAAAATAGATGGCTGGATCTTCAAGCAAAGATCCAACTCCGAAGGTGAGTCTTGTATGCTGAATCACTCAGTCTGACTAGAGAATAAATCAAAACACAAAACACTCGAGTCAGGACATAAATACTTACGAACTGTAAATCAACTCAAGTGAACAGTAACAAAATGCATCAGTAACTTAAAGGATACTTGGGATCGCCCATCCTTTAAGGATCCGTTAAACTATTTACCATGTAGTAATATTGCGCTATTATAATAATGTCTATAGTAAAATAAATTTACTTTAAAATAGCATTGAGGGGTTACCCATATAGCCCTTAGCACGTAATAGTGCCAATAGTCTATACAGTACCCGCATATCTCCTGATCGGGAGACTATGAGAAGATACTCCATAAGTACGACACAAATAGAAACTCGTAGCAAGGCTCACTATGGCAGGTGACACGACACATAAGGTAATGCTAGGGTAGTATACAAATTACGCATACGGGCTGGTGGTAACGTAGCCGCCACTACGCCCACCTCGAAACACACTCCTAATCAAAGTCGGAGGATGGCCTTCAAATCAACCACAAGTAAGAGTATAGTATCGAAGAATTATGTCCGACTATAGGAGCTACCCCTTTTGGCCCGAGATCGCTCCTGTTTTAGCCGCCTTAATCAACTAATGATAGTCGGGTCCATGTTCATATCTCAATAGGATCGTCGTCACCATCCTACTTCATTCTGGAATCTCCAACGCGTACACAATTGTTAAAGTGGTTTTCGGAGTTGGTAGAGAGTATGACAACTTTTGATCCCGATCTCTTTAACAACCAAACGTTATTATAACGTCATGGTCATTTCAAATTAGTTAACACTACAAAAAAATTAAATCATTTCATTTCAAAACTACATACCTTTCAAAATAGTTTATACTTCGAAACCAAAACCATTTTTATTTCAAAGCTATATTCAAATCAATACGACATCATTTCCATTTCAAACATATATTCACCTTTCAAAAATAATAATACTTTCAAAGTTATAACTCTTTCGAAACCAAAATACTTGAAATCATTATTCTTTGAATTCAAATTCAAATTCAAATATTCAAATTTAAATCATATCCTTTCAAAACCTCATTATCAAATCATTATTTGAATTCAAATTCAAATTCAAATATTCAAATTTAAATATCATTTTAAAATCAAATATGTCATTCATTTACTATTCCAAATACCATTACAAATCACATTCCCAAATTCCATTCAAAAATTCATTTATCTCATTACATTTCATTCCATTTAACACATAACCAAGTAAACCTTATTTAAATTCAAATTCAATTTAAATTCCTTAGAATTCAAATTTAAATATTAATATATATTCAAACTCCTGAAATTTCACAAATAATCAATTCCAAAAGTTAAACCATTTAACATTTTAAAATATAACTCAAATAGTGTTAAAATCTATAATATTTCAAAACATTGTCAAATTATAGAAACGACAGCATTTATAAAGTGCTATCGTAGCATATAGTTTTCAAAATAGTTTAGTTCAGGAACAACGACATTTATGCAGTGCTGTAATAGAAATTTAGTTATTTCAAACATAGTTAAATTCAAAACAACAACACTTAAAAATGCTGTCATAAGACCACAGCATTTTTTTGGAAATGTTATTAAATTTTTTTCAGATTTTATTATAACATCTGAAACATTAGCACTCCAAATGTTTGTTAATTTAAACTTATAAATCATATTTTTAGACTTCAAAATTTCACATTTAATTAATTTTAACATATGATTTATCACAACAAAATTATATAATTAAATGTCCAATTTAAAACTCAATTCATTTGTTATGTAAAAAATTCACCGTTTTCTTAACTTATTAATTTAACCAAAACTTAACATTTTACTTCAAATATCATTTCAAAACATTAAATTTAAATTTCCATTATTTACTTACAATTTAAAAAAAATTAAAGTCAAAAATCACATTTACTTCAAATTTACGTACTTAAATTCACAATTCAAATCTTAATATTTAGCTTTCTTAAAACCATAAAATATATATTTTTAAGTCAAAATTTCATACTTTAAAAATACATATCTTAACAAAATCATTTAAAAATATACCGCGGGGTCTGTATATAATTTTTTATCCTAGGTCAAGTGATACAGATATGTATCATTTCAAACCCGTGATCCCAAGTAAAAATAAAAATAAAAATAAATCGCTCAAGCCTATTATTTCAGCCCATAACGATTTTTCCCTGTTCTAAAGTCCGTTTGGGTAGGTATCCTTCAACCCATAATGATTCTATTATAACAGGGAAACTTGCAGTGTGAATATATGCATAAACAATATAAACAATTATACTAACATGTCAATGTCACAATATACTTTCATATATCATATGTCAGGTGATAATTAACAGAGTTAACATGATAATAACATGGAATAACATATCATATAATCATCATTAACTTGCATAAACATTTTTAATTACTAAACACTTGTCATCAATTTACCATTTCATAAGTAAAAATGTCAGAGTGAGAAGGACTCACCTTTATCAAAGCCAGAGACCACTATGACATAAGAACGGTTCCAAAGGCATGACAAGCACGATACAACATGACTTTTGATTTGAATGAATGGAGAGCCTCGATGATGAATTCGTAAGCAACAAATAAACAAGATCAATATAAACATATGTATTCGATACAAAATACATTGAAACAATTTGAAATTTAAAAGCAACATGAAACAAAGTGACTTGACCTTGACAACATGGCTTATCACATGATCAAATGGGCTTGATCTCATCACACTAGGCTCGGCCTAGGTGTCAACATGGCTCGGCCATGACCTAGTTGTAAGGCTAAGGGCATGAAAGTGGAAGGCAAAGGAAAAATAAGAGGAAGGTAAAGGAGGCAAGGGGTTTTGGATGAAAGCATGGTCCTTTGGGCTCGGCCTAGTCATTGTTTAGGCTTGGCCATGCAAGGTACAAGTCAGGTCAGACCTGAAGTGATGGCCATAGGTGAAATATGCAGGTGGTGGTGAAGGTAGGATGATGGCCGAGGTGATATGTGAAGGGTAGGGTGAAGTATTGGTCGGCTAGGAATGTTTTGTTGGAGTTCTTGCAAATTTTGTGGTGCTAGCTTCAATATAATGGCACGGCCAGATCTGGATAGAGGGGAGAGGAGTGGTTGCTGCCATGTATGGTGGTGGCGGTGGTCAATGGAGTTGAAAGTGGTAGAGGACTAGCAAAGCACAAGAGAGAGTAAGGCAAAAATAAATGGAAATAAAGAGTAAAAGTAGAAAAGAAAGCCGTTAGAAAAAAAACTTACAAATATTTTCAAGGAGATAGCCATGAGTTTTGAAACTGAGAATGCTTTCTCACTTGAATGCTGAAGATAATACACGGCTATGCAAAAAGAAATTGACAGCCAAAAGCAATGAAATGAAAAGGCAAAAGAAAATGAAAAGACTAGAAAGGAAAGGTCACAAGAAATGAAAAGTCTTTGACTCTATGAATTTCAAATTTCTTTTATTCAAAACAAACAAAATAAAATTCAATAAATAAAAATAAAAGACAAAAAAAAATAAAGTGAAAAAGAAAATAAACAATTATTCTTAGGAAAAATAAAAAGTAAATAAAGAAAATAGTTTATTATATTGAAACTAGAATTAAAATTGTAAACAAATACAATAAACATTTGAAAATTATATCTGGGGTTTAAAAATGTTTTAAAAATGAAATATATACATAACATGTCATATCACACACATATACACATGATATGACAAACAAAAATATTATTTATATAAATTAAAGTAAATAATTTTGTTAAATAAACAATTTACATACAATGGTTTAAAAAGCATAACTTTCACAATATTAATCGAATTTCAAAGAAACGAAAAGAAATATACTTAAAATTTTAATTACTTTCATAATAAAAGATAAAACTAAAAAATTCAAAATTTTAAAATTTTAAAATTTTAAGTTAAAAGTCAAAGTTTGACCATATTGACCAAAATTCACATTTCTGGAAAATATTCTATTTATTCATGTTTGAAATTCTAATTCACGTATAAATCAAAATTTAAATTTAAAATAACAAAAATTATTCGTTTAAATAAATAAAATAAAGTTTTTAAATCAGGAATTTCAATTAAAATAATTAAAATATACAATTAAAATAATCACAAAATATAGGGTTGTTACAGGCATGTATTGGAGAATGGATTCCATTCAAATGACTAAGCATTGGGGCACACCCTATCACAGCATACATGACACAGCGGATATAATGGATGACAACGAAATGTGGATTTCGTGTCGAACTAATCGATGAAATGATTAGATGAAGCAATATGAATCGATGAATTAAGGATACCAAAGGGCCCAAATCCGTTGATCACGAAGATACCGTATTTTAGCTATCTTCGACATGTTGATCGCGCACGATACCGTGAGAGAAGATCTACAATTCTTTGAGCGTTGATTAAGCGCACTTGATTCCGCAAATTGGCTTCAACAATCTTTGATTCGAGCGCACTCGAATACCGAAGGTGGAGATAGGAGATTACGCTCAACTACCGATTTTAATGGTGGCACGAAGCACAAACCAAACAAAGTTTTTATTCCCAATCAACTAACTTACAAATGACCCAACATGCCCTATTTATAGGGTACAACTCAACACAACATCACACAAGGTCGTTCACGACCTAACAAACACGACTTACACATATACAACACAACTCAAAACAATCACGACTTAACATATATAGGTCGTTCACGACCTAACAGATACAGACACAAACGACTTAACGACATGCAAATTACAACATACAATAACAAAGCGACCTACATTACAACACAGTTAACGACATAAGACTTAATCATAGCTCATCTGCGAGCTATCATACAAGCACAACATATATACGTTCGACTCAATATTACCACACGAATTACGACCTAGGCGACCCAATACATAAGCATCTTCACGCGACCTAACATAGAAGCTCCTGGCACGACCTCAGGGAAGCAGTGACTTAAGGCTTTAGTTGATTGCGACCTTAGTTTGTTAGGTCGTTCAAGCAACCTAAAGTATCCCATTGTTGTTCTACATGGGCCTTCACTATATCATGTCTCGTTAGCTCGTAAGCGATCTAAGCTTCACTTCATGCGACCTACCATTTGAGCGACTTAAGGCATTCCAACGACCCAAGGTTTCGCAACCCACTTCCGAGCGACCTAAAACCTCGCGACTTAAGGCTTCATAAGGTGTTATATTACTCTTCCCGCTAGCTCGTGGTTTGATAGGTCGTGACTTTGTTAGGTCGTGACTCGCTAGCGACCTAGGGCATAATTCACGCGCCGCCTCATGTTTCTCCACTGCACCATCGTTAGGTCGCAACTCCCTCCTTCGTGACTCGTTAGGTCGTGAGCGACTAAGGCTTCCTTCGAATAATCATAGCTCGCTAGTCCATCATCCTCTCTTGCATAATTCATTAGATCTCTTTCATAACTCGCTCGCGACCTAAGGTGGTTTAGCTTGATAACCTTGCTTTCTTGAACCATTAACTCGTTACTCTTCACCCCATTAGGTCGCACGCGACCTTTTAGTTCGTTAGGTCGCTCGCGACCTAAGTCTTCATCGAGCTGGGCTACATCATCTTCCCCTGGTTGGGAGAAATTCGTCCTCGAATTTACTGTTTCTTTTCTTCTTCGAGACTCTGTCTTCCATTCATTACCTGGTCTGATGCGGCTCTTGTGATAACCACTCTTGAGTTTGATCTTGTCTTGACTCTCTGATGATGTGGCTCGACATAAGGAATGCATGGCAATAAGCAGACGTGGCATTAGGTAGGCAGCATAAGGAAGTGATCTGAGGGAGATGACCTCATAATGCTTGTGCCAATAGGAAGGTGTGATATATAACCAAATCGTAATGAACATGCGAGATGATATAAGGAAATTTAAAATCATGGAGCGACTTAGGAAGTTACGACTGAAAAAGTATGATGACTCATGCCCAGATTCTTGTCTCTCTTTGTCTTGTTCAGAAGTATTATTATTTAGAATCTTTCCTTGATGTGTTGCAACAATTTGACCTGATTGAAATGAATTCCCACTCACTTCTCCTTTGACATATTTATTTTCATGAAATGGTTCCAAGCAGTTGACGTTGACAATGTTAGTAGTGCGGACATGAACAGACAACTCCAACTGACAATCATTCTCTTCCTCCTGCCTTTTCAATTCTTCCTGTTCTTTCAGATTCACAAGATCATACGATCCCTGTAGTAAAATAGCATCTAGTACTAGTTTAGTTTGATGCTGAATGTCCTGTAGTGTTGGTAATTCTTCGGGTAATTCCTTCGAATATTCGACTTCAGACTCATCGAATTCTGATCCAACTTCCTCAAAAACATCAAGATCTTCACTCATTCCTTGCCCGGTCAATACAAACAATTCATGACTATCTTTCACCTTTTCGATAGACTTTTCCAAAAGTACAAAACTAGTCTCTTCGGACAGTTCCTCAGAAATCTCATCTTCACATTCTTCAAATACATCATCCTCTTCAGGATTCTCAAAATCAGAACTTTTCCCGGGTTCAATCGACATTGATAATTCATCATCATCTTTCATTTCATTGACGAACTCTTTCAAAGATAATAAACTATCTGATTCTGCCTTCTCTTCTGCTTCACACTCACTTTGTTCGGGCTTCTCGGAATCCAAGGAATTTACACTTGGCTGACTATCATCCATAAGCTCAGGTGTTAGACAAGAATCCTCCATCATCAAGTTACTTCCCTCAACTCCGAACACAATTCCTTCTTCCAGACTATCGACATCAAACTTTGGCAATGACGAGTAGTCAACTTCCTCATCCACGTACGTTGAATAGAATTCCATCAACAAATTACATTCACCGATCTCTAACTCGACCTCTTCATCTTCATTGTTAAACATTGGTGGTAATTCTTCGCTGTCAAACTTTGGTGGTAATTCTTCGTACGTTTCCGTAGGACCGACTTCTTCAAACTCTTCTAACATTGATTTAACCTCCTCAGGAGTTTTAAGCTCTTCACTTGCCTCATACCCAACCAATGTTTCAGCACTACCTTCCGCTTCTTCAACACTTTTGTTGAAAGATAATGGACTAGTCGGTTCCTCTTCCTTTTCCAGCTCACTTTCAGTAGAATCATCCACATCCCCGTTTTCACATTCTTCTACAACTAAGGCTTTCTTCTTGGGCACCGTACATTCAATACTTCGATGGTCAGACACCTGATAATGATAGCGCTTAATTCGGTCATCAACATTTGCCTAAGTGATTTCGTATAGAACTGGTTCGTTGACTCTCTTAGAAACATTCATACTGCCATTAACACCTTTGTTCTGATTGCTGGAGCTTGTAACCACACTCTTTCCTTGACTCCCTTGACTCAACTTCTACAACCGTTGATTCATACAAGCTTGATAATTGTAGGGTAAGAAATTTGCCTTCATCATCCTTTTCATCTTATCCTACGTGACAACTTTAGATTTCTTCATCCTCTTTCTGGTTGATTTAGTTTGTTGCCACCAATCCATAGATCTTCCTCCCAATCTTGTAGCAACTAACTTAACTTGATGATCTTCAGGAATGTTGCGGAGTACAAAAATCTTTTCAACCTTCGACAACCAATCAAAGAATTCCTCTGCTCGTAGACCACCTCGGAATTATGGAATTTCTGTATCCATCCTTGATTTCCGTGTATGACCATTTTCTTCGACATTCCTATATCGATTTTGCCCTTGATCCAGATACCGAAAGTGAACACTATCACCATAACTATCTTCTTCAAAATTAGATGAGCTTCGATGTCGATTCTGAACATTGACTCTTCTATGACTATGCACATCCTCTCTACTTCCTCTTTCCTCTACTCGATATCTTTCATAATCACAATATGGCTCAAGCAAGTAACCACGATAAGCTCTTCTTTCTTCATGTCTATACTCATGATGGTCTCATATAATCAAAACTGATGATTCTCTTCGATTTCGGTAAGATTGCGGCGACACCTTCCTCGCTTCCGTAACCGATGGCGAAACTCGGTTTCCTCCATGGTTCGAGACTGGAGACCCTCTCTTTGGATCTTGATTCATATCCATCATCAATTTCTCTAACCTCCCAAAACATTTATCAAACCTCTCCTCGAAGTTTTCATTAAGTCGTTGCTCTATTGCCTTAGCATCTTCACTTCTATATACATCGACAACATTCTGATGACAATTAATTCTTCTCGAAGGCATTGTCGAATCAAACAACAAATCTTCAAAATAACTTTAACTTCAATCCAAAAATTCTCGAATCAAAACTCCCCAACTTGTTTGAAATTTCACGAACTCCAAAATGAACAAATAACTCAATTCGAACTCCAAAAACTTAAAATCTTAACATTTAAACACTTCAACTCGGCCTTGATGCTCGGCTTCAAACACTTCTTAACTCGGCTCAAACAGTTCAAGCACTTCAACTGGCTCGGCCTAAACTTAATTGGCTCGGCTTGAACTCTTCAATAAGAATTGGCTCGGTTGAAATTAAACAAACCCTTCTCCTTGGTCCAACAGCCTCGTCTTAGCTATGACTGGCTAAGTCTTGCTCTCATACCAAATGACGCAGGCGGAATTACGGATGACAACGAAATGTGGATTTCGTGTCAAACTAATCGATGAAATGATTAGATGAAGCAATATGAATCGATGAATTAAGGATAACAAAGGGGGCCCAAATCCGTTGATCATGAAGATACCGAATTTTAGCTATCTTTGACACGTTGATCGCGTACGATACCGTGAGAGAAGATGTACAATTCTTTGAGCGTTGATCAAGCGCACTTGATTCCGCGAATTGGCTTCAACAATTGTTTATTCGAGCACACTCGAATACCGAAGGTGGAGATAGGAGATTACACTCAACTACCGATTTTAATGGTGGCACGAAGAACAAACCAAACAAAGTTTTTATTCCCAATCAACTAACTTACAAATGACCCAACATGCCCTATTTATAGGGTACAACTCAACACAACATCACACTAGGTCGTTTATGACCTAGCAAACACGACTTACACATATACAACACAACTCAAAACAAACACGACTTAACATAGGTCATTCACGACCTAACAGATACAGACACAAACGACTCAACGACATGCAAATTACAACATACAATAACAAAGCGACCTACATTACAACACAGTTAACGACATACGACTCAATCATAGGTCGTCAGCGACTTATCATACAAGCACAACATATATACATTTGACTCAATATTACCACCCGAGTTACGACCTAGGCGATCCAACACATAAGCATCTTCACGCGACCTAACATAGAAGCTCGTGGAATGACTTCAGGGAAGCAGCGACTTAAGGATTTAGTTGATTGCGACCTTAGTTTGTTAGGTCGTTCAAGCGACCTAAAGTATCCCGGGTTGTTCTGCATGGGCCTTCACTATATCATGTCTCGCTAGCTCGTAAGCGACCTAAGCTTCACTTCATGCGACCTACCATTTGAGCGACTTAAGGCATTCCAACGACCCAAGGTTTCGCAACCCACTTCCGAGCGACCTAAAACCCCGCGACTTAAGGCTTCACAAGGTGTTATATTACTCTTCTCTCTAGCTCGTGGTTTGATAGGTCGTGACTTTGTTAGGTCGTAACTCGCTAGCGACCTAGGTCATAATTCACGTGCCGCCTCATGATTTACCACTGCACCATCGTTAGGTCGCAACTCCCTCCTTCGTGACTCGTTAGGTCGTGAGCGACCTATGGCTTCCTTCGAATAATCATAGCTCGCTAGTTCATCATCCTCTCTTGCATAATTCATTAGATCGCTTTCATAACTCGCTCGCGACCTAAGGTTGTTTAGCTTGATAACCTTTCTTTCTTGAACCATTAACTCATTACTCTTCACCCCATTAGGTCGCACGCGACCTTTTAGTTCGTTAGGTCGCTCACGACCTAAGTCTTCATCGAGCTGGGCTGCATCAACACATCTACAAAAATGTACCAAGGACCTCGTCGGCATCCCCTGCACTACAAGACAAGGCTACCCCTAACCTGGATAGTATCGAATGTGCTATCACCCAAGGTGTTATCACACTTTCTGAGTTCCTTCCATGCACCGCATTATTAATATCCGAGGGTATCTAGAGAGGTGATAAACATACCCTATTTGGTTATGACCCACTTAACCTTGCTGCATCTCCCCTGATTTTCAGTCTTTCTGGTTGATGAGGCTTGAGGCTACGATTATCTTTTTGAGGAATTTTTACTTAGAATGCTCATTGCCCTCCAATGACAATGTACTGATGGGATTCATCCATATGAGTCCATACTGGGTCTGAACGTAACCGAATGCACTATTCCTACTACATCCACTTTGGAATCATTCTTAGGATTAGTAGCGATTAGCCCTTGCACTTCAATGCTCCATCTTCGATTCCATACTCTTTTCCTTATTTCAAAAACGTATTTGTTGGATCGAAGTGGTGTTCGGATAAATTATTTGATCCCCTTCCTCTTCGAAACAACATTCGATATTTCCAGTATACTCAACCCCAGTTCTTTAGGAAATAAACATATGAAAATAAGATTAAAGATCAACCCTTAACCGTTAGTGGACAGATTTCCTTATAATCATCTTAGAAGAACGAAATGAGTTTATACGTAGAGTATAGCACCTTCGATGGCAACTGTACCATATAATTCCCGTGTTTCTCCTAGATATTTTCAAAGTTATGTTTTTAGGTTCAGATTTTGATAGTAGGTTATTTAACTATTAAACAAACAATCATTCAACCAAAAACTCGTTTCCCACTAATATCACTAAGCCTTATTTAATTTAAATTTCAATAATTTAAATCTCTTAATCAGAAAGTATATACTTTTCTCACAGGAATAAGTATATTCACCAACCATTTCCTTCAATAATATTTGAAAACCTTTCTAAATAAATGTGAAACGCACTTTGCGGTATCAACCATGGATTCATAGCTCAATGATTACGTCTCTATTCCAGAGAAATCCAAGCTTAACTGTAGGCAATCTCTGCGTCCATTTATGCCATGAAAGTATACCATTACATTCCGAAAAACATTATACTAATTATCTCAAAGTTATACTTATAAACTTTTAAATAAATTTTCTAAGTTTAATTTTGGAAAATACTCTTTTATAAAAGTTAACCATATAATATATTATTTTTAATACATTATTAAATTATAATAATATACTAATACTAATTAGTCCTTAAGTAATAATTAAGTTTTAAACAAATCGCTATAAAATAATTTTAATTAATAATTAAATATTCTTTAAACAATTTAAACAATTAAATGTTAGTCCTTGAGATGATGGTTTTGATGACAACAATCTTAGAATAGGATTATAAAATATAAATACTAACATTATAGTTAAGAAATATATGTATATGCAGGTTTAACCATGCACGTATCAAGAATAAAGACGGTACAGTATAGTGATTCAAGATATCAAGATTGAAGACCCATGAGTATCAAGAATATCAAGATTATCAAGAAGATTTCAAGAATAAGTAATTTAATTAGTAATTTTGTTAAAACTTCTAGAAAAGCATTGGGATCTTAAATTCCAATTTGTTCGTGGAATGGAATCCACTTCGAGTCTGTTAAAGGGATGGAACCCTAAGTAGGATAGAACCTACGAAAAATCTAGTGGAGCATTGTTTTGTATCCACTATCTTTTATTCAAAATGTTTTTACAAAATTATATCTTGTTTTCAAAATGATTTCAAAATCTTCCTTTTAAAAGAATCAAAAACATCTATCCTGGTTTTAAATATTTTTAGCCTCAAAATAATCTTTATCTTCAAATCAAATTATCCTTAGTTTTAAACTATCTTTTAGTAATAATATATTTAACTTTTAATATTTATACTTAGATTCAAATATAAAATTATAGTAAAATTTTGTATATACCAAAATATTATTCTATATATTTATTTATGTATTTTAACTATATTTAAGTAAATTTATAAAAGTTTAAAATAGTTGTAATATAAGATAAAAGTTATTTTCAAAGAAAAACAAACCACCAAACTTTCCTTTGGGTTGTCGACATACTCAAGATATCCATGTCCACATAGTGTCAGTTGATTTCAAAATTTTGAACTTTAGAAGAAGTGTCTATTCATCATATCTCTTCACGAATGGGCATGGCTATTATTCTTCTACAAATAAGGTCCGTTTTCAATAAATTTCTATTAATATTTTTCTGGTTTTCACTCCTCTTTTTCTTCCACATTTCTTTATACATATTCCTACCATTACTCTGTCAAAATCAACATTGAATCTAACTAGATCATTTCTGGTTTGATTCTCTATCACTATCTTAACAAGATCCTCAATGCTACTCAGAGTTATAGACTTCTTTGTAATCATTTCTGTAAGAAAAGGTGTGATTGTAGTCTTGGAAATCAATCAAGCGAGGAAAGGTGTGATTGTAGCCCTGGAAATTAATTGGGTGAAATTGTTGCCCATGAAATCAAGGATCTCTACCCAGAGGATTGTGAATCTGGAGGGTGTACCTCGTAGCCTTGAAATCGAGGGTATAATTGTAAAGATTGCTTTTGAAAGGAAATCTGTACTTGTGTGCGGAACTGGATGTAGGGTAACTCCGAACCAGTTTAAAATCCGGTGTGTTCTTTTCTTTACTTCTTTTACTTTATTTCTGCATCTGTGTTTGTTTCTATGATCATATCTGTGTCTGAATATTGCATATGTTTGTGTAAGAAGTCTCCCTAAAATGAATTTTAAAGTAGATAGTCTATGTGATGCATGTCAATTGGGAAATCTTAGAAAAAGTTCCTTTAAATTAAAAGATATGATTTCAACCTCAAAACCTCTTGAATTACTTCACCTTGATTTATTTGGTCCATCTCAAATTCTGTCAATAAATCATAGTAGATATGTTTTTGTAATTGTAGATGATTATTCTAGATTTACATAGACAATATTTTTGAAACATAAAAGAGATACTTTTGATTGTTTTAAGAACTTTACAAAAAGGATTCAAAATCAAATTTCTTCAAAAATTATATCCATCCGTAGTGATCGCGGTGGTGAATTTGAAAATGAAAAGTTTGAGAAATTCTGCAATAAAAAGGGAATAACTCACAATTTTTCATTTCCAAGAACTCCACAACAAAACGGAGTAGTAGAAAGAAATAATAGGACGATTCAAGAGTGTGCGAGAACTATGCTTTCAGATAGTAAATTACCAAAGTATTTTTGGGCAGAAGCACTTGCTACCACCTGTTATATTTTAAATAGAATTTTAATTAGACCTTTAATTGATAAGACATCTTATGAACTTCTTCACTCAAAGAAACCTAAGGTGTCTTATTTAGAATTTTTGGAAGTAAATGTTTTATTTTAAATACAAAAGATAACTTAGATAAATTTGATCCTAAATCCAACAAAGGTATCTTTATCGGATATTCTAATAGAAGTAAAGCATACATTGTGTTTAATTTAAAAACTAATACCATCGAATAAACAATGCATGTTTCATTCGATGAAAATCTCAAAAAATTTGAAGATTCAAATGATGAAGAGGATTTAATCACTCAAAATCAAGAGTGAACTGAAACTACTAATGAAATTAATCATCCTAATAAAAGGATTAAACTTTTAAAAGATCACCGTATTGAAAATATACGTGGAGATATGCAATCTGTTGTTAAAACTAGAAATCAACTAAGTCAAATGAGCAATGTAGCTTTTATATCAACTATTGAACCCAAAAATCCAAAAGAAGCATCAACAGATGATTCATGGATTTTGTCTATGCAAGAAGAATTAAACCAATTCATTAGAAATGATGTTTGGGAACTTGCTCCTAGACTTGAAAATAAAACTATAATTGGATCTAAATGGGTTTATAAATATAAAATGAATGAACAAGGAGAGGTTGTTAGAAATAAACCTCGGTTAGTCGCTCAAGGTTATTGTCAAGAAGCAGGAATAGATTTTGATGAAACCTTTGCTCCCATAGCAAGATTAGAAGCCATTAGGATTCTATTTGCTTTCGCAAATCATTATAATTTCAAATTATTTCAAATGGATGTTAAAAGTGCCTTTTTAAACGGATTTGTAAAAGAGGAAGTATATGTTGAACAACTACCACTTTTTGAAAATGAAAAATTACCAAATCATGTTTACAAACTTAAGAAAGCTCTATATGGTCTAAAACAAGCTCCTAGAGCCTGGTATGATAGACTAAGATCTTACTTATTACAATATAATTTTAAAATTGGTAAAGTAGATAATACTCTTTTTATTAAAAGAAATAAAAATGATATTCAACTAGTACAAGTTTACTTAGATGATATCATTTTTGGGTCAACTAATTTTGAAATGAATAAAGAATTTTCTGAAATAATGACAAAAGAGTTTGAGATGAGTCATATAGGTGAATTAAACTTCTTTTTAGAATTACAAATAAAACAATTAGATAATGGTATCTTTATTAGTTAAGAAAAATATGCTAAAGACCTAATTAGTAAATATTGTTTGACTACTGCAAGTGGAAAACCCACTCCCATGGCAACCAATGAGTACCTTAGTATAGAAGATCTCTAGAAAGATGTAGATCAAAAATTATATAGAGGAATGATTGGATCACTACTCTATATCACTGCTAGTAGACCTGGTACGATGCATAGTGTTTGTCTTTGTGCAATATATCAATCCCAACCTAAAGAGACCCACTTAAAAGCCGTAAAACGTATCATAAGATATGTTAAACGCACATCTGATTATGGCTTATTTTACCCTAAAAATGATTCTTTTGACTTAATATCTTACTGTGATGCTGATTACGCTGGTCGTAAATTAGACCGAAAAAGTACAAGTGGAACTGGTCATTTTTGGGGCATTCTATGATTTCATGGTTTAGTAAAAAGAAAAACACAGTTTTTTTTATCAACAACTGAAGTAGAATATATTTCTGCTACTTTGGCTTGTTCTCAAGTAATATATATGCAACAAACTTTAAAAGATTATGGTTTAAATATCTCAAAATCACCTGTCTATTGTGATAATACTAGTGCGATAAATTTATCCAAAAATACTACTCAACATGCTCGAACTAAACATATTGATATAAGACACCATTTTCTTAGAGATAATATAAATAAGGAAGTAATTACTTTAGATTATATTAATTCCGAGAATCAAATTGCTGATATTTTAACAAAACCTTTAAATGAACCTGTATTTACTAAATTAAGAAGAGAATTAGGAATTTGTTCTATAACTGAAATGTAAAAATATAAATAACAAAGTATAATTAAAAATTAAATCGAAATAAATCAAACAGTAAAAATTTCAAGGACCATGTCGACATACCCCCTCAACCCATGTCGACATACAACGATTTTTTATATTCGAAATTTTTCCCACCAAAATTCAAATAATTGGTAATATATTTTTCTTATTTTCGAAATTTTAATCATTCTATCTGTTCTCTTTATATTCTAACTTCGGAGATAAATTAAACCATGGCCTCCTCTTCCAAATCAAACAAAAATTCAACCTTTTCATTCCATTCTCCTACTTATGGACCATTTCAACGAACTATGCTCGCTCGAGTGACAAAAATGGAGGATTCTTTGAAGGATGCACTGCAATTATTGAATGAAATTCAAGTGGTACAACTTAGAATGGCCAAAGAACAAGAGAGGCATGGCGAAATCCTTAGGAATTTTCAAATATTTCTAATGGACAATTGTGCTAATCCAATTTTGATTGACGAAGATTCTTCAGGAGAACAAGTGCAAGAGGGCAGCGAGGAAGAAGAAGAAGAAGCCTTCATGGAAGAAGAGCATGTTGAAGAAGACGACAAAGTCGTTTGTGTTGGCGAAGTGTGCTTTGACAAAGATGGAAATCTTGTGGAACAGCGTGGAAATTTCTATTTCCACTATCCAAATTGTTCGATTCATAGATCTTCCATTTTCAAAGACATTCATTAGTTTCTATTCTCTTTTTCCTATTATTTTATGTTCTATCTTATATTCTCTATGAAAATGTAAATATAACTATATAATTAATAAATAGTTCGTGTTCTTATATATGTTCTATTAAAAGAATTATTATATGGACACTTAGTTAGGATAGTAAGTAGTTTAGGACTAGGTTTTAAGTTTTATAGTTAAGTGTTTATTATTTATGATAACACTATCATTATAATCACATGTCATAGAGTATTAGATGAAGGGGAAGTTATATAGTTTCGAGTTAGTTTTTGCTGATGACAATGGGGTAGAAGTATAAAATAGGATAGTTAGGCATGGATTAAGGAGGAGTTATTAGTTTTAGGGGGAGTTATTAGGATAGAAATAATATTTTATAAACAAAGGTTTCATCATCAAAAAGGGGGAGATTGTTAGTCCTTGAGATGAAGGTTTTGATGACAACAACCTTAGAATAGGATTGTAAAATATAAATACTAAAATTATAGTTTAGAAATATATGTATATGCAGGATTTAACCATGTAGGTACCAAGAATGAAGATTGTACAGTATAGAGATTCAAGATATCAAGATTGAAGACTCATGAGTATCAAGAATATCAAGATTATCAAGAGTTCAAGATTTCAAGAATAAGTAATTTAATTAGGAATTTTGTTAAAACTCCTAGAAAAGCACTGGCATCTTAAAATCCAATTTATTCGTTTAATGGAATCCACTTCGAGCCTGTTAAAGGGATGGAACCCTAAGTAGGATGGAACCTATGAAAAATCTAGTGGACATTGTTTTGTATCCACTAACTTTTATTCAAAATGTTTTTACAAAATTATATCTTGTTTTCAAAATGATTTCAAAACCTTTCTTTCAAAAGAATAGAAAAACATCTATCCTGGTTTTAAATATTTTTAGCCTCAAAATAATCTATATCTTCAAATCAAATTATCCTTAGTTTTAAACTATCTTTTAACAATAATATATTTCACTTTTAATTTTTATACTTGGATTTAAATATAAAATTATAGTAAAATTTTGTATATACCAAAACATTATTCTCTATATTTATTTATGTATTTTAACTATATTTAAGAATTTATAAAAGTTTAAAATAGTTTTAATATAAGATAAAAGTAAATTTCAAGGAAAAACAAACCACCAAAATTTCCTTGGGATGTCGACATACTCAAGATACCCATGTCGACATAGTGTCAGTTGATTTCAAAAATTTGAATTTCAAAAGAAGTTTCTATTCGTCATATCCCTTCACGAATGGACATGGTTGTTGTTCTTCTGTAAATAGGGGCTGTTTTCAACGAATTTCTATTAATATTTTTCTGGTTTTCACTCCTCTTCTTCTTCCATGTTTCTTTATACATAGTCTTACCATTACTCTACCGAAATCAACATTGAATCTAACTAGATCATTTCTGGTTTGATTCTGTATCACTATCTCAACAAGATCCGCAGTGCTATTCAGAGTTATAGACTTCTTTGTAATCATTTCTGTGAGAAAAGGTGTGATTGTAGCCCTGAAAATCAATCAAGTGAGAAAAGGTGTGATTGTAGTCCTGGAAATCAATTCGGTGAACTTGTTGCCCGTGAAATCAAGTATCACTACCCAGAGGATTGTGAATCTGGAGGGTGTACGTCGTAGCCTTGAAATGGAGGGTGTAATTGTAAAGATTGCTTTTGAAAGGAAATCCGTACTTATGTGCGGGACTGGATGTAGGGTAATTCTGAACCAGTATAAAATCCGACATGTTCTTTCCTTTGCTGCTTTTACTTTATTTCTGCATCTATGTTTGTTTTTGCGATCATGTCTATGTCTGAATATTGCATACATTTGTGTTCAAATTAGCATAAACTCAAAAAGATTTAGTAATTTCTTAAAACACTATTCACCCCCCTCTCTAGTGTTTATCCTAGCCTTAAGATCCGTAATCCGCATTTCTAACATTAAATAGCTTTGAAACATTTATTAAGTACTTTCTAAATAACTTTTAAGAACAATAAAATAATTAACTTTAAATCACTATCAAATAATTACTACTTTTCTTTAAATATCATTAATAAATAATAATCCTCCTTAAACAATTTTGGTTCAAAAGCCAACCTCTAAATTGGAAAAGACTTATTAATTTCAATGGTACTCAATCAAATTACCATTCGTTCCAAAATAGTCCAGAATAACAGATACCGATATTCACATCAATCTATTTTTAACAATCAATTCAACATCATATTGCCCATTATAACTATCAGGATAATAAATAGATGTCTGTACAAACATAATAGTAGAACAAGGTTTTATTTCTACTAATAAATGTCCGAAAACATATATATTCAGTAATAATGGCAGAACGAAGATTTATTCTACCAACAGGGCTCCATTTAAATTAAATTAGCGGAACGGTGCTTAATTCCGCTAAACAAATGTCAAAAATATTGTTATTAACTTACATTAACTCATCCTATTTCTATCTAGACAAATAACTTCAACAGACAGGTCATATAAATTTAACAACGATATTTGTTTTAAATCGGGTAACTATATTTCTATCCGTTTAAATATACCATAATTTTTCACTTATTCAAACTTGACAATAATTCATACAATGATGTAGCGTTCATTGATACGAACCCATTGCAATGAATTTTGCTTTAATCGAAATTTCTATGCATTAGTTATGATGTTTTAAAAGTTACAAAATATATTTATAATTTAACATTTTATATTTAAAAGTTGGCCGTTTTAAAATATCATAAATTATTGCTTAGTCAAAGCTAACAACAAACTTTATAGCTTTTATGTACTCGATGATATGGGCCCATCGCGAAAAGAATCAGGTTGTTTGGTTTTATAACAACGAGTTATGACCATCTAAAGTTTCAAACTATATGTGTGTGTGTGTGTGTATTTATATAAATAAAAACAACTAAATTTTCTTTCTTTTTTTGTTGGGCCGAAGTTGTAATGACCCGATATTTTCAACCATTCGTATCCATTATAAGTGTATAGGTAGACACTCATGCCGGAATTGAATTGCTCAAAATACCACGTTGTAAATAAAATTTGGCAAATCTTAGAATATACAGTAAATACATAATCACAGATCACAGACACAGAGTATTTAATAATGCAGCGGAATTTAAAAGAAATAGTAGTTCATGACGCTACTATATAAAAAATTAGATACATCAAAGTTAAACAAGATACAACAAAAAAGTAACAAGATACATCAGGTACAAATCAGAATACATCACTGAAATCACTGGATACAGAAAGCAAAATAGATGGCTGGATCTTCAAGGAAAGCTCCAACTCTGAAGGTGAATCTTGAATGCAAACTCACTCAATCTGACTCGAGCGTAAAGCAAAATACAAAACACTCGAGTCAGAACATAAATACTTATGAACTGTTAATAAACTCAAGTGAACAGTAACAAAAATGCATCAGTAACTTAAAGGATGCTTGGGATCGCCCATCCTTTAAGGATCCGTTAAACTATTTACTACGTAGTAATATTGCGCTATTATAATAATGTCTAACAGTAAAATAAACATACTTTTAAATAGCGTTAAGGCTTTACATTTTCCACCTTAACACAAATAATGCCAATAGTCTATACAGTACCTGCATATCTCCTGATCGGGAGACTATGAGAAGATACTGCATAGGTACGACACAAATAGAAACTCGCAGTAAAGGCTCGGTATGGTAGGTGACACGACACACAAGGCAATGCCATGGTAGATATACCAATTACGCACACGGGATGGTGGTAACGCAGCAGCGACATACACCCACCTCGGAACACACTCCCAATCAAAATCGGAGGATGGCCATCTAATCAATCACCAGTAAGAGTATAGTATCGAAGGAATGTGTCCGACCAGAGGTGCTACCTCCTTTGGTCCGAGATCGCTCCTGTTTTAATCCCCTTATGCCAACTCACGGGAGTTGGGTCCACGTAATATACCTCAAGAACATCACCAAACCATCCTACTTCATTCTGGAATCTCCACCGCGTACACAGTTGTTAATGTGGTTTTCGGAGTTGGCAGAGAGTATGACAACTTCCGATCCCGGTCTCTTTAACAACCAAACGTTATTATAACGCCGTGGTCATTTCAAAATAGTTTATATTTCAAAAGGATCAAATCATTTCATTTCAAAACTATATTCCTTTCAAAATAGTTTACGCCTCAAAACCAAAACCATTTTTATTTCAAAACTATATTGAATCAAAATAGTTTATCATTTTCATTTCAAACATATATTCACCTTTCAAAAATCATAATACTTTCAAAGTTATAACTCTTTCGAAACCAAAATACTTGAAATCATTACACTTTAAAAATCATAACATTCTGAAATCATGAAACATTCATTTAATTCTTTACATTTTACAAATTTATTTCCAATTTAATTCAAAATTTCAAATTTCCAATTTAATTCAAATCAAACCATATGTTTCAATTCAATTCAGTTTTCTAACAAAACATTTCAAATCTTATAAATTTCAAATATGGATTTGATCTACAAAATAAACTATCCAATTTTAATATGTTTCCAAACTTTAATATCCCACATTTCAAAACTAAACTTTATAATTCCATATATTCATATCTCAAATCTAATTTCATTATTATGTAGTTTTGAAATATTCATTTCATAAATCCAATATTATTTAAATAAAATTAAATTATTATTAAACCAAATATCTTTTCATACAAATATAAACTTCAAATATTCCTTTATCAAATAAATCAAAATAAAATATCATTCCACATTAACATTCTTTATCAAAATAAAGATCAATTATTTCCAAACCATTTCAAAATCATTAAAATATTACATCCTTTCAAAACTTCATAATCAAATCATTATTTGAATTCAAATCCAAATATTCAAATTTAAATATCATTTAAAATCAAATATGTCATTCATTTATTATTTCAAACATCAATACAAAAATACATTTCAAAATTCCATTCAAAAATTCATTTATTACATTACATTTCATTCCATTTAACACATAACCAAGCATACCTTATTTAAATTCAAATTCAATTTAAATTTCTCAAAATTCAAATTTAAATATTAAAAATATATTCAAAATTCCTTATATTCACAAATAATCAATTTCCAAAAGTTAAATCATTTAACACATTAAAATATAACACAAACAGTGTTAAAATCTATAACATTCAAACATTTTCAAATTTATAGCTGCGACAGCATTTATAAGGCGTTTTCGTAGCTTATGATTTCCAAAAATTTTTAGTTCAAGAATAAAGGCATTTATAAAATTCCATAACATATATTTAGTTATTTCAGTCATAGTTAAATTCAAAAACAATAGCATTTAAAAATGCTGTTAAAAGACTATAGCATTTTGAAGATGCTGTAAAATTCAGAATTTCATTTTAGCTTTTTAGAAATAATAATAAAACTACAAATTATTATTATTATAACTTGAAAATCATATTTCTAGACTTCAAAATTTCACATTTAAAATCATTTTAACATATGATTTAACACAATAAAATTTTAAGATCAAATATTCAATTTAAAAACTCCATTCATTTATTAAGTCAAAATTCACTATTTATTAACTTATAAATTTAATAAAACTTAACATTTTACTTCAAATGTCATTTCGAAACTTTAAATTTAATTTCGATTATTTATTTACATTTTAAAATAAAATTTAAAGTCAAAAATCACAATTACTTCAAATTTACGTACTTAAATTCACAATTTCAAGACTTAATATTTAATTTTCTTAAAACGATAAAATATATATTTTTAAACCCAAAATTTCATACTTTTAAAAACACATATTTTAATAAAAATCATTTAAAAATATACCACGGGGTCTGTATATAATTTTCTAACCTAGGTTAAGTGATACAGATATATATCATTTCAATCTGCAATTTACAAAGAAAACCCGAGTTCTATCATTTCAAACCCGCAATCCCAAGTAAATAAAAATAAATAAAAATCGCTCTGGCCTATCATTTCAGCCCATAACGATTTTTCCCTATTCTAATGTCCGTTCGGGTATGTATCATTTCAATCCATAGTGATTCTATTCTAACAGGGAACTTGCAGTGTGAACATATGCATAAACAATATAAACAATGTCAATATCACAATATAATGTCATATATCAGATGTCAGGTGATAATTAATAGTTTTAACATGGTAATAACATGGCATAGCATATCATATGATCAACATCAACTTGCATAAACATTTTATATTACTAAACACTTGTCATCAATTCACTATTTCATAAGTATAAATGTCAGAGTGAGAAAGACTCACCTTTATTAAAGCTAGAGACAAACAACACACACAAGAGAGATTCCAAAGGCACGACACGCACGATTTGAATTGAATGAATGGAGATCCTTGATAATGATCTTGTATACAACAAATAAACAAGACCATATAAACATATGCATACAATACAAATATGAATATTCAACACAAAATTATATAGAAACAAATTGAAATACGAAGCAACAATGAACAAGATGATTTTACCATGCCTTAGTCACTTAAATGTTTGGCCTAAGGGACGCTTTAGCTTGGCCATAATGATGCTTTGGCTCAGGTATGGCATCGTATAGGTCAGGTTTGGACTCGAAAAGGCATGGCTACAATGGAAATGAGAAGGGGTATGGTAAGTTATAAGGCAAAGAATGCTAAAGGTCAAGGCAAAGTGGTTTTGTACAACATAGGCTCGACCTATGGTCATGTTTGGGTTCGGCCCTCAATGCTACAGGTCTGGTCATGTCAGGTACAGGTCTGGAACTGATGTCAAAGGTGATGTGATGGCTGGAGGTGGTGGCTATGGGGTGGCCAAGGCAAGGTATGGAAGGGTAGTGATGAAACATGAGTTCGACTAGCATGTTTGTGGAGTTTTTGTGCAAAGTTTGTGGTGATGCTTCATCCAATGGTCATGGCTTGGATTTTGTTGTCAGAGGAGGCGCTAATGGCTGCTGTAGATGGAGGAGGTGATGGTGGAGCTAATGGTGGAGGTGATAGGCCGAGAATCATATGTGAAGTCAAGGCAAATTTAAGCACAAAACAAGGCAAATTCAAGGAAGAAAGGTAGAAAAGAATAGAGAGAAGCCATTAACTTGGAAATTTTTTTCTCAAATGAGAAATAGCCGTGAGTTAAATAGGATGAGAAGTATTTTCACGTGAAAGGCAATGGGAAATGTACGGCTATCAAGGAGAAAATGAAAAGCCAAGGAAATGAAGAGACTAGCTATTGAAAAGTCACAAGAAATGAAGAGCCTTGTCTCTTTGAATTTCTAATTTCTTTTAAAATTTTAAATACATGTAAAATATGTATAAATACAGATAAAACACGAAAATATAGTAAATAAACAAAAATAAATAAATAAATATTATTAAATATAATTAAATTAAGAAAATAGCAAAGAAAATGTAAACTAGGCTTGAAAATTTGAAAATAAATGAAATGAACTTTGGAAAAATTGTATGTACATGAAAAATATTTATAAATAAAGATAAAAACATAAAAATAAAATTCATACATAAAAATGAATAAATAAATTTTAATTAAATATAATTTAAACAAAGAAAATAACAGAAAAATGGAAACTAGGCTTTAAAAATAGAAAATAAATTCAATAAGCTTTGGAAAAATTCAAACATCACTTTAAAAAAATTAAAAAGGTAAAAATATATGTAACATAACATATAATACAAATTAGAATAAGATATGGCAATTAAAAAGATTATTTATATAATTTAAAATAAACAATATTGTTAAATAAAACAATTTACACCCAAATTTATAAAAGGCATAACTTTCGCAATATTATTCGGATTTCAACGAAACAAAAAGCAGTGTTCTTGAAATTTTATTTATTTTCATAATAAAAGATAAAATTCAAATTTTATAATATTTAAAATTTAAATTTAAAAGTCAAAGTTTGACCAGATTGACCAAAATTCACATTTTCTGGAAATATTCTATTTATGCATGTTTGAAATTCTAATCCACATCAAAATCAACATTTATATTAAAATAACAAAATATATTCATTTTAATAAATAAAATAAAGTTTATCCAATTTAAATAAATAATTAAAGTTTTTTTATATCAGGAATTTCAGTTTAAAATAATTAAAATATACAATTAAATAAATCACAAATTACAGGGTTGTTACAGAAGTCCACACCAACAGGACCAAAGAAACCCATTACCCTTCTCTTTTCCTCCCCTTTTCCCTTTACTTCCATCTTCCAATAACTAAGAATACAAAACAAACCCAATATCATGGATCAGCCATGCTTCACCCATATACCATCCACTCTCATACGACTCGAGACCATTCCTAGATAACCGCGTCCATCATCCAAGCCTCGGTCATCTTCCACCCATATGTAACTATCCTAGTGCATGCATCAACGTGTGCACGCGCACATGCTTATACCTTCGTCGTTCAACGATCCAAGGCCGCATGCAAGACCAAAAATTCGAGTTCAATTTGATGGCACCACCATCATCTCCTCTGACCCCTTGCCTATAGTTCCACCTTTGAACCAACCTCGGCTACCAGTGAGGAAAATATGAGGTAAACAGAAATGCTTCAAATGATCACTTCGCACCATCAGAGCATGTGCCGCCAACACCATCGTGACCCCCATCTTCGGCGAAACCTCTGGGTCAAGCGTGACCAAGTCTGGTTGCTTCATCATTCGCCTGCACTTCATTTTTGCCTGCCTCAAGAGATAAGTTCCTTAAACCCTAAAATCACCTTGCCCACTCAAATTAAAGTCAATTTCAAAAATCACCCAGGTGAACCCCTTGGCCTCACCACCATACCACTCCTGAACTAAACAGCATCACCTCTCGTCGACCACGTCGACGAAAAATAATTTTTAAGTGTTTTTTAGTCATCCTATGATTTCATAAAACCAAGACTATTAAAAATTATGATTCCTTTGCTAAAATTCCTAATTTCGTATGACGAACATGATCATCATCTTGATTCACAATTTTCAACATGTTGATTTCGTCAAAAATTGGTTAGTTTTACTATATTCTTTCCATTTCATGCAATATACAAAATAAGCACGTTTCAAACTATTTTTAATGAAAGCTACACTCAAAAACAAACTGTTTACTAGTTTACACCATTCAAAATTCAAACTGGAACGGAAGATATTGATTTTTAAAAGCTAAGCATATAAAGGTTTACTCTGTTTATACATGACAGGGAGATGATTTAAAACATTCCTAGGCTTTTCAAATTTTAAATCCTCACCTTGTACATGTTGAAATCTTTGAAAAATTTCCAATGGATCTTTAGTTTATGATTTGAAAACTTGGTAATGTTGCCTTGCTTTGGATTTGAATTTGAAATAGGATGCTTCTTCCTTTTATTTTTACTTTATTTTTTGTTTGTTTATAAAGTATTCATATGTTACAGGTTTTCTAAGAACTAGGGCATACATTCTAAACTCATACATATATATATTCATGTTTATACAGGAATGAGCTGTTGTATGCGTATAAATTTTTGGCCTAAGAGAGATTTGATATGCTGTAAAATGTTTGTGATGGTTTGATGGATTGAAATGAAGTGGAGATAAGTGTTTTGGTCTTTGCTATATTTGACCAAGCAATTTCATATGTATATATTTCCTTTTTCCTTCATTTGACTTGTAAGTTTATTTACTTTTCCCATTTCATTTTTACTAGTTCGTTTTTTTGCAGGCTTTGTTTTACTTTTTATTTGATTTACTTTGGTCATTTTTTTTCCTCTTTTATTTACTTTTCTATTTACTTTATTTGATTTTAAACATGCTTTTTCTTATATTTTTAAACAACATGAAAAATGGTTTTAAGTAAGCCATTTAAGTCTTCATATATATATATATATATATATATATATATATATTAAATTATATAACTCAAGGCATTACAAGTCCATTTCATTTTTAATAAAATAACATTTTTGTTTTTACATTCCTTTGATGTTAAATATAATGTATATTTTAGAGCAAATGAAATTTTTTCTATACTATTTCTATAAAATTAACATTTTTTTCAAACACCATTTGTAAAGGGTTTCCTTTTTAAAATGATTTTATAACTTTTCTCATTTTTATCATATATATTTTCATATATAATTTTTTATTTTTTATTTTCAATATATATGCATTATTTTTAATAACTATATTTATTTAGTTCATATATATTTTACATTCTTCTTAACTAATGTGTGTGTGTACATAAGAAAAATCCAACTTTTAAACTCTTCCATTTACAATATTATATTTCATAAGCCTTTTCCATTTCTATTAAAAATATATTCTTCTTATTCATTTTTATTTGCTATGGATTTGTTTTTAATTTACATTTAAATTCTGCTGTTATATATACATATATAAGAAATTCAAATCAAATCAATTTTCCATTTTATAGATAAAATCTGGAAATTCAAAATATTATCTTGTTTTAAAAACTATTTAATATTACCAATTATCATTTAACGAGAATTAATTTTGATTAAAAGACCATATTATTGAATATTAAAAATTAATATTCAGAACTCAAGACAACAAAAATTCTGGGGCGTTACAACACTCAATATGGTCCTTTGCTCTATTCCTTGGCCTTCTCGGATCCACTTCTTGGATGTACAATATTTTTTTTAAAATGATCTCCTCCTAAGAAAAGTTTTCTTTTCAGGGTCCAGTCTCAGGCAATGAACCCAATTGGGAAAAAATTTGAATAAGAAAAATAGCTAGGTCTAGGGCCTTATTCATACTGTAGCTTAGGGATCTCAGGCCGTTGGATTTGAGGACAAAATCTGGTGCAACCACATTATATGCTCGCTAGGAACAGTCGGATGGAAGCATGAACACACATGATTTGAAGAAAATTGCAAAATACATTTATCGGTATGCACGTGGATGATTCTATGTCCAAAACCAAAGTCGAGTCGACTTACATATAATGGGGGTCGACCCTAAGGTCGACCTGGCCCATGTATTGGTCGACCTATAGGTCGACCTGGCCTATACATGGGTCGATCTAGGCCTTGTCATATACTTTTTTTCGTTTTAATTTTGAATTCTTATTTCTTGCGCATCTTCTTCGTACTGACTCAGATTTTAACAAATTATATTTGGAAATTGGCCAAAAAAATACCATGGACATAATGGTGCAACTCCCGTGGCTCAATTATAACAATTTCACAAATTTTTTTGTCAGCAAAGCCAACGGGGATCAATAACCCCTACCATATATTAAAAGAAATATTATAAACAAGGATGGCCAACCATCCTAATACATAAGCACCTCTTCTTACAAACAAAATGCCAGAAGGTGGTTACCTAAAATGTTTAGCAATAGAGAGGACCGTTGTGAGTTTAGTGGTAGAAGTACCAAATAACACCCTATTGTTTCTTTCCATACAAACTAAATACAAAAACTTCTTTAGGTCCCTTAATAATAAATCACATTTATGTGTCTTCCACCTTGTAGTTTCAAAAATATTAAACCATTCAATTGCAGAGATCCTATTAGGAGTGTGCAAATTTAAAATCCTCAAAGCCCTTTTCCAAATGAAGAAGGTATAATGACATATAAAAAAAGTGACAGATACTCTCATCTTCATTGCCACACAACAGACAAATAGAAGACCGAATCAGATTTCTTGCTTTAAGATTATCAAGAGTATGAATACCATTCCTTATCACTTTCTGCAGCATGATTTTTTCTTTCATGATTGAGCAAGAATTCTAAATTCTAGAGTGCCAAGGGAAGCTGATCAGAGGAGTTGCTTTTATAATGTGCATGTATACAGTAGCAATTGAACGTTTCTTCCCAACCCGTAAATATAATGCACATTATCCTTTTCATTAACACTATTTTAAATATTATCCCAAACCTGCCTGATAGTATATGAACTAGAATAGGGTAGATTAATGTTACCATCAGTCCTATATGAGTTTATCACTGCATTTTCATGGATCCCTGACTAAACTCTCAAGTTATAATTGGTAACATTAGCCTGAATACGGCCTTCAGTATACCGTGGATCAAACCAGAAGAAAGTATTATGACATTCCTTAATGCTTTTCTGAAACATGGGGAGAAATTTAAATCGGCATCTTAAAATATTTTTCCACACCCAGCTACAGTCTAAAGGGGAATCCATTGTCCAGAAATGCATATTCCTGTTTAAATATTTCCATGTCCATGAAGCCCAGAGATTATCATCATTATTCATCAATTGATCAAGTCTGGTAGAAAGAGCGGCCCTATTCCAATTCTTGATGTCCATAATGCCCAAACCACCATTAATATAAGGGCAACATACTGTTTTGAAGGCATTAGGGATCGATTGTTTGAAAAAGGATTTCCATGCCAAAGATAATGATTTAATGCATAATTTATCATGGATATGAGCCTGGTAGAAAAAAATACATATTCATTCATAGTATAAGCACATGGATGAAGCAATGGATTTTATAACTACCAGCCTACCTGCCATAGATAGGGATGAGCCAGGCAAGGGGGAGAATTTGCCAGTGATTCTTTTAGACAGCTGTAGACACTGATGAGTCTTGATTTTTGAAGAGCAAACAGGCATACCAAGATATTTTTCATTATTATCAAATGATGATAATCCAGATAATGAAAAAATAATATTCTTCTCATTATCCAGGTTAGCAATTTTGATCTTAGACTTGCTTCTATTAATATTCAATCAAGTAAGCAACTTAAAACTACACAGAACAGTCAAAACCCCATTTATTGACCTACCATTAGGTTTAGTGAACAACATCAAATCATTAGCGAAGAGAGGAGAAGAGATTTCCAGGCTCTTACATAGTGGATGACAGTCAATAAGCTTAAGAAGCATATAGCAGTGTTAATGAGGAATGTGAACAATTCAGTGACACACACAAAAGGCAAGGGGAAATAGTGTCCCCTTGCCTTATACCTTATGTAGCACTAAAATAACCAAAGGAACTAAAATTTTGACTTGTAGAAAATTTAACAGTGGATATACGTGTGAACATCCAAGCAAAAAGGGGTAGGAAAGTTCATTCTATGCAGTATATGTAAGATAGATTTTCACTGAACAGTATCATTAGCCTTTTGTATGTCTAATTTCGTCACATACCTAGGAGATATGTTAATCCTGTTATAGCCTCTCAAGAGTTCATTGGATAAAATAATATTATTAGTAATGTCTCTGTCAGGAAGGAAAGCGCTCTGGTTATGAGAGATGGTGGTAGCTAGCACTTGCTTCATCCTTGCTGCCATAATTTTGGAGATAATTTTGTATATAACTTTGCAACAGGCAATGGGTCTAAATTGGGAAACAGAAGAAGGTTGCTGAATTTTTGGAATCAGAGCTAGCGTGGTGGCATTAATACCATATAATAATTTGTTGTGTTTAAAGAAATTAAGGATGGCCTTAATCACATCATGCCCCATAATGTCCTAAGAGGCTTTGAAGAAGTATGCATTATATCCATCAGGCCTAGGGCTGCTTGAAGAATTCATGCTGAAAAAGGTAGCTTTAATTTCCTCAGTAAAAATTTCCTTAATCAGTACTTCCTTGTTGTTGTTTGAGATGACAGAAAAAGAAACATGAGCAATAACTTTATGGATATATCATGAATGACTTGGTTGACAAGAAAAGCCTTATACTAAACAAGAAAAGCATTCTGAGTGGATTAATGAGTATTACATGGAATACCATCCTTATCATTAATATTACTGACTGTAGATAAAGCTTTTTTTATTCAGAGAATTATGAAAAGTAGCAGAATTCTTGTCCCCGTGAATTTGCCATTTAATTTTAGCCTTCTGTTTTGCCATTTTGATCTCCTTCCCAAGAGCTTTAGTTAAGTTGTGTTTAAGAGTAATTTCCTCTTCACCAAGCAATGCATTATTTGGGTTAGAAAGAATATCTCTTCAAACCTAGAAGTGAATTTCACTAATTGAAGTAGAGATAGTACTTCCATTCCCATATTTAGCTTTAGCCTAATTCCTCAAAAATGTTCTTCAGATGCCTATGCTTAGTCTACAAAATAAACATAGGATTACCATATACATGTATATTCCAGCAATTCGCAATAATTAAATCTTCAGGATTATCGGTCCAATTATTAAAAAATGAAAAAAAGAGGGATGTCTTCTCTCGGTGGCCCTGCCCTTGTCTAGAATCAAAGGAGAGTGATTAGATAAAGAAGGAGGGGGGAATAATGGTATTAAGATTAGGCCATTTCAAAAATGAGGCAAAATTTTGATAAGATCTATCCAGTTTGCAAAGAGTTTTGTTTCCATATCTGCTAGAGTTATTCCATGTATAAAAAACATCCAGTTGACCTAATACGGAGAAGATAGGCATCATAAATAGAATTATTGAGGGGCCTAGTTTGTTGGTAGGTTAGTGTAGAGCCGCCACTTTTATAAGATGACGGTTAAATGCAATTCCAGTCACCAAAGCAAAGCCAAGGGGAGTTACATGGGTGTATAGAAGGGAGTTTATCAAGAAACAATTGTCTATGAGGGAAACTATTTTTAGCATGGACCACTATTAAGAAAAATTCAGTAGAAGTTGAGGTATGAATGATTTGACAGTGGATGTAATGCCTATGGACACATATAGGGTTAATGGTAAATACGGAAGGATTTGTGATGTCCCGGAATTTTGGGCAATACTTATTTAATAATTTCCATTTATAATTTATTTTGAAAAATGTAATATTGATTTAATAATCTAGTTTAACAAATGTTATCTTTTCAAAACTTAATAATAATTTAATTTGGAATGTTTATTCTTTTCAAAAGATAATAATTTATATATATAATTAATAATAATTAATTTTTCTAAGTTAATAAAAATATTCTATTTGTAGTGTATATATGTATACATTGTAAAAAGAAAACTGGTTTCAATTTAAATTTAATAAAAATATTTTCAAATTATAATATTTATATATTGTGATTTGAAGTTTTGTTTTAAGATTCAAATAATTTCTGAAGTTAATATTTAAAATGTTCTATTTATAATGTACATACATATATATATATATATATATATATATATATATATATATATATATATATATATATATATATATATATATATATATATATTTGTATATATTGTAAATAGGAAAAATATTGGATTAAACTTAAGCAGGAAATGTGTTTTCAAATTTATAATATACATATGTATATATGGTGATTTGGAAGATTTTTGATTCGATTTAATAAAATGCTTTTCAAAAGCTAGTTAAAAATTAATCTTTTATTTCCAAAACACTTAAAGAAAAGTTTATTTTATTAAAAGTATAATAACTTAAAAATGGTATATTATTATAAAGATTTAATTTGTTTTTCATTTAAATTGGTTTTTGAAAATAAATTTAGTTTTTTATATATAATATCAATGTTAGATATAATAACTTAAAGTTTAAACATTTAAAATAAAATTTAAATAAATGTTATTTTCTTTCTTTTAAACTTATCCTTAGAAAATTTATTTGTAAATATAAATAAATAAAACATCAGAGATAAATATATTTCATAGTTTATATTAGACATAAGTATTTAGATTTTAATAATTCTGAAAGTATTGTTTAAAAATGCTTTTGAAATCTAGGGTTTTCTTCTGCCTTGGGAGAAAACAATCTCTCTCTCAAATCTAAATCCAATCCTCCTCTTTCTCGCCCTTCTCCTCAAGATAGGCCACCTGAATCTCATTTCAGAAAGCCAAATAAAATCATCATAAATAATGAGGGCTTCCAATTGGTTCAGCCAAGATCGCAGAGAAGATATCAGCCAAGAGATTATCAGATTTAGTCTCAGTCTAATAATGTACAGAGCAAGAAAGATGATCCAAAGACCAACTCCTTCCAAGACAGGACCAAACTGATACAAATCAGTAAACCACCAACAAAGTTCTCTTTGAATAAAGAACTAAGGCAGAAAACTTGGGCTGATATTGTCTTTGAGCAATCAAAGGAAACAAGGGATGAAGAATGCAGTCTTGAAACCATTGCTCCCATTCGAATCATTAACAAGAAATATGGTGTTGTTAAGGAGGCTGTATGTAAAAGAGCCTCAGAGTGCTGGAATAACTCCATTTTGGTTTATGTGGTTAGCAGTAAACCTTATTTTTTGTTTTTTAAAGAATATATTAAAAGAGTTTGGAAACCAAATGGAGTTTTTGAAATCTTTTCGAGAGAGAATGGGTTCTTTCTACTCAAGTTTAATGATTCACAAGACTGCAATTCTATCATTCAGAATGGTCCTTACTTCTACAACAGCAAACTCATCATCATGAGAGGGTGGACTGAGTCTTTGAAGTTGGACAGAGATCGTCTGTCTACTATGCCGATATGGGTTCGGTTATCCAGTGTAAACCTCAAATTATGGGACAAAGAGGCATTTAGCATCATGGCGAGTATAATCGGAAAACCCATAAAGATGGATGCAGCAACTACCATGAAGTCGAGATTGAATTATGCTCGACTTCTTGTAGATGTTTCTGCAACTGATGAACTCCCAAATGAAATTAGTCTAAATCTTTATAATGGTGAAATCATTACACAAAAAGTTAAATACAAATGGGTTCCACCAAAGTGTAGCATCTCTAAATGTTTTGGTCACAATAAAGATCAGTGCAACCCGAAACAGATGTGAATCCCCAAAAAGAATGATAAAGATACAACAGTGATTCGAGAAAATATTTCTGAAATTGTTCAAGAAACAAGAAACAGTGAAGGCATAAAAATCCAATCAAGATCCCAGGAGGGCAAAGATCGAATCTATCAAGAAGATATCATTTTCGATCAAGAAAACAATAATAGAGAGCTCACTGACCAAAATGATCAGATCATGGCAATTGAAGTTCATCAGTTAGAAGAAAGTGTAGAAATCTCAAATGTTCTGACTTCGCCAAGTATAGAAGAGGGTAAAAAAATATAGTTCTTTAACCCTGAAACCACCAATATTTTAGAGCTGTAACAGCCCACATATACCCCTAGAATTGACTATATTCACCAACAATCAACTCAAGATGTACGGAAATACGAACCATCAGGGTTAAAGAAGAAGAAGAGGTAGAAGAAGAAAATAGAAAACAACACAGAATCTAACCATCGCAGCGGAATAAATTATAATATATAAATACAGATCTTTACTCATCAAAAAAAAATATCTGTTTTACATTACATTCATCAATAGTATATATCATCATCAGAGTTCAACAACATCAATAACATGCATTGTACAGTCATATACACTTGACCTCAAAACTGATTACACAGCGGAATAATAATATTAATAAAGTACGGAAGTACATATCGCCATCCAGCTCCACAGCATCATTTCCTGTAATCTATAATACTCGGTCTGACCCGAGCATTATAGTTAAATAACACCCGAGTCAGTCTGGAATACCAGCGTGAGAAAACCATACTCAGTTGATTATTAAAGTTTCAAAATCCTTTGAAAACAAAAGCATCTCGTAAGACCACGCCACAAATAAACATGTCGGGTTTTTACCTTACGATAGCTAAAAAACTTTTTATTAAAGTTCTATGATATTATAATAGTGTCTATAACAAGTAAAATAGAATTTAGCTGAAATGCTTGCATCTACGTTTCAGCAATAGTTGGGCCCAATTAAAACCGTACAGGCACATATTGAGAATGGATTTCCAATAATGACTAGGCACTGGGGTGCCACCTGACACAGTACGGGGCCTAGATCACCGCACGAGGACCACTCCCGATCCCCTGCAACACAAGGCCGGACCCATCCCTTACTGGACAGTTTTGAATAAGATCACCCCACGGTTGGGATCAGCAACCGCACCACTAAGCCGAATAAAAAGGGACATCTAGACAGGGATGACCTTACTTTCCAGTGGGGGCTACCCACGAAGCCTTGCTGCATATCCCCTGATTTTCAGTCATTCCCGGTTGATGAGGCTTGAGGCTAAGCGTTACCTTTAGAACGATATCCCTTAGAATGCCCATCGTCCACCTGACGATGTTCCGAAAGCATTCATCCATACAAGTCCGTCCCGGGTTCGAACGGAACCAAAGGCACTACTCCTACTACATCCATTTTGGAAATATCCTCAGAATTAGTAGCGACCAGCCCTTGCACTTCACTGCTCCATCTTCGACTCCGAACACGTTTCACGAAACGTACAAACCGGATCGAAGTGGTTTTTGAGAAATAAATCTCTATCTCGGTCTCTTCGAAACGATCAGCGCATTTGGCCAATATTGATAGTCGGTTATTTAACTATCGATTTATATTCACAAACATCCATCACACAATAAATAATTTTCCAAATTATTTATTATTCCCAAAAATATCTTCACAAGATATATTTTTACTTTCAAACCCCTTTGAAAACAGTTTCCAACTATCTTCCTTTTTCAGAATAAACTTTCCCTAAATATTGTCTATCTCCACTGAAATCACCAAGTACAAAACTAGATTTTAAAAATATTTTAAAACATTTTTACCTTGAAATATACTTTAGAACATTTAAGTTAAGACTATTACAAGAGTTTTGTTAAAAATATGTACTATATGAATATTTTAAAATAAGGTTACTTAATAAAATATAAAACTAGATTTTCACATTTAAAACAGAATACTAAGTCACTCTTTAAATAATTACTGCTATAATAGATTAAAGAAATTACTTACTTTAGAATTTAAATTTTAGAAATATTATATTTTACAAAACTTGCCTTTTAAAACAACTTTAAATCTATTGACTTTTGTTTTAAAAATTTACTTTGAAACGTACTTGATTATCCAGGGAGAATTTCAAATCTCAATCACTTAAATCAATTTTCCAAATTGATTCTCAATTTATTCCATTTGAAATAAATTCCTTTACTTACTCAGTTCATTTCAAAATTCATTAATTTTGGACTTTATTATTATTATTATTATTATTATTATTATTATTATTATTATTATTATTTTCTGTTTGATTTTAAATCTTCTAACTGAAATATACAAATTTCAGATTCTTCCAATTTCTTCTTAATCTTTCTTAAATAATTTAAATCCTAAATTTAAAATAAATGTTTGTTCTTTCAAACAGTAACTTTGAAGCTTAAGTTTACTTAACTTTCTTTTATTCAAAAATTCCTTTCCATATACAGAATTTATCAATTAGCATTTTGGTAACACTAATATTCTTATCCAGTTTATTTTAATTTATTTACATTCTTTATAATTATTTTCTTAAAATTTCACTCCTTTTATTATTTCTTTCCAAAAATCCAATGCTATATAATTTGATAATTGAGAGTGCCAGAATATATCTAAGTAACTATAGCATTCAATATCCAATATAATCTGTAACGAAACGGATTTTGCCCGTTCAAAAATCGACATCCATACTTTACATCGTACTCGAATGCCGCAGATTCGACCATTCAAATCCGAGTCGCCGGAGCTTATAACACCATTAAGTAAACAACACAGCGGAAGAAAAATAAAGAATATCAATATACAACATCTGATACAACATCCTGATACAACAGATGATACAATAGATATCGATATACATCAGACATAAGATACAATAAAATAGCAGCGGAAAGAAAATAAATAACACTAGCAGCGGAACAAATAACTGTAAGATAGCCTTCAAGAGAGAACTCCAAAACTGCAACTCCAACTCCAAGAACCAATCCAGAAATAGCTTGAACTCCCAATAACGATGCACAAAGCTAAGCAAGATCAGTCATGCCCAAAGACTGAACTAGCTCCAGATGATCAACTGAACCTAACTATCTGAAAAACCCAACTCTAGACTGCTCGTGTGGAAAATAGTGAGCACCCAGAGTTTAGGAAAGGAACAATAAACTCCGAGTCAGTCATGGGACTGGTGTGAGTAACAAAAACAGTTTATCTTTTAAACACGAACAAGATTTATAAAAGGAAATCCGATATGCTTTTTATAAAATGAAACTACCATAAGACCTCCCGCCACACACACAATGCAAACGCAGAATTGGAGGAGATTTCTTCTTATGATAGTCAAACATGCTTAATACGTAGAAAGTTCTTTGGATATTATTATTATAAGTGCACAGTGCAGAAAACATTTCGAAAGTAGAATATTAATCTTAGCCAGCATACGACCATTATCGTATGCCTACTATAGCTACCATGTTCAATAGCAGGTTACCACCACATTCCATGGCAGGTAATACAACTAAAACCGTACAGGGCGCGTATTGTTTCTTTGGATTTTCCAACAAATAGTCAGGCTAAGGAACTTCCTACTGCCACATGGGATCGCCTCTGGCGGGACGTCCCGAGAACCTAACCGGATCTCTGCCAACACAAGGTCGGGTTACCTCTGTAACTAGGTAACTACTACTCGAGCAAGCCATTCCCCGGTCCTTTGGGACCTTTATCCGAGGCGCCTCTAAGCAACAACCACATAGTAAATGAGATTGGAGCTACCACATAGGTAAATATCTGGGCTCCATACCATGATACCACCCTTTACCAGAAGGGAATGACACACCCTAAAGGGCACGACCCTCATAACCTTGCCGCATCTTTCCTGTTTTGACCATTTTCGGGGTGTGAGGTCCTGATGCAGTCTCGCCCACAAAGCTACGCTTTGGTACAAAGCCATGCTTTGGGTCAACAAATGATCAAAGTAATGATCACAAAGATAAATGATCAAACGAATGATCATATCACAAATGATCAAACAATGATCATCAACAGACAGCAGCACTCAGCATGCCACACTACCAAATTGGGAGTATATCGCTGATAACCTTCAACTACATAACCTCTGAGCTCGTACGTCTCAGAGAAGGGTGTTAAGCTAAGAGAATAAATTCTCCGCCACCAACAGATATGTATTTGAAAGAAATCTGCTTTATCTCTCAAAGTGTAGTGTCAAACATGCAACCATACAAGTCTGTTCCGGGTTCGAACAGAACCGAAGGCACTTCCAAAGAAGCCCTTGCAATCCGGGTATTCGCAATCCTGATCGGACTTCCCATCACTTAGGGAATCTCTATACCGTAGCTACTCGGTGCAGAGACAATCGATAGGTTATCCTATCGTTCTCACAAATACCCGGTCTTCACCACCGGTCTTCAAATGCTATCCATAACGACGTATCACATATTCGGAATGGGTTATACGACACAAAGGTCCTCTCCCGGCTAAACCGAATAGTGAGCGCAATATTTAAAATATATGGATATGGGATTTCAATTAAGTCACAACTTAATAATTCAAAGTTTTCTTCAAATGGTTTAACAAATTACCATTTTCAAATCTTTTAAACAAAAGATTTATTTCAAAAACCTTCAGTGGTTTAAATAATTTCCCCACTTTAATCTTTTAAACAAAAGACTTAATTCACAAAGTTCACCCTATTCACAAAGATCCATTTATGGATTTCAAAACAATTTCCATTTCAATTGGATTAACTCGTTAAATCTTTAAATTAAAGATTTAACTTATAGCTTTCAAACCGTTTCCATGACTTGGAATTTTTTTTTCATTTTTAACTTGAAATCCTTTTTAACACAAATTGGACGTTCATTATTTAGGTGAAAGCTTTTATCATTTGAAAACAATTAGTCTTCATTTCAGAAAGATCCAATTAAATTTACACGAGTTAAAACCTTTGAATTTAAATTCGAATTCCCAAATCAGTACCTTTAAATAGTTTAACCCCTATAAACTGGTATAACATCTTCAGTCCCTAATTTCCAAATCATAGAATTCAATTTCGAATATTGAATTTAAATTTAAATCAAAATATTTAAATTACAAAATTCAATCAAGTTATTCAAAATAAATTTCATCCTTGGAATTTCATTTCAAAAGCTTTTCACTTAAACTCAATATATTTCCAAAACATTTGAATTCAAATATTCAAATTAAAAAAATCATTTTTAAATCCGTGACTTAATCGATTTCCTCGTGAAATCCATATTTGTGTGCGTATAGTGTGGTCCAGGGGTTTAACACAATAGTGCAACATTATTCAATCATCACAGATCAAACACAAAACTATAATTGATAAGCGATATAAATTATAATGCTTATCGTCCATTCACAAATTCATAGATTTTATGCAAATGTATTACAAATAAAGGAATAAATCATACACGGCATAAATCACAGAACAAAATATCACAGATTAGGTAGGACAATCAATTCAAGGCAACTCATTCAACACAATCATTCATAAGTAAGGCCAAGTATTCAATAGTCATTTATAAGTAGGATTAATTAAATTGATTTATCCTAATCGATTCAATATATTTCCAAGTAAATTTATTACTTATGAATTAATTATCAAATTCTGATTAATTGATTACAAATCATTCATATACATAAATAAACTAATCACCTTAATTAATTTAAATTATTCTTAAATAATCATATAAATCAAGTTAACCTTTAAACCAATTACCAAATTAATTAATCCCTTAATTAATTATTTTAGGAAATTAAATCTGTAATTTCTTATAAGCGATCATCTCATACCAATAAATCATTAATTAACGATTAATCTTTATCAATAAATAAATCAAAATATCCAATTTAAGTTACAATTAGTAATTAACCCCTTAATTACTTTCATTAAGTAATTAACATTTTACAATTGATTATCTTAATTAATATATCAAATAAATTATCAATATTAATCACATTAATTTAATTACTTAATAATTTCTAGTTAATTATCTTCATTAACTAATAACATTTCCTTAATTACTTCCTCAAGAAAATTATGTTGGATTAATTCATCATTAATCATTTCTAATTATAAATTAAATCTAAATTACTTATTTATAAATTAAATAAATCATTCTCTAATTACATATTAATTAAATCATTTTATTACCTTAATTATCTCTAATATATTCATTTCTTATTGATGACTTCATTAACATGAGTGTAAAACCTTACACTTTTAATTTAATTTCAAGTTCCATTTTGAATATAAGATTCAAAATGATTATTCATTTACACATTAAACAATTTAAATATTCATTTATAAACCTTAAATTAATTATAAAGAACATTTATTATTTACACAGGAAACTTTTATAAGGAAAAGCTTTTAAACTCAATTACTTCATCATCATTTTTTTTTTAAATTTAGCTTTTGCATTACGCTACATTTTAACTTGCAAAATTCAAGTCAAACAAATTATTTAACTTATGATAAGTTTTAACTTAACAAAATTACATTTGTTTACCTTGTACATGCCAAAGGTTTACTTAACATTTGTTAACTTAAAAATTTAGTTTGGGCTTAACCCAATTTTCTTCAAAACTCGAGTAAAACAGGCATTTCACTCGAGTTACCCCTGCGTCTACTCGTCACTTCCTTGAGACCTTTCCTTTCTTCCCCGTACCTGTTTCTCCTTCCCTCTTTTTTTTATTTTTTTTATTTGAAACCCCAGGCACTCAACTTTCCACGCGAAAACTAGGTACAACTCGAATAACCCCAGAAGAAAACTCGTTATGGCTTATCATTTTCTCGTGTATTCCAAAACTCAGAACATCAGAACGTGCATACGAATCGCCGTGCACTTGCACATGCCGCTGACAGACCTTCGACGCATGAGGCGATCGCCCACAAATCGATCATCACTCGCACACTCGATTGCAGCACTCCAAAACCCTGATGAAACTCGCGAACGAAAAATGACAGTTCGAGCTCCAGATAGAAACAACACTCCGACCAACTTTCCCCTCGTTCAGGCGATGCAATCCCCCAGAAACTTCGAAACTCCGGCTACACCACCCTTAGCCCCCACGCTACCTTCCCTTCCAGCCACGTAACGCTCGACGCACCAAGAAAGGCACAGCGATCAAAATTTTCCAACCTGTTCAAAATTCTAACAAAACCCTACCTTACCTAATTCCGACCAGCACGTCGTACTAAAACCCAAGCGACTATTTTTCATCGAATCGCCGGTCTTTCCTCCTCCTCCATGCCAAAACCCACTGCCCAAATCTTCTTCGATCGCCGGAGTTTGGCCAAAATGCGAATTTTGTTCATTATTGAATGGCTCCTAAAACTCAACACTAAAAATTACTAAACATATCTTAAAAATCATCTTTTTAGGTAAGGATTCAAGCTATATACTTGAATTAATGTTTTATTAAATTCGAAGTTTACAAAATTTAAAGTTTCATCTGTAAAAATTAAACCTTTCCTCTTGTATACATTTATACTTCATGAAATTATTTTTTAATCATAGTTCTTACTTAAATACACAGCTTTGCTTTAGATGTCAAAGCTTGAAAATGATTAGAATTGGAGGATTGAATTTATTTCTATTTGGTTCATCCTGAACTATGACACAGAGAAGACAGACATCTCAACATTATCAAAACAATTTCATATACACAGTGCTAAAACAAAGAAGATATCCCACATCCATAATAAACATAAACCATTTACTGGTCATAGCTTAATCTAAAATTTATATTATGTTTACTCACCTATATTTCCAGAAATGAACAGAGCACATCCTCTTGAAACAGGCTGTGAAATTTTTTTCTCTTGTTAAACCTTTTTTTTTTCTCTGGTTTTCATTGATTGAATCTTTGTTTTAAACTGAAGTTTGTTTTAGTTTTAAATGGTGCTCATTTCAGAGTTCTATCCTGCCCTGAAGATGGACCAAATGAGATAATGGATTGATGTATATAAAAAGAAGTCTACAAGTTGATAATTATTATGTTTTGTACAAATATGATCAGAGATTTCTTTTTTCCTTTTGCTTTTGTTGACCATGCATATATTCATTCGGCTGATAGTTTATTTTGGTGGCTATAAATCTTGTTTGGTATGCTTGCATTAATTGTATTGTACAAAATACATATTTATTTCTTCCTTCTTTTGCAAGCTTCATTCTTATTTTATTTTTCTTTTTACTTTGAATGTTTTTCTTATTATTGTTTCTTGCCTGCATATCTGTTACAGGGTTCATATATATATGTTGTTTCTAGCCTACATGCTTCTCTGTTCAACTTATTTTCAAACACTTTTTGTTGCTTTGTTTCATTCTTTTTGCAATATTCTTTTTTTTATTTTTGTTATTTGTTTAGATATCTCACTTTTCTTTTACTTGCCTGCATATCTCCCCACAGGCAACATACCTATTTCCTTTATCTTATTTACTTATTTGATTTACTTTCCAGTTATTTTATTACTTTGGTGTGCTTAGAGGTAGTAGCATTGACCTTGTATTACTTTTCTTTTGTACTTCTTTTACTTTGTTTATGCTTGTTCAAGTATACATAGATACCTATAGTTGAATATATTTATTACTATCTTCCTTTGCAAGCTTAATTATATCTTATATTTTTAGTTTGTTTCATTCCTTGCTTATGTTTATATTTGTTTGTTCGCATACATTTGTTTCTATTTCTTATTTGAGTGTATTTGAATGTATTTCTTATTTATTACTTGAATAATTTCCTATTGTTAATATGCTGTTAAAATTTAACAAGTTTTTGTTTACTTTAGATTTTCATAGACATTTTATTAATTTACTTTATGTATAAACTATAAAGTTGTTTTAGTCCTTCATTATAAAACTTTAACTCAAATGAAAATATATGCTTTTGTTTTAGTTATAATTTTTATACTTCATTTGCTTATTATTATTTTCATACTTATGTTACTTGTTATTATTTCAAACCATTTGTAACTATTACTATTTATATAAAAATCAATTTTGTAAAGATATTACCTTAACAACATTGTTTAAAAATAACTCCTTATTTAAAAATGATTTATAAAAGAAACCATTTCTATGTTAATAAATAACATATTTTATTTGAATTTGGAAAAATCAAATCGATTAACCATTTAATTTCACAAATTTTAAATCAAAAATTAAATAAATTATCAATTTAAAATAAATTAAAATTCGGGATCGTTACAGACTTTCCCCCTTAAAAAGAATTTCGTCCTCGAAATTCACAGGCACGAAAATAACAAAGATAGATAAACAAAGATAGAGAAACAGCTTCCCAAGTTGAACTGGATACCTATTCTGTATTTGGCTTACCAAATCAGAATATCAACAATATGGGAACGAACTTATTCAATACTACTCAGGATACTCGGGTCGTTAACTCTACGAAATATGCAAGGCATTGATTAGTTTGAATGGATAACTAACCATCCGTAGAATATATCCGAACTCAAATTGTATTCACATATCTGTCTACTCTTGGGTATAATATCAAAATTTCTAGTTTAAAAACCAAAGTATATCTATCAACCATAGCAACCAAAGCAACCAATACATCCAAACAAACAATTTTGGTCTATCCGGAGTTTGTATCCCATACTAATATATCAAAACTTCTTCCTGGGTCTACCAGGAACAATCGAAGAATTGAAAAGAGATGCTGAACAAAAGAGATAGATTCAATCTTCTATAATTTTTTTCAAATACTAGGAATGGATTCCAAATTCAGGTCGGAACATCTCAAAATATATACCAATTTGTCCCTCTTCGGACTTTAGTTTACACAAAAAATTATAATAGAATTTCAAATTCAATTTTAAATAAATTGTTTTATTGATTCAATTCAATTTAGTTTCATATTCTATTAATCAATTTTAACTCAATTTAAATTTTCCAATTTATTTCAAAGTTCAGTTCCAAATTTCCAATTAATATTAATTAAGGTTTAAATCAAACTCTAATAAGAAACGATGAAAATACAACGTAAGAATTTCCTACAACGATTCGTAGGGCCATCATCACACTGAAACTTCTTCTGGAGCTATCATGAAGAAATCAAAAGAATTTGAAAACGAATCAAAGAAGATCGATAGAGAAAAATTACTTCCACTATTGCAGGGCATTGACATAGTCGTATTTCCCTGTCCCCTATCTCGTTCTCTTCTTGCACTCATACTCACTATCACTGGATAGTAAAAGAATTTACTGAGGCATACGAACGGATATCTTAGGGATATACTCATTCTAGGGACACTTCACCCTATCTCTAATGAGTTACTTAATGTGTTATACTCCTGAGCTAAAGTTTAACCTTAGCTCTGATACCAAATGTAACGAAACGGATTTTGCCCGTTCAAAAATCGACATCCATACTTTACATCGTACTCGAATGCCGCAGATTCGACCGTTCAAATCCGAGTCGCCGGAGCTTATAACACCATTAAGTAAACAACACAGCGGAAGAAAAATAAAGAATATCAATATACAACATCTGATACAACATCCTGATACAACAGATGATACAATAGATATCGATATACATCAGAGATAAGATACAATAAAATAGCAGCGGAAAGAAAATAAATAACACTAGCAGCGGAACAAATAACTGTAAGATAGCCTTCAAGAGAGAACTCCAAAACTGCAACTCCAACTCCAAGAACCAATCCAGAAATAGCTTGAACTCCCAATAACGATGCACAAAGCTAAGCAAGATCAGTCATGCCCAAAGACTGAACTAGCTCCAGATGATCAACTGAACCTAACTATCTGAAAAACCCAACTCTAGACTGCTCGTGTGGAAAATAGTGAGCACCCAGAGTTTAGGAAAGGAACAATAAACTCCGAGTCAGTCATGGGACCGGTGTGAGTAACAAAAACAGTTTATCTTTTAAACACGAACAAGATTAATAAAAGGAAATCCGATATGCTTTTTATAAAATGAAACTACCATAAGACCTCCCGCCACACACACAATGCAAACGCAGAATTGGAGGAGATTTCTTCTTATGATAGTCAAACATGCTTAATACGTAGAAAGTTCTTTGGATATTATTATTATAAGTGCACAGTGCAGAAAACATTTCGAACGTAGAATATTAATCTTAGCCAGCATACGACCATTATCGTATGCCTACTATAGCTACCATGTTCAACAGCAGGTTACCACCACATTCCATGGCAGGTAATACAACTAAAACCATACAGGGCGCTTATTGTTTCTTTGGATTTTCCAACAAATAGTCAGGCTAAGGAACTTCCTACTGCCACATGGGATCGCCTCTGGCGGGACGTCCCGAGAACCTAACCGGATCTCTGCCAACACAAGGTCGGGTTACCTCTGTAACTAGGTAACTACTACTCGAGCAAGCCATTCCCCGGTCCTTGGGACCTTTATCCGAGGCGCCTCTAAGCAACAACCACACAGTAAATGAGATTGGAGCTACCACATAGGTAAATATCTGGGCTCCATACCATGATACCACCCTTTACCAGAAGGGAATGACACACCCTAAAGGGCGCGACCCTCATAACCTTGCCGCATCTTTCCTGTTTTGACCATTTCCGGGGTGTGAGGTCCTGATGCAGTCTCGCCCACAAAGCTACGCTTTGGTACAAAGCCATGCTTTGGGTCAACAAATGATCAAAGTAATGATCACAAAGATAAATGATCAAACAATGATCATCAACAGACAGCAGCACTCAGCATGCCACACTACCAAATTAGGAGTATATCGCTGATAACCTTCAACTACATAACCTCTGAGCTCGTACGTCTCAGAGAAGGGTGTTAAGCTAAGAGAATAAATTCTCCGCCACCAACAGATATGTATTTGAAAGAAATCTGCTTTATCTCTCAAAGTGTAGTGTCAGACATGCAACCATACAAGTCTGTTCCGGGTTCGAACAGAACCGAAGGCACTTCCAAAGAAGCCCTTGCAATCCGGGTATTCGCAATCCTGATCGGACTTCCCATCACTTAGGGAATCTCTATACCGTAGCTACTCGGTGCAGAGACAATCGATAGGTTATCCTATCGTTCTCACAAATACCCGGTCTTCACCACCGGTCTTCAAATGCTATCCGTAACGACGCATCACATATTCGGAATGGGTTATACGACACAAAGGTCCTCTCCCGGCTAAACCGAATAGTGAGCGCAATATTTAAAATATATGGATATGGGATTTCAATTAAGTCACAACTTAATAATTCAAAGTTTTCTTCAAATGGTTTAACAAATTACCATTTTCAAATCTTTTAAACAAAAGATTTATTTCAAAAACCTTCAGTGGTTTAAATAATTTCCCCACTTTAATCTTTTAAACAAAAGACTTAATTCACAAAGTTCACCCTATTCACAAAGATCCATTTATGGATTTCAAAACAATTTCCATTTCAATTGGATTAACTCGTTAAATCTTTAAATTAAAGATTTAACTTATAGCTTTCAAACCGTTTCCATGACTTGGAAAATCTTTTTCATTTTTAACTTGAAATCCTTTTTAACACAAATTGGACGTTCATTATTTAGGTGAAAGCTTTTATCATTTGAAAATAATTAGTCTTCATTTCAGAAAGATCCAATTAAATTTACACTAGTTAAAACCTTAGAATTTAAATTCAAATTCCCAAATCAGTACCTTTAAATAGTTTAACCCCTATAAACTGGTATAACATCTTCAGTCCCTAATTTCCAAATCATAGAATTCAATTTCGAATATTGAATTTAAATTTAAATCAAAATATTTAAATTACAAAATTCAATCAAGTTATTCAAAATAAATTTCATCCTTGGAATTTCATTTCAAAAGCTTTTCACTTAAACTCAATATATTTCCAAAACATTTGAATTCAAATATTCAAATAAAAAAAATCATTTTTAAATCCGTGACTTAATCGATTTCCTCGTGAAATCCATATTTGTGTGCGTATAGTGTGGTCCAGGGGTTTAACACAATAGTGCAACATTATTCAATCATCACAGATCAAACACAAAACTATAATTGATAAGCGATATAAATTATAACGCTTATCGTCCATTCACAAATTCATAGATTTTATGCAAATGTATTACAAATAAAGGAATAAATCATACACGGCATAAATCATAGAACAAAATATCATAGATTAGGTAGGACAATCAACTCAAGGCAACTCATTCAACACAATCATTCATAAGTAAGGCCAAGTATTCAATAGTCATTTATAAGTAGGATTAATTAAATTGATTTATCCTAATCGATTCAATATATTTCCAAGTAAATTTATTACTTATGAATTAATTATCAAATTCTGATTAATTGATTACAAATCATTCATATACATAAATAAACTAATCACCTTAATTAATTTAAATTATTCTTAAATAATCATATAAATCAAGTTAACCTTTAAACCAATTACCAAATTAATTAATCCCTTAATTAATTATTTTAGGAAATTAAATCTGTAATTTCTTATAAGCGATCATCTCATACCAATAAATCATTAATTACCGATTAATCTTTATCAATAAATAAATCAAAATATCCAATTTAAGTTACAATTAGTAATTAACCCCTTAATTACTTTCATTAAGTAATTAACATTTTACAATTGATTATCTTAATTAATATATCAAATAAATTATCAATATTAATCACATTAATTTAATTACTTAATAATTTCTAGTTAATTATCTTCATTAACTAATAACATTTCCTTAATTACTTCCTCAAGAAAATTATGTTGGATTAATTCATCATTAATCATTTCTAATTATAAATTAAATCTAAATTACTTATTTATAAATTAAATAAATCATTCTTTAATTACATATTAATTAAATCATTTTATTACCTTAATTATCTCTAATATAATTCATTTCTTATTGATGACTTCATTAACATGAGTGTAAAACCTTACACTTTTAATTTAATTTCAAGTTCCATTTTGAATATAAGATTCAAAATGATTATTCATTTACACATTAAACAATTTAAATATGCATTTATAAACCTTAAATTAATTATAAAGAACATTTATTATTTACACAGGAAACTTTTATAAGGAAAAGCTTTTAAACTCAATTACTTCATCATCATTTTTTTTTTTAAAATTTAGCTTTTGCATTACGCTACATTTTAACTTGCAAAATTCAAGTCAAACAAATTATTTAACTTATGATAAGTTTTAACTTAACAAAATTACATTTGTTTACCTTGTACATGCCAAAGGTTTACTTAACATTTGTTAACTTAAAAATTTAGTTTGGGCTTAACCCAATTTTCTTTAAAACCCGAGTAAAACAGGCATTTCACTCGAGTTACCCCTGCGTCTACTCGTCACTTCCTTGAGACCTTTCCTTTCTTCCCCGTACCTGTTTCTCCTTCCCTCTTTTTTTTATTTTTTTTATTTGAAACCCCAGGCACTCAACTTTCCACGCGAAAACTAGGTACAACTCGAATAACCCCAGAAGAAAACTAGTTATGGCTTATCATTTTCTCGTGTATTCCAAAACTCAGAACATCAGAACGTGCATACGAATCGCCGTGCACTTGCACATGCCGCTGACAGACCTTCGACGCATGAGGCGATCGCCCACAAATCGATCATCACTCGCACACTCGATTGCAGCACTCCAAAACCCTGATGAAACTCGCGAACGAAAAATGACAGTTCGAGCTCCAGATAGAAACAACACTCCGACCAACTTTCCCCTCGTTCAGGCGATGCAATCCCCCAGAAACTTCGAAACTCCGGCTACACCACCCTTAGCCCCCACGCTACCTTCCCTTCCAGCCACGTAACGCTCGACGCACCAAGAAAGGCACAGCGATCAAAATTTTCCAACCTGTTCAAAATTCTAACAAAACCCTACCTTACCTAATTCCGACCAGCACGTCGTACTAAAACCCAAGCGGTTATTTTTCATCGAATCGCCGGTCTTTCCTCCTCCTCCATGCCAAAACCCACTGCCAAAATCTTCTTCGATCGCCGGAGTTTGGCCAAAATGCGAATTTTGTTCATTATTGAATGGCTCTTAAAACTCAACACTAAAAATTACTAAACATATCTTAAAAATCATCTTTTTAGGTAAGGATTCAAGCTATATACTTGAATTAATGTTTTATTAAATTTGAAGTTTACAAAATTTAAAGTTTCATCTGTAAAAATTAAACCTTTCCTCTTGTATACATTTATACTTCATGAAATTATTTTTTAATCATAGTTCTTACTTAAATACACAGCTTTGCTTTAGATGTCAAAGCTTGAAAATGATTAGAATTGGAGGATTGAATTTATTTCTATTTGGTTCATCCTGAACTATGACACAGAGAAGACAGACATCTCAACATTATCAAAACAATTTCATATACACAGTGTTAAAACAAAGAAGATATCCCACATCCATAATAAACATAAACCATTTACTGGTCATAGCTTAATCTAAAATTTATATTATGTTTACTCACCTATATTTCCAGAAATGAACAGAGCACATCCTCTTGAAACAGGCTGTGAAATTTTTTTCTCTTGTTAAACCTTTTTTTTTCCTCTGGTTTTCATTGATTGAATCTTTGTTTTAAACTGAAGTTTGTTTTAGTTTTAAATGGTGCTCATTTCAGAGTTCTATCCTGCCCTGAAGATGGACCAAATGAGATAATGGATTGATGTATATAAAAAGAAGTCTACAGGTTGATAATTATTATGTTTTGTACAAATATGATCAGAGATTTCTTTTTTCCTTTTGCTTTTGTTGACCATGCATATATTCATTCGGCTGATAGTTTATTTTGGTGGCTATAAATCTTGTTTGGTATGCTTGCATTAATTGTATTGTACAAAATACATATTTATTTCTTCCTTCTTTTGCAAGCTCATTCTTATTTTATTTTTCTTTTTACTTTGAATGTTTTTCTTATTATTGTTTCTTGCCTGCATATCTGTTACAGGGTTCATATATATATGTTGTTTCTAGCCTACATGCTTCTCTGTTCAACTTATTTTCAAACACTTTTTGTTGCTTTGTTTCATTCTTTTTGCAATATTCTTTTTATTTATTTGTTATTTGTTTAGATATCTCACTTTTCTTTTACTTGCCTGCATATCTCCCCACAGGCAACATACCTATTTCCTTTATCTTATTTACTTATTTGATTTACTTTCCAGTTATTTTATTACTTTGGTGTGCTTAGAGGTAGTAGCATTGACCTTGTATTACTTTTCTTTTGTACTTCTTTTACTTTGTTTATGCTTGTTCAAGTATACATAGATACCTATAGTTGAATATATTTATTACTATCTTCCTTTGCAAGCTTAATTATATCTTATATTTTTAGTTTGTTTCATTCCTTGCTTATGTTTATATTTGTTTGTTCGCATACATTTATTTCTATTTCTTATTTGAGTGTATTTGAATGTATTTCTTATTTATTACTTGAATAATTTCCTATTGTTAATATGCTGTTAAAATTTAACAAGTTTTTGTTTACTTTAGATTTTCATAGACATTTTATTAATTTACTTTATGTATAAACTATAAAGTTGTTTTAGTCCTTCATTATAAAACTTTAACTCAAATGAAAATATATGCTTTTGTTTTAGTTATAATTTTTATACTTCATTTGCTTATTATTATTTTCATACTTATGTTACTTGTTATTATTTCAAACCATTTGTAACTATTACTATTTATATAAAAATCAATTTTGTAAAGATATTACCTTAACAACATTGTTTAAAAATAACTCCTTATTTAAAAATGATTTATAAAAGAAACCATTTCTATGTTAATAAATAACATATTTTATTTGAATTTGGAAAAATCAAATCGATTAACCATTTAATTTCACAAATTTTAAATCAAAAATTAAATAAATTATCAATTTAAAATAAATTAAAATTCAGGATCGTTACATAATCCATCACAGAATATCCAAATAATCGTAACAGAGAGTAATAAACAATTTAAAAATATGTTGAGGGACCTAGTTGGATCCCTCCAACCTGTCTTCCCTACATCCACAACCGTTAGCACAATATAATCTGCCAATTCCAAAATATACCAAATTATAACACATCAATCAATTCATCCATTTAACCAATTATTTAACTTTGATTATTTAAATTTAAATTTAAATTTCAACTGAGTGAGACTGACTTACCTTTGCTTTTATTTGCAATCCATTCCAGTATTGCCTTGGTTTCTTGATTTTTGCCCTTGAATAAACAATTTATATGATTTATTAATATTTGAATTAATCGATCAATTAATTCCTAATACCTTGGTTTGAACTATTAAATTTGTTATAAATAAATCTCCTTTTAAATAAAATATTTGAACTAAGTGAAAAATCACTTACCATTAAATAACTTAATTAACTAATGCTTTCGTTTCAAACTAATTTTTCTTTAATAAAATATTTAACTAAAAATTTACTTTCAGAACTAAATTAAATAAAATAACCTCTTGTAAAAATTTAAATATGTTTCATTAAATAAAACTATCTTTATAATATATATAATCTGCATTTAAAATCTTTATTATAATTTTTTTTATTTCCTTTTTACTAATTATCATTAAATTACAGGGTATATGTATTAATTAATCTAAAACAAATTTATTTTGACCCTTATTTCACTACTCAAATGCCACTAAAATTTTATTTCTTAAAAACTAACTATTTAACTTAACTGACAAATTTCCCCTTTTTAAAAATATATATTTATTAAATTCTAAACTAAAATATCTTTCAGATATATATATTAAACAGAGATTTTTATCTCACTGCATATATTAACTGACATCGATCCAGAAGTAAAAAAAAGAAAAAGAAAAACACGATGAAGTATTATACCTCCATCACGACAAGCACCACTGAGTCGACCAACGCCTACGTGCCACCGACGATTCTCGCTTATACCCCTGACGCCATCTCCTATCGCGATACCGGAGATTGTGACCAAACCCACATCACTTGCAGCTGCTTCGACCACGACACGAGCGCCACCTTCCAGCGATCCCCAGGCTGTCTCGTGGCCTCGCGAGATCCCCTCCAGACGAAACGCAATCGCGAGCCCACGCTCGAACTTCCACACGCGAACACCTCCCCTCAACTTCGAATTCGAGCTCGCCATCGGTCGAACTCGCGGCAACCAGACGAGCCTGCGACATCGTCTCCGCCCTCTACCAGCATCGCGATACCATTCTCGATCATCGCCGCTCCCATCCACGACCCCAAGATGCGAACGAATCTCGCGGCAACCCAGTTTTTCGCTCGAACGCGGTAGTTAAATTTCGACAAAATCGAATCTGGGAATGATTACTGATTTTCCCCCTTTTCGAACGAGATTTCGTTCATTTCCACCATATTTTTTTCGTCGAAGATAAAAAAGTAGAGGAAGAATGGCGGTTTTTGTTTGGTTTGAAGAGTGAGGCCGGAAAGAAGAAGGCTTCGGCCATTAGAAGAATAAAAGCGATGTGATTGATCCCTTTTTTTCCTCTGACCAGAAAAGAAAGAGGGACATCGATTTTGACAAGAGCAAAGCTAGGTCGGCTATGGTGTTTTGAATAGAGGGCCAAAAAGTTCTGAATTGAAAGGAAGTCAGCTGACGGAATATCTTGATCCGACACACTATTTATATATATTAAATTCTGGATTCAAGTTTCAGCGCGTTTACTTACCGTATGCTCTCATAACAACTCCAATCACTACGAAATTTGGAATCCGATAATATTTCAATATTACGGATTCAATGGAACTGGTTTCGTCGAATTCCGAGACTGTGCCTCGGAAGGCTATTTTTAAATTCAATTTAAACTATAAAATTTTTAAAACTGAACAAACCACTGTTAAATTTAATTTTAACACTTCTATTATTCTCAGCATTATCAATATAAATTTTACGAGCCTTCAAATTATTTTTAACTCGCTTAGAACTCCAGATTTAGCATTTTCCCAACTTCAAATTATTTAATTCAATAATATAATTATCAAATAACTTGTGATATTTGAATTCAAATTAAAAATTAACTTTTAAATATTCAAAATCAATTGAATATTCCAATTCCAGATGCTCAAAAATTCTGAGCCGTCACATTCCTCCCCCCTTAAAAGAATTTCGTCCCCGAAATTACTAGTTAGGAAGAATGGTCCAATACCCGTTTACTTATTCCCAAAACCAAACAATTCAACATTTAATAACTATCTTTTATAAAAGACCCATTATCATTCTTATTAATTTTCAACTCTCCCATAGTTTCAAACTATACTGTTTGTTTAATCATTCAAGTTTCAATTTAAAACCAGATTTTGAATTATCAAAATTTTCTCAAAATTTTTCTAACTCCCTAAATTTTCGAAAAATTTCGCCAGCATCTCCTTTGCGCGGCTAGCTCGGTACAACTACAAAATGGCCTCTACGGGCTCCCAAATCCCAAAAGAAAACAAAAGGCCAAGTGGCTCAATCAAAAACCCAATCAAATTTCATATAAAAATTTAAACACATACCTTTTTGTCGAGCATTTCAAATTTATCTTTCGGAATCAAAATATCAATTTCCTTTCCCTTTATAATACCTGCATATCCTACTTAGCACTAATATCCAATCACAATATTCCAAAACATTTTATCGACTTTCATACAAAATGTCAATACTTATTCATTCAAATATTAACTTAGAATATATTTGCAGCATCAATTTTCAATTGAGAATACACCATACCTTCCTTAAGTTTATAATAAGCATTTTATATGCTTCTTATATTTATTTTCACCTTACCAGTTCAATTTATATCTATTTCTATTCAAATTGATTCTTCCATTTCCATATGAATTCAATTATCTTCAATTCGACATATTGAATTTTTAACATTTATAGTTGATTCATCTCATTGCTTTAAATTAGTTGCATTCACTAACTTATTTCAATTTTCAGTTTGTAATTGTTTAATCGTTAACAAAATTTTCCAAAAATTTTCTAACTCCCAAAATTTCCGAAATTTTTTGACAGAGTCTCCTTTGTACGGAGGGACTTCTGCGATATTGCAGGATGCACATATATATATACATATATCGGCCTCAGGCTGGAATCACAATATATATCAATATATGCAGTTCATATTTCCTTTTTTGAATTCTTTTGCGTAAGCGTACCTTTATTTAGCATTTTTAAGCAAGCGGCTTACTTAATTTGCAATTTGCGCAACCAAAACCAGCCACACGGCTTCCCTGAACCTGCACTTACTCAATTTAAACATGTAAGTGCCAAATATATGAAGGTTAACAACATTTTACTTACTAGCAATAGTTAAACACATGAATTCTAAAGGAATTCACACCAAACATTTTTCCGTAAGCAACTGACACAAATTTCATACTAATTCCACTGTTCTAATTAATCTATAACCATTTTCATTCAAATTTGAATGGTTTAAAACTCAATCACTTACATTTAATTTATTTCCAAGCAAACCGAACTCATTTTTAATCCAATGGTTCTCCAAATTAATTTATTTTACTCATATCAATTCATAGCATTTTAACTACTTCCGTTTACATCCAATGACAATTTATGCTATGCAATTTGACGAGATCTATGTGAATAAGTAATTATTTAAAGATTATAACCAATTTAAATTGATTCTAACTCAACTTATATTAATCTTATTCCATTTTAAATTTATTTACAATCCAGGCATTCTCATTTTCATTGCATTTTAAATTTGAATCCATTCACTTGCATTTCATTTCATTAACCAACTAGTCCATTCAAAACCATTTATTTAGCTCAACACATTCCATTTCAATTTTATTCACAATTCATTCATTTACATTCCATTCCATTAACTTGAAAACATTCAATGGTTCATATTGTCCCTAAGTTATTTCAACCCTTTAATAATTTAAATGGTTTACAATTATTTAATTAAGAATTTTATTCCATTAAACATTGTCGGTAACCCACCGAATTTTATTTCGATTAAAATTTATTTTCACATAATTTAAACCCAATCCAATATCGTTATACTTAGTTTAAGTTGAATTCAATTCAACTCCTTTCCATCTTTTAGCTTAAGTTGATTTACTTCAATTTTATACTAAAGCTCATTTTATCTTACGAGTAAAATTGTTTTCTTTTCTATTCAACTTAATTCTATCTCAACCAAATCTCATATTAAATCAACAATATCATTTGATTAGTTATTATAAAATTTAACTTTCCAGATTCAACTCATTCAATTTATTACATGGCCATTACCAATTTATTTCCACTTAGTTGGATTTTATTTGCAATTCATGCCATTTCTATTTTAATCCAATTTCCTTTTTTTTATTCGATGCATTTTTAATTATATTTAATTTGTTAACACTTCAAGTTAAATTTTAATTTATAACTCAAGTTCTAGATCCACTACCCATTTTCAATTTACCACCCAATTTTATGAACTCACAATTCAATTACATTTACTTCACTAACAATTCAAGCCGATTTGGATTTATAACTTGAGTTTTATTTCCAATCTTCATTATTAGCTTACCATTCAGCTTCTATTTAACTACATTGAACTCAATTTACACATTTCATTAACTAATTAATTATCAAATTAGTTCTCCTCTATTTATAGTTCAATGCTTGATTTTTAATTCCAAATATCACTTCATTTAATTAATTTTTTTTTCATTTCATTTTCCATTTCATCACAAATATTTACTTTGGGCTTTCTATCCCACTTTTCAAATTTTAGAAGTCACCTCTTATTATTTTCACAATTCCATTCATCATAGGCTCGAATATATTCTTCCTTTATTTTTAACTCAAGCATTATGCTTATTTATAACTCAAGCATATTTTATTCCATGCATTTTAATTTTTTTATAAGTTATCCTGATTTATTTATTCCAATCCAATTCCTTATCCAAATTATTTCCAATTATTCAGGTAAGAATCCAATTCCATTCAACAACTCAACTGGATTTTCTATTCCAACTCAATTCTATTTTGACTCAGATTTATTTAATTCAATTCAATTTCAACTTAATTCGAATACAACTGGATATTATTTTCAACCTGCTCAATTACTTCAATCCATTTAAATTTTATTTCCCAATCCAAGTTAATTTCATTTTTAACTTTTCCCTTTAAAATTTAAATTCCAACACTCAAAGCTTATATTTCTTTCCTGATTTAAAAATCATCTCAATTTATAAGCTTACAATTTATCTCATCAGGATTTTTAAACTCCCAGCTTTGGTTTGAAATCATTTTGAAATCTTCAACATCTCAAATCACATTTCTCAAAAGTTAAACCAATCCTGTTTTATTCCCAACAAATTTCCTTTGAGACTTTCAAAAACAACTAGCTTTTCTGAACGAATAAATTTTTGGCAGCAATCCGTCACTTAGAAATTCGAAAATGAATACTGATGATGTGGCCGTCATCATCAGAATTATTTCCAAATAATCCAAGTGATTTCAATGTTATATCACTTCCAAAATCCATTTTTAACAAATTTCCTTTCAGAAATACCTCTAAAACAATAATGCTATTTTTATCTTCAAAACACTTCAACAAACACTTCCAAAATCTCCAGGATTTTAAATTTTCAAATCCTGCTTAAATCAATTTTAACTATAATTCATTTACATAGTTTATGTTCATACAAATTCTCATTTGGTTTTTATTTCAATTTATAAATTACCTTTATAATTCATATTTATAAATTTCATTTTACAATGAATTTTATTTTCTTAACCTTCGGTTATATTTTCAATTTCTAGTTAAGTTTTTTTTTTCAACTCTACATTGATAATAATTTAGTATTATCATTCCTAACATCCCAGCAACCATATATTAACTAAAATAGTTTACAAAATCTTTTCTTTATATCAAAATATATTTTTGGGTAAAATTATTTCATTTACCCACCTTTAAAACAATACTGTGTCAATTGTTCTATTCAAGTGTTTAGAAACCCCTTCGATACAGTTGTCCAGACTATGCCGACGAAGGTTCATATGCCACTCAATAAACCAATCAACACAATATAAAATCATTTTTATATTCACTAACAAATACGCGCTCATATCTATTAATACGCTCAAACTCATTTTAGAGTACTACGGACTCTAATTGAGTAATTTCTTATCAGAGCCAAGGTTATCACCAACCTAAACTCTGATACCAAGTGTAACAGCCCGCATATCCGTACCCCTAGAATTGACTCTATTCACCAACAATCAACTCAAGATGTACGGAAATACGAACCATCAGGGTTAAAGAAGAAGAAGAGGTAGAAGAAGAAAATAGAAAACAACACAGAATCTAACCATCGCAGCGGAATAAATTATAATATATAAATACAGATCTTTACTCATCAGAAAAATATATCTGTTTTACATTACATTCATCAATAGTATACATCATCATCAGAGTTCAACAACATCAATAACATGCATTGTACAGTTACACTTGACCTCAAAACTGATTACACAGCGGAATAATAATAATAAAAAAGTACGGAAGTACGTATCGCCATCCAGCTCCACAGCATCATTTCCTGTAATCTATAATACTCGGTCTGACCCGAGCATTATAGCTAAATAACACCCGAGTCAGTCTGGAATACCAGCGTGAGAAAACCACACTCAATTGATTATTAAAGTTTCAAAATCCTTTGAAAACAAAAGCATCTCGTAAGACCACGCCACAAATAAACATGTCGGGTTTTTACCTTACAATAGCTAAAACACTTTTTATTAAAGTTCTCTGATATTATAATAGTGTCTATAACAAGTAAAATAGAATCTAGCAGAAATGCTTGCATCTCACGTTTCAGCAATAGTTGGGCACAATCAAAACCGTACATGCACATATGGAGAATGGATTTCCAACAATGACTAGGCACTGGGGTGCCACCTGACACAGTACGGGGCCTAGATCACCGTACCGAGGACCACTCCCGATCTCCTGCAACACAAGGCCGGATCCATCCCTTACTGGACAGTTTCAAACAAGATCACCCCACGGTTGGGATCAACAACCGCACCACGAAGCCGAATAAAAAGGGACATCTAGACAGGGATGACCTTACTCTCCAGTGGGGGCTACCCACGAAGCCTTGCTGTATATCCCCAGATTTTTAGTCATTCCCGGTTGATGAGGCTTGAGGCTAAGCGTTACCTTTAGAACGATATCCCTTAGAATGCCCATCATCCACCTGACGATGTTCCTAAGCATTCATCCATACAAGTCCGTCCCGGGTTCGAACGGAACCGAAGGCACTACTCCTACTACATCCATTTTGGAAATATCCTCAGGATTATTAGCGAATAGCCCTTGCACTTTATTGCTCCATCTTCGACTCCGAACACTTTTCACGAAACGTACAAACCGGATCGAAGTGGTTTTCGAGAAATAAATCTCAATCCCGGTCTCTTCGAAACGATCAGTGCATTTGGCCAATATTGATAGTCGGTTATTTAACTATCAATTTATATTCACAAACATCCATCACACAATAAATAATTTTCAAAATTATTTATTATTCCTAAAAATATCTTCACAAGATATATTTTTACTTTCAAACCCCTTTGAAAACAGTTTTCAACTATCTTCCTTTTTAAGAATAAACTTTCCCCAAATATTGTCTATCTTCACTGAAATCACCAAGTACAAAAGTAGATTTTAAAAATATTTTAAAACATTTTTACCTTGAAATATAATTTAGAACATTTAAGTTAAGACTATTACAAGAGTTTTGTTAAAAATACGTACTATATGAATATTTTAAAATAAGGTTACTTAATAAAATATAAAACTAGATTTTCACATTTAAAAACAGAATACTAAGTCACTCTTTAAATAATTACTGCTATAATAGATTAAAGAAATTACTTACTTTAGAATTTAAATTTTAGAAATATTATATTTTACAAAACTTGCTTTTTAAAACAACTTTAAATCTATTGACTTTTGTTTTAAAAATTTACTTTGGAACGTACTTGGTTATCCAGGGAGAATTTCAAATCTCAATCACTTAAATCAATTTTCCAAATTGATTCTCAATTTATTCCATTTGAAATAAATTCCTTTACTTACTCAGTTCATTTCAAAATTCATTAATTTTGGACTTTATTATTATTATTATTATTATTATTATTATTGTTATTATTATTATTATTATTATTATTTTCTGTTTGATTTTAAATCTTCTAACCGAAATATACAAATTTCAGATTCTTCCAATTTCTTCTTAATCATTCTTAAATAATTTAAATCCTAAATTTAAAATAAATGTTTGTTCTTTCAAACAGTAACTTTGAAGCTTAAGTTTACTTTACTTTCTGTTTATTCAAAAATTCCTTTCCATATACAGAATTTATCAATTAGAATTTTGGTAACACTAATATTCTTATCCAGTTTATTTTAATTTATTTACATTCTTTATAATTATTTTCTTAAAATTTCACTCCTTTTATTATTTATTTTCAAAAATCCAATGCTATATAATTTGATAACTGAGAGAGCCAGAATATATCCAAGTAACTGTAGCATTCAATATCCAATATAATCCATCACAGAATATCCAAATAATCGTAACAGAGAGTAATAAACAATTTAAAAATATGTTGAGGAACCCAATTGGATCCCTCCAACCTGTCTTCCCAACATCCACAACCGTTAGCACAATATAATCTGCCAATTACAAAATATACCAAATTATAACACATCAATCAATTCATCCATTTAACCAATTATTTAACTTTGATTATTTAAATTTAAATTTAAATTTCAACTGAGTGAGATTGACTCACCTTTGCTTTTATTTGCAATCCATTCCAATATTGCCTTCTCTTGATTTTTGCCCTTGAATAAACAATTTATATGATTTATTAATATTTGAATTAATCGATCAATTAATTCCTAATACCTTGGTTTGAACTATTAAATTTGTTATAAATTATCTCCTTTTAAATAAAATATTTGAACTAAGTGAAAAATAACTTACCATTAAATAACTTAATTAACTAATGCTTTCGTTTCAAACTAATTTTTCTTTAATAAAATATTTAACTAAAAGTTTACTTTCAGAACTAAATTAAATAAAATAACCTCTTGTAAAAATTTAAATATGTTTCATTAAATAAAACTATCTTTATAATATATATAATCTGCATTTAAAATCTTTATTATAATTTTTTTTATTTCCTTTTTACTAATTATCATTAAATTACAGGGTATATGTATTAATTAATCTAAAACAAATTTATTTTGACCCTTATTTCACTACTCAAATACCACTAAAATTTTATTTCTTAAAAACTAACTATTTAACTTAACTGATAAATTTCCCTTTTTTAAAATATATATATATTTATTAAATTCTAAACTAAAATATCTTTCAGATATATATATTAAACAGAGATTTTTATCTCACTGCATATATTAACTGACATCGATCCAGAAGTAAAAAAAAGAAAAAAAAAGAAAAACACGATGATGTATTATACCTCCATCACGACAAGCACCACCGAGTTGACCAACGCCTACGTGCCACCGACGATTCTCGCTCAAACCCCTGACGCCATCTCCTATCGCGATACCGGAGATTGCGACCGAACCCACATCACTTGCAGCTGCTTCGATCACGACACGAGTGCCACCTTCCAGCGATCCCTAGGCTGTCTCGTGGCCTCGCGAGATCCCCTCCAGACGAAACGTAATCGCGAGCCCATGCTCTAACTTCTACATGCGAACGCCTCCCCTCAACTTCGAATTCGAGCTCGCCATCGGTCGAACTCGCGGCAACCAGACGAGCCTGCGACATTGTCTCCGCCCTCTACCAGTATCACGATACCATTCTCGATCATCGCCGCTCCCACCCAAGACCCCAAGATGCGAACGAATCTCGCGGCAACCCTGTCTTTCGCTCGAACACGGTAGTTAAATTTCGACGAAATCGAATCTGGGAATGATTACTGACTTCCCCCTTTTCGAACGAGATTTCGTTCGTTTCCACCATATTTTTTTTCGTCGAAGACAAAAAAGTAGAGGAAGAATGATGGTTTTTGTTTGATTTGAAGAGTGAGGCTGGAAAGAAGAAGGCTTCGGCCATTAGAAGAATAAAAGCGATGTGATTGATCCCTTTTTTTTCTCTGACCAGAAAAGAAAGAAGGACATCGATTTTGACAAGAGCAAAGCTAGGTCGGCTATGGTGTTTTGAATAGAGAGCCAAAAATTTCTGAATTGAATGGAAGTCAACTGATGGAATATCTTGATCCGACACACTATATATATTAAATTCTCGATTCAAGTTTTAGTGCGTTTACTTACCGTATGCTCTCATAACAACTCCAATCACTACGAAATTTGGAATCCGATGATAATTCAATATTACGGATTCAATGGAACTGGTTTTGTCGAATTCCGAGACTGTGTCTCGGAAGGCTATTTTTAAATTCAATTTAAACTATAAATTTTTTAAAACTGAACAAACCACTGTTAAATTTAATTTTAACACTTCTATTATTCTCAGCACTATCAATATAAATTTTACGAGCCTTCAAATTATTTTTAACTGGCTTAGAACTCCAAATTTAGCATTTTTCCCGACTTCAAATTATTTAATTCAATAATATAATTATCAAATAACTTGTGATATTTGAATTCAAATTAAAAATTAACTTTTAAATATTCAAAATCAATTGAATATTCCAATTCCAGATGCTCAAAAATTCCGAGTCGTCACAAGAGCCATGTTTAAATACAGATCAGACAATTACAAAAATAGTCAAAAATATTCAACAGCCATCAAATCCGAATCAGGAAACTATAATCGAGAAGGGACCTTCCTCTAAGCTTGCTGCAGATGCTAAGAGAAAGAATAGTAGCTCACCATTTCCTCACAAGGGTGATCCACTTCCAGAGCAGGCTGCAATGACTGACTGCAATGAGCCAGACATGCCTCGCACATCTTCTTTTGACATTTCCTTAATCAAGATCCCATAATCTGCACAAATGGAGGAAGATGAATCAGAGAAGGGGGATATCAAAGAGGAATTTGACCTATCAGGTTTACATATTGCTAAAACAAAATCAGCTGGTAAGATAAAGGGAAACAAAGAGAAAAAAGCCTTCAAGCAAAAATATATCTCAATCAATCCAGAATGGGATCAAATGTCTACTAGTTTGAAAGCTAAAGGGGCTGAGAAAAAAAGGAGAGGTAAAAGCACTATGGTGTCAGGTACTATCTAAAATCCATATTTTATTATTATATATATGTCAATATTTGCTTGGAATGTAAGGGGGATGAATACCCCTGCAAAACAATCGGATATCCTTTATATGATCAATATTTACAAACCTTCTATTATTGCTTTAGTTGAGAATAAAATGAATGATGAGAACTTTGAAAGATTTTTTCTTAAAATGTCCAGTAACTGGAAAGCTACACATAATAATGAATGTGGTTGTAAAGGAAGAATTATTGTTATATGGGATTCTAATGTCTGGACTAGCACAAATATTAATAAAGATAGCCAATTTATTGACTGTAATTTTAAAAACAATGGTGGCTTTTATTTGCAAGTTACTGCTGTTTATGGTAGCAATTTTTAAATAGAAAGAAATGTGATGTGGAAAAAACTTAAAGCTCTAAGTTACATATATGATTTCCCCTGGATTGTGTTAGGATATTTTAATACTGTCTTTCATGTTAATGAGAAATTTGGAGGAGTTAAAATCCCTCATAATAAATTGGATAGAGTCAATAAATTTCTATTAGAATCTGATCTTATTGAACCAATTATCAGTGGTAATAAGTATACATGGAAATCTGGTTTAGCTAAAAATATTCACTGCAAACTAGATAGAATTTTGTATAACAAAGAATTTGCAAATAGTTTTCCTGATAGTATTAGGTGATCACACCCCTTTAATGGTCGATTTGGTTGTAAATAAAGTTGGTAACAGTAAAGCTCATCCCTTTAGGTTTAAAAATAGTTGGGTTTTGGAGGATGATTACAAAACTTTAATGGAAAACTGCCATAATTTTTCTTGTGATGGTTCTATGCAGTTTCAGTTCTGTATGTTTTTGAAATTCTCAAAGAATAATCTTAAAAATTGGAATAAAAGAAAATATGTTAATAAAAATAAGATTATTAGTTTGAGAAATGAAGGTAAAATTTGCAAATGAGTGTTGATAATAAGCCTGATGATATCAGTGAAATTAACAAATTCTTCCAAAATCAAAAGGAATTGTCCAATGAAATGTATAAGGAATCAGTTGATGCAAGACAGAAAGCAAAGACTGACTGGCTTACTTTGGGTGATGACTGCACCAAATTTTTTTATGCTAAAATGAGTAATAGAAAACACATAAATAATATAGGTAGCATAATTGATAAAGACGGAAATTTAGCAAATTCATATGATAAAGTGTACTGAAGCTATTAATTTTTACAAGGAGCTATATTTTTCTACAATTAATAATCATAAGTTTCCTGATATTATATGTAAGAATATTTTAAATAGTAGTGCTTCAGAAATCTTACTGGCCCCTGTGGGAATGGATGAAATTAAATATATTGTTTTTAATGCTGGGGGCAACAAAAGTCCAGGTCCTGAAGGTTTTAATGCAAAAATTTTCAAAAATAACTGGGACTGTATTAAACAGCAGATTCTGGATGTTGTCAATGAGTTTATGGATAATGGTAAAATTTTGAAAATTATAAATCATACATTCATTACCCTTATCCCTAAGAATAAAAACCCTACTGATATTGGTGATTATAGACCTATATCTTGCTGCAACTTTATTTACAAAATTATTACTAATGTTCTTAGCAATAGAATAAAAGTTTTTTTTGCCTTTTCTTATCTCAGAAAATCAGAGTGCTTTTGTTCCTGGTAGGCTTATATATGAAAATTCTCTCTTAGCACATGAGATGGTCAGAAAATTTAACACTAAACAGGGAGATAATGTATGTATTAAAATTGATCTTCAAAAAGCATATGATAAGGTAAACAGACATTTTATTCATCATATTATGAAATGTATGGGTTTTCCAATTAAGTTTTGTGACTTAGTGTTTGAGTGTATTAATACTCCTACTTTCTCTATTCTAATTCAAGGTAAGGCTGAAGGGTTTATTAAGTCTAATAGGGGACTAAGGCAGGGGGACCCCTTTCACCTTGTCTTTTTGCTATTGTAATGGAATATTTTTCTATCCTTATTGAAATAGAGAGTATTAAGGGTAAAGTTCACCCTATAAATAGAATCCAGCCATGTGTTAATCATCTGATATACGCTGATGATCTTATGGCGTTTTTAAAAGCCAATAAAGAAAATGCAGATTCTATAAAATCCATTTTTGATAAATTAAAAACTCATGCTGGGCTTCAACTTAATGTAAATAAGTGTAAAGCTTATTTCAGTAAGGCATGTAAGTTCAAAAGAGAATTCTTAAATGTATTACAAATAGAAGAGGGGTTTCTTCCAATCAAATATTTAGTTCTGCCTCTTTCTACAAATATGATTAAGGATTCAGATTGTTCATTCATATTGAAAAAATTCAGGATAGAACGGAGACTTGGTCGTGTAAATTACTTTCCATTGCTGGAAGACTTGAACTTATTAAGATAGTGATTTATGCTATCATATTATACTGGCTGCAAACTTTTCAAATTCCAGCTACAACAATTAAAAAATTGGAAAGTAGATGTGCTGATTTTTTATTGAAAGGTAAATATCACAAAATTAGTTGGTAGAATGTTTGCAGACCTAAGAATGAGGAGGGTCATGGCATTAGAAATATTAAGGATCTGGGTACTACATGCCATTCAAAATTACTTTGGAAATTCATTAGTTCTGAATCATTATGGGCTAGATGGATGAGATCCAAGTACTTGAAAAACGATAATTTATGGTCTACAGTTCATAGGAGTAACCAATCAAATACTTGGAAACAAATATTAAATACTAGGGAAATTGGTAAATCATTGATTGAAAGAAAAATTAAAAATGGTAAAGATACAAGTTTATGGTTTGATCCTTGGTTTAAAAATGAGCCATTTATAAATAGGGTTGGGTGGAATAGCCTTGTTATATGTGGTGGATAAAATAATAAAGTATCTGATATTATAATTAATAATCAATGGCAACCACAAATTCATCTTGTTACTAACCCCTGTAAAAATGATATTTGCAAAATTCAATTTGATAATGATGCAAAGAATGACTACTGGGAATGGAAAGCTAACCACAGAGGGAATTTTTCCTTTAAAGAAACTTGGAATTTTACTAGAATCAAATTCCCAACTACAGAGTGGTATAGTTTGCATTTGGAATAGAGTGAATTGTCCGAAGATCGCATTTTGTACTTATTTTGCAATCAAAAACAGATTGCCAACTTGGGATATATTAAATTAATAGGGAAACAATATGAATTCAATCTGTTCCTTTTGCAACTTATGTAATGAAAGTGCTAATCATATATTTTTTGAATGTAGCTACTCATATTTTATATGGAATCAAATCAGAGTTTCTCTAAGCATAGATGACAACAGGCATATGGATCTTATGAATATTATCAAAATTATCAACAGCAACTTCAGGGACAAATCTAAAGAAACAGATTATGCTCACATTCTACTTACTACGGCTGTGTTCAACTTGTGGAAAGAAAGAAATTTGTGTGTGCACAACAAGGGCAGCAGAAGTAAAGAGCAAGTTTGGTTAACTATTAACACGAATAGCAAGATTATTCTGCAAAAATCTAAGAAAGTACTGAAAAACCAAACCAAGTTTGCTTCCCTTGCTGAAGATTGGAGATCTGAAGCTGGTAGCAAACATTTAGAAGGATATCTTTTGCACTCGAAATGTCTGCAGACCAGCATCCATAGTGTCAACCAACAAGAGGCTGCTGGAATTGCTGAAGAATTTAGCTTCCCCGAGTCTACGAGTTACAGCGCTAATCCTCACCACGCCACTGCCGTCAATCACTCTAATATCGAAGATAATTTGGGTAATAACATCAGCTTGAGAATAGCATTGTCAGATCTAAGTCATGTTGACGTTAGATCTAACTATTTTGTGGAAACCAGCAAGCAATATCAAAGAAACCGTGAGAATCTGGGTGGTATTAACAAAGCTCAGAAGTTTTCGTCAGATCTAGGTCATAATGACTATAGATCTAACAACTATTTGCATCTCAACAACAATCGTGATTCTTCTAGCAAGTTTAAAAGAGATAGAGGCTTGAGAAATAGCTTTAACGAAGCTCTTTCGTATTGGGAGCGTGGGGAAAGTAGTGGGGTGAAGACCGACAACAAAGTAGCATAGAAGATCAGCAGCCATTTTTGTGGTTTTCTTTTTCTTTGGAACTTCGAATGTTTGAGTGAGAATGTGGAGGCGCTAGGGTTTTTTGAGTGTGTTGGTGATTTTGGGTTTCAATATTTACCCGTATGATTTGTTTGTAAACTTGGGCCTGGGCCAGGCCTTTTACCTTTATTCAAAAAAAAAGTATTTAGGTTAATGTTGTAATTATGGTTCAAATTATTTATAATAATAAAAAATTAATTTAATAATCACATCTTAAAACACTTGGCAACATAAGATATTATGAAAAACACACTTGTATTCATAATAATAAAGGCTTGGACATTTGTAAATAATGAAACAAGTGGCAGTCTTTGTTTTAAAGAAATTTTGTTTTTTTATTAAGGCTTAAAAGAAAGGTTAGTTTTTGTTTATTTTCTTCAGCTAAAATCTTCTTTAATTTTCTTTAACTAAAAAAAAGAAAAAGAAACCAAATGCAAAATTCAAGTTGAAATCAAAAAAAAATTCAATCTGTAATCAAAATCTGAAGCTATGTACAACTTTAGATCCAAATTTCAACCTGGAAACATGCAATTCAATATGAAGATTCAACGAGCAAGATTTTAGAAAATTCAATAATCAACAGCAAATTCAACAAGCTTTCAAAAGATAATCAGAGGAATTTATAGATGTGAGCATCATCCGATTTCAATGTTTCAACAGAAATCAAAACGCAGTAATTCAGTGTTCTCTGCTTCAATTTCTGGTGAGTAAATTTATTAAAAATAGATTAAACTAGATTTTATGATTGATGCCTGTTGAAGTAATTAAGTTTATATATATACATGGATGTGAAATGTTATAGTAAACATAATATCCATGTGTGCATGCTTGATTTGAAGATTGAATGCATATTTATTTAGCTGTTTGAATGCCTGTAGATATGAAGGTTTTAAAACTCTGTTCTTATTCATGTTCCGGTTTTTATAAAAAAATTCCTATCTCCCAAATTAATCCAAAATAATCATTGAACATTGAAAGGAATTTGAACATAATGAAGTAATCTCGTATTTAAAATAAATTTAAATATTTATATTGAACAAATAAACTGTAAATTTTAAATTTACAGTGAGAATAAAAATTTGATGAAAATCAATCTTAATAATTTAGATTTCTAATCATATGACCTGAATTGGAATACAAAATTATGAATTTAAACATGAATTTGGGAATTTATAATTTAGTATTCAAAGAGAAATTTAGGGTTTTATGTATTTCGGGTTTGGGTCAATTGACGTTGATTAGAGTTGAGATGGTGGTCGGGATCCTGCATGAAGGTGGCCATGGTGTTTAGGGATTCGGGAAAAATTAGTGGAAGGTTTATATGATGTTCGTGGTGATGGGTGTATGGCGAAGTAGGGTTCGTCATTCTGCTTGCGTCTACGTTAGAAAAGGGGTGAGCGCGGCATCGTTTGTGCTTCGGGTTGAATCGCATAAGGGGAAAAGCTTATGTGGTTCGTGACGCGGGTGTGGACGAGGTGGCAGGCCCTCCGGTGATGGGATTCGCCTTGGCGGTGAATTCTTGGGTCGTGTTCTTTTTCGGGTTGAAGTGTTGTAGCCCTCTTTTTCGATTCTGTGGCGATTTCGTCGATCCAAGGGGACGAAGTGGTTGAAGGGGTCAGGGACAACTTGTGGAGTGTCGCGAAGATGTTCGCCGTCGACCAAGTCCGGTGTACATGTGCACGGTGTGGAAGTGTGCATCTGAAATTTTGGTTAGGGAAGAAAGTGTTTGGCTGGTTTTTTTCGTTGTTTTTCTCAAAGCTTGCCTCGTGATAGTAGTGGGGTGACTTGGGTTTTTGCGTATGTTGCCTCGTGTAGTTGTTCCAGTTTATAAGTTTGTCCAGTTTATAGCAATGTGAATTTAAAGCAATCCAGGATTTGAATCCTGTTAAATCCTGTCAGTTTCCAAATTATAAAATGAATTTCCAAAATTTGAAAGCAAACTAAGTTTTTTAAACAAAGTTTAAAACAGTTTTAAAGATGTTTGAATGTTTAAATTTAAAACTTTGCATTCAAACAAGTTAAGTTAATTTTGCTTTTAAAATAGTTTATTTTCAAAGTTTTAGCAGTGTCCGGATTTTTGTACTATATAAAATGAAGTTTCAAATTTGAAAGAAAATTGAATTTTTTACAAAGTGTTTAATTAGTTTCATAATGAATGAATGCTTGATTTAAAAAGAATTTAGTTTTAAAAGTTTGGATTTTCAAAAATTAAACTTTTGTTTGAAAATAGTTTGTTTTCAATATTGCTTTGCTAAATTTTATAATAATGTTTTCAAATAAAAATGTTATTGAAGTGATTTAAAATGTGATTAAAGTAAGGTATTTAACTTAGATAAATTTAAAGATAATGATAAATTAAAAGATGATGTTTTTGTACAAACCGAATACAAGCTTTTGAATTTAAAATTTTAATTTTTAAAATAATTGATAAGAGTTAATGGAATGTATGGTTTATCTTAATCAAGTTTTAATTATAAAGGTAATTAAAGTATAATTACTTAATTTACTTAAATGATTAATTTGGGTAATTAAATTAAGGTAAACTAGTTATTGTAATTAATTAAGTGTAATTAATTACTTAATTAAAAATAAATTAATCAAGGTTAATTAATTAAGAAGTAATTAAGTAAATTAAGTAATTATACTATAATTACCTTTATAATTAAGAAGAAATAATAAGGATAATTATTTAATGAAGTAATTAAAGAAATTAATTACTCGGTGTAATTAATTAAGTTATTGTGGATAATTTTAGTTAATTAATTAAGTTTAATTAATTAAAAAGAATTACTTAATGATGGGATTAAGTATAATTACTTAATGTAATTAAAGAGGTGTAATTACTTAGTGAAGTAATTAAGGAGTAATTACTAAATGTAATTAATTAAGGAAATTACTTGATGAATAGTTATTAAAGGATAATTACTTAAGGGAAGCAATTAAGTGATAATTACTCGGTGTAATTAAAGGATTAATTAATGAAATTAATCAAGAAGTTGGTTTAATTGGTAAAGTAACTAAAGGAAGTTAATTACTGATTGTGATTAATCTGGTTTGATTAATAAATGTAATTAAGTTTATAATTATTTATTAAATGTAATTTTGAGAAAATTTGATTAACAAAGTAATTAAAAGGTCATTAATTAATGTAATTAATGAATAATTAATTGCTTAATTAATTAATAAATGTGATTAATTATAAGATAATTAATCAATGAAGTGAGAAAGAAGTAATAATTAATTTAATATAATTAATTAAGGATTAAGATAATTAATTAAGGATTTATGTAATTAATTATTGTTAATTAATAAATTAGAAATTAATTAAGATTAATAAATGATTAAAGATAAATTAATCTGTGTAATTAATTTAAAGGCTAATTACATAGTGTAATTAAAGAATAATTAATCTAGGTGATTAATTAAGAATATAATTAAAGATAATTAATCTATAATTGAAGATTAATTAATTGAATTATGAAGGTAATTAAAGAGTGATTGGTTCATTAATTGTAATTAATTAATGATTGTTTAAGCAGGTTTAGTTGTTAATTATCAAGTAATTAATTTAATTTAAGTTGATTAAATTAAATATAAAAGAGTTAAGGATGCTTGTTTATGGATGATTTTTTTTGGAATATCTAGATTTGGTTGATATCTATTGGATGATATGTTGTGATATTCTGTGATATGATATTTGATATGTCAGTGATAAATGTGTGATATTTATCTGTGAATGATGCTTGTGAATTCAATGTTTCAAATTGAATTAATTTGTTAAACTTAAATCACTTGGACATTAAGATGGCATTTTGGATTCAATGAGACCGAGATCGAGTTTCCAAATTTGGAATTTTGAAAACCACATCGTTCCAAATTGAACGTTAGGTCGTGAATCTCAAGTGAAGAGTGAAGACTCGAGGTGTAAGGACTATTGTCGTTAATACTTTGAGGGTGATTCCAATACAAGTTTAACGGGGGTAGTACTTTTAGGTTCGAGATGAAGATTCAAAGTGCAAGGTCTATTGTCGTTAACTCTGAGGGTGATTCCAAAATGAGTGTAGCGAGATAGTGCCTACGGTTTCGTTCGAACCCGAAACGAACTTGTATGGATTGAATGCTTTCAGAACATCGTTAGGTGGACGATGAGCATTCTAAGTGATATGTCCTATAAAGGTAATCGTAGCCTCAAGCCTCATTAACCGGGAATGGCTAAAACAGGGGAGGTGCAGCAAGGCTAAGTGGGTCATGCCCAAGTAGGACGAGATTTACCCCTGTCGAGAGGTCCCTTTTTATTTCGGCTGTGTGGGCGGTTGATCATGACAACTACCGGGGTGATCTTGTTCGGGACTGTCTAGTAAGGGATGGTTCTGGCTTTGTGTTGTAGGGAATCGGGAGTGATCCTCGGTACGGTGATCTAGGCCACGTACTGTGACGGGCGGTACCCCAGTAGCCCTACCATTGTATGGAATCCAAAATCCAATAAGTGCCTGTATGGTTTTGATTGTGCCCAACTATGTTGGAACGTGAGATGTAAGCATTCAAGCTATTTTTGTATTTTATTTTGAAAACCCTAGATCCTATTATAATATCACTGGATTTCCTATCAAATGTTTTGGTTAGCGTAAGGTAAAAATTTACCCATGTTTATTTGTAGGGAGTCTTACGTGATACCTTTGTTTTCAAAGGATTTTCTAAATTTAAGCAATTTTAAACCGTTTACGCACACCAGACCCATGTCTAACCCAAGTGTTTATTTTCTGTTTTATTAAACTCTTGGGTACTCATATTATGTACGGGTAGTCGAGGGATTCAGGTTTTCTTTGATGAGTTCTGAAGGAGATATGGTGCAGGAGGCTTCAACGTGCAGATATATATAGTGGTTCCGCTGTGTTTGAGTTGTATCCGTTTTCTGTTATGCACATGAGTTGTAATATCTAGACAGGTGTTATAACTGTCTAGTTTGAGTTGTTGGAACTGTATAACTCTGATGTATATGATACTATGTAATATTATATTTGATTAATATAATTTATTTGTTCCGCTGTGAGATTCTGATGTTGTTTGGTTCTTTCTTTTCTATCTTTTCTCTTTTCTATCCCTTTCTTTCTTCTTCATGATGCGTCTTTCTGTAGTATGAAAGGTGGGTCGTTACATTGTGGTATCAGAGCGCTAGGTTGAGTGAATACCTAAGCACTGAAGTGGTGTCTTTCTTGAGAGAGCGTATTTGTAATTTTGAATATATATATATATATATATATATATATATATATATATTCCTACCTATTTTGTTGGGTTACCTGTTCGGGTTTGCCAACATAAGTTCTAGAAATAGAAGAGATAGCGACGTGTATAGCATGACTATCAGTGGATGAAGTCTGCGTATTTGAGGTTGGAAGAGTGTTTGCAAGGACAGTTTTGGGCATCTTGAGTAAGTTTGGCAGCTGGGTGTATGGATTTCATTAATCTCTGAAGGAAACCTTTTAAAAGTTCGGAGTTTATCTTTGGAGTATAAGTTTGGATTGCGCTCGTGCGAGCGGATTTTCTAGAGTTTGGATCAGTCGGAAGAGCTGAAGCAAGTAATGGTATTTTGACAACCATAGGAAGGTGTCTTATCTGTATTGGAGTGGGAGACTCAATTCAACTAGGTGTTTGTGCCGGTTTGAAGCTTGAGTTTCTTGATAGGTTTCTGCTTATCTTGAAGACTCTTTTTGTGGAGTTGGATGATAGAGATTTGGATTCAAGGAGCTTTTGGATAGGAAGTCTTTGGTAGCATTGGTAGCCCAGAGGTGTTGAGTGTGCTGTCAGAAAATCTCTTGGCACAGCAGTATCCTTGTGATGGAGTTTGAAGGAGTTGTGTGGTCTGTTTCTTTGATGATTCAGAAGTCTTTGAGATTCTTCTGTCAGTAGGATGGGCAAATGGTGAAGGCTTGTCTACTACTTCTGGAAGCTCAGCTGGGTAAGATGTTTGTGGTTAAGGAGGACCATCAGTTTCTTCTTTTGAAGGGCTTAAGATGTTCTGTTATGTAAGAGAGAACAGTTTCTTTGGAATCTGAATTGGGTATTATCGCAAAAGTGACTTGCGATGGTTCAGAAGTTCTTTTAATAATCTTTGCTTTGGTTTGAGACATCTCTAAAGATGTTGGAGCTATCGAAGTGGTATGAGACTTTTTGAATATCTTCGAGGTAGTCAAAGGAGTGTGTCCGCAACGGGAGATGGAGTTCTGTTTTGATTTGGTTCTTGGATTTTCCAGTGGTTTAGCCTAGTAAAGAGAGAAACTCCAGGAGAGAGGATTTTGTGAGCAATCAGGATTGATTGGATATAGTTTTCTGATTGGATTTCTGCTATAGTATTTGTGACCAAATCAGATAGGTCATTAAGCTTTTATGGAATTTGATGGACAATGTTTCTGGATGAGTTGATCAAGTTTGTACTTGTATTCATCAAAAGCATTCTCATCTTCTTCGGATCAGAGTTGTGCAGCAGAGGCATAGTGGCAGCTATTCCAGATTAGAAGCAGCCTCAGATTCATAGAAAATTTGTGTTTTCTTGGATTTAAGGATTTCTTCAGGAAGTTGTTTCGGGATCTAAAGGCTTGGTTGTCGAGAGCATCTTTCTGTTTTCCGGATAGGAGAAGCTAGTTTGAAGTTTTTGATGCTTGTATGGTAGATTGGTGTTTTGGATTTCGATGGATCTTGGGAAAACCATTTTGTTGAGTGGAATCAAGAGATTATCTTATCTTTGATCCAGTTTTGATTTGAGAAACATCTGTGAAGTTTGGACTGTCGAGAAGGTTGAGGGCAGCCCAGGATCGGCGGAAGCTCTGGTCAAGAGACGAAGGAATTCGGAATTCGAAGTCGGAGATTTTATTTTTGGATAAGTTTTGTCCAATCATAAGAGCAATGAGATTAGGTAAGATGGGAAGCTAGCTCAAAGGTGTATTGGAATCTTTCTATATTCTCTTAAGGATAAGTGTTTGATCTATCACTAGTTTAGAATCAGCAGATCATGGAAATTTGGAAGTTGATCGGACTTGTCTATGGTCCGGTATCCTGTTTAGATTGTAGATCTAGATATATAGGAGTTCTAAATATGAGTAGAGCAGCTAGTTTAGATTCTGTAGAGCGAGTATTCCGGTGTTTGTACCTAGGAAACTCAAGGAAATTATGTCTAGAATTTTGTTTGGATAGTTAAAATTGATTGTTTGAATTGGATGTTATGGTTTCTAGTATATGGTTGATAGCATTTATTGCTATTTTATAATTAAAATCTATATAAGATTATTAAATTATCTTTGCTTTTAATTTCGGGGACGAAATTCTTTTAAGGAGGGAGGAATGTTATGTCCCGGAATTTTGGGCAATACTTATTTAATAATTTCCATTTATAATTTATTTTGAAAAATGTAATATTGATTTAATAATCTAATTTAACAAATGTTATCTTTTCAAAGCTTAATAATAATTTAATTTGGAATGTTTATTCTTTTCAAAAGATAATAATATATATATATATATAATTAATAATAATTAATTTTTCTAAGTTAATAAGAATATTCTATTTGTAGTGTATATATGTATACATTGTAAAAAGGAAATTGGTTTCAATTTAAATTTAATAAAAATATTTTCAAATTATAATATTTATATATTGTGATTTGGAGTTTTGTTTTAAAATTCAAATAATTTCTGAAGTTAATATTTAAAATGTTCTATTTATAGTGTGCATATATATATTTGTATATATATTGTAAATAGGAAAAATATTGGATTAAACTTAAGCAGGAAATCTGTTTTCAAATTTATAATATACATATGTATATATGGTGATTTGGAAGATTTTTAATTTGATTTAGTAAAATGCTGTTCAAAAGCTAGTTAAAAATTAATCTTTTATTTTAAAAACACTTAAAGAAAATATTATTTTATTAAAGGTATAATAACTTAAAAATAGTATATTATTATAAACATTTAATTTGTTTTTTCTTTTAAATTGGTTTTTGAAAATAAATTTAGTTTTTATATATAATATCAATGTTAGATATAATAACTTAAAGTTTAAACTTTTAAAATTAAATTTTAAATAAATGTTATTTTCTTTCTTTTAAACTTATCCTTAGAAAATGGATTTGTAAATATAAATAAATAAAACATAAGAGATAAATATATTTCATAGTTTATATTAGACATAAGTATTTAGGTTAATGTTGTAATTAAGGTTTAAATTATTTATAATAATAAGAAAATTAATTTAATAATCACATCTTAAAACACTTGGCAACATAAGAAATTATGAAAAACACACTTGTATTCATAATAATAAAGGCTTGGACATCTGTAAATACATGGATTTATTCATGAAACAAGTGGCAGTCTTTGTTTTAAAGAAATTGTTTTTTTATTAAGGTTTAAAAGAAAGGTCAGTTTTTGTTTATTTTCTTCAGCTAAAATCTTCTTTAATTTTCCTCAACCAAAAAAAATAAAGAGAAACCAAATGCAAAATTCAAGCTGAAATCAAAAACAAATTCGATCTGTAATCAAAATCTAAAGCTATGTACAACTTCAGATCCAAATTTCAACCTGGAAACATGCAATTCAATATGAAGATTCAATAAGCAAGATTTTAGCAAATTCAATAATCAACAGCAAATTCAACAAGCTTTCAAAAGATAATCAGAGGAATTTATAGATGTGAGCAGCATCAGATTTCAATGTTTCAACAGAAATCAAAATGCAGTAGTTCAGTGTTCTCTGCTTCAATTTCTGGTGAGTAAATTTATTTTAAAAACAGATTAAACTAGATTTTATGATTGATGCCTATTGAAGTAATTAAGTTTATATATATACATGGATGTGAAATGTTATAGTAAACATAATAACAATGTGTGCATGCTTGATTTGAAAATTGAATGCATATTTATTTAGCTGTTTGAATGCCTGTAGACATGAAGGTTTTAAAACTCTGTTCTTTTTCATGTTCCAGTTTTTATAAAAAATTTCCTATCTCCCAAGTTAATCAATAATAATCATTGAACATTGAAAGGAATTTGAATATATTGAAGTAATCTTGTATTTAAAATAAATTTAAATATTTATATTGAACAAATAAACTGTAAATTTTAAATTTACATTGAGAATCAAAATTTGATGAAAATCAATCTTAATAATTTAGATTTCTGATCATATGACCTGAATTGGAATACAAAATTATGAATTTTAACATGAATTTGGAAATTTATAATTTAGTATTCAAAGAGAAATTTAGGGTTTTATGAATTTGGGGTTTGGGTTAATTGCTGTTGATTAGAGTTGAGATGGTGGTCGGGGTCCTGCATGAAGGTGGCCATGGTGTTTAGGGATTCGGAAAAAATTAGTGGAAGGTTTATATGATGGTCATGGTGATGGGTGTATGGCGAACTAGGGTTCGACGTTCTGCTTGCGTCTGTGCTAGAAAAGGGGTGAGCGCGACATCGTTTGTGCTTCGGGTTGAATCGCATGAGGGGGAAAGCATATATGGTTCGTGATGGGGTGTGGGCGAGGTGGCAGGCCCTCCGGTGATGGGATTTGCCGTTGGCGGTGATTTTTTGGGTCGTGTTCTTTTTCGGGTTGAAGTGTCGTAGCCCTCTTTATCGATTGTGGCGATTTCGTCGATCCAAGGGGACGAAGTGGTTGAAGGGGTCAGGGGCGACTTGTGAAGAGTCGCGACGATGTTCGCCGTCGACCAAGTCCGGTGTACATGTATACGGTGTCGAAGTGTGCATCTGGAATTTTGGTTAGGGAAGAAAGTGTTCGGCTGGTTTTTTTCCGTTGTTTTTCTCGAAGTTTGCCTCATGATAGTAGTGGGATGACTCGGGTTTTTGCGTGTGTTGCCTCGTGTAGTTGTTCCAGTTTATAAGTTTGTCCAGTTTATACCAAAGTGAATTTAAAGCAAAATTTTATTTGACTTTGTTCCAGGATTTGAATCCTGTTAAATCCTGTCAGTTTCCAAATTATAAAATGAATTTCCAAAATTTGAAAGCAAACTAAGTTTTTAAAACAAAGTTTAAAACAGTTTTAAAGATGTTTGAATGTTTAAATTTAAAACTTTGCATTCAAACAAGTTAAGTTAATTTTCCTTTTAAAATAGTTTGTTTTGAAAGTTTTAGTAGTGTCTGGATTTTTGTACTATATAAAATGAAGTTTCAAATTTGAAAGCAAATTGAATTTTTTACAAAGTGTTTAATTAGTTTCATAATGAATGAATGCTTGATTTAAAAAGAATTTAGTTTTAAAAAGTTTGGATTTTCAAAATTTAAACTTTTGTTTAAAAATAGTTTGTTTTCAATATTGCTTTGTTAAATTATATGATAATGTTTTCAAATAAAAATGTTATTGAAGTGATATAAAATATGGTTAAAGTAAGGTATTTAACTTAGATAATTTAAAGATAATTATAAATTAAAAGATGATGTTTTTGTATAAACCGAATACAAGCTTTTGAATTTAAAATTTTAATTTTTAAAATAATTGATAAGCGTTAATGGAATGTATGGTTTATCTTAATCAAGTTTTAATTATAAAGGTAATTATAGTATAATTACTTAATTTACTTAAATGATTAATTTGGGTAATTAAATTAAGGTAAACTAGTTAGTATAATTAATTAAGTGTAATTAATTACTTACTTAAAAATAAATTAATCAAGGTTAATTAATTAAGAAATAATTAAGTAATAAGTAATTAAGAAGTTAATTACTTAATAATTAAAAAGAATTATTCAGGATAATTATTTAATGAAGTAATTAAAGAAATTAATTACTCGGTGTAATTAATTATGTTATTGTGGACAATTTTAGTTAATTACTTAAGTTTAATTAATTAAAAAGAATTACTTAATGATGGGATTAAGTATAATTACTTAATGTAGTTAAAGAGGTGTAATTACTTAGTGAAGTAATTAAGGAGTAATTACTAAATGTAATTAATTAAGGAAATTACTTGATGAATAGTAATTAAAGGATAATTACTTAAGGGAAGCAATTAAGTGATAATTACTCGGTGTAATTAAAGGATTAATTAATGAAATTAATCAAGAAGTTGGTTTAATTAGTGAAGTAATTAAAGGAAGTTAATTGCTGTTGTGATTAATCTTGTTCGATTAATAAATGTAATTAAGTTTATAATTATTTATTAAATGTAATTTTGAGAAAAATTGATTAATAAAGTAATTAAAGGGTCATTTATTAATGTAATTAATAAATAATTAATTGCTTAATTAATTAATAAATGTGATTAAATATAAGATGATTAATCAATGAAGTGATAAAGAAGTAATAATTAATTTAATATAATTAATTAAGGATTTATGTAATTAATTATTGTTAATTAATTAGAAATTAATTAAGATTAATAAATGGTTAAAGATAAATTAATCTGTGTAATTAATTTAAAGGCTAATTACATAGTGTAATTAAAGAATAATTAATCTAGGTGATTAATTAAGAATATGATTAAAGATAATTAATCTATAATTGAAGATTAATTAATTGAATTATGAAGGTAATTAAAGAGTGATTGGTTCATTAATTGTAATTAATTAATGATTGTTTAAGCATGATTAGTTGTTAATTCTCAAGTAATTAATTTAATTTTTTTTTGAAATTTAAGCGGGGTTAAAGCTGGGCCCCTACCAGCTTTATTAAAAAAGAAAACAGCAAGAGGACATTACAAGGGAGACAAGGAAAAACCAAAAAAAAAGGAAAAGGAAACACACAACACCACATGACTGAAAAGCAAACTACAAGAACAGCTAAGGAGTCCAAGGCTGAAAATGGATGTCAAGAAAATTGTAAGTGCTGTTCTTCGAACCCAAAAAAATATCATGCTTCAGAAAAGACCATAAAGATTCCTTGTTTCTGCTGATACCATCAAAGCATCGGTTATTTCTTTCTCTCCAAATATTCACCATCAACTTCTTCAGAGCGAAATAAAAATACTGCTTAACATCTTCTGTCCATGAAAAGGCACATTCCATCAAGTTCTAGGGAGTATAATTGATAGGAATAGCATACACCCTCAGAATACAACTAATCAAACTAGTCCAGATGAAGTGTACACAAGGACATTCAAAATATATATGTAGAACACTTTCAGGATGTTGAAAACGCAGCTCGCACACAGGTTGAACTGACATACCAAATCGCAAAAGCTTATCTCTAGTTAAGAGAGCATTTGAAACAACTTTCCAAAACATAAGATTGTCACTACTACTCGAAACCGCTGACCAAGCTACCCTTCTCCACTTCCATTCAGGCATAGTTTCCAAACCATACAAGGCAGCATAAACTTTTTTAATGGAGTGACACTGACCATTCCACAAAACAATGTCATGGTCATGTAAATCGTAAATGGTTGTTTCAAATAAGCTCCAATAATTCCTGACAATTTGGTTACTAGTGTAGGGGAACACAAATCTACCATTATCAATATGATCAATGGCAAGAGCATTGTTACCAATACCTCACTGATATTTCTGCTGAGAGGAGAAAACATGATCAAGAATAATACCTTTGCCTAGCTATGGGTCATGCCAGAAACTGCATAAGCTAGACTCTGCAAGTTTCAGTTGAACAAGAGGCTTAAAAGTGGTTCGTAATTTTAATATATTCCTCCAAGTCCAGCTACAAGACTAGGGGATATCCATAAGCCAGAAATTTTTCGTTCCAATATTATATCTTAACGTCCAATTCACCCAAAGTGTGTCATGTTTGTTGAGCAAAGCATTGAAATGATAGCTGAAAGCAGCCTTGTTCCAGAGTCCAATGCTTTGCAATCCCAGACCCCCTTTGCTTCTTGGCTTCGCCATGGTTTTGAAGGAGCAGGGTAGTACTTTCCTAGTGTGTATGGTGCCAAACCAAAGGAATCTCATCATTTCTCTTCTAACCAATTTCAGCAATTTTAAAGGTAGGATGAAAGTCCTAGCCCAATACACCATTATAGAAAAACTAACAGATTGCACAAGCACCAATCTACCAGCTTGTAACAGAAATCTGTTGGCCCAAAGATCCATAACAGCAGTGATCTATTCATATAGTGGTTGATAGGCAGCAAAAGAAACTCTTGAAGTACATAGAGGAAGCCCAAGGTAAAACATATCAGAAGACATGGATTGCATACCAGTATAGGAAGTCAGATTCAATTCCTGAATTCTAGTAACTCCAGAGAAAAGGATGCTGGACTTGTTAAGATTAAGTTTGAGGCCAGTCATCAAATAAAAGTTGTGAAGAGCACAATTAATGCCTTCAAAAGACTGCATGGTGGGCTTAGTAAAGATCATAATATCGTCAGCAAAGAGGAGGGCTGATATACTAAGGTCTTTACATTTGGGGTGAAATTATATTTGCTTACTATGAAACATTGGTCTTAAAAGGCAAGTAAATACCTCCATAACCAGAACGAAGATATATGAAGACAGTGGATCCCCCTGCTTGATTCCCTGCTTTGGAACAAAATTGCTTGAGCTTATACCATTAATTATAAGAGAATAGGAGGGGGTAGATATACACTCATAAATCCAAGCAACAAAAACTTTGGGAAAACCCATAAGAGACATAACCCTAACTATTGTTTTCCAATGTATTGAATCATAAGCCTTCTGCAAATCAAGCTTCAGCATAGCACGTGGTGAAAGATTAGCACAGTGGTAACCTTTTAATAGCTCATGGGCTAACAATATGTTATCGAGGATATTTCTTTCTGGAAGGAAGGCAACTTGATTGTTAGATATAATTCTTTGAAGCACTGAAACTAACCTCATGGCAATAATCTTGGAAATACATTTATAAAGCACGTTACAACAGGAGATGGGTCTGAAAGAGGAAACAGACAAGGGAGGTTTAGTCTTTGGGATAAGCACCAAGTTGGTAGAATTCACAGCTCTAAGCATCTTAAACTTGTCAAAGAAATTGTGGACAGCAAAACAAAACTGATCACCAACAATTTCCCAGCTTGATGTAAAAAGTTCGACATTGAAACCATCTGGAACTCCTGACGAACTTCTATTCATTGCAAATAGGGTTTTCTTGATTTCTTCATTAGTAACTTTAGCTATCAAAAGGCTAGCTTCATCATGTTTAAGTCTAGGAAGAGGGATAGAGGAGAGAAGGCCTAACTCCGGTTGAAAATTGCTAGCATTACCAAAGAGGCCTGCATAATACATTAGAAAGGCTTTGTCCACAGTTTCAAGGGTTGAGTGAAGATTACCTGCTTCATCAACTATAGAAGATATATTATTGGTTGACTGCTTTATCTTCAGAGAGGCATGAAATTTTTTTGTATTCCTATCCCCTTCAGCTGCCCATCTGAGTCTTAATTGTTGCTTCCTCATATCAGACTCAACAGCAAGAGCAAGATTAAGATCATTGAAAAGAGAAGCTTCCCTTTCAGCCATAAGGACACAGTCAGGATGATCCATCAATTGCACCTGAGCTTCCTTTAACTGGACCCTGAGCTTTGATGATTGTAGGCTGCCATTTCCATACCTTTCCCATGCCCAATCCCTCAAGACTACCATAACTGCTCTGAGTTTCCTGCAAAAAATAAAGGTTGGATTTCCAAAAAACCTTTTTGTCCAAGCATTAGATATAACATCATGATATTCAGGATGTTGAATCCATGCATTGTAAAATTTAAAACCTCTTTTGGCTTCCAATGGCTTTTTCCCAGTGGTCAAAATAAGGGGGGAGTGATCAGATAGGATTGGATGGGGCAAAAAGATGGAGATGTTTGGCCAAGTGGATAGAGCTTTGAAGTTAGAGAAGGGGTGATCAATGTTAGAGAAAACACGGGCTCCATTTCTTGAACGGTTATTCCAAGAGAAAGGGGCACCGTATTTGTTAACTGGAATTAAGGATGAGTCATCTACAACAATGTTTAAGGGGAGAATGTCCCTAGGCAAGAGAGGAAGACCCCCATGTTTATCAGATAATGAAAAGCAGTAGTTAAAATCCCCAAGCAAAATCCATGGATGAGAGTCTTGTCTAAAGGCAGGAATAAGATTGAAAAGAGTTTGTCTGGCAGAGGGGGAGTTATAAGCGTAGATAAAAGAAATATAGAAAGATATAAAGGAATTGAAATATTTAGCATGAAAGTGCATTATTTGTGGTGTAGCAAGGATGAGATCTAGCGTAAGCTGTTCAGGATTATGAATGACCATAATTCTCCCGTAACAAGCTTCAAGTAGATTGTGGTGTAATGTCCAAGAAGGATTAATGTACTTAGCAGCATTAAGAGTTAGTGGCAAGTTCAATTTGGTTCCAAAAATTGCAAAAACAGACAGCTGACGAAAGGAGATCAACTGTTTCACCTGATCCATTTTGAGAAAGTTGTCGGAGCCTCTGATATTCCAAGCACCTATATTGTGTATCATTTATTATACCATTTTTAAGTGATCTCCTTCTCTCATGCTCCTAGTGACTGGAGAATTCATTCTTGTGAAGTTTTGATTTTGGTTTTTTAACTTTTTGGACTTTTTGCTTTTGTCATCAACAGATAGTTGACAACAGTCTTCAGTTGGTTCATTAGGTGGTGATTTCCAACCTGGAATAGAGCCCAGAAAAACATACGGCGGACATGGCTTTGGGTTGATGGATGGAGGAAGAGAAGGGCTGGAAGGAGAAGTTGAAAAGGAGGATTGAGGCTGGGAGTACATGCTGTAGACAAAGTCAACTTTCTTTTTGCAATGTACTATAGAAAAATTCCTCAAGTTTGTCTGTATTTGAAACAATTGCTTGCTAACTTGTGGGAAGAGGAATTTCAAAATTGGGAAAGGAGCGTGTACTATGTGTGTTCTCACTAATATTTGCATGCACAAGAGATACAGATACTTGCACAACTTGGTTGTCATTTCCTTCCAGAGGGAACAACAAGTCATTCTGCTCAGCAAAAGAAGCATCTGGTTGATTGAGAAGAAATTGCCTGCCTTCCAAATTATGTGAGCTAACATCATACAATGGATCAGAAGTAGCTTCTACCCAACATTTTCCTCCGCTGAAGTTGTCATAACAACACAATCACCCTCAGTCCCCATGTCTTTTAACACATCAAAAATGTTGCTTGTCATTATTGTTTCATGTTCATTACCATTTTCATATTCCACCACCTGAACCTCATTTCCACTTCCATCCTTTTTGTATGCCTTGGCGTCATTATCTCGTTCAACACTGATATCAGCAGTAACATCATCATTAACTAAATTATCATCCTTCACTTGCAGCTCAGTAGTATTATCAATCTTATCTCTATGCTTTTTGTTCACAACTCTCTTCCAGATCTGCTTATTCTTTTTCTTGGCAAAGCCAGCGAGGTTGAATGGTCCCCTACCATTATTATTAAGAACAAAAAATAAAAATACATAAGTTTACAACAAGCTTACCTCCACAGGATAGAGGTGAGCACATATAAGATAGAAAATAAACTACATAGAACTAGTAATAGAACGGACCTGTAACGCCCCACCCCGAGACCCACCTTAGCAAAGAGAATTAACAAGTAATTCCATCTACTAAAGCGGAGAATAGGGCTGGTTAAGGGCGACCATCTATAATTTTGTCTTAAACATCCATTGAATACGTCGATAAATGAATTATAATTTTTTTCAACTCAGGTGGATCGACATACCCAGTGAATGCTTAATCCAAAACTATTGGTGGCTAACGGATCTATCAGAACAAAATACAATAACTAAATGTAAACCACATCACAGAACAGTAACCAACATCATATATATACATATACACAGATACACGTTCAGTACAATACAATATGAATACAATAAAGGTGGTACACGACCACACCATATACATCGAATCAAATGTAAAAACATCAGAGTATGCGGAAGAAATAAGCTACTCAAGAGAAAGAAGAGCTGATATCCAACATCAACTTCAAGCTAAGCCCAATAGATGATACCTGAAACAACTCGGTCTGACCCGAGTGAAAACACACGGGTCAGGCTAGCTAGAACTAATCATTAGTAAAGGTGATGATAAGAGATAAGGGGATAACCATTCCATCATTACCAATGGAATGATATAGGTCATCAAGTTATCTCTAGAGTGATACATCAATGGTTCATCATGATTGCATAGAGGAATACAATATGTATATTAGATAGACATCGTTTATCTAATTATGTGCATAACCGAATGAAATGGGTGAGGATATGGACCATAAAGTAAATCTTCATAAGATAATTAAACTTCAAGAATCCATCATAAATAAAACCCATCTAATAGAAACTTCTTATATATTATACCACATCTCATCAGTATAAATACAAATACATCTCAAATCCATCATTAAAGTCATTATTAAGGAATCTCCATAATCATTTATATCTCATATCATTGGTATAAATATAAATCTATCTTAAATCTATTATCAACACTCATCATAAAAGCATTACCATAATTTATACCTCATCTCATTGGTATAAATATATATATTGTCTCAAATCCATCTTGATAGAGTTCGGAAAGAATCCAAAACATCATATTCGAAATCACCATAAAACCATGTATATAAATAAGCCTTTTTCTTACATAAGGCTATAATAAAGCATCATCATCAAAACAGTGAAAATGAACATCTAAACTTCATGGAAAACAACAGGTGCTTTACATCTTGACTAATACTAGTAATTTGGTACCATACATCGTGATGACTTGGGGTCACATAACATCATAACATCATGATTGACTAGTCGGAACATCTTGATGACACCCAGTCACAAATCCGAGTAAAAACATCGTGGTGATTTGAGTTGAGTAATAACATCGTGAACATCGTGTTGACTCCAATCGTACTCGGTCTAGTACTAGTAACATCTTGAATGTGTCACAACTATTCGAATAGGAATCCAAAAGGCGAGAACGTATATCCCATACTATATGTTCTCCCCTAATGTTCTACTAATCGTTAGTTGGTTCCACATTAGAAAACATCACAAAACATCAGAACCATCATAAAACTGACTCTGCCTCATCTCATCGGCGAGTTAATATAATACCATACTCATCTCTTCTCATCGACGAGTAATAGTTCCATCATGACTTGTCTCATTTCATCGACAAGTAAAAATCATCATAACCATCTTAACTTCACAAATCATCATAAAGAAGCTTACCTCGTATCATCGGCAAATGCAAATAAATCTCATAATGGATTCTCATAAACCATAATCCCCGAAAAGGGAAATCTCATCTCAAGACTCACCTCATCTCATCGGCAAGTAAAACAACATCTTTTAGTGGTTCTTATCGATTTTAATCCCATAATAGGAGATCTCGAACATCTCAACTCGCCAAATATTCGCTACTCGGATAATTCCTATAATAGGAATTGAAAATCTTAAATATTAACTCAAGATATAATGCTCAAGTGGTTTCGATCGTACTAGTCCGGAATTAACCGAAAAAGCAAACTCATGTGTCCCATACCACATGTTTTACGAAATCGTTTAATTCTCTTTCTCATACGTCCGAAAAGTGCAAAAACGTGTATCTTCATATAGAAAATATATTTTTGCTAAATCGGGTTTTGAAATAAATTCAGAAAATATTTAAGAAATCGATTTTGAAAATCTCTTTATAATTTAGAAATATTAATTGTATCATTTTTTTATATGAAATCACTTTGTAAAATATATTTATTAGAACAATAGCTAGAATATGAACACTGTTGGAAATATAGTTTGAAAATACGTGCACATGTGCTCGGAATTACAATGAAAACATTACATAATGAATCATTAAAATCCATTAAAATCCCAATGACGGATTCGTGAAAATTCATGCTTCTATATAGTAGAAGCAACCCAAAAATAATCACGAGAAGCATGGTTTATCCCTTGAATAAGATAGTACAACACTCAAGATCTATATTAAAATTTATCATCAAAGACTTGCTCGAACAGTCTAAGAAAATACATGATTCAATACTAGAGCATATGTGATATAAATATCTCAATATTTACATTGAAAAGAGCATCAAAACCATGTTAGGAAAACATAAGAGAAAGCACCATAAGCTGGTACAACAATTCAAGATACACATGAATAAACTTGGGCGTTTTGCCCAGGCCTGTGTTTTGTTTGTTCAGTTTTCCTCTTCTAAACACATAATTTGAGAAAACAAAGAAAATAAAATTGTAGATGACATACGAAGCTTTCCATAACATTAAAAATTGCTGAATTCTGATAAGAAATATAAAAGTTATGGATAAAACAATTCTGAGATTTGAATTTCACAACTTCTGTCATTTTGACTCAAGACAGCAAGAATCAAACACATTTTTGACCAAACTAGCATCAAAATTATAGCATACTCAAAACACGAAATTGTAGTGCATGATTTATGCTTTCCAAAACTTCCAAAATTATCAAAATCGGCTTAGAAACGAAGAAGTTATGCTAAATTTTGTTTCAGCTACATGCACAGAGCAAATATTGGTTTTGCTCTCGGGATAAGAATAGAAAATTTTGATTTTGACATATCTAACCACAAAATTACAAAAAGCTTAATATATAAAAGTTGTATAACATGATTTTGGCTTTCCAGAACATCCAACATTATCAAAATCGGTTAAGAAATGAGGAAGTTATGTCAAATTTCGTTTCAACTACATGCACAGAGCAAATATTGGTTTTGCTCTCGAGATAACAATAGAAAAATTCGATTTTGACATATATAACTTCAAAATTACAGAAAATATAATACATGAAAGTTGTAAATTATAATTTAAGCTTTTTGGAACATCCAAAATTATCAAAATCGGTTAAGAAACGAATGAGTTATGGCCAAAATAATTTCTCAGACTTGTGATTGTTGTTGCTGTCATTTGCTCTCGGGACAGCAACAAACAAGCACGATTATGATCAACCCAACTTCAAAAGTATCAAAATCTCAAAACATGAAACTTGTAGCCCTTGGTCTGGGCTTCCAGAACGTCCAAAATTACGCAATTTGGATAAGAAATGAAAAAGTTATGGCCAAAACAATATGAGGACAGAAAATAGAAAATAACAAAGACGAAACGTAACCTTATTAATACGAAAATTCAACTCAAAACTTTGATTTTGGCTAGCATTTGTAAGCTTTTACACTTACCTATTGATTTGCAGTGAATAAGTGAGGATTTGCAAGCAAGATCGAGTCTTTAGCATAAGATTGGAGGCCTAAACACCTGAAAATAGAAAAAAAACAATACATGCAAAAAAGAAATTGATCAAAACAAAATTTGCAGCAAACAATTCTAGGGTTTAGATGGATTCTAAGATAGGTTAGGTTGGAGATTACCTTCTTTAATGATTCTAACTTGAATTAGGCTTTAAATTTGCAAAGATCGAGCTTGAAAAATTAAGTTTTTTGAATAGGGTAGCCACTGTTTTGTATTCTGAAGCTTTTTCTTCTGATTTTGGTTTTACTGTAATGAGCTTTGAGAGAAAGGATCGTACATTACTCAGAAAACTCTAGAATTTGGGTTATTGGATGTTTACTATACCCAATTAGCCCATTTTCATACTTAGAAAATTATTTAGGCTAATATACATAAGTTTTAAACCAATTTTAACATAACTTTCACATATTAACTTCTTTTTACATGACACAAAATGCACTCTTCATATTTTAACAAGGTGAACATATTAACACGATATTTTTCTTTTACACTTAAAAATATTATTTTCACAATAAACTATTAATTTACACAGTAATTGACAATATTGTTATTTTTAGATAAAAACCACTATTTTTACAATTTGAGTCAAATAAAAATTATTTCTTAACTCAAATAAGTGTATTAAATGTTATAGCACTTTTAAAATATTACAACACCATTTTCAATCATTAATACACTTCAAAAATTCATTTTCTTCTCATTTTTTATATTCACTATAAAAGGCTATTATTGGAATAAAATTCCAATACTTCCCATTTTGACTCAATAAATAACTAACATCATTTATTTTCAATCCAATTTCACAAATAAAATATTATAAGCTTATTTTCACTCATTTATATTTATTCCAACCATCAATATGTTGAAATAACATCTTATGAGATAAATTAACTCACATAAATTAAAAACCCAAGTTTTGTTCATCAAAACATTATTTATATAAAATAAACAATATTAACTCACTTTTCATTCCTCCAATTCATTTATAATCACAATATTAAATTATTATTTGCATTATAACTTAATATTAACGGTAATCTCCAAAATCTGGGTTGTTACAGACTCCCCTCCTTAACAAAATTGCGTCCTCGCAATTTCTAAAGGAAAAGGCTGTAAACAACACTGAAGATACAATCATCGAAGGATAAAGACAAGGTCGATTTCCAAAACATTCATACTCCCAATATAGAATGGTCAAAAGAAACAAGAAAAAACTCACTTGGTTAATTCAATGGCCTATCATATGCTAATATAGTGATTAGCAAACCATTGAATTTTCCAAGCTACTTGAAAGAATTACGAAGATCTCCCATCTTGAATCAAAACTCAATAAGATGCTCAACAAATATCAATCGAAAATGATTGATTGCTCAAAACTCTATAAATAGCATCGGGATCAAACTCACTCAAACCCGAACTCTAAACAATAAAGAAGAACATCAACAAGATTTTCCGCATAATAATACGGGAAGAGCATCCTCACAACAAGACAAACACAATAGACAAGATTGATAAATCACAAGATGGCTTCTACAGGGCCACCCACTCGAACGACCGTGAAAAATGAACGTCGTTCATAATAGCTCAAAGATAGAATATACTCAAGAATAAGGATATAGGCTCGAATTAACTATTAATCCAAGATATATATAATTTTTAAATCTCAGCATCTTTTAAATTTTAAATCTCAATTTTCAACAGTTGAAAATTTTCGAACTCTTTACTACATTACTTAGTAAGTAATTTAAAACTCAAATTAAAAGTCCAAATTTCTTCTCTTACTTCAGAATTAATTTCCAAAGAAATTTGTAAATCCATAATAATATTCCTCAAAATAAATTAAGCGTTTAAATTCTCTTTACTCTTTTAATTAAACCACTTAAATAGTTTTAAAGAAACAATCTTCAAGTTCTCTTATAACTCTTCTCTTAAAACATCCAATGTATATGATATAGATTCTAAAATCTCAAAATATACTTCCAATAAAACATGGCAAAAAAAATAAATAATCTCATTTATATTCTCATCTTTATAATTTAAAATAAATAAATAAATCTGTTGGCTGCAGAGTTGACCGAACGATCAAAACTGCCTCGCCACTCTATTACTCGTCTCTAAAATCAATGGCTGCAATTACCATTCAAAAATAAATCTAATATTTAATCTCAAATATATTTTCAAAATCTCAATTTTTAAATCACAAACCATCGTGGTTGATTGCCTCATCATAGCATTTAGGAGATTCCTATCGATAACGTTGATTAGGCGTATCGACCAGAACTCTTAACTACTCGATGGACAACCCAACACTCTCAAATTATTTCTATGAAAGGAATACTACTCATGTAAATAAATTCTCAAAATATTCTTTGATTTTTTTAATATACCTCAAAGCTAAAATTTCTCTTTAAAACTCATATTTATATAGCTTCAAAACTCAAACCAAAGAACATTAAGAGAATGCATCGAGATATTCCTAGAATACTTGATTCTCAAAATCAACAGAAGGAAATGGAGTGTTCGTCAACTCCTACAAGATGACGAGCCACTCACGGAAATTATCAAGACACAAGATAAGCAAGATATTCTTCTCGAAGGAGAAGAAGCACAAAAACAACAAATCATTACTTCAAACAAAGTAATGCTACAAAGAACAACACCGATTGAGTATCCGAAAAGGATAACTCAAAGAGACTGAATAATAAACTCAATCAAGCTCGAACAATCAAGAAACTCACCCATTCCTTAGTGGAAGTCCTCGTGGAAGGATAGCCGAAGGCTAACAGCTAGGAATAAGGTTGGTTTAAAACTCGATTTGCCAATTGGATATCAAACCCAAACGGACTCATCAAAACTCAATAAAGTCACCTTGACTAGAATTCGAGATATGTCATCAACATCTCGATACTCAAGAGTAAATTCAGAAGCTTTGGAATCGGCATTAATATTCCAAAGTGACAGAAATAATGAACCAATCAAAATAGAAAATCTAAATGTACAATAGGATCTATAAAACAAAGGATTGGACTTAATATCAAATAAGTCAATCCATCTCAAATCAAATGCATCTCAAGATTGTGAGTAACAAACAAATACTCACAAAAGCAACATCAAAAATAAAAATCTCAGATTGCTCACAACGAGCCAAACGTTGTGAATCCCTTCAATAGGATTTACAACTCTTAAAGAAATACAACAAGAATGCTCAAAGAAATCAATCAGCTCCATCGATACGAACTCACTCGTATCGACAAAAATAAGAATAGAATGATCCCAAATAAGATTTTATACAAGATCAGATGACATCAAACTCTATTATGGAATACTACAGAATACAATATATCTATATTCCTAGACATATTCCATCTCAATAATCCCAAAACTCAAAAAAAGAATCAAGGCTCGTTTTGAAAGCAAGCTCGAATAAAGGACAATGATTCATCCGTATTGTACTTCAATGTATCATGATATACGTACCGTTATGTGTTTATCCTACTTTGTTCTGACCACAGCTCTGATACCAAGCTGTAACGCCCCACCCCGAGACCCACCTTAGCAAAGAGACTTATAATTTTGTCTTAAACATCCATTGAATACGTCGATAAATGCATTATAATTTTTTTTCAACTCAGGTGGATCGATATACCCAGTAAATGCTTAATCCAAAACTATAGGTGGCTAACGGATCTATCAGAACAAAATACAATAACTAAATGTAAAGCACATCACAGAACAGTAACAAACATCATATATATACATATACACTGATACACGTTCAGTACAATACAATACGAATACAATAAAGGTGGTACACGACCACACCATATACATCGAATCAAATGTAAAAACATCAGAGTATGCGGAAGAAATAAGATACTCAAGAGAAAGAAGAGCTGATATCCAACATCAACTTCAAGCTAAGCCCAATAGATGATCCCTGAAACAACTCGGTCATACCCGACTGAAAACACACGGGTCAGGCTTGCTAGAACTAATCATTAGTAAAGGTGATGATAAGAGATAAGGGGAAAACCATTCCATCATTACCAATGGAATGATACAGGTCATCAAGTAATCTCTAGAGTGATACATCAATGGTTCATCATGATTGCATAGAGGAATACAATATGTATATTATATAGACATGGTTTATCTAATTATGTGTATAACCGAGTGAAATGGGTGAGGATATGGACCATAAAGTAAATCTTCATAAGATAATTAAACTTCAAGAATCCATCATAAATAAAACCCATCTAATAGAAACTTCTTAAATATTATACCTCATCTCATCGGTATAAATATAAATACATCTCAAATCCATCATTAAACTCATTATAAAGGAATCTCCATAATCATTGATATCTCATATCATTGGTATAAATATAAATCTATCTTAAATCTATTATCAACACTCATCATAAAGCATTACCATAATTTATACCTCATCTCATTGGTATAAATATATATATTGTCTCAAATCCATCTTGATAGAGCCCGGAAAGAATCCAAAACATCATATTCGAAATCACCATAAAACCATGTATATAAATAAGCCTTTTTCTTACATAAGGCTATAATAAAGCATCATCATCAAAACAGTGAAAACGAAATATCTAAACTTCATGGAAAACAGCACGTGCTTTACATCTTGACTAGTACTAGTAATTTGGTACCATACATCGTGATGACTTGGGGTCACATAACATCATAACATCGTGATTGACTAGTCGGAACATCTTGATGACACCCAGTCACAAATCCGAGTTAAAACATCGTGGTGATTGGAGTTGAGTAATAACATCGTGAACATCGTGTTGACTCCAATCGTACTCGGTCTAGTACTAGTAACATCTTGAATGTGTCACAACTATTCGAATAGGAACCCAAAAGGCGAGAACGTATATCCCATACTATACGTTCTCCCCTAATGTTTTACTAATCGTTAGTTGGTTCCACATTAGAAAACATCACAAAACATCAGAACCATCATAAAACTGACTCTGCCTCATCTCATCGGCGAGTTAATATAATACCATACTCATCTCTTCTCATCGACGAGTAATGGTTCCATCGTGACTTGTCTCATTTCATCGACAAGTAAAAATCATCATAACCATCTTAACTTCATAAATCATCATAAAGAAGCTTACCTCGTATCATCGGCAAATGCAAATCAAGCTCATAATGGATTCTCATAAACCATAATCCCCGAAAAGGGAAATTTCATCTCAAGACTCACCTCATCTCATCGGCAAGTAAAACAACATCTTTAAGTGGTTCTTATCGATTTTACTCCCATAATAGGAGATCTCGAACATCTCAACTCGCCAAATATTGGCTACTCGGATAATTCCTATAATAGGAATTGAAAATCTTAAATATTAACTCAAGATACAATGCTCAAGTGGCTTCGATCGTACAAGTACGGAATTAACTGAAAAAGCAAACTCATGTGTCCCATACCACATGTTTTACTAAATCGTTTAATTCTCTTTCTCATGCGTCCGAAAAGTACAAAAACGTATATCTTTATATAGAAAATATATTTTTGCTAAATCAGGTTTTGAAATAAATTTCAGAAAATATTAAAGAAATCGATTTTGAAAATCTCTTTATAATTTATAAATATTAATTGTATCATTTTTTTATATAAAATCACTTTGTAAAATATACTAATTAGAACAATAGCTAGAATGTGAACACCGTTGGAAAAATAGTTTGAAAATGCGTGCACATGTGCTCGGAATTACAATGAAAACATTACATAATGATTCATTAAAATCCATTAAAATCTCAATGATGGATTCGTGAAAATTCATGCTTCTATATAGTAGAAGCAACCCAAAAATAATCACAAGAAGCATGGTTTATCCCTTGAATAAGATAATACAACACTCAAGATCTATATTAAAATTTATCATCAAAGACTTGCTCGAACAATCTAAGAAAATACGTGATTCAATACTAGAGCACATGTGGTATAAATATCTCAATATTTGCACTGAAAAGAGTATCAAAACCATGTTCGGAAAACATAAGAGAAAGCACCATAAGCTGGTACAACAATTCAAGATACACATGAATAAACTTGGGCGTTTTGCCCAGGCCTGTGTTTTGTTTGTTCAATTTGCCTCTTCTAAGCACATAATTTGAGAAAACATAGAACATAAAAGTTTTATATGACATCCTAAACTTTCCAAAACATTAAAAATTGCTGAATTCTGATAAGAAATATAAAAGTTATGGATAAAACAATTCTGAGATTTGAATTTCACAACTTCTGTCATTTTGACTCGAGTCAGCAAGAATCAAACACATTTTTGACCAAACTAACATCAAAATTACAGCATACTCAAAACATGAAAGTTTTAGTGCATGATTTATGCTTTCCAAAACTTGCAAAATTATCAAAATCGGCTAAGAAACGAAGAAGTTACGCTAAATTTCGTTTCAGCTACATGCACAGAGCAAATATTGGTTTTGCTCTCGGGATGAGAATAAAATTTTTTGATTTTGACATATCTGACCTCAAAATTACAGAAAGCTTAATACAGGAAAGTTTTAGTACATGATTTCAGCTTTCCGGAACATCTAACATTATCAAAATCGGTTAAGAAATGAGGAAGTTATTTCCAATTTCGTTTCAACTACATGCACAGAGCAAATATTGGTTTTGCTCTCGGGATAACAATAGAAATATTCGATTTTGACATATCTAACCTCAAAATTACAGAAAACGTAATTCATGAAAGTTGTAGAATATAATTTAATCTTTCCGCGACATCCAAAATTATCGAAATCGGTTAAGAAACGAATGAGTTATGGCCAAAATAATTTCTCAGACTTGTGATTGTTGTTGCTGCCATTTGCTCTCAGGACAGCAACAAACAAGTACGATTTTGATCAAACAAACTTCAAAATTCTAAAAATCTCAAAACACGAAACTTGTAGCTCTTGGTCGGGGCTTTCCAAAACATTCAAAATTACGCAATTTGGATAAGAAATGAAAAAGATATGGCCAAAACAATATGACGACAAAAATAGAAAATAACAAAGACGAAACATAACCTTATTAATACGAAAATTCAACTCAAAACTTTGATTTTGGCTAGCATTTGTAAGCTTTTACACTTACCTATTGATTTGCAGTGAATAAGTGAAGATTTGCAAGCAAGATCGAGTCTTTAGCATAAGATTGGAGGCCTAAACACCTGAAAATAGAAAAAAAAAAAAAACAATACATGCAAAGAAAAAATTGATCAAAACAAAATTTACAGCAAACAATTCTAGGGTTTAGATGGATTCTAAGATATGTTAGGTTGGAGATTACCTTCTTTTATGATTCTAACTTGAATTAGGCTTTAAATTTGCAAAGATTGAGCTTGGAAAATTAAGTTTTTTGAAGAGGGTAGCTATTGTTTTGTATTCTGAAGCTTTTTCTTCTGATTTTGGTTTTACTGTAATGAGCTTTGAGAGAAAGGATCGTACATTACTCAGAAAACTCTAGAATTTGGGTTATTGGATGTTTACTATACCCAATTAGCCCATTTTCATACTTAGAAACTTATTTAGGCTAATATACATAAGTTTTAAACCATTTTTAACATAACTTTCACATATTAACTTCTTTTTACATGACACAAAATGCACTCTTCATATTTTAACAAGGTGAACATCATTAATAGATATTTTTCTTTTACACTTAAAAATATTATTTTCACAATAAACTATTAATTTACACAATAATTGACAATATTGTTATTTTTAGACAAAAAACCACTATTTTTACAATTTGAGTCAAATAAAAATTATTTCTTAACTCAAATAAGTGTATTAAATGTTTTAACACTTTTTAAAATATTACAACACTATTTTCAATCATTAATACACTTTAAAAATTCATTTTCTTCTCATTTGTTTTTTTATTCACTATAAAAGGCTATTATTGGAATAGAATTCCAATACTTTCCATTTTGACTCAATAAATAACTAACATCATTTATTTTCAATCCAATTTCACAAATAAAATATTATAAGCTTATTTTCACTCATTTATATTTATTCCAACCATCAACATGTTGAAATAACATCTTATGAGATAAATTAACTCACATAAATTAAAAACCCAAGTTTTGTTCATCAAAACATGGTTTATATAAAATAAACAATATTAACTCACATTTCATTCCTCCAATTCATTTATAATCACAATATTAAATTATTATTTGCATTATAACATAATATTAACGGTAATCTCCAAAATCTGGGTTGTTACATACCAGTACGTGTTTAGAGGAAGCTTGCCCTTTAAACACCCTACCGTTCCTCTCCATCCAAATGAAATACAAAAACTTCTTCAAAATTCTTAGCAACAATCTACCTCTCTCATTCTTCCACCTAGTAGCCTTAAAGATATTGTACCATTCCATAAGAGAGATACACATAGGCCTATGATAATCATAACAATGCTTATTCTTGTTTATCTGCTTTCCAAACTTCTGCCAAGTGACAAGTTCTTCATTCACTTTCTCTTTCAATTTTATTTCTTCCTCCCCTCTCCCATTACACTCTCCTTCTCTCATGCAAACATTAGCCATATGCCCAAAAACTTTACAACTAGTACAAATTTCAGGTTTCCATAGATAACTAACCTTTATCATCTGAGTTGACCCATTGACTAATTTCACTGGAAACTCGTCAACCAATACTTGATTTGGAGTGACGACAACTAAACACTTGGCATAACCAATGCACTCCAGTTTATCAGTTGATGTATCCAAACAAAGTAATCTTCCAATTCTAGATGCTAGCCAGTTAATCCCTAAGTAAGACCATGCATAAAGTGGTATGTTTGATAAATTTAACCAAACTGGCACTGATTTGATGGTGCTGCAGCTATTTCCAATGTATCGATCCCATGCCTTGATTATGAAAATCTTGTTCCGAAGAAAGATTGGATCGGCTTCAACAATTCTCTTTCTATCCTCAGCACATGATAGAAAGAAAAGGAACAACGTTCCATCAGATTTTATGGTGACTTCACCTTTGAGCTTCCACAGTTTTTTTTAAATGGGTGATAACTGTCATGTAGGACAGGGGTTTGTCAAGGAAAAAACCGACTAACCATCCTCCCTATACTACATTACCAGCTTCCAGAACATCAGGAGGAGGCACCAGCACTTGGCCATCATAAGATAGCTGAAAATCAACAGGGGAGTAAGCTCCAGCATTTCGTGGTTTGGATTTGAAAAGGGAGGACCAAGAGGAGGAAAAAGAAACGGGATGGATGAGTTTGGGTAAGTCAGGAGGTGGAACAGGGGGAGGTAAGTCTAGGGGGGAGTTTGGAAGGGAGGCCGAAAGCAGAGAAGGAGGAGGAATAGTTGAAAGCAAGGGAATGTCAGAAAAAAGGACGAGGAAGGGGGATGGGTATGGGCGGGAGCGGCCATTAAAAATTTATTTTAACATTCAAAGTTGTTAAAAAAAAGAAAAAAAATCTTGTTGTAAATTAAATATAAAAGAGTTAAGGATGCCTGTTTGTGGATGATTGTTTGTGGAATATCTGGATTTGGTTGATATCTATTGGATGATATGTTGTGATATTCTGTGATATGATATTTGATATATCAGTGATAAACGTGTGATATTTATCTGTGAATGATGTTGTGTGAATTCAATGTTTTAAATTGAATTAATTTGTTAAACTTAAATCACTTGGACATTAAGATGGCGTTTTGGATTCTATGAGACCGGGATCGAGTTTCCAAATTTGGAATTTTGAAAACCACATCGATCCAAATTAAGCGTCAGGTCATGAATCTCAAGTGAAGAGTGAAGACTCGAGGTGTAAGGACTATTATCGTTAATACTCTGAGGGTGATTCCAATACGAGTTAAACGGGGGTAGTAGTTTCAGGTTCGAGATGAAGATTCAGAATACAGGGGCTATTGTCGTTAACTCTAAGGGTGATTCCAAAACGAGTGTAGCGAGATAGTGCCTTCGGTTTCGTTCGAACCCGGAACGAACTTGTATGGATTGAATGCTTTCAGAACATTGTCAGGTGGACGATGAGCATTCTAAATGATATGTCCTATAAAGGTAATCGTAGCCTCAAGCCTCATCAATCGAGAATGGCTAGAACAGGGGACGTGCAGCAAGGCTAAGTGGGTCATGCCCAAGTAGGACGAGATTTACCCCTGTCTAGAGGTCCCTTTTTATTTCGGCTGTGTGGGCGGTTGATCATGACAACTGCCGGGGTGGTCTTGTTCAGGACTGTCCAGTAAGGGATAGTTCCGGCTTTTTGTTGCAGGGGATCGGGAGTGGTCCTCGGTACGGTGATCTAGGCCACGTACTGTGATGGGCGGTACCCAGTAGCCCTGCCATTGTATGGAATCCAAAATCCAATATGTGCCTGTACTGTTTTGATTGTGCCCAACTATGTTGGAACGTGAGATGTAAGCATTCCAGCTATTTCTGTATTTTATTTTGAAAACCCTAGACCCTATTATAATATCACTGTATTTCCTATCAAATGTTTTGGTTAGCGAAAGGTAAAAACTTACACATGTTTATTTGTAGGGAGTCTTATGTGATACCTTTGTTTTCAAAGGATTTTCTAAAGTTAAGCAATTTTAAACCGTTTACTCACACCAGACCCATGTCTGACCGAAGTGTTTACTTTCTGTTTTATTAAACTCTCGGGTACTCATATTATGTATGAGTAGTTGAGGGATTCAGGTTTGCTTTGATGAGTTCTGAAGGAGATATGGAGCAGGAGGCTTCAGCGTGTAGATATATATAGTGGTTCCTCTATGTTTGAGTTGTATCTGTTTTCTGTTATGTACATGAGTTGTAATATCTAGACAGGTGTTATAACTGTCAAGTTTGAGTTGTTGGAGCTGTATAACTTTGATGTTCATGATACTATGTAATATTTTATTTGATTAATATAATCTATTCGTTCCGCTGTGAGATTCTGATGTTGTTTGGTTCTTTCTTTTCTATCTTGTCTCTTTTCTATCCCTTTCTTTCTTCTTAATGATGTGTCTTTCTGTGGTATGAAAGGCGGGTCGTTACAGGATTCCACAAAATCAAAATCCTATCAAATGGAGATTGAGCCAAATTATGGGTATACTTCCAGTTTTGATTAATTAGTGATGCTGCTTTAACAGTGGTAGCATGATTAAGTTTTTTCTCAACTACTTCCATAAGTTGAATATTATGCGTAGATATAAAGTTGCTAATTTCCATTTGCTTGGCATGGGAATTTGCACCCCTTATATTCCAAAACCCTATTCTGTCAATCATCATTGAGATTTAGAGGAAGTGGCTTCGGTTTTGACACATTTAGGTGAACCAGCTTGATCATCAAAATGAGACATTTGTACAGCAGATTGTGATATGTAGTAATGGATTCCATTATCAAGGTTATTTGTAGGAGGAACTATTTACTTGGGTCGGCCTCTTTTTGATTTTGAGGATGATTCGAGAATAGATGAATTTTGATTTGATTGAGAAGTTAATGAGTTTAGATGTGGAGAGGGGATAAGATAATGAGTTCAGATGTGGAGAGGGGATAAAATATTTATTTAATTAATTCATTAATTAATTATTATAGCTTAAATTTCTAGTTGTTACATTCTTCCATCCTTAAAGGATTTCGTCCACAAAATTTCTAAGAACGGAAGAATGAGATAAATATTTTCATCCAACTTCTACAACCACATATTCATCCATCATCCATTACATCCATTGTTCTTAAATTTTCTAGCAATTTATGATATACGCAATAGTGTAGTGTTAATGTCCCTAACCAATGCCAAAGATTAGGCGGTCTACTGATTCAGTCGACCTTCTTTTATGCAATCATGTCTGTGCCATGTATCCAAATGAATGCAAATTCCCTAGTGATAACTGATTGTTCTATATGCATGCTATAGTGATCATCCAAATGCAATAATCATATAATCATCCATTTATAGCAACCATGGAAATAAAATATAAATGCAAATCAAAATGCACACACATCCATATGCATATTTTTTAGTGATGTACCTAGGCCGATCCCTAAGAGATAACAACACCTAGTGTATGTTAATGCATCTATCAGCATCCACTAGCAAACACTTGTAACCACTAGCGTCCACTATACATAACATGTTCTAGTAACATGTTTACATTCAACCCTACCATCCATAGGTTAAATCCTTAGATCTACCCTCCCAAAAGATACTAAAGGAAAGAACCTATTTAAAACTAAAGATGGAAATAGGAAATTCAAAACGTACCATTGGAAAGATACAAATAAGAGATATTTATTTTCTCCTCGGCCTCCCACTTAGCGTCTTTAATACTATCTCCCTACCGCACCTTAACCAAAGGTACTTCCTTATTCCTAAGCTTCTTGATATCACGCCTAACGATCTTAGTAGGAATGCGACGAACCGATGCTTCTCTCTCTCCACTTCAACGTCCTTAAGTTGACTAGGTTCTACTACCTCGGCTGAATCGTGCAAGCACTTTCTCAAGTGCGAATACATTAAAAACATCATAAACTCCCACGAGCCCCTCTAGTAGCTTTATCCGATACAGCATCTTCCCTACCCTTTACACAATGGGGAACAACCCTACGAATCTGGGAGCAGATTTCCCATTCGATCCAAACATCACTACCTTTCTTAGTGGAGACACCTTAATGAAAAGAAAATCTCCTACCTCATACCCAATATCCCTTCTCAACTTATCTGCATAGGATTTCTATCAATATTGGGTCGTCTTCTTTCTCCTTTTAATAAAATCAATCTTTTATAAAGTCACACTAACCAGGTCCTAGTAGCAATCTCTCTGTAGACTCCAACCAACATGATGGCGACTTGTAAGGTCTTCCATAAAGAGCTTTAAAAGGTGTCATCCTAATGCTAGCTTGGAAACTATTACTATATGCGAACCCCACTAAAGGAAGATGTTCTTCCCAATTTCCTCCAAAATCAAGAATGCACATCCTCAACAAATCCTCAAGAACTCTATTAACTCTCTCCGTTTAGCCATTCGTCTTGGGGTGATAGGTCGTACTCAATCTAAGCTACGTCCTTAAAACCTCTTGCAAGCTTCTTCAAAACTCGCTAGTAAAGATACGGTCTCTATCGCTCACTATGTTTGAGGGAAGTCCATGGCGTCGGACTATCTAATGAACATATGAGGATGCCAAATAAGGTGCTGTCCCTTTTCTCTTGACCGGAATGAAGTGGTCGCTTTAGTCAAACGATCTACAATTACCCAACTACTGGTATTCCCGTTACTAGATCGGGGTAAACCATCTACAAATTCCATAGAAACACTATCCCACTTCCATTCGGTTACATTCAATGGTCGAAGCAATCCGTCGGGATTCTGCTGCTCCACCTTAACTCTTTGGCACACTAGACACTTAGCTACAAACTTTGTCACATCCTTCTTCATGCTGCACCAATAAAACACTCTCTTTATGTCCGTATACATCTTTTCACCACTTGGATGAATAGTCAATCGAGAATGGTGTGCTTCTTAAAGAATTGCTCTTGTCAAATCACTATTGCGGGGGACAAAGTCTTCCATCTCTCCTTAACACTCTTTAATATCAATGAAATAGCATTTGAGATGTCTAGAGACCTTCTTCTGCTAATCCTATCCAAAATATCCATAAGCTTTGATCCTCTCGCTGCCTTGAGCCATTCTGATCTATGAGAGTAGGTTTAACCTCAAGTGCTACCAATAATCCAGGGGTAATATCCGTAGAGCACTTAAAATCGAAGGTGGAAATAAGCTCTAGGCTTTTCAACTCCACGAACATCGGATTAAGGGATGCTCTCTTCCTACTTAACGCATCTGCAACCATGTTCCCCTTAATAGGGGTGTAGGCTATCTCAAATTCATATAATGCTTGAAACTCCATCCAATGTTGCTGCCTCAAGTTTAAATCCTTTTGTGAGAAAAAGTACTAAAATGATTTATGGTCAGTGAAAAGCTCGATCCTCTCTCTTAGCAAGTAATGCCCTTAAGACTTGAGCACGGAAACAATAACAGCTAGCTCCAAATCGGGGGTGAGGTAGTTCTACTCATGAGTTCTCAACTGTCTACTTCCATAACATATTACCCTCCCTTCATGCATCAATACTGACCCTCCCCACATATATCAGTGTATACTGTAAAAGCCTTAACTCCATTGGGTAAAACTAACACTGGTGCACTAGTAAGGGCCCTCTTCAGCATCGTGAAGGAAACCTCATAATCTACGTCCTACACGAATGTCGCATTCTTCTTAGTAAGGTGAGTAAGTTGTGCTAAAATCTTAGTGAAATCTCTGATAAATTTCCTATAATAGCCAGCCAAAACTAGAAAGCTTCTAACTTCGGTAGCAATCTTGGGGCTTTTCAATCTTGCACTGCTACTACCTTAGCAGGATCAACGGCTAGACCATCTCTTGAAGCTATATGCCCCAAGAAACGGACCTCCTTATGCCAAAAGTGACACTCCGAGAACTTTTCCTTCAACCGATGAACACGAAGTGTACGAAGAACCTTCTTAAGATGAATAACATGCTCTTCTATACTATTGAAAAACAGCAAAATTTCATCCTCATATACTACAACGAATTGTTTAGGACTTCTCGAAAAATATGGCTCATCAAATGTACAAATTAAGCTGGGGCGTTGGTCAGTCCAAACGGCATAAATAACCACTCAAAGGATCCATCAGATGTCCTAAATGTTGTCTTATCGATGCTATCATCAGCGACCCTAAGTTGACAAAATCCAGTGTTTAAGCCAAGCTAAAAAAAATACTTAAGAGCCAATCAACCAATCGAAAAGATCGTCTATCCTAAGAAGAGAGTAATGGCTCTTCTTTGTGAGCTCTTTCAACTCTCTATATTCTATGTAAAGTCGAAGGGAACTATCTGCCTTTGTAGCGAAGACGACTGGCACTCCCCACTCAGATATGCTCTGTTTGATGAAGCCTTTCTCCAATAGCTCACCAGTTTGCTTACATAACTCCTTCCTCTCCCTAGGAGCCATATGTCTCATGGGCAATGCCAATGGATTAACATTACCATTCAGATTGCTTCGAAAGTCGTTCTCTCTCTTTGGGGATAGTCCCTTAACCTCCTCAAAAATATTTTGGAAATCTCTAATGATTGGAACGAAATCTAACTCTTATAGTGATGATTCAAGGGAATAAAGGAAGCTCAACATGACTGACCCCTTTGGGTCACAAGAAACCTCGAGAGTCCTTCCACTAGATGTCCCTAGTCTGATTACTCTTCTCTCGCAGTCTAATAGCGCTCCATAAGTGGATAACCAGTCCATCCCTAAAATCATCCCATATCTCGAAAATCCCAGTACATCGGCGTCACAATCAAATGTACGCCTAGTATAAAAAATTTCAAATCCCTACAAATAATGAATAAATGTATGGATCCTCCTATAAGGTTTGAAATAACTAGAGGTTCTGCTAATAGAGAAATATCTAAGTGAAAACAATCAACCAGGGAATTAGAAATAAAAGAATGCGATGCTTCGGAGTCAAAAAGAGTTTGAATAGAAAAATCTGAAATAGAGATCAAACCTTCTACAATGACTTTTCTACCTCAATTCGATCCACTACTAGAAGGTGCTGCATCTACATCCTGTACTTGAGCTGCAGGTGTGCCTGCTCTTTGCCCGTCTTCTGAGGACAAGCTCTATAAAAGGTGACCAAGCTGCCCGCAGTTGTAACACCTTCCCGTCAACGTGTCCTTCTTACAGTCCTTTGTGAAATGCCCAACCAATCAACAATAATGACACTTCTTGCCTTTCTTGATCTGTTCCTTCTGAGGTTCTCCTCCTACCTTCTTGTCCTTATCCTTCTTATTCTTCCTCCACTGCTTCTTAGAACTTTTTGATTTAGGAACCTCCTTAACCTCTCCTTGCTTTGCAGCATTTGACATGAGAGCTGTCTGTACAAGTGAATCATACGTCGCTCCTATAGGTACATGCGTTAACAACAACCCTTGGAAGGGCTGGTTCGAGCCCTTAGCAAACTTGATAGCTTTCTCATGTGGTGTATTAACAAGCACCAATCCGAACCACAGGAACCCCTTAAACTGATTCATATACTCCTTCGTCGAAAGACTCTCGTGCTTCAGACTAACGAACTTCTCTAACTGGATGCTTTCCTCAGTTTGCGACAAGAACTTTCTCTCAAACCATTCTCGAAATCCAAACCAACCAATGTCTCTACCTTCTATCTTTACAATCTCCCATCAATAAGAAACTTCTCCCTTCTACTGCCGAAATGCAAGCTGAACTTTATGTCGGTCCTCTAATCCTAACAGCCCAAATATTTGCTCCGTATTCTTCAACCAAGCCCGTGCCTCCACCAAATCCTCTATGCCGAAAAACATCTTGCCTCCTAGATTAGCAAAGTCCGTGCATAATTTAGAAAAATTGCCTGCTACAGGTGGATTAATGGGATATCCACCCGCTGGTGCTACATTGGGCGCTTGCCCTTGCACACCTGGTGTCGTAGCTTGAAGGTGTCTATGAAACTAGCCAGGTACTTGGACACCCTCTGGAAGAATTGGGGCGTCTGCGATTCTATGCAAAGAAAAGTAAATTTAGGCTCGAAAGATTCGAAAAAAGTTGAACCAGACTTTGAGGAGATTTTTATAAAAAAAACACTCTTATAATTGAAAATCATTTCTATAATTAGAGTTGCTTTGCATAAAATACTTCTCGTATGAAGATATTTTACTTTGAAAATTACTTTACTTTTAAAACAAGTTTTTAGGAATCATGTAACCTTAGGCTCTGATACCAAGTGAAACACCCCATACCCCTTAGTATACCCAAAAAGGGCATGCTAAAGAATGTGGTGCGTTATAGGTACAGCTAAGGCATCAAATATACTAAGATTCACAAGACAAATAAATAAAAATAGCGGAAACATTTAAATAATAGCTTAAAATTTAACTTCATTTCAAATTAACTCATAAAAGTAGAATGTTTATCAAAAACCAAATACTCATGTCTGATGAAAAATACATCTCAGTCTCAGAATAAGAGTACATAAATAATAACCATCCCTCTCCTAATGTACTAGTACATCAAAATAAAAATGAAAAGAAAACAAAAAAGAAGAAGAAGAATACATGAAGAACTGCCATGAATATATGTCCAAGCGGTCCGAATCTACTGTCCTCGATTTTGTTGGCTATGGGGAAAAAAGAGGGAAATAGAGGAGTGGGTCAGACTATAAGTCTGATGAGTGAAAGTAACTACTAATACTTTTAAGCAAGATAAAGATAATATACTTAGCAACAGTTCAAGTATGAAAGGAAAATATAGAAAAGATAAACTGGGAAAAAATAATAATTCTATTTGACTATTTGCCTTGATTATGATTGTTTGCACTTTTCTTAGATTGTTGTGATTAGGCTGAAATTCTAATCCTATTTTAATTCGGTTGAAATCCTAATTCTGCCCGTTGATTGGCCTTCTGTCTCTATTGTGCCACTGTGAGTTGATTCAATCCTATTGTTCCCACAGCAAAAGACACATGTTTAGTGCTTGGAACGCAGTAGCGAATTATTTACCCTAATCGATGTCGCACGCACGGTCATCGCTGGTGCACACTAACATTCGTCCCCTCTTTTGACCTCTTATTTACCCTAGTTAGCATAAGGATGCCCAGCCTCACCTAATTTGTTGTGAGACCGTTAGTCCTAGTCTGAAAGGGATGCGGCCAAGCCTCACCTAAGTGTTCTGAGACTATTACTCCTAGTCTGAATTGGAATGCTACCGGTATCAGTCCTAACAAACAAATTCTAGTTTGCGCCCATTGCCCAAATCACCAAATTTGAGCCTCTATCTATTGGCTACTTATTTAACCTAGTTAGCTTAAGCTTGTCCCGGCCTCATCTAACTATTGTGTGACCATGAGTTCCTGACTAAAAGGGAATGTTGTTGGTACAGGCCCTACTTCTTATTGTTGCTTAATAACTTAGTGTATGTTTAAAAATAAGCCTCTTGTGATGATTCGGATTTTTAAACGTCCGGTAATTGGATAATTAACTAATTCTCTTGAAAAATAAAATAAAATAAAATAATTTGTAAATTGAACAAATAAAATTCTGGTGTATATATATATATATATATATATATATATATATCTGGATATATAGATAAATTAGAACTTTAATAAATGCCGAATTATAAATATCGGGATAAATGTTCATTTGATAATCTCCTGATCTAACTATTAGAATTTGATGATATTTGTTTAATGATTTTCGTAAAATTATTCAATTTGGCAAAATTTATCTTTTACAAATAAATATGTTTTCTATTATAATGTGTGTGTGTGTATATTGTAAATGGTTAGCTATGGTTTAAATTCAAAATAATATTATATAACTATTTTTTAATTTGTTTGTAAAATTTATTTTTAAGTTATAAAAAAGAATTTTTTTATATTTTTACAACAATAAAGATAGTATGTGTATATATATTTACTTGTTAAAGTATCAAAGCTCAAGTTTAAAATAGAACTTAATAAAATTCATACTTTCTTTAAATATATGTACAAATTATATATGTATAAAAATATGAAACTTAAAATATAAATACGATATGAAAACATAAATTTATACAAAATTTACAAATGTAAACATTTAAAATAAGCATTAAGCATTTGTAAGATAAAGACTACATGAAATAGACAAGTGGAAAAACATGTTTTTTAACATGTATTTGAAAAAGAAAAAAAATAATAAAGGCCAGACTTCATTTCCTTGGGAAGCGTCTAAAACCTGGAAACAAGATTAAAACAAAGATCAGTTCAATTTCAAGATTAAAGCAGCAATCTCAAAATTTACACCAGAGGAGATAGCCTGTAAACAACATCAAACTCTTGCAAAATCCTTAGGCTGATGCAAGCTAAAATCCAACATGATTAAATAATAGTTCAATAACCAAATCAAGCAACTTCAAAATCAAAATTCAAAGCTAGCTGATCATCATCGAATCAAGTATCAGGTCAAAATCTTTCCAGGCCAAAACCTATACTATGTTTCATTTTTTCATGTGAGTAATATACTACCATTGTTAAATGCTTAATTCTGTTTTGAAATTTATGCTTATGAGTAAAATCATCACATTTAAGTTTTTAATTTGTTTAAAAATCAAATGCATGCAATTTAATATCTGAATTAATTCATGCCAAATCGTTGCATGATTGTTTAATATTTGTTGTATGTATATAAGTATCTGAACATAGGGATCTATATGATTGTATGCAGAGTGATGTTGTTCTTGGTATATAGGATACAAACTTGATCAAAAATTCATATTCCTCTCTCTGTTACTTTTTATACTTGCATTTATAAAAAAAATTTGTTCATAGAAACAAGATAGTGGATTTAAAAAAGAAAAGAAGAAAAGCTTCCAGTAAGAAAATTTATGGTAGTTGAAATATAAGGGAAGGAGAGCAGTAGATTTAAAGTATATCAAAATTTCGATCGTAACAATTGAAAGTTTCAAATATACACTCTGGTTTGTTATCGGAATTGATGAATTTTAAAATTAAAATCATAATTTTTAGATCTGTAAATCGCAAGTTATTGTAGGTTGAATAGTTGTCGGAGATCTTGAGGATAATGGGATTCGTGATTTATGAGGGATGATCGTCAGGGGTTGGTGAAGCCTAGAAAAATGCTAGATGATTTTTCTATTTGATGGAATGTCTTGTCGACCGTGACTTAGGGTTTAAGAGAGGACTGTCCGTTTCTAAGTTTGTTGGACCACGGCGAGATGATAGTGTAGCAATGAATGATCGCTTAAGGGGGTCTCGGTGGATGAAGTAGTGTAGGCGTTTTGACCGAAGTCTGATGATCGATGGTGGAGTAAAGTGGCGGGGCGAGACAAAATCGTGTTTTTTTTCCATTCCATGTTTCTGTTTAGGTAAGGTGGTCGTTTTCGAATGAGCGACACCGTTGATGTTCCAGGTGATGATCATAGGCACGGGGCCGAGTGAGACTGGGAAGGGGGTCGTCGGCAGGAACTGATGAACTAAGGCATCGTACACATGCACATTCGTGTATGCACGCTTTTTTGGTGCAAGCTATTAAAGGAAAGAAGGAAGGAACAGAAGAAGAAGAAGGTTTGGGAAAGATTGATTTTTCCCAGGGCCGAACTCGAGTAAATGGTCATGTTTCTCGAAGCGGAGAGATTTTGGGTTGGCATGGGTTCAAGCTTGGGTAAAACAGCTTATGACTCGGGTTTGTTGGTGAATTCAAAACAGTTTCAAAACTTCAAAGAAAAATCAAATTAAGGAATAAGGTTTGTTCCAAAATTTCAGTGATAATTGATTTTAAATTACTAGTTAATACTTAACCAAGTAATTAATTAGTGATTAAATTAAAGATAATCACTTATGAATCAAGTAAGAGTAATTACTTAATGAAGTAATTAAATGGATTAATTACTCAGTGTAATTAACTAAGTTAGTGTGGTTAATTTTAATTAATTAATTAAGTTTAAATTAATATAAGAGAATTATGTGATGATGGGTTAAGTATAATTACTTAATGTAATTAGTGAATGTAATTACTTAGTGAAGTAATGGATAATTTCTTGTTTAATTAATTAAGGAAAATTACTTGATGAATAGTAATTAAAGAAAAGTTACTTAATGAAAGTAATTAAGTGTTAGTTACTCAGTGCAATTAAAGGGTTAATTAATGTAATTAATCAATGAGTTGATTTAATTAATGAAGCAATTAAGGATAGTTAATTTTGAGTGGAATTATGGTTTATTAATTAATAACTAGGTTTTATTAATTAATACTAAAGGATGATTAGTCTATAATTAAGGATTAATCAAGGGTAATTAAGGATTAATCAAATGGTAATTAAGGATTGATTAATTGGTAATTATGGATAATTAAAGGATGATTAGTTAATTGGCTGTAATTAATTAAAGTTAAGTAAAGGTAATCTTGTGATTAAATTTAGTTATTAATTTAATTAAAGATGAACTAAATTAATTGGGAAGTGATCAATCTTGTTTATGAAAGATTGAATGATGTTAAATGCCTTGAATTGGATTGATATCTCTGATATGAAATGATTTTTGATATAATATGTTTGGTCTGAACTGTGATAATGTGGTTATCTATCGGTGATAAATTACTATGTAAAAGTTGGCATCCTATGATTAAAATTTAATTGTATTCACTTGTATAACTAGGGTTAAGGTGTCATTGGATTCGAAGAGGCCGGGGTAGGGTATTGGTAAATACCCGAAACCACTTTGATTTGGAATACAGTAATTCTTTATAAATGTGATATGTGAAACCAATAGACTGGGATAGAATAAATTGGACCTTTGAACTAAGTAAGAATACTTAGAATTTGATTTGAGAAATAAGTGTTGAGCATAACAAGTAATGAACTCATAGTGAAGTACGATTTACCCGGGTTTCCTCTTAAATTTGAGCTTAGTATTTCAAATTATATGGGTTTACTCACGCTGGTTTCCAGCCTGATCCGGGTGTTACTTTGATGTAATACTCAGGTCAGACCAAGTATTACAGATTTTCAGGGAAGGATGTTCTGGAGCTCAAGAGGCGAGTTGGATGACAGGAATGTATGGAGTGTTTCTGCTGTAATGTATTATTGTATATATCTGAGACATGTTGAATTGTATCTATCCAATATTTGTATAAAAATTGTTGTAACTCTGATATATTGATGTGAATTGATAAATACAGTTTTCTTTGGTATAACTGTTATTATTTACTATTATATTTTATCCGCCGTGAATGTGAGATATTGGTATGTTTGTTCTTCTTTCTTCTATCTCTTTCTTCTCTTTCATAACTATCTGGAATTTTCGAGTTCGAAAATTTCAGGTAATTACATTTGGTATCAGAGCAGAAGGTAAGCGAGAACCTTGGCTCTGGTGGGCGTACACATTAAGGATAGGGTAAGTAGTACCCTAAAATGAGTTGAGTGTATCTATATGAGAGTGCACTTGTAATTTTCTTATATAAAGATTCTAAATGATTTTATATAAGAATATATTTTGATATGTAAAGCAATATTTCTTTCTAATAAATATTAAGGTAATTGGTTGTTAAATTATTGAAATTAAATTAAGTTGTAATAGAAATACAACCAAATTGAAATTAAATAAAGATGTGTTAGAAATGGATGCAAACTGAAATTTAAAATGTTGAATTTGGGAAAGAATTCCAAAATAAGATAGTAAAGAATTGTTTTCCAAATGCGATAATCTTGGTTATTATCATAAATGTTTATTATGTTTAATAATGAAATATTTGATAATGAGTATAACTTATAAATTCAGATGGGTTTTGAATTGTGAAGTTCTGAAGTCCAAATTTAAACATTTGAAATTGTTTTCAAAATGTTAAAGGAAATAATATTATTCAAAATATTTTGATTGTAATCTTATTTTCGAATAAGAAGTTATTTGTAAACTTTAAAAGAATTTGTCGAATTAAAACCAAGGGTGGTTTAAATTTTAAAGTTTAGCTTGGTGGGCCAAGAAGTAAATATGTATATATGTGTGGATATGCATAATATCAAAGATAGTTTGAAATAAACTCTAAATGTTTAGTTTTAATTTGGAATGAGATGTGATACCCAAAGTGATAAGTTTTTGATATTTAAAAGTGGGAAGATTAATAATGTGAAATTTAGAATTTGAAATGGAATTCAAATTGGTAAGGTTGGCTGGGTTAAGTAAATAGAATTTAACTTTGGGAAAGTTAAATAATTTAACAAGCAACCTAAATTGGAAATTTCAAGATGAAATTGGGATTTAACTTGGGAAGTTAAATGGTTGATTGGAATTGGGAGTTCGTGTGATCTCAAAAATGGATTTGAGATCTGAAAATTGGAAATGGATGGATGTTTTAAAATAATTTGAATGATACCATCATGTTGTTATTTATAATCTTTAAGCTGAAATTGGATTTGCTTAAATGAATGAAGAAATGAAGTGTGGTAATATATCCATTATTGAGATAAAAAGGAAATTATTAATTTGAAATTAAGGATATGGAATCACTTTGAACTGAAGATTTGAATGTTAAGAATTGAATTTGTAAATTAAGATTGTTTCTAACTCTTACTTGAACCTTGTAATGAGTTAAGTAAAGATAAGTTAAAACTGGAATTTGAATTCTGAATTAAATGGTTTAAAAATATAAATTGATTAGATTTAAAGTATTAAATCAACATTAAAAAAATTAACTCGAATTTATATAATTCGGGTTGCTTTAAATTTGGAATTTGAATTGAATCAGTTCAAATTGAATTTGATTTGAATCAATTGGAATTATGAATGAAGGTGGATAAGTTCAAAAATTCAAATGGAAAATTTGGATTGGATTAATTTGAAATGAAATTGAAGTTGAATAAGTTCAAATTCAAATAGAAGGTTGATTTGAAATTGGGATGAGAATGGAAGTTAACTTAATTTAAAATGAAATTGAAAGTTTATTGGAAATTGGCAATTGAATGGAATTGGGATCAATTCAAATTGGAATTAAATCAATTTAAATTGAATTGATGGGGATGGAGATTGGGAATCGAACAGTTTGACTCTGGATTATTTTTAAAATAAATTGTCTTAATATGAATCTATTTTACCAAGCTATTTACTATATACAATCTTTTTTTAAAAGCCCAAACAATTTTATACTTATTTTACAATTATTTTGGAACTATTTAACTATTTTACAACTATTTTATAAACTAATTACTGTTTTTTAACTATTTTATAACTAATTACTATTTTAAACTATTTTGTAATTATCTAACTATTTTATAATTATTTGACTATTTTTCCAATTATTTTCCAATTATTTTACAATTACTTTACTATTTTACAGCTATTTTACAAACTAATATTTATTTTTCAATTACCTGTCTATTTTTAACTTTTCAAGCTATTTTCTAGATTTAAACTGGACAGAGTTCAAATTGATTATGATTAAATAACCATTTGGGATAAGAATTGAGGTGATAATCCAAATGAGGATTTATGAATTGTGAGTAAGTGAATGAAAATTTATGTGAATGTGAATAGAAAGGAGATTGATTTGGCTAATAAACAATAAAGATAAATACCTAGGATGTACGTATATTATTCTATTCGCATATTGATTTGATCCAGATTCGAGCATAGAATTTCGAGATAGTATATCGATTCGAGTTGGGATTTTTCACTCGATTTTCGACGGCGAACCTGGATATGGATTGTTTATTGGTTCTGGATATTCTCTATCATAGTTATGGCTATGCAAGGAGAATGACGGTTTCTGATCAAGAAAGCAGATCTGAGTCCGCACTAGAAAGTCGGGTGGACGATACTTGTTCGAAAGGGAAATTGTGTGATCGAGTGAGCGATCAGATTGATATTGCGTACGGATTGGAATGAAATTGATATTGAAGTTTGTGGATAAGAAGTGTGGAATGGTTTTTGAAGTGAAAATATATTTTGTGAAATATATGAGGAAATAAAATAGAAATTGGATATTTCTATGGTAGAAATTTACTTTATGGAAGTAAGTAATATGGTTAATGACTTTATAGAGTAATCAAATTCGAATATTTGATTTGGAGTAAATAAAGTTATATATCTTTATTATATAAGATAAATCTCCCCTTGTTGAATCTATTGCTAGAAGAAAAGGATTTTGAAGGTGTTCTGAAGTATAAAAGGAGCTTTATATAGGTTTGAAATGATCCAAAGTTTTAAAAATTCTATATATATATATATATATATATATATATATATACAAAGGATCTTATGAGGATTTTGGAAAAGGTTTTGGGAACCTTTGAATTTGGAAAGGCTTTTGATTTTTGGGTAAAATCAATATCGAAATTTGGAAAGCCTAGTTTGAGAACTATCGATTTTGGGATAATCGATTTTATGGAAAGGAGCTTTGTATGAGATCATACTAGGTGTATGATTTGAAAGATACTATATGTGTATAGTATAAAGTGTTTTGATGATGGCTCTACGGAAAAAGGCGCTCCCTTGAAATGAACTTCTAAGGAGTGCCACCTGGTGGTGCTGCCTTGAGCCCCAGGGGGGTTCTAAAGTTGATCCTTTGAGGAGTCCGAACAAAACTAGTTCATGAGGATTATGAGTAGTGTGTACCATAGCGAAAGTCGTGTGTGCTGCTGAGAGCCAACAGTCTATGTTTGATTTTATATCGGTAGACTGCGACCTATTGTAACATAGCGTAAGTCGTATGTGCCGCTAAGAGCCAACAGTCTACGTTTGATTTTTTATCGGTAGATTGCGACCTATGGTAACATAGCGGAAGTCGTGTGTGCCGCTGAGAGCCAACAATCTACGTTTGATTTTACATCAGTAGACTGCGACCTATGTGGGAGTGGAGAAGTTTCACTCTGGGCAGCGAAAATCGAGGGCGCTGATGCCTATAGTTACATGGACTTTTGCTACGATGGCAATGTAACCCTGGAATGTAACTACGATCTATTGTGGGTTTCATGGCGTAATCGAGGGGCACGGAGTGCCTACAGTTACATGGACTTTTGCTGCAATGGCAACGTAACCAAGGATGTAACTACGACCATGGATGGGGGTGATGATTTCCAAAGCATTCTCACCAAAGATATTTTTTCTATTTTCAAAAACTTTTTCTATATTTTCAGTAAAATTATTTTTCAAGTATTTTCACAGGGTGCTGAAAACAGGTTTACTAAGTACTTATAGATCTTCAGTCTTATGTCTGATCAACGTATGACTGAATTTCTATAAGAACGAGGACGGACTTGTTGAAACATTGAGTTATAAAAAGCATTTTTATAAAATTATTTTGGCAATAATATATAGGTTCTAGAAGTGTTTCAAAAAAATGATCAAAGAATAAATTTATCTGATTTTAAGTATTGAATAAATTCTGGTTTCTTTCCTTTTCGAGGAGAAAAGATTCAAAGGGGGGAGGAATGTGATAATTCGGATTTTTGAACGTCCGATAATTGGATAATTAACTAATTCTCTGTAAAAATAAAATAAAATAACTTGTAAATTGAACAAATAAAATTCTGGTGTGTGTGTGTGTGTGTGTATAGATAAATTAGAACTTTAATAAACGCCGAATTATAAATATCGGGATAAATGTTCATTTGATAATCTCCTGATCTAACTATTGGAATTTGATGATATTTGTTTAATGATTTTTGTATAATTATTCAATTTGGAAAAATTTATCTTTTACAAATAAATATGTTTTCTATTATAATGTGTGTGTGTGTATACATAATGTAAATGGTTAGCTATGGTTTAAATTCAAAATAATATTATATAACTGTTATTTTATTTGTTTGTAAAATTTATTTTTAATTTATAAGAAAAATATATATTTTTACAACAATAAAGATAGTATGTGTATATATATTTACTTGTTAAAGTATTAAAGCTCAAGTTTAAAATAGAATTTAATAAAATCCATGCTTTCTTTAAATATAAGTACAAATTGTATATGTATAAAAATATGAAACTTAAAATATAAATACGATATGAAAACATAAATTTATACAAAATTTACAAATGTAAACATTTAAAATAAGCATTAAGCATTTGTAAGATAAAGACTACATGAAATAGACAAGTGGAAAAACATGTTTTTTAACATGTATTTGAAAAAGAAAAAAATAATAAAGGCCAGACTTCATTTCCTTGGGAAGCGTCTAAAACCTGGAAACAAGATTAAAACAAAGATCAGTTCAATTTCATGATTAAAGCAGCAATCTCAAAATTTACACCAGAGAAGATAGCCTGTAAACAACATCAAACTCTTGCAAAATCCTTAGGCTGATGCAAGCTAAAATCCAACATGATTAAATAATAGTTCAATAACCAAATCAAGCAACTTCAAAATCAAAATTCAAAGCTAGCTGATCATCATCGAATCGAGTATCAGGTCAAAATCTTTCCAGGCCAAAACCTATACTATGTTTCATTTTTTTCAAGTGAGTAATCTATTACCATTGTTAAATGCTTAAATCTGTTTTGAAATTTATGCTTGTGAGTAAAATCATCACATTTAAGTTTTTAATTTGTTTAAAAATCGAATGCATGCAATTTAATATCTGAAGTAATTCATGAAAAAATGTTGCAAGATTGTTTAATATATGTTGTATATATATAATTATCTGAACGTAGGGATGTATATGTTTGTATGCAGAGTGATGCTGTTCTTGGTATATAGGATACAAACTTGATCAAAAATTCATATTCCTCTCTCTGTTACTTTTTATACTTGGGTTTATAAATAAAATTTGTTTGTAGAAACAAGATGGTGGAATTAAAAAAGAAAAGAAGAAAAGCTTCCGGTAAGAAAATTTATGGTAGTTGAAATATAAGGGAAGAAGAGCAGTAGATTTAAAGTATATCAAAATTTCAATCGTAACAATTGAATGTTTCAAATATACACTCTGGTTTGTTATCGGAATTGATGATATTTAAAATTAAAATCATAATTTTTAGATCTGTAAATCGCAAGTTATTGTAGGTTGAACAGTTTGGGGTAAACTGTCGATTTTGGAAGACCTTGAGGATATTAGGATTCGTGATTTGTGAGGGATGATCGTTAGGGGTTAGTGAAGCCTAGAAAAATGCTAGATGATTTTTTTACTGGATGGAATGTCTTGTCGATCGTGACTTAGGGTTTAAGAGAGGACAGTCTGTTTCCAAGTTTATTGGGCCACGGTGAGATGATAGTGAAGTGATGAATGATCGCTTAAGGGGGTCTCGGTGGATGAAGTAGTGTAGACATTCTGACCGAAGTCTGATGATCGATGGTGGAGTAAAGTGGCGGGGCGAGACAAAATCGTGTTTTTTTCCGTCCAGCTTTCTGTTTAGGTAAGGTGTTCGTTTTCGAATGAGCGACCACCGTTGACGTTCGAGGCGATGATCATAGGCATGGGGCCGAGTGAGACTGGGAAAGGGGGTCGTTGGCAGGAACTAATGAACTAAGGCATCGTACACGTGCACATTCGTGGGTGCACGCTTTTTTGGTGCAAGCTGTTATAGGAAAGAAGGAAGGAACAGAAGAAGAAGAAGGTTTGGGAAAGATTGATTTTTCCCAGGGCCGAACTCAAGTAAATGGTCATGTTTTTCGAAGTAGAGAGATTTTGGGTTGGCCTGGGTTCAAGCTTGGGTAAAACAGCTTATGGCTCGGGTTTGTTGGTGAATTCAAAATAGTTTCAAAACTTCAAAGAAAAATCAAGTTAAGGAGTAAGGTTTTGTTCCAAAATTTCAGTGATAATTGATTTTAAATGATTAGTTAATAATTAACTAAGTAATTAATTGGTGATTAAATTAAAGATAATCACTTATGAATCAAGTAAGAGTAATTACTTAATGAAGTAATTAAAGGGATTAATTACTCGGTGTAATTAACTAAGTTAGTGTGGTTAATTTTAATTAATTAATTAAGTTTAAATTAATTAAAGAGAATTATGTGATGATGGGTTAAGTATAATTACTTAATGTAATTAGTGAATGTAATTACTTAGTGAAGTAATATATAATTACTAGATTTAATTAATTAAGGAAAATTACTTGATGAATAGTAATTAAAGAAAAGTTACTTAGTGAAAGTAATTAAGTGTTAGTTACTCAGTGCAATTAAAGGGTTAATTAATGTAATTAATCAATGAGATGATTTAATTAATGAAGGAATTAAGGATAGTTAATTTCTGATTGGAATTATGTTTTATTAATTAATAACCAGGTTTTATTAATTAATGCTAAAGGACGATTAGTCTATAATTAAGGATTAATCAAATGGTAATTAAAGATTGATTAATTGGTAATTATGGATAATCAAAGGATGATTAGTTAATTGGATGTAATTAATTAAAGTTAAGTAAAGGAAATCTTGTGATTAAAGTAAGATATTAATTTAATTAGAGATGAATTAAATTAATTGGGAAGTGATCAATCTTGTTTACGAAAGATTGAATGATGTTAAATGCCTTGAATTGGATTGATATCTCTAATATGAAATGATTTGTGATATAATATGTTTGGTCTGAACTGTGATAATGTGGTTATCTATCGGTGATAAATTACTATGTAAAAGTTGGCATCCTATGTTTAAAATTTAATTGTATTCACTTGTATAACTAGGGTTAAGGTGTCATTGGATTCAAAGAGGCCGGGGTCGGGTATTAGTAAATACCCGAAACCACTTCGATTTCGAATACAGTAATTCTTTATAAATGTGATATGTGAAACCAATAGACTGGGATAGAATAAATTGGACCTTTGAACTAAGTAAGGATACTTAGAATTTGATTTGAGAAATAAGTGTTGAGCATAACAAGTAATGAACTCGTAGTGAAGTACGAGTTACCAGGGTTTCCTTTTAAATTTGAGCTTAGTATTTCAAATTATATGTGTTTACTCACGCTTGTTTCTAGCCTGACCCGGGTGTTACTTTGATGTAATACTCAGGTCAGACCGAGTATTAAAGATTTTCAGGTAAGGACGTTCTGGAGCTCAGGAGGCGAGTTGGATGACAGGAACGTATGGAGTGTTTCCGCTGTATTGTATTATTGTATATATCTGAGACATGTTGAATTGTATCTATGCAATGTTTGTATAAAAATTGTTGTAACTCTGATATATTGATGTAAATTGATAAATACAATTTTCTTTGGTATAACTATTATTATTTACTATTATATTTTATCCGCTGTGAATGTGAGATATTGGTATGTCTATTCTTCTTTCTTCTATCTCTTTCTTCTTTTTTCGTAACTATTTGGAATTTTCAGGTTCGGGATTTTCGGGTCGTTGCACCTCTTCTATTATTTTTGCTATATTTGCTTATTAAATTAATCTATGTTTTAAAATAAGCATTTTCTGTTCTTTTTGCTTAATTATAATTTATGTTATAATTGTTACTCTTTTATTCTATCTTTTTAGTTATAACCACTAGTTATAAACATCCTAGCAAATGTCTCAAATTTGTCTATTTCTGTCTATCTTCTTTTTATTACAGTTCTTTCTTATTTTACATCTAATTTCTGTAAATTCGGTGTTTATTTCTATTTAATCCATATCATCAAATTCTCTTTTCTTAATATTCTTATATTTTATTCACGTAAAAAAGAATAAAAAGTAACTAACATTTATAGGCTAAATTTTTTTTTTTTTTTTGAAAATCAATAGGCTAAGGGAGCCTTGCCCATTTATTATATCATTATTCATTACAACTGAATTACATTACAACTTACACCTGCTCATATCTTGCAAAGTATACAGATAGAAATAACAATACAAGGGAAAATATTATATGAACTATCAATGTAACGACCCAGAATTTTTATCAAATTAAAATTTGAATATTTAATTAATTTTAAATATTTATAAGTGAATTTATAAGTCGAATAATTTATTTATCGAATATTGGATTTAGTTGAATAATTAAATCGATAATTTAATATGTGAAATTATAGAGATAATTGAAAATAGGGTTAAATATGATTGAAAATGATTTGTAAAATTTTATTTTATCATTTTGAAGTTAGAATGATATTTTAGAACTTTTAAAATCGAATTAAAAGTTAAATTGTGAAAATTGAATATTTTAATATTTAATTATCGACTGTAAAATAGCCAATTTTTGAACAGTCTCAGAATTGAACGAAACCAGTTCCATTGGATCCGTAATAGTTAGTTATTATCGGATTTCAATTTTCGTAGCAATCGGAGTTGTCGTTTGATCGTGGCAGCTCGAAACGCATCGAATTGTTTTTATTATTAATTTGGCGAGTTAAAATAGCCATTTTTCAAACTGTCTCGGATTTCGACGAAACCAGTTTCATCGGATCCGTAATGTGATATTATTGTAAGGTTTCAAATTTCAAGTCAATCAGATTTACCGTTTGTCCGGTACGAATTAAAACGCCTAGAAATCGATTTAAATCGGTTTAATTTAAATCGATCGTTTGTTGCCATATCTCGCACAGATGACCGAATTAGCTTCCGAAACCTGTTCCATTGTGTCCAGAACGCGGGATAAACCCTAGGAACGTCAGTTTCGGCGCGTAAATTGGAGTTTGGAATTCCCGGATGAATAGTGATTGAAAAATCTTCTATAAATAGCCCCTTCACTCAAGAAAAAAAAATAAAAAAAAATAAAACCCTAATTCTAAATGGCCGGCCGCCACCCTAACATTCAAAGGCCAGAAACGTCCCAACTTCCCCTCCAATTATCTCTTGATCCGTAAGTCATTTGCAAAATCTTCAAACTACAAAGATGTCAGGCTCGTCGAGTTCCACGAGATCAACGGTGGAGATGGAATATGGTGGCTGGACGAGGGAGCTAGGGGGCCGCGTTTCCCTTGCGTTCGAGCACGAAATTTGAGGGCTTGGGACCACCGAGTTTAGCCGCGACCTGGGTGTTGGTGGAGCTTGCTGAGGCGTGTAAGATGATGGTCTCTGATCATACTGGAAGCGAGTGTGGTGGCGTGCGAAATTGCAAGTGAAGCGGCGGCCAATTGGGTATTCTCGAACGTGTTACTGACTTGGGGAAGAAGAGTGTGTGCGCGGCCACGATCTGAAGGAAGCAAATCTAACGGCCTGAGATTGATTAAGGTTAAAAATTATAAAAGAAAATTGTAAATATTTATATTAAATTTGTATTAACTTCAAAATGTTGTAACTCTTTCATACGAGGTCCGTTTCGGACGAGATTTTTTGCGTTGGAATCGTATTGACGAATAATATGCTATGGAATTGGATTGGAGTTGATTGGAGCAAGCAAAAATTTTGGATAAAATTAAACGCGCGTTTAATTTTATTCGAAATAAAAAGCTGAAAACGAAATTGAATTCAAGGTGAGAACTTCTCACTCAATCGAATCGGTTTCGATTTATATTTTAAATAGTTAGATTTAAAATATTTGAATGCATGTTTGAATGATGATTGATATCTATTTGATTGTTAAAATAGACATTATACGCCGTTAGTAAGCGGATGTTATTTATTAAAAACATATACCGCGAATATTTCATAAACAGTGAAATTGGTATTATAAATAATAGCAATATATATATATTGGCATATGTATATATTGCAGTTGTTGATTTCCCGCATTTTTTAGCGGATGAGACCCTATTGCGCCGTTATTAAGCGGATAATATTATAAATCCCATATACCGCGATAATTCCGTACTGGAGCGGAATTGGTATTGTGCTAATGTTTGTGGATGCAAGAAACAGGTTGGAGGGATCCAACTGGATTCCTTAACTATATTGATTTATTTACAGATATTTTGATATTTGTTGATTATCATATCGATATATGATATTTTAAGGTCGTGATTGACTATTTGGTGATGTTACATCATCGAATCCATTTTAAAGTTTAAAAATAATGATTTGGTTTTTAAAAAGGGTTTTAAAGTGATTTTTGAAAGTATATGTTTTATTAAAATTTTGAATTGATTTATTTTAAATAAATTGACGTTATAAGTTTAATGTTATAAAAGTTATAATTTTTGTAAAATATAACCAAATTAAGATTTTTTGAAATAAATAGTGATTTATTTATAAAATGGTTAAATTGAGAATTTTGAATTATTATAAACGATTTATATAAAAGATTTAAAATATTGATATTTATGGATTAAAAAAATAGGAATTGTGAAACCTGTTTTATAAGTGTTAAAAAGAAATATAAATGGATTTTATAAGTGAATGAAGATTTATAGATTTATAAATCGTGAAGTTATAAATATAAATAGGTTTTGTAAAATAAAAGATTTATAAGAGATTAGCTTATAAATCGGATTTTGGCATTTAAAATGAGATATAAAGGATCTTTATAAATAGAAGTTTATAAAAATATAAATGGAGTTTATAAACGTTGTTTATGAATCCTAAATCAATTGAATTTGATAAGTTGGATATAGGAATATATGAAAGGAATTATATTCACGATTTTGGACAGTGAATATATTATTAAATGAAATCGGGGAAGGAACATTATGAAATGAAGTTAATGATTTTAAAGACGTTTTAAAATGCATTAAGTATCGAATACATAGATTTCAACATTTATTGTTGAAATAGACGTTTTCGAGAAATAGAAGGAAATGGTGGACTATAACACTGTTGTTATAGTAAATGATTTCCGAAAGGAAATGTTTTGTATAGTATTGGGATTTATATATCTATTTAAACTTTAATCCCTATACTAGTGATTTTTGAGTCGTCGTAACGATGTTTTACACAACATTCGTTTTTGACCCAAATAAATGTGTTAAGAGAATGATTTCCTTAAAGAATGAAATATATACTTAATTTCGATTTAAGTATATTGAATATTTTCAAATGTTGAAAATAAATAGATTTGTGATGTACTTATTTTTATTTAAATAAGTATGGAAATATTTTTCCAATGTGAAATGAACGTTTTAGAATTTATCTTTTTAAAGATAAATTGAAAGTGAATATTGAAATCGATAAAAAAATCGTATATCATAGATATTTTTGGATTATAAATTCATTATGGAATTTATAAGAGAAAGGGGAATTAGTTTAAAAATAAACGTTGATTTATTTTTGAAGTGTGGGAATAAATTTACGAATTTGGAACGTAAATATATAAAATAAATCGTTAAGGATTTATTTAAATTGGTTTAAATGAACCATGTTGATTGAAATTTGTTTTCAAAAGTGGAAAAGGTGAAAAGTGATTTGAAAATTTGTTTTCAAATAGTTGAAGTGTGGAAAATATATATATCTAGTAAAGATATTTTGGAAAGTAAATAATTTGGGAAATTATTTGGATTTGGTGATGTTGAGCATGCCTATTGATAGTCAAATAATCCGACCATCAATATTTACCTTTAAATAGGTATTTGTTGTGATTGTTTGAATTTGAATGCCACACTTATTTTTGAATAAGCGCTCACTATTCAGGTTAGCCGGGAAAGGACCTTGGGGTCGTATAACCCATTCCGAGTATGTGATACGTCGTAATGGATTGCATTTGATGACCGGTGTTGAAGACCAGATATTTGTGAAAACGGAAGGATTACCGTCGAGTTACTCTACATCGGCTGATCTCCAATATAGAGGTTTTATCACCCTTAGTGACGGGAAGTCCGGTCGTGATTAGTGAATATCCGGATTGCAAGGACTTCTTTGTAAGTGCCTTCGGTTCTGTTCGAGCCCGGAACAGACTTGTATAGATTGTATGTCTGACATTACAAATTGAGATATAAAGCTGATTTCTTTCAAATATATTTCTGTTGGTGGCGGAGAATTTATTCTCTTAGCTTAACAACCTTCCCTGAGACGTACGAGCTTAGAGGTTATGTAGTTGAAGGTTATTAGTGATTACTCCCAATTTGGTAGTGTGGCATGCTGAGTGTTGCTGTGAAATGATCATTGTGTTGATCATTTGTGATAGGATCATTTATTTGATCGTTTATCTTGATGATCATCTCTATGATCATTTGTTGACCCAAAGCACGGCTTTTGTATAAAGTGTGTTTTTGTGGACGAGACTTCGTCGGACCTCACACCCCGGAAATGGTCAAAACAGGAAGGATGCAGCAAGGTTATTAGGGGTAGCGCCCTTTAGTGTATGTCATTCCTTCTGGATAGAGGTGGTATCATGGTATGGAGCCCGGATATTTAACCTATGTTGTTATTGCATATTTTGTGGTTGTTGGAAATCGAGGATCCTCGGATAGATCGGTTACGATCGGGGGATGACATATTCGTGTCAGTAGTTACCCAGTTAGGGGTAACCCGGCCTTGTGTTGGCAGAGATCCGGTTTGGTTCTCGGAATGTCCTTCCAGAGGCATTCTCATGTGGCAATAGGAAGTTCCTTGGCCTGACCATTTGTTGGAAATCCAATTCCCAATACGAAACCCTGTACGGTTTTAGTTGTAGAACCTGCCATTCACTTATGTAGGTCACCACTGTTTGGATGGTAGCTATAGTAGGCATAGTTCGAAATGTCTATGTTGGCTAAGATTTATATTCTACTTTCGAAATAAAATTTTCTACACTATGCACTAGTAATAATATCAAATGTTTCTTTTTAATGCGTATCAAGCATCTTTGACTATCATAAGGAGAAATCTCCTCCGATTCTGCGTTTGCATGTGTGTGTGTGCGGGAGGCCTTATGGTAGTCTCATTTTTAAAAGCATTGCGAATTGAATTTAAAAATATTCCTCTATTTTGATTTTAAAGATATATAAACTGTTTTGAGTTCTCATACCAGTCACATGACTGACTCGGAGTTTATTGTTTTCCTTCCTAAACTCTGGGTGCCCACCAATTTCCACACGGGCAGTCAAGAGTTAAGGTTTATTCAGGATATTCAGGAGTTGCTGGAGGCAAGCTGGATAGCATGGCGTATTACTAATTTATATAGTATTTGTTTTCCGCTGCATTGTTTGTTGTTGTACACTCTGATGATATGATGTAATGAAATGAAATGTAATGTAATAACTGATATAGTTCTTTGTTTAAAGATTATTCATTTATTATTATATGTTGTTCCGCTGCGAATTGTGAGATTCTGATGTTGTTCTGTTGTTTTCTCTATTCTGTTCTATCTTTTTCTATCTTCTTCTACTTCCTTCTTTTTCTTAAACCATAACATTTCGGGTTTCCGGCCTTCGATTTCTCGGAAGTCGATAAAGTGAGCATCGATGTTGAATTTTTGAAAGTCGAAAATTTTCAAAGCGTTACAATCAACTTGTCTTAATTAATGCCCATGCTTGTACTTCAGAACCCATGCTACTGCCTCTATGCATTAGAACCATATCTTGTGTCAGTACCCATTATATGAAACAAACATTCAATTTGAAGCACAGCAACCAGAGGATCAGGAAGCTTATCTCAGTCAGATAATATATAACCATTCATCTATTATGTCTGCTAAAAAACAAATTGTTAACCCTTTCAATCAATTCACTGGCTGAATTATATTTATCAGAGAAAATTCTCCCGTTCCTTTCCTTCCAAATTACACAAACAAAGATTTTAAGAACTGACAGTAATTCTTTAGCTCTGGAATTCCTCCATCTAGTAGCTTTGTAAATATTGAACCATTCTTCTTTGGAGTTCTTAATAGGAATGTGAAACTACCAAATATCATCAACTTGTTCCAAATATCACCTGTGAATGCACAACTAAAAAATAGATGAGTATTGTTTTCCATATGATCATTGCATAGCACACAAGTACTATTATCAATCAAACCATAAGACTCAAGTTTATCTTTTGTCAATAAAGCATTGGCCATAACTTTCCATAGCATGAAGTTTTCTTTAGATGGACTATCAGTGTTCCGGATTTTATTATTCCAAGAAAATTTATCACTACATTCATTATCCAGAAGCAAGGTATATATTAATTTTATTGAATGACCTCTTCTCTGCCTTGACCAAAAAACAGTAAGATCACTTTCAGGAAATCTAATCTTTGCAAGTTCATTCCAAACCTTTCGAACCTCCATAGAACTTCTGTAAGGTAGCACAATTTCATTTTCTTGAAGAAAATTTAATGCTTTGGTCTGAAGAGGAATGCCAGTGGACATAAAACTAGAGTAATTCATACTTTTTTTCAAAATTAACCCAGGTTTAGCCCAAGGATCAGACCAAAAATTACAATTTAAATTCTTCTTGGGATTGATCTGTATCATTGATAAAAATTTCTCTCTCAACTTTAAAATATTCCTCCAACTCCAACTAGAATTTTGCTGAATTTGCATATCCCGAAAATTCTTCCTCTTGATCAAATTTCTATTAATCCATATTGTCCATAAGTCATCACTATTACTCAGAATTTTGTCAAAGTATTTTGAGATTGCAGCTTGATTCCAGAGTTGTAAATTGATAATACCCAATCCTCCTTTAGATTTTGGCAGAATTATCTTTTTGAATGAAATAGGAATTATTTTCTTGGCGAAAGGATCACCATGCTAAAGAAATTTTCTCAAAGTACTATTAATCATGGAAATTAATTTAATAGGTAAGATATAATGTCTCATCCAATAAGTTGTCATGGAAGATGCAACGGACTGAATTATAACAAGTCTTCCAGCTTGAGATAATTTTGAGCTAGGCCATGAAGAAAGCTTTTTAGTGATTTTCTCATATAAAGGTAAACAGTTAACTTTTGAGAGTCTAGATGTTATAAGTGGTAATCCTAAGTATGTTGCATTAGAAGGCATGATATTTAATCCAGAAAATTTAATCAAATCATTTCTGAGATCCTCTTCAACTCCAGCTATGAGAATATTAGACTTACTGATGTTAATATGAAGACCAGTAATTTTTCCAAACTTGTCAAGTACCTCCAAGACTGTCTGAATGTTAGCAATAGTAGGGTTTGTGAATAATACCAAATCATCCGCAAAAAGTAAGTGTATGATTAGAGGCTCTTTACATTTTGGATGTAATTCCAAAGATTTATTTTCTACCTTCTCCTTTATTAGAACATTTAAGATCTCCATTACTATGATAAACAAATAAGGTGAGATTGGATCTCCTTGCCTAACCCCCTGTGTGCCCTTGAAAAAACCATTTAAACAACCATTTCTAGAAATAGAATAATAAGGTGTAGATATGCATGTATAAATCCAAGCCGGTAGAGGTTTTGGAAAATTCATTCTTGCCATGATTGCAATGATAGAACACCATGATATAGTATCAAAAGCTTTCCTAATATCTAGCTTTAACATGCACCTAGGAGAAATATTAGATGTTCCATATCCCCTTAGTAACTCTTGAGTCGGAAGGATGTTATCACTTATGTTCCTATTGGGAAGAAAAGCCACCTGGTTTTTAGATATTATTGAAGGGAGAACTGCTTGCATTCTAGAAGCTATAATTTTTGAGATTATCTTGTAAACAACATTACAACAAGATATTGGTCTAAATTCTGAAACATTAGATCGATTTTCAATCTTGGGGACTAATGTAATTGTAGTAGAATTAAATCCTATAGGAAGCTTATTAGAACTGAAAAAGAATTTTACTGCTCTTAGAACATCAAATCTAATTGTCTTCCAACAATATTGAAAAAATAGGTATTAAATCCATCAGGACCTCCACAACTTTCTTTATTCAAATTGAAGACAACTATCTCAATCTCTTCATTAGTAATTTCCTCAATAAGACTATTAGCTTGGATTACTGATAAATGAGGAGTTTGTAGTTGAAATAATGGACTCACATCAGCAACAAAAGGCTTAGGACTAGCAAGAATGGTGGCAAAGTAATCCACAAAAGCAGTATTAATATTCTCTTCATTTACATGCTTTAAACCTTTAATATCATAAATACAATTAATTCTTTCCTTTGATTGCTTGAACTTGATAGAATCATGAAAGAATTTTGTATTCCTATCTCCAAATTTATCATATTTAGCATGAAGTAACTCTTTAGACATAGATAGTTCAAATTCTAAAATATCTTGCAATGACTTAGATAATTCAGCTTCCTCCATAGCAAGTGAAGAATTCAAAGGATCAGAAAGTAAAACTTTTGGTACCTCAGATAGCCTTTTTCTCAAATCAGAGGAGATATCAGAGCCAGAACCAAAATTATTCCTAGACTATATCTTCAATTTGCTCTTTAATTTGAAAAGTTTAGTCTTAAGAACATACATAGGATTACCATTTACTTCTTCATGCCAAACCTGTAAAACTAAATCTTGAAAAGAAAAATGATTAGTCCAAAATTTTAAAAATTTAAAAGAGGTAAACTTTGCCTTTGCGAACTCTCCCCAAGATAAGATGAGAGGACTATGATAAGAGATTGAAGGAATATGAATGTTACGGTACAGAGATGGCCAAAGTGAAATAGCTGAAATATTTTGAAAGGCATGATCAAGTTTGCAAAATGTTCTAGGTCCATCTTTACTTTTGTTGTTCCAAGTGAATAAAGGGCCAAGGGTTTGAATGGGAGATAGAAAAGCATGCAATAACATTTGATAGAGAGGAGAAATATCTTTGGAAGAAAGTGGAGCACCACCTGATTATGGGAAGATGAATACATACAATTAAATTTCCTAAAACAAGCCATGGCACTGAAGAATTTTTAAGATTAGGCAAATGATTAAGTAGCTTTTTCCTTCTATCAATGTAGTTCTGGGCATAGACAAATGTAAGAAAAAAGGAGGAATTGGTTTCAATAGAAAGTGCTTCATAATGTAGGAATTGGTTTGATTCTTCCAATTTTTTCAGCTGATAATACTTTAAGTTCCACATCACCATTAGTCTTCCATAGGAAGCACTTGAAAGGTTATCATCATGCTGCCAATTAGGAGCAATAAAAATGCAAGCTCTTCTAGTTAAATCAGCATTCAACTTGGTTTCACTAACACACATAATATGAATGTTTTCCTCTTTAATCAATTTCTTAATTTCTTTTTGCTTAGAGAGCAAGTGCCCTCCTCTAATATTCCAATAGGCTATATTTTTCATCGTCATCAAGTATTGGGAATGATTAACTTATTAGGATGCCTCCTTGTATGTCTTGAAAATTTTCCTATAGAATTAAAAACTATGCTGTCTTATTTAGGTTGGATTTCCTCAATACTACTATCAATATCATTGTTCATATCCACAACTTCCTGAGTCAATTTATTACTCTTTGTTTTTATATCCCTTTTAAATGACAAGCTCAGAGTGGAATTGTTAGAAGGATCAGACTTTTGGTTAGAAATGATGGGATTTTCCTTCAAGGATGGTTTAGGGATCATAGAAGCATTAAATGATGTAGTAGGAATGGAATTGTCTTGAGTAGAGGAAGAATTCAAATTAACACGAGAAGATGTAGAATGTGAAATAGGAGGAGGAAGTATTATATTATCAGGAGGAGACAAGTGAGAGTAAGGAGAGAGGAAATGGATTGAGTTTGAAGGTAAAATAATAGAAGAACCATCCACAATCTTATTATCAGAATTGTTATTATCTCCTTCACTCATATCAGCTAGAACTGAGAATGTATTAGAAGCAACCACCTCACTAGATTTAAGGACTGCATCTTGATTTACTTTTGATTTATTTACCTCATCAGCATGGTCCTTGACCACTTCCTTTACATTTTTTGTTCTTTGCGTATCACCAGCATGCACACCGATTTCATTTCCAACTATAGTTTCATTAGTCATTGCCTTGTGCTTAATACTATCCACTGGAATAGTATCCTTTTTCTTCCAAACCTTATTCTTTCCTTTTTGAGGAACAAAATTGTTCATTTCCAAATCCCTTGCTTGATTAACTTGCGAGGAATTATTGTAACAACCCGCATATTTATCGGTTGTTTATTTAAATATTTTATTTAAATATAACATCATTTGTCAGATTATGGTCCGAAAAGTTACTTTCTGCAAATGGTCGAATTGGGTCTCAAGACCACTTCCATTGAGTTCAAAATGTCGTTTGCGATCTTTTTGAGCATAAGCTTTGATATATTTGGAGTAAGTCGAATTTTGCTATTTGCTAAGTGGGCTTTTGGGTTTGGGTTTCACCCAAACTGTTCTATAAACCAACTCAGCCCTTCTCTCCTTCCATTCACTTATTCATTTCATAAAAACTTAAGCTAAAAGCTGATAATGGTGGAAGAGAATGGGAACTAGAAACTCCTAGCCCTAGTTTACTTGCAAATCCGAATTCTTGCTCCAAAATCATAGAGAAGCTATTGGTAAGTCTCTCTTCTTCTTCTCCAACTCTTTCTCCTTCAATTTCAGAAAGTTTTCCTAAACCTAACTTAGGAAAATACTTGTTTGTTCTTAGATTGAAGCTTGTTGGGTTGAAGTAGTGATTAGTTGGTTTTTCTCCTTGTGACTTAGCTCCTCCATCTTCTTTGTTTGTGAGATTAAAAGGTGAGTTTCTAACTCACATCTATTTCTTTTGATATCATTGATGTTAGGAATGAATTCCTAATACTTGTTCATGTGCATTTGCTTTCGATTTGGATTGCTTTGGTGAAATTGCCAAATATTGAATTTTGAAGCCAAATCTATGTAAAACCTTATATGGTTGATGTTTTTGTTGTTTGGAGTGTTTGGGTGTGTTGTCAAGGTTGGGTAGTCATTTGACGTAAGCCCATAATCAACACGCATCCGATTGTTTTCGATTTGCTTAGCCATAGTTGGCCTAGGTTCAGGAATTGCCTGACCATCTAGTTTCAGACGTCTGAAATGCCTATTTCAGACGTCTGAATATTGTTCTTGGAAGAAATTTCATTCCCAGATTCAGACGTCTGAATTTATATTCTAGACGTCTGAATTGGCAAAATTTCGACCAGAAAGGAAATAGGCAAAATATTGCCTGTTTCAGACGTCTGGATGGTTGGATTCAGACATCTGAATCCTGTTTTGGAAAACGAATTGATTTCCAGATTCAGACGTCTGAATCCCTTCTTTCAGACGTCTGAACCTGCTGTTTTTGGCCAATTTGCCTTGTTCGTTTAATTTTCCAAATTTGATCGATGTATACTGATTCCAATTAGTTGTTTATGCATATTTGACCTTGATAATTCCTTTTTGAATTCATTCACGGGTTTTTATAAATAATTTCTTCAAATCATATTAAAAGTTCGTTTCTCCAATTTATAAACTCTATTTAAAACACACGCACAATTTCGCACTTCGAGCAAAGTGGAAGGGTGATTAAATGGTTGGGCAAAACATGGACCATCAATCTGTGCGTTTATCCTTCTGATTAATCCCCGACCTATTCAATTGATCGCTTTAACCTTCGGGTTTGGTTTACCGATGAGAAGAGGTAAACTTTGTACTACTTTGAGTGTGAAATTAACTAACGGATAGTAAACCGTTTAGTGCGAACGGGTAGTTATGGGACTCACGTTACCACTTTTCGGATTCCTTTCTGGGAGTTTGTGACACATGCTGCCTTTGGGATAGTGTCTTCGGACTGTCTCCTCTGGTTTGTTGCCTTTAATATCGCTTTTGGAGTTAGTCCTTTGCCCCGACTAGAGAGATATTTTGGATTGTTGGTTACCTTTAGTATTTCTTTCGGAGTGGTTCTTCTTCACCACCGCTCAAGAGATATTGGAGTGGTTTCTTCACCACCGCTCAAGAGATATTGGAGTGGTTTCTTCACCATCGCTCATGATGTTTCATTGATATGTATATTCCTTGGGTATTGCTCTTCTGTGTTGGTCCTTTTGAGCCACACGAAATATAGCGTTTACCTTGTGGAACTTGTGTTACCTTGTTGGTATTTGTTGTTTGCCTTTATGGCTTGTTTTGGGATATTCCTATCCTTTGTTTCTCTGGGTTGCCGATGATATGAGGCTTGTTTTGATATGATATGATTCATCTTATGTTGGATGATTGTGTTATCTCTTTTAGAGATATTTGTTATACTTTGTAACCTTGCAGGTTTATTGTTGTTCAGTTTATCTAACTGATTTGTTTAGCCAGGCTGACCCGTGTATTTATACTCGGGTCAGACCGGGTTGTTTCAGGTTAGGTATTTTTGGACTTAGCCTCTTTTGCTTCCGCATGGACTATCCAGCTTGTTCCTTTTTGTCATAGCTTTTGTGTAGTCCTTTTTGTTGTAACTCTGATATGTATTATTTTGTATACTCTGTTGTGTATCAATATATGTGTATATGAGGATCAACTATTCTGAGATGTATATTACATTTGAGTTGTTATATTCTGTTCTGATAGATCCTCCAACCACCTATGGTTTTGTTTTAAGTATTCATTGGATATGTCGACCTGTTTAGTATGATTATTGTCGATGTATTCAATAGATAGTTAGAGCAAGGCTATAGATGGTCGCACCCAACCAACCTTTTTCTCCGTGTTAGTCGACGACATTACCCTGTAATGTCCTTGGCTAGCGTGGGTATAGAGGTGGGGCGTCACAGCGTGGTATCAAAGCTGAGTTCAGGACAAAATATGATAAACACATAATAGAGCACATATTACGGTACATCAAAGTGTACAAGTGATACAAATCTTTGAATCATTGTGTCTCTTTATTCCATCAAGGGTAGATAGAGTTTGGGAATACGTCTAGGAATGCATTTTATTCCGTAGTATTCATATTGCAATATCTACCTTGTGAATAATCTTGTTCTTATCTTACTCTCAGCGTATGGCTGGAAGAGGCAGGAGACGACGTTCGGATGTTGGGCAATCGGCTCACATCCGGATGGCGTTTATATGTCTTCCGATCAGTTTATGGAGTTGTTTAGGAGCACTCAGCCTCCAGCTCCTACTCGTGTATCTCCGCCTCGCAATTTTGCCTTTGCACGTCTGTGCAGCGATTTTTCTCATCTTGGAGGAAAGCCGTTTAAGGGCTTCGAATCTGTTCTTGAAGTCCAAGCTTGGCTTCGCACGTGCGAGCGTATCTTCTCTAGAATGGATATTTCTGACCATGATAGAGTTCTTGTAACTTATAGCTTATTGCAAGAGCGTGCCCTTGATTGGTACGAGCTTCTTGTAGCCGAAATTGATGAGTCTGCTCTTTCTTGGACTCGGTTTCGGGAACGATTCGAACTCAAGTTCATTCCTGAATCTGAGAAAGCTTTGTTGGCCCGGCGCTTCCTTGAGTTGAAGCAAGGGAAATCTTCTGTTTCTGAGTATGTTGCATCATTTGAGGCTTTATCTAAGTATGGTCTCGAATTCATTAGCACTTCTTATAAGAAGAATCTGAAGTTTGTCTCTGGTCTTAAGAAATATCTTAAGAAGTCTTTGTTGCTCCAGCTTAAGCTTTCTTTTGAGGAGTTGGTTGATTCCGCACTTCATCTTGAAACCGTCGAGAAGGAGTGTGATAGTGGTAATGAGGTTGAGGTTCGTAAGAACCCCAACAAAAAGCAGTCTCCCTTGGATGAGCGGGAATTTTTCCCTTCCAAGAAGAAAAAGCCCGTTGAATCTGATTCTCAGTCTTAGCCTGCTGGAACGCCTTCCATTCGGAAGTGTTTCAATTGTGATTCTCCTGATCATATAATTCGAGCTTGTCCTAAGACTCTCTTCTGCCGCTATTGCAAGAAGGAAGGTCATCGTAGTTCCACTTGTCCCATTGCTCCGAATAATTCACCATATGGCAAGTTAAATGTAACAAATGCTTCTGGAGGTTCTTCTCAGGGATAAGATATGTCTCCATCTATTTTGGAAAGTTTCTATTTTTCTTTGTGATTTCGATTCCAATTTGATGGCATCATTTTATTCTTTAAGCCCTCATGATGAGGAGAGTGTTGGTTCTCTCATTCTTGTAGTTTGAGAATTTTCTGGTATTTTTAGTCTTGTCTTAGGATTATCACCTAAGCAATTCTTTGAGTGGTATTAAGGACTTTTTAGCTCGACCTTGCCACCGGTTTTGATTTGGCTATGAGTTGCGGAGGTTAGCACTCCACTTACCGCATTCCGCACTCGTTGTGATTCTTATGAATGATTTATTATGTCATTCAGTTTGTCTAGCTCATTTCATCCATTTTATGAATCGAGTATTCTGCGAATATCTCGATGACTCCATTCTCGTGTTTATTGATTTTGGGTGAAATTCGCATCTAAAAACAAATTTTTTTTTTTTTTGCAAATCTTTTTCATAAGATTTATTTATAAGTATAACTGGATTTTTGTTCTTAAAACAAACAAAGAGAATTTTTAAAAGTTTTTAGAAACATGTTTATCATATAGAAGATTGTTTTGTGATTGTATTGCCCATTGAGTGCTTTAAGAGTTCCGGTCGATGCGCTTGATCGACGTTATCGATAGGAATCTCCTAAACACTTTGATGAGACAATCAGACACAGTAAATTGATTTGAAATAAGGAAATTTTTCCAGGAAGACGATTTCATGAAGGTAAATGAAATTTTGAAGCTTTAGCTCTTCGGTAAAGAATATTATTTGAAATAACTACTTTTGGATACCCTTATTCTTGGGATTTCCGAAGGGAACCAAGACTTTATCTTTTGTTCCAAAGCTAATCGTATTGGTTTGGATGTCATTCCCTTGCAAAAGAGAACGCGCTCACTTATGTTTCTAAACTATTAAAACTTACCGAGACTAGATATGCCACCTATGATCTAGTGCTCGCAGCTATTGTTTTCGCTTTTTGTATTTGGCATCATTACTTTTAGGTGAGGGATTTTGCTCTCCTTACCAATCATAATTTTGAAATGTTTATTTTCTCATAGGGAACTTAATGTTGGTTCGAGTTCCTAGCATCTTATGATCTTGATATTTTAATTCCCGTAAGAGGGATCGTGTTGCCAATGCATTTAGTTGTAAGCAACAAGTGATGGTTTCTTTGTTGATGTCCGAATGGAATGATCTTTTTACCAAGTTCATCGGACGTTTTGTTGTATTTCATTTTGTTGAGCTTCGGATCATTTGACGTATTTTTTGTACCATGTCGGTGTTCTAAATTATTTTGAGCTTAGGAATCCATAGAATTCTCTGAGCAAGCAAGTTCGAACTTATCTTTTCGTGCACTTTATGGTGAACTTCTTATTCTGTTATTCTAATGTGTTAATATGTTTTTGGGTTGTTACTCTTTATTTTCTTCTTAAGAATTGCGAGGACGCAATTTCTTTAAGGAGGGGAGTCTGTAACAACCCGCATATTTATTGGTTGTATATTTAAATATTTTATTTAAATATAACATCATTTGTCGGATTATGGTCTGAAAAGTTACTTTCTGCAAACGGTCGAATTGGGTCTCAAGACCACTTCCATTGAGTTCAAAACGTCGATTGCGATCTTTTTGAGTATAAGCTTTGATATATTTGGAGTAAGTCGAATTTTGCAATTTGCTAAGTGGGCTTTTGGGTTTGGGTTCCACCCAAACTGTTCTATAAACCAACTCAGCCCTTCTCTCCTTCCATTCACTTATTCATTTCATAAAAACTTAAGCCAAAAACTGAAAATGGTGGAAGAGAATGGGAATTAGAAACTCCTAGCCCTAGTTTACTTGCAAATCCAAATTCTTGCTCCAAAATCGTAGAGAAGCTATTGGTAAGTCTCTCTTCTTCTTCTCCAACTCTTTCTCCTTCAATTTCAAAAAGTTTTCCTAAACCTAACTTAGGAAAATACTTGTTTGTTCTTAGATTGAATCTTGTTGGGTTGAAGTAGTGATTAGTTGGTTTTCTCCTTGTGACTTAGCTCCTCCATCTTCTTTGTTTGTGAGATTAAAAGGTGAGTTTCTAACTCACATCTATTTCTTTTGATATCATTGATGTTAGGAATGAATTCCTAATACTTGTTCATGTGCATTTGCTTTCCATTTGGATTGCTTTGGTGAAATGGTCAAATATTGAATTTTGAAGCCAAATCTATGTAAAACCTTATATGGTTGATGTTTTTGTTGTTTGGAGTGTTTAGGTGTTTCGTCAAGGTTGGGTAGTCATTTGACGTAAGCCCATAACCAACACGCATCCGATTGTTTTCGATTTGCTTGGCCATAGTTGGCCTAGGTTCAGGAATTTCCTGACCATCTAGTTTCAGTCGTCTGAAATGCCTATTTCAGACGTCTGAATATTGTTCTTGGAAGAAATTTCATTTCCAGATTCAGACGTCTGAATTTATATTCCAGACGTCTGAATTGGCTAAATTTCGAACAGAAAGGAAATAGGCAAAATATTGCCTGTTTCAGACGTCTGGATGGTTGGATTCAGACATCTGAATCCTGTTTTGGAAAACAAATTGATTTCCAGATTCAGACGTCTGAATCCCTTCTTTCAGACGTCTGAACCTGCTGTTTTTGGCCAAATTTGCCTTGTTCGTTTAATTTTCCAAATTTGATCGATGTATACTGATTCCAATTAGTTGTTTATGCATATTTGACCTTGATAATTCCTTTTTGAATTCATTAACGGGTTTTTATAAATAATTTCTTCAAATCATATTAAAAGTTCGTTTCTCCAATTTATAAACTCTATTTAAAACACACGCACAATTTCGCACTTCGAGCAAAGTCGAAGGGTGATTAAATGGTTGGGCAAAACACGGACCAAGAATCTATGCGTTTATCCTTCTGATTAATCCCCGACCTATTCAATTGATCGTTTTAACTATAACGACCCGATATTTTCAACCATTCGCATCCGCACATGTCGGACTTGAATTGCTCAAAATACCACGTTGTAAATAAAATTTGGCAAATCTCAGAATATACAGTAAATACATAATCACAGATCACAGACACAGAGTATTTAATAATGCAGCGGAATTTAAAAGAAATAGTAGTTCATGAAGCTACTATATAAAAATAAGATGCATCAGAGTTAAACATGATACAACTAAAAGTAACAAGATACATCAGGTACAAATCAGAATACATCACTGAAATCACTGGATACAGAAAGCAAAATAGATGGCTGGATCTTCAAGGAAAGCTCCAACTCCGAAGGTGAATCTTGAATGGTAACTCACTCAATCTGACTCGAGCGTAAAGCAAAACACAAAACACTCGAGTCAGGACATAAATACTTATGAACTATAAATCAACTCAAACGAACAGTAACAAAAATGCATCAGTAACTTAAAGGATGCTTGGGATCGCCCATCCTTTAAGGATCCGTTAAACTATTTACTATGTAGTAATATTGCGCTATTATAATAATGTCTACAGTAAAATAAACATACTTTTAAATAGCGTTCCGGGCTACCCATATCACCCTTCACACATAATAGTCCCAGTAGTCCATCCAATATCATGCCATCTCCACTCCGGGTGACTGTCAGAGGATACCACACGGGCTACGGGAGAAAAACAAACTCGTAGTAAAGGCTCGGTATGGTAGGTGACACGGCACACAAGGCAATGCCAGGGTAGATATACCAATTACGCACACGGGCTGGTGGTAACGCAGCAGCCACATACGCCCACCTCGGAACACACTCCAATATCAAAATCGGAGGATGGCCATCTAATCAATCACCAGTAAGAGTATAGTATCGAAGGAATGTGTCTGATCGAAGGAATGACCTCACTTCGCCCGAGATCGCTCCTGTTTTGGCCACCTTATGCCAACTCACGGGAGTTGGGTCCACGTAATATACCTCAAGAACGTCGCCACCATCCTACTTCATTCTGGAATCTCCACCGCGTACACGGTTGTTAAAGTGGTTTTCGAAGTTGGCAGAGAGTATGACAACTTCCGATCCCGGTTTCTTTAACAACCAAACGTTATTATAACGCCGTGGTCATTTCAAAATAGTTTATACTTTAAAAAGATCAAATCATTTCATTTCAAACTATATTTCTTTCAAAATAGTTTATACTTCGAAACCAAAACCATTTTTATTTCAAAACTATTTATTCAATCAAAATAGTCTATACTTCAAAACCAAAAACATTTCAAACATATATTCATTTCAAAATCATAATATTTTCAAAGTATAACTCTTTCGAAACCAAAAATACTTGAAACAATTACACTTTGAAAATCATAACATTTCAAAATCATACATTTGAAATCATGGGATATTCATTTAATTCTTTACATTTTACAATTCATTCAATTAATCCCAAATTTTCAATTTCCAACTTAATTCAATTCAAACCATCAGTTTCAATTAAATTTCCCAATAACCATTTCAAATCATATCATTTTCAAATATAGATTTGATCCACAAATTAAACTATTCAATTTTTAATAAATTTCAAAGCTTTAATATCCCGCATTTCAAAACTAAATTTTATAATTTCATATATCTCAAATCTAGTTTCATTATTACTTAGTTTTGAAATATTCATTTCATAAATCCAATATTATTTAAATAAACTCAATTTACAATTAAACTAAATATCCTTTCATACCAATATAAACTTCAAATATTCATTTATCAAAAGTACATATCATTCTAATTCATATTCTTTATCATAATAAAGATCAAATCATTTCCAAACCTTATTATCAAATCATTATTTGTCAAATTCAAATACTCAAATTTAAATATCATTTTTAAATCAAATAAGCCATTCATTTGTTATTTCAAGTATCATTACAAAATACATTAAAAATTCCATTCAAAAATTCATTTATCTCATTACATTTCATTCCATTTAACACATAACCAAGTAAACCTTACTTAAATTCAAATTCAAATTTAAATTCCTTAAAAATTCAAATTTAAATATTAAAATATATTCAAAACTTCTTAAATTTCACAATTAATCAATTTCCAAAATTTAAATCATTTAACACTTTAAAATATAACTCAAATAGTGTTAAAAACTATAACATTTCAAACGTTGTCAAATTATAGCAACGACAGCATTTATAAAGTGCTATCGTAGCTTATGGCTTCCAAAAATGGTTTAGTTCAAGAATAACGGCATTTATAAAATATCGTAATAGATATTTAGTTATTTCAAACATTGTTAGATTCAAAACAATAGCATTTAAAAATGCTGTCAAAAGACTACAACATTTTGAAAATGCTATGAATTCCAGATTTCATTTTAGCTTTTCAAAAAAAAAAAAAAAAACTCCAAATTTTTATTATAACTTAAAAATCATATTTCTAGACTTCAAAATTTCACATTTAAAATCATTTTAACATATGATTTAACACAACAAAATTTTTAGATCAAATATTCAATTTAAAAACTCCATTCATTTATTAAGTCAAAATTCACTGTTTATTAACGTATAAATTAAATAAAACTTAAAATTTTACTTCATATATAATTTTAAAACTTTAAATTTAATTTACATTATTTATTTACATTTTAAAATAAAATTTAAAGTCTAAAATCTCAATTATTTCACATTTACGTACTCAAATTCACAATTTCAAGACTTAATATTTAATTTTCTTAAAACCATAAAATATATATTTTTAAATCAAAATTTCATACTTTTAAAAATACATATTTTAATAAATATCATTTAAAAATATACCACGGGGTCTGTATATAATTTTCTAACCTAGGTCAAGTGATACGGATATATATCATTTCAATCCGCAGTTTACAAAGAAAACCCGGGTTCTATCATTTCAAACCCGCAATCCCAAGTCAAATAAAATACAATAAAAATCGCTCAGGCCTATCATTTCAGCCCATAACGATTTTTCCCTATTCTAAAGTCCGTTTGGGTATGTATCATTTCAACCCATAGTGATTCTATTCTAACAGGGAACTTGCAGTGTGAATATATGCATAAACAATATAAACAATGTCAGTGTCACAATATAATGTCATATATCACATGTCAGGTGATAATTAACAGTTTTAACATGGTAATAACATGGCATAGCATATCATATGATCATAATTAGCTTGCATAACATTTTATATTGCTAAACACTTGTCATCAATTCACTATTTCATAAGTATAAATGTCAGAGTGAGAAAGACTCACCTTTTACGAAGCTAGAGACAAACAACACACACAAGAGCGATTCCAAAGGCACGACAAGCACGATTTGATTTGAATTGATGGAGACCCTTGGAAACAACATAAAATATAACATACATAAGCACAAACATAGATATCGACATACAAATATAATCAACAACTTTAGTTTGCAGAACAGTTGCAAAACAAGAGAGATGACCAAACCTTAGAAGCAAAAGACTTGCACACGACAACATAAGCTTGTCACATGATCAAATGGGCTTGCTCTCATCATACTAGGCTCAGCCTAGGTGTCAACATGGCTCAGCCATGGCCTAGAGACAAGGCTTAGGGCACGAAAGTGGAAGGTAAAGGCAAAACAAGTGGAAAGTAAAGGAGGCAAGGGGTTTGGGTCAAGGAATGGAAGGTTTTGGTGTACATAGGCTCGGCCTATGGTCCTATGGGCTAGGCCTGGTGCATCTTCAGGTCAGGTCAGAGATGATGATGATGGCTATAGGTCATGGCAGCAAGTGGTGGTGGTGTTAGAGGTGGTGGCCAAGGCTAAACATGAAGGAAATGGGAATACAAAGCTCGGTTAGGCAATATTTGGAGTTTTAAGCAAAGTTTGGTGGAGATGGCTTCAATTGGATGGCATGGTTTGTCATGGTTAGAGGAGGAGGAGATGTTTGCTGCTGTAGATGGTGGAGGAGGTGGTCGTGGAGTTGGAGTGGACTAGAGGCCGAGCTATGCTAGAGGAGGAACAAGGTAGAAATCATTGAAAAGAAGTAGGAAAGAAAGAATGAAGCCATAAGTTTTTTTTCCTTTTTTTCTTCATGAAGCCGTGAGTTTTAGGGGAAAGATGAGAAAGAGTTTTCACGTGAAAAGGAAAATGGAATGTCAGCTGAAGAGTGGAGTTAAGGCAGCCAATTGAAGAGATGTTGGTTGAGAAATGAAAAGACAGAATACAAAAAGGCTTGAGCAAATAAAGAGTCACAAACCTTTCAAATTTCCACCATTTCTTTTTAAATTTTAAATACATGTAAAATATATACAAATACAGATAAAAACACGAAAATATAGTAAATAAACAAAAATAAATAAATAAATATTAATTAAATATGATTAAATTAAGAAAATAGCAAAGAAAATGTAAACTAGGCTTGAAAATTTGAAAATAAATGAAATGAACTTTGGAAAAATTGTATGTACATGAAATATATCTATAAATAAAGATAAAAACATAAAAATAAAATGCATACATAAAAATGAATAAATAAATTTTAATTAAATATAATTTAAATAAAGAAAATAACAGAAAATGGAAACTAACCTTTAAAAATAGAAAATAAATTCAATGAGCTTTGGAAAAATTCAAACATCACTTTAAAAATATTTAAAAGGGAAAAATATATGTAACATAGCATATAATACAATTTAGAATAAGATATGAGAAATAAAAAGATTATTTATATAATTTAAAATAAACAATTCTGTTAAATACAGCAAATTTCACACAATAGTTAAAAAGGCATAACTTTCACATTATAAATCAGATTTCAACGAAACGAAAAGCAGTGTTCTTAAAATTTTATTTACTTTCATAATAAAAGAAAAAATTACAATTTTCAAACTTTTAAAATTTAAATTTAAAAGTAAAAGTTTGACCAGATTGACCAAAATTCACATTTTCTGGAAATATTCAATTTATGCATGTTTGAAATTCTAATCCACATCAAAATCAACATTTATATTTCAATTAACAAAATATATTCATTTTAATAAATAAAATAAAGTTTTTAAACTAGGAATTTAAATTAAAATAATTAAAATATACAATTACAATAATCAGAAAATACAGGGTTGTTACACTCTTCCCCACTCAAAACTTTTCGTCCTCGAAAAGGAATGAGGTACGGGAAAGCACAAAAAAAGATAGAATGAAATAGTATTAAGACAAGATGACAAGAAGATTAAAATTATACCTGATAACTGTTGCTATAGGTAAGTTTAGCAAGGTGGAGATGATCTTTCCAACGTTCTCCTGAATCAAGAACACAAGCATGGAAAAAAGTCTTTTAGAATCTGATTCACCCTTCCCGTTTAACCGACGGTCTGTGGATGGAAAGCAATGCTTAGATTCAAAGATGAGTACCAAAGATTATTAAAGATTATAGAAAGATTTCTAAACAGACTGGTATAAGCAATAACCTCTAATTCTGTAGCAAGACAAGGGAAATTAGGACAACCAAAAGATAGTTTGAAAAACAAAATAAGATAATAAATTTGAAACCATAAAATTTCAACTTAAACTGAAAATTAATTTTACATAAGTCAAATAAATCTTAAGCGTCTCTAATTTCATTATCTTATCATCCAATTATCTTAAATTAACAAATCCCTAAAATCATTTATTTGAAAAATCTTTTATTATACTCAAAATGTACCAAATAAAATTTAATTCTTCATCACTACTAATTAAAATTAAATTTATTCCTCTCAATATATTTTATCACCTATGTTAAATATATTTACACTCATTGTAACTGCCTTAAATTGATTCTTAGTTCCTTTATCATCATTTTATATTGTAAATTATTCCATTACACTTTTTCTTTATTTACCTCTGTTAATCCATTTATAACTAAAATTTAAGCATATAAAATTTATAATAACCACTCAAATTTTATTTATAAAAATCTTTTTCTTTTATATTGTATATTATCCAATTACATATTCAACTTTTGAAAATTAAGGTAAGTTATATTGGAATGAAATTGTGTATTATACAAATAAAACTTTCTAATTAAATTATTTCAAGCTTGAATATTAATCCAAATCTTGAAATTATACTTAGAAATTATCTTTGAAGAAAAAAATTTAGGAATCAAATTTCCGATAAATTCCAAACTATTTAGAGATAAATAAATGCTCATATACTATATATATATATCCATTCAAATTTAAATCATATATCAGCATATGTTATAAATCCATTCTTATTTTAGAAATTAAAATCAATTAAATTTTCCCAAAAAAAAACTGTAGCAAGACTACAGAATGGTCTCTTCACTTCGAAACTCGAAAATGAACGTCGATGATGCTGTAGTCATCACCGAAATTATTTTCCAGCGACAAAGAGAAGAGCACTAAATTTAAATTTAAAATTCTTTGGGAACAAATTTCTATTCGAAAATACTTTAAATAATATATCCTTTAAAACTTTGAACACAAAGTTTGAAATCCATCGAAAATTAAATTCTCAAATTCTTGTTTTACATTCATTTTAAATTTCCAAATAAATTTATAACCATGTTTTATAGTTCAATTAGATATATGAAACAATAGAAAATGATATATAAAACAAATATTATTTCTTAACAACCAATTCAAATAAAATCCAGATAAAGATTTATAATATAGTTACAAAATTTATTTCACAAAATTTATTTCCTTACTAAATTTTAAAAACATATTGTGTCAGTTTGCCCTGTTCAAGTGTTTTGGAAATCTTATCGATAGCGTTGATCAGACGAATCGATTAGAAACCCAAATCAACATCAACAACTCAAACAACACAATATATAAAACATTTTAAATATTAGTTTACAAATACACTTCAAGAATAATTTGAAGATAAGTTGGAAACAAAGATGAGATAATTAAATAACAGAATAGAAAGATGGATAAGCTTATATAAATCGCGGGCAAGCTTAACCCGGTCAACCGTGACTTAAAGAATAAGACCGATGTGGATTTCTTGGGTAAATCGACATTCGATCTCAAGATATAGAGTTCGAAATTATAAGAGATACTAGCATCTAAACCGAGGATATAGAATCTCTGGAGAATCGATGTTGTTGTAAAGGAGTTTTCCCCTTTACAAATAAATTTGAGGTTGGCGAGACCGCCGACTCATTATGAAGATCTTTTGAAGTTGAGTTATGGGATACTCCAGAAACAAAAGAAGATAAATAGTGAGGGACACGAATGGATTTTGGAACCACAGGGAATGTTCCAAAATTCAAAGGAATCGAGTCAAAAAGGAAGAGATTTAAACTCGAATGAAAGTGATTCTGCAGATACATTTACCCTATATACTGAGTTTTGCCTAGAGCTACCAAAGCTCTGATACCAACTGTAACGACCCGATATTTTCAACCATTCGCATCCGCACATGTCGGACTTGAATTGCTCAAAATACCACGTTGTAAATAAAATTTGGCAAATCTCAGAATATACGGTAAATACATAATCACAGATCACAGACACAGAGTATTTAATAATGCAGCGGAATTTAAAAGAAATAGTATTTCATGAAGCTACTATATAAAAATAAGATACATCAGAGTTAAACATGATACAACTAAAAGTAACAAGATACATCAGGTACAAATCAGAATACATCACTGAAATCACTGGATACAGAAAGCAAAATAGATGGCTGGATCTTCATGGAAAGCTCCAACTCCGAAGGTGAATCTTGAATGCTAACTCACTCAATCTGACTCGAGCGTAAAGCAAAACACAAAACACAAAACACTCGAGTCAGGACATAAATACTTAGGAACTATAAATCAACTCAAACGAACAGTAACAAAAATGCATCAGTAACTTAAAGGATGCATGGGATCGCCCATCCTTTAAGGATCCGTTAAACTATTTACTATGTAGTAATATTGCGCTATTATGATAATGTCTACAGTAAAATAAACATACTTTTAAATAGCGTTCCGGGCTACCCATATCACCCTTCACACATAATAGTCCCAGTAGCCCATCCAATATCATGCCATCTCCACTCCGGGTGACTGTCAGAGGATACCACACGGGCTACGGGAGAAAAACAAACTCGTAGTAAAGGCTCAGTATGGTAGGTGACACGGCACACAAGGCAATGCCAGGGTAGATATACCAATTACGCACACGGGCTGGTGGTAACGCAGCAGCCACATACGCCCACCTCGGAACACACTCCCATATCAAAATCGGAGGATGGCCATCTAATCAATCACCAGTAAGAGTATAGTATCGAAGAAATGTGTCCGATCGGAGTAATGACCTCACTTGGCCCGAGATCGCTCCTGTTTTAGCCACCTTATGCCAACTCACGGGAGTTGGGTCCATGTAATATACCTCAAGAACGTCGCCACCATCCTACTTCATTCTGGAATCTCCACCGTGTACACGGTTGTTAAAGTGGTTTTCGGAGTTGGCAGAGAGTATGACAACTTCCGATCCCGGTCTCTTTAACAACCAAACGTTATTATAACGCCGTGGTCATTTCAAAATAGTTTATACTTTAAAAAGATCAAATCATTTCATTTCAAACTATATTTCTTTCAAAATAGTTTATACTTCGAAACCAAAAACATTTTTATTTCAAAACTATTTATTCAATCAAAATAGTCTATACTTCAAAACCAAAAACATTTCAAACATATATTCATTTCAAAATCATAATATTTTCAAAGTATAACTCTTTCGAAACCAAAAATACTTGAAACAATTACACTTTGAAAATCATTACATTTCAAAATCATACATTTGAAATCATGGGATATTCATTTAATTCTTTACATTTTACAATTCATTCAATTAATCCCAAATTTTCAATTTCCAACTAAATTCAATTCAAACCATTAGTTTCAATTAAATTTCCTAATAACCATTTCAAATCATATCATTTTCAAATATAGATTTGATCCATAAATTAAACTATTCAATTTTTAATAAATTTCAAAGCTTTAATATCCCGCATTTCAAAACTAAATTTTATAATTTCATATATCTCAAATCTAGTTTCATTATTACTTAGTTTTGAAATATTCATTTCATAAATCCAATATTATTTAAATAAACTCAATTTACAATTAAACTAAATATCCTTTCATACCAATATAAACTTCAAATATTCATTTATCAAAAGTACACATCATTCTAATTCATATTCTTTATCATAATAAAGATCAAATCATTTCCAAACCTTATCATCAAATCATTATTTGTCAAATTCAAATACCCAAATTTAAATATCATTTTTAAATCAAATAAGCCATTCATTTGTTATTTCAAGTATCAATACAAAATACATTAAAAATTCCATTCAAAAATTCATTTATCTCATTACATTTCATTCCATTTAACACATAACCAAGTAAACCTTACTTAAATTCAAATTCAAATTTAAATTCCTTAAAAATCAAATTTAAATATTAAAATATATTAAAAACTTCTTAAATTTCACAATTAATCAATTTCCAAAATTTAAATCATTTAACACTTTAAAATATAACTCAAACAGTGTTAAAAACTATAACATTTCAAACATTGTCAAATTATAGCAACGACAGCATTTATAAAGTGCTAACGTAGCTTATAGCTTCCAAAAATGGTTTAGTTCAAGAATAACGGCATTTATAAAATGTCGTAATAGATATTTAGTTATTTCAAACATTGTTAGATTCAAAACAATAGCATTTAAAAATGCTGTCAAAAGACTACAACATTTTGAAAATGCTATGAATTCCAGATTTCATTTTAGCTTTTCAAAAAAAATAAATAATAAAACTCCAAATTTTTATTATAACTTAAAAATCATATTTCTAGACTTCAAAATTTCACATTTAAAATCATTTTAACATATGATTTAACACAACAAAATTTTTAGATCAAATATTCAATTTAAAAACTCCATTCATTTATTAAGTCAAAATTCACTGTTTATTAACATATAAATTAAATAAAACTTAAAATTTTACTTCATATATAATTTTAAAACTTTAAATTTAATTTCCATTATTTATTTACATTTTAAAATAAAATTTAAAGTCAAAAATCTCAATTATTTCACATTTACGTACTCAAATTCACAATTTCAAGACTTAATATTTAATTTTCTTAAAACCATAAAATATATATTTTTAAATCAAAATTTCATACTTTTAAAAATACATATTTTAATAAATATCATTTAAAAATATACCACGGGGTCTGTATATAATTTTCTAGCCTAGGTCAAGTGATACAGATATATATCATTTCAATCCGCAGTTTACAAAGAAAACCCGGGTTCTATCATTTCAAACCCGCAATCCCAAGTCAAATAAAATACAATAAAAATCGCTCAGGCCTATCATTTCAGCCCATAACTATTTTTCCCTAATCTAAAGTCCATTTGGGTATGTATCATTTCAACCCATAGTGATTCTATTCTAACAGGGAACTTGCAGTGTGAATATATGCATAAACAATATAAACAATGTCAGTGTCACAATATAATGTCATATATCACATGTCATGTGATAATTAACAGTTTTAACATGGTAATAACATGGCATAGCATATAATATGATCATCATTAGCTTGCATAACATTTTATATTACTAAACACTTGTCATCAATTCACTATTTCATAAGTATAAATGTCAGAGTGAGAAAGACTCACCTTTTACGAAGCTAGAGACAAACAACACACACAAGAGCGATTCCAAAGGCACGACAAGCACGATTTGATTTGAATTGATGGAGACCCTTGGAAACAACACAAAATATAACATACATAAGCACAAACATAGATATCGACATACAAATATAATCAACAACTTTAGTTTGCAGAACAGTTGCAAAACAAGAGAGATGACCAAACCTTAGAAGCAAAAGACTTGCACACGACAACATAAGCTTGTCACATGATCAAATGGGCTTGCTCTCATCATACTAGGCTTAGCCTAGGTGTCAACATGGCTCAGCCATGGCCTAGAGACAAGGCTTAGGGCACGAAAGTGGAAGGTAAAGGTAAAACAAGTGGAAAGTAAAGGAGGCAAGGGGTTTGGGTCAAGGAATGGAAGGTTTTGGTGTACATAGGCTCGGCCTATGGTCCTATGGGCTCGGCCTGGTGCATCTTCAGGTCAGGTCAGAGATGATGATGATGGCTATAGGTCATGGCAGCAAGTGGTGGTGGTGTTAGAGGTGGTGGCCAAGGCTAAACATGAAGGAAATGGGAATACAAGGCTCGGTTAGGCGATATTTGGAGTTTTAAGCAAAGTTTTGTGGAGATGGCTTCAATTGGATGGCATGGTTTGTCATGGTCAGAGGAGGAGGAGATGCTTGCTGCTGTAGATGGTGGAGGAGGTGGTCGTGGAGTTGGAGTGGACTAGAGGCCGAGCTATGCTAGAGGAGGAACAAGGTAGAAATCATTGAAAAGAAGTAGGAAAGAAAGAATGAAGCCATAAGTTTTTTTTCCTTTTTTTCTTCATGAAGCCGTGAGTTTAAGGGGAAAGATGAGAAAGAGTTTTCACGTGAAAAGGAAAATGGAATGTCAACTGAAGAGTGGAGTTAAGGCAGCCAATTGAAGAGATGTTGGTTGAGAAATGAAAAGACAGAATACAAAAAGGCTTGAGCAAATAAAGAGTCACAAACCTTTCAAATTTCCACCATTTCTTTTTAAATTTTAAATACATGTAAAATATATACAAATACAGATAAAAACATGAAAATATAGTAAATAAACAAAAATAAATAAATAAATATTAATTAAATATGATTAAATTAAGAAAATAGCAAAGAAAATGTAAACTAGGCTTGAAAATTTGAAAATAAATGAAATGAACTTTGGAAAAATTGTATGTACATGAAATATATCTATAAATAAAGATAAAAACATAAAAATAAAATGCATACATAAAAATGAATAAATAAATTTTAATTAAATATAATTTAAATAAAGAAAATAACAGAAAATGGAAACTAACCTTTAAAAATAGAAAATAAATTCTATGAGCTTTGGAAAAATTCAAACATCACTTTAAAAATATTTAAAAGGTAAAAATATATGTAACATAGCATATAATATAATTTAGAATAAGATATGACAAATAAAAAGATTATTTATATAATTTAAAATAAACAATTCTGTTAAATACAGCAAATTTCACACAATAGTTAAAAAGGCATAACTTTCACATTATAAATCAGATTTCAATGAAACGAAAAGAAGTGTTCTTAAAATTTTATTTACTTTCATAATAAAAGAAAAAATTAAAATTTTCAAACTTTTAAAATTTAAATTTAAAAGTAAAAGTTTGACCAGATTGACCAAAATTCACATTTTCTGGAAATATTCAATTTATGCATGTTTGAAATTCTAATCCACATCAAAATCAACATTTATATTTCAATTAACAAAATATATTCATTTTAATAAATAAAATAAAGTTTTTAAACTAGGAATTTAAATTAAAATAATTAAAATATACAATTACAATAATCAGAAAATACAGGGTTGTTACATTAACCTTCGGGTTTGGTTTACCGATGAGAAGAGGTAAACTTTGTACTGCTTTGAGTGTGAAATTAACTAACGGATAGTAAACCGTTTAGTGTGAACGGGTAGTTATGGGACTCACGTTACCACTTTTCGGATTCCTTTCTGTGAGTTTGTGACACATGCTGCCTTTGGGATAGCGTCTTCGGACTGTCTCCTCTGGCTTGTTGCCTTTAATATCGCTTTTGGAGTTGGTCCTTTGCCCCGACTCGAGAGATATTTGGGATTGTCGGTTAGTATTGCTTTCGGAGTGGTTCTTCTTCACCACCGTTCAAGAGATATTGGAGTGGTTTCTTCACCACCGCTCATGATGTTTCATTAATATGTATATTCCCTGGGTATTGCTCTTCTGTATTGGTTCTTTTGAGCCACACGAAATATAGCGTTTATCTTGTGGAACTTGTGTTACCTTGTTGGTATTTGTTGTTTGCCTTTATGGCTTGTTTTGGGATATTCCTATCCTTTGTTTCTCTGGGTTGCCGATGATATGAGGCTTGTTTTGATATGATATGATTCATCTTATGTTGGCTGATTGTGTTATCTCTTTTAGAGATATTTGTTATACTTTGTAACCTTGCAGGTTTATTGTTGTTCAGTTTATCTAACTGATTTGTTTAGCCAGACTGACCCGTGTATTTATACTCGGGTCAGACCGTGTTGTTTCAGGTTAGGTGCTTTTGGACTTAACCTCTTTTGCTTCCGCATGGAATATCCAGCTTGTTCCTTTTTTTCATAGCTTTTGTGTAGTCCTTTTTGTTGTAACTCTGATATGTATTATTTTGTATACTCTGTTGTGTATCAATATTTGTGTATATGAGGATCAAGTGTTCTGTGATGTATATTACATTTGAGTTGTTATATTCTGTTCTGATAGATCCTCCAACCACCTATGGTTTTGTTTTAAGTATTCATTGGATATGTCGACCTTTTTAGTATGATTATTGTCGATGTATTCAATAGATAGTTAGAGCAAGGCTATAGATGGTCGCTCCCAACCAGCCTTATTCTCCGTGTTAGTCGATGGCATTACCCTGTAGTGTCCTTGGCTAGCGTGGGTATAGAGGTGGGGCGTCACAATTATTCTTCAACAAATTAACATTATTAGTCTCCCTAACGTACTTACTATCTTCTGAGTAATTATTCCTAAAGCCATCGTCTTCATAAACCTCATAACAATTTTCCAATGCATTTTCCATACAGTTTTCTGTAGTGTGTCCAAAAATTTTACAAAATTCACAAATTCTAGGTCTCCAATCATATTCGATTCTTACTTTATACTACCTTCACCCAAACCATCAATTTCTATATAATCAGGTAGCTTCTGATTTGGCTCAATTTCTATCAATGCCTTTGCATATTTAAATCTCTTCAATTTTTCCATATTCTCATCAAAACAGATCAATCTTCCAATATGACACGCCAGCCAATTAATACCCATAAGAGTCCATGCAATTGTAGGGATTTTATAAAAATGAACCCATATTAGAACTCTTCTAATACTTGCTTGCACACAACCAATTGAAGGATTCCACATATTAATTATGAACATTTTTCCTTTTATAAAGATGGGATCAGATTGAAGAATATGAAGTTTATCTTGCTCATTCGAAAACTTAAAGTAAAAATTCTCATTGTCAGATTTTATATCAACCTCACCTTTAAGCTTCCAAATTCTTTTGAGATGATTAGTAACTGTTAGATAAGAAAGCGCTCCATCCAGGAAAAATCCAACCAAATGATCGCTCCAATATTTGAACCTTCATTCTTATCATCTTCTGGCAACTGTTTAGGTTTACCATCTCTAATAATATTGAAATCTCTAGGAACATAAACTCCAGCATTTATAGGCTTTTTCTTGAAAAGAGAAGACCATTTTGGAACAAAATCTTTATTCTGCTGACCTGACTCATTAATAGTACCCGCATCCCCAATACACGAAGAATCAACGGCCAAGCCAATAGTGGATTTATCCTGATCAGAAGGATCTAAACCAATCCTATTACCAGGGTGCTCCAAAGAAATAACAGGAATTACAGAACAAGGACAATCAACATTGCTATTAAGATGGGAAGATGAATTATTCTCAAATTCAACACGAAAATCCCCAATCACAGAAGCGGGACCAATGGGAAAAGAAAACGAAGGAGGGAAAGAAGAAGGATGGCAAATGGAATGAGGATGATGAGGGAAAGGGATCAGGGAAGAATGGGGTTGAGGAGAAAGGGGTTGAGGAGAAGGGATCGAGGAAGAAGGAGGAGGGTTCGGAGAAGAATGGGAAAGGATCAGAGAAGGAGGAGAATGAATCGGGGAAGAAGGACACAGGATCAGGGAAGAAGAAAGCGGAATCGAGGAAGAAGGAAGAATGATAGGGGAACGAGAAGGAGGAGGAGGAGGAGGGGGAGGGGGAGGAAGGATCCGAGAAGGGAACGAGGGAGGGGGAGAGGAGATCGCCATTGCAAAGTTCAAAAATATGGTAACGAAACTTTGTAAATAAATACAAATAACTGTAAATAACCGAAAATTGACTAGAAAATTACTATGGACACAATGGTACAACTCACTTGGCTCAATTCGGACAATTTCACATACTTATTTTATTAGTTAGTTAATTGGTTAATTAATTATTATAGCTTAAATTTTGGGTTGTTACAATATTGAAAGTAGTCATATATTGGAACAGCTATACATTAAAATAGTTTATATTTTAAAAATAGGTTATAGATTGAAATAGTTATATATTAGAAATATTTTATATACTAGAAATAGTTTATATTAAAATGTTTTTATTAAAGGTTGTTTATAAATTTAAAAAAATATTAAAATAATTTTAATTTAAAAATAGGTTATAAAGTAATATAGTTTATATATGAGAAATAGGTTATATGTTACAATAGTTTATATATTAAAATAGTTAAAGTACTAAAATTTATTAATTTATTAAAATGTTTTATATGAGAAAATAATTTTTATGTAAAAGAGTTTGTATATTAAAACAGTTTATGTTGAAAATAGTTTTAAATTAAAAATTTTCTTCCAATTTCACAAATCAATCCAAATCAATTTTAGTTCCAAAATTCAATTTAAATCAATCACAGTTCAACGATTTCAATTCAAATGGCTACAAGTTTCAATTCAATTTCTCATTATAGCCATTTCAATTTACATTGATTTCAAATCCATGTTTGAACTACAATTTTTAGGCCACTTCAAATTCAATAGGTTTCAAAGTTCAAGTATTCGAACATTTATAATAACTCAATTTTTGATAATTTCATTTATATTTCAAAATTCAACTTAAGCATTCAACTTAGATTCTCTAACAATTCATTTAAACCAATTTCAATTTCAACCCTTTAAAGGCTTGGATTTTGAAAATAATTCAGTTTTTATAAATAAATTTTTTATTTCATAATATCATTAAACTGGATTCAAAAATTAAGGATTTAAAACCGTTTAATTTAACCAATTTGGTGTCTGTATATAATTTTATACCCTATGGTCAAGTGATACAGATATATATATAATTTCAACCCGCAATAATTTAAATTTATGGATAAATATCATTTCAATCTGTTGTACTAAGTAAAATTTAAAATTCCATAACTTGCTCGAGTTTATCATTTCAACCCATAACGATTTTTCCCTAATCTATAAGTCCATTTGGGGTATGTATCATTTCAACCCATAGTGATTTTCCAAACAATAACTACGGGAACTTATAGTGTGAGATGAACATATAAAATAAGATATCCTATCATCCCAATATCAACAATTAAACATCCATCACAATCATCATTCAAATCAACCAATAAATCATAATAAATAAACTAGCAATTAAATTTGATAATTAATTTTTGGTTGGAAATTAAATTCAATATAAATTGAAATTAAACTCAAGTCATAACTTAAAGTACGAAACAATAATCAATCAATTTCTAATCATATCATAAATTAATTTTAGCTAACATGTGACAACCTAGGATTTTTTGCAAATATTTAATTGGATAATCTTCTAATATAATTATTAAATTTGCAAACTTATCTTTCAAACAATGAAAATGTGCTTTCTAATCACTATTTTTCATATGTATATAGATTTATGAATGGAAACTATACTTTGAAATACAAGGTAATCACTCAAAAATAATATAAAATTTAAACTATGCATTTTAAACATTTGAGATATATATATATATATAATTAGTAATTAAAATATTAATGACTTAAGTTTGAAATAAAATAAGAATAAAATAAAAGGACTATAATATTAAGTGAACATAGTTAATAAAAATATAAATATAAATAAAAAGAAAATGTATAAATAAAAATATAAAACATAATATTAAAAAAATAAGTAAATATAAAACACGTGCATAAAGACATGTGTAAGCTAGGAAATGTCATGCTAATACAAGTGTCAAGTTCTCCTTAAAATTTGTTTCTTCAATAAATAAAATAAAATAAATGAAATGATTTAAAAGATGAAACCATGTGCTACACTTATATATATATCGATACTCCTATCTCTTTTCTTTCTTTCATATTTCAAACAAAAACTAAAACCAGAGAAAAAAAAAACCAAACAACTTCTTCAAGTTTATAACTAAAAACAACAAAGATTCAAAGCAATTCAAAGTACAGATTTAAGCTAAAACAAAGTAAGATCAAGAACTAGAGCAGTTTTCAAAAATCTAGTTTCGAGATTTCAACCATCATCTTTTCAGATTTTCAAGTGAGTAAACTTCACCCTTTAAAAACCAAATCTTCTTTATATTCTGATGCATGTGATAAATAATGAAAGTAATGCTGTGAAAATATTTTGCATGGATGCATAAATATGCTTTGCATGAGTATTAGTATGAAGTTGCTGTGTGTGTGTGTGTGTCTATATATATATATATATATGCACGTCTGTGTATGTCTCTGTGTTGATTCCAACAGACATAAATAAGTTCAAAAATTCAATTCTCTTCCCTCAATCTCTTTTAGGTTATGATCATTAAAGGAAATAGGTTTGTACTGACCAAGTTCTATTTTTAAAAATATTTTTATGTGAGATTATAAAGTAATTAACTGGAAAACAATAAATTACAGTAAAAATCAAACATGTCAGAAATTCGACCTCCTTAGTTCCAAGATTTTCATTTCTAATCTGATTCGTCTTTTAAAACTATCATTTTTAATGGTATCATCAACATTTTTAGGTTAGCAATTTGTGAGGGATTACTAGATGAACGGAAACTGGGTTTTCATCAATTTCCACGATCGAGGGTTCTAGGGAGGTCGGGGTTATTGTTGGAAGTAGTGTGAGGGTCAAGTAGCTCGGGAAAAACGGTCATCAATTTTTTAGATCAACATGGTGGTTGTATGGTGACGAAGCAGTGTTTAAAACCCTGTTGGGTCATCGTTGCTTGCTTGGCCAGTGGGGTGTCACGATAGCATCTGGTTGAGTCGGAGGTAGGGGAAAAGAAGCATGGAACTCTGGCGCATCTCCAGGCGTGGCGACATAGTTTCAGATGGTCGAAGGTGGTGATGCGAGGAGGTTTTGGTGATCGGTCTCCTTCCGGTGGTCCTCGTTTTTGCTCGAATTCGGTTTTGAAGGTTGTATCGGGTTTCTGAGTAGTCGGAACGATCATGCATGTCGACGGTGACCTATTGGTGATAGCAACGTTGGTCGGAGTGGTGGCGATCAAGTGTGCATGTGCACGCGTGCTTATGTGTCTAGTTTTGAGGGTTTTCGCTATAGGTTAGAAGAGAGAGTCAGGGAAGAAAGGGTTGGGCTCGGGTTAGTATAAGTATAGGCTCTGCTTTGCACGCAAGTATATGAGCAGGTTTTAAAAGTAAAGAAAGAATGAAAGGGAGGAAGAAGTTTTCATGGATTTCTTTTGGGCTTTGGGCCTGAAATTTCAAAAAAATATTTTAACAAAGTTTAAAAAGGAAAATAAAAATGAGGGAAGCTAACAAAGTTTTCATAAGAAAGATTTTAAACAAGCTTTTCAGGTATTTCAAGCCAAAGAATTTTGAAGTTAAATGTAGAACTTGAATTAAATTGGTTTAGGATAATTATATGTTAGATTGAATATTTAATTTAATTCCTATATGTTTTTTCAAATAAAAGCTAATAATTTAATTAAGTAAACGGTTAAGGCAAATGTTTTAAACTTTTAATCAATTAAGGTCTTAAGTAATTGTAAAGGGTACTTAATTAATTCCAATAATTAATTAAAATAATAATAAATGGCATGCAATTAGTTAATGATAATTAAGCAGGATTTATAAGTAATTAATTTATTTTTTGTTAAATTAAATTAATTAGAAATGGTGTGACCAGTAAATCTTGCCTATGAATGTTAAATTGTATTAAATGTTTTGATTTTTCTGTATCTCTAGTGTGATAATTTTTGATGCTCTGAGATATGAAATGACTGAATTGAACAATGATAAATGTGAGTTATTTATTTTTGATGAATTTCTGTGTGAATATGATATTCTGAATTTAAATTGAATTTTTTTACTTAAATAACTTAGCCTTAAAAGACGGCGTTTGGATTTCGATGAGAACGGGATCAGATATCAAATTATTATCCGAAAACCACGTCGATCCAAATTAAACGATAGGTCGTGAAATCTCAATCGAAGGTTGGGAAGGAAGATTCAGAATGCAAGAGCTATTTATCGTTTACTCTGAGGGTGATTCCAAAATGAGTGTAACGGATATAGTGCCTTCGGTTACGTTGGGACCCGGAACGGACTTGTATGGACGAATGCTACCAAACCATTGTCATTGGAGGACGATAAGCATTCCAAGATATGCGTGCTGTAAGGGTAATCGTAGCCTCATGCCTCATCAACAAGGAATAGCTAAAACAGGGGAGGCGCAGCAATGCTGAGTGGGTAGCACCCAAGTAGGATATTATTTTCCCCTATCTGGACGTCCCTTTTATTCGGCTGTGTGGGCGGTTGTTGGCTACAACTGCGGGTTTTTCTTATTCGGACTATCCAGCAAGGGGTAGCTTCGGTCTTGTGTTGTAGGGGATCAGTGTGGATCCTCGGTACTATGATCTAGACCAGGTACTATGATGGGCGATACCCCAATAGCCCTGCCATTATTTGGAATACTATCTCCAATAAGTGCCCGTACGGTTTTGATTGTGCCCAACTATGTTGGAATGTGAGATGTAAGCATTCCTACTATTTCCTATGTTATGTTGAAATCTCTAGACACTATTATAATATAACTGGATTTCCTATCAAGTGTTTTTGTTATCGTAAGGGAAAAACTCCTCTGTGTTTATTTACAGTGAGTCTTACGAGATACCTTTGTTTCCAAATGATTTTCAAGTTAAACAACTTAAACCATTTACTCACTCCAGACCCATGTTTGACCCGGAGTTTATTTTCTGTTTTTCTTTAACTCTTGGGCACTCATATTTTTATGAGTAGCCAAGTGATCAGGTTGGCTTTGACATGTTTTAGAGAAGAATTGGAGCTGGAGACTTTGGCGTATCTATATATATCTATTCCGTTGTGTTAGTTTCTCTATTTGCATTTTGGGTTGTAATGGGTGGGCAGGTCATCACGACTGTCTAATATGATGTTTGTAACTGAATGACTCTGATGTATTGTGACTATTATGTAATATCTATGTGATGTAATATATTTTTTCATTCCACTGTGAGATTTTGATGATTGTTTATTTCTTTCTCTCTATCTATTTCTTTTCTACCTATTTCTTTCTAAATTACGCCATGTCTTTCTATGAAATGAAAGGCGGGTCATCACAGTTGGTATTAGAGCGCTAGGTTGAGGTAATACCTAGGCTTTTTAGGTTAATACCCATCATGAGAGGGCGTACTTGTAATTTTTATATATCTATATACACCTATCTTATTGTTGGTTATCTATCCAGGTTGCCAACATGAGTTCCAAGGGAAGAAGAGGCAGAGGTGTGAGTAGCAAGACGACCACAAATGGAAGAGGTTCGAATGCTGGAGGGGGAAGGGTAACTGTCGAGGCTGTAAACCCAATACCGCCTCGAGTGAACTTTACAGCGTTGTGCAAAGATTTTACCTATCTCGGAGGAAAGCCTTTTAAGGGTATGGAGTCTGTCATTGAAGTCCAAGCATGGTTGTGCTCATGTGAGCGGATTTTCAAGAGTTTGGATAGTCAGATGAGCAAAAGCAAGTTATGGCATCATGGCAACTATAGGAAGAAGCAGCTGCATGGTGGGATGCAGTCACCATGAATGTTTCCAAGGATGATTTCTCTTGGAGCAAGCTCAAGGAAGTGTTTGAAGAACAGTTTATGCCTACGGCAGGGAAGACTCGACTGTATAGAAATTTTCTGGACCATAAGCAATGAAGTTTGTCCGTATCAGAGTATGAAACCAAGTTCAACGAGTTGTCCGGCTATGGACCTGGTCTTATTGACACACCCCTTAGTAAGATCAAAAATTTTGCGCTTGGAATAAAGCCGGAATTTCATAAGAAGATGACTGCACATCTCAAAGGATCATTTATGGAACTGGTAGATATGGCGTTGAGATACGAAGAGCTTATGGAAAAGAAAACTTTGGCAACAGTGGCAACACCGAGTGAAAATTCTACCAATTAGAATAAAAGGAAATTCAACCCGAGCTAGAAGAAGCAGGGCAAAGTAAAACCTAGAGGCAACAATGCAGCTCGGAAATGTTATGTGTGCCAACAGGAAGGTCATCTGGCTAAACAGTGTCCTAAAGGTGGAGCTCCGAGGCAGCAGTAGAGTGGACCCCTTTCCACGATGGTTCAGAAGTCCTTATGTTTCAATTGTCAGCAACCCAGGCATATGGTGAAAGCATTCCCACTTCTCCAGAGAGCTCAACCGAACGAAGTGTCTGCTATTTAAGGTGGATCGTCAGCTTCTACTATTGGGAAAGGCAAAGGCGTTCTTGAAGGTACTTTGCCTTTAGATGGAATTTATGTTAAAGTTTTGTTTGATTCTGGTGCTTCCCTTAGTATTATTTCTTTGGAAACGATAGAGAAATTTCATCTTAACCCTAGTGTCGTAGACCACCCTATTTTTGTATCTAATCCCATAGGGGGAGTGACCATGTTAGATTTGATTCGTAAAGGTCTAAGAATTTCTTATCTATCCCATAGTTTCCCGTGTGACCTATATGTATTGGATTTTAAAGGATTTCACCTTATTTTGGGAATGGGTTGGTTAGATAAGCATAAAGTTGTTCGGGTTTGTGAAGAGAGAACCATGTTATTGGAAAGCAATCTAGGAATAATTGCAAGGGTGACTTGCGATAGTTCAGGACTTCACTTAGGTAGTCTTTTGCATGGGCTCAAGGCATCTTAAGAAGAAGTAGGGACCATCGAAGTTGTCAGAGACTTTCCAAACATCTTTGAAGAAGTCAAAGGTTTGCCCCCGCAACAGGAGATAGAGTATCGTATCGACTTAGTACCAGGAGTAATACCGGTGGTTCAACCAAGTAGAAGGATGGCTCCGAGAGAGAGAGAGGAATTGGTGAAGCATACTCAGGATTTCTTAGAGGGAGTTTTGATCAGACCTAGTCGTTCTAGCTGGGGTTCTGCGATAGTATTTGTAACCAAATCGAATGGGTCATTAAGATTTTGTGCAAACTATCGGGAATTGAATAAGGTAACCATTAGGAATAAGTACCCCTTGCCTCGTATTGACTATCTTTTTGATCAACTTCTTGGGGCGACTATGTTCTCTCAATTGGATCTTGAGAGGACCATCTACACTTAGTAGAATTTTCATACAATAATAGTTATCAGGCAAGCATTGAGATGGCTGCATATGAAGCTTTGTACCCAAGACCATGTAGATCACCGTCTTGTTGGGTAGAATCGAGAGTTGTCTTATTCTAGGTCCAGACTTGATTCGGGAGGCATCTGCGAAGGTCGAATTGGTCAAGAAAAGAATGAAGGCTGTCCAGGATCGTCAAAAGAGCTACACAGATAAGAGATGAAGGAAATTGGAATTCGAAGTTGGAGATTTGGTTTTTGTCAAGGTTTCTCAATAAAAGGAGCAATCAGATTTGGTAAGACGGGAAAGCTTGCTCCGAGTTATATTGGACCTTTCCGTGTTCTCGAGAGGATAGGTGCTTTAGCCTATAGAATTGAATTACTAGAACAGATGGCTGGGATTCACAACTTATTTCACATATCTCATCCGAGGAAGTACGTATACGACCCATCACTGGTTCTAGAACCAGCAATGTGGGAGGATTTAGAGGTTGAACCAGACTTAACTGTGGTCAGGCATCCATTTCATACTGTGGATCCACATGAGAAGGAGCTCCGAAACAAAGTGGTGAAGTTAGTTAAGATTCAGTGGAGCGAGGATCCTAGAGATTGTACCTGGGAAACTCTAGATAGTATTAGGAAGGCTTATCCAGAATTATGTCTGGATAGTTTGGATTGTTTGTTTGAATGAATTGTTTGCTTTGATTATTAGTATATGGCTAATATGTATGCTTGATTGTTTGAATATAAAGCTTTTGATTATCTTTTGTTTTTAAATTTAGGGGACAAATTTCTTTCAAGGGGGAAGGAACGTGACAGTCCGGGATTTTTGGCAAATATTTAATTGGATAATCTTCTAATATAATTATTTAAATTTGCAAACTTATCTTTCAAAAAATAAAAATATACTTTCTAATTACTATTTTTAATATGTATATAGATTTGTGAATGGAAACTATAATTTGAAATTCAAGGTAATCTCTCAAAAATAATTTAAATTTAAACTATGCATTTTAAACATTTGAGATAAATATATATATAATTTGTTATTAAAATATTAATGACTTAAGTTTGAAATAAAATAAGAATAAAATAATAGGATTATAATATTAAGTGAACAAAGTTAATATAAATATAAATATAAATATAAATGAAATGTATAGATAAAAAAATAAAACATAATATAAAAACATAAATAAATATAAAATACATGCATAAAGACATGTATAAGCTGGGAAATGTCATGCTAATACAAGTGTCAAGTACTCTTTAAAATTCTCTTCAATTAAAAAATATAATAAAATGAAATGATTTAAGAGATGAAACCAGTGCTACACTTATATATATATCTCTACTCCTATCTCTTTTCTTTCTTTCATCTTTCAAACAAAAACTAAAACCAGAGAAAAAAAAATAAAAGAAAAATGAAACAACTTCTTCAAGTTTTTAACTAAAAACAACAAAGATTCAAAGCAATTCAAAGTACAAATTCAAGCTAAAATAAAGTAAGATCAAGATCTGTAGCATTTTTCAAAAATCAAGTTTCCAGATTTCAATTATTCTCATTTCAAATTTTCAAGGTGAATAAACTTCACCCATTAAACCAAATCATCTTTATATTATGATGCATGTGATAAATAATGGAAGTAACGATGTGAAAATGTTTTGCATGGATGTATAAATTTGCTTTGCATGTATATCAGTATGAATTTGCGGTGAGTATATGTGTATATATATATATATATATATATATATATATATATATATATATATATATATATATATATATGCGTGTTCGTGCATGTCTCTATTTTGATTCCAACAGACTTAAATAAGTTCAAAAATTCAATTCTCTACCCTCAATCTCTTTTTGGTTATGATATTTAAAGGAAATAGGTTTTTACTAACTAAGTTCTATTTAAAAATGTTTTTATGTGAGATTATAAAGTAATTAACTAGAAAACAATAAATTACAGTAAAAATCAAACATGTCAGAAATTCGACCTCCTTAATTCCAAGATTTTCATATATAATCTAATTCGTCTTTTAACCTATGATTTTTAACGGTATTATCATGATATTTAGGTTAGTAATTTGCAGGGATTTCAAGATGAACGAAAATTGGGTTTTCATCGATTTCCAGCGATCAAAGGTTCTGGGGAGGTCGGGGTTGTTGTTGGAGGTAGCGTGAGGGTTGGGGATCTCAGGAAAAATGGTCATCAATTTTTCAGATCAACATGATGGTTGAATGGCGACGAATTAGGGTTTTAAACCCTATTTGGGTCGTCGTTGCTTGCTTGGCCAGTGGGGTGTCGCAATAGCATCGGGTTGGATCGGAGGTAGGGGAAAAGAAGTGTGGAACTTTGGCGCATCTCCAAGCGTGGCAACGTGGTTTCAGATGGTCGTTGGTGGCGATGCGAGGAAGTTATGGTGATCGATCTTGTTCCAATGGTCTTCGTTTTTGCTCGAATTCGATTTTGAAGGTTGTATCAGGTTTCTGAGTAGTGGGAACGATCGTGCATGTCGACAATGATCAGCTAGTGGTAGCAATGTTGGTCGAAGCGGTGGCGATCGAGTGTGCGCGTGCACGCATGCTTATGTGTTTGGTTTGAGGGGTTTCGCTGTAGGTTAGAAGAGAGAATCTGGGAAGAAAGGGTTGGGCTCGGGTAAGCATAAGGATAGGCTCGGGTTTGCACGCAGGTAAGTTAGCAGGTTTTAAAAGTAAAGAGAGAATGAAAGGGACGGAGAAGTTTTCATGGATTTTGGTTTGGGCTTTGGGCCTGAAATTTTTAAAAAATATTTTAACAAAGTTTAAAAAGGAAAATAAAAATGAGGGAAGCAAATAAAGTTTTCGTAAGAAAGATTTTAAACAAGATTTTCAAGTATTTAAAGCCAAAGAATTTTGAAGTTAAATGTTGAACTTAAATTAAATTGGTTTAGGATAATTATATATTAGATATAAAACACTCAAATTGCAAACATTTGATTGACAAAGTGTTAAATAAAATGCAAGGTTGGGAGTGTAAATTTCTCACAGTTTCAGGAAGAATTGAATTAATTAAGGCTGTAGTTTATCCTATGGTCAGTTTTTGGATGCAGTGTTTCATGCTCCCTAGCTTAACTATCCAAAAAATCAATCAACTTTGCAAAAAATTTATATGGAAGGGTAAAAAAAGTAGTGTCCCATGGGAAACAGTCACAAGTGCCAAATCTGAAGGTGGAATGGGATTGAAAAAATTGACAGACATAAACATCACCTTTTGCATCAAAAGAATTTGGGAGGTACTCAACAATTCTTCATATAGTGCTAAGTGGCTGAATGTTAAATATGCCAATAATGAAACCCTATGGGATTCTAACTTCAATAATAATTATTCTTGCACATGGAAAAAAATGCTTTATCATAGAAAAGATGCACAAAAGCTAATTGACAGAAGAATTGTGGATGGAAAATCTACAAGTCTGTGGTTTACACCATGGATTAATGGGTCAACTTTATTGGAAAAGCTAGGATATGAAACTTTATCATATTCAAGGAGTCATAAACATAAGGTAGATCAAATTATATCTGGAAATAACTGGAAGCCTGAAAACATCTCATTTCTTGGTAATGTAAGTGAGGAAATAAAACAAGTGACCATCCATTATGACAATACAACAGATTACTGGTTTTGCAGAAGCAGTAAAAATGGTCAATTTAATTTTCATGATGTTTGGAATGATTTTAGAACTAAACTACAGGAAATCAGTGATTACAATATCATATGGAACAACATTTCTCTCCCAAAAATGAATGTATGTTTATACAGAGCTATTTTCAGTTTTCTACCCACAAAAGATAAATTAAAGATGCAAGGAGTAACTGAAGATGATGTTTGTGTACTATGCAAGAGAGAAGTGGAAACTTGCAAGCATATATTTTTTAATTGTCCCTTTTCTAAACATATATGGTGTTGGATCAGAATCATGATGGGAGATCCTATAACTCAAAGAAACTGTCAAACTTCTATCTTAGATGCCATTACATATATCAACCGGAAGTTCGCAGCCAACAATATCAAGAAGGAAATCATAATAGCCGCGCTAAGTTCATCTATATGGTTCATTTGGAAAAGCAGAAACTCCATTGTTTTTAATAATGAAAAAGCAGATAGAATTAAGATGTGTAATATCATAAAGTACAATGTTCGTGACATCATCATCAACAGATCCAGATTTTTCAGACATAGCATGAACAATTTTGAAGAAATCATCGAAAGATGGGAGATTATACCTTTGCGAGTCGATAATAACATTACCTCAATCCCGAACCCTAATTCCCTTTCCATAACATCCTCCTCAAGATACATGATTGATAGAGAAGAAGATGAAGCTGAGAGATCTAGATTGTTCAGACGCACCGAAATGATTAACGCTAATGTTGAAAGAGAAGAAGACTTGGCAGGAAGGGAAAATGAGCCGCCATGAGAAGCATTGTTGCTAGGTTTACGCAGTGTGTGTAGGGAGATGTTTGCGGGTTCGAATTTGCAACCCGTATATATTGTATATACTCTGTTTGTAATGTTCTATCATTATCAATAATATATTTGACCTTTCTTCAAAAAAAAAAAAAAATTCCTAAGTGTTTGTCAAATAAAAGTTAATAATATAACTAAGTAAATGGTTAAGACAAATGTTTTAAACTTTTAATTAATTAAGGTCTTAAGTAATTGTAAAGAGTAATTAATTAATTCTAATAATTAATTAAAATAATAAAAAATGGCATGTAAATAGTTAATGACAATTAAGCAGGATTTATAAGTAATTAATTTATTTTGTGTTAAAGTAAATTAATTAGAAATGGTGTGACTAGTAAATCTTGCGTATGAATGTTAAATTGTATTGAATATTTGATTTTTTTATATCTCAGTGTGATAATTTGTGATGCTCTGTGATATGAAATGCCTGAATTGGACTGTGATAAATGTGAGTTATATATCTGTGATTAATTTTGGTGTGAATATGATATTCTGAATTCAAATTGAATGGTTCTACTTAAAAACTTGGCCTTAAAAGACGGCGTTTGGATTTCGATGAGACTGGGATCGGATATCAAATTTTATCCGAAAACCACATCGATCCAAATTAGATGATAGGTCATGAAATCTCAAGTGAAGAACGGAAGGGAAGATTCAGAATGCAAGGGCTATTTGTCGTTAACTCTGAGTGTGATTCCAAAACGAGTATAACGGAGATAGTGCCTTCGGTTACGTTCGGACCTGGAACGTACTTGTATGGACGAATGCTATCAGACTATCGTCAGTGGAGGACAATGAGCATTCCAAGATATGTGTGCTATAAAGGTAATTGTTGCCTTAGGCCTCATCAACCAGGAATGGCTAAAACAGGGAAGGTGCAACAAGGCTAAGTGGGTAGCACCTAAGTAGGATAAGATTTTCGCCTGTCTAGATGTCCCTTTTATTCGGCTGTGTTGGCGGTTGTTGGCCACAACCGTGGGGTTGTCCTATTCATACTATCTAGTAAGGGGTAGCTCCGGTCTTGTGTTTCAGGGGATCAGGGTGGATCCTCGGTATTCTGATATAGACCAGGTTCTATGACGAGCGATACCCCAGTAGCCCTACCATTGTATGGAATTCAATCTCCAATAAGTGCTCGTACGGTTTTGATTATGCCCAACTATGTTGGAACGTGAGATGTAAGCATTCTTTCTATTTCCTATTTTATATTGAAAATGGTAGACTCTATTATTATATAACTGGATTTCCTATTAATTATTTTGGTTATCGTAAGGGTAAATCTCATCCGTGTTTATCTACGGTGAGTCTTTCGAGATACCTTTGTTTCCAAATGATTTTCAAGTTAAACAACTTGAACCATTTACTTACACCAGACCCATGTCTTACTCGAAATTTATTTTATGTTTTTCTTAAACTCTTGGGTAATCAAATTTTTACGAGTAGCCAAGTGATCAGGTTGGCTTTGATGTGTTTTGGAGAAGACTTAGAGCAGGAGACTTTGGCGGATATATATATATATATATATATATATATATATATTGTAACAACCCAGGATTTGCATTACCAATTAATAAAATAAAAGTTAGGATTTTCATTTATTTTGATGAAGCGTAAAAGGATTTGGAATAACAAAATTCATTTGAAAAAGACTATTTTAATTAAATTGGGAAATATGGGATTTTAAAATGAGGATAAAATGTTATTTTTGGAAAGTTAAATATTTTAGGAGAGATTTTAAAATGGGTTTGGATAAGAAAAGTGAGTTTATAAACATACATGAACACTTAGACTAATTATTGAAAACATGTAAATAACTCTCTTCTTATAGGGTTACTAAACTTAACCCAATAACCCACCCTAAACCTCCTCTATAAATTATCTCAAACTCTCCTAACCTCATTCATTCAGCCCTAATCAAAACCCTAAAGCTTTCTTAACAAAAATGGCCTTTATCTTTATCTCCTTCTAGTTTTAGCTTATGCAAGTCATTCTATGCAAAGGTAATGCAAATAACCACCTCAAATCCATTTTTATATCTTTCTAATTTTTGAAATTAGTTTGGTAACACATGTTTTATGTGTTTTTTTGATCTTATAGCCTCCTAATCATCTTTTGCTAACTTGGGTTGATGCTATATGGTCTTTGTTGCTTTCTAGAGAGGTATATTGCTAAAAACCTCTTCTAATATGTGTTTAATCCTCTTTTGATTTCAGTAATCATTTAGTAACACATGTTTTATTATGTAACATGTGAATCATAGCTCTTTGATCATCCTTGCTTTCATTTTGGGTGTGCACATAAGGTGTTTGTGATATTGCTTCATAAGGTAATGCTAGCTATATCCTGATCATTTTCATGCTATGGCTAGATATATATCTATGGTATGATTTGATAATTGTTAATGGTCATTACTAAATCATTTGAGCAAGAAAAGTTGAATTAATTAGCTCATTTCTCTATGTTTTGCAAAATTCTAAAACTGATTTTTGCTGCAAATTTGACCATGAATATCTCTTTCAATATCTGATGAAAACATGCCAAATCACTTCCTAGTGATAGTTAGTATTGCCATCTATAACCCCTCCAAAGTTCGTAGCATTCGGTGATCATTTGGATGGTGAAATCCGGGTTCAAAAACGGACCTGAATGCAGTTTTTACTGCTGGTTTCTGGGCATTTGCATACTTTTTTTCCCCGTTTTCAGTTTTGGAACTGAAACTTTGTGACATCGCCACGGTCACATCCTTGGTCGAAATCCAACGTTTTTAGAGTCATTAGAAAGCTAGAGTTCCGAACTCCTTCTCTAGAAAGTTTGATTAGTATCCGAGTTTATTTGACTCTTCGAAATTGCTGTCGAAGAGGGACCCGGATCTTAGCCTGAAACAGTGTATTCACTATTTCCGAGTTAGACTTTGGAGCATCGCTGCGACTTCGTTTCAAGTCGGGATCGAGTAATTCTTTTTGCATTCTGAAGTAGGAATGTCGGAATACGTTTCTACAAATTTTCATGCCATTCAGGTTCGGTTTCCAGGTCCGAATAATTTTTCGAATTTGGGTTCGCGTCAGTTTTGGACTATTTTCCAGCACTTCGAATATTCTCAGTGAAAGCATTTTTTCCCCGTTTTCAGTTTTGGAACTGAAAATTTGTGACATCTCCACGGTCACATCCGCGGTCGAAATCTAATGTTTTTGGATTCGTTGGAAAGCTGTAGTTTCGAACTCCATCTCTAGAAAGTTTGATTAGTATCCGAGTTCATTTGGCTCTTTAAAATTGCTGTCGAAAAGGGACCCAGATCTCAGCCTGAAACAGTGTATTCACTGTTTCCGGGTCCGACTTTGGAGCGTCGCTGCGACTTCGTTTCAAGTCGAAATCGAGTAATTCTTTTTTCGTTCTGAAGCAGGAATGTTGGACTACGTTCCTACCTATTTTCATGCCATTCGGATTCGGATTCGGTTTGCTGGTCCGAATAATTTTTCGAATTTGGGTATGCGTCAGTTTTGGACTATTTTCCAACACTTAGAATATTTTCAGCGACTTTCTTGTTTTGTCGACTTCTTTGAGATTTGTCTTTGGATTTCGTGTGCGGGCCTTATAAAAAGGTTTTAAAAGGATTTTTCACTCCGAATTGGCTTTCGAAATTATTATATAATATTATTTTTAATTATTAAATTAACTACTCCATAATAGGAGAGTTTTCAAGGGCCGTTTTAAAGTGATTTCAAACTAATTATAAATCCGTTTCGCACCATTATTTTCTATAATAAAAATCCCACTCACTTTTTAGCACGTCGAGCGAAGTGGAAATGTGCTTAAACGGTTTGGAAATCTCCGGCCTATGGAACCGTGCGTATTTTCTTTCCGGTTAATCTCCGACCTATTCGATTGATCGTGTTGACCTTTGGGTCTAGTTTACCGATGATACAAGGTGGACTTTTTATTGTTTGGAGTGTGAGCTTGCTATTGGTTAGTAAACCGTTTAGTGCGAACATGGGGTATGAGACTCATTGTTAACACTTTACGGGTTCCTCTCCAAGAAGTTTGTGACACATTAGCCTCTGGGCGGCCGGTACTGGACCTTTGGGTCACCACGCCTCTGGGCAATCGTCTCTGGACACCTGCTCTACGGAGCAGTTTTTCGGCATGTGCCTCTAGGCCTATATCCTTTTGGGAAGGATCTCGCCGTCTCGCGCGTTTCGCATCTGTGCCGAGTGATCGATCACAACTCTACAGTACTGGGCAATAACGACTCTGGTCGGTGCACGTGCTATACTTGTATTATCTGATGATTTTTATATCCATTCGAGTATCGTCATTCGGTGTTGGTTCTATGGAACCATACGATGTAAGTGCGATTACCTTATGGATTCACAGTGTCTCTGAACACTGCTTTTCAGTATTTGATTTCATTGACTTTTTAGTATATCCCTATTTCTCTTTGGAGCATCAATCTTTTCTTGGGCATTGATTACAGACTCTGGTCACTCTTGGCATTATTTCCTATTGGCAACTTTATATAGCTTTGGCTACGCCGATGATATGAGGCGGTTTTATTTAATTAACACTTTGGTGTTGATATTCTCTTTGGAGATTTTTACAATTTATTGATGATTAGTGATCGTCATTTTATTCGTGTAGTCCATATACTCTTCTCTTTGGAGAAGTATGGTTTTATTTATGTACCGCATTATTATGTTTATCTTAGTTTATTAACTGATTGTTTAGCTAGCCCGACCCAAGTGTTTTTCGCTCGGGTCAGACCGAGTTGTTTCAGGTTAGGCCTTTGGACTTAGCTTTCTGTGCTTCCGCTTGGACATTATCTGCTATGCTGATAGATAGCTCTTTATATTTGTCCACTATTTTGATACTATGATTATTCAGTCTCTTATGTACATATTTTTGACTCACATGTGTGAGCGGTGGCTTTGTACCCACCTTTTGATATTTGGATCTGTATTGACGATATATTGTACCTATGTTCTGTGACTGTTATGTGACGGTTATGTGATGATGATGTTATCATTTAGTATTATGTTTGTTCTGAACCTATTTTCCTTAGCCGTTGTAATTTCGTTATAAATATCTATTGGATACGTCGAACCACTTGAGAAAAGAAAACCACCTATTCGACGTATTCGTAGTTAGTTATAGCTTGATTACATATGGTCGCTTCCATTATACTTTATTCTCCGTTCTAGTAGACGGTATTACTCCGAAATACACTTTACTAGAGTGGGTCTCGGAGTGGGTCGTTACATCTTGGTATCAAAGCCAGGTTCAGAATTAAGCATAACAAGCACAGAACAGACACGTAGTACAATACGTTACAATACGATCCAAATTGAACATCACCACCTTTAGATAGATAAGTTAGGAATAGTTGTAGGAATCTGTTATATTCCTTAATATTCCTTAATGAATTATCTATCTTTGAATCTGCTTAACTAAATCTTACCATATCTTTCAGTATGGTTGGGAGAGTTAGGAACCTCCGTTCTGCTGATGCTGGACAGTCCAGCAACCCTCACCCAGAGGGTGTATACATGACCACAGACCAAATCATGGAGCTGGTTCTTAACTCTCAGTCGCATTCGTTATGGTTCTTTTGAGTGGTTGGTCATGCCATTCGGCTTGACGAACGCACTGGCTTTCTTCGTCGATCTTATGAATCGAGTATTCCGGGAATACATCGATAGATTCGTTCTGGTTTTCATCGACGATATTCTTATTTATTCTAGATTCGAGGCAGAGCATGCTCATCATTTGCGGATCGTCTTGGATACTCTTCGTCAGCATCAACTTAAGGCCAAGCTCTCCAAGTGCCATTTTTGGGAGAGTAAAGTCAAGTTCTTGGGCCATATTGTATCATCTGAGGGTATTTCTGTCGATCCTGCCAAGACCGAAGCTATTCAGAATTGGAAGCAGCCCGAGAACGTTCATGATATTCGCAGCTTCCTTGGTCTGGCGAGTTATTACCGTCGGTTTATCAAGGATTTCTCTCGAGTTGCACTTCCCCTTACGACGTTGACTCGTAAGGGTGTTTGCTTTATTTGGTCTGATAAGTGTGAAGCTTCCTTTCAGCGACCGAAGGAACTTCTCACTCGTGCTCATATTCTAGTGGTTCCAGAGAGTAACCATGATCTTGTTGTTTACACCGATGCTTGTGGTAGCAGGCTCGGTGCTGTGCTTATGCAAAAGGATCAGGTAGTTGCTTATGTTTCCAGGCAACTGCGTCCGAATGAGGTTCGCTATCCTACTCATGATCTTGAGCTAGCAGCTATCGTCTTTGCCTTGAAGATGTGGCGTCACTTTCTATTAGGAAAACGCTTCATTCTTTACACCGATCACAAGTCACTGAAGTATCTATTCAGTCAGAGGGATCTCAATATGAGGTAGCAGCGATGGCTTGAGTTTCTCGCCTCATATGATTCAGATATTCAGTTACCCCTGGCAAGGGGAATCGTGTTGCAGATGCGCTCAATCGCAAACACTCGGCAAGGGGAATCGTGTTGCAGATGCTAGATTATTCTCTTGATTTTCATCGGTGTCTTCGTAGGAAGAACCGTATTGTTGTACCATCTGATTTATCACTTAGGCGTGACATTCTGGACGAGTGTCATCGCACAAGTACACTATACATCCCGGTTCGAGTAAGATGTATGCCGATATGTGCCGGCTATATTATTGGGAGGGTTTGAAGAGAGTTGTGGCAAGTTATGTGAGTGGTTGCATGACTTGTCAACAGATCAAGGCCGAGCATCAGCGTCCATCTGGTCTTCTTCAGCCTCTAGAGACTCCATTATGGAAATGGGATCAGATATCCATGGATTTCATTGACGGTCTGCCTCGATCGAGGTCAGGCCATACTTCTATCTGGGTTATTGTTGATCGCTTGACCAAATCGGCTCATTTCATTCCGATTAAGTCCACTCGGACTGCACCTCAGTTGGCCAAGCTCTATGTGAAGGAAGTCGTTCGACTTCATGGCATTCCTATCTCTATCGTGTGTGATCGAGACACCATTTTCACTAGTCACTTCTGGAAGTGCCTACAGTTAGCTTTGGGCACAAAGATGAATCTCTCTACTACTTATCACCCTCAGACCGACGGTCAGACTGAGAGGGTGAATCGTGTTTTGGAGGATCTTTTGCGCTGTTGTATTCTGGATTTCGGTGGTAGTTGGGAGGATCACTTACCGCTTGTAGAGTTTTCCTACAACAACAGCTTTCAGTCTAGTATCGGCATGGCACCTTTCGAGGCTCTCTACGGAAGGCCATGTCGCTCTCCTGCTTGTTGGTTAGAATCTGGCGAGAAGCTTATTCTTGGTCCAGATTCAGTTCGGGAATCTTCTGAAAAGATTATTCTTATTCGTCAGAGAATGAGAGAGGCACACGGCCGCCAGAAATCCTACGCGGACATCCGTAGGAAACTTGTTGAGTTCTCCATTGGCGATTCTGTCTTTATTCGGGTTTTTCCCATGAAGGGGGTTGTGCGTTTCAGCTCTACAGGGAAGTTGGCTCCTCGCTATGTTGGACCATTTCCTATTACGGAACGCATCGGTCCCGTTGCTTATCATGTGGCTTTACCAGCTCACTTCTCTGGAATACATGACGTGTTCCATGTTTCCTAGCTTCGCATGTGTGTCCGCGATCTTGACTCTATCATTGAGCCGCATGTCGTGCCTGATTTAGAGATCTTACCTAATTTATCTTTGGAGCAGCAACCTCTTCGTGTGCTTGATTTGGAGGTTAGACGCCTTCGCAATAAAGAGGTTCCACTCGTGAAGATTCAATGGTCACCGAATCCTAAGGACTACACTTGGAAGACCAGAGAATCTATCGAGCGCTCTTATCCTGGCTTTCTCCCATCTTCTTCTGCGGGTGAGAATTCTCTATTTTATCTCTATCACTTCTTTTGTGGATTTGACGTTATAGATGACATCTATCTTAAGGAATTGCGGGGACGCAATTTTCTTAAAGGGGAGTCTGTAACAACCCGGGATTTGCATTACCAATTAATAAAATAAAAGTTAGGATTTTCATTTATTTTAATGAAGCATAAAAGGATTTGGAATAACAAAATTCATTTGAAAAAGGCTATTTTAATTAAATTGGGAAATATGTGATTTTAAAATGAGGATAAAATGTTATTTTTGGAAAGTTAAATATTTTAGGAGAGATTTTAAAACGGGTTTGGATAAGAAAAATGAGTTTATAAACATACATGAACACTTAGACTAATTTTTGAAAACATGTAAATAACTCTCTTCTTATTGGGTTACTAAAGTTAACCCAATAACCCACCCTAAACCTCCTCTACAAATTATCTCAAACTCTCCTAACCTCATTCATTCATCCCTAATCAAAACCCTAATCATTTCCTAAAGCTTTCTTAACAAAAGTGGCCTCTATCTTCATCTCCTTTTAGTTTTAGCTTATGCAAGTCATTCTATGCAAAGGTAATGAAAATACCCACCTCAAATCCATTTTTATATCTTTCTAATTTCTGAAATTAGTATGGTAACACATGTTTTATGTTTTTTTTGATCTTATAGCCTCCTAATCATCTTTTGCTAACTTGGGTTGATGTTATAGTGGTCTTTGTTGCTTTCTAGGGAGGTATATTGCTAAAAACCTCTTCTAATATGTGTTTAATCCTCTTTTGATTTCAGTAATCATTTAGTAACACATGTTTTATTATGTAACATGTGAATCATAGCTCTTTGATCATCCTTGCTTTCATTTTGGGTGTGCATATAAGGTGTTTGTGATATTGCTTCATAAGGTAATGCTAGCTATATCCTCATCATTTTCATGCAATGGCTAGATATATATCTATGGTATGATTTGATAATTGTTAATGGTCATTATTAAATCATTTGAGCAAGAAAAGTTGAATTAATTAGCTCATTTCTCTATGTTTTGCAAAATTCTAAAACTGATTTTTACTGCAACTTTGACCATGAATATCTCTTTCAATATCTGATGAAAACATTCCAAATCACTTCCAAGTGATAATTAGTATTGCCATCTATAACCCCTTCAAATTTCGTAGCATTCGGTGATCATTTGAATGGTGAAATCCGGGCTCAAAAACGGACCTGCATGCAGTTTTTACTGCTGGTTTCTGGGCATTTGCATACTTTTTTTTCCCTGTTTTCAGTTTTGGAACTGAAAATTTATGACATTGCCACGGTCACATCCTTGGACGAAATCCAACGTTTTTGAACTCGTTGGAAAGCTGGAGTTCCGAACTCCATCTCTAAAAAGTTTGATTAGTATCCGAGTTCATTTGACTCTTCGAAATTGCTGTCGAAGAGGGACCTGGATCTCAGGCTGAAACAGTGTATTCACTGTTTCCGGGTCCGACTTTGGAGCGTCGCTGCGACTTGGTTTCAAGTCGGAATCGAGTAATTCTTTTTGCCTTCTGAAGTAGGAATGTCGGACTACGTTCCTACCTATTTTCATGCCATTCGGATTTGGTTTGCAGGTCCGAATAATTTTTCGAATTTGGGTTCGCGTCAGTTTTGGACTATTTTCCAGCACTTCGAATATTCTCAGTGAAAGCATTTCTTCCCTGTTTTCAGTTTTGGAACTGAAACTTTGTGACATCGCCACGGTCACATCCGTGGTCGAAATCCAACGTTTATGGACTCGTTGGAAAGCTGGAGTTCCGAACTCCATCCCTAGAATGTATGATTAGTATCCGAGTTCATTTGTCTCTTCGAAATTGCTGTCGAAGAGGGACCCGGATCTCAGCCTGTAACAGTGTATTCACTGTTCCCGGGTCCGACTTTGGAGCGTCGCTGCGACTTCATTTCAAGTCGAAATCGAGTAATTCTTTTTGCTTTTTGAAATAGGAATGTCGGACTACGTTCCTACATATTTTCATGCCATTCGAATTCGGTTGGCTGGTCCGAATAATTTTTCGAATTTGGGTTCGCGTCAGTTTTGGACTATTTTCCAACACTTCGAATATTTTCAGTGATTTTCTGGTTTTGTCGACTTCTTTGAGATTTGTCTTTGGATTTCATACATGGGCCTTATAAAAAGGTTTTAAAAGGATTTTTCACTCCGAAATGGATTTCGAAATTATTATATAATATTATTTTTAATTATTAAATTAACTACTCCATAATAGGAGAGTTTTCAAGGGCCGTTTTAAAGTGATTTCAAACGAAATATAAATCCGTTTCGCACCATTATTTTCTATAATAAAAATCCCACTCACTTTTTAGCACGTCGAGCGAAGTGGAAAGGTGCTTAAACGGTTAGGAAGCTTCCGGCCTATGGAACCATGTGTATTTTCTTTCCGGTTAATCCCCGACCTATTCGATTGATCGTTTTGACCTTTGCGTCTAGTTTACCGATGATACGAGGTGTATTTTTATTGTTTGAAGTGTGAGCTTGCTATTGGTTAGTAAACCGTTTAGTGCGAACGTGGGGTATGGGACTCATTGTTAACACTTTACGGGTTCCTCTCCAAGAAGTTTGTGACACATTAGCCTCTGTGCGGCCAGTACTGGACCTCTGGGTCACCACGCCTCTGGGCAATCGTCTCTGGGCACATGCTCTATGGAGCTATTTTTCGGCATGTGCCTCTGGGCCTATATCCTTCTGGGAAGGATCTCGTCGTCTCGCGCGTTTCGCATCTGTGCGAGTGATCGATCACAACTCTATAGTACTTGGCAATAACGACTCTGGTCGGTGCACGTGCTATACTTGTATTATCTGATGATTTTTATATCCATTCGAGTACCGCCATTAGTTGTTGGTACTATGGAACCATACGATGTAAGTGCGATTACCTTGTGGATTCACAGTGTCTCTGGACACTGCTTTTCAGTATTTGATTTCGTTGACATTTCAGTATATCCCTATTGCTCTTTAGAGCATCAATCTTTGCTTGGGCATTGATTACAGACTCTGGTCACTCTTGGGATTATTGCCTATGGGCAACTTTATACAGCTTTGGCTACGCCGATGATATGAGGCGATTTTATTTAATTAACACTTTGGTGTTGATATTCTCTTTGGAGATTTTTATTGTTTATTGTTGATTAGGGATCGTCATTATATTCATGTAGTCCATATACTCTTCTCTTTGGAGAAGTATAGTTTTATTTATGTACCGCATTATTATGTTTATCTCAGTTTATTAACTGATTGTTTAGCTAGCCTGACCCGAGTGTTTTTCGCTCGGGTCAGACCGAGTTGTTTCAGGTTAGGCCTCTGGACTTAGCTTTTTGTGCTTCCGCTTGGACATTATATGCTATGCTGATAGATAGCTCTTTATATTTGTCCACTATTTTGATACTCCGATTATTCAATCTCTTATGTACATATTTTTGACTCACATGTGTGAGCGGTGGCTTTGTACCCACCTTTTGATATTTGGATCTGTATTGACGATATATTGTACCTATGTTCTGTGACTGTTATGTGACTGTTCTGTGATGATAATGTTATCATTTAGTATTATGTTTGTTCTGAACCTATTTTCCTTAGCCATTGTAATTTCGTTATAAATATCTATTGGATACGTCGAACCACTTGAGAAAAGAAAACCACCTATTCGACGTATTCGGTAGTTAGTTATGGCTTGATTACATATGGTCGCTTCCATTATACTCTATTCTCCGTTCTAGTAGACGGTATTACTCCGTAATACTCTTTACTAGAGTGGGTCTCGGAGTGGGGCGTTACATCTATATATATATATATATATATATATATATATATATATATATATATATATATATTTCGCAGTGTTAGTTTCTCTATTTGCATTTTGGGTTGTAATGGATAAGCAGGTCATCACGACTGTCTAATATGATGTTTGTCACTGAATTTCTCTGATGTATGGTGACTATTATGTAATATCTATGTGATGTAATATATAATTTTTTGCGTTTCGTTGTGAGATTCTGATGATTGTTTGGTTCTTTATTTCTATCTATTTCTTTTCTACCTATTTCTTTCTAAATTACGATACGTCTTTCTATGGAATGAAAGGCGGGTCGTCACATGACATAAGATAGTTTAGCATTCATATGTGGGTTAAAAATGCTCATCTTTGATTTTTAGTCGATTAAAAATTCAATTAAAGCTCAAAAATCGAACAATCTTAGAATCCAACCAAACTATGTCCATAATGGTCAAAATTTCGATACGATCGCAATGGAGAAAACTGCGTGTGAATTCAAGCCCGTATGAAATAGTTATGGTCGTTCGAAAATTGAAAAATTAAATTTAAGTTACAATTAAACAAAAATGGTAAATTAGTAAATATCGCTACCTCCTCGGCCTAATAGTCGTGTAAGGGCCGAAACCTACCAGTAACAGCCGCCATTAAATGCGCTCCTATTCGCACTGCCTACTGCCTACTGCCACCATTCAAGGATCTGATGACGCCATGCCCACGAGCACGCCTAGACGCACGAACGCCAACCGTCGTGACCTCCTATCTCCACCAGGGGACACTCCACCGCCTCCCCATTTATTTGATGATCGTGGCGAATCCATGAACAACTGGGACCAACAAACACCACCACCACAGAGGCTTGCTTGATGCACTCCACACTCTTGTACCTCCCAGTCGTCAAACGGTAGACGATCCACCATTGGATCGAAAACCCTAGAAATGGACGGCTAAGAAAGACCATTGATTTCTGGTCAAATGACGACTCAAATCAAAAAACCAATTGCTGTAGAAAATTGCGCTCATCACGAGGTTTCCAACGATATATAATATGACATAGTTTACAGAGTTTGAATTTCGAAATTGATTTTTGAAATTGAAAGTAGGTTTGGGAATTTGGGAATTAGGTTTGATGTTCTGTCCTATGAGAGGGAGGAAGTAAATGTACATGCAGAAACAATGAAATGAGAAAAGGCTAAGAATTATAATAGCCTATATATAGACAGAGGTAGATAAGAACAAAATGATATATCTAACTAGGTTGAAATGATAATGACGACCCAAAAAGCCTGTTTCATTTCTGTAACGAAAGTAGGTAATCCAATATATCGAAATATAGATTTCAGGTAATTTTAAGCTCAATGGAACAAATTTCACAACCTAATTCCATTGTATACAGAAGTTAGCTTTTAAAATTATCTTATATTAATTTGAATTCATTAAATTGATTAATGCGTGTTTCGAGCTAGCACAATCAAAAGATATGTCTGCTTACTACGAAAACTGAAATCCCACTATAATTCAGTTTACCGATCGGATGAAACAGTTTTCGTTGAAATCTGAGATAGTGGCCAAAATGGCTAATTTTCGCATTAATTAAATAAATTATTATTAAATTAATTTAGCCACTTTTAATATTCAAATTTAATAACTAACAATTTGGTCATTTCTTGGTTACATAGAAATTAATAACCTATTAAAATAAATTTCCATGTTAAATGGACTATTTAAATATTACAATGATTTCAGAGTTCAATTGCAATAGAAATAAAACCTAGTTAACTATTATTAAATTTCAATCAAATTCATTTATTCGGATTTTCACTCTTATTATTAAATCAACTATTACTTTATATATATAATTAACATAGTTTACATTTTATTACAATCAATATTCTACAGTTATTATCTTAATTCATATTAACTACAATATTTAATTAGATTAATCTCAATTGATTTACAACTAATTTCATTTTTTTGCAAGGCCAACGGGATTAAATTGGCTCCTGCCATTTTATTGATTCACCTAAGAGTGAAAAACATACAAAATATTGGGGAAACTAGGTGAAGATAATCACAAGGAAACAAAAAAAAACAAAAGCGACGGCCAATACAACAACCAAACAAAACATAAAAACCAAAAAAATTACTAAAAGGCATGAATAATGCTCGGTTCAAAAGGAAAGGGAGATAAAACCATGCCTTCCCTGGTTCCGTGCTTCAATAATTATTTCATTTGTATCTCAGTCTTTCAAACTCCATAAAATAAGATCTCATTCCTCTCCTTCCAGATTAGATGATAAATTTCTTTATAACAAAGTTGACACTATATACTATATGTAGTTGCTTTAATAATAAATTCCCATTCTCTGTTGCTATCACTATATACCTATGTTATGCCTGTGAAAAATATAATATACTGCCATAGACTGTTCAGTTTATCACTGTTAAAAAATAGGTGCATGCTATCCTCGTCTTCTATGTTGTAAAATAAACATTTAGTATCAAGCATGATTCCTCTACTCTGAAGCTCAACTTTCGTATGCAGCGCATTTTAGATCACTTTCCAAAGCGTTAAATCCTCTCTTTCATTACTATGGTTTAGCCATATCATTTTATTCCACAAGAGGTCAGCATGCTCATCAACTTTGCATAAATAATTTTATATCATCTCTACACTGAAAGTTCTACCATTGTCAGACCATAGTATCCTTTCACTGCCATCCAAACCGATGTTATCATTAAGTATATAAGACCAAATCTCATTGATGTTCTGATTTGAGGTAGCAGGCACCTGAACATGATCGTTTGTAATGAATTCACATGCCTTAGCATTCCTTCTTATACCAGTTTGCTGAATCTCCTGGAAGTTCAAATGATCACTCAATATAAACCCTGTTTTAATCTAAGGACCATCCTAGAAACTCACCTTACCAACAGTAGTAACAGAGTATCTTATCATAGGTAAGATGCTGCTTCTCATTCTCAATATGCTTCTCTATGTCCAGCTAGCATTTTGAGGGATTTTCATTCGCCAAAAATTAGAGTTATGCAGCACATACTTTTGAGAGCATGCAACCCAAATATTGTTATCTTTGTTAGTGAAATTATTGATATGTCTAGCAAAAGCTGCTTTGTTCCATAACAGTAAGTTGTTAATGCCAAGTCCCCCTTATCCTTAGGAAGTTCCATTTTGCTAAAAGCATATTGGGCCATGTAACTTGCATGAATACTACCCTTCCAAAAGAACTTCATGATAGCACTCCTAATCATGCTAATCAATTTTTTTGGTAAAATAAATGTCCTAGCCTAATAAACATACATGGAAAAGATGAGAGATTTGATTAATACGAGTCTCCCCGCTTGTCTAAGAGATTTGTTGGTCAAGTTGTCTAGTCTAGCTATTATTTTGTCATATAGAGAAGGCATTGGTACTTGGTTATTCTTGAGGTAGCAAGGGAATACCCAAGTAAGACACAGTATTACATGAAGTTTCAAGGAAGTTACATGCAAAATAGATTGGTAAAGCATCTGATCAACCCCAGCTATCATTGTATCAGATTTACCCAAGTTAACTTTGAGACCAGTTAGCTTGTAAAATAAGTCAAGGCCACCCAAAATAGATTGAATTATGTTCATGTAAGGCTTGGAGAAAATAAACAGGTCACCGACGGACATGAGTGGCATGATTTGAGGTTGTCTACACTTAGGGTGAAGCTTGAATTGACCTTTAGTCACTAAATCATTAAGAATTTGATTTAAAACTTCCATGACAAGAATGAACAAGTATGCAAACATAGGATCACCTTGTCGAATACCTTATTTGCTGTGGAAATAGCCTACTGGAGATCCATTCACAATAATAGAGAATCTGACAATCGAAATGCAGGTACATATCTAAGAAATAAAGTGTTATGGGAATTTCATGTAAGCCACGATTCTCACTAAAGAGTCCCGTTGAAGGGTGTTAAAGGCTTTCATAATATCAAATTTCATCATAACCCTAGGGGAAGTCTGAGAAGAATTGTATCCTCTTAACAGTTCATGGGACCGTAAAACATTATCCAAGACACTTCTACTAGGAAGGAAGGCAGCTAGGTTCATAAATATTATTTTAGGAAGAGCTTTCTTAAGTATAAAGGAAATGATAATGGTAATGCATTTATACACTAAATTGTAGCAAGCAATAGGTTAGAATGATTGCACATTGTCAGCATTATTATTCTTTAGGACAAGGGCTATATTAATAACATTTATGGAGCCAACAATTTTGGATTTGAGGAAATTTTTTGGATGGCAGCAGAGAAGTCTTTATGTATTAAACTCCAACAAGAAATGGGGAAAACTACATTGAACCCATCCGGCCCCCCATAAGAGCTTTGATTCATGGAGAAAACAGCTTCTTTAATATCTTTGTTGGAAATAGCCATGTCAAGCATATTAATGTCTTGATTGTTCAGCCTTGGAAGAGGGATGGAATCTATAATTTCAAGAGATAGAGAGAAGTTGTTTGCATTTCCCAATAGAAGTTTAAAGAACGTATGTAATGCCTCATTAATGTCAGATTGGTTGGAGTATAGGGTACTGACGCAGCGGATATACGAAAAACAAATGAGATGGTGAAAGTAGCAATCGATGGATTGAGAAATTCTGAAAGGACCAAATTCGTTGATCCGAAGATACCGAATTCTAGCTATCTCTGACACGTTGATCGCGCACACCGTGAAAAGAGATCTACAATTCTTCGAGCGTTGATCAAGCGCACTTAATTCCGCGAATTGGCTTCAACGATTGAAGATTCGAGCGCACTCGAATGTCGAAGGTGGAGATAGGAGATCACACTCAACTACCGATTTAATGAAAGCACAAAGATAACAAATAGACTTTTATTCCAAAAAGAACCAAGTTACAAATGACCGACCCAACCGCTATTTATAGCAATTTTCACTCCAGACTCTTAGGTCGTTACATGACTTACGACTTACTTAGGTCGTATGCGACCTAACATTGTTACATGACCCAACAAACACACAGTGACTCGACATAAGACGACCTACGACCTAACAAGGTCGTTAACGACCTATCAGTCCAACACAACACGAAATACCAGCACAGCGACCTAACACAACATATATACAACTCAGCGACTTACGACTTAAGTACAACACAGTACAAACAAACTTACACGATCTAAGACAAACACGACCTAATATATACAAGCAATCCAAATAGCAACGACTTAGGAGAAGGCGGCATAAGGTCGTTAGCGTCCTAACATCAAGTTTCAGCAGCGACTTAAGGCTTCAACATTGGGATCTTCTTCACGCGACCTAACACCTGAGCGACCTAAAGAAAGCGGCCTGTGAGAGTTAGGTCGTTCGCGACCTAAAGAAGCGGCATATGAGTTAGGTCGTTTGCGACCTAAAGAAGCGGCTGATGCCTTCATATGCTTGTCCCGGTAGGTCGTTGGAGTGCCTTGCCTAGGTCGTAATTTGCTTGAGCGACCTTTCAACTCGTTTTCCTTCACTGTCGTTTCTTTAACTCGTTCATTCTTCATCCCATTAAGTCGCACGCGACTTAAGCTTAGCTCGTTTTCATCCTTAGATCGTTGGAACAACTTATAGGTGCGCTTAGGTCGCTCTAGACCTAAGTCTTCATCCAGCTGGGCTGCATCATCCTCCCATGGTTGGGAGAAATTCGACCTCGAATTTAAAAGTTCTTCTCCATTGAATTGTTCATCTCCATAATAAGGTATACGATGTTTCACATTAAACACGTCAGACGTGTACACATCCTCCGGCAGCTTCAACCTATAAGCGTTTTCATTGATTCGTTTCACAATCTTCACAGGACCAATCTTTCGAGCTTTAATTTTATTATATGTTCCCACTAGAAAACGATCCTTTGTTAGTACAGCATATACTAAATCTCCTTCGTTAAATTCAACGCTACGTCGCTTCAGATCTACAGATCGTTTATATTTCTCATTTGTCTTCTCCAATCATTCCTGAACGATTTTATGGCATTCCGTCAAACCATCAACAAAATCAGCAGCTCGTTTAACTGTTCCCTTCGATTGCGGCACTATCGTTAAATCCAACGGCCCCTTTGGTAAGCTTGAATATACAATCTGAAATGGACTAAAACTTGTACTTCGGTTAACTGCATGATTATGAGCAAACTCCGCTTGACATAACTTCACGTCCCAGCTCTTCAGATTATCTTTTACAAGACATCGTAATAAGTTTCCCAGCGATCGGTTCACAACCTCCGTCTGTCCATCTGTCTGTGGGTGATAAGCGCTACTGAATTTCAACTCGGTTCCCACCATCTTCCACAAACTTAGCAAAAAATGACTCAGAAACCTGGTATCCCTGTCTGACACGATAGATTCTGGTAATCCATGAAGACGATAAATCTCTTTAAAGAATAATTGCGCCACATGAACTGCATCTGCCGTCTTCTTACAAGCAACAAAATGTACCATCTTCGAGAAACGATCCACCACAACATATATCGAGTCATTTCCCCTTTGAGTTCTTGGCAAGCCCAACACGAAATCCATGCTAATGTCTACCCAATGTTTTGTAGGAACAGGCAAAGGCATATACAAACACGCATTCGTAGCAGTTCCTTTCGAAACTTGACAAATATGACATCTCGTCACAAACCTTTCAACTTCCCTTCTCATCGATGGACAATAGTAAGATTGAGAAATTAACTGCAATGTTCGGTCTCTACCCACTTGTCCTTCCTCATGTAGCTCCTTCACTATCTTCATTCGCAAGCTACAATCTGGTATGCATAAACGATTCCCCTTGAGCAAGAATCCATCTATCAACATAAATTCATCAGTACTCCCATCCTTAACTTTCTCAACAAACATTGCAAAGTAAAGATCCTCCTCAATCAACTCTGGTAATAGTTCAAATCCCGTCACTTCAACCTTCACTGTTGTCAACAAGTGATTCCTCCTGCTCAAAGCATCCGCTACGGGATTCGTCACTCCTAATTTATGCTTTACCACAAAAGTAAACTGCTGTAGATATGCTATCCAGGAAGCATGCCTTGTTGAAATATTTTCCTGCCCTTGTAGATGTTTTAGCGCCTCATGATCAGTATATAAAACAAACTCGTTCTGAAACAAATAATGTCTCCAGTGTTTAACAGCTTGAACAATCGCGTAAAACTCTACATCATATGTGCTATATCTCAATTTTGCCCTGACAACTTCTCACTAAAATATGCAACTGGTCTTCCATTCTGACTCAAAACTCCACCAATTCCAACCTTCGAAGCATCAGTATGCAATTCAAACAACAACTGAAAATTCGTCAGTACCAGAATTGGTGCTGTCGTCAAAAGTGACTTGATCTTTTCAAAAGCAACCCCCGCTTCCTCTGTCCATGCAAACTTCTTCCCTTTCATGCAATCGGTCATAGGTGCCATCACACTGCTAAAATGTGGAATGAATCTTCGTTAGAAAGACACCAACCCATGGAAACTTCTCACTTCAGTAATTGTCTTTGGTTGTGGCCAACTCCTGACAACTTCCACCTTACTTTCATCTACTTGAATTCCTTCTTCCGACAGAACATACCCCAGAAATAAAACATTGTTCGTCACAAACACACATTTCTTTGCTGCTGCATAGAACTGTTCTTGTCGCAGTATCAACAATACTTCCCGCAAATGTTGGATGTGTTCTTTCGCACTCCCACTATAAATCAGAATATCATCAAAGTAAACAACCACGAACTTCCCAACAAATGGTCTAAAAATCTGGTTCATCACTCTCATGAAAGTACTAGGAGCATTTGACAAACCAATTGGCATAACCAACCATTCGTATAAACCTTCCCTGGTTTTGAAAGCAGTCTTCCACTCATCGCCCGGTCTGATACGAATCTGATGGTAACCACTTTTCAAGTCAATCTTGGAAAACACTACTGCCCCACTCAGTTGATCTACCAAATCATCAAACCTTGGCATAGGAAATCTGTATCTGATAGTGATTTTGTTCAGAGCCCTACTGTCCGTACACATCCTCCACGTCCCATCCTTCTTTGGTACTAATAAGGCTGGCACGGCACATGGACTCAAACTCTCCTGAACATGCCCCTGTTCTAGCAACTCCTCCACTTGCCTTCTCAGTTCTTCATGCTCCTTGGGACTCATCCGGTAATGTGGCCTGTGAGGTAACACTGACCCTGGTACAAGATCAATTTGATGTTGAATATCCCTCAAAGGTGGTAACTCCTTTGGCAACTCCTCCGAAAACACATCACTGAATTCTTCCACTGCAGGCTTTACTTCCTCAGGAACTTCAATAGTTTTAGTAGCTTCGTGTCCAATCAACAAAAACACCTCCGGACTCTCCTCTACTTCTTCAACAAACTCTTTCAAAGTCAATAAATTTTTCGGCTCCTCAATCTCCTCAGATTTGCTCTCTTCTTGCTGTCTCTTCTTTGGAACTAGAATAATCTTAACACCTTCAAACATAAAACTATAGCTATTGGTTCGACCGTCATGCTGCACTGCTCGATCATACTGCCACGGTCTTTCCAAAAGCAAATGACAAACATCCATTTCCACAACATCACACCAGATCTCGTTTTTATATTTCCTCCCAATAGAAAATGGAACTCGAACTCGCCTATCCACCTTCGCCTCTCCTCATTTTCTCAGCCACACTAACTTATAAGGATTAGGATGTTTCTCCGTTTTCAATTTCAATTTTCTCACTGCTTTAGTAGAAATAATATTGTCACAGCTTCCAGCATCAATCACAAACTTACAAACTTTCCCCAGAATAGTGCATGTCGATTGAAAGATATGACTCCTCAACCAACTAGACTCATCCTCTTGCTTGGGCGTTAAACAAGATCTCCTCATCATTAGATTACATCTTCATCTCCTGATGCGATATCCTGTTCATCCTCCTCAACTGGACTAACTTCATCTTCACCAGCATCCTCACCTTCAACTTCAGCAATCATAGTTTTCTTCTTTGGCTTTGGACATTCATTACTCTTGTGACCTACTTCTTGGAAATTGTAACATTTGAAACTGTTGTTGACCTTCGCCTTCTCAACCTCCTTCACCATGGCTTACTGATAACTTTAGGAACATTGGAACTCCCACTAACACCTTTGCTTTGAATATTGGAACTTGTAAACACACCACCCCCTCGTCTTCCCTGCTTCTCCCAAGCCAACGCTTTTTGGTGCACTTCAGCCATAGATCTCGGATCAAACATATTAACCATATCCTGGATCTGCATTCGCAAACCTCCAACAAACCTCGCAGTCAACTGTTCCTCTGTCTCCATAATGTCATTACGAGCAATCAATTGATAAAACTCATCTGCATAATCATTAACAGTCTTCGTCCCTTGCCTCAAGTTCTGCAACCTCTGATACATAAGTGGTTGATAATTGTAAGGTAAAAATTTAGCTTTCATCAGTTTCTTCATCTTCTCCCAAGATCCAATCTTTGACTTTCCCATTCTCTCCCTGGTAAGCTTAGTCTGCTGCCACCATGCCATGGCTCTACCTCTCAAACGATTAGCAACTAACTTAACTCTTCGATTCTCGGGAACCTCCTTGAAATCAAAGATCTCTTCAACATTAGACAACCAGTCCAAAAATTCTTCTGCAACCATTCCACCCTTGAACTCCGAAATTTCCATCTTCATACTTGATTCCCAACGTCGATCATCATCAACATCCCGATACTGACATCGTCCCTGATCTCGATCTCGAAGATGAACACTTCCCCTATCACCATCAAACTCTTCATCAAAGTCTGATGTATAACGATGTCATTCCCGACCACCAACATCTCTACTACCACTCCTTCGATCTACATTCCCATCACGATTGTCAACACTTCTACGATCATGATCTTCCCTTCTATCCCGATCTGAATGTATTGAAACTATACTTCCCTCATGTTTCGATTCAGGTGAAACTCTTCTTCTATTTTGATTCATTTCAAGCATCATTCTCTCTAGTCGCCCAATTCCTTCATCAAACTTCTCATTGAACTTCTCACTGATTTGTTGCTCCAATTGTTCAGCATCTTCTCTTCTATACATATCGGCAACGTTTTGATGTCGGTTAGCTCTCCTTGGCGGCATAATTCACAAATCACAAATCAAACACAAATACTTCAAAACTTCAACACAACAATGCACGGCTTCAACTGGCTCGGCTCACACTCCAAGCTCGGCTCTAACTTGATTCAAACACTTTCCGAAATTTGATCCAAAATGATATGGATCGAGAACTCCAAACTTGTTGCAACTTCAAGATGAACACGATGAACACCAAACTTCGAACTCCTTGGCTCCAAGACTCGGCTTAGCTATGATTGGCTAAGTCTAGCTCTGATATCAAAATGACATAGCGGATATACGAAAAACAAATGAGATGGTGAAAGTAGCAATCGGTGGATTGAGAAATTCTGAAAGGCCCAAATTCGTTGATCCGAAGATACCGAATTCTAGCTATCTCTGACACGTTGATCGCGCACGATACCGTGAAAAGAGATCTACAATTCTTCGAGCGTTGATCAAGCGCACTTGATTCCGCGAATTGGCTTCAACGATTGAAGATTCGAGTGCACTCGAATGTCAAAGGTGGAGATAGGAGATCACACTCAACTACCGATTTAATGAAAGCACAAAGCTAACAAACAGAATTTTATTCCAAAAAGAACCAAGTTACAAATGACCGACCCAACCGCTATTTATAGCAATTTTCACTCCAGACTCTTAGGTCGTTACACGACTTACGACTTACTTAGGTCGTATGCGACCTAACATTGTTACACGACCCAACAAACACACAGTGACTCAACACAAGATGACCTACGACCTAGCAAGGTTGTTAACGACCTATCAGACCAACACAACACGACATACCAGCACAGCGACCTAACAACACAACATATATACAACTCAGCGACTTACGACTTAAGTACAACACAGTACAAACAAAATTACACGACCTAAGACAAACATGACCCAATATATACAAGCAATCCAAACAGTAACGACCTAGGAGAAGGCGGCATAAGGTCGTTGGCGTCCTAACATCAAGTTCAACAGCGACTTAAGGCCTCAACATTGGGATCTTCTTCAAGCGACCTATCACCTGAGCGACCTAAAGAAAGCGGCCTGTGAGAGTTAGGTCGTTCGCGACCTAAAGAAGCGGCATATGAGTTAGGTCATTTACGACCTAAAGAAGCGGCCGATGCCTTCATATGCTTGTCCCGGTAGGTCGTTGGAGTGCCGTGCCTAGGTCGTAAATTGCTTGAGCGACCTTTCAACTCGTTTTCCTTCATTGTCGTTTCTTTAACTCGTTCATTCTTCATCCCATTAAGTTGCACGCGACTTAAGCTTAGCTCATCTTCATCCTTAGATCGTTGGAACGACTTATAGGTGTGCTTAGGTCGCTCTCGACCTAAGTCTTCATCCAGCTGGGCTGCATCAGGTACCATGCTGATCATTTTAGGAGTGATGTTTTCCCCTATATGATTTGCTCTTAATGAGGAGTGAAAATATGCATTGTATCTATCTCCGTATTTGAACCATCTTATTCTTGTTTTTTCTTTATCACAGTATCATCCATCTCCAAGGCTTTTGCATACTCCTTGGATAAATCTATTTCAACCATAGATAGGTCAGCATTATTTAAATGACACTGCATGGCTTCTTGTACCTCTATAAATTTTGACTTTGGATCATCAAAGGGCTTGTTTCCGCTATTTCCCTTTGGCCTATGATCTCAAAGCTTCCTTAGCTCTCCTTAATTTTTCCTGCAAGATATTCATCGGGTTACCATAGATAGAGCAACCCAAACATTCTGCCCAATTTCAAAAAACTCAGGCTCATGAACCCATGCATTAAAACTTAAAATTTTGATTTGCCTTTCATGACTTGGCTACCCATGGATAGGATCTGAGGGGAATGGTTAGAGACGAGGAGAGGAGGGAGGTGGTTTGATATAACTGGCCATGTGCATAATGCTTTCTGGTTGTAGAAAGTATAATCAATTTTTGAGAAAGTGTGAGTTCCTTGCCTCTTGCTGTTGTTCCAAGAGAATTGAGCACCAGTTGTTTTAATTTTAAACAAGTCGGATTCATGAATGGCTATGTTGAGGGGTTTGATAACATTTAAAGACAATGGATTGCCTGTCAGTAATTCTCAGCGAACAATTGAAGTCACCATAGGTAATCCAAGGATGAGATTACTGCCTAAGAGATGGAAAAGGGTTAAAAAGGTTGGATCTGAAAGTGATATTTTTAGTGGCATATAAAAAGGAAATGTAAAAGGAGGAAATGGAGGCAATGTGAATTGCATGGCAGTGAAGAATTTGCTGATTTGATAGGATAGGAGTAAGGTATATACTTTGGGTCATGCAAAACCATAATTCTACCACATAGGGCATCAATGTAACGACCCGTAAATTTAACCGGTTTAATAACGTTATTAATAGAAATTTTATGGAATTTAAACGATAAAATTTTGAAATATAAATTTGACATTTGGAATGCGTCCAGTTAAACATAGCAACTGGTAAATTTTCGTCCAAAAATACGAAAGTTTATTTCGTGCGTAAATTTAATTCAATTTAATCAGTTAAAAAGCGATGAAAATAAAACGTTTCGAAACCTAAATATTTTTATATAGAAAAATTCTAAACCATCTTCTGAGCAAGCCGTCAGTTTGTCGTTTTTCAAAATTCGGACATCTTTGGCTCCGTCGATCTTATTTTTCTATGATTTTTATGCATTTTCCGTAGTATAAAATTTGAAATTTTTATAATTCAATCGTACCACTGATATCTGTATACCGTTTTGATCGTCTCGTCATGTTGATCTCAGCGGTATATTCAATCCCGTGTTTCGAAGCCCGGTACGCAAGGGAAACTGCGCAACGGTTCAATGCATCGGTATCATTTTAACTTCCGATTTCGTGTGCCCGTTCAAAATTTCCAACGGTTGAAAACATAAATTGACACTGCTTTTTATATTCCCAGAAGTGATTATCGACTGTGACTTTTAGTTTTGGTTGATGGATATTTATTTCATTCGTTTCGTTTCTCGGTCAGTTAAGGTTAATAAATATATATTAAAGGAATTGAGAAGTATCGATCTTCTCCTCTCATCTCCTCTGTAACCTGCTTCATATAAAAAATAAAAAAACATCAAGCCTTGCACCGCTTCACCCCGTACCACTTTCTCACCGCCCTCTCCACCGCACGCAGGACCCGAGCCCACTTCGCTCTTCTCCGGCCTAGTTAGCAGCCACCACTTCATCTGCCGAGTAGCCGCAACCTGCCGCGCCGACATTCCGCCAGGCCGATGTCGTTCATCTCACCACCGACATCTCCCTTTCGCAACACAGATAGCCACGGAACACCCTCCCCTCTTCCTAGTAATTCCGCTCACAGCTTTCACCACCGTTATTATCTCCACTCGCGATCTCTCTCTGCGGCGTTCCTCCCCTCATCGGCCTTACCCAGCAGTTCCCCTTCCCATCGTGTGTAAGTATGCTTCATATATGACCATGTAGCATAATATAGGAGCAAGTGTATTATTGAATGTTTTGAAATCTGGTTACTATTAAAATACGTTAGTGTATGTATTGTTATATATGAGTTGACTTTGGGTTTTCAAATACCTGTAAAATTATAGTTTTGTCTTCCTAGATCTAATATACTTCAAACATTATAGGATTTGTTCTATTCTTATCTAATAGATATTCAATATATATAAATTTTAAGTTAAAGTTTATATATTGGTTAAGATACTGATGTATGTCCAGCTTTATATGAACATGATATAGTTTTGCCACTATAGTATATTGTGTGTTTTTCAAAAGCTGTGTATTTATATATCTTTCTACAGTTCATAAGTTTTATATATACAATGTTATTTATATATCCTATTTTATCACATATAAACAAGACATTGATAGCCTATATTGTACATAAGCTATATATTTTGACTGTTGTGGTCATATTATATATTTAAGTATTTATGATAGTTACAATGTACAGAGTGTATGTAGACTGATTTATATCCAGTTGCCTATCTATCAATGAACATATATATTGTTCAATTTCAAAGTTTATTACTGATTGATGTAAGTATTTATAACAAAGTTCATTATGAACGTATATACATATGTTGATTATATACTAGATCACAATTTTCTCTTCTGCTGTTTCTTCTTCACTGCTTTTTGGAAATGCAACTTTTGTTTTATATATTACAGTAGATAGTATACTATATTTTAAAGTTAGATTTCATGTTCATGATATCATATCTCACTCATGTTTTATCGGAATGGGTTGATTCTATTTTTAAAAAAGAGTCGAAGTTACCTAGTTTATGCATGTCAAATTTCAGCAAAATCCGACATCGTTTGATTAGTGGTCGAGAATCTAGAAGTTTGACGCAGGTAGCTGTTCTTTTGTACTTGAAATTATTTTACACAGCTGCAAACACGACCTGAGTTCATGTTTGACGCATCGTATCTCTTCCGTCTTACGTCGGAATACAGTGATTCCCTTTTTGTTTAAAAGATAAAGTTTTCTACTTTCTGTATATAAAATTTTAGCTTCATACGAGGTGGTTCAGTCATCTGTTTCTTACCTAAAAGTCAAACCCAGAGAGGGTTTCAGATCTGAACATTTGACAGTCGCAACATGGCCTGAGTCTATGTTCGTGACATCGTAACTTTTCTCGTCTCTTGTCCAAATCAAGTGATTTTTTTTGCAGTTTGAAATACAAATTTTGATCTTTATTCATACCAAATTTCAGACCATTTCGATCTCGGTAGCACATAGAATTATATTGTTAAACTTTGACGCAGGACATGTTTTCTAATTATTGCTATGTTGAATGTTTTGATTTGATTTCTTTTAAATGTTGTATTTAAGAAAGATGATTTTGGATATTGTTGTTAATAAAATAATAATAATAATAATAAATAAATGATAATATGTTTGAATTTAAATATATGTGATTTAATTGTAAAATGACGTTAGAAATGCATATCTATGGAATTTTATCTGTGTTAAATTAAATATCGATTTGAAAATATATGTTCAGAATTGATTTTTTTTTTATATTTTATGTGTTTAATTCTGGAATATAGTTATGTATATATGTTCACTGATACCATTTACTTTCATCGCTCCTATTCTGATTTGATTTCGACGATTCATATTTAACAGCTTTGCTAGTCGATTCGTGCCAATCTAGTTATTCCGAAAATCGTGCTCACGATCCGTGACTCAACTTCGTTGTCTATTCATCTCTCTAGCCTCAAAAGGTGAGCAATCACTCACGGTTAATATTCTTTTATTGATTAAATTGGTTTCAATTGAAACAACGATTGAAATATACCTGTTGTTAGTTATGTACACTGTTATTACCTGTATCTGTTCACCTATGACATCTGACACCATTATCTGTTAATTATTATGCGATGATAATACAGTTTGGTTGAAATTGATTGATTGTTGTTGTTTATATTGGATGTTAAATTGAAATGTAAAAAGTGATGAATAGTATGCAATTGAATTTGACATATGATAGTTATAAATTTTGAATCGACATATGTGTTGAATTTGATTTGTTAATTTGAATAATATGACCCCTCGAAATTGTTAAGTTAATTGACTCGTAGAATTTGATAAATTACACTTTGAACCTTGAACGAATATTGAATAAATTGTGTAGAATTGAAATTGAACGACAAGTGGAAAAACCGAAATGTAATAATCTTTAATCTCCATGAAATGATAGTGTAGATTATAGAGATAATTATATTAATTCGCACAATTAACAATGCGAATTAATACGATTATTTCGGGATTATTTGAATTGATTATTGAATTGTGTTTGATTGTTATTGCTTGTTTATTTACTTTGACACCATTCCAGTTATCACACTGCAAGTTCCCTTTGTTATGTTTTGATTTGGAATTGGAATCGGGTTGAAATGATAAATACCCAAAATGAACTTGACTTAGGATAGAGAATTAAATAAAATCCGATTGGTAAATAATTTGATTTAAAAATAAAATAATGAGTTTATTCGAGCAAAGAATAAGTTATGAAATGAAGTTGGAATTTGATTTTTTTTTAAAGAAAATGTAAAGATTGAAATCTGAAACAAATGTTAACGTAGTAATTGATGAAACCACGTTGTTTGAAATTTAATTATTTAATAATTAAATTTGGAATTATTAATAAATAATTTGGAATTTGTAATAACTGAGTTTTGAAATTATTAAGTTTGAAATCATTTAATAATTGAATTTGAAATTATAATTAAGTTTGAAATTATTAAGTTGAATTTATAATTAAGTTGAAATGATTTGATAATTAAGTTTGAATTCATAATTAAGTGGAAATGAATTAATAATTAAGTTTGAATTTATAATCAAGTTTGTAATTATTAAGTTTTGAAATTATTAATAATTAAGATTGAAATTATTTAATAATTGAATGAGATTTAATTATTTGATAATTGAATAAAAAAATTGAACTTCTCGAACATGTGAAAGTTAGTTTTGTTAATTGAGTTTGGGGTTTGTAACTAAGTAAGTAAATGAACGAAATTGAATTTCTTTAACAAGAAATAAAATGTGATTTATTGAAATTAATGTAAGACTTGTAATTTTGAGAATTGATTTGACAAATCTAATTTAGTTAATTTGAAGTTTTGATAAAATGAAGATGAACTTAAGTAATTGACTTAATGAATTGGGAATTAAGTGAAATTGTTTTGAATAATTAAGTAACTTAACGAATGAAGTCGATAAATGAATTTAAATTAGTTTGAATGTTGAATTTAATCATTTAAATGATTTTCGGAATAAAACTTATATATGAACTTGAATCAATATTGGAATGGTTTAAATAAATTTGAAATTGAATTGTAAGACCTTGAAATGATAATTTGGGAGTTTTGAAACATAGATTTTTGGAAATTGATTTTGAAAGACAAATGAAATGTTGATTTATAAATTTTAATTGAAATTGGATTTGATTTGGTTTTGAAATTTATTAAACGACCAATCGGTATAAAACATTACGAAAGTTATTAAAGAAACCGGAATCGGCTTTGGATATACTCTCTATCTAAACCGAAAACCACTTTAATAACTATACGCGGAGTGATGATCCAGAATGAAGTGGTTGGAATGATGTACGTGCTGACTGAAGAAAGTGAACGATAATGGATAGCCTTGACACTTGTGTCAAATTGGAAATGACTAAAATCAGGAGCCGTACCGGGCCAAATGGGGTTAGGCACCTCGAGCGAACACACTTCTTCGTAACTACTACTCATTACTTGTGATTGATTGGTGCACCCTCGTACTTTTCAGGAGTGTTGTTTCGCGGTGTTGCGATCGTTGCGGCGATGCGTTCTCACCAGTCCGGATCAGGCAAACGGTAGTTTCACTACCTTGGGTATTGCCTCATGTGCCTTGTCATACTTTTATCCCTATATACGCGGCCACTACGATTTTGTTTTGTGTTATACCTATGGAGTACTCCCTGATATCCCACTAGTTTACGGTGGAGTTTACAGTGCTGTATAGACTATGATGCTTATAAAATGTGTTAAGGGGGATAATGGTAACGCTTTAACACTATTTTGATACTTTATATTACTAATAGACATTATCTATTTAGCGTATATTACTACATAGTAGATAGTTTAACGGATCCTCAGAGGATGGTGATTCCAACATCCTTTGAGTTACTTGTATTTCGATTGCTATTTCACTTGAGTTGGATTTATTGATATGAGAATATTAATCCTGACTCGAGTGTTTTGTGTTTTGCTTTACACTTGGGTCAGACTGAGTGTACCAGTATTCGAGACTCACCTTTGGAGTTGGAGCTTTACTTGAAGATCCAGCCATCTATTCCACTTCCAGTATTCGATGGTTCCAGTGGTATTCTGATTTGTCCTGATGTATTATATTACTCTTCTGTTGTAAACTCTGATGTATCTTATATATTTATATAGTAGCTTCATGACTACTATCTCTTTTACTTCCGCTGCATATTATTACTCTGTGTCTGTGACTCTGTGATTATTTATTTACCGTATATCTGAGTTTTGCCAAATTTAAATTAACAATTCGGTATTTTGAATTATTCAAGTCCGACATGTGCGGATGCGAATAGTCCAAAATAGCGGGTCGTTACAATCAAGGAGGTTATGAAGAAGATTCCAGTCATCCCGGATTATTTTTGCTGCTCTTAAAGTGAGAAAGATTGAGTTTAGTTTTACGCATAGAAAGAAGACTAAGACTATGTTCATGTATTAAAGTATTGAATTGATTTAACTTGATGTCAATATTCCAAGCTCCTATTTTATGCATCATTATTAAACCCTATATTAGTTAGCAACTCCAATTTCATAGCTCTGGTTAAAGGCTTTGCGATGTGCATATAATCTGGAACAGGTGTACAAAGTGGGGAGGAGGAACATTCTTTGCTATATGTAAAGGTTTCTTCATCAAAAGAGTATTGCTTCCAGCAGTGCACTTGTTTTCTGACACAGTTGGATTTGCAATAGAGGAAAGGATAAAAGGAATATAAGGAGGGGGTCCTTCTAGGAAGGAGGAGGAACAATGTGTTCAAATGATATATGGGTTGATTCTTTGGCTAAAGGGGATGGGTTGGTAATCGGGCTGGATAAAGGCTCACTAGGAATAAATGGAGGGGATTTGGTCTGAATTGAGGGAGAAAATGTTAAAAGAGGAGATGTATTGGTTTGAGGGGTTGTGATATTGCTATGCATGTGCACAGGCTGCACATGCACAGGGAACACTTCACAAGAAATCACATCAGGTATTAATGGAGTGATGGAGGGCTGCGTTTCGTATTCTTTAACTTCAACATGATGTTGTTTTCAAAGCATCACTTCCTACATTATTAAGGCCCAAATTGGATGCTTTGTCTTCAGAAGAAAACATTAAGGGAGAGGAGTGATTGATGCGGGGATTTGTTATGGTATTAATGGAATTACTATGCAAATACATTGTATGAGTAGGGTCATGCTTATTTAATTCATCTATAACTTCATAAGATCAATGTGGCTTCAGTAGAATAGAATTATTACTTTGTTTTGATTGTGAATTATTACTTTGTTTTGATTGTCTTGCTTTCTGATTTCCACTACAAGGAAAACCAGCATTTGTGTCGGCAAAAAACTGACGCTGGCCGTCGCTAGCCGACGCAAGCCAATTCTAAAAACCGACGCAAAAATAGACGTCATCACCAAACATTCGAGTTGGCTTTTGCATCGGATTCGTCACCCCTTTAGTTTCATCTAGTGACGGCTTTATCCACGTGGCCATTTTTTCAAAATTCTGTTTGTCGTAACAAGCCGATTCCAGCCGGCGCAATCCTGGAACCACAAGGCCGTCACTAGTCGACGCAAGCCGACGCCAACCTATAACCAGAGAGCCGTCGCTAGCCGTCACTGACCGACGCAAGCCTGGGTTCATCTGTTTATAAACAGCTGCTGTTTGGGCCTTCAAACCATAGTATAAATAATTTCCATCGAATTATAACAACATTCAATCTTCCAACACAAGTATAACACTAACCTCTCATCAAATAAACATAACATTCACAATTTTTCATCAAAGAACAACTATATATATCCAAAAACTCGTCAATCAAACACAACATTCATTAATATACATCATACTCAACAATACGTATAAGTACTATCAAACAAATCATACATCATTGTCCTACTCATCATCATACATCAAACAACAATAAGTTCAACAAATAACAACACAATAAGTTCAACACAAAACAACCATACCTACTCATCATCTCCGGACGCATCCTCTCCAGGCATTCTTCCATGCTCTGCTTGGTATGCCGCGATATGCGCATCGAGCTATTGTGCAAAAGCAGTGCTCTTCCGCCAGTCATTGATCTCCGCAATCTGCTGACGCAACAAAGCTATCTCCTCCTCTGCTTGGGATCTCCTATAAGCCCTCTGGGACGATATCGCCTGTGAAATAGTTAATAACTAGTTATAATTTATGCTTCATATCATATTAAATGTATATATTAGTTGATGAAGCAGTTTACCTCCATGTTTCCATAACTATATCGCCTATTTCGCATAGGCGGATCTACAATGGCGTCCCAAATGTGGTTTGACTCCTCAACGGTCAACTACTCACATCCGGTGGTCAGCGCCACACGTGTCCGCTCCCCCTCATATGATTCCTACGATTATAAATAAAAGCTTGACACGAAAAAATTTTATTTTATGATTTTTTAGCTGTGAAATAAAGTATTAACAAACACTATCATTACGGATAAGCATGTTTACCATTACAGATTGAGATTTGGCGTCTGTCCATCTATACGAAACATTTCTTTCCTCGTCTGTCTCCTCCACCGCATATGTGGCAGTAAACAACTCAGCCATCGTAGGCTCGCGATTGTACTTCTTAGACTAAATATATATATGAATAAACGATGTTACCAATATGATTAAATAATGTTACAGATATTTATAAACACAATTTATAAATTTACCAATTCGTTTTTATGTTGCTGAAAAGATTTCGAGCCACCACGATGTACAGCAGGATTCTTATTCCTGTTTTCGCGATTCCGCGCTGATATTTCCTATATATTTAAAAACAGGGTTAACTATATTAATGCAACTAATATAAGAAATCTTAAAAAATTTAAATTACAATTCGAAAGTGGATAGCTTACTTTGAATTCAGGAGTATGCCAGAGCCAATGAAACTCACTATATACGTCAGCGCTCATCCAACTTGGTTTTTTTCCCGCACTCTTTACTTTAGTTGACGTGTTTCTGTAATTTTTTCTCATTCTTTGATTCCAATTATTTCTAAACACATCCAGATCCTCGGGCTCAACACGTATGGCAGCCTGCATATTGAAACTAACTTGAATTATAAGCATTCTATTGACATTCAAATCAAATAAAAATTTATACTTAATTACCATCAAATCTGCCCATATTGCGTTCTTTACAGGCGCTGGGATGTCATCCCACCGTGGCCAACAGCCGTACATCCTACTCATAAATGCCTTTCTCGGCATTTGTAAAATGAAATCTGAAGGCTCCACCTCAAAGCTCCTGTATAAATTTTGATGTACATATGTAATATATTTTAAATAACATACTTGAAATATATTTGATATTTACCCTGCCATCTTCGGAACTAACTCAGCAACGGGGCATAAATCCAATGCATTGCCACTGGCACCTGCGTCGGGAGAAGGAGAAGTCTCAGGTCTACTGCCGTGTCTTCTGTAAGACATATCTGCCACAAACATGTCATATCATATATCATATATCATATTAGAACATATCATATCATATCATCGCATAAAACATTCCACATGATTCAGATTTTAAATATTACATATGTCATAAAAATACATAATACAACATGCAATTCAAATATTTACATATGTCATATTCAGACTCTAAATATTACATATGTCATAATACATTATACAACATGCAATTCAAATATTTAAAATTATCAGTCTTCGTCGTTCTCTGATTCAGACTTGGTCTCGTACTCTATTTCATTTTCTTCAATACTTTCAAATGCATCTACCAAAACATTTGATTCATCATTCAACAACCCTACATCAATGTCATCGGTTATTATTACTTCAGTATTTGGCTCAAGATCCGCTTGATATGCTGTTTCGTTTGGAATATTATTTTCGTCAAATGTAAATTTTGCCTTTGTTTTAAAAACAACCAACCAATCCGCTTTATCTCTTTTCAAGGATGGATACGGAGCAAAATAAACCTGTAACGCTTGCTTGGCCAATAGAAAGGATCATACTTATAGTAATGCGAGGTATGTTTTATTTCAATAAGTCCAGTACGAGGAGCATTGCTAAACCAATTGCATTTGAATGAATAAAAACTTTTTCTGCAGGTCGTATGTAATATGTCAACTCTAAAACCTGTGTTAAGATGCCGTAAAAATATTTTATATTCTCATCTAGATCGTCATTACCTTTGACAAATACACCGCTGTTATATAATTCAATTTTTCGGCACCGTAATCTTTGGTGTTGAATTTAAATCCATTGCTGAAGAATATTGGATACGTCTTGACATTTCTTTTTGGTCCGGTCGCAAGATGTCATAATCCTTCGTCAACGACGCAGTTTATTGGATCATAAATGTAATTCGAAAACCATTTAGCAAATTCTTTACTGAGATCGCCAGATGGATACAGTGATTCGTATATATTGCAAATATGCAGATGGTCACAGTGATTTGTATATATTTCAAATATGTAATATGTTTTAATATAATTAATATGTAAGTATAATTGAATTATATATGAGTTTATAATTACCTGACAAATGGTGCAACTTCTGGACAATTTAGAAGAATATATGTGTGTGCTACATGGTGATCTCTATCGTCTAACAATATTTCCACACATTTTCCAGCATGTCGGCCATGTTGTCTAAAAGTAGATAACATTGCTTGAGAAGAATCATGTTCAACGACTTCTTCATTACGAGGAACACTTACAAACGATAAGTTCACATGATCACTAAAATAATGAGAGAAAAAGAATGAAGCTTCTTCTTCAAGATATGATTTGCAAATCGAACCTTCAACTCGTGATTTTTATCTAAATTTTTTTTCAAATGATTCAAGTACCTATTACAAATTTATTTTAAATTTAGGTATATAAAACTGAATTTTAAACTAACACAAATATTGCCGATAGTCAATATTACCTCTCAAATGGATACATCCAACCATATTGAACAGAACCTCTAAGAAGTGCTTTGGATGGAAGATGAACAGGTAGATGCTCCATTACATTAAAGAAAGCTAGCGGAAATATTTTTTCCAGCTTGTAGAGCAGTATAGGAATTTCTACTTCAAGTCTACATATACGGTCGACTTTTAGCGTCGTCGAACAAAGTTGTTTATAAAACAAACTTAATTTTGTTATAACGCTCCATACTTTTACGGGCAACAGTTCTTTGAGAATCACGGGTAATAGATATTCCATCATGATATGGCAATCGTGACTTTTCATCCCACTCAATTTATTGTTTTTAATGTCAACACATCTACGAAGATTAGAAGAAATCCCATCAGGACATCTTAGTGCTTCCACCCACTTTAGCACTAGTTCTACTTGCTTACTGTCTAGCTCATAGCATGCTTTGGATTTTTTATTGTCATTGGGTTTCATATAAAGTTCGGGATGTTTACAAAAGTTTGCTATATCAAGTCTTGAATTCAAATCGTCCTTTGTTTTCCCCTTTACATTCATAACTGTATTAAACACATTATCAAACACGTTTTTTCGTTGTGCATCACGTCAATATTATGTTGGAGTAGGAGATCTTTCCAGTAGGGTAACTCCAAAAATATACTTTGTTTGCACTAATTATGAATGTCCGATTTACCTGGAATTTCAGTCTGCACTCCAGTTTCATGTATCTTCGGATACTCCTTTACAATTTCATATATTTCTTCGCTTGACTAAATCTTCGGTGGTTGCATACTCTCTTCTCTATTAGCTATAAAGTTTTTCTATCTCTTCTAAAAGGATGATTGAGATGGAGAAAACGCCGATGACAATCAAACCAAGAAATTTTCTTTCCATACCGTAGCGAAAACGCCCACGTTTCTTCCATGCAATAAGGACAAGCTAGACGACCAGCCGTACTCCAACCTGAAAGCATCCCGTATGCAAGAAAATCACTAACAGTCCACAACAAAGAAGCGAACATATGAAAATTCTTTTTTCTCGAAATGTCGTACGTTCCAACTCCTTTATTCCATAGCGTTTTCAACTTATCGATCAACGGTTGTAAAAAAAATCGATTCTCTGTGTTGTATCATCAGGCCTAGGGACGACAGTAGTGAGAAACATATATGGAGTTTTCATACACATCCATGGAGGTAAATTATAAGGAGTTACGATAATAGGCCATAATGAATATTTACTACCAAAGTGAGAGAATGGTGCAAATCCATCCGTACATAAACCGAGTCTGACATTACGGCTTTCGGTAGCAAATGCGGGATAAGTCCCATCGAAATATTTCCATGCTTCTCCATCAGATGGATGTATCAAAGTTCCTTCTTCCGGTGTTCTCACCCTGTGCCATCGCATATGGAACGCTGTAGCAGAAGATGCATATAACCTTTGAAGTCTGGGAGTGATGTGTAAATAATGCATCCTCTTGTATGGAACTTCTTTTCCCTTTTTTTCTTGGTTTGTATCTTTCTTCGTTACATATTCTGCATTTTCTAAGCTCAACGTCATCTTTTCAATACAACACGCAACCTTTTACACATGTATCTATCTTTTGGTATGGCAGACCGAAAGCGGACATAAGTTTTTTCACTTTATAATGACTATCGCACATCAGATTATTGGGTGGCATGTGTCGTTTTGCTGCTTGTACAACTGCTGCAAATCCAGCTTTTGTAAGGTTGAATTTTGATTTCATAGTAATGTATTCGGCAGTTACTGATAATTCGGTTCCACATTTACAACCATCCCACAATGGCCTTTTAGCAGAGTCCAATAAATCATATATTTTTTAGCTCCCACATTCGGTTCTTCTCCGACATTTACATCTTCATCGTCATCTTGATCAAACATTGGAAACATTGATCGTGCTGCATCTTCCGCCATATTTTCTATTGAATTCGTCATAACATTAGTGTCATCTAACGCTACAGGATTAGATGTGGGTGCAAGAAGTTCTCCATGACGAACCCATAAGTAATAATTCGGCACAAAACCTTTTTTATACAAATGTACTTCAACTATATCTGCTTTCCAATGCTTCAAATGTTTTCACTTACTACACGGGCAACGAAGTTCTTCGTTATCACGATTATTAGATTTAGAGAATCTAATAAATTCGTGTACACCATTATAGAAATGTTTCTTCGTTAAAACTTTCATACCAGTTCTGACTTCATACATCCAACTACGGTCGAAAAAATAATCGAACATTTTTTCTGATTTGAAAATATATGTTAGAAACACAATAAAGTTTATTAATCCAAATAATCAGTTCGATTTATTTTTTGCTTTTAACTTTATTGTTTTAACTTTGATGGTCGACCATCCTGCATACAATAAAGTAATTACATTTCGTAAATCATATCATTTTAAACAGTTTACAAAATTTTTGTAGCACTTCCCCTTTGTTCCTTGTATCGTACACAAATACATGTACACAGAGAACAAAACGGAAGTGCTATCGAAATTTTGTGAACCGTTTAAAATGATATGATTTACAAAATGTAATTATACTTTATTGTATTCGTAACTTGTCCAATACAGGGACAAATCTGACAAATATTATATCAGATGAATATAGATGTCCGTTCTGTGAAAAACTGAACAGCTATATAACGATCATTTACAACACTTGTCAGACGGGGCCAAAAATTCTCTAAGGGTTTAAAAAATAAAATTTTTATAATTAACAATATTCATTCAACTATTTAAATATTTATTAACTAAATTTGAAATTTTACAACGTAATTTAACTTTCGTTTAACTATTTTAATTTTTAATTTTCCGATTATGTAAACTAAAATAAGTTGTTCACACATATAATTAATAAAAATAGATTTTTTTATACTAAATCAACTAATACCCTTTATCATCAACTAATGTATACCATTAACAACAACCCATGTGCAATAGTCAACAATTACAAATTGATAATCAACTCTTTTCCCGAATTTCCTTAATTTCAAGCCGACAATGTCAAAATTATATTCCAAACCAATCTAAATCAGTAATATCATCGAATAATACCAACCAATCATCAATTTCTAATCTATCATCAACTAATTTCAAAATTTTGGGTTTAAATCATACCTCAAACAAACTGAAATCGGAAAGAAAGGAGATACCGAAGAGCGTTGGAGAGCGTCCGGGGCTAGATGGTGAGGGGAGATGGGGGGTGACGGCATGCGGCTGCGGCGGGTGATGGGGAGGAGGGTTTTGGAAGATAAAATGGAGGGAAGCGAAATGAGGAAGGAGTTCGTGGGTTGGGGTTTCTGTAACGCGAGATTGTTTCGGCTAGAATCGGCCGCATTTTTTAGCCGATTCTAGCCGACGCAAGGCCTTGACGCTACACGAGCCGGTTCTAGTAGTGTTCCTACATTCTTAAAGCCCGAAGAGGATTCAGCATTTTCATTGTTTTGCTTATTTTTATCAGGAACTGTCATAGTATCATAAACATTACCACCATCCTGCATATTGATATCATCCTCATAATCACACAGAATAGAGAAGCTATTTCTCGGGGTTATTTCAAGGACAATTTTATTTTCTTTATACAAACTGACTTCCTGGTTATCAATATTGCATTCACTCAGAGCATTATCCCAAACATTATTTCCTTTATACAAACTGACTTCCTAGTTATCAATATTGCATTTACTCAGAGCATTATCCCAAACATTTATCTCACTTTTATAATTTCATCCACTACGTTCTTGCTATTTCCTTTCCCAAAAATAGTAGCATCCTCACTATTGTGTTCTTTCATTGGCTGATCACCACAGCTTTCAATAACAATCTCACCTTCATCTATTAATTTAGCATCTGACACTACATTATTAACTCTATCCTTAGAAGAAATATTGTTAGCTAGAAAATTAGAGCTTTTCCTTTTACTTTTGCTTACAACCTGCCAACTTTGAATTCTTATTGCTTCTCATAATTTTTTTGACTCAATCACCTTATTACTTGGCTGAGAAGTACCATTTATGTCTTTTGATTGCTTAATAATCTCTACCCCACTTTCGTTTACTTTATCACAGTCAATAGTGTAGTGCCCAAAAATTTTGCACTTGTCACAAATATCAGGCTTCCAAAGGTAATTAATGTAAACTGTTTGCATGCCACCGTCTTCCAATTGAATTGGGAATTTATCATCCAACTCTCGATCAGGTTTAATTTCAACTAAACATTTAGCAAAACACAATCTCTCCAACTTCTCTATTGATTCATCCATACACATTAACTTCCCAATATGACATGTAAGCCAATTAATACCAAGGTGTGACCATGCAAATATAGGGATATTAGATATTTGTATTCGAACTGGAACAGAATGAATACTACCTCATACATTGCCTATAGCAGGATTATATGGTTTGATAATAAAAAGTTTATTACGAATTACAATGGGATCACCTTGAAGAATTTTCTATTTGTCCTCATCACACGAGAAAAGAAAGCGAAAAACAAAACCATCTAACTTACGGATATAGAGCCCCTCAGCTTCAAGATTGATTTGAGAGAATGAATGACAGCTAAGTATGAAAGGGGTTTGTAGAGAAAGAAACCAACCAAATATTAACTGCACACTTTCGCTCCCGCCATGACAACTTCTTCAGGAGGAACTAAATTATCATCTGAGTATAAAGGGGTGATGTCAAGTGGCATGCACTTACCTATATTGCGTGGCTTGTTTTTGAATAGAGAAGTCCATACCAGTTCACTGTGAGGGACAGGATAGATGGGAAGGTGGAGAGAGAGCAAGGCCAAAGGAGGAGGAAGGTTGGAGGTGCTGGATGGGTCAGCGGGATCAGGAGATAGAGGAGAAGGACAATGAAGATGGATGGTGATGGCAGGAAGGACGGTAGATGGGTTAGGCATAGGAGGTAAGGAAAAGGACGAGGAAATGGGAGCTGCAGCCATGAAAAGGACTTTTAAAAGTTTAATTATTAATAACTTAACATCAAAATAAACATTGATTTACAATTAATTTCAAACGAATTAAATAATAAGGTGATAAATAATAATTACTACAACTTACAACTTCAACCACATTTCAAAGTTAATTTTCAAGAACAAAAGCTAATACTTTACGCACTAAATAAACTTATTCAAATTATATAACAAATCCATTTTAGTTTCATTAATTTCATTGATTAAAATTGATTCCTTATTTGCAGTTATAACCAAATTAACTTTACAATAATTTCAATTGATTGGAATTTCATGAAAATAGTTGTCAATTACATTCAAACAACATTATTAAAATAATATTCTTATTATTTTTCTCATTAGTAAATCATAAACTTCAATTTTTCACAATATTAAATTCTAAAATCTTATTTAATATGGGGATTAGGTGTACGACCCGTAAATTTTAATAATTTTATAAACGTAATTAATTGAAATTTTGGAAATTTTAAATAATTGAAATTTAAATGAAAATTTAATATTTGGAAGACATCTATTTAAACATAGAAGATGGAAAATTTTCATCTGAAAATATGAAGGTTTATTTTATGGTGTAAATTCTATTTTAATTCAAATCATTTGAAATTGTTGATAATAAATATTTTCCAAACCTGAATATTTTTATATAGTAAATTTGTAGATCATCTTCTGAATGAGACGTCATATTTCGTTTCATCAAATTTGGACTGCTATTGCTCCGTTTATCTTAATTCGAACATTTTAACAGCATTTTTGGTACCAATTATCGACTTTTGATAGGATGGTCATGTTACTGATATCTGCATACCGTTTTGATTGCCATGGCATGTTGATCTCTATAGTACATTCATTGTGTGTAATGGTATTCTTTTTTAGGAAGCTGGATTTGATTCTATTATTTTCTCTACTTTTCATTTTGTTAAAATCTAATTTATACTTTTCAAATCTGTAATTTTTCAGCATATTACACGTGGTCATTTTCATGTTTTATTTTCATATTTTTATTTTGGTTTTGGGTTTGAATTTATTTTGTTCGGCTTATTTATTTTAGTGGGTAGAAAAGTGGGCTTGGCATTCAAAAAGTCACCCAAAAGATGTTAGGAAATGAATTTCCTTTTGAATTAAAAATATATGTTTATTTTTTTGTGCCCGTTAATATTTTAATGTGTGCAAAACATTTACCTGACTTCCCATTCCTTATTTATTTTTGCATTCATTTTCTTTCCTGGCTTCCCCTTTCTGTACGTCTAGTTCTCACCTTTTTCTTCTACAAAACATTTACAGTAAGTTCTCAAAAAATTTCCTTCTTCCTCTTTAACATTTTCTACTTTCTTCTCCTTTGTCTTCGGCCACCATTCCCTTGCATCTCCTCTTCATGGTCGTGACAACCACATCACCATCACCATCATCCTAGGCCAAAACCACATCACCACCACCAAATTACATAAGCTGAAACCACTCAATCTTCACCACCAAATTCCACAGGCCAAACCACCATTGCCTTGCCTAATCATCATTGTCCCATGGCCGAGCCTTCATGACCCATCACCTTGCCTAGCCGTGACCAAAACCCTTGCCTTCCTCTTGCCCAGCCTTGTCTCGACCAAACCAAAGTGGCGGAACACTTTGCCACCATTTTACCTAACCTGGCCATGCCATGATATGTCATGACCTTCCACTTTTCTGGCTATGACCCGTCTAGCCATAGCCGATCCTCTCCATTTTTAAAAGCAAGTTGTGTGTGTGTGTGTGTTTCACTTATGTATATATCAATTTGTACAGGCAAGTATATGAGTTGAGTGGTCTATAATTATACAATAAAGTTTATACAGTGTAATGTATATTTATTTATAAAGGTCACTTAAGTTATAATAATAATAGTAATGCAAATGTGTGTTTATATACATATAGATATATATATATATATATCTAAATTTTGTTTAGAACTCTCTTGTTTATATATATATATATATATATATAAAAGTAAGTTACATCTTGCATGTAAATTTAGGTAGCGATCTTCATAAGTTGGGTTAAGGTATATTAATATGATATGTATATTATGCTCATTCCTGCATATATATGTTTATATATATCCCAGATATATATATATTAGTTTATAAGCGTATGAGTTCTCATTTTTTAAGATATAAAGTTATAAAAACATATATTAAGTTTGTTTATATGTGATGTGTAACAACCCGATATTTTCAGCCATTCACATCCTCACATGTCGGACTTTAATTGTTCAAAATACCGCATTGTAAATAAATTTGGATCAAATGAAATACAATCACAGAATCAAAGACACAGAAATATCAGAATAACTCGCAGCGTAAATTAAATACCATAGTAGTTCATGAAGCTATTATAACAAACTATCAAAAAAAACATAATACATAATATCAGTCTGAAAAAAACATATACAATAGAAATCTAAAATACATAGAAGTTTATAAGTACCAGAGCTGAATAAAACAACTAAAACTGAAAGGGAATAGATAACTAGTCAAACAGAATCTCCTGCGATTCCTAGCTCCAGAAAAGAAATCCAAAACTAAGCTGTGAATACTCAGGCTGACCCGAGCGTAAAGTAAAACACAAAACACTCGAGTCAGGACATACATACTTATATAATGTAAAACAACTCAAGAGAACTGTAGCAGTAATGCACAATATTTTAAAGGATGCTTGGAATCGTCCATCCTCTAAGGATCAGCTAAACCATAAATTAAATACATCCCGTGGTTAAAATTCAAAAATGTTATTTTATACTTCTAAATCAAATATCAATTGCAAAATTCAATATCATTTCAAATTCATTTCAAATATCAAAATATCATATCTTTCCAAAACCACATTCATTTTATTTAATTTAAATATCCTTCCAAGTCACATTTCAAAATGGTTTATTTTTCAAATCAAATTACTTCATTTAAACCATTAAAATTTGAAATCATTATATTTAAAATCAAATATTTAATTCTCAAAATTTTAGCCCTTTCAAAGTTCATTTATTCATTTAAATTTATCAAAATAGTGAAAATTCAACTTTCACAACACTTCGAAAATGCTACGGGAAGTTGTGTTTAAAAACAATTCAATTAGCAAAAGACAGATGTAAAATGCTATAATAGGTTTAGATTTCAATTAAAACTTCAGTTAAGTTCAGCAACTATAGCACTTACAAAGTGCTGTAATAGGCCTTAGTTCATTTTAGCCATTTAGTTCATTTTATATCAATTACAACATTTACAAAATGTTGTAATATCTTTAACTTTAGAAATAATAGCATTTTAGGAATGCTGTCAATTTAAATTCCAAACTTTCACTACAATTTCATAAACAATTAAAATTTATTTAAATCCATTTTAACTTATAAAAATAATATTTTCTCACTTTAAAAACAATCATGTAAATACCCCTTGATTTATGATTTTACAAAGTGAAATTTTCACAAACAACTATCAAATCTTTAATAATTCACTTATAAAATAAATGTAAAATATTATAACCTTTCATTTACTTAACATTTTAATTAAGTTTACCATTTCATAATTTTATTTAAATTCCATTTTTTTCTTCTTAACTTAACTTTTATTTTTAAAACACTTTACATTTTTTCAAGTTAATTTATACTTCAAATTTTAACTTTTAGACATTTATTTATTTAACTATTTTTAATTTATAGAAAATCAATAACACTTTATAAAATAAATTTAAATTTAAATTTAAATCAAGTTATCATATTTTCTTACTTAACTTAAACTGCATTTATAAACAAAATCATAAATTCCAAAATTAAATTATATCTCAAATTTCTACTTTATCATTTATTTATTACACTTATTAATTTGTAGAAAATCAATAACACTTTATAAAATCATTTTTAAATTAAATTCAAATCAAAATACCATAATATTTACATTTTTTTACAATATTTTAAAAAAATTAGAAAAATATATATAACCACAGTCTGTATAAATTTTCTCTTACCTAAGTCAAATGATACAGATAATATATCATTTCAATCCGTAATTTACAAAGGAAAAATCCAGGTTTTATCATTTCAAACCCGCAATCCCAAGTTAAATGAAATAAATAAAAATCGTTCAGGCCTACCATTTCAGCCCATAACTATTTTTCCCTATTCTAAATTCCGTTCGGGTATGTGTCATTTCAACACATAGTGATTCTATCAACAGGGAACTTGCAGCGTGATAAACTGATATAAATAAACAGAATAACATTATATAACAGTAACTAATAATATGGCAGGTGTATAAATAGGGTGAACATCATATGATCATAGCATAAGCAGTTATAACATAATAATAATAACACCTACAGATTCACAAGGTGTCAATTTACTACTTATATAAGTATGGAATGTCCGGTGAGAAATACTTACCTCTACAAGCTGGAGATAGGAACCAAACACACAAACTAAGATCCACAAAGGCATGAAAGCACGACTACGATTCAAGTGTGGGAGAGCCAAAGTAGTTGTCTTGTGCATATTTAACAAAAAAATACATATAACATGAATTTCAACCCAAAATATGACATTAAACAAGCTAGTATTAAGGAACAACAATTAATCAAACGCTTGCACTTGCTTTCACAAATCTCATGCTCGGCCTATAGGATGATAAGGAACTGCCATAGGGTGTATTTGGTCAGGTATGGGTCTAGTATGGTTGGCCTAGCAAGGGTAGTGAAGGTATGTAAGTTGTTTGAGTGATTAATGGCATAAATGTACAAACACAGGGCAAAGGTGCATTTTTATGTAACAACAAGTCACGGCTATGGCCTTATGTGGCACGGCCAGACCTGCTGGAGGCTAGGGGATGGTGTGGGAATGGCTTTGGGTTAGGTAGGTGCTGGTGGAAGTAATGCAAGAGGTGGCTAAGGGGGGTGGTGAAGTGGTGAAGGCCATAGGAGCTCTGCTATGCATATATAGGAAGTGTTGCTTTCATTTTTGTGTGGATCTTGCATCAAGGATGGGCATAGCCTGGTAGGTCAGAGGAGATGGAGGTGGTTTGCAACTGGACAAGGTGGTGATGAAGGAGCTGGTGATGGTGGAGGCTATGGGCCGAACATAGAAGGTGAAGCAAGGCAAGAATTTACACAAAACAAAGAAGAAAGATGGAAAAGGAGTGAAAACATTTACCAATTTTTCTCAGATGAAGTGAGGCCGAAATTTTGAGGTTGAGAGACATTTTCTTAAGTGAAAATGGAAGGAAGACACAGCTAAAGGAATGAGGTATGGTCAGCCAAAAGTTAATGCATGAGTTGTTTGAATTAAAAAGACAAAAGGAGGTGAAAAGACAAAGGCATGTGAAAGGTTTAAAACTCTTCAAATTTCTTTATTCTTTTTTCATTTTTAAAAAAATGAATATTGTAGATAAATAAGATAAAAGAAAAACAAAATAATGTATGTATAAAAATAAATAAATAAATTTTAAATAAATATAAATAATTTAAGAAAATAGCTTTAAAATTGAAACTAAGTTATAAAAATTGAAAATAAAATACAATGAGCTTTGGAAAATTATAAAATCACTTTAAAAAAGTTTTAAAATAAAAATATATACCTAACATGTCATATAACACATAATAGAACATGGTATGACAAATAAAATATTATTTATATAATTTAAAATAGACAATTTTATTAAATAAATCAATTTACTCACGGTATTAAAAAGCATAACTTTCACAATATAATTCGGATTTCAACGAAACGAAAAGCAGTAGTCTTAAAATTAAATATATTTTCATAATAAAAGATAAAAATCAATAATTCAAATATTTAAATTTTAAATATTCAATTTTGTGGAAATATTCAATTTATTCTGGTTTGAAATTATAATTCACACAAAAATCAAAATTTATATTAAAAATAACAAAATTTACCCATTTTAATAAATATAATAAAGTTTTTAAATCAACAATCCAATTCAAAATAATTAAAATACACAATTAAAATAATCACAAAATACTGGGTCGTTACACTCTCCCCACTCAAATCTTTTCGTCCTCGAAAAGAACGAACAAGGAAAATAAGGAAAAATAAGATAGACAACAAATAGTATGTGGAAAAATAATTTCGGATTTGAAGCATGAACGCTCTCCTCCGTCTCCCAGGTACAATCTCGATCATCAGTACTCCATAGTACTTTGACTAGACTAACAGATCTCCTTCTTAGATGCTTCGTACCTCTGCCGACAATATGAAGTGGCTTACTATCGACAGTCCGATTAGGCTCAATATCAAAACTATCAAGAGCAGAAGGCTAAACAAAAAGAGATGGGTCATGAAGGTACCAGCGAAGATGTGAGACGTGGAATACATCATGCACTCCAGAAAGTTTCTCTGGCAAATCCAAACGATAAGCCAAAGAACCAACTCTTTCCATAATGCAGAAAGGACCCTCGAAGAGGAAGAAGGTAGGAATAGCTGGAAGGGAAAGTAGGTTGAAAGACAAGGATGAACCATTATTTTAAAACCATATAAATTTCAATTAAAATTTTTATGACATTTTAAAAATTTTATAATTTGATGAATAGTCATTTGATTCAAATTTGATAGTTCGAAGAAAACAATATTTAAAACATTTTTCAATCATTTAGAAAAGTAAAATAAATGATCAAAATATCCTTTATATAATGCTTTATCAAAATATTTTATAACTTGATGTCTTAACAAGTTTACTTTCGTTCCTACAGACTCTGGCCATATGTTGATCAGGCGCAAAGCTAGAATTCTCCAGGTACTTAGCAGACGCCCAGTGAAAATACTGAAAAACCTTTTAAAAAAGCAGATATGGAAAGTACAATCCAAACAAATCAACCAAACCAAACATTTGTCCAACCATGGATCACAGATACACAATGGTTACGCTTGGATCCCCCAGGAAACATCCGTACCTGTAAGCTATCTCAGCCTGCGAATTATGCCATGATGACTAGTCAACCGCGGATACACAAGGTTACGCCTGGATCCCCCAGGAAACATCCGTACCCCCAGGCCATTCAGTCAGGCGAATTACACTATGCAGTCGCAAACATAAGACCATGGAGATCGCCATGGAATCGGATGGACACTCGAGTATCATATCCGAAATACTAATATCGATAGAATGAACACATAGTGTGGCCACAAAGCAGATATCAAGCAGAAGGCACTTTCCATATCTTTACTTCGAAAATATGTATCATACAGTATCTTTCAAAATCACTTTCAAATATCATGCTTATATAAAGTCCATCATATATAAGATTTCATTTCAAATCAAATACTTTCCAAAATCAACAGTATATCAAATCATACATATATAGACTTCGATTACATAAGATTTCTCTTTCGAAATTGAGTACCTTTTCAGATCAACAGTTTCAAATAAACTTCATACTTACAAAAATCAATTTTATATAAGTTTGATAACTCCCAAACCAAGTTTTTTATAAAATAAGGTTCTCAATTCCAATTCCATTCAGTATCAATTCAGTTTCAAAATCATATATGATTTCGCCAAATGATTTCTTTCAAATTATATATACCTAGTTTCAAAGTTTCTTAAAATAATAGATTTAGAAAATAATCTAAATTTCCAAATCAACAAAATTTAGGTCAAACAAATTCATTTCCATTTCACACATATATTCACTTTCAAAATTTCTAATACCTTCAAAGTTATAAATCTTTTCAAACCAAAATACTTGAAATCATTTCACTTTGAAAATCATAACATTTCGAATTCATACATTTGAAATCATAAAACATTCCTTTAATTCTTTACACTTCAAAAATTTATTCAATTAAAGCCAAATCAAAAATTTCCAATTTTAATTCAATTCAAACCATCAGTTTTAATTCAGTTTAGTTTTCCAACAAAACCATTTCAAATATTATCAAATTTCAAATATAGATTTGACCCATAAAATAACTATTCAATATTAAATATATTTCAAAGTTTAAATATACCATATTCCAAAATTAAATTTTATAATTTCATATATCTCAAATTTTACTTCATTATTACTTAGTTTTGAAATATTCATTTCATAAATCCATCATTTTTAAATAAACTCAAATTACAAGTAGACCAAATATCCTTTTATACCAATATAAACTTCAAATATTCATTTATCAAAATCAACTATCCTTTCAAATTCATATTCTTTATCAAAATAAAGATTAAATCATTTCCAAACCATTTCAATCATCAAAATATCTAAAATGGTTACAAAGTTTAAAACCATCTCTTTTTAAAACCTTCAAATTATTTATTTCTATATGGAAAATTCGATTCACCACTGGAAAGATTATTATTCTATATATATACTTTATTCAAAACATTTCAAATCTATATTTCATACAAATAAAATTCAAAATAGTCTTCTTTATTTCACTCAACAAACAGTTTCAAACTTATACAAATCATATTACTTTATACTTTAATCGTACAAAACTAAACTTATATTCTTTATCAAACACCTTATACCTTTCAAAATTTCTTAGCCTTGAAAAGTTAACCTTGGTTTGGAAGTGCTCGAATCTTCAAAATAGTCGAAGAAATCATATTTTCAATCCAAGAGTTGGAAATCACCAACAAATCAGTAAATCAGTTCCAATAGATAAGGTTATACCAAAACAAATCTGAATCTTAGGGACTGAATACCGGCTTACTTTAAATCATTTCAAATGTATATATATATATACATATATCTTTCGAATATCAAGCCATACTTCGAAATCTGAAATCAAAATCACGGTTTCACAAAATCACTCGCATAGCAAAGCTACTAAAGTGGCCTCTCCCCCACTCAGAAACTCGAAAATCAATGTCAATGATGTATGCATTCATCACTGAAATTATTTTCCAGCGACATAAATGGGTTCTGGACTTTTATTTTCTTGAAAACTTCTTTGAAATCTCTTCGAAATAATTGGAATTTATTCGAATACGTTTGAAACATTTCTTATTCATAAAATATCTTTAAATCATATTATTATTATATCTTTTCCAAAATCTTAAAACTGACACCAGAGTTCGATTCCTCGAAATTCAAATTCAAAACCCTTCAGTTATAAATCTTTTTTTTGTTTATATCAAATTTCTTATAAAATTTCAAATCCTTTAAAAACTTCAAATTTTCAAAGAAAGAAAAATAAATAATCCATATCGAATACATTTCACTTTTATATACAAAATAGGGTCATCCGTATCAAAATAATAATTTCGATGCATGCACAAATTCAAAATACAATCAAACAAAAATTTCAAAAGAATAATTCAAGGTTAGATTTCAAACAAATAGAGATTCGAATTTAGAGAAACAATAATCAAATAGAATTCTAGTTCGAAGGTAAACTCGAACAAAGATGAGATAATTTAAGTACCAAATAGGATATGATAAGCCTATATAAATCGCGGGTGACCTTACCTGGTCAACCTTGACTTTAGGAATATAACCAATGCGGAAATCAAAGGCAAATCGACATTCGATTGCCAGAGATAGAATTTGGGTAGAGTAGGAGATAGATAGCATCGTAAACCGAGGACATAGAAATTTCCAGTGAATCAATGCCAGTGGTATAGGAGTTTCACCCCTTTACAAATCATTCAAAGATTTGCGGGATCACCGATCTTTATAGAGGTCAATGGAGTTATGAAATGCCCAAACACCAAAAAGGATAAAATTAGGGACAAGACTGGATTTCAGAACAAGTGGAGCGTTCCAAAGTTCAAGGAATCTTAATCGATAAGAATCCTAACCAAGAGATTACTAAACAAGGTGTATACAGAAGGAACGAAGCTTAGAAAAATCTTGATCTCAAAATAAGAAAAATTTTATACCAAAATAATCTTTGAAACTCCTTTAAAATCATTTGGAAATTATTTATACTTCGAAAATATGTTTTCTCACAAGAGAATGATTCTGAGATTGATTTCACTCATTCTAGGGTATTTGTACAATATCTCTAATGAGTTTTTGCTCCACAGGCTATGGTTTGCCTAAAACCAAAACTCTGATACCAAATGTAACAACCCGATATTTTCAGCCATTCACATCCTCACATGTCAGACTTGAATTGCTCAAAATACCGCATTGTAAATAAATTTAGAGCAAATAAAATACAATCACAGAATCACAGACACAGAAATATCTGAATAACTCACAGTGTAAATTAAAATACCATAGTAGTTCATGAAGCTACTATAACAAACTCTAAAAAAAAACATAATACATAATATCATTCCGAAAAAAAATATACAATAGAAATCTTAAATATATAGAAGTTTATAAATAACAAAGCTGAAATAGAACAACTGAAACTAAAAGGGAATAGATAAATCACAAGCAGAATCTCCAGCGATTCCTAGCTCCAGAAAAGAAATCCAAAGCTAAGCTGTAAACAATCAGGCTGACCCGAGCATAAAGTAAAACACAAAACAATCGAGTCAGGACATACATACTTATATAATGTAAACCAACTCAAGTGAACTGTAGCAGTAATGTACAATATCTTAAAGGATGCTTGGAATCGCCCATCCTCTAAGGATCAGCTAAACCATAAATTAAATACATCCCATGGTTAAAATTCAAAAATGTTATTTTATACTTCTAAATCAAATATCAATTTCAGAATTCATTACCATTTCAAATTCATTTCAAATATCAAAATATCGTATCTTTCCAAAACCACAATCATTTTATTTAATTTAAATATCCTTCCAAGTCACATTTCGAAATGGTTTATATTTCAAATCAAATTACTTCATTTAAACCATTAAAATTTGAAGTCATTATATTTAAAATCAAATATTTATTTCTCAAAATTTAACCCTTTTAAAGTTCATTTATTCACTTAAATTTATTAAAACAGTGAAAATTCAACTTTCACAACATTTTGAAAATGCTACGGAAAGTTATGTTTGAAAAAAATTCAATTAGCAAAAGACAGCATGTAAAATGCTGTAATAGGTTTAGATTTCAATTAAAGTTAAGTTCAGCAACTACAGCACTTACAAAGTGCTGTAATAGCCTTAAGTTCATTTTAGCCATTTAGTTCATTTTATATCAATTACAACATTTACAAAATGCTATAATATCTTTGAATTTAGAAATGATAGCATTTCAGCAATGCTATCAATATAAATTCCAAACTTTCACTATAATTTCACAAACAATTAAAATTTATTTAAATCTATTTTAACTTATAAAAATCATATTGTCTTACTTTAACAATAATCATTTAAATACCCTTTAATTTATGATTTTACAAAGTGAAATTTTCACAAACAATCATCAAATTTTAATAATTAACTTATAAAATAAATGTAAAATTTTATAACTTTTCATTTACATAACATTTTAATTAAGTTTACCATTTCATATTTTTATTTAAATTCCATTTTTTTCTTCTTAACTTAACTTTTATTTTTAAAACACTTCACATTTTTTCAAGTTAAGTTATACTTCAAATTTTAACTTTTAGACATTTATTTATTTAACTATTTTTAATTTATAGAAAATAAATGAAACTTTATAAAATCAATAAAACTTTATAAAATCAATTTAAATTTAAATTTAAATCAAATTATCATATTTTCTTACTTAACTTAAACTACATTTATAAACAAAATCATAAATTCCAAAATTAACTTATATTTCAAATTTCTACTTTACCATTTATTTATTACACTTATTAATTTGTAGAAAATCAATAATACTTCATAAAAATCATTTTTAAATTAAATTTATATCAAAATATTATAATATTTACATTTTTTTACAATATTTTAAAATTTTTAGAAAAATATATATAACCAAAGTCTGTATAAAAAATTTCTTACCTAAGTCAAATGATACGTATAATATATCATTTTAATCCATAATTTACAAAGGAAAAATCCAAATTTTATCATTTCAAACCCGCAATCCCAAGTTCAATGAAATAAATAACAATCGTTCATGCCTATCATTTCAGCCCGTTCGGGTATGTATCATTTCAACCCATAGTGATTCTAACTACAGGGAATTTGCAGTGTGATAAACTGATATAAATAAACAGAATAACATCATATAACAGTAACAGATGATATGAAAAGTGTATAAATAGGGTGAACATCCTATGATCATAGCATAAGCAGTTATAACATAATAATAATAATAATAATATCTACAGATTCACATGGTGTCAATTTACTACTTATATAAGTATGGAATGTCCGGTGAGAAATACTCACCTCTACAAGCTAGAGATAAGAACAAAACACACAAACTAAGATCCAAAAAGGCAAGAAAGCATGATTATGATTCAAGTGTAGGAGAGCTAAAGTAGTTATCTTGTGCATATGAAACAAAACAATACATATAACATGAATTTCAACCAAAAATATGACATTAAACAAGCTAGAATTAAGGAACAACTATTAATCAGACACTTGCACTTGCTTCCACAAATCTCATGCTCGGCCTATAGGATGATAAAGCACTACAATGGGGTGTATTTGGTCAGGTATGGGTCAAGTATGGTCGGCCTAGCAAGGGTAGTGAAGGTAGGGAAGTTGTTTGAGTGATTAATGGCATAAATGTACAAACACAAGGCAAAGGTGCATTTTTATCTAACAACAAGTCATGGCTATGGCCTTATTTGACATGGCCAGACCTGTTAGAGGCTAGGGGATGGTGTGGCAGTGGCTTTGGGTAAGGTAGGTGCTGGTGGAAGTGATGCAAGAGGTGGCCAAGGGGTGTGGTGAAGTGGTGAAGGCCATAGGAGCTCGACTATGCATATATAGGAAGTGTTGCTTGCATTTTTGTGTGGATCTTGCATCAAGGATGGCCACGGCCTGGTAGGTTAGAGGAGATGGAGGTGGTTTGAAGATGGAAAAGGTGGTGATGAAGGTGGTGGTGATGGTGGAGGCTATGGGCCGAACAAAGAAGGTGAAGCAAGGCAAGAATTTACACAAAACAAAGAAGAAAGATGGAAAAAGAGTGAAACATTTACCAATTTTTCTCAAATGAAGTGAGGCTGAAATTTTGAGGTTGAGAAACTTTTTCTTATCTGAAAATGGAAGAAAGACATGGCTGAAGGAATGAGGTATGGTCAGCCAAAAGTTAATGCATGAGTTGTTTGAATTGGAAAGACAAAAGGAGGTGAAAAGACAAAGGCATGTGAAAGGTTTAAAACTCTTCAAATTTCTTTATTCTTTTTGCATTTTTGAATAAATTAAAATTAAAGGTAAATGAGATAAAAATTAATAATGTATGAATAAAAAAATAAATTTTTTTTGAATAAATATAAATAATTTAAGAAAATAGCTTAAAAATAGAAACTAGGTTATAGAAATTGAAAATAAAATACAATAAGCTTTGGAAAATTATAAAATCACTTTAAAAATGTTTTAAAATAAAAATATATACCTAACATGTCATATAACACATAATAGAACATGATATGACAAATAAAATATTATTTATATAATTTAAAATAGACAATTTTATTAAATAAATCAATTTACACACAATATTGTAAAAAGCATAACTTTCACAATATAAATCGGATTTCAATGAAACAAAAAGCAGTATTCTTAAAATTAAATCTATTTTCATAATAAAAGATAAAATTCAAGGATTAAAATATTTTAATTTTAAATTTAAAAGTCAAAATTTGACAAGATTGACCAAAAATCCACTTTTCTGGAAATATTCAATTTATTCAGGTTTGAAATTATATTTCACACAAAAATCAAAATTTATATTTAAAATAACAAAATTTATGCACTTGAAGGGTGCAACATTATAGGGGGTTCTCACTTCCTGGTTTGGTAGCGAACGGTTGACTCTTACTCCTACATGTCCCCGCGGCGGTTGGTGGTGCAGTCGAGAGGCTGACCGTAAAGGCAGAACGCAGGTACCAATGTATGCTACGGTGGGTGTTACCCCACTGGTGCGGCCCGTTACATGATGTCTATGTGAAAAATATATATTTATGCATACATTTGACCATATATAAGTCTATGTGAAAAATATATGTCTATGTAACCCGAAGCCTATATATATTTGACCAATATATATATATATATATGTAAGTTTATTTATACGTCAAGTCTGCACATCTTTTGAGCAGCCGTATATATATACACATATATACACACACACACGTTTATCTATAAAAGTATATGAAGCGGTTCCATATTTGCAATAAGTTTTTATTCAGTATAATATAAGTTGTTTGTATTTACAATATGTGTATATGGATAGTTCCTTTCCTATTATATATAAGGGCATTATATAATTAGTACAGGCATGTCTTATTTATAGTATGGTTTTATGATCTGCATATTTTATTTATAGTCCAATTTTATCAATATTTTTTTAAGCATATATATTAGTCTATATATTTGTTTATATATATACATATGGGTTTGGTTTTTGAATATATATAGAGATTTTATTTTATTATGTGTTCATAGTTAAAAATTAATTTGAATTATATATGTAGAATTTATTTTAATTGGTTAAGAGAAGGATTATATATGTAACATATATTTGTTTCAGCTTATATCAAGCCAGTTTTGATTTATTTTCCATCTATTCCAAACTTCAAGCTTTGCTTCGATCGTCAAATTCGTGTTTATCATACTTTGCTTTAGAAATCGTCGTATGGATTGGTCGATTTCGCGATTCAAATCGTAGCTAGTTATGTGGTCTATCTTCTCTAGCCTCAAAAGGTGAGCAATCACTCATGATTAACGTTCTTATATTTATTAAATTTTATTTCGATTGAAATGACAATTAAAATATGTTGCTATTAGTTATTTACATTATTGTATCTATGTTATTATCTGTATCTGTTCATCTGTGACATCTTGCACCATTATCTGTTATTTATTTTGATAATATATGCATGTTATATTATTATCATATATGCTCTCACTCTGCAAGTTCTCTGTTAGTATAGAATCCCCTATGGGTTGAAATGATACATACCCGAACGATCGATAGAATATGAGAAAATAGTTATGGGTTGAAATGATAAACCCAAGTGATTTTCATTTGAATTAAATTTGGGATTGCAGGTTAAAATGATATATACCCATATATATATTTAATTTGCAGATTGAAATGATAAGTAACCGTATCACTTGACCATAGGATAGAAAATTATATACAGACACCGTTGGTCGATATAAAAATATTTTGAAATGATTTCTATTGTTTTGATAGGAAATATATATAGTTTTATTTAATATTGAAAATATTTTATATATAAATAAGTTTTATGTAAAATAGATTTAATAATAAGCTTTAAGTAATAAATTTTGATTTAATTAATATATAATATGTTTAAGTATTTATTTCGAAATTTCATTTTAAAAATACATTTTTGTAATGATTTTATAAGTTAAGGTTGGGAAGATAAAATTGAATTTATTTAATCAAATCGATTTGAAACTCATTGAATTTGAAATTTTTAAGAATATGATTTTACAACATGATTTGATTAAAAGTGATTTAAATGAATATTTTCAAATTTACATAAATTGAAATGGGATATTTAGTTTATTTAAATTTGTAATTTGAAGTTTATTTAAATGTTATTGAAATGATTAAGTAAATATTTCAAAACTAAATAGTAGAAAAATAATTTGAGATATAAATGAAATTATTAAATTTAGTTTTGAAAATGTGGAATATTTAAAGCTTTGAAATATATTGAAATTGAAATAGTTTATTTTGTGGTTCAAATCAGTATTTGGAAAATATATAGTTTGAAATGGTTTATTGAGTAACTGAATTAAGTTGAAATTGATGAACTGAGACTAAATTAAATTTGAATTTTGAAATTCAAGTTGATTTGATTCGATTTGTGAAATTTACGAAAGCTATTTTATTATATAAAGTATTTTTAAATTATATTTAAAACTATTTATAAATTTTTCTTATAAATTATTTTTAATATAAACTTATTTTAATATAAGCTATTATTAATATACTAATTATTTTAATATAAACTTTTTTAACTTGTAACTACTTTGATATAAATTATTTTATTTATAAACTATTTTATTATGCATACTATTATTAATATCTAAACTGTTTAAGTGTATTATTAATATCTGAACAATTTAAGTGGTGTAAGTACGATTTCAAAGTTATGAATTTCAAAGTATTAAGTTATCAAGTGTTATGATTTCCAAATTATAACATTTCCAAAGTGTTATGATTTCATAATGTTATGACTTCCAAAGTATTATGATTCCAAAGTGTTTTGTTTGAAAGTGCTATAACTTTGAATGTTCTATGATTTTGGAAATAGATATATTAGAAGTGACAATGATATCGTATTGATATGATTTTGAAATGGGTATGATATTTTGTGTTTGAAGTAAGATATTTTGAAATGACCGCGGTGTTATAATAACGACTGGTTGTTAAAGTGACCGAGATCGAATATTTTCATACTCTCTCTGCCAATGCCGAAAAACCACTTTAACAACCGCGTACGCGGTGGAGATTCCAAAATGAAGTAGGATGTGGCGACGATCCTGTATGAGGTATATACATGGACCCGACTCCCGTGAGTTGGCATATGGTGGCTAAAACAGGAGCAATTGACGGGCCAAATAAGGTAGCTCCTCCAATCGAACATACTTCTTCGATTTCCATTCTATTACTTTGTGATTGATTTGGTGTGCATCTTTATTTAGGAGTATAGCTCAAGGTGGACGGTAGTTGCAGGTATGCGTTACCACCAGCCCGAAAGTGTAATTGATATATCGACCATCGCATTGCCTAGTTGTGCCGTGTCACCTGCCCTATCGAGACCACTACGATTTTGATTTGTGTCGTACCTATGGAGTGCCCTCTTGTAGTGTAACGACCTGGAATTTTTGGATATTTGAAATTGGAATATTTAATTGATTTTAAATAGTTAAAAGTAATTTTAACTGAAATTTCAAATATCTCTTTTTGTGGGATAAATTAATTACTGAATTAAATAATTGAAAATTGGGTAAAATATGGAATCTTGGGTTTTAAGTTTGTTAAAAATAATTTAAAGGTCTATAAAATTTATATTGATAATGCTGAAGGTAATAAAAGTTTTAAAATAAAATTCGGAAGTGATTTGTTGAGTTTGAAAGTGTATCGTTTAAAGTGATATTTAAAAATAGTCATCCGAGGCACGGTCTCGGATTTCGAAGAAACCTGTTTCATTGGACCTAATAGTATATTATTATCGAATTTCAAATTTCATAACTTTTGGAGTTATCATGTGGCCGTACGGTATGTAAACACCCTAAAATGGATATCGAAAATTCAATATAATAACTGGGTCCAAAAAGATATCTTCTCCGTACGATCGAATTAGGAACCGAAACCTTTTTCATTATGTTTCGAATAAGGGCATAACATTATAAACGCTTAGCGAAATTCCTCGATAGGAGGTCAAGATTTTAAGTTGCATTTATCGAGACAATTTGAATTTAAATAAAAAATACATATATTTATATACTGGTCAACTTTCAGCTGTATTTCTTCTACATCAGAATTTTTTTGCCTTATCCTCAATCACTATAGCAAATTGACTCAAGCATGATAGCATCACATCCTGTCCCCTTCATTCCCGTTTTATAAACTCTCGTTATAAAAAACATTCCAATAAAAAGAAGCCATAATGTCTTTGGTCCAACACAAATTCTCCTTCTTCTTCCCTTCAGCGTTCTCGAATCGAAATCAAAAATTTAAATACATCTTTTGCTTTTGTTCGTTCTTTAACAACTCAACCAAAATCATGCTCTCAAATTAAAATACGAAGTTCACAAAAAAAACATGCTCGTTCGAAATCAAAATCGATTCAAGTCTTACGGAGGTGATTTTTGGGCAGCCGCGTTCTTGATGTCGCAGGTGGAGTGTACGCTCGCGTTCGCGAGTGCATAGGAGGAAGGTGAGGTCTCACCTTCCATGTGAGGTGAGGTCAACGTGATGTTTGGTCGAGATCACATCTGGGTCACGGTCGACTCGATGGTTAAGCAAAGCACGCACACGCGTGAGTAGAGGCGTAGTAGGGTTGTAAGGGGGCCGATCGCTATTTTCAATGAAGGTCGGGCGTCGTGTTGTCGAGCTGAACGACATAGTCCCTGCGATCTCGACCTAAGGTGGGATTAGCGACGAGGATGGGAATGTGAGATTGGGGTGAGCATCTTCTTTTTTTTTCTTCTCTTTTTTTGATATTTAAAATGCTGGAAATTATTTTTATTTCTATTCAAAAAGATAATATTTTTAGCTATAAACTGTTTAAAACAGAAATATGTATATGTAGATAAGGGTTTGAAAAAAGAAAATATAATAGGAATTTTAAATGTTGAAGAGTTTTTAAATCTATATAGATTATTTTCTAGTATGCAGTTTCAAAGGAAATAAATAAAATAAATATACTTATATACACATGTTAAACCTACTATTTAATTTTAGAATAATGCATTGTGGTGATTTACTTGTTCAATTAACTTATTAAATTTATTTTAGTTACTGAAAAATTATTTAAAGGAAAAATTAGTTTATATTCTCAATTAATAAATGTAAATTGACTCTTGAATATTTAAAAATGTTAATAAACCATATAATGTTTATACAAGGCCAAAAGTATTAGAAAGGTATGCCAGTTTGGGTCGGATTGCAAAAAAAATCAAAGGTGAGTTGACCTCACTAAATTGGATTATCGGTAAATTTAAATAGTTAAAATTAAAATATTGTTTGATTAATCGAATGTGATAATTATTATTAGTCCGGATGTGATATATTATATATATAGTAGTATATATATTGGAGTGATTGATATTCTCGCATTATATAGCGGATGAGACCCTATGCGCCCCGCATAATAGCAGATGACCCTATATACCGCGATATCCCTCTCGAAGTGGGATTGGTATTTTTATACTGTGCTAAGATCTATGGATGTAGAGAAAAGCAGGTTGGAGAGATCCAACTGGGTTCCTCAAAAACATTGAAATTTACTTCATATTCAGTGATATGATTTATTTGATAATCTTTGATAGATATGTTGAAAATTAAAATTATTGAATGCTATGATTTGACTAAATATATTTCGGTATTTTAAGATATCAAAAATATGAAAGTGGGATTTTTAAAGGAAATTAAAAAGGAAGCTTTTAAATAAAATAATTGTGGTAAAATTGGATAAATTAAAAGAATGAATTTGGAAAAGAAATAAAAGTTTGATTTGGAATTCCTATTAAATAGATTCTGAGTATGAAAAATAAAGATTTTGATTAAATGGAAATAAAAGAGTTTGAGGAATTAACCCATATTGTTTAAGAATTAAAGGATTTATTTTTAGATTCAGGACTTAATTGAGTTAGGAAAAATAAAAGGAGAATTTCGGAATAAAGTATGAAATTGATATTTCAGATTTAAATAAGGCTTTAAATCATAATAAAGAGGTGACGTTGGAATTAATGGATTTTGGAATAAATTTAGGTAAATCAAGAAATAAACTTCAAATGGAAGTTTAATCCAGGAAATCGATTAAATGTTTGTGAAACAATGATTTAAAGAAGAACGGGACTATGGAATTTATAAACTGGGTTTATAAATTCATTGAAATATTTATTGTAACAACCCGAAATTTTGGGGCATTTGAAATTGAAATATTTAATTGGTTGAAATATTTAAAATCTAATTCTAACTTGAATTTCAAATATCACGGTTTATTTGATAATTTAATTATTGAATTCAATTATTGGAAATTTGGTAAAATAATGAACCTGGAGTTTTAAGCTCGCTAAAAATAATTTGAAGGGTTGTAAAATTTATATTAATAATACCGAAGGTAATAAAATATTTAAAATTGAATCTGAAAATGTTTTGTTCAGTTTTAAAATTTTATCGTTTAAATCAACATTTAAAAATAGCAACCGAGGCACAGTCTTACATTTGACGAAAATAGTTCAATTGGATCGGTAATAGTGTACTATTATCCAATTTCAATTCTCGTAGTGTTTGGAGTTATCTTTGACCATACGGTATGTAAACGCATTGAAATCTATATCGAAATTCAGTATAATAACTGGGTCCAAAAAAGCCATCTTCTCCATACGATCGAATTTAGGACTTGAAACCTTATCCATAGCGTTCGAAATTAGGGTATAACATTATGAACACCTAGCGGAACATCTCGGTAAGAAGCCGAGAATTTTGAGTTGCGGAATCGAGACGATTTGAAAAATAAAAAAAATACATATATAATATTGATTTGACAAAATCTCATCTGAGCTTTTTGATTTCTCCTCAATCACGGTAGCCAGTTTCTTCATGCAACCCATCATCTCAAGTTCAAATCATGTCTTTTTGTCCTCCAACCAAGTCAGCTCAGCCGAAAAGAAAAAGAGGAAGTTTAGTTCCTCCTTCATTTTAAATGACGGCCGAATCCCTTTTTTTATTATTTCACTTCACTTCCTCTTTAGATCCTCCCTTGCCATTGAAATTCTCCCTAAATCTCAGAGCTCCACATCAGTTTACCAAAAATTCTGCTTGATTCCTTAAGCATCCGCAACCCAAGCTTGGTTCGTGTTGTTGCCTTCAACGATGGTCGGGGGATATGGTCACGTAGGCGATGGTCGACTACTTTAGGAAGCCGCGTTGTTCGTCAGCAGTGAGGAGTGGAGGTTTTCGACTGCTTGAAGCAGTGGGTCGCAACATTGATTTGGGGGGGACGGTTTGTTGCGTTCAGGGATGGCAGTGCAGTCGAGTACGAGGTAGGTTGCGAAGTTGGCTCGAGTGGAAGTTGGGTGCATGGGTGGCTGGAGTCGGTGATGCGACAGAAAAAAGGAAGATGCAAGCAGTTTGCCGGACTTGTTTGGGTGCGCTGGTATTTCTCTGTTTTGAATTTAGTAATTAAATATATATACAATTCTTTTTTTTCAATTTAAATTTAATAATAAAAATATATGTGTGTATATACAGAAAAAGGAATTTTAAAATCAGATTTTTAATTTTACAAATATATGTGTATAAAAAATGGAAAGTTTTTACAGAAAAGAAATTACCGTTTTGTTGTTTACAGAAAAAGGAGAAAAATATAAAAATACTTATACACACATTAAATCTGCTTATTGATTTTAGAGAAAAATGTATTATAGTGATTTACTCGTTTTATTAACTTATTAAATTATTTTAGTTGCCAAGGATTATTTATTAAAGGAAAATTTGTTTACAAATTAAATTATTGGTTTAAACTAAATAAAAAGAAAGGTAATTTATCTGTTCGATTATTGCGAATATTAATAAATCGTATAATGTTTGTACAAGGTCCAACATCATGAAGAAATAGACAAGATGGAAATGGGTTGCAAACAAAGTCAAAGGTGAGTTAATTTCACTCAAATTGGATTATTAATTAATTTAACTAGTTAAATTAAATTGTTGGTTGATTGCTTGAATTGATAATTTATTATCACTCTGGATGTGATATTTTTATTGTGTGTGTCTATATATATTGGAGTGATTGGTATTCCCACATTATACAGCGGATGAGACCCTTTGCGCCCCGCATATTAGTGGATGACCAAATATACCGCGATATCCCCCTCGAAGTGGGATTGGTATTTTTATATTGTGCTAACATCTATGGACGTAGGAAAACAGGTTAAAGGGATCCAACTAGATTCCTCGAAAATATTTAAATTTATTTTAATAGTCTGTGATTGTGATTTATTTGATAATCTATGATTGATTATATTGAAAATTAAAGCTACTGAATGCTACGGTTTGGCTGAATATATTTTGGATATTTTGAGATATCAAAAGTAAAAGTATTGGATTTCTAGAAAGAGAGAAAAGGGAAAGAAAATGGTTTCAAAGTAATTAGTTTATGGTTACTCAAACTAAGTAATTTAGAGCTTTAAGTTAACTTAAACCTTAGGATTAGTAATGGCTAGGATAATAAAATAATTTAAACTTAAAATTAATTAAGTTAAGGTAATTACATATATGTTAATTATTTATTAATTACTAAGGTATATTGAAGTAAATAAATAGTTGTAATTAGTTAATAGTTAATGATAAAATAAAATGATCTAAACCTCTAATTATTAAAAGTCTTAGGCTAATTATACTTGTTAATTATAGATTATTTCCAAATATTCGATTAGAATAAAATAAAATGGTTTGTAATTAGATTAATGATAATTAAACATGATTTGAAATAATTAATTAATTCTGTTTTAAGTAACTTGATGATTGTGTGACTAGTTAATCTAGTCTACGAATAGTTTAAATGGGATTAAGTACATTGGATTGCATTGCTTCTCTAGTATGATGTTTCCAGTTATTCTGTGATATGGAATTACCTGAAATGAACAGTTAAATATAAAATGTGAGACGTTTATTTGAATAGATATTGTGATGGGATTTTTATGTGAAGGTTGGCATTCTGAAATTGAATTATGTTGTTAAAAAACAACTTGGCTTAATAGATGGCGTTTGGATTCGAGGAGATAGGGATCAGATATCAACCACTTTGATTTAATAACTACTTCAATCTTTACGGTTTGATTTATAGAATCAAATAGGCTAGAATTAAATAAATTAAGTAAATCCGACTATTTGGAATAAGTAATTGCACTTAGATATTATTTTAAATAATGGATTTAGCAACAAGTGTTAGTTATAACAAACTAAGAACTCATAATGTTGGTCGAGTTACCTTGATTTTCAAACAAATTTTTACTACTTTAGTATTTCAAATTAAATGGGTTTACTCACTCTGGTTTTCAGCCTGACTCGGGTGTTATTTTATTGTAATGCTCGGGTCAGACCGAGTGTAACAACCCGCATATTTATCAATTTTATATTTAAATATTTTATTTAAATATTTTATCGATACTCGGAATTTAGTCCGAAAAGTTACTTTTTGCATACGGTCGAATTAGGACTCGGGACCACTTTCATTGTGTTCAAAACGCCGTTTGCGATCTTTTTGAGTATAAACTTTGATATGTTTGGAGTTAGTGGAATTTGGCCACTTTTCACTTAGGGCTTTGGTTTGGGCTGAGCCCATTAACCCCATTTATTAACTCAGTCCTAACCCTCTCCTCTTTATTTACTTCCTTTCTATTTTCCTAATACTCAAGCTTTTATAGCAATGGAGAGTGGAATGGGAAATTAAAAACTCAAGCCCTAGTTTTCTTTTGCAAATCAAGCTCTAGCTCCAAACTAACAGAAGAAACTTTGGTAAGCCTCCTCTTCTTCTTCTCCAACTCATTCTCTTATCAATTTCAGAAATTCCTAAACCTAACTTTGGGAATGTTCTTCTTTTTGAGCATAGATTCAAGCTCATTTGGGTTGTGTTGAAGAGTGGTTGATTCTCCTTTTGCTTTCAAGCTTCTTCTTCATTGTTTTTGTGAAAAGGTGAGAATTTTAATATCACATCTAAGTCTATAATTATCTTCGATTGTTGGGTATGAATTCCTAACACTTATTCATGTGCATTTGCTTTTGGTTTGGATTGATTTGGTGAATATTCCAAATTTTAGTGTTTTGAGTTCAAATCTTTAAAAATCATAGCTTTGCTGATTGAATATATTTTTGGTGATGCACCAAGAGCCTATAGGGCTGGGTTGCCAATAGGCGTAATCCCTTAGTGCCCGAAGCTCGATCGGTTGCGAATGGGAAGAGTTCCTTCTTCCATTGATAGGCAGAGAAAACTGCCTTAGCTCCAGTTAGTCGACTGGACTTCTAAGTTAGTCGACTGGCTGAAGTTAATATGCAGTTCAAAGGCTTCCTGCAGAGCCTTGGGGGCTCGATTTACTGCCGTCAGTCGACTGACTCTTTGTGTTCAGTTGACTGACCAGTATCCCGCGAATTTTCAAGGACTGAGTTCAGTCGACTGAACTCAGTGAGCCATTCGACTGACCTGCTCCTATTTGTCTCCTATGTCTATTTGAGCCAAGTTTTGCTTGGTTTCCAATTTTTATCGATTCGTTTTGATTCCTAGTTGTTGTTATCACTTATTCGACTTTGATGACTTCTATTTTGGAATTTTTGGAAATATCCACTTTGATGGATTTAATATCGATTTCTTTGGAATTAATTCACATCATCGAGGGTGAATTTTGGTGTTTGATTGTTCTACAATCATTTTTGTGACTTGTCACTTTAAAAACATAAAGGTTTCAATACTAATAGTAAATATCAAAACTCTTCATCAAAACGATTTCAACTCTATTTTATTACTAGCTCTTTTATTTCTAAACCGTTTTCCAATCTATTAGTATATACAAGCCTTTGCCTCACTCGGATGAGAAATCTAATTAAATGGCTTAGTAAAACGAGTGGTATGAAATGCTTGCATTTGCTTCGTCGGTTAATTCTTGGACTTGTTCGATTGAACCTCTTGTGACAATTTTCTAGTGAAGATCTACAGTTTGTTCGTAAATATTTAAGTTAAGCAAGTGTTTATGGGACATAAAGCTAAACTCATATATTTACCAGCTTAGTGTAATTGACACTTCTTGATGATCATTGACGGTCATTTTTATGATTTAGACTAGCAATTGTGCGATGTCTCTTTGTCTGCGAGGGAGACTAGACCCGTTTTCGTGTGATTTCGACTCACGCATCTCTTTATCTGCAAGGTTAGACTAGGCCTCATCCGTGTGATTTCGACTCACACATATCTCTTTGTTTGTGAGGTTAGTCTAGACACCATATGTGTGATTTCGACTCACACATATGGGGTAGCACCCCATGGCCTTCGGGTCATTCTGTGATAGGCCTCTTTCCCTTTTTATGATTTCTGGATTTCGTGTGTTGATTTTTGGAATTTACGTTTCACCTATTTTCGTGACTTTCATTGTTATGATTTTCTAGCTTTTGAGCATTGGTGAATTCGTGTGTCATTGACTTTTTATGAATACAAGTTTTGGGTATGATACCCTTTTTGGATCTTTGAGAAGATTCTTGTGATATTGATTTATCTCTTGTTGATTATCATTTACATACTTATCGTTGTATGCCATCATGGATATTATATGTTTATGCCATATTTCTTATTCTATATCATGCCATTCTGATATTTATAGCTAGACTGACCCGTTTATTATTTTCTTATTAAATAATACTCGGGTCAGACCGAGATGTTACAGGTGTTTCTGCTTGACTTCTTCTCGGGGATTTATTTCTATGACTCTTGGCTAACCTCATAGATTAGTAGTTTTTGTTGTATACATTTGAGACATAGACTCCATGATGTATACTTATTCTTTTGTATAGCACATGTTGCAATCCTCTTTTTTTATTGTGGATCTTTCAGACCAATACTCCGATGTACACTTTTATGTGTTATATATTCATATCTTCTTCCGCCTTTGTGATATGGATATCTGTGATTGATTTGTGTTATATTTATTTCTATATTTGTTTCCGAAGATTGTATATAACCACTGTGTGATAGCTTTGATTTTGTATCGGTATGTTGGATTTCCTCCTTAAATGAAATGCGTGCTATATTATCTGACATGTCGGTGCTCGCATAAAGAAATTACACGGATGGTCGCTCCTCCACAGCCTTATTCTCCATGCTAGTCGACAGCATTACTCCGTAGTGTTCTTGGCTAGCGTGGGTATAGAGGTGGGGCGTCACAGCTTGGTATCAAAGCCAAACTTCGGAATGAAGTAGAATAACCTAACAAGGATCATCGTCCTAAGTCCATCTTAGGAGCCCTACCTTAGGATTAATTCGAGTCTTCGTACCGATTCATCCTCTTTTCTTTTATGATTCCTTGTTCTATCTATTAGGATTTCTTGATATTCATTTTGTGAATAACCGTTTTCTTCTTCTTTCTTTCTTTCTTAAGGAAGAAGAGATGGTTAGTTCTAGCAGTCCTAGCGCTGGTCAATCCAGTAGTCCTTCTCTGGATGGCGTATTCATGTCTGCCCAACAACTTTTGGATCTTGCTAAGAATCAAAAGTTTATCTGTGCTTTGTATAAGAGCCCTGAAATGGTTTTACCTCTGAAACTTGAAGTTCCTTTTAATCAGCTTGTGGATATTACTCTTCGACATGAAGAGGCTGATAACGGAATTGATAGTGATACTGGGATGTCCAAGAAGAGGCATATTAAGTTCAAAAGCCCTTCTCCCAATAAAAAGGTGAAGCAACCTACTTTGGTAGCAAAGACTCCAGCCACTATTTGTAGAGGATGCTAAAATTGTAATTCTAAGGACCACTATGCAAAGGAGAGCTAGGAACCACTCTTGTGTCGTTATTGCAAAGATTCCAGTCATCATATTTCTGTCTGCCCCATACTTCTAAGCAAGATGAAGAAGAAACCAGAAGCTCCGGTAGCCAAGACACCTACCCCAAGTCGTAATCAATGCTTTAATTGTGTTTCCACAGAACATTATGTAATTAAGTGCCCGAAACCCCTTTATTGTCTCTATTGCAAAGGCTCGGGTCATTACATATCATCATGCCCTAAGCTACAAAGAAAGAGGGAGAGGGTGCTAAACAACACTTCTCTCGATTAAGATATTTTCCATTAAATCCTTGATAATATTTGCTTTGTGTATACCTTATTCGATTTCTTGTTGATATGTGTTTCATCTCATTATTTTATGACTAAAAAACTTGTTGAATTCTCTTTCTTTTATACTTTGGGCTTGATAACTTCTTGAGAGTTGTGAATCCGGATTAGTGGATCCACAACACTCAATTTGCTATTTATTAATGTCAAAATTATTTCATGTGATTTTTCTTTCCGAACCGATTTGCATATTATGCGTTGCTTAGGCTTAGGAATTGAGTTGCGCGAAAGGATTGGCTTAATCATTTTGAAGTCCATATCCTATTTTTCCGTATAGACTATTCATTTTCGACATTCTCAATCTGTTAAGAAGATTCATATTTTTCCTTTGTAATTTCGATTCCAAATTGATGTCACCATTTTATTCTTTAAGCTCACATGTTGAGTAAATAGTTATTTCCCTCCTTCATATCGTTTGAGAATTTTCCGGTATTTTTGAGCTTGTCTTAGGATCATCACCTAAGCAATCTTTTGAAAGGTGTTAAGTTCTTTCCAGTTCGACCTTACCACCGAATTTCAATTGCTACGAGTTGCGGAAGTTAGCCTTCCACATACCGCATTCCGCACTCGTTATGATTTATATGACTGACATATTATGTCATTCAGTTTATCCAGTTTATTTCATCCATTTTATAAATCGAGTATTCTATGAATATCTCAATAATTCCAATCTTGTATTTATTAATTTTGATGAAAATAGAAAATTAAAATTTTGCAAATCTTTTTCATAAGATTTATTTATAATTACAATTTGATTTTTTTTTTAATCTTAAACAAGCAAAGAATATTCTCAAAACTTTTAGCAGATATTTTCATCATATAGAAGATGATTTTGTGTTGTATTGCCCATTTAGTGTTTTAAGAATTCTGGTCGATGCGCTTGATCAACGTAATCGGTAGGGATTTCCTAAACGCTTGGATGAGACAGTCAGACACAATAAATTGACTTATAAAATGTAAATTTTTCTATAAAGGTAATTGTGCTTTTGAAAGTTTTATATCTTCGGGAAAGAAGATTAAATTTCTTCTTTTCAATATTCTTATTCTTGTGATTCCCGAGAGGAACCAAAACTTTATCTTTAGTACCAATGCTAATCGTATTGGTTTGGATGCCATTCTCTTGTAAAAGAGAGAGTGCAATTACTTGTGCTTTTAAATCTTAAAAGCCAATCGAGACTAGGTATGCCACTTATGATCTGGTACTCGCGGCTATTGCTTTTGCTTTCAGTGTTTGGCATCATCATCTTTGGGGGAGGAATTTGTTCTCTACCTCGAGTATAAATCATTGGGATATCTATTTTCTCATAAGAAACTTAATTTGTGTCAACCACGTTGGTCTGAAATTCTTGCATTTTATGATCTTGATATTCTTTATACTCCCGAAAAGGGGAAATCGTGTTGCCGATGCACTTAGTCGTAAGCAACAAGCGGTTGTTTCTATGATGCCATCCGAATGGAACGATCTCGAGACTCTATCCACTTGTGAGATTCGAGGTCGCGAAATCCAATTTATGTGCATCTCTTGATTTATGTAGTCTAGAGGCTCATCCTACTCTTTTAGACTGCATTCGTGAAGCTCAAAGGGCTAGATCCCGAATTGGCTCTTCTTAGCCAAAGTTGTAGGGATAAAATTAATATTGAAAGTTTGAAAGACTTCGATATTGATTCTAGTGGCGGCATTCTAAAATTTGGTAGACTTATTGTACCAAGTATTAGTGATCTTCGTAAAGATATTTTAGAAGATCCTTATTGTTCTAAATTTACCATTCATCCCGGTAGTAGTAAATAGTACACGAATATGAAGCGACTTTATTATTGGGAGTGAATGAAATCCGATATCGCTAACTTTGTTAAGCGTTGCATGACTTGCCATCTTGTCAAGACCGAGCATCAAAAGCCCGGTGGGTTACTGCAACCTTTAGAAATTCCAATTTGGAAGTGGGACCAAATTTCCATGGATTTTATTGACGGCCTTCCCTGTTCTCGTTCGGGTCATGATAGCTTATGGGTTATAGTTGATAGACTTACTAAATCCGCCCATTTTATTCCCGTTAGGTCTAATCGGACCGTTCCTCTCTTGGCCAAACTCTTTATCAAAGAAATTGTAAAATTGCATGGAGTTCCTACTTCTATTGTTAGTGATCGTAATCCATTGTTTACTAGTGGATTTTGGAAGAATCTTCAAAAAGCTTTAGGAACGAAGCTTAATTTTAGCACCTCTTATCATCCTTAGTCCGATGGACAAACCGAGCGTGTGAATCAAACTCTTGAAGACCTTCTTCGTGCATGTGTTCTTGATTTTGGCGGAAGTTGGAAGATCATATTTCTCTCGTTGAATTTTCCTATAATAATAGCTTCCAATCTAGTATTGGTATGGCACCTATCGAGGCACTCTATGGAAGGCCATGCCGATCTCCTTCTTGTTGGCTTGAGGCCGGTGCGAAGCTGGTTTTAGGTCCAGATTTTATTCATGATTCCACGGAAAAGATTGAACTTATTCGTCATAGGATGAAAGAAGCCCAGTGTAGAAAAAATCCTATGCCGATAATCAAAGAAGGAAGTTAGAATTTTCTGTCGGAGATCACGTATTTATTCGTGTTTCTCCTATGAAAGTTTTCGTGTGTTTCAGTCGATCGGGAAGGTTAGCACCTCGATATATTGGCCCATTTCCCATCACTGAACGCATTGGTTCCGTGGCTTATCGTGTTTTATGACCGGCTCAGTTTTCTGCCATTCATGACGTGTTTCACATTTCTCAATTACAGAAATGACTTCGAGATTCCGATTCTATTCTTGAGCCCGGTGTTGTGGAAGAAATTGAAGTTTCGTCGAATTTAACTTATGAGCAACATCCTATTCGTATTATTGCTTGGAGGTCAAAAGACTTCGAAATAAAGATATTCAGTTTGTGAAAGTTCAATGGTCCTCAAATCCAAGGATTGCTCTTGGGAATATAGAGAGTTCATCGAGCAAACACATCCGGACTTACTTTCCCATGCTCTTTGAGGTGAACTTCTTATTTCAAGTTTCTTTTGTGTTGAATATGCTTTTGTTACTATATATTTTCTTCTTAATTATTGCGAGGACGCAATTTCTTTAAGGAGGGGAGTCTATAACAACCCGCATATTTATCGATTTTATATTTAAATATTTTATAGATACTCGGAATTTAGTCCGAAAAGCTACTTTTTGCATATGGTCGAATTAGGACTCGAGACCACTTCCAATGAGTTCGGAACGCCGTTTGCGATCTTTTTGAGTATAAACTTTGATATGTTGGAGTTAGTGGAATTTTGCCACTTTTCACTTAGGGCTTTGGTTTGGGCAGAGCCCATTAACCCCACTTATTAACTCAGTCCCAACCCTCTCCTCTTCATTTACTTCCTTTTTATTTTCCTAATACTCAAGCTTTTATAACAATGGAGAGTGGAATGGAAAATTAAAAACTCAAGCCCTAGTTTTCTTTTGGAAATCAAGCTCTAGCTCCAAACTAACAGAAGAAACTTTGGTAAGCCTCCTCCTCTTCTTCTCCAACTCATTCTCTTATCAATTTCAGAAATTCCTTAACCTAACTTTGGGAATGTTCTTCTTTTTTAGCATAGATTCAAGCTCATTTGGGTTGTGTTGAAGAGTGGTTGATTCTCCCTTTGCTTTCAAGCTTCTTCTTCATTGTTTTTGTGAAAATGTGAAAATTTTAATCTCACATCTAAGTCTATAATTATCTTCGATTGTTGGGTATGTGTAACATTTCCATTTTTAAACCAAATTTAAATTGGTAATTTATTTAATTTTAGCAATTTAATTGTGGATTAATTTGGTATTTTCCAAATTTATATAGATATTTGTTTGTTTATTAATGAAATTGAATATAAATATGATTTTAAAAATACAATCTCTAATTGGAAAATTAAAAATAAATATTTTGGAAAAATTATATCAACCATAAATTTGACATCGGATTTAATTTGAAAATTTTGAATATATATATATATATATATATATATATAGATTCAAAAGTGAAAATTGTAAATGAAATTTTGATTTGGAAAATTCAAAATGTAAATGTTTATAAATATACTGGATTTGGAAACTCTAAAATTAGAATATATTGTAAATAAAATTTTGAGTATGTTTGAATTTTTCAAATTTGATAAAGATATATGTTCATTTAATTATATAAATGAATTATAATTAAGAAATATAACAAACTAAGTTTAAAATAATATTCGTCATAAGGATTGAATACATATTGGAATTGAATTTAAATTTAAAATGAAATGTTTTAAAATAATTGGCATTTAAAATCATTAAGGTGTAACTTATATAATGTAAAGATTGGTTAGAAATAATTCTTTTAAACTTTAAATGGCATCATTACTTTTTTTTTTAAATAATGAAATTTAAAATTACAAGAAACTTCACATCTTCCCATATGCCATCATATAGTATCTTAGAAAATCTGAACAAAATAGTAGAAAAAGGATTTGGCCTCACATTTTTCAATACATCAAGCTGTTCAAAAACATAACAATTCAGTTTTTAAACAAAAAGAAAGAAACCAGGCAGAAGGTATCTTATCTTCATTTGCTAGGAAATCTGAAACTACAAATAGAAAAAAAATCAGATCAAACTAAAGCAATCAAGCCAAACTCAGACCTGAAGCAAGCTAAAAACACTCTCAGCAACTCAACAAATTCAAACAAATAAAGCTTAAGTTCAAATTTGTTTCCAACAAGTTTAAATTCATAACAAAGAAGAAACTCAGTAGACATGCAAGTTCAAGGTCACTGGAAATCAAATATTTCAGCAAACAAATAAGATTTCTCGCTCAAATCAAAAGTGAAAACAATTTACATTCACGAGTTTAAAACCAAATAAATCAAGCAACTTCAGAAATCTGGAAATCAAATGCAAAGCTCTCTGGAAATAATTGAAGGCAAGTAAATTTCTTTTCCTTTAAAATTTGAATTAATGTTAGTAAAGCAGAAAATGAAACAAAGATTTAAACAACTTTATCAATCTAAGTTGTAGGAAGAATCAAGTTCAAGGCAAGACTACTTCCTGGTTTCAACTGCAGACAAATAAAAAAAGAAAAAGCTCTCTGTGTATAACAAGAGTTCAAAACAGTAAGTAAAAATTAAAATTTGTTGTTATTGACGAATCAAGTGAACAAATACGAGTGTGAATAAGCAAAGATTTTTAATTTCAAATTCCAGGCTCAGATTTTCCCTTCCTGGCTCAAACACTTTTGACTCGGCCTTTCTCTGTTCTTTCTAAATTAAAGGTGAGGAAATTTTAATTTTTAAACCCAGTTTCTATGCTTGTGAATCTGTGAATTGTCTTGATGAGATGGCTTGTGGTTATTGATAAGTGCTTGCATGTATAGATCTACATATAATTATGTCTGCATGACTGAATAGGTTGTGAGCACAGGCAAAATTATCCCTATGTTCTTAGGTTACAGGATTTTTAAAACTGTTTTATAAAAAAAAATCTATACCTCTTAAACCAATCAATACTAAATATAAATCTCAAGATGTAAAATGTTTACATAAAAACAATATCACATTTTAAAATAAATTCAACTGTATTCATCAAGTATTAGCTTATAAAATGATAAACGTCAATATAAAATCAAAATGAATGGAAATTTATATGTTTAAGATTGTGTGTATGATTTTACAATTTGGTTAGTGTTGCAAAGATACGAATTTAGACGTGGAAATCAAATTTTTTAAGCTTGAAAGTTGAGCGAAATTGCAAGATGAACTGGAAATGTATTTCTACTAAGTTCCATTGGTCGGCGGGGTGAGAGGGCCCGAGTTTTGGGTTGAAGGCATATTGGAGGTTACTGAAGTGGGGAAAAACAATCGGAGTGTTCTCTGATCATCAGAGCGGTGGCATTAGGTTGGTATGGGGTTTTAGGTGTTGTATGAACGATGTGGTTATCGAAGACGATTTCGGCGAGGATAGTGCATCGGAGTTAGTGGGACCAAGGGGGAAAGGAACGTGGGTTATTGGTGGAGCTCCCGTAGAGATTGCGGGGTCGCTGACGATTTGTGGTGGTGGTATGCGGTGATTTCAGGTGATTGGGTTTTGAATCCTAACGTGCTCGAATTGTTCGAAATTCAATTGGGAAGGCTGAAGCAAAATCTGGGTGGTCAGGGGCTTCGACGAGGTCAAGGATGACTGGCCAGTAATGGCAATGATGGTCGATGATGATCCGATTGATGGTGCATATGCACGGTGCAGTGGAGTGTCAGGTGAAGCTGTTGGGTTTTGCAGAATTTTGGACTCGGGTAATTCGAGTTTTTGCTCGAAGCAGTATAGGATTTTTCTCGGAGTAATAGTAGGGGAGGCTCGGGTATTTTCAAAAGTTACAGGTTTCTCTGTAAACCTGTAAATTTTCAAATTCAAAATTTGATTAAATTTGAAAGCAGGCTTTAAACATAATTTAAACCTAAATTTAAAATATGGATTCAAACTAAGTTTGAATCCCAGTTTTAAAATTTAATTTAAGTTATATAAATTAAAGTGTTTAAACAACATTAAAAGTGTTTAAATAATTTGAATTTAAAGATAAAGCTTTAAAATAAAAAGTAGAAGATTTAAACCTAAGTTTAAATCTGGAATCAAAATCCAAATTGAATCATAGTTTTGGAATAAAGGAAGTTTCTAAATTTAAATTATTTAAAACAACTTTGAATGTTATAGTGTATTTTTAAATTGATTTGAATTTAAAGATGAATTTGGTTTAAAATTCTTTTAAACCTCTTTTATAAAATGAATATTCTTTAACTTGTGAGATAGAAAGGTTTATGAATTGTTTTTAAAACTTTGTTTAAGTTAAATTCGTATTCATCTTAAATCTTAAGTTTAAAATGAAATTTAAAGTAAATTTGGAAGCAAATTGTTTTCAAATGCTTTGATTTAGTAAGAAATGTTTTATCTTAAAGATAAATAGAATTTAATGATTTGGATTCATTAAATTATTAAGTTAATAAATCGAGTAATTAATGAATGAATTTAAATAAAAATAATAATTACCTAGTAAAGTAATTAAGAATAGATAATTAAAGATTTAAGATTGGATAATCAAATATTAAGGCTTATTTACTTCAAAGTATAATTAATTAATGTGGTTAATTAATTAAGGTAATTAAATCAAGAATAATAAATTAAGATTAATTAATTTAAAGTGATTAAGAAATCATTATCAATTAAGGAGTAATTAATTATTGTAATTAATTAAAGAATAAGTAATTAAGATTTCATTAATTACAATTAAAGGTTAATTAATTAAGTTAATTAATTAAAGAAATGATTAATAAATGAAGGTGGTTAAGACTTAATTAATTATAGTTAATGATAATTAATCATTGATTACAAATGGAAATAATTATGTGGGTAATAGATTTAGACCACACGATTTATTCACCTTAATTGTAGATGTTTGATTGCTATTGAATGATGTGTGATGGATTGATATATTTAAAATTTGATGTGATGCTATGTGCTAAGCTGTTATATCTGTGGTGTATACATTGTTATATGAAACCCTTTGACTCGTAGAACGACATTTGAATTTCGATGCGATAGGGAGTCGGATTCCAGTTGGTTATCCGAAACCCACACCGAATCATATTAGTGAATCTTTGTGATTGATAATTTACTTTATTTATGAATCTGTGAATATAGATAAGCGTTATGGGTTATATCGCTTATCGATATGATTGAATCTGTGATGATGATGTTGTGCACTATTGTGTTGAACCCTGGACCACACTCATGCACACACAAATATGGATTGCTCGTGGAAATGGGTTAAGTCACAGATTTTTTTTTGAAATAATTTTAAAATTGAATTTTTGAATTCAAGATAGTTTTGGAATCAGAATTGAAGCTTTTGAAAATGGTTATTTTGGAATAACTCGATTGAGTTTTTGAAATTCAAATAATTTGATTTAAATTTGAATTCAATATTTGAAATTGAATTCTATGATTTTGGAACTAGAGTTTAAAAAGGTTTTTCAATTGTAAATGTGCTTATATGGGTTTTTAAACCATTTAAAAAGTGAGGGTTTGGGATTTTAAAATTTTAACCCAAGATTTTAACTTGTGTAGATATAATTGGATTTTGCTGAAACGAAAACTATTCGTTTTCAAATAATAAAAGCTTTCACATAAGAAATGTATGTTCAATGTGTGTTAAAAGGATTTCAAGTCTAAAATAAAAATAGTTTTCCAAGTTATGAATAAATCTTTGGGAACGAGTTTGAAAGCTATATAAAAAAATTAAATCTTTAATTTAAAGATTTAATGAGTTAATCCATTTGAAATGGAAATTTGTTTTGGAAATCTATAAATTGATCTTTGTGAAACTGGGTGAAACTTTGTGAAGTAAATCTTTTTGTTTAAAGATTTAAAATGGTAATTTGTTTAAGTTTAACCATATGAAAGAAAAGTTTTGGATTTTTAAAGTTGTGACTTGGCTGAAATCCCATATCCATATGTTTTTAAATATTGCACTCATTATTCGGTTTAGCCGGGAGAGGACCTTGTGTCATATAGCCCATTCCGAATAGTGATACGACGTTATGGATTGCATTTGTAGACCGGTGTTGAAGACCTGGTATTTGCGAGAACATTAGGGTAACCTATCGATTGTCTCTGCACCGAGTAGCTATGGTATAGAGATTCCCTAAGTGATGGGAAGTCCGATCACGATTATGGATACCCGGATTTGCAAGGGCTTCTTCAGAAGTGCCTTTGGTTATCTTCGAACTCGGAACAGACTTGTATGGTTGTATGTCCGACATTACACTTTGAGATATTAAACTGATCTCTATCAAAACATTTCTGCTTGGTGGCGGAGAATTTATTCTCTTAGCTTAACACCTTTCTCTGAGGCGTATGAGCTCAGAGGTTATGTAGTTGATATTTATCAATGATATATTCCCAATTTTATAGTGTCGCATGCTAAGTGCTGCTGTGTGTTGGTGATCATTTATTGATCATTTGTGATCAAAGCATCGCTTTTGTATAAAGCATAGCTTTGTGGACGAGACTGCATCAGGACCTCACACCCCGGAAATGGTCGAAACAGGAAAGATGCGGCAAGGTTATGAGAGTCGCGCCCTTTAGGGTGTGTCATTCCCTTCTGGTAAAGGGTGGTATCTTGGTATGGAGCCTAGATGCTTACTCGTGTGAATACTGCAGATCTATTACTTTGTGATTGCTTTGTGGTTTTGAGGCGCCTCGGATAAAGGTCCCAAAGGACCGGGGGATGGCATGCTCGAGCTGTAGTTACCTAGTTACAGAGGTAACCCGGCCTTGTGTTGGTAGAGATCCGGTTAGGTTCTCGGGACGTCCCGCCAGAGGCGATCCCATGTGGTAGTAGGAAGTTCCTTAGCCTGACCATTTGTTGGAAATTCATTCATCCAATACGTGCCTTGTACGGTTTTAGTTGCAGAACCTTCCATTTACTTATGGTGGTCACCACTGTTTAGATGGTAGCTATAGTAGGCATAGTTTGGAATGTCTATGTTAGCTAGGATTTATATTATACTTTCGAAATGTTTTCTACACTATGCACTAGAAATAATATCAAAGAAATTTTCTCGTATCAAGCATATTTGACTATCATAAGGAGAAATCTCCTCCAATTCTGCGTGTGCATTGTGTGTGTGGCGGGAGGCCTTATGGTAGTTTCATTTTCTAAAAAGCATTGTGGATTTATTTTAAATTCTTTTTTGCTTATTTTAAAAGACCAAATATTTTTGTTTGCTCATACCAGTCCCACGATTGACCTGGAGTTTATTGTTCCTTTACTAAACTCTGGGTGCTCACTATTTCCCTACATGGGCAGTCTAGAGTTGGGTTTTTCAAATAGTCAGATTTAGAAGATTATTTGGAGCTAGTTCAATCTTTGGATCTGAACTGCATTTTCTTATCTTTGTGCATCGTTATTGGGAGATCGAGCTATTTCTGGATTGGTGCTTTGGAGATGGAGATTACCAATATTGGAGTTTTCTTTTGAAGACTACTTTCTCTATGAGAGATATTGTTCCACTGTTGGTGTCATCTTTTCTTTTCCGCTGCTATTGTCCTGTATCATGCCTCTGATGTATATTGATATTCATTGTATCATTATGTTGTATCTGATATTGTATCAAATGTTGTATATGATATATGCTATTCATTTCTTCCGCTGTGTTGTACTTGATGTGTTATAAACTCCGACGAACCAGATTCGACGTTTGGATCTACGGCATTTGAATATGAGTGTCGTATTCGGTGCTGATTTTCGAAGGTCGAGTCAGGGTCGCTACAGTATGAATTCCTAACACTTATTCATGTGCATTTGCTTTTGGTTTGGATTGATTTGGTGAATATTCCAAATTTTAGTGTTTTGAGTTCAAATCTTTAAAAATCGTAGCTTTGTTGATTGAATATGTATTTGGTGATGCATCGAAGAGCCTATAGGGCTGGGTTGCCAATAGGCATAATCCCTTAGTGCCCCAAGCTCGATCGGTTGCGAATGGGAAGAGTTCCTTCTTCCACTGATAGGTAGAGAAAACTGCCTTAGCTCCAGTCAGTCGGCTGGACTTCTTAGTCAGTCGACTGGCTGAAGCTAATATGCAGTTCAAAGGCTTCCTACAGAGCCTTAGGGGCTCTATTTACTGCAGTCAGTCGACTGACTCTCTGAGTTCAGTCGACTGACCAATATCCCGCGAATTTCAGGGACTGATTTCAATCGACTGAACTCGGTGAGCCAGTCGACTGACCTGCTCCTATTTGTCTCCTATGCCTATTTGAGCCTAGTTTTGCTTGATTTCTAATTTTTATCGATTCGTTTTGATTCCTAGTTGTTGTTATCACTTATTCGACTTTGATGACTTCTATTTTGAAATTTTTGGAAATATCTACTTTGATGGATTTAATATCGATTTCTTTGGAATTAATTCACGTCATCGAGGGTGATTTTGGTGTTTGATTGTTCTACAATCATTTTTGTGACTTGTCACTTTAAAAACATAAAGGTTTCAGTACTAATAGTAAATATCAAAACTTTTCATCAAAACGATTTCAACTCTATTTTATTACAAAGCTCTTTTTTTCTAAACCATATTCCAATCTATTAGTATATACAAGCCTTTGCCTTACTCGGATGAGAAATCTAATTAAACGGCTTAGTAAAACGAGTGGTATGAAATGCTTGCGTTTGCTTCGTCGGTTAATTCTTGGACTTGTTCGATTGAACCTCTTGTGACAATTTTCTGGTGAAGATCTACAGTTTGTTCGTAAATAGTTAAGTTGAGCAAGTGGTTATGGGACATGAAGCTAAACTCATATATTTACTAGCGTAGTGTAATTGACACTTCTTGATGATCATTGACGATCATTTTTATGATTTAGACTAGCAATTGTGCGATGTCTCTTTGTCTGCGAGGGAGACTAGACCCCGTTTCCGTGTGATTTCGACTCACACATCTCTTTGTCCGCAAGGTTAGACTAGGCCTCATCCATGTGATTTCGACTCACACATATCTCTTTGTCTACGAGGTTAGTCTAGACACCAACTGTGTGATTTCGACTCACACATATGGGGTAGCACCCCATGGCCTTCGGGTCGTTCTGTGATAGGCCTCTTTCCCTTTTTATGATTTCTGGATTTCGTGTGTTGATTTCTGGAATTTATGTTTCACCTATTTTCGTGACATTCATTGTTATGATTTTCTAGCTTTTGAGCATTGATGAATTCGTGTGTTATTGACTTATTATGAATACAAGTTTTGGGTATGATACCCTTTTTGGATCTTTGAGAAGATTCTTGTGATATTGATTTATCTCTTGTTGATTATCATTTACATACTTATCGTTGTATGCCATCATGGATATTATATGTTTATGCCATATTTCTTATTCTATATCATGCCATCTGATATTTATAGCTAGACTGACCCGTTTATTATTTTCTTATTAAATAATACTCAGGTCAGACCGAGATGTTACAGGTGTTTCTGCTTGACTTCTTCCCGGGGATTTATTTCTATGACTTTTGGCTGACCTCATAGATTAGCAGTTTTTGTTGTATACATTTGAAACATAGACTCCGTGATGTACACTTATTCTTTTGTATAGCACATGTTGCTATCCTATTTTATTGTTGTGGATCTTTCAGACTAATACTCTGATGTACACTTTTATGTGTTATACATTCATATCTTCTTCCGCCTTTGTGATATGGATATCTGTGACTAATTTGTGTTATGTTTATTTCTACATTTGTTTCCGAAGATTATATATAGCCACTATGTGATAGCTTTTAGTTTGTATCGGTATGCGGATTTCCTCCTTAAATGAATTTCGTGCTATATTATCTGACATGTCGGTGCTCGCACAAAGAAATTACATGGATGGTCTCTCCTCCACAACCTTATTCTCCGTGCTAGTCGACAGCATTACTCCGTAGTGTTCTTAGCTAGCGTGGGTATAGACGTGGGGCGTCGCATCGAGTATTACAGATTTTTAGGTTAGGACGCTTTGGACCGGAGATGAGCTGGATGGTAGAGACGTATCAACTAGATTCTGCTGTTTATTATGGACTGTGTAGACAGAAATTGAGGTCAAGTTATCATAACTGTCCAGTTTTTTTGTACTCTGATATCTTGTATATATATTGATAATTACAGCTTTTCATTATATAAAATGCTGTTATTTGTATATTATATTTTATTCCGCTGCTATTGTGAGATTTTGTGCTGTTGTTTTCTATTTCTTCTTCTACCTCTTTTTCTACTTAACCCTAACAGTCTGGGGTTTTCGACATCCGATTGCTCGACACTCTATACAGTGAACGTACTAGTGTCGATTTTTGGGGTCGAAAATCCATCGGGACATTATACTTGATATCAAAGCTGAAGGTTAAGCAAGAACCTTGGCTCTGGTGGGAATTACTCATTAGAGATAGGGTGAGTAGTATCGTAGAATGAGTTGAGAGTATATATGAGGGCGTGCTTATTATTTTCTTATATAATAATTTTAAAAATGATTTGTATATAAGCTTATATTTTGATATATAAAGAAGTAGTTCTTCTAATTATTATAATATATTAAGGTAATTGGTTGTTGATTATTAAAAAGAAGCAAAATTATAAAATTTAGTAGTAATAGACATAACCAAATACAAATTAGGGGAAAGAATTGACTATACAAGTAAGTAGATAGAAATAGATTCAAATAGGAATTAAAAATCCTGAAAATTTGTAGAAATGTTTTTCAAAGTGGTTGAAATAAACTTACCCTAAATTTATATTTCCCAAAATTGTGATAAAATATATGGAGTGTTTGGTTTCTAGATATGATAATCTTGGTTATTATTATAAATTGGTTATTGTATCTTAATAGAGGATGTTTATTACAGAATAAACAATAATAAAACAGAACAAAATGTTTTAAGGAATTAAAAATCTATATAACTGTGATTTATAGATTGAGATAGATTTAAATTGTGAAGTTTTAAAATCTAAGCCCGGAAAATTTTGGTACTGTTTCATAGTGTTAAAAGATATAATAAATAATATTATTCAGGATATTTTGAATATAGGAATTTGTTTAAAACAAGAGTTGTTTTTAAAATTTCAAAGGAATTTTTTTTGAATTGAAAACAAAGAATGGTTTAAAAATTTAAAGTATGACTCGGTGTACAAATGAAATAAGTGTATATATATGTGTGGATATACATAATATCAAAGTTGATTTGAAATAAATACTAAGTGTTGAATTTTGAAATTCCCCTGAGAATGAGATGTATAACCTAAAGAGAAATAAGTTTTTGAACTTATAAGTGGGAAAATATATTGATAGAAAATTTAAATTTGACTGGAAAATTTAAAATTAAGTAAGGCTGAATGGATTAAATGAATTGAAATTTAACTTAGGAAAGTTAAATAAGTCTGGACCTATAATCTGAAATTGGAAAATTTCAAGTTGGAATTAGGATTTAACATAGGGAAGTTAAATGGGTTAAATTGAAAAGGGAGTTATGTGAGACTGATGCTTGTGACGACCCAGAATTTTGAACATCTGAAATTGAGATATTTAATTGATTTTAAATATTTGAAAGTTATTTTAAACTTGAATTTCAAATATAACTATGAATTTGACAATTATATTATTGAAGTTGGGTAAAATGTTGAATCTTGATTTTTAAGTTGATTAATAATAATTTGATGGCTTAGAAAATTTATATTGATAATACTGAAGATAATGGATGCAACAACCCGATATTTTAAGCCATACGCATCCACACATGTCGGACTTGAATTGCTTAAAATACCGCATTGTAAATAAATTTGGAGCAAATGAAAAACAATAACAGAATCACAGACACAGATATATCAGAATAACTCGCAGCGGAAATTAAAATACCATAGTAGTTCATGAAGCTACTATAACAAAAGCTCAAAACAAATACATAATATCAGTCTGAAAGACATGTACAATAGAAATATCAAATACATAGAAGTTGATAAATACCAGAGCTGAAATAGAACAACTGAAACTGAAAGGGAATAGATAACTAGACAAGCAGAATCTCCAGCGATTTCGAGCTCCAGAAAAGAAATCCAAAGCTAAGCTGGAAATACTCAGGCTGACCCGAGGGTAAAGTAAAACACAAAACACTCGAGTCAGGACATACATATTTATATAATGTAAACCAACTCAAGTGAACTGTAGTAGTAATGCACAATAATTTAAAGGATGCTTGGGATCGCCGATCCTCTAAGGATCAGTTAAACCATAAATTAAATGCATCCTATGGTTAAAATTCCAAAATGGTATTTTATACTTCTAAATCTAGTTTCATTTAAAAATTCAATATCATTTCAAATCCATTTTAAAATGTCACGATATCATTTCATTCTAAACTTCATTCATTTTTATTTAAATTTAAACACCATTTCAAATCACATTTAAAATGGTTTTATATTTTAAATCAAAATACTCCATTTAAACCATTTAAAAATGAAGTTATTCTATTAAATAATCAAATATTTAATTCCCAAATTTTTAGTCTTTTCAGAATTCATTTATTCACTTAAATTTATTCAAATAGTGAAATTTCAACTTTCGTGGCACTTAGAAAATACTACGGAAAGTTATATTTGAAAACAATTCAATTGACAAAGATAGCATTTAAAACTGCTGTAATAGATTTAGTTTCAAGTTAAGTTTCTATAACTACAGCACTTACAAAGTGCTGTAATAGCCTTTAGTTCATTTTAGTTATAGTTCATTTGCACCAATTACAGTATTTACAAAATGTTGTAATATCATTTACTTTAGAAATGATAGCATTTCAGAAATGCAGCTAAATAAATTCCCAAATTTCAATACAATTTCATTAACAATTATATTTAATTTAAACCATTTTTAACTTATAAAAATCATATTTCTCACTTTAAAATCCATAATTTAAATACCCATTAATTTATGATTATATAAAGTGAGATTTTCATAAAAAAATTAAAATTAAATAATTTACTTATTAAATTAATGTACAATTATATAACATTTCATTTACTTTACATTTTAATTAAATTTACCATTTCATAACTTATATTTAAATTCTATTTTATTTCCTTAACTTAACTTTTATTTTTAAAACCCATTTCACATTTTCCAAGTTAAGTTATATTTCAAATTTCAATTATAAACATTTATTTATTCAACTATTTTTAATTTATAGAAAAATCAATAACACTTTATAAAAATCATTTTAAATTCAAATTAAAATCAAATTATCATATTTTCTTACTTAATTTAAACTACATTTATAAACAAAATCATAAATTCCAAAATTAACTTATATTTCAAATTCTACTCTACCATTTAATTATTTAACTTGTAGAAAATCACTAATATTTTTTTTAAAACCATTTTTAATTAAACTTAAATCAAAATATCATAGTATTTATATTTTTAAAATATTTTAAAAATTCTAGATAAAAAATATATATTAACCACGGGTCCGTATCTAATTTCTAACCTAAATCAAATGAAACGGATAATATATCATTTCAATCCGTAATTCACAAAGGAAAAATCCAGGTTCTATCATTTCAAACCCACAATCCCAAGTTAAATGAAATAATAAAAATCGTTTAGGCCAATCATTTCAGCCTATAACGATTTTTCCCTATTCTAAAGTCCGTTCGGGTATATATAATTTCAACCCATAGTGATTCTACTCTACAGGAAACTTGTAGTGTGATAAACTGATATAAACAAATAGAATAGCATCACATAATAGTAACAGATGGTATGACAGGTTTATAAACAGGGTGAACATCATATGATTATATCACAGGAAGGTATAACGTAATAATAAAATTACAGATTCATATGGTGTCAATTTACTAATTATATAAGTACACAATGCCTTGTGATAAATATTCACCTCTACAAGCTGGAGATAACACAACCAAAAACACACACAAAGATCCAAAAGCATGAAAGCACGAATACGGATTCAAGTGAGGGGAGAGCTAAAGCTATTATATTATTCATATCAAACAAAAACAAGACTGCGACATGAATTTTCAACACAAAATATAACATTAAACAAATTGAATTTAAAGAAAACAATGAAAGGAATAACTTGAATCAACCTTCACATGCTCGACCTAGGTCTTATATATGCTCGGCCATAGTGGTATTTTGGTCAGGTATATGGCATGTATGCACGGCTAAAAGGAGTGGAATGGCTTGAGTTACAACATGAAGGAATACAAAATGGTTTAAGGCAATTTAGTGGCTTTTGGTGCAACATTGGGTTTGGCTTTGACTGATGTGGGCTTGGCCATTCATGCTACAGGCTAGGTGGGGTCTGGAGTGGCGGCTAGAGGTGGTGGAGGATTAGGTGGTGGCGGCCAAGGAGGTGGTTTAGGTGAAAAATGAAGGGTATGTGCATAAAGGGGTTCAGCTAGGTTAGTTTCAAGGTGATTTGTGAAGTTTTTGTTGTGCAAACAACTTAGGGAAGTCAAGGCCTGAACAAGACAGAGGGAAAGGAAGGTGATATGGCCGTGGATGGTGGTGAAGTCGGTCGAAGGAGGTGGTGGAGGAGTATGGCGGAGCAATTGCATGGAGAGGCAAGTTAAAATCCATTATAAAAATCAATAAAATGGAAAGAAAATTGGAAAGAAAAGAAGACAATACCAAGGGTTTCTCTTCAGATCTGAAAGTGACGTGATAATTGAAGTGAAAAAGTGTTTCCTCACATGAATTACATAAAAAACTCACGGCCATGAGTTTGGGAAGTGACGGCCCAAAAATTGAAGGGGTGTGAAGGTGGAAGGTCAAAGGTTATAAAGGCTAAAGTCTCTTGATATTTCCCTTTTCTTTATTCAAATAAATCAGAATGAAATCATGTAAATAAAATAAAAATGAATAAAAAATACTATGAAAATGAAATGAATAAATAAATTTTAGAAAAAATATAGAAAAATATTAGAAAATAGTTAATATATATAACTATTATTGAAAATTGAAAACAAAATATAACTAGTTTTGGAAAAATAACAACTACACTTTAAAAATGTTTTAAAAATAATATATATATACATATATAACATGACATATTACACATATACACAAATTAGAATAAGATATGACAAATAAAAATATTATTTATATAAATCAAAATAAACAATATTGTTAAATAAATCAATTTACGCACAATATTGTAAAAAGCATAACTTTTGCAATATAAATCAGATTTCAACGAAACGAAAAGCATTAAACCTAAAATTTAATCTACTTTCATAATAAAATATAAATTCAAAAATTCAAATAATTAAATTTAAAATTTAAAGGTCAAAGTTTGACCAGATTGACCAAAATCCCACTTTTCTAGAAAATATTCTATTTATTCTTGTTTGGAATTAATAATCACATAAAAATCAAAATATACTTTTTGAAATTACAAAATTTATCCATTTTAATAAATATAATAAAGTTTTTAAATTAGAAATTCAAATAAAAAATCAAAATAAACAATTAAAATAAATCACAAAATTCAGGGTTGTTAAATTCTCACCCACTCAAATCTTTTCGTTCTCGAAAAGAACGATCAAGGAAAATAAGGAAAAGCAAGATAGAAAAAACAAATAGTACATGAAAAACAAAACAATTCCGGATTCAAAGCACGAATGCTCTCCTCCGTATCTCAGGTACAATCTCGATCATCAGTACACCACTGTACTTTGATCAGACTAACAGATTTCCTTCTTAGCTGCTTCGTACCTCTGTTGACAATACGTAGTGGCTTACTCTTGGCAATCAGACTAGGCTCAATACCCAAACCATCAAGAGCAAAAGGCCGAACAAAAAGAGATGGATCATGATGATACCAGCGAAGATGTGAGACGTGGAATACAACATCCACTCCAGAAAGCTTCTTGGGCAAATCGAAACGATAAGCAAAAGAACCAACTCTTTCCATAATGCGGAAAGGACCCTCTAAGAGGAAGAAGGTAGAAATAGCTAGAAGGGAAAGCTAATTGAAAGACAAGGATGAACCATATTTTTTTAAAACAATATAAATTTCAATTAAAATTTTTATGTTTATAATATTTTAATCATTTTAAAATATGATGAATAGTCATTTGATTCAAATTTGATAGGTCGAAGTAAACAATATTTAAAACATTTTTAGATTATTTAGAAAAGTAAAATAAATGATCAAAAATATCCTTTATATAATACTTTAACAAAATACTTTTATAACTTGATGTCTTAACAAGTTTACTTTCGTTCCTGCAGACTCTGGCCTTGCGTTGATCAGGCGCAAAGCTAGAATTCTCCAGGTAATTAGTAGACTTGTTTCAACACCTAGTGGAAATACTAGAAAAACTTTTAAAAACAGAAATGGAAAGTACAATCCAAACAAAACAACCAAATTAAAACATGTCGATCATGGATCGCGGATACACAATGGTTACACCTGGATCCCCCAGGAAACATCCGTACTCGTAGGCTGACTACTGCAGCCCTGCGATTACGCCATGAAGACCGGTAGTACCGTAGATACACAATGGTTGCGCCTGGATCCCCTAGGAAACATCCGTACCCGTAGGCTCACGCAGCCCCTGCGGATTATGCTACCAAATACGACCTACATATATTGCAGATACACAATGGTTACGCCTGGATGCCCCAGGAAACATCCGTACCCATAGGTTCTCGCAGCCCCTGCGAATTACGCTATGTAGTCGCGCTCGTAAGACCATGGAGATCGCCATGGAATTCGATGGACACTCGAGTATCATATCCGAAAAACCCAAATCTGAGAGAATAATACAATGAATCCACAGTGTGGCCACAAAGCGGATATCCAGCAGAAGGCACTTTCCATATCTTTACTTCGAAAATATGTATCATATAGGACCTTTCAAAATCACTTTCAAATATCATACTTATATAAAGTCCATTATATATATGATTCCATTTGCAAATCGAATACTTTCCAAATCAATAGTATATCAAATCACGCTTATATAGACTTAGATTATATAAAATTTCCCTTTCCAAATTGAGTACCTTACCAAATCAATAGTTTTCAAATCAACTTCATACTTATACAAATCTATTTTATATAAGTTCGACAACCCCCAAATCAAGTATTTTATGAAATAAGGTTCTCAATTTCAATTCCTTTCAACATCAATTCAGTTTCAAAATCATATATGATTTAGCCAAATCATTTATTCCAAATTACATATATTCAGTTTCAAAGTTTCTTAAAACAATAGATTTAGAAAATAATCCAAATTTTTAAATCAACAAAATTTATATCAAACCAATCCATTTCCAAACCATCATATAAATACTAGATTTTACTTTCCAGTTTATCTTCAAAACCAAATATCATTCTCAAAATCAATTATACCCAAAATAATTTCCAAGTTATAACTATCCATTTAAAATCTTTAAACTATTTATTTCCATATATAGAAAATCCAATTTACCATTTGAAAATTACTTAGCTTTAAAAATTTAAACCTTAATTTGAAAGTGCTCGAACTTTAAAATATAGTCATGGAAATCATATTTAAAAAAATCTAAAAGATGGAAATCACCACCAACAAATCAGTAAATCAATTCCAGTATATAAGGTTATGCCAAAACAATCTGAAACTCAAGGACTAAACATCGGCTTAACTTAATTCATTTCAAATACACACACACACATATATCTTTCGAATATCAAATCATACTTCAAAATCTGAAATCAAAATTGGTTTCACAAAATCACTCGCATAGCAAAGCTACTAGAGTGGCCTCTCCCCCACTCATCACTGAAATCATTTTCCAGCGACATTAGTGGGTTCTGGACTTTTACTTTCTTGAAACATCTTTGAAATCTCTTCAAAATCATTGGGATTCATTCGAATACATTCGAAACATTTCTTATTCAGAAAATATTCGTAAATCATTTTATTATTATATATTTTTCAAAATCTTAAAACCGATTTCAAAACAACGTAGTTCGATTCCTCGAAATTCAAATTCAAAACCCTTTAATTATAAATCATTTTTACTTAAATCAAATATCTGATAAATTTTAAAATTTCAAATCCTTTCGAAACTTCAAATTCTCATTTTAAAAAGTATATAATCCTTATCAAAAACATTTCACTTTTATATAAAAGTGGTCATCCTTGTCAAAATAATAATTTCGATGTATGCACAATTTCAAAAAAAACCAGCACAAATTTCCAAGGAACGATTCAAGGATGGATTTCAAACAAACAGAGATTCAAATTTAGAGAAACTCTAATCAAATAGAATTCTGGTTCGAAGATAAGCTCGAACGAAGATGAGATAATTTAATTATCAAATAAAAGATGGATAAGCCTACATAAATCGTGGGCGACCTTAACTGGTCAACCGTGACTTCAGGAATATAATCAATTCGAAAATCTAAGGCAAATCGACATTAGATTACCAGAGATAGAATCCAAGTAGAGCAGGAGATAGATAGCATCGTAAACCGAGGATATAGAAATATCTGTTGAATCAATTCCAATTGTAAAGGTGTTTCACCCCTTTACAAATCATTCATAGATTTGTAGAATCACCGATCCTTATAGAGGTCATTCCAAAGTGGAGTAATGGAATGCCTCAACAATAAAAGGATAAATAGGAAACAAAAGACTGGATTTCGAAACAAGTGGGAGCATTCCAAAGTTCAAGGAATCCTAATCAATAAGAATCCTAACCAAGAGATTACTAACAAGGTGGATACAAAAAGAATGAGGTTTAGAAGATCTTGATTTCAAAATTAAGAAAAATTTATACCAATATAATCTTTGAAAATCCTTTAAAAATAATTTGGAAATCATTTTATACTTCAAAAATACGTTCACTCACAAAGAAATGATTCTGAGACTCATTCTAGGGTGTTTCTGCCTTATCTCTAACGAGTTTTGCTCCGTAGGCTAAGGTTTGCCTAAAACCAAAGCTCTGATGCCAACTATAACAGGCCGCGCTAGTAGGGTAACGCCCACCTAGCATAAATTGGTACCTGTGTTCTGCCTTTACGGCCAGCATCTCGACTGCACCACCCAACCCCCGCGGGGACATGTAGGAGTAAGAGTCAACCGTTCACTACCAAACCAGGAAGCGAGAACCCCCTTGTAACGACGCACTATTTTGGACCATTCAAATCGACAATAATCCATGCATGTCAGACATAAATAATTCAAAATAACAGATTGTAATAAAATTTGGAGCAAATAAAAATCATTCAGAGAATCACAGATACAGAAATATCAGAATACTCGCAGCAGAAATAAAATACCATAGTAGTTCATGAAGCTACTATATACAAACTCTCAAAACATATACAAAATATCATAGTTTAAAAATGGATACAATAGAAGTCTGGATACATAAATCAATAATACAGAGGCAGATACCGAATAGGAACTAACTAGAAGAAGTAGACGAATAGATAGACAGATAAGCTCTAGCTAAACTCTAGCTCCAAAAAGTGAAGCCAAAGATGTCATTCTCAGGCTGACTCGAGCGTAAAGTAAAACACAAACACTCAAGTCAGGACATACATACTTATACAATGTAAACCAACTCAAGTGAACTGTAATAGCAATGCACAATAACTTAAAGGATGCTTGGGATCACCCATCCTTTAAGGATCAATCAAACCAACAATTAAGTAGTAATAAACACAATCCTAGAAATATCCATATTAATGCAAATAATAGTGTTATTGTAACGACCCGATATTTTCAACCATTCGCATCCGCACATGTCGGACTTGAATTGCTCAAAATACCGAATTGTAAAATAAATTTAGCAAAACACAACATAAACAGTAAATAAATAAATCACAGATCACAGACACAGAGTAATAAACGCAGCGGAATTAAAGAAATAGTAGTTCATGAAGCTACTATATAAATACATCAGAGTCAAACAAGATGCAACAGAGATAACAAGATACATCGGAGGACTCAACATAATAACCAGGTATGAATCATAATACATCACTGGAACCAACCGGATAACCGAAAGTGAAATAGATATCTGGATCTTCAAGCAAAGCTTTCAACTTCGAAGGTGAGCCTCAAATGCTGTATCACTCGGTCTGACCCGAGCGTAAAGAAATCACAAAACACTCGAGATAGGACATACATACTTATACAAAGTAAACCAACTCAAGTGAACTGTAATATAAGGTACAAGTAACTTAAAGGATACTTGGGACCGCCCATCCTCTAAGGATCCGTTAAACTGTTTACTATGTAGTAATATTTCGCTATTATAGTAATGTCTATAGTAAAATAAACTTACTTTTAAATAGCGTTAAGGAGTGACCCAATATTCCCCTTAACACTTAATAGTCCCAGTAGTCCAACCAATATCATTGTACCTCCTGATCGGGAAGCCACCAGAGGATACCACACGGGCTACAGGAGAAAACCAAACTCGTACAAGGTGCGATAGGGTAGGTGACATGGCACAACTAGGCAATGCCAGGGTTGATATACCAATTACGCATCCGGGCAGGTGGTAATGCTTAGCCGCAGCTACCGCCCACCTCGGACAAACTCCCCCCTTAAATCAAAGAAATCAAAAGTGGCCACCGAATCAATCCAAAGTCAGAGTATAATATCGAAGAGGAGTATCCAATAAAGGGCGCTAACCCCATTGGCCCGAGAATCTCTCCTGTTTTAGCCACCTTATGCCAACTCACGGGAGTCGGGTCCATGTAACATCCCGCTCTTTCCGCACACTTTAAACCGACACTTGTCCCAATTCAAAGCATACACAAGGGCGGATTGTTATGGGGTAAATAAGAAAAATGGAGAAGAAATAAAACGAAAATAGAATCTCACAGCGGAAGGATAAAATATAATAACAAATATACAGTTTCATAAACAGTTTACAAAAGCTTGATTCTTCTTTTACAATAAATATCAGAGTTACACATACCAATACAAGCAATGCAGCGGAATATAAAGAGTGTGGTGCAATACTATATATAGAATAATACCGATTCTTCGTCTTCGTCCTCCAAAGCTAAAATCTGCTATCCTGAAACGCTCGGACTGACCCGAGCGAATTTGAATAGACAAAAACACCCGAGTCAGACTAGAATATCTTATGTGAGTTAAATAAACAGAATATAAATATGAGTACAGTAACTCAAGAGATGTTCGGGATTTACATCTCCTAAGGATCCGTTAAACTATTTACTATGTAGTATATTGCGCTATTATAATAGTGTCTATTTATAAAATAAACTTACTTTTAAATAGCGTTAAGGCTTTACATTTTCCACCTTAACACGTAATAGTCCCAGTAGTCCGTCCAATATCATAGCCCCTCCTGATCGGGAAGCCACTAGAGGATACCACACGGGCTACGGGAGAAAACCAAACTCGTACAAGGCGCGATATGGTTGGTGACACGGCACAACTAGGCAATGCCAGGGTAGATATACCAATTGCTATCCAGGCTGGTGGAAACGCGTAGCCGCAGTTACCGCCCACCTCGGACTAACTCCCCAAAATCAAAATATAGAAGTGGCCACTGAATCAAATCCAAGTCAAATTATAATATCGAAGAGGAGCGTCCGATCAGAGGAATGACCTCATTGGCCTGAGAATCGCTCCTGTTTTAGCCACCTTATGCCAACTCATGGGAGTTGGGTCCACGTATTTACCTTACAGGAAACGTCGCCACCACCTACTTCATTCTGGAATCTCCACCGCGTACACGGTTAGTCAAAGGGGTTTTCGGTATCGACAGAGAGTATGTCCATATCCGATCCCGGTCTCTTTGCCAACCAATCGTTATTATAACACCGCGGTCATTTAAAAATAGTTTATACTTTTAAAACCAGAATATAATCCATTTCAAACCGTAATATTACGATATCATTTCTTCTTTTAAAACCCAAAACAATATGATATCGTTTATCCCAAATAAATTTATTCCTTTCCAAAAAAATTATGTCACTTTTTATTATTTAATATCCCATGTAACCAATATTCTGTTTGTAACTTTCAACATAATTCTTCGAAAATCCATAGTATTTTAAAACCATTATTTTCAAAACTAAATGGTTTGGATATTCAACGGTATGCGAATTAAAAAGGTTTAACTTTACTGTTGCTTTACAAAGAAATAAATTACATGGCTTTCCAAATATTTCTTCTTTTAAAGTTAAACCAAAATCCAAAATATTACTTCAAGTCCCAAAACCATTTCAATTTTATATATATTTATATCCATTTTTGAGCATTAATATTTCAACTAAAGTTGGATTTTTATCCTTTCAAAATCAATATTCTATTAATTAATCTTGACCATTCACATAAAATCCATAATTAATAAGACTTCAATTTCTAGTAAAATATATATATATATATTTCCAAATTCAATTTTTACTAGAATATTCATTTCAAAATATTTTGGGAAAAATCCAATTATAAATATCATATCTTTAAAATTTCCAACTTAATATTTAAACATAGGATATAAATCATCAAACTCCATTTTCTTAATTTCTTCCATTTTCAATAAAGAAATTTATATTCCTTTTAATTTCAAAATTTCAACTTCATAGGTATATAAATATGAAATAAAATATTTATACAATATAAATTTAAGATTTATAGACCGTATTCAATCCAAACCATAGAAATCACATTAAAATAGTTATATATAGACCGCGGTGCCTGTATATAATTTTCTATCCTATGGTCAAGTGATACGGATATTTATCATTTCAATCCGCAATTTAAAAAAATAAAACTTTGCGGTTTTATCATTTCAAACCACAATCCCGAATGAAATGTAAAATGTATGCTAACTTGCAGTTTAATGATATCAAATAAAACATCCATTCAACAAAACATCCATCATCCAGTCACAAACATCAAGCAATATCAATCAATAACAATTATATATATGATCATATATAACAGGTGATAACTGGCAGTTTATTCAAATTAAATTTTTCAACTATTAATCTAACAATTTATATTCAGTGATAATTGACATAACTGTTAACTAGCAGTTCATATGCAACCAAAAATTTCTAACAGCCAATTAACACGCAATAAATCAATTAAATTAACAGTTACATTCAATAAAATGCAATTCAACAGATATGAATGAAATAACATGCCAAAAGCTCATAAATAAATTTCTATTCATTTCTAAAATTTATTTAACAAACATAAAAGCTTCTAGTAGTTGTGAGTGGGTTAAAACACTCACCTTTTGAATTTAAATTGAATTCAAATCCAATTTAAACCCAAAAATTGGACAGTCTCCAAATTCATCCAAACCAGTGCCAAAACGTCAGAAATTCCGATACGATCCCAGCAAAACAAACCGCGCGTGAATCCGAGCTCGTATGCAAAAGTTATGAAAATTTGAAAAATGAAAAATTCTGGTCCTGGGTCAACTTCGGGTTCGACTTCGGGGCGCCGCCTCATTTCCCCGATGCTTGCTTGGAGTTTTCGCCAAAACGACCCGGAGCGACCCGAGTCATTTTCTTCCTGACCCGAAGTTGCTCTAGGGTTTTCTCCTCTGAAACCCGAAGCGCGACCAGAAGCTGCTGCAGATCCACAAATTTTTTTTTTTTTTTTTTTTTTTTTTGAAATAAAATTTTGGAATTTGGGAATTAGGTTTTTTTTCTGCCATTGGAATGAGGAGTTGAGAAGGAGATGTACGTATAGAAAAATGAAAATAAGGAGTGGCTAGGGTTTATAATCGCAAATATATAGACAGATAAAAGAAGGCTAGGTGGGTACGGATAACGAACGTGCTAAACGATAGTTGGCCCAAAAAGCCCGTTCTGCCTCCGGAGTCGAATTTGTTAAAACTATATATCCAAATAGGTGTTTCAAAATATTCTGAACGCGATGGAAAAAGTTTCGCGACCAAATTCGATCGTATGAAGAAGTTATGCTAAAAAAATAAAAATTTCAAATTGATTTCAAAATGCGTAAATTTCAAGGCGTTTCGAGTCCGTACGATCAAACGACAAGTCCGATCGCAACGAAACTTGAAACATTATTATAATTCACCGTTACGGATCCGATGAAACTAGTTTCGTCGAAATCCGAGTCCGTGACAAAAATGGCTATTTTTAATATTTATTAAATAAATTAAAATAAATCATAAAATCCAAATTTTCTTTCAACTTTAAATATTGGCCAAATTTCATTACTTATATAATCCAATCAATTCCCAATAATTTAGCAAGCTTGGATGTGAATTAAAATTTATAAGTATATAAATTTCGCAGTGTTAACCTCTGCGTTTTCTTATTATTTGGGAATTATAAATTTTATTCGCAAAACCCAATTATTTAATCATATACTTATACTCTCATCTTAAATCTAATTATATAAATAACTTGATTTCTATTATCCAACTCAAAATATATCAATTATTCTCCAACTACATAGTTAACGTTTCTTTTATATATCACGGTGGTAATATTTCAAAATGTTCATCTTTTGTTTGCATAAATTACTGTATTTAGATAAAATTGTAATTTTGGTAACTTATCACATAAATAACTTAAAACCTCAACTAATACATTCCACCTTTGTTTCATCTTATTCATTCACTCATCAATATTCCGTACTAACTACAAAATTTAGTGTATTCCTTTAAATTGATCAAAATAAGACTTATCAACTAATAGAAAGATTTACGTACAAAATTTATTGTCATACATCTAATTTACAAGCCTATACTTAATTATTATCCTACAATACGTTTCACGTTACTATAATGTTCATTCTTCCGTTCCTACGTTTCTATAAATTTATTCCTTTATAATTTATTTAACGCAACACTTAATCTACACCTATTGCGATGTTTCAAATTTACTTGAATGAACAATTTCTTTACTTAAAATAGTTGTTGTAAACTCTTAATTCCACATCTATAAGTGTATTATTATTTTCACTCAAATATTATACATATATATAGAGTATTGGGTTTTTATTTAATCATCATTTATCATATATATTAATTAATTAAATTCAATACTTAAGTCTGACTAAATTTATTCCCCAAATACACATTTACATTTCTCAACCAATAAATATAACCAATCAAATTCTCATTTTATTAAACCTTGGTCAATTCCACACGTTAATTTTACTTAAAGTCTCAATTAATTAATTTACCTCGGTTTCATTACCTTATTACCTTATATGCATAATTGACATGGTTATATCTTCCATTACATCAATAATTTATCATTTCATTTCTATGCAATATATACTCATCTTATTCCATTTATTTGGTTACTGCATTGAAATCTATTTATTAACCAATACTAACGTTATTATCATAAAAAAAAATTTGATTCCCAATTTTATTCAATACTTAGAACAAAAATTTTCACATTAAATCAAATCCTTCTATTCAAACCAAGTATCATGCTATGATAATATTTTACGTTGGTTACACTGAAAAAAAATCAACTTTTTATCGTTATCAATTAAACATACATTAATTGCACAAATTAAAGGAATTAATTGCCATTTATCAAATTAAATTTTTCATACATCAATCTATTTCATCTAAATCCTTACCTATGAATATTGCAACCTTTAATTCCATTAAATACCAATTAACCCAAATTATTTCATTTATTCTAAGTCATATCACTAAAATAATTCATCATAATAAACTTAAAATCTATACGTTTATTGATTTATTTCTATTTGTCTTATGTTAAATTCTAAATTTAGTAAGACAACCTAAAGTACTCCACTCAATCGACAGTCCCTTTCAATTGTTAATACGTACTTAAATTTCTACAGTTGCCTTCCATCTGCACTTCCGTTACTATGATAAAAATTAGTAACGTTTATGCCATCAATCCATCATAATTACTTACCCTTAATTGAGTTTGATTTCCAAATAAATTTGCTGACCCTTAATTAGACAATTTATAAAAGTTTGTCATCATACCTATAGTTCTACGCTTATGCTATGTCTTAAATTTCAATAAATTTATAAATTTTGAGATGTTCATTAGGGTTTACAAATTTATTGACTTGCAATAACAGGGTTTCTTAATCTATTCAATTTATCGTTCACAATCTTTTATTGCATTAAATTGGTTTAATATTCCCATATTAAATTTTATGTACAGGTAAGAATTTTTCTTTCTTTCTCTACTTAATTCATTTGAATTTTATTCAAATGTCTTTAAATAGGTTTCTAAGTCACTTCTATATAATTTATTCTAGCCTTCATTTTAATACTTATCTACCACCTTTATTCTTTCAACTAAAATAAATTACAAAATCCTATTAAACAAACAATTTTAAATGGTCGAACTTAACGGGTCGTTACACTCTCCCCCACTCAAAACTTTTCGTCCCCGAAAAGGAAAAAGAAGGGAGAAGGAAGAATAAAACAGTACATCTCAATTCAATATTAGCTTATAAATAATAATTTACTGGATTAATTTCCTTTAATGAAATATACCCGTTTTATAGCCATTATAAACTTTTATACTTAAATAATTAAAGTTGGAAAAACATTTTCAACAAAATTCTAAGTCCAAAATTTACGGAAAATTTTGGCAGAGTCCTTTGTACGGAGAGGCTCGGGAGAAAATAAAATATCAAAATATAACAAATATATTACAAATATTATCAAAATATTATATCCCAACACGGGCAACTATATAAAATAGCGCTTTAAACGTAATCCGAAAACGTACCTATTTGTCGGGCAATACGCTTATTATTATGGAACCAAAAGCAGTTGCTTCCATCACCTGCATTCACTTATATAATCTAAAAGGTTAAATATTTATATTAAAGTGAAATGTTTAGGTGGTTTCAACCATTAATCACCCAATCAATACAACAATTATCAATCTTACAAATAACATACATACACAAAGTGAAGCAACCATTTAAACCATCAAACAATTAGTTGTCTGGGTTCAAATTTGAAATTTGTATGAAATGAAATTAACTATCAAGTGCATCCTTTACTCAACAGTCTTAGATGGAACAAGGATAGATTATTTATTCCCCAACAACTTCAAATTCCTTACCCAACAAACATAAATCAAACAATAACAATTCAAACTAACAGCCAAATTAACTTATTATACATTTATTTCATGCTTCGGTGGTTTGATTTTCTTTCTTTCATTTATGGAGGGATTTCTTTGTTTCTTACAATTTTCATTTTCCATTTGTTACAAAATTCATTATATTGTATTCCAATTTATTGACTAAGGTTTATATCATCTATTTATACTACTTACCCTTTCTTATATAGTAAAATTTCCAATTTAACTTAAGTTTATACAGTTAATTCTCATTTATAACAGCAAATTTATTGAATACCTTAATTACCTCAAGCTTCACTTGTAAGATTTCCCCTTACATTTTCTTACTAACATTGCAACTTTTATTATATGGTAAGTTATGTATATTTAAGAATGCAAGTGAAAATTTACAAGTTTCTTCTCAATTCCTTTTTATTTATTAACGGTTCAATAAATATATATTCGTTTTATAAATTACAATTTCAACTTACCCTTAATTTCATCCCTTTATTTAATGTTTATGTTTTATTATATTTAATTACAGTAACCCTCTACTTACACTTAAATTATTAACCTTAAAACCTCCATTTTTATAAATAAAGGATTTTATTAATTCATTATCTAGGGTTTACAGACATTTATTTATATTACCTACTTTTTATTATATTACTAGTAGCATTTTAAATCATACTTAAGTTTATAACCCTACACATCAATATTAAAGAATTTCATTTTATTTACTTAAGTTAAAATCACCTATTAATAATACTCACCTTTAATTTGGGTAAAATTTCAATTATCACTTAAGTTTATACCAATAAATTCTTTCATTATTTCCTAAATTCCTACTTGTAAAATATTCAATTCCAGTTTCTCATTTAACACTTCAACTTTTATATTTGGGTAAGTTATTTATGTTAAGGAAATTGCAATTGAACTTATACAAGTTTAGTCTCCATTCTTTTAATTAAATTTAATGTTTATCCATATTACTCTTTGTCTCATATGTATGCAAATTCATCTTTATAGCTTTGAAATTATTCTCTTATTTCAATTAGAGGTTTCAATTCATTTATTACTTAACTTTTATTTCACTAACAAATTTTAAACAATTAATTAACGGAAAAATTTAGAATTAAGTACCGGGTTAAATTTCAATTTATTTTCAAATAATAGATAAATAAGTTCTTACAACTCAATATCTCTAATTATAGTTAGAGCAATAAAAGAAATTTTTTTAGAAAATTTCAAATAAATCTGTAGTAGAATTCACTACAGTAGCCTTTCCCCTTCGAAACCCGAAAATGAAAGTCGATGATGCGACCGCCATCACCGAAATTATTTTCCAGCGACAGAGAGGAAAGTACAAAATTTATTCTCTCCAAAATCTTCTTTAAAACAATTCTTCCAAATTATACTAAATACTTATATAAGAAAATACTTATAAACCAAATCATTATATTTCATAAATCCTTTGAAAGCAGATTTTCAAAATCCTGGACTTAAGTTCTAAAATCTCCCATTTGATTTATTATAATTTCAACTTAGCTTCACTTTATTATAAAATATATTTTTTTTCCTAACACCCAATCTATAGCAACCAAATATATATATATATATATATATATATATATATATATCTTTATAAAAATATTTTAATATATAGAAAATATAATAGGCAAAATTCTTTCATTCACCTATATTAAAACAAATATTATGTCGGTCTGTCCTATTAAGTGTTTAGAAATCCCTATTGATGACATAGCGTCCCATGCATCAACCAGAATTTATAAATACAAAGCGGAACAGATTAACACAATATAAAAATCTTTTTATTGATACTAACAAATACGCTCTCTCATATATATACACTCAGCGACTCCCATAGGATATTTCTACCCTATTAACAAAGAGTCAAACCCCACAAAGCCAAGGTTTATCGCTAAACCAAAGCTTTGATACCAGATGTAACATCCCGCTCTTTCCGCACACTTTAAACCGACACTTGTCCCAATTCAAAGCATACGCAAGGGCGGATTGTTATGGGGTAAATAAGAAAAATGGAGAAGAAATAAAACGAAAATAGAATCTCACAGCGGAAGGATAAAATATAATAACAAATATACAGTTTCATAAACAGTTTACAAAAGCTTGATTCTTCTTTTACAATAAATATCAGAGTTACACATACCAATACAAGCAATGCAGCGGAATATAAAGAGTGTGGTGCAATACTATATATAGAATAATACCGATTCTTCGTCTTCGTCCTCCAAAGCTAAAATCTGCTATCCTGAAACGCTCGGACTGACCCGAGCGAATTTGAATAGACAAAAACACCCGAGTCAGACTAGAATATCTTATGTGAGTTAAATAAACAGAATATAAATATGAGTACAGTAACTCAAGAGATGTTCGGGATTTACATCTCCTAAGGATCCGTTAAACTATTTACTATGTAGTATATTGCGCTATTATAATAGTGTCTATTTATAAAATAAACTTACTTTTAAATAGCGTTAAGGCTTTACATTTTCCACCTTAACACGTAATAGTCCCAGTAGTCCGTCCAATATCATAGCCCCTCCTGATCGGGAAGCCACTAGAGGATACCACACGGGCTACGGGAGAAAACCAAACTCGTACAAGGCGCGATATGGTAGGTGACACGGCACAACTAGGCAATGCCAGGGTAGATATACCAATTGCTATCCAGGCTGGTGGAAACGCGTAGCCGCAGTTACCGCCCACCTCGGACTAACTCCCCAAAATCAAAATATAGAAGTGGCCACTGAATCAAATCCAAGTCAAATTATAATATCGAAGAGGAGCGTCCGATCAGAGGAATGACCTCATTGGCCTGAGAATCGCTCCTGTTTTAGCCACCTTATGCCAACTCATGGGAGTTGGGTCCACGTATTTACCTTACAGGAAACGTCGCCACCACCTACTTCATTCTGGAATCTCCACCGCGTACACGGTTAGTCAAAGGGGTTTTCGGTATCGACAGAGAGTATGTCCATATCCGATCCCGGTCTCTTTGCCAACCAATCGTTATTATAACACCGCGGTCATTTAAAAATAGTTTATACTTTTAAAACCAGAATATAATCCATTTCAAACCGTAATATTACGATATCATTTCTTCTTTTAAAACCCAAAACAATATGATATCGTTTATCCCAAATAAATTTATTCCTTTCCAAAAAAATTATGTCACTTTTTATTATTTAATATCCCATGTAACCAATATTCTGTTTGTAACTTTCAACATAATTCTTCGAAAATCCATAGTATTTTAAAACCATTATTTTCAAAACTAAATGGTTTGGATATTCAACGGTATGCGAATTAAAAAGGTTTAACTTTACTGTTGCTTTACAAAGAAATAAATTACATGGCTTTCCAAATATTTCTTCTTTTAAAGTTAAACCAAAATCCAAAATATTACTTCAAGTCCCAAAACCATTTCAATTTTATATATATTTATATCCATTTTTGAGCATTAATATTTCAACTAAAGTTGGATTTTTATCCTTTCAAAATCAATATTCTATTAATTAATCTTGACCATTCACATAAAATCCATAATTAATAAGACTTCAATTTCTAGTAAAATATATATATATATATTTCCAAATTCAATTTTTACTAGAATATTCATTTCAAAATATTTTGGGAAAAATCCAATTATAAATATCATATCTTTAAAATTTCCAACTTAATATTTAAACATAGGATATAAATCATCAAACTCCATTTTCTTAATTTCTTCCATTTTCAATAAAGAAATTTATATTCCTTTTAATTTCAAAATTTCAACTTCATAGGTATATAAATATGAAATAAAATATTTATACAATATAAATTTAAGATTTATAGACCGTATTCAATCCAAACCATAGAAATCACATTAAAATAGTTATATATAGACCGCGGTGCCTGTATATAATTTTCTATCCTATGGTCAAGTGATACGGATATTTATCATTTCAATCCGCAATTTAAAAAAATAAAACTTTGCGGTTTTATCATTTCAAACCACAATCCCGAATGAAATGTAAAATGTATGCTAACTTGCAGTTTAATGATATCAAATAAAACATCCATTCAACAAAACATCCATCATCCAGTCACAAACATCAAGCAATATCAATCAATAACAATTATATATATGATCATATATAACAGGTGATAACTGGCAGTTTATTCAAATTAAATTTTTCAACTATTAATCTAACAATTTATATTCAGTGATAATTGACATAACTGTTAACTAGCAGTTCATATGCAACCAAAAATTTCTAACAGCCAATTAACACGCAATAAATCAATTAAATTAACAGTTACATTCAATAAAATGCAATTCAACAGATATGAATGAAATAACATGCCAAAAGCTCATAAATAAATTTCTATTCATTTCTAAAATTTATTTAACAAACATAAAAGCTTCTAGTAGTTGTGAGTGGGTTAAAACACTCACCTTTTGAATTTAAATTGAATTCAAATCCAATTTAAACCCAAAAATTGGACAGTCTCCAAATTCATCCAAACCAGTGCCAAAACGTCAGAAATTCCGATACGATCCCAGCAAAACAAACCGCGCGTGAATCCGAGCTCGTATGCAAAAGTTATGAAAATTTGAAAAATGAAAAATTCTGGTCCTGGGTCAACTTCGGGTTCGACTTCGGGGCGCCGCCTCATTTCCCCGATGCTTGCTTGGAGTTTTCGCCAAAACGACCCGGAGCGACCCGAGTCATTTTCTTCCTGACCCGAAGTTGCTCTAGGGTTTTCTCCTCTGAAACCCGAAGCGCGACCAGAAGCTGCTGCAGATCCACAAATTTTTTTTTTTTTTTTTTTTTTTTTTTTGAAATAAAATTTTGGAATTTGGGAATTATGTTTTTTTTCTGCCATTGGAATGAGGAGTTGAGAAGGAGATGTACGTATAGAAAAATGAAAATAAGGAGTGGCTAGGGTTTATAATCGCAAATATATAGACAGATAAAAGAAGGCTAGGTGGGTACGGATAACGAACGTGCTAAACGATAGTTGGCCCAAAAAGCCCGTTCTGCCTCCGGAGTCGAATTTGTTAAAACTATATATCCAAATAGGTGTTTCAAAATATTCTGAACGCGATGGAAAAAGTTTCGCGACCAAATTCGATCGTATGAAGAAGTTATGCTAAAAAAATAAAAATTTCAAATTGATTTCAAAATGCGTAAATTTCAAGGCGTTTCGAGTCCGTACGATCAAACGACAAGTCCGATCGCAACGAAACTTGAAACATTATTATAATTCACCGTTACGGATCCGATGAAACTAGTTTCGTCGAAATCCGAGTCCGTGACAAAAATGGCTATTTTTAATATTTATTAAATAAATTAAAATAAATCATAAAATCCAAATTTTCTTTCAACTTTAAATATTGGCCAAATTTCATTACTTATATAATCCAATCAATTCCCAATAATTTAGCAAGCTTGGATGTGAATTAAAATTTATAAGTATATAAATTTCGCAGTGTTAACCTCTGCGTTTTCTTATTATTTGGGAATTATAAATTTTATTCGCAAAACCCAATTATTTAATCATATACTTATACTCTCATCTTAAATCTAATTATATAAATAACTTGATTTCTATTATCCAACTCAAAATATATCAATTATTCTCCAACTACATAGTTAACGTTTCTTTTATATATCACGGTGGTAATATTTCAAAATGTTCATCTTTTGTTTGCATAAATTACTGTATTTAGATAAAATTGTAATTTTGGTAACTTATCACATAAATAACTTAAAACCTCAACTAATACATTCCACCTTTGTTTCATCTTATTCATTCACTCATCAATATTCCGTACTAACTACAAAATTTAGTGTATTCCTTTAAATTGATCAAAATAAGACTTATCAACTAATAGAAAGATTTACGTACAAAATTTATTGTCATACATCTAATTTACAAGCCTATACTTAATTATTATCCTACAATACGTTTCACGTTACTATAATGTTCATTCTTCCGTTCCTACGTTTCTATAAATTTATTCCTTTATAATTTATTTAACGCAACACTTAATCTACACCTATTGCGATGTTTCAAATTTACTTGAATGAACAATTTCTTTACTTAAAATAGTTGTTGTAAACTCTTAATTCCACATCTATAAGTGTATTATTATTTTCACTCAAATATTATACATATATATAGAGTATTGGGTTTTTATTTAATCATCATTTATCATATATATTAATTAATTAAATTCAATACTTAAGTCTGACTAAATTTATTCCCCAAATACACATTTACATTTCTCAACCAATAAATATAACCAATCAAATTCTCATTTTATTAAACCTTGGTCAATTCCACACGTTAATTTTACTTAAAGTCTCAATTAATTAATTTACCTCGGTTTCATTACCTTATTACCTTATATGCATAATTGACATGGTTATATCTTCCATTACATCAATAATTTATCATTTCATTTCTATGCAATATATACTCATCTTATTCCATTTATTTGGTTACTGCATTGAAATCTATTTATTAACCAATACTAACGTTATTATCATAAAAAAAAATTTGATTCCCAATTTTATTCAATACTTAGAACAAAAATTTTCACATTAAATCAAATCCTTCTATTCAAACCAAGTATCATGCTATGATAATATTTTACGTTGGTTACACTGAAAAAAAATCAACTTTTTATCGTTATCAATTAAACATACATTAATTGCACAAATTAAAGGAATTAATTGCCATTTATCAAATTAAATTTTTCATACATCAATCTATTTCATCTAAATCCTTACCTATGAATATTGCAACCTTTAATTCCATTAAATACCAATTAACCCAAATTATTTCATTTATTCTAAGTCATATCACTAAAATAATTCATCATAATAAACTTAAAATCTATACGTTTATTGATTTATTTCTATTTGTCTTATGTTAAATTCTAAATTTAGTAAGACAACCTAAAGTACTCCACTCAATCGACAGTCCCTTTCAATTGTTAATACGTACTTAAATTTCTACAGTTGCCTTCCATCTGCACTTCCGTTACTATGATAAAAATTAGTAACGTTTATGCCATCAATCCATCATAATTACTTACCCTTAATTGAGTTTGATTTCCAAATAAATTTGCTGACCCTTAATTAGACAATTTATAAAAGTTTGTCATCATACCTATAGTTCTACGCTTATGCTATGTCTTAAATTTCAATAAATTTATAAATTTTGAGATGTTCATTAGGGTTTACAAATTTATTGACTTGCAATAACAGGGTTTCTTAATCTATTCAATTTATCGTTCACAATCTTTTATTGCATTAAATTGGTTTAATATTCCCATATTAAATTTTATGTACAGGTAAGAATTTTTCTTTCTTTCTCTACTTAATTCATTTGAATTTTATTCAAATGTCTTTAAATAGGTTTCTAAGTCACTTCTATATAATTTATTCTAGCCTTCATTTTAATACTTATCTACCACCTTTATTCTTTCAACTAAAATAAATTACAAAATCCTATTAAACAAACAATTTTAAATGGTCGAACTTAACGGGTCGTTACAGGTCCACGTATTTACCTCAAAGGAAACGCCGCCACCATCCTACTTCATTCTGGAATCTTCACCCCGTACACGGTTGTTAAACTGGTTTTCGGAGTTGGCAGAGAGTATGAAAACTTCCAATCCCGGTCTCTTTAACAACCAAACGTTATTATAACCCATGGATATTTATTTCAAAATCATTTGTACTTTCAAAACCAAACTAGCATATCCATTTCAAAATCATATCATTTCTTTCAAACTAGTATATACTTTCAAAACCAAAATATCATACTCATTTCAAAACCATATCACAATAGTATCATTTCCATTTCAAAACTAATTCAAAAATATATATTATTTAAATAAAACACAAATTTCCAAATTATTGAATATTTTCCTTCAATTTATTAACTTGATATATTCCTTTAAATTATCATAGCATTTTGGAAATGTAATACTTTCCATGTTAACATTTTATATAATCAAAGTATTTATATACTTACAAATTTTAATATGGTCATTTTATCATAGCCTTATAGTTAAATAAACTTTTTTATTGTAATATCCAATTTAAAGCTGAAATTCTTATGTTAAGTTAAAAGTACCTTATTAACTTACATCATTATTACAATAAAGAAACTTTATTATTTTAATCATTTAAAATATGCCATTTACATAAATCAAAACTTGCTTAAAAGTACCTTATTAACTTACATCATTATTACAATAAAGAAACTTTATTATTTTAATCATTTAAAATATGCCATTTACATAAATCAAAACTTGCATATCAAATGTACATTATCAACTTACATTTTATTATTACAGTAAGTAACATTTATCATTTTAATCAATTTAAAATACACCATTACATTGATTAAAACTTACATGTCAAATGTACGTTTTAACTTACATTTATTATAATAAAGAGCATTTATCATTTTTCAATATTACACTAATTAAAACTTACATTATCAAATGTACGGTTTAAATTTACATTCCTATTACAGTAAAAAGCATTTATTAATTTAATCAATACCACACTAATTAAAACTTTACATGTTTCTTTCATTAATTAAAATTTTACATGTTTCTTGCTTTAATTAAAACTTTACATGTTCTCTCATTAATTAGGACTTTACACGTTTCTTTCATTAATTAAAAACTTACACTTTTCTTTCATTAATTATACATGTTTCTTTCGTTAATTAAAAAGTTACATGTTTTTTACATTAATTAAAAACATACACCTTTCTTTCATTAATTAAAAAGTTACACGTTTCTTTCGTTAATTAAAAATTTACACGTTTCTTTCATTAATTAAAACTTTGCATGTTTCTTGCATTAATTAAAAACTTTATATGTTCTCTCATTAATTAGGACTTTACACGTTTCTTTCATTAAATAAAAACTTACACTTTTCTTTCATTAATTAAAACTTTACATGTTTCTTCATTTTAAAATACCTTATTTTCTTCAATTAAAATCTCCATTTGGTAACCAATTTCCAATCATCAAGTTAAGTCATATATATAAGTTACATTTTTATACATTAACTTATACAACTTAACTTAGAAAATCACTGTAAACCTATTTATACAAACATATCCACTTCATGGAATAAAATTCATTCTAACTACTAGGCTTGATTTAGAATTCCACATTAAATCAAATTTCATTATTAAGTTGGTTATTATATTTCAAATCTTTAAATTACAAATTTAAAACCAAATAAAGATTTTTTTTTCATTACAATTAAAAACCAAAATCAACTTATAAAATCTTAACTTATAGAAAACCAATATCTCTTTATATTCTAAATCTTTAAATCAATTTTTTTTTAATTTCCATTTATTTATAAATTCAAAATACTTAATAATTTTAGGAAACTATTATAAAATATTTATCCATGGGCCTGTATAAAATTTTCTAACCTAGGTCAAGTGATACAGGTATGTATCATTTCAATACGTAATTTAAAAAGAAAAATCCGGGTTCTATCATTTCAAACCCGTAATCCCAAGTAAATAAATGCAATAAAAATCATTTGAGCCTATCATTTCAGCCCACAGTGATAGGGAACTTGCAGTGTGAGATACAGTATATAAAATAAATAGTATAATATATAAATACATATTAGATGATGCAACAAATATATAAACAGCATTTAACATCATATAACATATCACAGGCATGTATGAATGACATATCAATTTATACAGATCCACTTGTCATTATTCCACAATAATATAAGTACATATGTCTAAAGCGATAAAAACTCACCTTTTAAAAGCTAGAATCAAATTCACAATACACAATTGAAACTCCACAAAGCACGACAAGGCACGACCAAACTTTTAAGTCAATGGAGAGTCAAGATCCATATCTTGTATATAACAAATACACAAATCATAAGAATAAGATTCAACACAACAAAAGATGGATTAAACTATGCAATTACGAATCACAGAACATAACCTTGCTTTCAACCACCAAGTGGGCATGGCCATGGTCTAATAGTGAGGAGGAGGTGATGTTGTGGTGGTTGAGGCCGAGCTATGCAAGGAGAAAACAAAAAGGAAAAGAGAAGAGGAAAACAAAAGTGGAAAAAGAAGAGAGAAGGAAGCCATGGATCTAGACTTTTTCCTTCCTCACTCAAATGATACAATGAGAAATCCTTTTTTATTTCACGTGAATGATAAGAGACGGCTAGGTTTAAAAATGTTGGGCGTGTTTCCACCGAACCAACCCACCACCGGATCAATACTACCGAACCAAGATAAGGAAGGCGCCGCCGAACCAGAGGGAGGAAGGTCCTATCGAACCACTCACCACCAAACCAACCCATTCAACACAAATCCTTCGCCACCAGACCGAGACCACCGAACCAGCCCGTGCTCCACTGAACCAAGGCCACCGGACCAAGCTACGCCTTCACCACCGGACCAATCCACATGCCATTCACTACCGAACCAAAGGCATACTAACACTACCGAACCAGAGGCATATTACCACTACCGAACCAACACTGCTAGGCCATATTACATCAGCCCAAGCCCACCAGCAGCTATATACATCCAAGACCCCTACTCCTTGCCTCACTCTATAAATAGAGGGGTAGGGGTACAACAATGGCAGACAAGTTTGAGAGCTCAAGCACGGACAGAACTTTCAAACAACTTTTATATACTTGTAATCAAAGCTTTGTACTTGTAATCTGAACAGAAAAGGAGAATAACAAATAAAGTGGACGTAGGCACATTTTGGCCGAACCACTATAAATCTATGTGTCTTTTACATTTTAGTCCTTCCTTTTTATATATTTGCATAAATCATCCGAATCACTAAAGAACCATATAAAATCAACTAAATCATACGACTTGGAGGTGTTTGCCCATTTTTTGTGCAAACATTTTTGGTGCTTTCATTGAGAGTTGAACTCAGGGCTTCAGCATCTCCCGCTTAACCTTCTTCCTAACAACATCGCTCATTGCTTGGAGAAAACATGCCTTCCAAGTAGAAGAAAGATGTTAACAAAGGAAAGAACATCGCAACTAGCAGTATTCCAGATCCAGTGGTCACAGATCAAGAGAATCGTCCCGTCCCAACAGCAGTACAAAATGGAAATCAGTCAAATCCGATAGCCCCTGCCACGGAATAGCTGGCAGCAATTACTAGGGCAGATCTAGACAAGGTGGTGGCTGAAGTGACTAGCTGCTTCACATCCCAACAAGAAGCCTTGGTGAACCAACTCATGTCATGCTTAAGGGATGCAAAAGAATCCAACAGCAACACTGAATCATGGGATGAGTCCCAGTCTGGAGGATCTCGGAGACGACAAAGATCTTTCTCCTTCGAAGAAGCTAACAACAGAAACAACCATGGTAGGAGCCGAGCCCGAACTCAGCCCGAACTCCAACCTGAGGAAACGCTTGAAACCGAACCCAACGGGGGATGAACCAGGCGAGGGTCGGTTGTAGCTGAGCCGGTCATGCTACCTAGCCATGGAAACACCAATAAACGGGGCCGAGCTAGAGTCCAGCCTGAAGTTGGACCCGAGGAAATGCTTGAAACAGAACCCAGCAGGGGAAGATCAAGGCAAAGGCCAACTATAGCTGATCCTAGCATGCTCCCAGAAGACCAGAGACAGCCACTGGAAAATGTTAGGAGTGATAGACGATACCATCCCTACAGGTCATCTGGACGAAATCGATACCACAGAGAAGAACCAAACTCATTTCTATCTGCTCCAAATTCCGATGAAAGGATGGCACGATTGTTCAGAGAATGCGTCCAACCGGAGAAAAGAGATCGAGGGATAGGCGCTAGGGTAACCAACCCTTTCACCCGCAATATCGAAATTGCCATCACCCCCCGAGAATGGAAAATGCCAACAATGGAACCTTACAAGGGAACCTCTGACCCCGTTGTACACTTGTAGAGATACACACAACATATGCTCATGAGCGGAGCAACAGAAGGAGTATTGTGCAAATGCTTTCCACTATTCTTGGCAGATCTAGCTACCTCCTGGTTCTTCCGTCTACCCCAAGGATCCATCAGCTCAAGGGAAATGTTGAAAGAAAAGTTCATCAGCCAGTTCCGCATTCATGTGGAACAACCCAAGGACGCTTACTCCCTATCTAATATCAAACAAAAGCTTGGAGAGACAGTGCAACAATATCTAATCCGATTCAACGCCGCAGCGGCCGCAGTCCAAGATGCCGATGAGAAACTTATCTTAATGGCCCTCTGTAGTGGTGTGCATCCGGATACTAAATTTGCTAGGATATTAACGAAATAAAAACTAGCTACCTTACCTGATTTCTTCCATGAAGCCGGGAAGTATATAAGACTTCAAGACGCTGCAACTGAAAGGCAGACATGGCAACAAACTAAGGCAGCTTAGGGCAACACCCCCGCTGTAGCAAAGGACGTTCAAGGAAATGACTCGAGAGATAATGCTGGGGGCAAGAAGGAAGAAAAACGTCTATATCAACCAGGACCGAGATTTGACACTTACACTCCTTTGAATGAAACAATCGAAAACATCTTCCTGGCTACCCAAGACGAAGTTAAATACAGACGCCCCCCGTACAAGAAGGAATCATAAAACGCAATTAAGTCTGGAAAGTTCTGCCGCTTCCACGAATCTCATGGGCATGATACCAATGAATGCCATCATCTCCGGGACTTAATTGAAGAACACATCAGAAGAAAGAGACTGGAACGCTATGTAAAAAGTCAGAACAGGACTCCAGCTCCTGCTAATGAGAACCCAAGGCTATCCCCTCCAAGAAATGGGCAGAGGAAATCGCAACACCACCGGCTCCAGTCAAGAGAAGATAGTGGTCCATACCATATTGGGAGGACCACACATCGCCGAAAGAAGCTGGGCAGAGATGGAAAGATATGGAAAATCGCTTAGAAATAATGAAGACTGCATTAATTCTGTTATAGAAGAACGCCACCCGAAGCGGAAAGAGAATGATGACATCACATTTAGTAGGCGTGACCTAGAGGGAAGGCAGTACCCTCACATGGATCCTATGGTCATCTCTGCCTGGTTCAGTCCAGCCGAAGTTTCCCGAATTCTAATTGACACTGGAAGCTCGGTAAATATCCTGTTCAAGCATTCTTTCAACAGAACGAAGCTGTCAATGAAGGATGTGTCTCCCTGCAACAAACTACTACACGGTTTCACTGGAGATGCGAAGATGCCCCTCGGGCAACTGGACCTCTTTGTTTAAATAGGAAGTCATCCCCGCTCCATCATGCGGAAACAAACATTTGTGCTAATAGAAAACCGCTCGGCCTACAACACCTTTTTGGGAAGACCAGCCTTGTCTGACTTCCAAATTGTCCTGACCACGTGGTGCATGAAGATGAAATTTCCAACAGACAATGGAATAGGGGAAGTAGAGGGAGATCAAGACGCCGCTCGAGATTGCTATATAACTGAACTTCGCAATAACTGCAGGAAGGATAAAGGGAAGAATGCAGAGACTCCTCTCTGCATGAAAAACTTGGAAGCATAGCAACTAAAGAAAGCCCCTCCTGTTCGATATACCAGTGATCCTTTCAATGAATTAGACCCTAGGGACGAAGAGAAGGAGGCCAGCGCCGATCCTGCAGAAGCTATGGAGTTTGCATCTATAGACAAACACGACTCAAGTAGACTATTGAAAATCGGATCTCAGCTAAAAGTAGAATTGAAGTATCAACTCATTGATTTTCTCTGCCACAACTTGGATGTATTTGCATGGACGCACGCTGACATGACTGGAATCTCCCCTGACGTAGCATGCCACGTACTAAACATCGATCCTACCAAGGTGACAATAAAGCAGAGAAAGAGAAGTATGGGGGTAGAATGATCAGCATCCCTCGATGAAGAAGTAAAGAACCTACTTTCCAATAACTTCATACGAGAAGCCATCTACCCAGAGTGGATCGCTAACCCGGTACTACTAAGGAAGGCAAATAGGAAGTGGCGAACATGCATTGACTTCTCCAACTTAAATGATGCTTGCCCGAAGGATTGCTTCCCACTCCCCCGAATTGATCAACTTGTGGACAGCACAGCCGGTCACGAACTCTTATCTTTTATGGACGCATACTCAGGATATAACCAAATTCCTATGTATGCTCCCGATCAAGACCACACTAGTTTCATCACTGACCGTGGATTGTATGCTACAGAGTAATGCCTTTTGGACTTAAAAACGCCGAAGCTACTTATCAGCGCCTCATCAACAAGATGTTTGCGGAACTAATAGGACGAATTATGGAAGTTTATGTAGATGACATGCTAGTAAAGTCAAGGAAAGCCGACGATCACGTAAGCCAACTGGGCTAGATGTTTCAAGTACTTTGCCAATATGGAATGAAGCTGAATCCTCTAAATTTCTCCTTCGGAGTATCATCAGGAAAGTTCTTAGTATTCATCGTCCATGCCAGGGGGATTGAAGCAAACCCCGAACAAGTCCGAGCTCTGAAAGATATCGGGATACCTTCCACTTGAAGAGAAATGCAAAGCCTAAATGGAAAAGTGGCCGCCCTAAGCAGATTCATCTGTAAAGCGACTGACAAGTGCATCCCTTTCTTAGAAGCCCTAAAGAAAGACAAAGGAAAGTTCGAATGGACTGACGAATGCTTAACAGCCTTCCTTAACCTAATCGAACACCTCCAGAGACCACCAGTGCTCTCAACTCCGAGCAAAGGCGAAGAGCTATACCTAAACCTTGCCGTGTCACCTCATGCTTTAAGCACCGCTTTGGTAAGAGAAGACAACCACGTGCAACGGCCAGTATACTTCGTAAGCAAGAGGTTTACGGGGGCAAAAGCCCGGTATCCTAAACTCGAAAAGCTAGCATATTGTTTACTAATCACATCACGGAAACTGCGACACTATTTCCAATCTCATTCCATCAGAGTTTTAACCGATCAACCGCTAAGGCAAGTACTCCATCGTCCCGACACTTCTGGATGACTACTTAAATGGTGCATTGAACTGAGTCAATATGATGTCACCTACCACCCTCGCACCGCCATGATAGGGAAAGCCATGGTCGATTTCATTGCCGAATTCACTACCAACGAAGGTAAGGAGCAATCCGAAATAGCAGAAGACATCAAGTGGAATCTCTTTGTGGATGGAGCATCAAACGAACAAGGCTCGGGGGAAGGCATTGTGATAATAACTCCTAGGGGAAGAAAGCTGCATTATGCCCTAAGGTTGGAATTCGCTGCCACCAACAACGATGCAGAATATGAAGCAGTAATAGCTAGATTAGAGCTTGCCTTAGAAATTGAAGTCAGTTCTTTATGTCTTCGTAGTGATTCGCAACTTATTGTAAATCAAATACTGGGAAAATTTTAGACTCGAGGAGAACGATGCACAACATATCTAAAGAAGACTAAGCTGCTACTCGATCAATTGGATCACTATTTAATCAAACACATTCCTCGAGAAGAGAACCAAGAGGCCGACGAACTGTCAAAACAAGCTAGCATGAGGGACGGCGCCACTTCCGGAACAGTAACCATCTCAAAGCAACTAACCTTGAGTTTCGAGCAAGTGAATCTGATAGCTGCAATCGAAGAGGAAACTTGGATGACTCCCATCCGAATATTCTTACAAGACGGCACACTGCCCGACGGGTGTAACGAAGTCAAGAAGATCCTGAGGAAAGCTTCCCACTACACAATACAAGAAGGCATCCTCTATCTGCGCGGCTTCTCTAATCCCTTATTAAGGTGTACTGCTGGAAAGGACGCCAAAGAAATCTTATCCAACATCCATCAAGGAAGCTGCGGAGATCACACTGGAGGGCAAACTCTGGCCAAGAAGATACTCCGATATGGATACTTCTGGTCCACCTTAAACAAAGACGCCTTAGACTTCGTCAAGAGATGTGACAGATGTCAGAAATTTGCTAAAATCCCTCGACTACCAACAAATGAGATTACTCAAATGACCAGCCCTTGGCCCTTTGCAGTATTGGGAATTGACTTGATTGGCGAACTGCTAATGGGACGAGGTGGAGCCAAATATGCTATAATGGCAGTTGACTATTTCACTAAATGGGTGGAAGCGGAACCACTAAATAAAACATCTTCGGCAAAAGTTATCAACTTCTTGATCAAAAATGTTCTATGCAGGTACGAAGTTCCACTCAAAATCATATCTGACAATGGACTTCAGTTTGACAGCGAAGAGTTCGCCAACTGGTGCCAAGAGCACGAAATTCATAAAAGTTTCTCATCTGTAGCTTACCCCCAGGCAAACGGACAAGTCGAAGCTATCAACAAAATTCTCAAAACTCTAATCAAGAAGAAACTTGAAAAGTCAAAAGGCGCTTGGGTGGATGAACTTCCTACGCACTTTGGGCCTACCGCACATCTTTCATAACATCAACGGGGCATACTCCCTTCTCTTTGGTGTACGGATCGGAGGCCATGCTCCCAATCGAAACTATAGTGCCTTCCCACCGTAGGATCCACTATAACCCAGAAGAGAAAGAAGAACTCCTTCACATGTCTTTGGATCTAATTGAAGAAAGAAGAAACGATGCGGCACTCAAAGCAGCAGCTCACAAGCAGAAAGTGGCAGCACTATACAACTCCAAAGTCAAGCATCGTAGCTTACAAGAAGGAGATCATGTCCTCAGGCGAATCTTCCCGCGCACCGGAGTGCTAGATCCAATCTGGGATGGACCATACGTAATTCATAAAGATCTCCACAACGGAGCTTATATTTTGTCAACAGTGGACGGAGAGGTGTTCCAGAGGGCATGGAACATCCAACACCTTCGTCGATACTTTTCTTAACTTGTTAGCACATATAAATTGAATTAACAAGGAGAACCAGTGGACGTAAGCATTTTCGTGCCGAACCACTTTAAAAACTTGTCTATTTTTTAACTTGTTCCTTTATATCTTGGCTGCTTGTTGAGCTTTATCCTTTTCTGTTGAACAAAATCCAATGTAAACGGCATTTCCATTCAAGGCACATCACAGCGCAACTTCACCTGGACAAGAACTAACAGGTACTATACGAATCTATGCCCTCGCCAATGAGACACTTTTGCTCCAGCATCCCTCTACTGCGGGTTAACTCATTGCTCGTGATGGCCCTTAAATCCAACTGTACTGAGCCGATTATAAGCCACCGAGTCGGCCAACCATAGCCTAGGCAGCTCATTACGGCGTTCGGCTCGCCGGCAACTGTGAACCTACCTTAAGCCCCAACATAAGGTGTGGTCAGCCAAGGGTAGTTCACGGTTGACGATCGGCACCCACGCTAGCCGACCACGGTAAATCGAATAATACCCACGATTACGGGCCATAATGGCCTGGGTAGTTACTGTGCGCGATCTCGGCTCCGAGTGTCTTAAGTACGGCTGTGGTAAAAAAGAAAACTCCCCGCGGAGGCGTAAGATAGGTGATAAATGTCTCTAAGACCCACAGCTAGGGAAAGTGACTACAAAACCCGTTTGCCACGAACTTAAGCACATCGAAGGCCTTCCGTGATTGGAAGTTTTACTATTTCTTATATTTCTATTTTGTTTAAAAACTTTCCTCCTATCCTCTATGACGATGCCTAAAGTACAGGACACAAAATAGGAGACGCTCGCTAAGAGGGATAGGAACTCACAACTAGATGATAGGTCACTCGGGTGCATTCCATACTCAGTCATATAAGACATTCAAAGCTACCGTCTATAAATAAAAACATGACGGGCAGTACTTTCTTCTTTTATAAATACATAGCTATAATTTATTCGCACATCACACTAACACTGCAAGATTTGAAATTATATTTTAAGCAAAAGCTTGACATCAAACACAATTGAATCACAGACATGTGCACGACTATATTTCTTATGCAGCTCACCAAAATAACGACAGCATTCAAATATGACCGAACCAGCTTAAGTTAAAAATTACATGCCAATAATAAAGTCGTTCGTTACGAATAACATGATTACGACCTAAAAGTTACATTAATGTTTTGAGACAAGCATAGACGGCAATGTCAAACAAACCAAAAGACATCCATGTCAAGTCAAGGAGTCAGCTGCATCAGAGCTTCACCTCTATCCTGCCGGCCCTCCAAGATCTACTAAGCCGCAGGATCGAAACTCTCAGCGTGCTGGCCATAGGTAGTCGGTACTTCGAAGGTCTCGCCTGTCCAATCCAGAAGGAGAATCCATTAAATAAGCAATAAGGAAATCAAGTTGTAAAAGGCTAAAAGGGAAAACCTACCAGCATCTGCTCTTTGGTCATCATCCTCTAACTGCACACCAGCCTCCTCAGCAGCAAGCAGCCGCATACCCTCTTTCAGCGCCGCTTTCTCCTCCTTGGTGAATTGAGCCGTGACCACGTCTATTCTAAAGGCCGCGCCACCCTCCTTATCTGCATTGGCCTTAGCCTCCTCCAAGGCCCTGAGATAAATCCTGGCCATGACTCGGGGATAATCATCAATTCAAGATAAGTCGCTCTGTTTCCAAGTGCGAAAGTATGTGTCCTGAAGCATCTCATCCATTATCCCCTCATTCTTCGCGAACTCCCTTATTCGGTCCTTAGAAGCCAACAACTTCGCAGTAGCAGCATCCCTCTCCGATTGGTATCGCGAGTAGTCAGCCTGGAAGGATTTCCTCATCGCCTCCATCCCCTCCTTCGGCTCGGTTTGAATAAGCTCTACGGCTTCAAGTTTCCCGGATAGCTACTGTACCCGCTCGAGATCCACTTTCCAGACCTCTTCCACCGTTTTAATAGCTATATCAATCCGTCCCTTACAAGCAGCCTCCATTTTCGTAACTCTGCTCTGCTGGCCTTTTCCATGGTTTTCTTTAGTTGTCTTGAGGCGGCCTCATGTTGAGAGATCTGGATGGCCTTATCAGCAAGTTGTTTGGCCTGGTCGGAAACCATTAGCCGCAGTTGAATGTTAGCACTCCCAATTTCTTCTCCAGCCTTGACCAGTCGGGCATGATGCCCCATCAGCTTTCTGGTTTCCTCAGCAACCCGGTCAATATTTGCCTTAGCTTCGTCCCCCAAAGTTACAACCCGAGTGGTAAGCAAATCAAGGTCCAGGGACTTAGCTTCATCCAATACTCTTACCATAGGATTATGGGGAGAAAGTGCTTACAGGTAGCCTCATCAAATGTAATATCACGAGAACCCGGATTCAGATCCTGATGACCCGCAAACGGATTACGGGCCAAGCCGGAATGACCTATTCGGGTAACGGTAGGATTTTCGGACGGGTGCGGAGAAGGTATAAATTCAGTATTCTCCTCCGTGGTATCTCGAAGAAGCTGAGTTGGGGACTGAGGACTAGGTGAGGATTCAAACAAGGAACGACTCCTCTTCTTCCTTTGGACATCCTCTTCGATAGCTCCAAGAAGAGGGCGGTAGCCAACTACGTCTCCTGGGCGGTTAGTCGGAGGCCTTGATTTAGTAGAAGCCTTGAGAAGTTTGTATTGTCCAAGACGGTGCCGAACATCTGATGTCTTGGCCGCCTTACCCGCTTCTGGGATAAAAACCAAGTGTTACAAGCATACATTGAACTATAATTCAAGAAATATATCAAGTTAAGAAGGGTAAAGATATGCTTTGTTATACAAATCCTGGGGAGGAGTAGGATACTGCAATAAGTCCTGGATCTCATTCCAGGACGACAGCTGGCCATAAAATGTTCCTAAATCCTTATCATAAATGGAGTCTGCAGGAGTCAAAAATTCACCTTGAATCGCAGGAATTGCCTCAGCTAAAGCGCTCTTGGAAGATGAATCGGCGCCGGTCTCGGCCTTGTCAGCTTTCTTAGGCTTCTCTACTGAAGCCGATCCTTCCTCCAACCCTTCAAAAGCTAGGCGGAGAGCATCGTCTGTCCACTCCTGGATCACACCTGCTTGCTTAGAAGACAAAGCCCCAGTGCCTTCGCCACTCTGTCCTTCGCCACCATCGTCGCTATGACCATCACCATCACCTTCTCCACCACTTCCGCTCTCCATCTCACCTCCTTCATCCTCACCTCTTTCCTCCTCCACATCATCCTCCTCCGGGATGTCTGGACATGTGCCGGGGGAGGGTCCATCGGACTTCTTAAGTTTCTTCCCCCCGGCAATTGGATGTTTTGAGAAGGGTTTCCTTTTGCCGCTCTTCGCCGTGGCCCCTCCTTTAGCTTTGGTGGCCCTCTCCTCAGCTGTGTCTCTTTGCTTGACCACAGACTGGCATGGTAGAATCAAGTTGTGCCCCAGAAGAGTAGAATTCCTGATCAAATAAGAAGCTGCCCTCTCCCTTTCCGGAATGGCTTCTATTTCCTCAGCCATCTGAACCAGACGATCGTTCTCTACAACCGCAAAGCCACCTGTCGCTGGCAAGAAATAAAGTGCATAAGAAGGGACATTGCAGTCAGAACGGAAGTTATAAATAAGGTTCAACTTACAGCCAGAGGTGAATCGGCGGAAAGAAATAGAGTCATCCTTTACAAAAAACCATTCCTTCTTGAACATGCTGAATTTTGAATATAAGTCCAGGACTGGCTTGAAAGACACGGCTGATTCTAAGCTAATATATGGAGACCCCTTCTTGTAGCCTCTTAAGTTTTACAAATACCGGATCTCCCAGTTCGAGGGGGCGCCCGTATTTTCGCTTGAAAATGATGAACAGACTCACAAAGATGGCATAGGAGTTGGGCTGAAGCTGGAAAGGGGCCACCTTCAAGTATGTGATGAAGCTGACTATCCAAGCATTGATCGGAGGAATGGCCCCGCACATACAGTGATACCTACTATAAGTGAAATATCCTACAGGGGGATTGTACGGCATCACTCCTTTCCCTGGCAACAACATATGCTCTCTGTCAATCCCAAAGGATCTAGATATAACGTCAAGCTGCTCGTCTTTTAGGGAACTGGGAAAGCAATCAGGCGGTGAGTTCAGGAGCTCTTGAGGACCGTACCCGTCTACTTGTGATCTCGCGGTTGGGCCATGTCGTTCTGGTTCTGCCTGAACCGGGGGCACTATGAGGACTCTCCCTGGTCCTTGGATTTCTTCTTGTCAGAACAAGTTTCTACTTTATGAGACATTTTCTGCAACACGAGAAAACATATCGTTAGGATGAGGAGTATAGAGATATAAAAGAGCAAGTACCTAAAGTATGAGATCTCATTCATGATTCAAAACATAACAAGTTCATTCGGAAGTTCAAGGCCAAGAACTCAATCGGCACTCATGCTCCCCGATCCCATTCGGTAGTTCAATCGTAAAAGTTCATTCGACAGAAGGAAACCTCACCTTGTCCGGCTTGATTGGTTCGGCTATTTCACATAGTCGAGTCTGGTTCGGTACTTGAGTGATTCGGCTACTTCAAGCAATCGAGTCTGATTCGGTACATGATAGATTCGGCTATTTCAAACAATAAGGAATAACGGAGGCGTGGAGCCCCATACTTATAGGCGAGAGTAGGATAGCCGGACCAACTGGTTCGGCACTCGGGCCGAATGAGGGTGTCCAAATAAACAAAGCGCGACATATGCAGGCATATGCCCTACTTTAGGGGGCAAAAATGTTGGGCGTGTTTCCACCGAACCAACCCACCACCGGACTAATACTACCGAACCAAGATAAGGAAGGCACTGCCGAACCAGAGGGAGGAAGGTCCTACCTAACCACTCACCACCGAACCAACCATTCAACACAAATCCTTCGCCACTGGACCGAGACCACCGAACCAGCCCGTGCTCCACCGAACCAAGGCCACAAGACCAAGCTACGCCCTCACCACCGGACCAATCCACATGCCATTCACTACCGAACCAGAGGCATACTACCACTACCGAACCAACACTGCCAGGCCAGATTACATCAGCCCAGGCCCACCAGCAGCTATATACATCCAAGACCCCTACCCCCTGCCTCACTCTATAAATAGAGGGGCAGGGGTACAACAATGGCAGACAAGTTTGAGAGCTCAAGCACGGACAGAATTTTCAAACAACTTTTATATACTTGTAATCAAAGCTTTGTACTTGTAATCTGAACAGAAAAGGAGAATAACACATAGAGTGGACGTAGGAACATTCTGGCCGAACCACTATAAATCTGTGTGTCTTTTACAGTTTAGTCCTTCTTTTTTTATATATTTGCATAAATCATCTGAATCACTAAAGAACCATACAAAATCAACTAAATCATACGACTTGGAGGTGTTTGCCCATTTTTTGTGCAAACAAAAAAGATTTGAATGGCTAAAGTTTAGAAATAGGTAGAAAATAAAAAGGCAAGGAAATTTAAAAACGCACAATTTAAGTAGGGAAAAGATCTTGTGTATATTTATCTTAAAGAAATGAAAAGAGGAGTTTGATAACTTTGCACGTGATTGAAAATGAGAAAATCATGTCTATGCATTTATGAATAGATATGGTAGAAGATTAAACGGTGGTAAATATATAAAGGTAATAAATAAATTATGAAACATATGCCTACATTTAAAAAATATCTTAATTGATTTGTTACTTATCCAATAAATATAGATGTATATACACAAAAGAAACCTTCACTAAATAAATAAAGTTTATACACACCACGGAAGTAAATAAGAAGATGGAGGCTGAGCCTAGCTTGAAGGAAGACAAAGAAAATAAAGGAAAATAGAAGAGGGGAAAAAATAGAAAAACAAAAGAAAACGAAGCCATTACTTACAAGAAAATTTCTCACGTGAAGATGCAAATGAAAATGAGATGTGGTAAAGAGTTTTTGTACGTGAATTAGAATTTACTAGGGGAGTTATTCACGCCTAATCAAGTGCAACGAATTGGCAAGTAATGCTAGAGATTTGAAAGGTTTTATTTCATTAGAGTAAAGAATAGAATGATTTGTTAAAAAAAGGAAATATATATTTATTTGAACGCTGTTTTAGCATACAGATTGATTTCAAGAATAGGAATATAATTTAAGTAATTTATTTATTACGGTAGTGTAAAACAACAAATTTATAAACATGTTTAAATGACTTAAGGAAACAATTATCCTATTTCTCAGCCATTTTGGTTTATCTTTTTTGAAATTTAACTTTGTTATTAATTGCAATTAATGTAATGGAAAGATTTCGATTAAAAGGAAAGAAAACTTGGATTGCAATTAATAGATTTAATAAAGAAACGTACATTTTGTGTTAAACAAAAATGGTGCTTTAATGGAAATAAAAGAATTGAACGTTCTCATTTTTAAGGTATGTATAATTTTATTAATTGTGCGTAGATAAAAATTTATATGTGTACAAATTGAGTATTATTTAAGTGAATGAAATTAATTTGGTTACGTTTCGAAAGAAATTGAATTTCAAAATGTGTATGTGGTCCCTTCATTTCTTATTATTTATTGCATGTACGTTTTAAAATAGTTATCTCATTATTAAAACTTGGTCCGTTCATTTCTCCTTCGGTTTAATACCTAAGCCGAAGCTTTTAGGCTATAATTAATTCTTTCCATCTCATTTTTGGTTATAATTTTTTTTATTTTTCTTTGGTTTGCAAATTTTCTCATTCCTACATACATTTCCTTATGCATTATCAATGCCAAAAGCATTTAAAACTAAACGTGCATTTTGTCCCTCCACCTTTATTTCCTTATTATTAAATAATCTATAATTTTATTTCTTCATTTGCATTTTTATTTCTTCTATCACCTCATATTCATTTAGTTCACATCTTTCAATACTACGTTTTAGGGCTATTCATATTTTACTTTATTTCAATTCCTAGTTTGTTTATATATACCTTATTTGCTTTTCATTTGTTTCCCATCTTCATTCCTTTAGTCATATTTCATTTTCTAATCTCATCTTCTGTAGCTTCATTTTCCAAATAAAACTTCCATCTCATTTTTTCTCTCTTCATCTTCCTCCTTCCGTTTTCATTTTTTCTTCTTTAAATCTCCTTCTTCTTCTTTTTTTTTGCTTCATTCTTTATCTTTTTGTTACTTCTTCTTCAAATCTTCTTCTCTTTGAAAGCTTCCTTTTCTTTTTCAATTCTTCATCTTCTTTAAATTTTCTTCCTCTTTTCCAAACATTCTTCTTTTTTTCCAAATCTTTTTCTTCAAATCAAGATCTATAACAACTTCTCTATCTATTCCAAACATTCTAAAAAAGATTAAGATAGAAGGAAACAAATCAAAAGGAGGAAGTAGTAGCGGATCCAAATCCGACTAGAAAAGGGAAATCCAGAATGTGAGTGTTCAAACTCACTCACAAAATACTAAAATTTTATTGCAAGTTAAACCAGGTCATATAGTGATAAATTTTTGATTGTTGGCTCGGAATATTTATTAATATTTAAATTGAATAGCTAAATTCCAATATGTGATGACTAATAATTACTGTGACATGTTATTGAATTGGTTGATTTGTTCAATTGATTGATTTGAATGTTGATTGTATGTTGTGATGGATGCTATTGTGATTGAATGTATATTTGTTCATTTATTTGATATATCCTTGTTATCACCCTATAGTTTATTGTAATATTTAAATTTTCACATTGATTATTTGCACACTGAATAAAGATGTAAAACTCATGAATTTCAAGTATTTACATCAGAGGAAAAATAGTATGTTTAGATTTACTATTTGAACCATAAAAATGATTTTGGGAAGTAAAACGTCGTTACCTTACTTGAAAATTTTCAAAATTAAATTTTGAAACATTGGGAAGTTTCCAAAAAAGTGAATATTGAAACTTTGGAACATTTTATAAATCAAATCTCTAAAACAATGAAATTTAACTGGGAATTGTTCTGTAAATTTGTAATTTACTAGAATGGATCTATTGTGAAATCCATTTTATTTTGAATATGGAAACAATAACATTTCTAGAAATTTGAACCTTTAAAAATGTAGTTATCTGCGTTCCTTATTTCATATACTTTTGATTTAATTTTCATAAGAATTTTAGTTCTGACTCGAGTGTATTATTTTCCTTTATGCTCGGGTCAGCCTGAGTTTTTCAGCATTGAAGACTATTTCTGGTGGTCGAAGACGAAGATTCAGTATATTATTGCTATTTATTATTCCACTACATTCTGTGTTCCGCTGCATTATTTGGTTATTTATGATATATGTATAACTCTAATTAGAATTTGTAAAAGTATAATCAAATGTTATTTGTAAAACAGCTTCATGAACTGTTTATTTGATTATTATATTTTGTCGTTACGTTGCGAGATTCTATATTTTTTTTCCTCTTTCCTTTTTCTTTTTTTTCTTATTTACCCCATTAACAATCCTGCCTTTCGAATGGTTTGATTCTGACATGTGTGGTTTATTGTCGATTTGAACCATCCAAAAAGATGGGTTGTTACAGTTATTGCGACTAGGGTAGCGTAGAGCTGCATTAACCACTCACCTCTAGCCACACTCTTAAAATCAAAGGTGCGCATCAAATAATCACAAGGAAATCACATGACACACAAAGTAGTGTACGTGGTTATTAATTTCAAAATGATTTATAATTTCGAATTAAAATCATTCATTTAACCATAAAAAGGTGGAGTTATTATACCATCAAATCAAATATTGAATTCCCAAAATTTTAGCCTTCTCAAAGTTCATTTATTCACTTAAGTACATTAAACTAAGGAAATTTCAGCTTTCATAGCACTTAGAAAATGCTACGGTAAGTTACATTTGAAAACAATTCAATTCAGCAAAGACAGCATTTAAACTTCAATTTAAACCATTTTAAATTATAAAAATCATATTTTTCCACTCCAAAAATGTTCATTTAAATGCCCTTTAACTTATGATTTTAAAGCGTAAAATTTGTACATAAAATCAAAATTTTTTTAATAATCCACTTATTAAATTCAAGTGCACAATTTTCTATTCTTTACATTTTATTTTCATTTTTAGCTTGACACTTAAATTTAATTCCCATTTAAAATATAAACTTAATTTCCTTTTTTTTTACGTAACTTAATTTTGTTGTTAAACCAAACTTCACGTTTCCAAGTCTAGTTATATTCTAAAATTTCTATTTAACTATCCATTTATTTAACATTTTAAACTAATTACATAATTTCAAAATACACTGTAAATTGCTTAACTTTTTTTAAAAATAACTTGATATTTTCTTTTACTTTATATTTATTGTAACAGTCGGTATTTTTGGTAACAAAAAAAATTAAATTTAATAAGGTTTTGAACTTTAATATTGTTAGAAATTAAAATTTATGATTTATTAAATTGAATATTATTAGATTAGAAATTTTGACCTTAAGATAAATCTTAAAACACTAATTTTAATAAGATAAAAGATGATAACATGTATTAACATTTGCTAATATTGATTGAATGTAATTGACTAATATACTTTGTTAATGTAATTTCAATCAGTTTAAATAATAAAGATTAATAAGGAATAGAATAAATAATTTATGAATTGATGTAATCATATGTTATTAATTGCAATTGGTTTAAATATGGAGTATGAAATCAATTATTTTATATGTAAATTTATTAACCTTTGTTTGTAAAGAATAAGTTAATAGATATGGATTATTAATGTATAGTCATTGTTTTATTTATTAACTTATTATTAAATCTGTTAGAAATTTATTTGGTAATTAATGGAGAATTAATGTAATTGGAATATTACAATTGATATAAGAAGAAATGTTAGCTGTTGAGTGATGAATGTAATAAAATAAAAACTTACGTTAATTAATTTCATAAGGGAATTGTTGATTTGATAATAAGAATGTAAATAAAAAAAGGGAATTGTTTAGAATTTAAATATATGTATATTTGAAATGTTTTAGCATATAGATTGATTACAAGAGTAAAAAAATAATTTATTTAAGTAAGTTATTTATTGCTCTGCTGTATGAACAACAAATTTATAAACGTGTTTAAATGACTAAAGGAAGCAATTATTCTATTTTTCATCCATTTTAGTTGTCTGTTTTGAAATTTAACTTTGTAAGTAATTGCAATTAATGTAATTGAAATATTTCAATTAGAAGGAAAGAAAACGTTGATTTCAATTAATAGATTTAATAAAAGAAATGCACTTTTTGTGTTAAACAGATAAGATGTTTTAATGGAAATAAAAGATCATTTTGGGAAACCCAAACTGAACATTTTCATTTTTATGGTAAGTAATTCTATTTATTACGCATAGATAAAAAAACTAAATGCGTGCAAATTTGAATATTATTTGAGTTAATAAAGTTAATTTGTTTAAGTTTCACCAATTGAATTTCAAAAGGTTTATGCGATGTACATGGTTCGTTCATTTCTTTTGTTATTAATTGTTGCATGTATGTTATAAAATAGTTATTTCGTTATTAATATTTGATCTGTTCATTTCTCCTTCTGTTTAATACCTGAGCCTAGAATTTTAGTTTTTATTTAATTCTTGCCACCTCGTTTTCGCGTATAAAAAATTTCACTTTCTTTTGGTTTGCAAACTTTTCCATTTCCACGTACATTTCTTTACGCATTATTAATGCCTGAAGCTTTCAAAATAAAACATGACATTTATTTTTATCTCTCCACCTTAATTACCTAATTATTAAATAATCTGCAGCTTATTTCTTTCTTTACAGTATATATTTGTGTTCGTTTTTTTTGTTAAGTTTTATAGGGTTTGTTTTAGATTAATGGGATCCTTAGTAAACCAAGAGACCCTAGGAACATTAAGAGACTTCGGATCCTTTCTTTTCTCACACATTGACCTTCTATTTAACTATCTGACTAAAACCAAGTACGTACAAAAACTCCTCATTTATGAAACTTTCTGCGGTACTCTTCTTCTTACTTAAATCTGCAGAGAACTCCAAACCCCAAAATTCTTAAATCTCCAAATCAAATTCCATCCTTCCTCCTTCAAAATCATAGCCTACCTCTCTCCTCTTACCGCCACCCACCTCCATCACAACCCACGATAGTAACCCATGGCCAAAGCCCCATCTTTCCTCTTCTTTTCTTTCTCTTTTTTTCTCCTTCTTTTCCCATATTTCCATGGCTTCTATTTTCCAATAAACTACTCCTAATCAAATAATTTTTTTTAAAACCATGTATAATTTCAATGGCAACAATTTTGTTGTCGAACCTTTCTTTCCATTCTGAATATTTCTGTATCAAAAACTATATTTATCAAGTCCTTTCCCGGGTTCAGTTTTGGACGAAAATACAACATATTGTATCAAACATATCTCCTTCGTTAAAGAACCAAATTATGTAATTCTTTTTTTCAAATCATTTATTTTCCAGTGGCTTCAATTTTCTTTTAGATCAGTTCTTCCAGTTCCCTAACTTTCTATGCCAAAAAATCAAATCTTTTCGTAGTATATTTGAACTCAGATTTTCAACTCAGAAAACACCTCTCTTTGTTTTGACTATAACTTCCTCAAGGAAGAAGCTATTTGAGTGATTCTTTTTTTGAAACAGAGAGAAAATAATTTTCAACAACGTTCTATTTAGTCAGTTTTATAGATTCAGTAACAAGCTAGTCCGTATATTTTCTTAAAGATGGCCTAGTTTCTGGTTTGTCCGCTGTTCAAATTTTGGCATTTAATTGGATTTTTAATCGTCGACAAATCAAAGGTGAGTGTTTTAACCCACTCAAAACTACTAAATTTTCTTATGTTGGTTAAATTAGACTTATAATGTGATTAGAAGTTTATTTATTATTGTTTGGAATTTTAATTTATCATTTAGACTTAATTTGAATTGATATTGAATTTTATAGCCATGTAGTTAATATTGAATATAATTCCTAGTTAAACACCTAATAATGATAACCAATTAATTGTTGTGACTTATTTGCTAATTTGGATGTTGATTGTGATGTATGTATTGATTGAAATTTTGGATGAACGGATATTTATTTATGTTTATATCTCTGTTATCACTATGGGTTGAAATAATACATACCCGAATGATCTTGTAGATTAGGGAAATCGTTTTGCGTTTAAATATAAACTCGAGCGGTTTTCATTGATTTAAAAACTTAAATTTTAGATATTGGTTGAAATGACATATATATATATATCCATAAAATTTCTCGAATTTGGATTATGTATTGGAATTCAATTATCTAAAAGGTTTAAGTTAAACTTCGAATTTTTTTAGTTAAAGTGGTTAAAATTAATACCTCGAATTGTTTAAAATCTTTTAATAATTATATTCACGTTGTACACTTGAAAGGAGATGGAAACCCCCTAACGTCTTGAAGCCATTGCACTCACCTTTTAATTTAGGTTAATTTGACATACATAAGATCTTTTAGCTCTGACTCGAGTGTTTTGTTTTCATTACGCTCGAGTCAGTCTGAGCTTTTCAGTGTATTGAAGACTATTTTCTAAAGGACGAAGACGAAGATTCAGTATATTATTATTACTTATTATAATTATTCACTACATCATGTATTCCGCTGCATTAATTGTTTGTTTCTGCTGTATGTATAACTTTGTTCTGAATTGTAAAGTGTAATCACATGTTATTTGTAAAACAACTTCATGAACTGTTTATTTGATTATTATATTTTATCATTCCGCTGCGAGATTCTGTGTTTTATTTTTCCTTCTTTTCTTTTATTTTCTTATTTACCCCATTAACAATCGTCCCTTTTGAATGGTTTGAATTAGACATGTGTGGTTTATTATCGATTTAAACCATCCAAAAAGGTCGATCGTTATAGTTGGTATCAGAGCTTTTGTTTAGACATACCTTAGCCTGTTAGGGTTAACTCATTAGAGATAGGGTAGTAATACCCTAGAATGAGTTGTCTGAGTGTACATAAGAGAGCGCATATTTGTCAGTGTTATAAAAATGTTTTATATAAATTTTGAAATGAAATTATTTTTCCTAATATTATATGATATATATATATAAAGAAATAAATTTTTATAACTAATATAGTTATTTGTAATGTGTTTGATTTATGAAATGGTAATATTTAGTTATTATCATTTTTGTTGACTTTTGTATTTAATCAAATTATAAACATTGGTTAATTATTGTTGATTGAATTAATGGACTAAATACTAGTTTAATAATTGTAACGACCTGTAAAATTTTGTTAATTTTTAATGGTTTTATTTAGCGTATTTAATTTGATTTTTGAGAAATTTTAAATAATAATTGAAATTTATAGCCGTTTTAGTATATAACTTTTACACGTTTTATACTCATTTAATTTCAGCAATCCATTGCCTTTAATTTTTAAACTGTTCCATTTTCTTCCCAAGCAACAGCTCACATTCCATTTCGCTTATAAATCAGTTTCCACTTTTACTCACCTGCTCACCTTTTCTTCCATCTATCCGTTTAATAGTTATATATAAGTTATAATACGTTTCCCTGATTCATCTCCTTTCCTTTTTCCATTGACAAATTAATTCTAGGAAGTGATTAATAAAAAAAACCATCTTCCCCTCATTTCTTTAAACTTTCAGCTAAATTTTAGCTTGTGACCATTGTTGTACATTTCATTAAAGAGGTACGTTACCTTATTAATCTCCAGAATTTAAGGGTGAAATTTTTATTTTCTAACGTTTCCTTCCCTACGCTCCCTGTTTCCACTTCTTTTCCTTATGACCATTCATTATATATATACACTGTGGCTGGAAAGTTATAAACGTATAAACTTAGATATGTTTTGTATTTATTAAAAATTTAAAGCTTTTCATTAATTGTGACCTTTTGTTTCCTTGCTTTCAAAAAAAATTTGAACCATAGCCACGGTAATAAATTATTATAAAATTTTCAACTTATTCTAAGATGACCGTTGCTACTAGAATCATTACTTTTCTAATATATTCATTTCTACTTTCACTGACCTTCTATTTCTTCATTTTTTCCACCGTCCAAAAAAAATAAAAATAAATGGTTATTCGTTTTATTTTTATTTTATTCAATAATCAGCAAGACTCTAACCATTTACACCGCACCATATTTGACTGTTGATTTTTGTTCAGCATTCTTATTTTAAAAATATAACGCAGAGTAACGTTGCCTTCACAATTTAAAAATTGCTTTAATAGCTCTTGAATCAATGTGTAGCTGTTACTTTGATATTTTTCCAGAATTGTGACTTTTCTCTTTCCTTCCGCTCAAATTTGAAATGTGCTACCATTTATTTGCTTTGATTATTTCCTAAATCAACGTGAATATTTTTCCTTAAATACTCAATTGAATCATAGCACATGATTGTGCTATTTCTATGGTTACTTTTATTTAGTCGTTTCCATTTACTTCTGTTCGTATTTTCTTCCCTTTTCTATTTCTTCTTCCCAGATTTCTCCTCTTTCCCTCTCTATTGTTTCTTCCTCTTCTATATAAACTTGCCTGGCACTACATATTTCGGCCTCTCCTTCACCTTTTCCAAACCCCGCTCCTCCACCAAACCCACTCTTCCCCTTACGCAACATCCATCGAAGACGCAGCGACCCTTCCCTATTTCCTCTACTGTTCGCATAACCAGGCATAAGTAAGTTAAGTTTATATTTGCAAGTGTTATGTATATATATATATATATATATATATTATACATAGTTTTATATTTAGCTATGATATGGATGATTTTATCAATACACGTCCCCTGTACGTGCTGTTGATGCATATTCTAGCATTCAAAGTTTGTATGCCTATTTGTTTATATGGAGTATAGTTATGATATATTGATAGCGGTATAAAAATATAAGATGCATACATATAGTGGTTTATATAAAGTTGTTGGATTTTAATAGATATATACCAAAGGTGGTTTCCATTTTTTTGAAAAGTTTGTTTTGTTTCTAGAAGTGTATGCATATTTAATATGTATGAGTTGTGTTGGATCTGCAAATGGAGTCTGCATATTTGGCAAGTAGATTTATATACATTTTTGTTTAACTTTGAGTCCATATATGTATATTTTACTAACCATATTGTATGAATTATTTTATAAATTTGAAATCCGTTATTATATATATGTAGTTTTATAATAAACAGGTTTATAAATTTTATTTGAAGGTCAATTTACATCTTATTATTATGGAAGTTGTATAGGTTTTTTGAAGTTGTTTATTTTCCTATATAAAGTTATAATTATTATAGATATATCTTTATGGCCTTATATATATCTATATACTTTGCATACACTTATGTATGGAGTTAGTTTCTAATATATAAGTTTTCATTTCAGTTGGCATGCATGTTTGCATAAAAGTTAAGGGTGTATATGTGTTTTAGTATAGACCAGTTGCTTTCGCAAAAAAAAAGTATATATTTTAAAGTTTATATTAGTTGCTATTTATATATATTGTATGAACTTTACATTCTAACTTATACTTTCGGTCTGCACAGGTTACAATATTATATATATTTATAAAATAAGTTATAATATAAGTTATATAAGTAATTCGTACATCGTTGTCTAATTTTTTTATATAAGTCTGTGTATAGGCTTTACTGTTTATGTATGGGTAGTTATATATTAGTTTATATATATAGGTAAAGTGTTTAAAATTTATAATTTTATTGTGAAGTGGATTTTTTACCATATGTATATAGTAGTTTATAAATGAGATTTGAACAGTGTAATTTGTTGAAGTTTTATACATTAATCTTATTTTAAAATATAAATCTTAATGATATTATATACATAGGTCTTATGGGGAGGTTTAGGTCTTAGATTTGATTTTTATTAAAATAGCAAAAATTTTCTGTATATATCAGACTGATTCTGATTCAATTCATAAATTCTTGATTATCAGCCACGTTCGTACAATTCGTGCCAACCCTACTTTGCTTTGAAATTCGTGCTCGGATTTATAATTCAAATTTCAGTGTCCATATCAGTGTGCGTATCCATGTCATCTTTTATATTCTCTAGCCTCGAAAGGTGAGCAATCACTCACGATTAACATTCTTTTATTTGTTAAATTTGATTTAAATTGAAAAGATAATTGAAAGATGATGTTGTAGTTATTTAAATTGTTATATATACTATTATCTGTAACTGTTCACTTATGGGATATGACACCATATCCTATTATTTATATTTATTTTTGATGATATATGCCTGTTGTTATTATTATTTTCATATCTGTTATCACTCTGTAAGTTCCCTGTCAATATAGGAATCACTATGCGTTGAAATGATACATACCCGAGCAGACATTAGAATAGGAGAATTCGTTATGGGTTGAAATGATAAACCCAAGCGATTTTCATTTGAATTGAATTTGGGATTTCGGGTTGAAATGATATCCACCGTATATATTTAACTTACGGATTGAAATGATAAATATCCGTATCCCTTGTCCATAGAATAGAAAATTGTACATCGACGTCGTGGTCTATATGAATGTTTTGGAAATAATTTTTATGGTCTTGAAAAGAAATATATGGTTTTAATGAATATTGATTTAAAGTATTATATATAAAGGTTACCTTATACATAGATTTAATATTAAGATAATTTAATTTAGATTGATTTTATTAATATGAAATATGTTTAAAGATTTATCAAATTTGTATTTCTGAAATAGATTTGTGGAATAAATTTTATAAGCTAAGGTTTGAAGATATATTTGGGACTTATTTGAATTTGTCGTTAATTAAGGATTTTATTAAGTTAAATCAATTTGAAACTACTGAATTCGAAACTTATGGTCCTATAACTTGAATTTTTATTTAAGAAATTTAATGGATGTTTCATGTCTAAAGAAATTGAAAGTAATATATAGAAAATGTAAATTTAAGGTCATATAAATAATATTTAATTTATTAAGTGAATATTTCAAAACTAAATAATAGTGAAGTCAAGTTGGGAAATAAACGCAACTATCAAAGTTTAGTCTTTGAAATGTTGAATATTTAAAGCTTCGAAATATATTAATTTCGAATTTTATTGAAATTTAAATGGTTCATTTTGTGGTTCAAATCCGTATTTAAAATAGATAAAATTTGAATTAGTTTAGTCAGAAACTAAATTGAACGGAAATTGATAAATTTTGATTTAATTAAATTTGAACGGGAAGGTCGAGTTGATTATTGAAGCGATTTGTGAAGTTTGAGGAAATAAAAATACTTTACTTCATAAATTATTAGATATATATACTAACTTGGAAAATAGAGATATATGAAATGAAAATGATATTTTAGATTTCAAATATAAAAATAATTGAAATGACCAAGGTGTTATAGTGTATATTTCTACCCTGTAGATAGTTCCTTGGATCCATAGAGGATGGTTATCCCAAACATCCTCTAAGTTAAATATATTTCAGTTGATATTTCACTTGAGTTGGATTTATAGATATAAGAATGTTAATCCTTACCCGAGTGTTTTGTGTTTTGCTTTACGCTCGGGTCAGACTGAGTGATACAGCATTTGAGACTTAACTTTTAAGTTGGAGCGTTGCTTGAAGATCCAGCTATCTATCCTTTTGGTCATCCAGTTGATTGGTTTAGAGAAGTCATCTACTCGTACTGGAGACTTCACTGCATCTGGGATATTCTGATGTATTTCATTTCTAACTCTGATGTATATAGTAGCTTCATGAACTACTACCCTTTATCTATTCCGTTTGCATTTTATTACTCTGTGATCTATGATGTTTTATTTAATGTGTATGTTGAGTTAGCCAAATTTAAATTAACAATGCGGTATTTTAAATTATTCAAGTCGGACATGTATGGTTTTTTTGTCGATTTGAATGGTCCAAAATAGTGGGCCGTTATAGTTGGTATCAGAGCATTGGCTCTAGGCAAAACTTAGCATATATGGTAATTTTATTTACAGAATCACTTTCGCTCGAGTTGAATCTCTTCCTTTTGACTCGATTTCCTTTGAACTTTGGGACGCTCCCTATGGTTCCAAAATTCATTCTTGTCTCTCTCTATTTATATTCTTTTGATTCTGGAGTATCCAATGACTCCACTAAATGATTTGTAAAGGGGGTGAAAACTCCTTTACAATCAATCGGTATTGATTTACTGGAGATTTATGTATCCTCGGTTTACGATGCCGCTATATCTTGATATGCTGAATTCTATCTCTGGCGATCAAATGTCGATTTGTTTTGGAATTCCACATCGATTATATTCCTGAAGTCACGGTTGACCAGGGTAAGGGCGCCCGCGATTTATATAAATATACCCATCTTCTATTTCTGTAATTTAACTATCTCATCTTTGATCGAGTCTATCTTCGAATCAGGATTCTATTGATTGGAGTTTCTCTAATTTAAATCTCTATCTTTGTTTTGAAATCCATTCTTGAATCATCTTTTGAAAATCGGGTTATGTTTGTATTTTTGAAATTATTTTATATATCGAAATTATAATTTTGATAACTATGATTTTATTCTATATATAAAAGTGAAAATGTTACCCTATATATAAAAGTTTTTCAATGGATTTGAAATTTTGAAAATTTATAAAAATTGATTTATATAAAAATGATTTATAACTGAAAGGTTTTGAATTTGAAATTTGAGAGATTGAATTCCGGTATTTTGAAACTAGTTTTATGATTTTGCAAAATATATATAAATAATACAATTTAAAAGTATTTTCCGAGTAAGAAATGTTTCAAATAAGTTCAAATGAATTCCAATAATTTTGAAAAATTTTTAATGAAGTTTTCAAGAAAATAGAAGTCCAGAACTCACTTATGTCTCCGGAGAATAATTTCGGTGATGAGTGCATGCATCATCGACATTAATTTTCGAGTTTCAAAGTGGGGGAGAAGTCACTTTAATAGCTTCGCTATGCTAGTGATTTTGTAAAATCGTTTTTGATTTCAAATTCCGAAGTATGATTTGATATTTTTGAAAGATATATGTATATATTTGAAATAATTTAATGTGGGACCGGTATTCGATCCTCGAGTTTCGGATTTGTTTTGGTATAATCCTACCTCTTGAAATTGATTTATTGATTTATTGTTAATTCTCAACTCTTGAATTGGAAAATTGATTTCCCTAATTATTTTGAATATTCGAGCACTTCCAAATCGAGGTTAAATTTTCAAAGCTAAGAAATTTCGAAGAGGATAAAATGTTTGATAAAGAATATAAGTTTAGTTTTGTATGTTTAAAGTATGAAGAGTATGACTTAAGTAATTTTGAAACTTTTGTTAAATAAATAATTTGCAAAAGGAAAATTGGATTTTTCGTTTAGAAATAAATTGTTTAAAGGCTTTAAAGGGATAATTATAAATTTAGAAACCATTTTGAGTATAATTAATTTTTAGAAAAATATTTGGTTTAAAAATTTGATTGGAATCAAACCAGTACTTATATGGTGATGTTGGAAATGAATCTGTTTGACTTGAATTTTGTGATTTGGAAATTTGGATTATTTTCTAAACTTATTGTATGAGAAACTTTGAAACTGAATATATTTAATTTGGAAGAAAATTTGGTGAAATCATACATGATCTTGAAACTAAAATGTTATTGAAACGAGAAAAATTTAAGAACCTGGATTTACTAAATACTTGATTTGGGAGGGTTAAACATAAAATGGATTCGTATAAATATGAAGTTGATTTGAAATCTATTGATTTGAAAGGGTACTCAATTTGGAAAGAGAAATTATATAAAATCAAAGTCTATATAAGTATGATTTGATATACTATTGATTTGGAAAGTATCCGATTTGGAAATGGAATTCTATATATAATGGATTTTAAACAAGTATGATATTTGAAAGTGATTTGAAAAGGTACTATATGATATACATTTTCGAAGTAAAGATATGGAAAGTGCCTTCTGCTTGATATCCGCTTTGTGGCCACATTGCGGATTCATTCTATCGATATTATTCTTTCTGATATTTGGTTTTCCGGATAAGATACTCGAGTGTTCCAACCGTGGCGTAACCCATGGTTTTTTCTCTCGCGACTGCATAGCGCAACTGCCTGGCTGAGTCTGGCCTAGGGGTACGGATTGTTTCCTGGGGATCCAGGCGTAACCATTGTGTATCCTGCAATCTGTGTAGGTCGCGATTAGTAGCGAAACTGCGTGGCTGAGACGGCCTAGGTGTGATTACCCGGATTTCTGGGCATCTGTAGTTGATAATATAATTGGGTTAATTAATAAAAAAAAACTGAATTATAGATTGAAAAACTAATATGATCAAATAAATATTTATATTTGTAATTGTGTCAGATAAAAATTTTATATACAAATTGAATTGGTGTTTGTTCAAATATTTGTATAAATCAAATTGATTTTTCAAATTAGATTTGAAATTGAACTTGAATTTGATATTTAAATTTTAAATCCAAAAGATAAATGTGTGTGCATATATATATATATATATATATATATATATATATATATATCTTAAATTATGCTCTGGCTTAAAAATATATTTTTATTTGATTTTATTTAGGCTATAAATTATTTATATCATTTTATTTTTAAAGGAATTTATTTGTCTAAATTAAGATATGTATTTATAAATTAGAAATCAATTATAAAAGCTTTATAAAAACAATTAAAAATCTATTTAATACACATGTTAACTAATAACGTTATCATATTAGCAAGTGTTAACAAAATAGATAAGGATATTGACAAGTGTCCTTAATCGCTTATTTCAAAATAATTAATAAATGAGAAAAAAATAAGTAATACAAACATCTCCATACTCCTGTATTACTTTCTTTTATAACTTCATTCTCTAAAATAAAACAAGAAACAGAACCTGTAACACACAAAAACCAGTAAGTAAAAATCATGAAATTCTAAGTAATCTCTCCACAATTCCAAAACCTTAAATAAAAGTAAACATTGGAGCTCTTAAATTTAAGTACAGCTCAGATCAAATAAGCAAATCAAGTTTGGAAGTAGGATCAATTTCAGTTTCCACTTTCAAAGATTAATCTGGCTTCTAGATGTCAAAAGTTTTTCCAATCTTCTCTGCCCTTAAATCGGTGAGTGATTTTTTTTCCTCTTAAATAAAGATTCTTAAATATGGTTAAACTTAAATATTTGTGATGGATTTCATAGTATAATGGTTTGAATATGTGTATATATATGAATGCATGTTTGAATAAAGGAAATGCCTGTAGATAAGTCTGTATGTATTAATATAAATTCCGTTGTTCCCTGCTACGCTTAAACACATTCAAGTTTAATTCCATTCCTCTGTATATATTCAGATTTGGGTCTTGATCTCTTAATAGAAATGATAAAGCAGTGTAATGTTGTATTTAAAATATTTCCAAGAAATTATATAAAGGAATTATTTCCAGAATGTGACAATTACAGAAAAAATCAAAATAACCCAAAATTCGATGGTTTTAATTTCAAGTTTGGATCTTATATTGTTATTCGTATGGTCTAGTTAGGAATTTAGGAAGTAAGATTTTGATTTTTAAATAAGAAATGGAGGAGATAATCTGAAAAGAATGATTTTAGGCATTTGGTCAATCGTCGGTGAATGGTGGCGATCTGGAGCTTGGGGTTGATGTTGAGGAAAGCTTAAGTGATGAAGACTTAAGGAAAAATGATCACCAGAATTATCGGTCGTCGTGGTGGATATGGGTCGCCGTCGTAGGGTTTAGTCGCCTACTTGGGTGGCCTTTGTTTTCGAGGCAAATGCGGTGGTGGTGGAGCACCGGAGTCGACCGCTTGAGGGGACGTGGTTCGTCTGGGTGTGGTGAGTCTCTGGATGGAGTGCGGTGGGTTTTAGCCATCGTGATCATCGCCAACATTGAATTTCTTTGTTCATGGTCTTAAGTTCCAGTTGAATCGAATGACACGATTTTGTTCTGCTTTCGTTTTCATCAAGCTAAGTGGTCAATACAACTTGGGGGCAGATCATCGACTTGGGGATGATCGGAGCAGGGATCGGAGGAGGCTTGGTTGCGTGTGCATGTGCACACGATGCTTGGACATTTGACACAGCAGTAGGTTTCAAATGAAGAAGATGATAGATCAGGAAGGAAGCAAATTTTTTTTATCGTGTTCAACCGACGGGTTTTGTGATATGGCTCGGGAAAGTTTTCGTGCTCGTGTGGAGTGGAACAGCAGTTGTAAGTTTAACCAAGTCAAAAGAAATATAGGAAGAAGAAGATGGACATGAGATGACGAGAAAGATGACTCGGGTGATATAGGTTGGTAACTCGAAGTGCTATTCGAGATTTAACCAAGGGAAGTCTCGGGTTTCCTCAAACTGCAGTATGTTAATTTAAAGCGTAAAGTTAAGTGAAAAGATTTTCATAAAGATTTAAATACTGTAAACTTAATAAGTGTTTAACAGATTTATGCTAAAACTTTAATGCAAGTTTTAATTATCTTAATTAATGCTTAATGGTGCTTTAAATTCTTATTATTTTAATTAAGTAATTACTTTAAGTTAAGTATAAAGTAAATTAACACTAAGTTTGTAGTTAAAATAATAAATTGGTTTTCAAAGTTAAAGAGGATTTCTTTTAAATGTTAATTAAGACGAATAATTAATATTAAATTAATTATTTTTAGAAAGTAATTAAGGATAATTACTTTATAATTGTAATTAGAGATTAGCTAATTAATGGTTATGTGATTAATAAATTTGTACTTAACTACATAAAGTTAATTGACGAATGATTAGTAGATACGTAATTAAGTAACTTAACTAACTAATGACCAATGATTAATTAATTAGTAATTAAGGAATATCTAATTTGTGATTAAGTTGTGTTAATCAATAATTAAGGGTTATTAATTATTGGTTAAAGAATAATTAATCTGCAATTAAGTTTTATTAACTGTGTTTAAGGGTAATTAAGGGATGGGTTACCCGATTGAAATTAATTTGTTGATTAATTAAAGGTAATCTCTTGCAGATTAATTAAATATAAATACTTGATTAGAATTAGTGAAGAAATTCACAAATTAAAAGTTGTAATAAACTAAAAGGAATTAATTAATGGGAAGTAATAAAAGGGTAATTACTTAGTAGAAGTAATTAAGGATAGATTACTTGGAGTAATTAATCAAAAGGATTAATAATTAAGTAAGGGGTTAATTACTTAAGTAAGTGATTACAGAGGGGTAATTACTGTTTATGAGTAATTTGGGTTGATTAATGGATGCAATTAATTAAGGATGATCATTCATGGAATGTGGTAGGTATAATTACCTAATGGAAGTAATTAGATAATGATGATAATCTTAATGTAATTAAAGATGAATGATTATGGGATGGTAAATCAATTGGGTTGTAATTAAATAATAAGCAGGACTTTAAGGTAATTAATTTAATTCAATTATGGTTAATTACATCTATTCGGGATGGTGTGATTGATTTATCTTGCTTATGTACGATTAAGTGATTGTTTAAATGTCCTTAATTGATTGATACCCCTGATATGAAATGGCCCGTGATATGATGAGTTTGGGTGGACAATGAAAATGTGGTTATTTATCAATGATGAATTGCTGAGTAAAGGTGACATCTTTATTGAATGTTGAATTGCATTCCACTTGAATAATTTGTGTTATGATGAACTGAATTCGAAGAGACTGGAGTCGGGTATTAGTTAATACCCGAAACCACTTTAATTCTTTATAAATTGATATCTGAAATCAATTGGCTGGTATGGAATGATTTATGTAAGTTGGACCATTTAATCTAAGATTGGCACTTAGAAATTGGCGTGTGAAATAAGTAAAGTCTATAATAGCTTGTGAAGTTTGTAATTGACATAAGTTACCCCGGGTTTAAATAAATTGTATGCTTTTGTATTCCAAGTTAGATGGGTTTACTCACGCTGGTTTCCATCCTGACCCGGGTGTTACTTCGATGTAATGCCCGGGTCAGACCGAGTATTACAGATTTTCAGGTAGGTTTGTTCTGGAGCTCAGGAGGCGAGCTGGATAGCAAGAGCGTATAGAGTATTTCCGCTGTGTAATATTGTTGTGTATCTATTACTTGATAATTGAGTATATTCAAAGTCTGTATATATATGTGACTCTGATGTATTAAAATGTAATCGACAGATATAATATTCTTTTGTAAACCGTTATTATTTATTATTATATTTTATCCGCTGTGAATGTGAGAATGTGTGTTTCTTCTCTGTTCTTCTTCTTCTATCTCTTTTCTTCTTTTCTCTAACTATCTGGAATTATCGGGATCGAAAATTCCTGGTCATTACATTTGGTATCAGAGCAGAAGGTTAAGCGAGAACCTTGGCTCTGGTGGGATTACTCATTGAGGATAGGGTAAGTGGTACACTATAATGAGTTGAGTGTATAAATATGAGAGAGCGTATTTGTTATTTTCTTATATAAAGGTTTTTCAATGATTTCAAAAGTAAATGAATCTTATATAAGAAATAGATTATCTATTATATTAAGGAAATTGGTTGTAGTATTAATTAAACTAAAAGTAATATTAAGAATTAAGTGATAATAGAATTACAACCAAATTGAAATTAAATTAAGGACAGGTTTGAAATGGATTCAAACTGAAATTAAAATCTTTAATTTGGGAAAGAGTTTCAGAATAAGGTAATAAATAAATTGGTTTCAGGTATGATAATCTGGGTTATTATCATAAATAATTGTTGTGTTTAATAATAAAATGTGTACTAAAGAGTAAGCAAAAATGAAATGTTTTAAGAGGGTGACCTTTTAAAAAAAGTATGACATGTAAATTAAAGTGGGTTTCAAATTATGAAGCTCTGAATTCTAAATCTAAACATTTGAAATTGTTTCCATAATTTTAAAGAAATAATATTATTCAAACTATTTTGAATATGATCTTATTTTAAAATAAGAAATGTTTGAAATTTTTAAAGAGAATTTGTTTTGAATTAAAACAAAAGGTGGTTTAAACTTTAAAATTTGGCTTGGTAAGCCAAGAAGTAAATATGCATATATGTGGATATACATAATATCAAAGGTAATTTGAAATAAACTCTAAATATTGAGTTTTAAATTTGGAATGAGATATGATACCCAAAGCAATAAGTTTTTGAACTTAATAAGTGGGAAGATTATTTATGAGAAGTTTAATATTTGAAATGGAAGTTCAAATTGGGTAGGGTTGACTGGGTTAAGTGAATTGAGCTTAACTTGGGGAAAAGTTAAATAAGTTGGAATGATCAACCTGAATTGGAAATTTCAAGATGAAAATAAGATTTAACTTGGAAAGTTAAATGATTGATAGGAATTGAGAGTTTGAGTGATCTCAAAATGGGTTGTGAGATCTAGAAGTTGGAAATGGATGGATGTCTTAAAATAATGATACCATCCTGTTGTTATTAATAATCTTTAAACTAAAAATTTGATTTGTTAAAATAAATAAGAAATGAAGTGTGGTAATATATCCATCATTGGGATAAAAGGAAAATCACATTTTAATTTCAAATGAAGGATAAGGAATTACTTTGAATTGAAAATTTGAATAATTACACTTGTAAATTAAAATTGTTTAAGGAACTAGTTTTAAACTAGAAGATAAAATTGAGTAATAAATTAAATTTTTGAGGATAAAATTATTTTGAACTCTTATTTGAACTGTGGAAAAAGTTAAGTAAAGATAAGTTAGAATGGAATTTTGAGAATTTGACTCAAAATTAAATTGTTTAAAGGTTAATTTGATTTGTGGTATAATATGTTAGGTCTGAACTGTGAATTAAATTATTTAAAAACTTTAAAGGTAAATTGATTTAAAGGAATTAAATCAAAATTTGAAGTATTAACTAGAATTTATATAACTAGAGATGGTTTAAATTTGGAATTTGAATTGAAATTAGTTCAAATTGAATTTGATTTGAATTAATAGAAATTGTGATAGAAGATGTATAAGTATAAAATTCAAATGGGAAATTTGAATTGGGTTGATTTGAATAATTTGGAATTGTAATTAAAGTTGAATAGCTTTAAATTCAAACGGAATTTGAATTGAATTTGGGAGGAAGTTAAGAATAATTCAACTTGATTTGTAAATGGAGTTTGAAATTGGGATTAATTCAAACTGGAATTGAAATGAATTGAAATTGGAACCAGTTTAATTGAAATTTATTTGAATTAATAGAATTTGAGATCAAGGTTGAATAAAGTTAAATTTGGAAAGGAACTGAGGTTAATTCAACTTGAATTGGGGTTGAATCTATTTCAATGGAAATTGGAGTTATTTAAATTGGAGTTGGGTCAATTTAAATGAAAAAGGGAATTAAAATTGAATTAATGAGAATGGAGATTGGGAAGTGAGCAGTTTTGACTCTGGACTATTTTTAATATAAAGTGTTTTAATATAAACCTATTTTCCAAGCTATTCATTATATATACAACCTTTCTTTTAAAAGCCAAATTATCTTATACTTGTTTTACAATTATTTTTGAAACTGTCTAACAATTTTCCAACTGTTTTATAAACTAATTACTATCTTATTATTATTTTTCAATTATCTAAAATTTCTATAATTATTTTAACTATTTTCTAACTATTTTACACCTATTTTACAAACTAGTAATTGTTTTCCAACTACTTATCTATTTTTAAATCTTTCAAGCTATTTTCTAAATAAAATGGCCGGAGTTCAAACTGTTTATTGGTTAAATACCCAATTGAGATAAGAATAGAGGTGATAATCCAAATGGATTGAGGCAATTGTGAGTAAGTGATTGAAATTCAAAGTGAATGTGAATAGAAATGGACTTGATTTGGCTAATAACCAACAAATATAAATACGTAGGGTGCACATGTGTTATTCTATTCGCAAAGTGATTTGACCCAGATTCGAGCACAGAATTTCGAGATAGTTTTATCGATCCGAGTGGGATTTTTCACTCGATTTTCGATGGCGAACCTGGATATCGATTGTTGATTGGTTCTAGATATTCTCTATCATAGTTATGACTATGCAAGGAGAATGACGGTTTCTGATCAAGAAACCAGATATGTGTCCGCACTAGGAAGTCGGGTGGACGATACTGGTTCGGAAGTGAAATTGTGTGATCGAGTGAGCGATCAGATTGGTATGGCGTACGAATGATATGTATACATCGTACGGATTTGAATGAAATTGATATTGGAAAGAGTAATCAAATCTGAATATTTGATTTTAGATAAATAAAGTTATATATCTTTGTTATATAAGATAAAACTCCCCTTGATGAATCTATGGCCAGAAGGGAAGGATTTTGAAAGTGTTTGAAGTATAAAAGGAGTTTTATACAAGATTGAAATGATCCAATGTTTTGAAAGATTTTATATATCTAAATATATATATATATATATATATATATATATATATATATAAAGGATCATATGAGGATTTTGGAAAAAGGTTTCGGGAACCTTTGGATTTGGAAAGGCTTTTGATTTTTGGGTAAAATCAATATTGAATTTGGAAAGCCTAGTTTGAGAATTATCGATTTTGGAATAATCGATTTTGTGTAAAGAAGCTTTGTATGAGATCATACTAGGTGTATGGTTTGAAAATACTATATGTGCATAGTATAAAATGTTTTGATGATGGCTCTGGGGAAAAAGGCGCGCCCTTGAAATAAACTTCTAAGAAGTACCACCGGGTGGTGCTGCCTTGAGCCCCAAGTGGGGTTCCAAAGTTGATCCTGTGAGGAGTCCGGACAAAACTAGTTTCTAGATGAGTAGAGTATACCATAGCGAAAGTCGTGTGTGTCGCTGAGAGCCAACAGTCTGCGTTTGATTTTATATCGGTAGACTGCGACCTATGGTATAACATAGCGAAAGTCGTGTGTGCCACTGAGAGCCAATAGTTTGTGTTTGATTTTATATTGGCAGACTGCGACCTATGGAGGAGTGGAGAGGTTTCATTTCGACAGTGAAAATCAGAGGCCGCTGATAGCCTGTAGTTACATGGACTTTTGATGTGACGGAAATGTAACCCTGGATGTAACTATGATCTGTTGTGTGGGATCCATGGCGTAATCGAGAGGCCGCGGAGAGCCTGCAGTTACATGGACTTTTGCTGCGAGGGAAACGTAACCCTGGAATGTAACTGTGACCATGGATGGGGGTGATGATTTCGAGAGCATTATCACCAAAGATATATCCTCTATTTTCAAAAACTGTTTTCTATATTTTCAACAAAATTATTTTCCAAGTATTTTAACTGGGTGTTGAAAACGGGTTTGCTAAGTACTTATAGATTGTCAGTCATACGCCTGATCAACGTATGATCGAATTTCTATGAGAACAAGGATGGACTGGTTGAGACATCGAGTTATAAAAAGTATTTTTATAAAATTGTTTTGTAATATTATATAGATTTTAAAAGATGTTTTAAAATTGATCAAAGAAAAATTTATCTGATTTTAAGCATTTTAATAAATTCTGGCTTCGTTCCTTTTCGGGGACAAAAAGATTTAAAGAGGGGTGGAATGTGATAATCCGGATTTCTGAGCATCTGTAATTAATAATATGATTGGATTAATTAATTAAAAAAAACTGAATTATAGATTGAAAAATTAACCTGATCAAATAAATATTTATATTTGTAATTATGTTGTATAAAATTTTTATATACAAATTGAATTGTTGTTTGTTTGAATATTTTATAAATCAAATTGATTTTTCAAATTGGATTTGAAATTGAACTTGAATTTGACATTTAAATTTTAAATCCAAAATATAGATGTATATATATATATCTTAAATTATGCTCTGGCTTAAAAATGTATTTTATTTGATTTTATTTAGGATATAAATTATTTATATCATTTTCTTTTTAAAGGAATTTAGTTATCTAACTTAAGATATGTATTTATAAATTATAAATCAATTATAAAAGCTTTATAAAAACAATTAAAAATCTATTTAATACACATGTTAACTAATAACATTATCATATTAGCAAGTGTTAACAAAATAGATAAGGATATTGACAAGTGTCCTTAATCTCTTATTTCAAAATAATTAATAAATGAGAAAAAAATAAGTAATACAAACATATCCATACTCCTCTATTATTTTCTTTTATAACTTCATTCTTTAAAATTAAACAAGAAACAGAACCTGTAACACACAAAAACCAGTAAGTAAAAATCATGAAATTCTAAGTAATCTCTCCACAATTCCAAAACCTGAAATAAAAGTAAATATTGGAGCTCTCAAATTTAAGTACAGCTCAGATCAAATAAGAAAATCAAGTTAGGAAGCAGGATCAATTTCAGTTTCCAGTTTCAAAGATTAATCTGGCTTCTAGATGTCAAAAGTTTTTCCAGTCTTCTCTGCCCTTAAGTCGGTGAGTGAATTTTTTTTCCTCTTAAAAACAGATTCTTACATATGGTTAAACTTAAATGTTTGTGATGGATTTCATAGTATAATGGTTTGAATATGTGTATATATATGAATGCATGTTTGAATAAAGGAAATACCTGTAGATAAGTCTGTATGTATGAATATAAATTCCTCTGTTCCATTCTAGGCTTAAACACATTCAAGTTTAATTCCATTCCTCTGTATATATTCAGATTTGGGTCTTGATCTCTTAATAGAAATGATAAAGCAGTGTAATGTTGTACTTAAAATATTTCTAAGAAATTATATAAAGGAATTATTTCCAGAATGTGACAATTACATAAAAAATCAAAATAACCCAAAATTCAGTGGTTTTAATTTTTAGTTTGGATCTTATATTGTTATTCGTATGGTCTAGTTAGGAATTTAGGAAGTAAGATTTTGATTTTTAAATAAGAAATGGAGGAGATAATCTGAAAAGAATGATTTTGGGCATTTGGTCAATCGTCGGCGAATGGTGACGATCTGGAGCTAGGGGTTGATATTGAGGAAAGCTTAAGTGATGACGACTTAAGGAAAAATGATCACCAGAATTATCGGTCGTCGTGGTGGATAAGGGTCACCGTCGTAGGGTTTAGTCGCCTATTTGGGCGGCCTTTGTTTTCGAGGCAAACGCGGTGGTGGTGTAGCACCGGAGTCGACCGCTTTAGGGGACGTCGTTCGTCTGGGTGTGGTGAGTCTCTGGAAGGAGTGCGGTGGGTTTTAGTCATCGTGATCATAGCCGGCGTTGAATTTCTTTGTTGATGGTCTTAACTTCCAGTTGAATCGAATGACACGATTTTGTTCTGCTTTCGTTTTCTTCAAGTTAAGTGGTCAAGACGACTTGGGGGCAGATCATCGACTTGGGGATGATCGGAGCAGGGATCGGAGGAGGCTTGGTTGCGTGTGCATGTGCACACGATGCTTGGACATTTGACATAGCAGTAAGTTTCAAATGAAGAAGATGACAGATCAGGAAGGAAGCAAATTTTTTTATCGTGTTCAACCGAGGGGATTTGTGATATGGCTCGGGAAAGTTTTCGTGCTCGCGTGGAGTGGAACAGCAGTTGTAAATTTAACCAAGTTAAAAGAAATATAGGAAGAAGAAGATGGACACAAGATGACGAGAAAGATGACTTGGGTGATATAGGTGGGTAACTCGAAGTGCTATTTGAGATTTAACTAAGGGAAGTCTCGGGTTTCCTCGAACTACAGTATGTTAATTTAAAGCGTAAAGTTAAGTGAAAATATTTTCATAAAGATTTAAATACTGTAAACTTATAAGTGTTTAACAGATTTATGTTAAAACTTTAATGCAAATTTTAATTATCTTCATTAATGCTTAATGATGTTTTAAATTCTTATTATTTTAATTAAGTAATTACTTTAAGTTAAGTATAAAGAAATTTAACACTAAGTTTGTAGTTAAAATAATAAATTGGTTTTCAAAGTTAAAGAGGATTTCTTTTAAATGTTAATTAAGATGAATAATTAATATTAAATTAATTATTTTTAGAAAGTAATCAAGAATAATTACTTTATAATTGTAGTTAGAGATTAGCTAATTAATGATTATGTGATTAATAAATTTGTAGTTGACTACATAAAGTTAATTAACGAATGATTAGTAGATACGTAATTAAGTAACTTAACTAACTAATGACCAATGATTAATTAATTGGCAATTAAAGAATATCTAATTTTTGATTAAGTTGTGTTAATCAATAATTAAGGTTTATTAATTATTGGTTAAAGAATAATTAATCTGCAATTAAGTTTTATTAACTGTGTTTAAGGGTAATTAAGGGATGGATTACCCGATTGAAATTAATTTGTTGATTAATTATAGGTAATCTCTTGCAGATTAATTAAATATAAATAATTGATGAGAATTAGTGAAGAAATTCACAAATTACAAGATGTAATAAACTAAAAGGAATTAATTAATGGGAAGTAATAAAAGGGTAATTACTTAGTAAAAGTAATTAAGGATCGATTACTTGGTGTAATTAATCAAAAGGATTAATAATTAAGTAAGGGGTTAATTACTTAAGTAAGTGATTACAGAGGGGTAATTACTGTTTATGAGTAATTTGGGTTGATTAATGGATGCAATTAATTAAGGATAATCATTCATGGAATGTGGTAGGCATAATTACTTAATGGAAGTAATTAGATAATGATGATAATCTTAATGTAATTAAAGATGAATGATTATGGGATGGTAAATCAATTGGGTTGTAATTAAATAATAAGCAGGACTTTAAGGTAATTAATTTAATTCAATTATGGTTAATTACATCTATTCGGGATGGTGTGATTGATTTATCTTGCCTATGTATGATTAAGTGATTGTTTAAATGTCCTGAATTGGTTGATACCCCTGATATGAAATGGTTCGTGATATGATGAGTTTGGGTGGACAATGAAAATGTGGTTATTTATCAATGATGAATTGCTGAGTAAAGGTGACATCTTTATTAAATGTTGAATTGCATTCCACTTGAATAATTTGTGTTATGATGAACTGGATTCGAAGAGACCGGAGTCGGGTATTAGTTAATATCCGAAACCACTTAGATTCTTTATAAATTGATATGTGAAATCAATTGGCTGATATGGAATGATTTATGTAAGTTGGACCATTTAATCTAAGATTGGCACTTAGAAATTGGCGTGTGAAATAAGTAAAGTCTATAATATCTTGTGAAGTTTGTAATTGACATAATTTACCCCGGGTTTATATAAATTGTATGCTTTTGTATTCCAAGTTAGATGGGTTTACTCACGCTGGTTTCCAGCCTGATCCGGGTGTTACTTGGATGTAATGCTCGGGTCAGACCGAGTATTACAGATTTTCAGGTAGGTTTGTTCTGGAGCTCAGGAGGCGAGCTGGATAGCAAGAGCATATAGAGTATTTCCGCTGTGTAATATTGTTGCGTATCTGTGACTTGATAATTGAGTATATTCAAAGTCTGTATATATATGTGACTCTGATGTATTAAAATGTAATCGACAGATATAATATTCTTTTGTAAACTGTTATTATTTATTATTATATTTTATCTGCTGCGGATGTGAGATTGTGTGTTTCTTCTTTGTTCTTCTTCTATCTCTTTTCTTTTTTTCACTAACTATCTGGAATTATCGGGATCGAAAATTCCGGGTCGTTACACTAGGGGTACGGATTGTTTCCTGGGGGATCCATGTGTAACCATTGTGTAACCTGCACCCTACTAGTCATCATGGCATAATTCGCAAAGCTGAGAAAGCTTACGGATACGGATTGTTTCCTGGAGGACCCAGGCGTAACCATTGTGTATCTGCGAACTATGGTTGGACAAAGGTTTTGGTTTGGTTGTTTGTTTGGATTGTACTTTCTATATCTGTTTTTAAAGATTTTTCAAATATTTTCACTGGGTGTTGAAACGGGTCTACTAAGTACTTGAAGAATTCTAGCTTTGCGCCTGATCAACGCATGGCCAGAGTCTGCAAGAACGAGGATAAACTTGTTGAAACATCGAGTTATAAAATTATTTTCGAAAGGAAAATTTGTTTAGATATAAAAATATTTTATTATAAAGGTATTTTATTATAAAAATATTTCCAACAAGAAATTTCTGTATTAGTTTTTAAAATTTAAATTCTTATTGTTTGAAATTTACGATTCATGCCCGATACTGTCTTTTGAATCTACCTTCCTTTCCTTTTGAATATATCCTTTAAAATATTGTTTAATTATATACTACCGGGTTTAGTAGAAAAATTTTAGTGTTATAAATATTTTAGAAGTTATTTATTTAAAATAAACATATTTAAAGTAAATGATTAGTGAGAATATTTGAAAAGTATTTTGAGAGAAAATTGGTAAGTTATAAATAATGGATTTAATGTTTTCAAATAACTTCCTTGTAAATATAACGAATCATGTAAATCAATTGTTTTCAAATAGTTTTCATATATTTATTAAGTGTTATTTAACATATTTAATTCCAATGGGTTTTGAAAAAAAAAATTAAGTATTAAAGAAAATTTAATTTCAAATGAAGTTTTCAAATGAATATTTCAAGTAAAATTTATATGGTCTTAATTAATTGTTTATCCTTGTCTTTCAGGTTGTTTCTATTCTCCTACCTTATTCCTTTTCGGGGACGAAAAGTTTTGAGTGAGGGAGAGTGTAATGACCCGTAAAATTTTGTTAATTTTTAATGGTTTTATTTAGCGTATTTAATTTGATTTTTGAGAAATTTTAAATAATAATTGAAATTTATAGCCGTTTCAGTATATAGCTTTTACACGTTTTATACTCATTTAATTTCAGCAGTCCATTGCCTTTAATTTTTAAACTGTTCCATTTTCTTCCCAAGCAACAGCTCACATTCCATTTCGCTTATAAATCAGTTTCCACTTTTACTCACCTACTCACCTTTTCTTCCATCTATCTGTTTAATAGTTATATATAAGTTATAATACGTTTCCCTGATTCATCTCCTTTCCTTTTTCCATTGACATATTAATTCTGGGAAGTGATTAATAAAAAAAACCCATCTTCCCCTCATTTCTTTAAACTTTCAGCTAAATTTTAGCTTGTGACCGTTGCTGTACATTTCATTAAAGAGGTACGTTACCTTACTAATCTTCGGAATTTAAGGGTGAAAATTTTATTTTTCTAACCTTTCCTTTCCTACGGTCCCAGTTTCCACTTCTTTTCCTTATGACCGTTCATTCTATATATACACTACAGCTGGAAAGTTATAAACGTATAAACTTAGATACGTTTTGTATTTATTAAAAATTTAAAGCTTACCTTTAATTGTGACCTTTTGTTTTCCTTGCTTTGAAAAAAAATTGAACCATAGCCACGGTAATAAATTATTATAAATTTTTCAACTTAATCTAAGATGACCTTTGCTACTAGAATCGTTACTTTTCCAATATATTCATTCCTACTTTCGCTGACCTTTTATTTCTTCATTTTTTCCACCATCTAAAAAAATAAAAATAAATGGTTATTCGTTTTATTTTTATTTTTATTCAGTAATCAGCGTGACTCTTGCCATTTACACCGCACCATATTTGACTGTTGATTTTCGTTCAGCATTCTTATTTTAAAAATATAACGTAGAGTAACGTTGCCTTCACAATTTAAAAATTGCTTTAATAGCTCTTGAATCAATGTGTGGCTATTACTTTGATATTTTCCGGAATTGTGACTTTTCTCTTTCCTTCCGTTCAAATTTGAAACGTGCTACCATTTATTTGCTTTGATTATTTTCCTGAATCAACGTGAATATTTTGCCTTAAATCCTCAACTGAATCATATCATGTGATTGTGCTATTTCTTTGGTTACTTTTATTTGGTCATTTCCATTTACTTCTATTAGTATTTTCTTCCCTTTTTTATTTCTTCTTCCCAGATTTCTCTTCTTTCCCTCTCCATTGTTTCTTCCTCTTCTATATAAACTTGTCTGGCACTACAAATTTCGGCCTCTCCTTCATCTTTTCCAAACTCCACTCCTCCACCAAACCAACTCTTCCCCTTGCGCAATATCCATCGAAGACGCAGCGACCCTCCCCTGTTTCCTCTACTGTTTGCATAACCAGCCATAGGTAAGTTAAGTTTATATTTTCAAGTGTTATATATATATATATTATATAGTTTTATATTTAGCTATGATATGGATGATTTTATCAATACACGTCTCATGTACGTGCAGTTGATGCATATTCTAGCATTCAAAGTTGGTACGCATATTTGTTTATATGGAGTATAGTTATGATATATTGATAACGGTATAAAAATATAAGATGCATACATATTGTGGTTTATATAAAGTTGTTGGATTTGAATACATATATACCAAACGTGGTTTCCAATTTTTTTGAAAAGTTTGTTTTGTTTCTAGAAGTGTATGCATATTTAATATGTGTGAGTTATGTTGGATCTGCAAATGGAGTCTGCATATTTGGCAAGTAGATTTATATTCATTTTTGTTTAACTTTGAGTCCATATATGTATATTTTACAAACCATATTGTATGATTTATTTTATAAGTTTGAAAATGCATTATTATATACATGTAGTTTTATATTAAACATGTTTATAAATTTTATTTGAAGGTCAATTTACATCTTATTATTATGGAAGTTGTATAGGATTTTTGAAGTTGTTTATTTTCCTAAGTTCGTATATGACATATATTTATATAAAGTTATAATTATTATAGATATATCTTTATGGCCTTATATATATCTATATACTTTGCATACATTTATGTATAGAGTTAGTTTTCTAATATATAAGTTTTCATTTCAGTTGGCATGCATGTTTGCATAAAAGTTAAGGGTGTATATGTGTTTCAGTATAGACCAGTTGCTTTCGGAAAAAAAAAATGTATATATTTTAAAGTTTATATTAGTTGCTATTTATATATATTGTATAAAGTTTACATTCTAACTTATACTTTCGGTCTGCACAGGTTACAGTATTATATATATATTTACAAAATAAGTTATAATATAAGTTATATAAGTAATTCGTACATCCGTTGTCTAATTTTTTTATATAAGTTATGTATAGGCTTTACTATTTATGTATGGGTAGTTATATATTAGTTTATATATATAGGTAAAGTGTTTAAAATTCATAATTGTATTGTGAGGTGGATTTTGTACCATATGTATATAGTAGTTTATAAATGAGATTTGAACAGTGTAGTTTGTTGAAGTTTTATATATTAATCTTTTTTTAAAATATAAATCTTAATGATATTATATACATAGGTCGTATGGGGTGGTTTGGGTCTTACATTTGATTTTTATTAAAATAGCAAAAAAATTCTATATATATCAGACTGATTCTGATTCAATTCATAAATTCTATACTATCAGCCTCGTTCGTACAATTCGTGCCAATCCTACTTTGCTTTGAAATTCGTGCTCGGATTTATAATTCAAATTTCAGTGTCCGTATAAGTGTGCGTATCCATGTCATCTGTTGTATTCTCTAGCCTCGAAAGGTGAGCAATCACTCACGATTAATATTCTTTTATTTGTTAAATTTGATTTAATTTGAAACGACAATTGAAATATGATGCTGTAGTTATTTAAATTGTTATATATGCTATTATTTGTAACTGTTCACTTATGGGATATGACACCATATCCTATTGTTTATATTTATTTTTGATGATATATGCCTGTTATTATTATTATTTTCATATCTGTTATCACTCTGCAAGTTCCCTGTTAATATAGGAATCACTATGGGTTGAAAAGATACATATCCAAACGGACTTTAGAATAGAAGAATTTCGTTATGGGTTGAAATGATAAATCCAAGCGATTTTCATTTGAATTGAATTTGGATTTCGGGTTGAAATGATATCCACCCGTATATATTTAACTTAGGATTGAAATGATAAATATCTGTGTCCCTTGTCCATTGAATAGAAAATTTTACATCGACGCCGGGGTCTATATGAATGTTTTGAAAATAATTTCTATGGTCTTGAAAAGAATTATATAATTTTAACGAATATTGATTTAAAGTATTATATATAAAGGTTATTTTACATATAGATTTAATATTAAGATAATTTAATTTAGATTGATTTTATTAATATGAAATATGTTTAAGGATTTATTAAATTTGTATTTCTGAAATAGATTTGTGGAATAAATTTTATAAGCTAAGGTTTGAAGATATATTTGGGACTTATTTGAATCTGTCATTAATTAAGGATGTTATTTAGTTAAATCAATTTGAAACTATTAAATTCGAAACTTTAACATATGGTCCCATAACTTGAATTTTTATTTAAGAAATTTAATGGATGTTTCATGTCTAAAGAAATTGAAGGTATTATATAGAAAATGTAAATTTAAGGTCATATAAATATATTTAATTTATTAAGTGAATATTTCAAAACTAAATAATAGTGAAGTCAAGTTGGGAAATAAACGCAACTATCAAAGTTTAGTCTTTGAAATGTTGAATATTTAAAGCTTCGAAATATATTAACTTCGAATTTTATTGAAATTTAAGTGGTTCATTTTGTGGTTCAAATCCGTATTTAAAATAGATAAAATTTGAATTAGTTTAGTCAGAAACTAAATTGAACGGAAATTGATAAATTTTGATTTAATTAAATTTGAACGGGAAGGTCGAGTTGATTTTTGAAGCGATTTGTGAAGTTTGAGGAAATAAAAATACTTTACTTCATAAATTATTGGATATATATACTAATTTGGAAAATAAAGATATTTGAAATGAAAATGATATTTTAGATTTGAAATATAAATAAAATTGAAATGACCACGGTGTTATAGTGTATATTTCTACCCTGTAGATAGTTCCTTGGATCCTTAGAGGATGGTTATCCCAAACATCCTCTAAGTTAAATATATTTCAGTTGATATTTCACTTGAGTTGGATTTATAGATATAAGAATGTTAATCCTGACTCGAGTGTTTTGTGTTTTGCTTTATGATCGGGTCAGACTGAGTGATACCACATTTGAGACTCACCTTCGAAGTTGGAGCTTTGCTTGAAGATCCAGCTATCTATCCTTTCGGTCATCCCGTTGATTGGTTCAGAGAAGTCATCTACTCGTACTTGAGACTTCAATGCATCTGGGATATTCTGATGTATTTTATTTCTAACTCTGATGTATATAGTAGCTTCATGAACTGGTATCCTTTATCTATTCCACTGCATTTTATTACTCTGTGATCTGTGATGTTTTATTTACTGTATATGTTGAGTTTGCCAAATTTAAATTAACAACGTGTTATTTTGAATTATTCAAGTCGGACATGTATGGTTTTATTGTCGATTTGAAAGGCCCAAAATAGCGGGCCATTACAGTAATGGTGTATTAAAGAGAATAAAATGAATAATTAGGATATTTGTTTATGAAATTGAAATGTTGTTGTGAATTTTATTATTCGTTGACATGTAGTTTCGACTATTGAAAAAAAGGAATATTTGGTTATTTTGGATAATCGAAACCTTTTGAATTAATACATGAGTGAAACTTGATAAATGGGTTGAATAATATAGTTGAATTGATAAACTTAATTTTAAGGCAAGTAAAACAAGGTTTAATTTGTTATATCTATGTTTAGTAAATGAATAAAATTGGGGTATACATTCTTAGCATGTAATGTAATAATATACAAGTGTGAATTTTAAGCCTTGGGATCTTTAAATTGAAATTGGGATTAAGGAAATGTTGTAAATTAGATTAAATTGGAAAAATATGTTTACAAACTTAATTATCATTTATGAACCGTGTCATAAATAAATTGAAAGGAAAAGGTGAAACTAACTGGAATAAGCAAATATGAATTAAAAATGAAATGATTTCAAATAAAGCAAGTGACTTGTAAATTGTTATAAAATAAATGAAAGTTGCAATAAGTGGTTATAAATAAAGTTTTGATAACTTTAAACTCGAACAATGTCTTGTAAAAAGGAATTAAGTTTAATAAATTGGTTATAAACGTAAGAAAATTCCTTATGAAATGATTTGCAAATAAATGTAGTATTATGAGAAATATTACATGTGAAATGAATGTAATTTAAATTAAAGAGAAATATAAGCAATATCATGAGAATGGATATATTAATGTTTATATCAATAGGATAAATTCTATGAAACAAATATGAGGTATGAAGTTGATTTAAAAACTATTGATTTGGAAAGGTACTCAATTTGAAAGCGAAATCTTATATAATCGAAGTCTATGTAAGTGTGATTTGATACTATTTATTTTGGAAAGTACTCGATTTGAAAATGGAATCTTATATATAATGGACTTTATATAAGTTTGAAAATTGAAATTGATTTGAAAAGGTACTATATGATACATATTTTCGAAGTAAAGATATGGAAAGTTCCTTCTGCTTGATATCTGCTTTGTGGCCACATTGTGGATTCATTCTATCGATATTATTCGCTCTGATTTTGGTTTTCCAGATGTGATACTCGAGTGTCCTACCATGGCGTAACCCATGGACGTTTTTTTGGGTAGCGTAATCCGTAAGGTAGAGATTGCTTAAAGGCTATGGATGTTTCCTAGGGGATCCAGGCATAACCATTGTTATGTATCCTGCGGTCTACCGGTTTTGTTATCGTGGCATAATCCGCAAGGCAGAGATTGCTTAAAGGGTATGGATGTTTCTAGGGGGATCTAGGCGTAACCATTGTTATGTATCCCGCAGTCCACGGTTTTGATTATCATGGCGTAATTCGCTAGGCAGTGATTGCTTAAAGGTATGGATGTTTCCTGGGGGATCCAGGCGTAACCATTGTGTATCTACGATCCAGGTGATTTGTTTGGATTGTACTTTCCATATCGGTTTTGAAAGTTTTTCAAGTATTTTCGCTGGGTGTTGAAACAAGTCTACTAAGTACTTGGAGAATTCTAGCCTTGCGCCTGATCAATGCACGGCTAGATTCTGCAAGAACGAGGACAAACCTGTTAAGACATCGAGTTATAAAAGTATTTTGATAAAGTATTATATAAAAGATATTTTGATCATTTTTTTCTTTTCTAAATACTTTAAAATGTTTAAAATATTATCTATTTATGTACAACATGGTTTATTTGTGTTAAATATCGTGAGAAATTATTAATTCAATGAAACATATTTAAAGTGAATGATTATTGATTTATTAATAATATTGAAAAGTATCTTGAGATAAAACTAATAAATTTATAAATAATGGATTTAAGGGTTTCAATAGCTTATTTGTAAATATAAGTAATGATGTAAATAATAATTTTCAAATAGTTTACGTATATTTATAAAGATGTTATTTAAAATATTTAAATGGTATTTAAAAATGAAGCAAGAAATTTTACAAATGAATGTTTGAAAAGTAATAAAGTATTAAAGATGATTGATTTGCAAATGAAGTTTTCAAATGAATATTTCATGTAATACTTATATAAGTTTTTTGAATGTATAATTTAAAGATATTATATAAATGGAAAAAACTTGATTTGCGAAGTTTATTTATAGTAATATACTTGACAAATAAATTTGAATCTCTATTTTGGAGGTATAGTTGAAATATTTACTTGATTTCAAAGTACTAATAGTAAATTTAATGTTTTATTTACTATTTGAATTTTCGTATTAAACCATAATAAATGTTTTTCCATGATTTGAATATTCATTTTAAAACAAGAGTGTAAAATAAATTATGAAGATATGAAATTTTAAACTTTGATTTAGAAATTTAATGTAAGATTAAAGTACTTATTAGTTTTAGTTTAATAATCTTGAGTTTATACTTATTTTAAAAATAACGAGTCTAATAAATTATATGATTTAAGGAACTTTATTTTAAAGTTTATTATAATATTTTGATATAAATTTCTAACATTGTTCTAGACTTTTAAAAAATCTTTGCATAATGCTTTGAGAATGTTTTAAATATATCTTATATTTTTACTAAGTGAATGAGGTTAAATGTTTTAACTAAATTTTTAGATATGTTGAAATATTTCTTTTCTCTTCAAGGGCAAATACCAAAAACTTAAACTTTTATTCAATAACCGAATGGAGTTATAAAAATAAGTAGGACAGTAGAAGTTTAAGTAATATTTTTTGAAAAGATTCATTAATGACTTAAATATTTAATGGAAACAAAATTATGCAGGTGATTTAGCTTTATATAAATAAATGAATGAAAGGTAAATGATGAAAAAAACTAATCGAATAAACTTAAATAAATTTAAAATTCTTATTGTTTGGCTGATGGGAAGTTTGGGAAGGAATACTTCTAGTTGTTGAGGTTGTACGACTAATCTATTATGTAATTATCTAAGACTGTTGAGCATAGGGTACACTTGATAGTTTATTTATCACCTTACACGATTAAAAGTTTCTGAACTAAATAAACCATTGGTTTTGATTGTTATGGATGTATGATGAATTCTTTGGTTGCATAAATGGTTGTACTATTTGTTTGATTATGTTTTATATTGATTTGCTTTTGTTTCAAATTGAAATAACTTAAATATCTCTCAAATACATAATTATCACTATATTGGATTATATAAGTGAAATACAGGTTTATGGAAGCAATAGTTACCGCTTTTGGTTTCATAAATAAAGTTGTTTTCCTAAAAAATAGGTACGTTTTCGGATTATGGTTTTATAGCGATATTTTATTGTTATCCCATGGTTTAGGATATTTATTTTTGAGATATGATATATATACACGTTTGTTATTGATATTATTATTTTTTCAGACCTAACCGTGTAAAGGTGATGCTACCGAAATTTTTCGTGGAAGTTGAATTATTTTCAAATTTATATTAAACTTAAATATGTAAGTTAAAATGTTTACAAATTGATTATTTTGAATAAAATATTTCAAATTCTTTGATTCCTCCTTGTTCCTTTTCGAGGACGAAAAGTTTTGAGTGGGGAGACTGTGACAGTCGGTATTTTTGATAACTAAAAATATTATTTTAATAAGGTTTCGGAATTTAATATTGTCAGAAATTAAAATTTATGATTTATTAAATTGAATATTATTAGATTAGAAATTTTGACCTTAGGATAAATCTTAAAACAACTAATTTTAATAAGATAAAAGATGATAACACGTATTAACATTTGCTAATATTGATTGAATGTAATTGACTACTATATTATGTTAACGTAATTTCAATCAATTTAAGTAATAAAGGTTAATAAGGAATAGGATAAATGATTTATGAATTGATGCAATCATATGTTATTAATTTCAATTGGTTTTAATATGGAGTATGAAATCAATTATTTTATATGTAAATTTATTAACCTTTGTTTGTAAACAATAAGTTAATAAATATGGATATTAATGTATAGCCATTGTTTTATTTATTATCTTATTATTAAATCTGTTAGAAATTTAATTGGTAATTAATGGAGAATTAATGTAATTGAAATATTACAATTGATATAAGAAGAAACGTTAGCTGTTGAGTGATGAGTGTAATAAAATGAAAACTTACGTTATCAATTTCATAAGGGAATAGTTTATTTGATAATAAGAATGTAAATAAAAAAGGGATTTGTTTAGAATTTAAACATATGTATATTTGAAATGTTTTAGCATATAGATGGATTACAAGAGTAAAAAAATAATTTATTTAAGTAAGTTATTTATTACTCTGCTGTATGAACAACAAATTTATAAACGTGTTTAAATGACTAAAGGAAACAATTATTCTATTTTTCATCTATTTTAGTTGTCTGTTTTGAAATTTAACTTTGTAAGTAATTGCAATTAATATACTTGAAATATTTCAAATAGAAGGAAAGAAAACGTTGATTACAATTAATAGATTTAATAAAAGAAATGCACCTTTTGTGTTAAATAGATAAGATGTTTTAATGGAAATAAAAGATCATTTTGGGAAAACCAAACTGAACATTTTCATTTTTATGGTAAGTAATTTTATTTATTGTGCATAGATAAAAAAACTAAATGCATACAAATTTGAATATTATTTGAGTTAATGAAGTTAATTTGGTTAAGTTTCACCAATTGAATTTCAAAAGGGTTGTGCGATGTACATGGTCCGTTCATTTCTTTTGTTATTAATTGTTGCATGTACATTTTAAAATAGTTATTTCGTTATTATACTTGATCTGTTCATTTCTCCTTCTGCTTAATACCCGAGCCTAGACTTTTAGTTTGTATTTAATTCTTGCCACCTCATTTTCGCGTATATAAAATTTCACTTTCCTTTGGTTTGCAAACTTTTTCATTTCTACGTACATTTCTTTACGCATTATTAATGCCTAAAGCTTTCAAAATAATGCATGACATTTATTTTTGTCTCTCCACCTTAATTTCCTAATTATTAAATAACATGCAGCTTATTTCTTTCATTTACAGTATATATTTGTGTTCGTTTTTTTGTTAAGTTTTATTAGGTTTGTTTTAGACTAATGGGTTCCTTAGTAAACCAAGAGACCCTAGGAACCTTAAGAGACTTCGGATCCTTTCTTTTCTCACACATTGACCTTCTATTTTCCTATCTGACTAAAACCAAGTACGTACAAAAAATCCTCATTTATGAAACTTTCTGCGTACTCTTCTTCTTCTTCCTTAAATCAGCAGAAAACAAACCCCAAAATTCTTAAATCTCCGAATCAAATTCCATCCTTCCTCCTTCAAAACCATAGCCTACCCTATCTCCTCTTACTGTCACCGACCTCCATCACAACCCACGACAGTAACCCATGGCTAAAGCCCCATCTTTCCTCTTCTTTTCTTTCTCTTTTTTCCCCTTCTTTTTCCTTATTTCCATGTCTTCTATTTTCCAATAAAATACACCAAATCAAATAATTTTTTTTCGAAACTGTGTATAATTTCAATGGCAATAATTTTGTTGTTGAACCTTTCTTCCCATTCTGAATATTTCTATATCAAAAACTCTATTTATCAAGTCCTTTTCCAGGTTCAGTTTTGGACGAAAATAGAACATATTGTATCAAACATATCTCCTTAGGTTAAAAACCAAATTATGTGATTCTTTTTTCAATTCATTTATTTTTCCAGTGGATTCAACTTTCTTGTAGATCAATTCTTTCAATTCCTTAACTTTCTGCGCCACAAACTCAAATCTTTTCGAAGTATATTTGAACTCAGATTTTCAACTCAAAAAACACCTCTGTTTGTTTTAAACATAACTTCCTCAATAAAGAAGCCATTTGAGTGATTCTTTTTTTGAAATGGAGAGAAAACAATTTGCAACAACTGTCTATTTAGTCACATTTACAGATTCAGTAACATGCTAGTCCGTATATTTTCTTAATGATGGCCTAGTTTCTGGTTTGTCTGCTGTTTAAATTTGGGCATTTAATTGGATTTTTTATCGTCGACAAATCAATGCTGAGTGTTTTAACCCACTCACAACTACTAAATTTTCTTATATTGGTTAAATTAGACTTAGGATGTGATTAGAAGTTTATTGATTGTTGTTTGGAATTTTAATTTGTCATTAATTTGAATTGATATTGAATTTTATAGCCATGTAGTTAATATTGAATATAATTTCTAGTTAAACACCTAATAATGATAACCAATTAATTGTTGTGATTTATTTGCTAATTTGGAAGTTGATTGTTATGTATATATTGGTTGAAATTTTGGATGATTGGATATTTATTTATGTTTATATCTTAGTTATCACTATGGGTTGAATTAATACAAACCCGAATGATCTTGTAGATTAGGGAAATCGTTTTGGGTTGAAATGATAAACTCGAGCGGTTTTCATTGATTTGAAAATTTTAATTTTGGATATTGGTTGAAATGATATATATATATATACATACATATATATATATATATATCCATAAAATTTCTTGAATTTGGATTATGTATTAGAATTCAATTATCTAAAAGGTTTAAGTTAAAATTCGAATTTTTTTAATTAAAGTAGTTAAAATTAATACCTCGAATTATTTGAAATCTTTTGATAATTATATTCACGTTGTACACTTGATAGGAGATGGAAAATCCCCAAACATCTCTGAAGCCATTGCACTCACATTTTAATTTAGGTTAATTTGACTTACATAAGATGTGACTCGAGTGTTTTGTTTTCATTACGCTTGGGTCAGTATGAGCTTTTCAGTGTATTGAAGACTATTTTCTGGAGGATGAAGACGAAGATTCAGTATATTATTACTTATGTAACTACCCGGAAATTTCGATCCCGAAAATTCCAGATAGTTAGTGAAAAGAAGAAAGAGAAAGAAGAAGAAGAAGAAACGGAAACACCAAAACACAAAAAACCTCACATTCGCAGCGGATCAAAGTATAATAATAAATAATATCAGTTTTACAAAGAAGAACTGTATCAATACACTTATACATTTATACATCAGAGTTTCAACTATTACACAACACAGGACAAATTTGAAAACATGTCCCAGCTAATCAGCAATAATATACACAGCGAAAATCACTCCGTACGTTCCTGCCATCCAGCTCGCCTCCTAAACTCCAGAACGTCCTTACCTGAAAAGCTGTAATACTCTGTCTGACACCAGCATTACATCAAAGTAACACCTGGGTAAGGCTGGAAACCAGCGTGAGTAAACCCATCTAATATGGAATACAAAAACATCCAACTTTTATAACCCGGGTAACCTATATCAATTTACAACTACACAAGCTGCTATAGACATTACTTATTTCACACATCAATTTCTAAGTGCCAAACTTAGATTAAATGGTCCAGTTTACTTAAATCATTCCAAACCAGCTTATTGATTTCACATATCAATCTATAAAGGATCGAAATGGTTTCGAGTATATACTAATAACGGACTCCGGTCTCTTCGAACCCGATGTCATCTTAACTTAAATTATCCAAGTGAAATTCAATTCAACTTTTAAACACACGATGTCACAGTAATTCATCATCCATTGAAAACCACATCATCACAGTTTAAATTAAACATATCTTATCACATAGCATCACGAACACGTATTAGGGATAACAATTAATCAAAGGCTTCCCATACCATTCTATTTATCCCTTAAATTAATTTCACAAATTAATTTGTCCTCAACCAAATACAGTAATTAGCCTTTAATTACCTCATAATTAAACATATCTTATCACATAGCATCACGAACACATATTAGGGATAACAATTAATCAAAGGCTTCCCATACCATTCTATTTATCCCTTAAATTAATTTCACAAATTAATTTATCCTTAACCAAATACAATAATTATTCATCAATCATCAAGTGTTTAAAGTATTTAAAAACACTTTGTTTTCAAATTTACTTTAAACTTCACTTTTAATTTCATTTTAAAATTTTAAGATTTTAAATGAATACAAATTTATTTGAATAAGGTTTAAACAATTCAAAATCTTTTATCTCACATGTTCAAGAAACCTCTATTTAATAAAATAAAAGTTTCAAAGAATGTAAAACAAATTCACGTTAAACATTCCAAGTTATTTTTGAAAACAATATTAATTTTTTTTTAAAAAAATTCTTTAATTTCAAAACTGAAATACAGTTTTAAACCTCATTCCAGATTTAAACTTAAATCTTTTAAAGCTTTTCTTATATTTCAATTCCTTATTTTTAAATTCAAATCATTTAACCATATTTAAAGTAGTTAAGCAATTTAAATTTAAATTTTATTTTATTAAAAAAACTAAAATTCAAATCCAAATTCCGGATTTTAAAGACTCAGATTTAAACTTATTTTAAATTTCTATTTTACAATTTAAACTTCCAATTCAAATTCAAAACAAATTATACTTTTACACATTAAAAGATTGTTAAACCAAATTTTTAATTTAAGATTTTAAATTATTTCAAATCTAAGATTCAAACCCTTGAATTCAGATTCAAATCCAGGTTTTTAAAACTTAGTTTAAATTTTAGTTTATACTTAAACTTAACTTTAAAATTCTTAAAAGAAGAACAGAAGAGGTTTCTGTTCTATTTTAAAACCTGTAACAAAAACAGTACACTCGATCCCTACTGTAAGATGACTCCGAATTCAAACCTGAGTTGCTTCGAGCCAAACAGAAAATTTACTCGAGCAACCTCCTCTACTTCAAAACCCATCCCAGGCATCACCTGACAAAACACTTCACCGTGCATATGCACAGCGACGTCGGCCATCCTTGATCACCTCTGACGTTCTCCACAAGTCTCTCATCACCATATCACCTGACCACGATCAACAGATCGCCCAAAATTTAACTCGAATTCGAATTCGAGTTCAAGACCCAAAACTTGGAACTGGCCAATTCACCTCAATCTAAAACCTGTTAATGCCACGTTTCTGAAGCTCTGACCACCGTTACCATTAAAACTCGGACGAAGTTCCCGCCAACCCATAGTCCTTCAGTACCCAAGACAATATTGAACTCGATCCACTATAAATGCAGTAATGATCGATTCATCACAGCCCATAAAACAAACTAGGGTTCTACACTTTAATTCACAACCACCTCCTCCAAATTGAAATGCAACTCCATCAAATAATTTTCTCAACATCCTTGATAACTCCACCACCCCCAGGTGCAATCACGACCCCTCCAGACAATTGTGGCAACGAAAATGCCTTAAAATACCCAATACAGTCAAAAGAGAACTGCTCTTTACTCTAGCCTTAAAAATTGTAATTTTAGGTTTAAAATTCATGATTTTATACGATGTTTCAGATTAAAACCCTAAAAAACAGAATCAATGTATTTGAATTTTTCACTAATTTAATGTTTGATCAACTGTTTATAAAATCCAGAGATGATACTGGGTTATTTTAACATAAGTAAAATGCTAAACTAATATTTATAATTAAACTAACAAGTTTCATTTGAATCTCAAATTTAAATGGATAGATCAAGAGGTTTGAATTTGAACAGATCAAGAACTAGGAAGTATAACAAAGTAGACTCCGTTGAAAACAAACAGACATGCATCATACATCCAGAGATACAGCCATCTAGCATGCAACTAAATTTTCCAACTTAAAATTTAAAAAGTGGAGTTTACTCACCTTTTTTTAAAGATGCAGAGGCTTAAATGCTAGAAGTTGCAAACTAGAAGACTTAGAAACTTTGCTTTGTTGAAGAAAACACTTTGATGCTGAGATGATCTAGCTTGAAAACAGATATGAATTGCCTTTGCTTGAAAATAAAGTTGCATGCAGAAAAACTCCAGGTTTGCTTTTTTGATCAGATTAGCTAATGTTTGAAAATGTGCAGGTTTGCATGCAATATCAATTTCTAGATTGCATTTTGAAGTGAATTACAGGTTACAGGAATTTGCTTTGCAATTTTGAAGATGGTTACAGATTTGAAAAGGTTACAGGGAAAATGATTTGCATTTTGGAATGAAGAGGATTACTTATTTGTTCTGAAGAGTTGTTTACAAATTTTGGTTTTGAAGAGTTTGCTTATTTTATTTGTTTCAGATTTTGTTAACTAATCTTTTGAAAAGAAAAGAAAAATGAAGGAAAGAGATTTTATATAAGCAGAAATTATTTGTACATAAAAATAAAAGATAAACTAAATTTCAAATGCCACTTGTCATATATACTTACATTTGTCATTTTAGTATGTTAATCACTTAACACATGTCTTTTATGGTTAATTAGTATTTAGTTAAATGTTCAAATGAAAGATTAATACAAGATCAAGCTTAATGGATTAGTTAATTAGTATTAATATATATGTATAGATAATTTCAAAAGAAATAAACCAATTATACTTGTAAATAAAGCTTATGCATATATTTAGAAATCCAGAATAATTTAAAATCTATACTTTGGATTTCAAAACTTTAAATTCAAATTCAATCAAATTCTAAAATCCAATTTACAAATCAAGTTATACATACATGCATATATAATTACTTATTCAATTTAAAAAATAACAATCCTCCTCCTCTTGGTCCCACCCATTCAATGGCAGCTCCCGCCCATTCCTCTGCCCATCCCATTTCCCATCCCATGTCCCATCTAACTGTCCCTCCCTTATCGGCTACTGTCCTTCCTCCTCCTTCCCCTATGGCCCCCCTTCCGAACTCCCCTCCGAACTTACCCCCTTCTGTACCACCACCACTTCTTTCTAACCCAGCACCTATCTCTTCCTCCTCCTCTTGGTCCTCGCTTTTCAAATCCAAGCCTCATAATGTTGGACATTATTCAACGGTTGAAATTCCTTTTGAATTCATTGGTACCGCTCTTGTTCCTCCTAGTGTAGTTATTCAAGCAGGAAAATGATGTGTGGGGAGACTGGTTGGTTGGATTCTTTCTGGACAAGCCGCTATCCTACTTAACAATGATCAACTATTTGAAGAAGCTCTGGAAGCTCAAAGGGGATATCACAGTTAAATCTGATGGAATCCTGTTCCTATTCAATCTTTCTTGTGCTGAGGACAGAAGGAAGATTATTGAATCAGATCTGATATTCATTAGGAACAAGATTTTCATTGTGAAGGCTTGGGATCCAAATATAGGTAACAGCTGCAGTACGATAAAACCGGTCCCGGTTTGGTTAAAATTTACCAACATTCCAATTTTTGCTTGGTCTCTGTTGGGTATTAACTGGCTTGCCTCGAGAATTGGTAGGCTCTTATGTATGGATTCGTCAACTGAAAGAATGGAAAGGATTGGGTTTGCTAAATTCTTAGTTGACGTCTCACCAAATGCTGATTTGATAGATGAGTTTCCAATCCAACTTCTTGATGGTTCAACTCAGACGGTGCGGGTTAGCTATCTATGGAGACCTGAAATATGCACAGTTTGTAAAGAATTTGGCCATTTCACAAATCACTGCTTGTTGCCTTGTGTGGATAAAGAGGGGATAAAGGTTAATGTTGATTCTCTTGTGAAGGACCAAAAGGGGAAGGAATTAAACCATGAAAAGCCAAAGAAAAGCATGAAAAGTAAACAAGTATGGAAGAAAGTTCCTCAAAAGAAAGTTAAATTTGTGGTTAGGTGTAAAGACCCGTAAATTTCGACAATTAAATTATTAATTAAAAAGGATTTTGAAATTTAAATTTTTTAGAAAAGGGAAATGTATATATATATAAAGGAGATAGATTAATACTAGATGAACGCTAAATGAAAATTTATAGCAACGGTAATTAAAAATCTTAATTAATTGTTAAATTTATAGAAATCTAATGATTGAGAATATGTAAGATTTATACCCTTGTGTAAGTTGAATAAATAAAGGAGGTTTAAATTTATAATTTATAATGAATTTTAGAAACAGTTATTTAACCAAATTGTTGAAATTTAAGTGAAGTAAATAAAGAATTTGTGTAAATTGTTGCACTTGAATAAAATATAAATAAGGAATTAAAGACAGGAATTTAAATCACTTATGTATTAATATATATTGATAAAACTGTAACCGTATGTGAATTAAGGTAGTAAAATAAATGGCAGTTGATAGACAATCAATTATATGCAAATTCAAGTGTGATTGAAACGACTGTTTGGGTTTTATGTAGTGTAATTGGAAATAGTTAAAAGCATTATAATTTCTTAATCAAATATGTTTGTTTAATTAATGCTGAAAGAAACAAAATTAGGAAATTTATTTATAAGATATGAATTGAAATTGTATAATGAAATTTATTTGTTAATTTGTGGATGTAAACATTTGATAAATAAATGAAAGTGAATTTTTAATGTATGTTGGATAGAACATAAGTGATTGTAATTCGGTAGTATGTATTGAATATAAAGTTCATTCAATTGTGGAGAAAGTTTTAATTAAGAAAAACGTTACTTTAGTAATTATTAATAAAGTAACGGGAGAGTGAATATAAATTTATGGTAACGTAAAACGTATTGTAAGGTAATAATTAAGTGTAGACTTATAAAATAGATTTATGACAATAATTATTGTACGTATTTATTCTATTTGTTTGTTAAGTTTTATTTTAATCAATTTCAATTTATGCACTAAATTATTGCAGTTAGTGTAGAATATTGGTAAGTGAATAAATAAGATGTAACCAAAGGAAAATTTCATTTTATAATACAATAATTAGTGTAATCTTAAGAATGCAACCAAAGTGGAATGAATTAATTGAGGTTTTAAGTTTTATTTATATGTAAGTTAACAAGATTTCAATTTAATTGAAATCCAGTAATTTATGCAAATAAAAGATGGAAATTGGGAATTATTACTGTAATGAAATATAAAAGGAACGTTAACTGTAGCTGAGTAATAATTGATTTAGTGTTAAGTTTGAAATCCAATAAAAATCAAATTTATTAGAATTTATGGCAATTAATTTGGATTTATTTGCAGTAACCTTTGGAAATTTATTTACTGAAATAATTGACAATGAATTTATAAGTAAATGTGATGCTAGTTGCTTTTAAATATCTAAGGGGTTAGAAAAGACACAAATCGACTAGTAAATGTTTAGTTTAAAAGATGGTAAGCCAATTTTTAAATAGTTAGATACTAGGAAGATATATATTTAGATGGAATTAATTAAATTTTGTGTAAATTGAGATCTAAGAAAAAATCGGAGATTTTTATTGTATAGATATTGAGCCAGTATTAATTCCATTTAATTGGCATCAATAAATTTGAATAATAGGAAGGGAGTGAATTTAATAGATTTAATCGAATTTATAATGTTGAATTTATTAAAAATTGGAATTTAACCTTTAAGTTAAGGATTAACATTTAAATTGATGAATAGAACAACTATGTATTGACACTTAAATTGTTTAGAATTTGAGTAAGTAATTAAGAAAATTTAAAGGGAGAAAATTTGGTCAATTTTAGAAGTTAAATATAAAATTGGATTTTTATAATTTATTTTAATTTATTTGATGAATATAAAAATAGCCATTTTGGCCACAGACTCGGATTTCGACGAAACCAGTTTCATCGGATCCGTATCGGTGAATTATTGTAGGGTTTCAAGTTTCGTAATGATCGGACTTGTCGTTTGATCGTACGAACGCGAAACGCCTTGAAATCAATTTTATTAAAATCAATTTGAAATCAATTTGGAAATCTTGTTTTCAGCATAACTTCTTCATACGATCAAATTTGGACGTGAAACTTTTTCCATCGCGTTCAGAATATCTTAAAATACCTATTTGGATATATAGATTTAATAAATTCGGTTCCGGAGGCATAGCGGGCTTTTTGGGCCATAGTTTATTCTGCACGTTCATTCTACGGTCTATCTACGCTACCTCTAACCCTCTATATAAACCCATCTATTCAGCCCTAGCCTCCACATAATTTCATTTATCTGCGCGTATTTCTTCAAGCTTCTCTTCTTCTTCAATGGGGGCTAACCCTAGATCCAGTCAGTTCAAAAACAAAATGAAAATTCAAAATCTCCAGAAAAATTCCACAAAAATATATGTTAATGTTCTCAAGACACGTAATCTCATGGCGAAATTCGTTTTCCAAATAGAGTTATCGTTTATCCAGAATAAATTCAAACAGTCCGTGACCATTCATCAGCGCCGTAACAAACTTCATCTGATCGAAATTCTGTTTCTGGGTATTGTAGTATGGACGATGGGGAGTTGATCTGTGGTGTTTGTTCGCTGTTTCAACGGTTGGATCTATGTCAATAATTCGATTAGGGTTTGTCTAAATGGCGGCGGCTGGGCGTTTGGGGATCGTTCTGGGGTCGGCGGCCGTTGGAGAGGAGGCAGTAGGCGAGGTTAGCCCCTGGCATGGCACGGCGGCGGAGTGAGGGTGAGTGCTCGAGGTTATCGGAGCTGGCTGTGCGTGTTGACCAGTAGGGTTACCTGCGTGAATGTGCTCTGTTGCGTGCGTACGTCCCAGGCAAGCAAGAAGAAGAGCCTACGTGGCAAGTTTATTTTTTTTCAATATGTGTCATTTTGGTTAGTTTTAATTTTGAATTCAATCATCATTTTTTGCCATAACTTTCCCATACGAAGTCGGATTCACACGAATTTTTTTTGTTAGGATCGTAATTTAATTCCGGACTTGATGACGCTGGTTTGGACGAATTCCGAGACGGGCGAATTTTTGAGTTTAAATCGAATTTAAATTCGATTTAAATTCAAAAGGTGAGTGTTTTAAACCACTCACAACTACTAGAAGCTTTTATGTTTGTTAAATTAATTTTAGAAATGAATAGAAATTTATTTATGAGTATTTGGCATGTTTATTTTATTCATATCTGTTGAATTGCATTTATTTAATTTAACTGTTAATTTAATTTATTTATTGCGTATTAATTGACAGTAGAATTTGTGTTTGCATGAAACTGCTAGTTAACAGTTATATAATTTATTACTGAATATAAACGGTTAGATTAATAGTCGTTAAATTTAAATTGAATAAAATTGCCAGTTATTACCTGTTATATATTATCAAATATAAATTGTTATTGATTGATATTGCTTGATGATTGTGATTGGATGATGGGTGATGTTGATGGATGTTTTATTGTATATCATTAAATTGCAAATTATCATGCATATTTCCTTTCATTCGGGATTGTGGTTTGAAATGATATACAACCGCAAAATTTTATATCTTTTAAATTGCGGATTGAAATGATAAATATCCGTATCACTTGACCATAGGATAGAAAATTATATACAGGCACCGCGGTCTATATATAACTATTTTAATGTGATTTCTATGGTTTGGATGGAATACGGTTTATAATAATCTTAAATTTATATTGTATAAATATTATTCTTCCATATATATACATATGAAGTTGAAAATTTTGAAATTAAAAGGTGTATAAATCTCTTTATTAAAAATGAAATTTTTTTTTAAGAAAATGGAGTTTGATAATTTATATCATATGTTTAAATGTTAAGTTTGGAAATTTTAAGATATGATATTTATAATTGGATTTTTCCCAAGATAAATTGAAATGAATATTCTAGTATAATTTGAATTGAAAAAAATATATATTTTATTACTAGAAATTGGAGTTTTTATTTATTTATGGATTTTATGTGAATATTCAAGACTAATTAATAGAACATTCGATTTGTTGAAAGAATAAAACCCAACTTTAGTTTGAAATATTAATACTCCAAATGGATATACGTATATATATATATAAATTGAAGTGGTTTTGGAACTTGAGAGAGATAATACAAATTTTGGTTTAGACTTTAATAAAGAAATGTATTTGTAAAGCCATGAGAACTATTTTCTTTACAAAGTAACATTTAAGTTAAACCTTTTAATTCATATACCGTTGAATATCCAAACCATTCAAGTTTTAAAAGTTATGGTTTTAAATTATGAATTTCGAAATATTATGCTTTGAAAGGATATTTGGCTTTCAGACGTTATAAATTTTAAAGCATTTGGATTTTTGAAAAGGTTTATATTTGGGATAAAGGATATCATATTGTTTTGGGTTTTAAAATGATATCGTATTCATAATTTTAAAATGGAAATGTTTATTCTGGTTTTAAAGTATGAGCTATTTTTAAATGACCGCGGTGTTATAATAACGATGGGTTGGCAAAGAGACCGGGATCGGATATGGACATACTCTCTGTCGATACCGAAAACCACTTTGACTAACCGTGTACGCGGTGGAGATTCCAGAATGAAGTAGGTGGTGGCGACGTTTCCTGTAAGGTAAATACGTGGACTCGACTCCCGTGAGTTGGCATAAGGTGGCTAAAACAGGAGCGATTCTCAGGCCAATGAGGTCATTCCTCTGATCGGACCCTCCTCTTCGATATTATACTTTGATTTTGGATTGATTCAGTGGCCACTTCTATATTTTGATTTTGGGGAGTTAGTCCGAGGTGGGCGGTAACTGCGGCTACGCGTTTCCACCAGCCTGGATAGCAATTGGTATATCTACCCTGGCATTGCCTAGTTGTGCCGTGTCACCTACCATACCGAGCCTTTACTACGAGTTTCTATTTGTGTCGTACCTATGGAGTATCCTCTGGTAGCCTCCCGATCAGGAGGTATTACGGTACGGTATAGACTATTGGCATTTTACGTATTAAGGTGGAAAATGTAAAGCCTTAACGCTATTTAAAAGTAAGTTTATTTTATAAATAGACACTATTATAATAGCGCAATATACTACATAGTAAATAGTTTAACGGATCCTTAGGAGATGTAAATCCCGAACATCTCTTGAGTTACTGTACTCATATTTATTTCTGTTAATTTAACTCACATAAGATCTTTTAGTTCTAACTCGAGTGTTTTTGTCTTTTCAAATTCGCTCGGGTCAGTCCGAGCGTTTCAGGATCGAAGACTTTAGCTTTGAAGGACGAAGACGAAGGAGTCGTATTATTATTATCTATAGTATTGCACCACACTCATACTGTTCCGCTGCATTGATTGTATTGGTATGTATAACTCTGATATTTATTGTATAAAGCAAATCAAGTGTTTGTAAACTGTTTTGAACTGTATATTTATTATTATATTTTATCCTTCCGCTGTGAGATTCTGTTTTGTTTTTATTTCTTCTATGTTTTTCCTTATTTACCCCATAACAATCCGCCCTTGCGTATACTTTGAATTGGCACGTGTGTCGGTTTAAAGTGTGCGAAAAGGCGGGATGTTACAGTTGGTATCAGAGCTTTGGTTTAGCGATAAACTTGGCTTTGTGGGGTTTGACTCTTTGTTAATAGGGTAGTAATACCCTATGGGAGTCGCTGAGTGTATATATATGAGAGAGCGTATTTGTTAGTTTTATAAAAAGATTTTAATATTATGTTACTCTGTTCCGTTTTGTATTTATAAATTCTGGTTGATGCATGGGACGCTATGCCATCAATAGGAATTTCTAAACACTTAATAGGACAGACCGACATAATATTTGTTTTATACAGGTGAATGAAATAATTTTGCCTATTATATTTTCTATATATAAAAATATTTTTATAAAGATATATATTTTGGTTGCTATAGATTGGGTGTTAGGTAATATAAAAATATTTGTAATAAATTGAAGCTAAGTTGAAATTATAATAAATCAAATTGGAGATTTTAGAACTTAAGTCCGGGATTTTTGAAAATCTTCTTTCAAAGGATTTGTGAAATATAATGATTTGGTTTATAGGTAATTTCTTATATAAATATTTAGTATCATTTGAAAGAATTGTTAAAAGAAGATTTTGGAGAAAATAAATTCTGTACTTTCCTCTCTGTCGCTGGAAAATAATTTCGGTGATGGCGGCCGCATCATCGACTTTCATTTTCGAGTTTCGAAGGGGAAAGGCCACTGTGGTACACTCTACTGCAGATTTATTTTTGAAATTGATTGAATTTTTAATTGTTTTAAATATAAATTGAGATATAAGTTGTAAGAACTCATTTATCTATTATTTTTAAAATAAAATTGAAATTTGACCAGGTATTTAATTCTAAAATTTTCCACTAATTAATGGTTTAAAATATTTTTAGGGAAATATAAAGTAAGTAATAAATGGATTGAAACCTCTAATTTAAGTAAGAAAATTAATGCTAGGTATAAAGGAAGTTAAAATTTTAACTGATAAATAATGGTAAAGATTTATTGAAAATCAACGAATTAAAAGAATTGAGATTAAACTTGTATAAGTTCAATTGCAATTTTCTTTAACATAAATAACTTACCAAATATAAAAAGTTGAAATGTTGAATAAGAAACTAGAATTGAATATTTTACAAGTAGGAATTTAGGAAATAATGAAGTATTCAATAAACTACTGTTATAGATAAGAATTTAATGGTATAAACTTAGGTTATAATTGAAATTTTACTGAAAATAAAGTTAAGTATTATTAATAGGTGATATGAACTTAATTATATAAAATGAAATTCTAAATAAGAATTGATTGTAGGATTATTAATTTGAGTATGTTTTAATTTTCCCCTATTCTAATATAATGGAAAGTAGAAAAATTTAAATGACTGAAATCCATAGATAATGAATAAGTAAAATCTTTCACCTATAGGAATGCAAGTATAAGGTTAATAAATTAAGTGTAAGTAGAGGGTTTTTGTAATTAAATATTATAGAAACATAAACATTAAATAAAGTAATGAAATTAAGGGTAAGTTGAAATTGTAGTTATAAAACGGATATATGTTTGGTGAACCATTAATTAATAAAAAGGAATTGAAAAGAAACTTGGAAATTTTCACTTACATTCTTAAAACATACATAACTTACCATATAATAAAAGTTGCAATGTTAGTAAGAAAATGTAAGGGGAAATCTTACAAGTGAAGCTTGAGGAAATTAAGGAATTCAATAAATTTGCTGTTATTGATGAGAAAATTATACAAGCTTAAGTTAAATTGGAATTTCACTATATAAGTGAAGGTAAGTAGTATAAATAGATGATATAAACTTTAGTCAATAAATTGGAATACAAATATAATGAATTTTGTGATAAATGGAAAATGAAAATTTGTAAGAAATAAAGAAATCACTCCATAAATGAAAGAAAGAAAATCAAACCATTGAAGCATGAGATAAATGTATAATAAATAAATTTGGGTGTTGGTTTGAATTGTGTTGTTTGATTTATGTTGTTGGGTAAGAAATTTGAAGTGGTTAAATGAATAAGTATCTATCTTTGTTCCATCTAAGACTGTTGAGTAAAGGATGCACTTGATAGTTAATTTCATTTCATACAAATTTCAAGTTTGAACCCAAACAACTATTTGTTTGATGGATTAAATGGTTGCTTTGTTTGTGTATGTATGTTGTTTGTAAGGTTGATGGTTGTTGAATTGTTTGGTTGATTAATGATTGAATCCACTTGAATAGTTCACTTTAAAATAAATATTTAACCTTTTAGATTATATTAGTGAATACAGGTGATGGAAGCAACTGCTACTGCTTTTGGTTCCAAAATAAAAAGCGTATATTGCCCGACAAATAGGTACGTTTTCGGATTACGTTTAAAGCGCTATTTTTCCCGTGTTGGGATATAATATTTTGATAATATATGTAATATATTTGTATATTTTGATATTTTATTTTCTCCCGAGCCTCACCGTACAAAGGAGACTCTGCCAAAATTTTTCGTAAATTTTGGACTTAGAATTTTGTTGAATATTTTCCAAACTTTAATGATTTAAGTATAAAAGGTTGTAATGATTATAAACGGGTATATTTCATTAAAGGAAATTAATCCAGTAAATTTTTGTTTATAAGTTAATATTTGAAATAAGATGTACTGTTTATTAAGTTCTTCCTCCTTCCTTCTTTTTCCTTTTCGGGGACGAAAAGTTTTGAGTGGGGGAGAGTGAAAAGACCCGTAAATTTCGACAATTAAATTATTAATTAAAAAGGATTTTGAAATTTAAATTTTGTGGAAAAGGGAAATGTATATATATATAAAGGAGATAGATTAATACTAGATGAACGCTAAATGAAAATTTATAGCAACGGTAATTAAAAATCTTAATTAATTGTTAAATTTATAGAAATCTAATGATTGAGAATATGTAAGATTTATACCCTTGTGTAAGTTGAATAAATAAAGGAGATTTAAATTTATAATTTATAATGAATTTTAGAAACAGTTATTTAACCAAATTGTTGAAATTTAAGTGAAGTAAATAAAGAATTTGTGTAAATTGTTGCACTTGAATAAAATATAAATAAGGAATTAAAGACAGGAATTTAAATCACTTATGTATTAATATATATTGATAAAACTGTAACCGTATGTGAATTAAGGTAGTAAAATAAATGGCAGTTGATAGACAATCAATTATATGCAAATTCAAGTGTGATTGAAACGACTGTTTGGGTTTTATGTAGTGTAATTGGAAATAGTTGAAAGAATTATAATTTCTTAATCAAATATGTTTGTTTAATTAATGCTGAAAGAAACAAAATTGGGAAATTTATTTATAAGATATGAATTGAAATTGTATAATGAAATTTATTTGTTAATTTGTGGATGTAAACATTTGATAAATAAATGAAAGTGAATTTTTAATGTATGTTGGATAGAACATAAGTGATTGTAATTCGGTAGTATGTATTGAATATAAAGTTCATTCAATTGTGGAGAAAGTTTTAATTAAGAAAAACGTTACTTTAGTAATTATTAATAAAGTAACGGGAGAGTGAATATAAATTTATGGTAACGTAAAACGTATTGTAAGGTAATAATTAAGTGTAGACTTATAAAATAGATTTATGACAATAATTATTGTACGTATTTATTCTATTTGTTTGTTAAGTTTTATTTTAATCAATTTCAATTTATGCACTAAATTATTGCAGTTAGTGTAGAATATTGGTAAGTGAATAAATAAGATGTAACCAAAGGAAAATTTCATTTTATAATATAATAATTAGTGTAATCTTAAGAATGCAACCAAAGTGGAATGAATTAATTGAGGTTTTAAGTTTTATTTATATGTAAGTTAACAAGATTTCAATTTAATTGAAATCCAGTAATTTATGCAAATAAAAGATGGAAATTGGGAATTATTACTGTAATGAAATATAAAAGGAACGTTAACTGTAGCTGAGTAATAATTGATTTAGTGTTAAGTTTGAAATCCAATAAAAATCAAATTTATTAGAATTTATGGCAATTAATTTGGATTTATTTGCAGTAACCTTTGGAAATTTATTTACTGAAATAATTGACAATGAATTTATAAGTAAATGTGCTGCTAGTTGCTTTTAAATATCTAAGGGGTTAGAAAAGACACAAATCGACTAGTAAATGTTTAGTTTAAAAGATGGTAAGCCAATTTTTAAATAGTTAGATACTAGGAAGATATATATTTAGATGGAATTAATTAAATTTTGTGTAAATTGAGATCTAAGATTAAATCGGAGATTTTTATTGTATAGATATTGAGCCAGTATTAATTCCATTTAATTGGCATCAATAAATTTGAATAATAGGAAGGGAGTGAATTTAATAGATTTAATCGAATTTATAATGTTGAATTTATTAAAAATTGGAATTTAACCTTTAAGTTAAGGATTAACATTTAAATTGATGAATAGAACAACTATGTATTGACACTTAAATTGTTTAGAATTTGAGTAAGTAATTAAGAAAATTTAAAGGGAGAAAATTTGGTCAATTTTAGAAGTTAAATATAAAATTGGATTTTTATAATTTGTTTTAATTTATTTGATGAATATAAAAATAGCCATTTTGGCCACGGACTCGGATTTCGACGAAACCAGTTTCATCGGATCCGTATCGGTGAATTATTGTAGGGTTTCAAGTTTCGTAACGATCGGACTTGTCGTTTGATCGTACGAACGCGAAACGCCTTGAAATCAATTTTATTAAAATCAATTTGAAATCAATTTGGAAATCTTGTTTTCAGCATAACTTCTTCATACGATCAAATTTGGACGTGAAACTTTTTCCATCGCGTTCAAAATATCTTAAAATACCTATTTGGATATATGGATTTAATAAATTCGGTTCCGGAGGCATAGCGGGCTTTTTGGGCCATAGTTTATTCCGCACGTTCATTCTACGGTCTATCTACGCTACCTCTAACCCTCTATATAAACCCAGCTATTCATCCCTAGCCTCCGCCTAATTTCATTTATCTGCGCGTATTTCTTCAAGCTTCTCTTCTTCTTCAATGGGGGCTAACCCTAGATCCAGTCAGTTCAAAAACAAAATGAAAATTCAAAATCTCCAGAAAAATTCCACAAAAATATATGTTAATGTTCTCAAGACACGTAATCTCATGGCGAAATTCGTTTTCCAAATAGATTTATCGTTTACCCAGAATAAATTCAAACAGCCCGTGACCATTCATCAACGCCGTAACAAACTTCATCTGATCGAAATTCTGTTTCTGGGTATTGTAGTATGGACGATGTGGAGTTGATCTGTGGTGTTTGTTCGTTGTTTCAACGGTTGGATCTATGTCAATAATTCGATTAGGGTTTGTCTAAATGGCGGCGGCTGGGCGTTTGGGGATCGTTCTGGGGTCGGCGGCCGTTGGAGAGGAGGCAGTAGGCGAGGTTAGCCCCTGGCATGGCGCGGCGGCGGAGTGAGGGTGAGTGCTCGAGGTTATCGGAGCTGGCTGTGCGTGTTGACCAGTAGGGTTACCTGCGTGAATGTGCTCTGTTGCGTGCGTACGTCCCAGGCAAGCAAGAAGAAGAGCCTACGTGGCAAGTTTATTTTTTTTCAATATGTGTCATTTTGGTTATTTTTAATTTTGAATTCAATCATCATTTTTTGCCATAACTTTCCCATACGAAGTCGGATTCACACGAATTTTTTTTTTGTTAGGATCGTAATTTAATTCCGGACTTGATGACGCTGGTTTGGACGAATTCCGAGACGGGCGAATTTTTGAGTTTAAATCGAATTTAAATTCGATTTAAATTCAAAAGGTGAGTGTTTTAACCCACTCACAACTACTAGAAGCTTTTATGTTTGTTAAATTAATTTTAGAAATGAATAGAAATTTATTTATGAGTATTGGCATGTTTATTTTATTCATATATGTTGAATTGCATTTATTTAATTTAACTGTTAATTTAATTTATTTACTGCGTATTAATTGACAGTAGAATTTGTGTTTGCATGAAACTGCTAGTTAACATTTATATAATTTATTACTGAATATAAACGGTTAGATTAATAGTCGTTAAATTTAAATTGAATAAAATTGCCAGTTATTACCTGTTATATATTATCAAATATAAATTGTTATTGATTGATATTGCTTGATGATTGTGATTGGATGATGGGTGATGTTGATGGATGTTTTATTGTATATCATTAAATTGCAAATTATCATGCATATTTCCTTTCATTCGGGATTGTGGTTTGAAATGATATACAACCGCAAAATTTTATATCTTTTAAATTGCGGATTGAAATGATAAATATCCGTATCACTTGACCATAGGATAGAAAATTATATACAGGCACCGCGGTCTATATATAACTATTTTAATGTGATTTCTATGGTTTGGATGGAATACGGTTTATAATAATCTTAAATTTTATATTGTATAAATATTATTCTTCCATATATATACATATGAAGTTGAAAATTTTGAAATTAAAAGGTGTATAAATCTCTTTATTAAAAATGGAATTTTTTTTTAAGAAAATGGAGTTTGATAATTTATATCATATGTTTAGATGTTAAGTTTGGAAATTTTAAGATATGATATTTATAATTGGATTTTTCCCAAGATAAATTGAAATGAATATTCTAGTATAATTTGAATTGAAAAATATATATATTTTATTACTAGAAATTGGAGTTTTTATTTATTTATGGAGTTTATGTGAATATTCAAGATTAATTAATAGAACATTCGATTTGTTGAAAGAATAAAATCCAACTTTAGTTTGAAATATTAATACTCCAAATGGATATACGTATATATATATAAATTGAAGTGGTTTTGGAACTTGAGAGAGATAATACAAATTTTGGTTTAGACTTTAATAAAGAAATGTATTTGTAAAGCCATGAGAACTATTTTCTTTACAAAGTAACATTTAAGTTAAACCTTTTAATTCATATACCGTTGAATATCCAAACCATTCAAGTTTTAAAAGTTATGGTTTTAAATTATGAATTTCGAAATATTATGCTTTGAAAGGATATTTGGCTTTCAGACGTTATAAATTTTAAAGCATTTGGATTTTTGAAAAGGTTTATATTTGGGATAAAGGATATCATATTGTTTTGGGTTTTAAAATGATATCGTATTCATAATTTTAAAATGGAAATATTTATTCTGGTTTTAAAGTATGAGCTATTTTTAAATGACCGCGGTGTTATAATAACGATGGGTTGGCAAAGAGACCGGGATCGGATATGGACATACTCTCTGTCGATACCGAAAACCACTTTGACTAACCGTGTACGCGGTGGAGATTCCAGAATGAAGTAGGTGGTGGCGACGTTTCCTGTAAGTTAAATACGTGGACCCGACTCCCGTGAGTTGGCATAAGGTGGTTAAAAGAGGAGCGATTCTCAGGCCAATGAGGTCATTCCTCTGATCGGACCCTCCTCTTCGATATTATACTTTGATTTTGGATTGATTCAGTGGCCACTTCTATATTTTGATTTTGGGGAGTTAGTCCGAGGTGGGCGGTAACTGCGGCTACGCGTTTCCACCAGCCTGGATAGCAATTGGTATATCTACCCTGGCATTGCCTAGTTGTGCCGTGTCACCTACCATACCGAGCCTTTACTACGAGTTTCTATTTGTGTCGTACCTATGGAGTATCCTCTGGTAGCCTCCCGATCAGGAGGTATTACGGTACTGTATAGACTATTGGCATTTTACGTGTTAAGGTGGAAAATGTAAAGCCTTAACGCTATTTAAAAGTAAGTTTATTTTATAAATAGACACTATTATAATAGCGCAATATACTACATAGTAAATAGTTTAACGGATCCTTAGGAGATGTAAATCCCGAACATCTCTTGAGTTACTGTACTCATATTTATTTCTGTTAATTTAACTCACATAAGATCTTTTAGTTCTGACTCGAGTGTTTTTGTCTTTTCAAATTCGTTCGGGTCAGTTCGAGCGTTTCAGGATCGAAGACTTTAGCTTTGAAGGACGAAGACGAAGGAGTCGTATTATTATTATCTATAGTATTGCACCACACTCATACTGTTCCGCTGCATTGATTGTATTGGTATGTGTAACTCTGATATTTATTGTATAAAGCAAATCAAGTGTTTGTAAACTGTTTTGAACTGTATATTTATTATTATATTTTATCCTTCCGCTGTGAGATTCTGTTTTGTTTTTATTTCTTCTATGTTTTTCCTTATTTACCCCATAACAATCCGCCCTTGCGTATACTTTGAATTGGCACGTGTGTCGGTTTAAAGTGTGCGAAAAGGCGGGATGTTACATTAGGGATGCTCTGTTAAGTCCAGTGCCTGTAGAATTTGGTATGAGAGTTGAGGGGGATGGGCCAATTACTGATGTGTGGCATCTAGTTGAGAATACAAGTTCTGTTGATAAAAGTGGTAATGAAAATAATGAGGATATTGGGGCAATAGCTGATGAGCAGCATCAACTTGAGAATGGAAGTACTTTTGATAAAGGATGAAATGAAAATGATGAGAATGGACGAGCTGATATCATGTGGGAGTGTATTCTGACCCACAATAAATTTGATGTTTTAAATTTTTTGAGTAATGTAGATGAAGACGATAATGTTATTAGCAATAGTGATGATGTTGATGCTGGGGAGGATGTTGAAGAAGAGGGTAATGCAACAATTATAAGGTCAATGTCTGATCAACAAAATTCATTTTTTCAAAATGCTACTGGAAATGGTGTATCAAGGGTATTGGACAAAGCAAATATGTTAATGCTTGACGCATTTAATCACCTGAAGCAAGACCGTCGAGCCGAACTAAATAACCAAGCAAATGCTCATACGGCAAAATTGCACAAGCCATGCACAGCCATGCACAGATATCCCTTGCAACTCTCCAATCAAATAGCAAATCCCATGAGCAACCAAAATCTGATGAGTTTTTCTGTAGTTTGCTTCAACAAAAAATTTCGGACATAATTTACTCCTCCCATCAATCATCCCTATCTCCAATCACTTATACCCCTTCACCGTCTTCTTCTCAACCAAAAACTCCATCAAATCAACTGTATACCTTTTCAGGATCGATTCCAGGCTGGATATCTCCGCCTAATCCTTCAACTTCAACACAAGTCATAAGCGCCTCATCTAAGAATGGTCAGCATAAGAAAAGTAATAAATCCAAGAATCACAAATCAAAAAATACCAGATTTCAGTCTCCTGTCACGAGGAGCATGTCATAAGCTGCTCTTCTCTCAACTGTTTAATCTATGATACACAGCTTTGGTGCATGGAATATTCGAGGAGCTCATAACTTCCTCAAACTTAATGAAGTAAAGCATTTAATATCCACTCATCAACTATCAATCTTTTCCATCCTCGAAACTAAACTCAATCTTCCCTTCACTATTTCTGCAGCTAAGTACATTAATCCTTCTTGGTCCCTTGCTCATAATCTTTCTGAAGCGAACTATGGTCGAATAATGGTGATTCAAAACCCAGCCGATCTTTCTCTTGATCTCATTCATGCTACACCTCAAATAATGCACTTTCATGCTAAGTTCTTCGATTCGTCCTCCTCCTTCTACATATCATTTGTTTATGCTTCCAACTCTATATCCACAAGACAATCGCTCTTTAATTTTATACCTGCCCTATGGCAGGAATCTCATCCATGGGTCATATTGGGAGATTTCAATAGTTGCTATAACTTGACTGACAAACATGGAGGCATTCCTCTTATGCCAAGAGATATTCGACCGTTGAATATTGCAATTACTGACTCTTCTTTAATCTCTATCCCCAAATCAGGTGCCATCTTCTCTTGGAATAATAGGTCTAGGAGCGGGGTTCGAATTTTTTCTACTATTGATCATTCTTTTGTCAACTTCAAAGCCCTTTCATCTTGGCCCAACATATCCACCTTTCTTGCTTCTCCTGTTCTTTCTGACCACTCCCCCCTTATCATATCCACTGGGAAGCTGCCACAAAGAATCAAAAGAGGCTTTACATTTTTTAACTCCTGGGTTAAAGATCCGGAATACAAAGCTGTTTTACTGACTGCTTGGATGAATAAATTTTTTTATGGAAATCCTATGTATATTTTTTGCAGGAAGCTAATGGCAACAAAGGAAGCTGTAAGGACATGGGCTAGGCTCAAGTATGGCAATGGCACTCTCAAATCGATCAACCTCTTAGTTCAGCTAAAGGAAGTGCAAGATTTGATGATGGCTGAACCTGACAATGTTGAACTTGCTGAAAAAGAGGCAGCTCTATTTGATGATCTCAACATAGCACTGGCTGCTGAGTGTGATATGAAAAGACAACAACTTCGAAATAAGTGGGCTGCTGAAGGAGATAGGAACACCAAATTCTTTCATGCATTCCTGAAGAAAAAGCACTCTAAAAATAACATCTCTTCCATCATGGATGAAATAGGTACCCTACATACTTCCCCTGATTTGGTTGATAATGCCTTCCTGAAGTATTTCTATGCCCTTCCTGGTAATGATATTAATTTCTCTCCTGAGCTTGATCTTCTTTCTACTATTAATCTCCCTCGAGTTAATAATGATGAAGCCTTAAAGTTGGTTGATAGGGTCACAAATGAAGAAATTAAGATTACTCTTTCCGTTATGAATAAAAACTTGTGTGGCGGGCCTGATGGCTTCAACGTGGTTTTCTTCACTACTTGTTGGGATATTGTTGGTGGGGATTTCTGCAGAGCTGTCAACAATTTCTTTGACAAAGTTAAACTTCTAAAATTTGTTAACGCAACGAACTTAGTTTTAATCCTCAAGAGCATACCTGCTGAATCTGTCTCTTCTTTTCGACCTATCTCCTGCTACAACGTTGTATACAAATGCATTTCCTAAATTATTGCCACGAGATTGTTTGCTGTTCTCGAACGTATTATATCTATTAACCAAACAGCCTTCTTGCGGAATAGAAATATTCAAGACAACATTATGCTTGCCCATGAATTATTGAATGGATATAAATGTGCTAATGCTACTCCTGGTGCTATGTTAAAGCTTGATTTAAGGAAGGCCTATGATACCGTTCAGTGGAAATCTATTGTGAGAATCATGGCACTTATGGGTTTCCCAAAAGTCTTTGTAGCATGGATATATGAGTGCATATCAACACCATCATACTCCCTCCTCTTGAATGGGTCTAACACTGGGTACTTTCGTTCTGAGCAAGGAATAAGGCAGGAGGACCCCCTTTCTTCCTATGTATTTATCTTGGTTATGGAAGTTTTAACTTGCTTATTGAAACCTTTGTTTGATAATAGACAGATACAATACCACTCCAAGTGCAAAGAACTTCAGATTACTACACTTTTATTTGCTGATGATATCATGATCTTCACAAAACTGAACCAGCAATCTATTGACAGCATTATGGGAGCACTTCAAAATTTCTTTTTAATGACAGGGCTTAGACTAAATCATAGTAAATCTAGCATATTGTTTGCGGGGATTAATCCCATGCGGCAGCAAATCCTGGCTTGCTCTGCTGGATTGCAGTCCATGGACCAAGATATGGCTTATCTTGGTCTGCCTCTGTGTACTTCTAGGGTAACCCATGCTGACTGTTTGCCCCTGTATCAGAAAATAACTGCTGTCATGGGAAATTGGGCGAATAGATTCTTAAGTCAGGCCGACAGGCTAGTTCTTGTCTAGTCAGTATGCAATTCTATGATGGTATATTGGGCTAGAACTTTTATTCTTCCAATCAAGCTTTTGAAAATGGTGAGAAGTGCCGTAATGAGATTCTTATAGTTTGGGACCATTCATAGCAGAAGGTCTTTTCCCTATTCATTTTCTACTATAGAGAAGCCCAAAGCTAAAGGGGGTTTGGGATTGTGCAATATTGAAGTTTGGAACAAGGCGGCCTTCAGTCGCCACCTTGATGCTCTGATGCAGAGGAAGAATAACTTATGGGTAAGGTGGGTTCTCATGTATAATGTTGGAGCCAACAACTTATGGCATATCGAGCCACCGCAGTCTTGTAGTTGGATTTAGAGAAACATCTTGAAGTTGAGATCCTCTTTTCTTCCCTTTGTTCATATTGAGCTTTCTGCTAGGAGTTTTTGTAGCTTCTGGAATGAGCCATGGATTAGTAAAGGAATCATTCTTAATCAGATATTCACATCTCAACAAAAATTTCAATCATCTATTAGCCTGAATGCATTAGCTACTGACCATATTGTCAATGGCCATCTTCTCTTGCCTTTCTCCAGTAACCAGATAGTCAGAGCAATATGGGGACAATATGATGCCATCAATTTTGTTACGCGGGAACATGACACGGTCCTTTGGAATGGTAAGGATCATGCTATCTCTAATTACAATGCATTGCTTAGCATGGATTCTGTGCCTAATTGCAAGTGGAGCAAGCCTATTTGGGCTGCTTTCTCCTCAAACAGTGACAATATGATGCTTTGGAAGGTGAGGAATAAATCATTGTTTACCAGAGATAGGCTAATTGGGTTAGGTATGGATGTCCCTTCCTCGTGTGTTTTATGTCACACTCATGATGAGAGTTTGCAGCATTTGTTTTTCGACTGTGGGTATGTTGTGCAACTTTGGAACAACTTGATGATAAGATTAGATAGGATGGTTGCCTTCTCTTTATCTGCTGATCCATGGGCTTACACTGAACAAGTGATTATGCAAAGGGATGAGGACAGTTTTTCTTTTTTTGTTTACATTGAAGAAGCTATTGAAGAAAATATGGGAAGAAAGAAATAGGAGAGTTTTCAGTGGGATCAACATGAGGCATGAGGTTTTATGGATAACACTGAAGAATGAAATACTGTTGGGGATGAGGGGTAGTGTGCATACCTTCCTCAATCACCATATAGAACCGTGGATCAGCTAGTCCACCCTTGTTGTTCTTCATTTTCTACTTTGTTTTCCCTGTTTGTTCACCCCATTTTACCTTTCTTTGTAATCTCTGTGTTGTGTCTTCTTTTTAATAAATCTGGTAGGGGACCAGTTTTAACCCCGCTTGCTCTGCAAAAAAAATAACAATCCTATCCCTATAAAATCTATTTATATCTATATATAAATAAAAAATCATTATTATTTGTTTGAAAACAACAAATTTGCCAATTTAATTAATTATACTAGAAAGATTATAAAACCAATACTTATATATGCTTTCATTATCAGAATTATTTATTTAACTTGTAAATAAGTATTTCCATTAATTAAATTCGGTTAATCTATAAATTACAGGTATTCTAAAGTCCAGGTTATCACATTCCTCCCCCTTTGAATCTTTTCTTTCTCGAAAAGGAATGAAGCCAGAGTTTATTATAATGCTTATTTTTAGAAAAATTATTCTTTGAAACACTTTTAAAACACTTTTAAAATCTACATAATATTATAAAATGATTTTATAAAAATACTTTTAATAACTCGATGTTTTAATCAGTCTATCCTTGTTCTCACAGAAATTCGGTCATACGTTGATCAGGCGTACGACTGAAAATCTATAAGTACTTAGCAGACCCGTTTTCAACACCCAGTGAAAATATTTGAAAAATAATTTTATTGAAAATATTGAAAACAGTTTTTGAAAATAGAGGATATATCTTTGGTGAGAATGCTGTGGAAATCATCACCCCCATCCATGGTCGCAGTTACATTCCAAGGTTACGTTGCCGTCACAGCAAAAGTCCATGTAACTACAGGCTCTCTGTGGCCTCTCGATTACGCCATGGATCCCACATGACAGATCGCAGTTACACTCTAGGGTTACGTTGCCATCGTAGCAAAAGTCCATGTAACTGCAGGCTCTCAGCGGCCTCTAATTTTCGCTGTCAGAATGAAACTTCTCCACTCCTACATAGGTCACAGTCTACCGATATAAAATCAAACGCAGACTGTTGGCTCTCAGCGGCACACACGACTTTGGCTATGTTACACCATAGGCCGCAGTCTACCGATATAAAATCAAACGCAGACTGTTTGCTCTCAGTGGCACACACGACTTTCGCTATGGTATACTCTACTCATAATCCCCAGGAACTAGTTTTGTCCGCACTCCTCACAGGATCAACTTTAGAACCCCCCCTTGGGGCTCAAGGCAGCACCACCCGGTGGTACTCCTGATAAGTTCATTTCAAGGGAGCACCTTTTTCCCCAGAGTCATCATCAAAACATTTTATACTATATATATATAGTATTTTCAAATCATACACCTAGTATGATCTCATACAAAGCTCCTTTACTCAAAATCGATTATTCCAAAATCGATAATTCTCAAACTAGGCTTTCCAAATTCTCATATTGATTTTACCCAAAAATCAAAAGCCTTTCCAAATCTAAAGGTTCCCAAAACCTTTTTCCAAAATCCTCATATGATCCTTTATATATATATTCAGATATATAAAACCTTTTAAAACTTTGGATTATTTCAAACTTGAATAAAACTCCTTTTATACTTCAAATATTTTCAAAAACCCTTTTCTTCTGGCAAAAGATTCAACAAGAGGAGTTTCATTTTATAAAACAAAGATATTTAAGTTTTTTTTACTCAAAATCGAATATCCAATTTGATTACTCCTTTCAATATCATTTTCATTCAAATCCGTACAATGTACACATATCATCCATACACTATACCAATCTGAGCGCTCACTCGATCACACGATTTCACTTCCGAACTAGTATCGTCCACCTGACTTCCTAGTGCGAACACAGATCTGGTTTCTTGATCAGAAACCGTCATTCTCCTTGCATAGTCATAGCTATGATAGAGAATATCCAGAACCAATCAACAATCCATATCCAGGTTCGCCGTCGAAAATCGAGTGAAAAATCCCAACTCGGATCGACATACTATCTCGAAATTCTGTGCTCGAATCTGGATCAAATCACTATGCGAATAGAATAACATACGTACACCCTACGTAATTGTCTTTATTGGTTATTAGCCAAATCAATTCCATTTCTATTCACATTCACTTACTCACAATTATTTCAATCCATTTGGATTATCACCTCTATTCTTATTTCAATTGGGTATTTAACCAATAACAGTTTGAACTCCAACCAGTTTATTTAGAAAATAGCTTGAAAAATTTAAAAATAGATAAGTAGTTGGAAAATAATTACTAGTTTGTAAAATAGGTGTAAAATTGTTAGAAAATAGTAAAAATAATTATAGAAATTTTAGATAATTGCAAAATAATAGTAAGATAGAAATTAGTTTGTAAAATAGTTAAAATATAGTAATTAGTTTATAAAACAATTGGAAAATTGTTAAACAGTTTCAAAAATAATTGTAAAACGAGTATAAGATAATTTGGCTTTTAAAAGAAAGGTTGTATATATAATAAATAGCTTGGAAAAATAGGTTTATACTAAAACAATTTATGTGACACCCCACCTCTATACCCACGTTAGCAAAGAGTATTGTATAGATAATACCGTCTGCTAACACGGAGAATAAGGCTGGATAGGAGCGACCATGTGTAATCTTACCTTAACTATTCACTAAACACGTCGAAAAGTAGAATCACAAACAGTTCGACGTATTCAATAAATATTTAAAGCAAGACTACAATGGCTATAGGATCTATCAGAACAGAATATAACAACTCAAATGTAATATACATCACAGAACAGTAAATCATCACATACACATATATAGATACATAAAAAAGTACACAAAATGATACATATCAAGTGGTATAGCAAACCACAATATACAGACGAGTTCACAAGAATACATATCAGAGTTACAACATATAAGGCCTACAAGAAAGCTAAGACAAAAAGAAACTAGCGGAATAGTCCATGCGGAAGCAAAAGAGGCTAAGTCCAAAGCACCTAACCTGAAACATCTAGGTCTGACCCGAGTATAAAATACACGGGTCAGTCTAGATAACAAATCAGTTAAATAAACTGAACAACAATAAACCTGCAGTGTCATATAGTATATAACAAATATCTCTATATGAGATAACACACTGATCTAATATAAGATGAACAAAACAAAACAAGCCTCATATCATCGGCAACTCAAATAAACAAAGGATATCATATCCCAAATCAAGCCAAAAGACAAATAACAAATACCAATAAAGGTATACAAGTTCCACTAGATTATCGCTACATATCAGGCGGCACAAAGAGACCAACACCGAAAGGCGAAACACTAGGGAATATACATATCAATCAAAACAAAAAAAGATGCTCGAGCTCAGTACTGTATAAACAAGGATCCGTGAGCCCGAAGGCTCCAAACCCAAATATCACCCATGAGGCACATAAGGCCAACATCAGAGTGATACTATATAGGGCAACAAACCCGAAGGCACACACCGGAAGGTACAAACCCGAAGGCCACATACCCGAAGGCAACATACCCTAAGGCAACAAACCCAATATCACTCGTGCGGCACATAAGGCCAACATCGGAGCGATACTTTATAGGGAAACAAACCGTAGTGGTGAAGGTCCGGAGGCCCAGTACTGGACACCACTAACTGGCGGAATGTGTCACAACTCTCGAAGAGGAACCCAAAAAGTGTTAACGTGCGTCTCATAACCACTCGTTCGCACTAAACGGTTTACTATCCATTAGTCATTTTCACACTCAAAGCATTACAAAGTTCACCTCATCTCATCGGTAAACCAGACACAAGGGTCAAAACGATCAATCGAATAGGTCGGGGATTAATCGGAAAGGTGAACGCACGGATTCATGGTCCGTGTTTTACCTAACCATTAAATCACCTTTCCACTTTGTTCGAAGTGCAAAATTGTGTGTGTTTAAATAGAAATTTATAAAGCGGAGAAGGGAGCTTTTAATACGATTTAGAGGGATTATTTATTAAAATCGTGAATGAAGTCAAAAGCAAGTTATCAAAGCCAAATATGCAACAACAACCATTAAAAACCAACTTGAATCGATAAGGTTTGGAAAATCTATCAAAATGATCAAAAACAGGCAAAACAGGCAAAACAGCAGCAGGTCGGTCGGCCGCCTACAGGGCTCGGTCGACCGGACACTGTTCATAAAAACTCTCGGGAAGGAGGTCGGTCGACCGGACTTCCTGGGTCGGTCAGCCGAAGCCAATTTCCGGCACCCAAAACAGAAGCAAAGAAGTGGTCTGGAAGCAGGTCGGTCGACCGGAGCTTGCGCTCGGTCGGCCGAAGGCTGTTTTCCAGCACTTCTTGCCCTTATCAAATGAATTCCAAATCTTTTTCAAATCAAAGCAATAGAACATGAATATTTGTTAGGAAATCATACCCAACATCAATGATAGCAAGAGAGGTAGATGTGAGTTAAAAACTCACCTTTTCACACAAAAACAAAGGAGAAGAAGCACAATTGCAAGGAGAAGATCAACCAATCTCCACTTCAACTCAACAAGCTTCAATCTAAGATCAAAACAAGTATTTCCTAAATTTAGGTTTAGGAATTTCTGAGATTGAAGATAGAAAGAGATAGAGAAGATGAAGAGGAGGCTTACCAATGGCTTCTACTTGATTTTGGAGCAAGGATTCAAGATTTGCAAAGGAAACTAGGGCTTGGAATTTTCTAATTCTTTTTCTCTTCCCCCATTTCAGTTTTAACTTAAGAAATGAAATGAAATGAGAGTGAATGGAGAGGAGAGGGCTGAAGTAGAGGGGTTAAGTGGGTTTAGTTAGCTAGTGGGCTGAACCCAAACCCAAAACCCAACTAGAAAAAGTAGCCAATTACGACTTACTCCAAACATATCGAAGCTTATACTTAAAAAGATTGCAAACGACATTTTGAAATCAATGGAAATGGTCTTGAGCTCCAATTCGACCGTTTGCAAAAAGTGACATTTCAGACCCCAAAATCCGAATAATGACGCCATATTTAAATCAAACATTTAAATATGTAATCGTTAAATAGGCGGGTTGTTACAATTTATACTAAAAACAGTCCAGAGTCAAAACTGTTCACTTCCCAATCTCCATTCTCATCAATTCAATTTAATTTTCCACTTCCATTTAAATTGACCCAATTCCAATTTAAATAACTTTAATTTCCATTGAAATTGATTCAACCCCAATTCAAGTTGAATTAACCTCTGTTTCTTTCCAAATTTAACTTTATTCAACCTTGATCTCAAATTCTACTAATTCAAATAAATTTCAATTGAACTAATTCCAATTTCAATTCATTTCAACTCCAGTTTGAATTAATCCCAATTTCAAACTCTATTTCCAAATCAAGTTGAATTATTCTTGATTTCCTCCCAAATTCAATTCAAATTCCATTTTGATTTAAAACTATTCAACTTTAATTACAATTCCAAATTATTCAAATCAAACCAATTCAGATTTTCCATTTGAATCTTATACTCATACATCTTCAATCACCATTTCGATTAGTTCAAATCAAATTCAATTTGAACTAATTCAAATTTCAAATTTAAATCATCTCGAATTATATAAATTCGAGTTAATACTTCAAATGTTGATTTAATTCATTCAAATCAATTTTCCTTTAAATTTTTTAATTAATTCAATTCACAGTTCAGACCTAACATATTATACCACAAATCAAATAACCTTTATTTTTACATCAATAACCCAAACCTTTAAACAATTTAATTCTGAGTCCAATTCTCAAAATTCCATTTTCAATTATCTTTACTTAACTCATTACAAGGTTCAAGTAAGAGTTTCAAACAATTTTTAATTTACAAATTCAATTACTCAAATTTTTAGTTCAAGGTAATTCCATACCCATAATTTCAAATTAAAGTTCAATTTCACTTTTATCTCAACAATGGATTACCATACTCCATCTCTCATTCATTTAAACAATTCCAATTCACAACTTAAAGGTTTTTAACAACAATAGGATGATATCATCTAATTTATTTTAAAACATCCGTTCATTTTCAATTTCTAGATCTCAAACCCAATTTAAGATCACTCAAACTCCCTAATTCAAATCAACCATTTAACTTTCCAAGTTAAATCTTAATTTCATCTTGAAATTTTCAAATCAGGTTGATCATTCCAACTTATTTAACTTTTTTTCCCAAGTTAAACTCAATTCACTTAATCCAGTCAACTTTACCCAATTTGAACTTCCATTTCACATTTTGAACTTCTCATAAATAATCTTCCCATTTATTAAGTTAAAAGCTTATCACTTGGGGTATCACATCTCATTCCAAATTTAAAACTCACCATTTAGAGTTTATTTCAAACCACCTTTGATATTATGTATATCCACATATATACATATTAATTTCTTTTACATACCAAGTTATACTTTAAAATTTTAAACCACCTTTGGTTTTTAATTCAAAACAAATTTCTTTTAAATTTTCAAACAACTCTTGTTTGAAATAGGACCATTTCATTCAATTGCACTAAATAATATTATTTATTGTTTCTTTAAATTAATTACGTCATTAATTAATTCTAATTAATCACATTTGGTAATTAACTTATTTTTTAATTACCTTCATTAAGTAATTGTCCTTTAAATTACTTACCTCTAGTTACTTCATTAAGTAACTTCCTGTTAATTTATCATTTCCAATTATTATCCATAAATTAATCTCATTAAATAAAGTTTAATTAATTACATAAATTAATTGATTATCCTTATCCTGAAACCTTTCCCAAATTCAAGATTTAATTTTAGTTTTGTTGCATTTCTATTACTTCTTTATTTAATTCAATAATTTAACAACCAATTCCTTTACTATTTGTTAGAAAGATATGTTGCTTTATATATCAAAATATAATCTTATATAAAACCATTTAAAATCTTTATATAAGAAAATAACAAGTACGCTCTCTCATATATATATACAGTCAACTCATTCTAGGGTACCACTTACCCTATCCTTAATGAGTAATCTCACCAGAGCCAAGGTTCTTGCTTAACCTTCAGCTCTGATACCAAATGTAACGACCCGGAAATTTTGATCCCGAAAATTCCAGATAGTTAGTGAAAAGAAGAAAGAGAAAGAAGAAACAGAAACACCAAAACACAAAAAAAACTCACATTCACAGCGGATCAAAATATAATAATAAATAATATCAGTTTTACAAAGAAGAACTGTATCAATACACTTATACATTTATACATCAGAGTTTCAAATATTACACAACACAGGACAAATTTGAAAACATGTCCCAGCTAATTAGCAATAATATACACAGCGGAAATCACTCCGTACATTCCTGCCATCCAGCTCGCCTCCTGAACTCCAGAACGTCCTTATTTGAAAAGCTGTAATACTCGGTCTGACCCGATCATTACATCAAAGTAACACCCGAGTCAGGCTGGAAACCAGCGCGAGTAAACCCATCTAATATGGAATACAAAAACATCCAACTTTTATAACCCGGGTAACCTATATCAATTTACAACTTCACAAGCTGCTATAGACATTACTTATTTCACACATCAATTTCTAAGCGCCAAACATAGATTAAATGGTCCAGTTTCGTAAATCATTCCAAACCAGCTTATTAATTTCACATATCAATCTATAAAGGATCGAAGTGGTTTCGAGTATTTACTAATACCCAACTCCGGTCTCTTTGAACCCAATGTCATCTTAACTTAAATTATCAAAGTGAAATACAATTCAAATTTTAAATACTGGATGTCACAGTAATTCATTATCCATAGAAAACCACATCATCACGGTTTAAATTAAACATATCTTATCACATAGCATCACGAACACATACTAGGGATAATAATTAATCAAAGGCTTCCCATACCATTTTATTTATCCCCTAAATTAATTTCACAAATTAATTTGTCCTTAACCAAATACAGTAATTAGCCTTTAATTACTTCATAATTAAACATATCTTATCACATAGCATCACGAACACATATTCGGGATGATAATTAATCAAAGGCTTCCCATACCATTTTATTTATCCCTTAAATTAATTTCACAAATTAATTTATCCTTAACCAAATACAGTAATTATTCATCAATCATCAAGTGTTTAAAGTATTTAATTGTTTTCAAATTTACTTTAAACTTCACTTTTAATTTCATTTTAAAAATTTTAGATTTTAAAATGAATACAAATTTATTTAAATAAGGTTTAGACAATTCTAAATCTTTTATCTTACATGTTCAAGAAACCTCCATTTAATAAATAAAAGTTTAAAAGAATGTAAAACAAATTCACTTTAAACATTCTAAGTTATTTTTAAAACCAATTTCAATTTTTTTTTTAAAAAAATTCTTTAATGTCAAAACTGAAATACAGTTATAAACCTCATTCCAGATTTAAACTTAAATCTTTTAAAGCTTTTCTTATATTTCAAATCCTTATTTTTAAATTCAAATCATTTAACCATATTTAAAGTAGTTAAGCAATTTAAATTTAAACTTTATTTTATTAAAAAAACTGAAATTCAGATCCAAATTTCGGATTTTAAAGACTCAGATTTAAACTTATTTTAAATTTCTATTTTACAATTTAAACTTCCAATTCAAATTCAAAACCAATTATACTTTTACACATTAAAAGATTGTTAAACAAAATTTTTAGTTTAAAAATTTAAATTGTTTTAAATCTAAGATTCAAACTCTTGAATTCAGATTCAAATCCAGGTTTTTAAAACTTAGTTTAAATTTTAGTTTATACTTAAACTTAACTTTAAAATTCTTAAAAGAAGAACAGAACAGGTTTCTGTTCTATTTTAAAACCTGTAACAAAAATAATACACTCGATCCCTACTCTAAGAAGACTTTGAGTTCAAACCTGAGTTGCTTCAAGTCAAACATAAATTTTACTCGAGCAACCTCCTCTGCTTCAAAACCCATCCCAGACTTCACCCTGACAAAACACTTCACCGTGCATATGCACAGCGACGCCGGCCATCCTTGATCACCTCTGATGATCTCCACAACTCGCCCATCACCATATCACCTGACCACGATCATCAGATCGCCCAAAATTCAAATCGAATTCGAATTCGAGTTCAAGACCCAAAACCTGGAACTAGCCAATTCACCTCAATCTAAAACCTGTCAACGCCACGCTTCTGAAGCTCCGACCACCGTTAGCATTAAAACTTTGACGAAGTTCCCTCCAACCCATCATCCTTCTGTGCCCAAGACAGTATTGACCTCAATCCACTATAAATGCAGTAATGATCGATTCTTCACAGCCCATAAAAAAAACTAGGGTTCTACACTTTAATTCACAACCATGTCCTCCAAATTGAAATGCAACTCCATCAAATAATTTTCACAACATCCCTGATAACTCCACCACCCCCAGGTGAAATCACGACCCATCCATACAATTATAGCAACGAAAATGCCTCAAAATACCCAATACAGTCAAAAGAGAACTGCTCTTTAACTCTAGATTTAAAAATTGTAATTTTAGGTTTAAAATTCATGATTTTATATGATGTTTTAGATTAAAACCCTGAAACATAGAATCAATGTATTTGAATTTTTCACTAATTTAATGTTTGATCAACTATTTATAAAATCCAGAGATGATACTGGGTTATTTTAACCTAAGTAAAATTCTAAACCATTATTTATAATTAAACTAACAAGTTTCATTTGAATCTCAAATTTAAATGGTGATTAGATTAAGAGGTTTGAATTTGAACAGATCAAGAACTGGGAAGTATAACAGAGTTGACTCTGTTGAAAACAAACAGACATGCATCATACATCCAGAGATACAACCATATATATACATAAACATACATATTTCAGTCATCCAGCATGCAACTAAATTTTCCTACTTAAATTTTAAAAAGTGGAGTTTACTCACCTTTTTTTTAAAGATGTAGAGGCTTAAATGCTAGAATTTGCAAACTGGAAGACTTGGAAACTTTTCTTTGTTGAAGAAAACACTTTGATGCTGAGATGATCTAGCTTGAAAATAGATATGAATTGCCTTTGCTTGAAAATATAGTTGCATGCAGAAAAACTCCAGACTTGTTTATTTGATCAGATTTGCTAATGTTTGAAAATGTGCAGGTTTACATGCAATGTCAATTTCCAGATTGCATTTTGAAGTGAATTACAGGCTATAGGAATTTGCTTTGCAATTTTGAAGATGGTTACAGATTTGAAAAGGTTACAGGGAAAATGATTTGCATTTTGGGATGAAGTGGATTACTGATTTGTTCTGAAGAGTTGTTTACAGATTTTGGTTTTGAAGAGTTTGCTTATTTTATTTGTTTTAGATTTTGTTAACTAATCTTTTGAAAAAAAAGAAAAATGAAGGAAAGAGATTTTATATAAGCTAAAATTATTTTTAAATAAAAATAAAAGATAAACTAAATCTCAAATGCCACTTGTCCTATATAGTTACATTTGTCATTTTAGTATGTTAATTACTTAATACATGTCTTTTAAGGTTAATAAGTATTTAGTTAAATGTTCAAATGAAAGATTAATACCAGATCAAGCTTAATGGATTAGTTAATTAGTATTAATATATATGTATAGATAATTTCAAAAGAAATAAACCAATTATACTTATAAATAAAGCTTATGCATATATTTAGAAATCTAAAACAATTTAAAATCTATACTTTGGATTTCAAAACTTTAAATTCAAATTCAATCAAATTCTAAAATCCAATTTACAAATCAAGTTATACATATATAATTACTTATTCAATTTTAAAAATAACAATCCTATCCCTATAAAATCTATTTATATCTATACATAAATAAACAATCATTATTATTTGTTTGAAAACAACAAATTTGCTAATTTAATTAATTATACTAGAAAGATTATCAAACCAATACTTATTTAGATATATGCTTTCATTATCAGAATTATTTATTTAACTTATAAATCAGTATTTCCATTAATTAAATTTAGTTAATCTATAAATTATAGGTATTCTAAAGTCCGAGTTATCACAACTTATTATAATTATTCCACTACATCATGTATACCGCTGCAATATTTGTTTATTTGTAATTACAGGTTAATCTATAAATTACAGGTATTCTAAAGTCCGTGTAATCACATGTTATTTGTAAAACTGCTTCATGAACTGTTTATTTGATTATTATATTTTGTCATTCCACTTTGAGATTTTGTGTTTTATTTTTCCTTCTTTTCTTTTATTTTCTTATTTACCCCATTAACAATCCTCCCTTTTGAATGGTTTAAATTAGATATGTGTGGTTTATTATCGATTTAAACTGTCCAAAAAGGTCGGTCGTTACATTTATCCAATTCATACATCAATTATATTAATTACCAAGTTAAGCTTATAACTCCATTTTTACTTAATTTCCCATTATTAAGTTAAATCAAACTTTCACACTACAACTCAAACCATCTACTTACTTATAACATTTAACCTTTTAGAAAATCACTGCTTAACCGTTTAAATCCAATCTAAGCCAAATTTCATATATTTTTTTTCTTTCATTTACAATACGTGAAATTTATAGAAATCATATTTGAAATCAATCACGGATCCGGATGATATTTCACACCTAAATCAAGTGATACGGAAATTATCATTTATATCTGTAATCAGTAAATTTTTTGGGTTTTGATTATTTCAAACCCGAAATCCCAAGACAAATACAAATAAATAAAAATCACTCAGGCCTATCATTTTAGCCCATAATGATTTTTCCCTTTTCTAAAGTCCGTTCGGGTATGCATCATTTCAACCCATAGCGATTTCTATACCAACAAGGAAGTTGCAATGATGATCAAAATAAACTGAATAGTAACAACATATAGCAGTACCAGATTATATGATAGATAAATAAACAGGATTAACATTATGTAAAAACACAGGTAGGTATAACATGATAATAAAATCTATAGATTCACATGGTGTCAATTTACTAATTATATAAGTACATATGTCATGTGTGAATTACTCACCTTTTATGCTGGAGTTAGCAAAACAAACAACACGAATGAATTCCAGAAGGCATGATGACATGACAAAATTCAAGTGGAAGATAACCAAGCTAATGATCTTGTCACAACCCATAATTAAAACCAAATATAAATATAACTTCAATACACATTGAATTTGAAACAACTTTGAAATTATAGCAAATTGAACAGAATAGTTTTTGCCATGCTTTCAACATCTACTTGCTCGGCCTAGGGGGTGAATATGGTCGGGTTTGTTGTGGTTTTGGATTAGCTTTGAGTCTATGGAGGCACGGTTACATGTGCTAGAAGTGGCAAAGGAGTCACAACACATGAATGTGAGGAGACAAGGTAACATAATGGAGTTTTTTGTCAACTTTTAGGCTCAGCTGCATGGTCCTAGGGCTCGGCGATGACATGATTTAGATTAGGACGGAGGTAATCTAAGGGTAAATGTTATATCATGGTGGTGGTGGAGCATGGGGAGGTGGCCAAGGCAATCCAAGGTGATGGTGATGAAGACTTGGCTCGGTTAGGCATGTTTTAAGGAGTTTGCAACATTATTGTGGAGTTTTTGGTCGTGGGGAAGGTATGTCCAGATCTGGTCAGAGGAAGAGGATGTGATAGGTGATTGATTATGAGGAGGAGGAGGTGGTGGAGGTCATGGCCAAGGCACTAGAGTGGAGAGCATGCAAACATGTGAAGAAATCATGGCCAAAACGAGGCAAAAGGAAGAAGAAAAAAGAAAATGAAAAAAATAATACATACAGCCATTACTTAAAGAGGAGCAAGCTTCACATGAGAAGATGATCAAATGAGACATGGCAAAGAAGTTTTGTACGTGAGTTTGTATTTAACAGTGAAGTTTCACGTTGATTTAGAGTGAAGAACGGTAGGAAATAAATAATTGAAACGTTAGAGAAATTTAAGGATTTTACTGCTATTAAATCAAGAGAAGCAAATGAAAAAGTGGAATGATATGAAATATTATACGTGAATTGCAAGGGAAATAGGCGGTTGTTGATTTGAATGGCTAAAGTATGGAATCAAAGGGGTGTGCATTATAAAGGCAATAAATAAATTGAAACGTAAGCTCAAAATAAATAACAAAGTAACGTATCTTATATTTATTTGTTTCCAATTTATTCAATCATATATATGCTAAAGAATAATTCAGTAAATAACGTACCGTATAAATAAACAGAAATAAACAAGAAATGGATATAAAACATATCAAATAAAACGTATAATTTAATTGCTATTTACAACTTTGTTTATTACCCAACTTAAAAAAAAATTGATTTGTTACATATCCATTTGATTTTTTTATTACTTAACTAAGAAAATGGATGTAGAACATATACAATAAAACATATAGATTAGTTGCTTTTTACAACATTTTTATTACTTAATTCACAAAGTATATATCCAAACTAAACGAAAAAACGGAACAAATGTTGTAATTATATACAATTTAAATAAAGATTGGACGTTAGAATTTAAATTTTAAAGTTTTAATTAGAGTCAACATTTAACCCAAAATCTAAAATTCCAGAAATTGTTTATATTAAATAAAATTGGGAAAATAATTTATAACCAATTTAGGAAAATTCTAAAATTCAAACTTTTAAAGAATTAAACTACCAAAGTTTTTTTTAAATAAAATAAATAAAAATATTTATTAAAATTTTGGGCTGTTACATAAAATATATTCATAACATATCATGTTACACAAATTAGAACATGATTTTACAAACAAATATATTATTTATGTAAATTTAAATTAAACAAATTTGTTAAATAAAACAATTTACACACAATATTGTAAAAAGCATAACTTTCACAGTATTAGTCCAATTTCAATGAAACAAAAAGCAATATTCTTGAAATTAAATATATTTCCATAACAAAAGATAAAATTCAAAAATTCAAATATTTAAACTTTAAATCGAGAAGTCAAAGTTTGACCATTTTGACCAAAATCCACTTTTTTTGAAAAATATTATATTTATTCATGTTTGGAATTATAATTCACATAGAAAACAAAATTTATTTTTAAAATAACAAATTCATCCATTTTAATAAATAAAATAAAGTTTTTAAATCATGAATTTTAGTTAAAATAATTAAAATTAAAATTTAAAATAATCACAAAATACAGGGTTGTTACACTCTCCCCCACTCAAATCTTTTCATCCTCGACAAGGAACGAGTACAGGAAAACATGAAAAAGACTGAATGAAATAGGATTAAGATAAGATGACAAGAAGATTAAAATTATACCTGATAACTATTGTTATAGGTAAGTTTAACAAGGTGGCGAATAGGAATAGCTAGAAGGAAAAATAGGTGGATAGGAATATCTAGGAAGGAAAATAGGTTGAAAGACAAGGATGAACCATTATTTTAAAGCTATATAAATTTAAATTATTAAGAAAGGTAAAATAAATGATCAAAATATCCTTTATATAATACTTTATCAAAATACTTTTATAACTCGATGTCTTAACAAGTTTATTCTTGTTCCTCCAGGCTCTGGCTATGCGTTGATCAGGCGCAAAGCTAGAATTCTCCAAGTACTTAGTAGACTTGTTTCAACACCCAGTGAAAATACTTGAAAAACATTCAAAACATATGGAAAGTACAATCCAAACAAAACAACCAAACCAAAACCTTTGTCCAACCATGGTTCGGAGATACACAATGTTACGCTTGGATCCCCCATGAAACGATCCATATCCGTAAGCTTTCTTAGAACTACGAGTTACGTCATGATGACTAGTAGACCACAGGATACACAATGATTATGCCTGGATCCCCCAGGAAACAATCCGTACCCTTAGGCCTTCTCAACCGGGCGAATTTCGCTACTAATGCGACCTACATAGTTCACAGGATACACAATGATTACGCCTGGATCCTCTAGGAAATAATCTGTACCCCTAGGCCATCTCAGCCAGGCGAATTGCGCTATGCAGTCACACTCGAAAAAAAACCATGGGTTACGCCACGGTGGGACACTTGAGTATCACATCCGGAAAACCAAAAATCAAAGAGAATAATATCGATAGAATGAATCCACAATGTGGCCACAGAGCGGATGTCAAGCAGAAGGCACTTCCCATATCTTTACTTCGAAAATATATTCCATATAGTACCTTTTTCAAATCACTTTCAAATATCATACTTATATAAAGTCTATTATATATAAGATTCTATTTTCAAATTGAATACTTCCCAAAATCAATAGTATATCAAATCCACTTAAATGGACTTCGATTATATAAGATTTCACTTTCCAAATTGAGTACCTTTCAAATCAATTGTTTTCAAATCAACATCATACTTATACAAATCCATTTTATATAAGTTCGACAACTCCCAAATCTAGTACTTAATAATATAAGGTTCTCAATTTCAAACCATTTCAATATCAATTCAGTTTCAAAATCATATACGATTTCACCAAATTATTTCTTCCAAATTAAATATCTTCAATTTCAAAGTTCCCAAAATAATGGGTTTAGAAAATAATTCAAGTCTCCAAATCAACAGAATTCAAGTCAAACAAATTCTTTTCCAAAATCATTATATAAATACTGCGTTTTAAAAACCAATCTATTTTCAAAACCAAATATTTTCTCAAAATCAACTATACCCAAAATGGTTATTAATTTTAAAACAATCCCTTTTAAAACCTTCAAACTATTTATTTTTATATGAAAAATCCAATTTACCATTGGAAAGATTATTATTCTAAAAATATATACACACTTTATTCCAAACATTTCAAATCTATATTTCATACTAGTATAATTCAAAAAGTCTTATTTACTTTATTCAACAAACAGTTTCAAACTTATATAAATCATATTACTTTATATTTTAATCATAAAAACAAAACTTATATTCTTTATTAAATACCTTATACCTTTCAAAATTACTTAGCTTTGAAAAGCAACCTTTATTTGGAAGTGTTCGAACATTCAAATAGTCGAAGAAATCATATTTCAAATCCAAAAGTTGGAAATCAATAACAAACAGTAATTACTTTTTATAAATAGAGTTATACTAAATCAAATTCGAAACTCGAGGACTGAACACCGGCTCACTTCAAATCATTTAAAATATATATACATATATCTTTCGAAAATCAAATCATCCTTCGGAATTTTGAAATCAAAATGGTTTCACAAAATCACTCGCATAGCAAAGGTACTAGAGTGGCCTCTCCCCCACTCTGAAACTCGAAAATCAATATCGATGACGCATGCCCTCATCACCGAAATTATTTTCAAGTGACAAAAGTGAGTTATGGACTTCTATTTTTTTGAAAACTTCATTGAAATTTCTTCTAAATCATTGGAATTCATTTGAACTCTTTAAAAATATTTCTTATCCGAAAAATACTTTTAAATCGTATTATTATTATATTTTTTCTGAAACCTCAAAACCAAATTTCAAAATACTAGAGTTCAATTCCTCAAAATTCAAATTCAAAACCCTTCAGTTATAAATCCTTTTATGTAATCGAATTCCTTATAAATTTTCAAATTTTCAAATCCTTTCAAAATTTTAGACTCTCGTTTTTAAAAGGTATATAATCCTTATCGAAAACATTTCACTTTTATATAAAAATGCAGTCATCCTTATAAAATAATAATTTCGATGTATACACAATTTCAAAATACAATCAACAATTTTTTTTCAAGGGATGATTCAAGGATGGATTTCAAAACAAACAGAGATTCAAATTTAGAGGAAACCTACTCAAATAGAATTCTGATTCAAAGTTAAGCTCGAACAAGATGAGATAATTAACTTACCAAATAGAAGATGGATAAGCCTATATAAATCACGGGCGACCTTAACCGAGTTAACCGTGACTTCAGGAATATAATCAATGCGGAAATCTAAGGCAAATCGACATTCGATTGCCAGAGATAGAATCTAGGTATAGCAGAAGGTAGATTTGTGGAATCACCAATCTTTATAGAGGTCATTCAAAAATGGAGTTATGGAATGCTCCAAAATCAAAGGTTAAAATAGCGAAGACAAGACTGGATTTCAGAACAAGTGGGAGCGTTACAAAGTTCAAGGAATCCTAATCGATAAGAATCCTAACCAAGAGATTACTAACAAGGTGGATATAGAAGGGATTAAGTTTAGACAATCTTAATTTCAAAATAAGAAAATTTTATACCAATATAATCTTTAAAATCCTTTAAAATCATTTGAAAATCATTTTATACTTCAAAAATACGTTCTCTCACAAAGAAATAATTTTGAGGTTGATTTCACTCATTTTAGGGTATTTCTACCCTATCTCTAATAAGTTTTTGCTCCGCTGGCTAAGGTTTGCCAAAACCAAAGCTCTGATACTAAATTGTAACGAACCACTATTTTGGACCATTCAAATCGATAATAATCCACACATGTCAGACTTGAATAATTCAAAATAACGGATTGTAATAAAATTTGGAGCAAATAAAATCATTCACAGAATCACAGACACAGAAATATCAGAATACTCGCAGCGTAAATAAAATACCATAGTAGTTCATGAAGCTACTATATACAAACTCTCAAAACATACACAGATATCATAGTTTAAAAATAGATACAATAGAAGTCTGGATACATAAATCAATAATACAGAGACAAATGCCGAATATGAACTAACTGGAAGAAGTAGACGAATAGATAGACAGATAAGCTCCAACTAAACTCTAGCTCTAGAAAGTGAATCCAAATCTATCAATATCAGGCTGACCCGAGCGTAAAGTAAAACACGAACACTCGAGTCAGGACATACATACTTATACAATGTAAACCAACTCAAGTGAACTGTAATAGCAATACACAATAACTTAAAGGATGCTTGGGATCGTCCATCCTTTAAAGATCAGTCAAACCATCAACTAAGTAGTAATAAACACAATCCTAGAAATGTCCATATTAATGCAAATAATAGTGTTATTGTGACTAGGGTAGCCTAGAGCTGCAGTAACCGCTCACTTCTAGCCGCACTCTTAAAATCATAGGTGTGCATCAAATAGTCACAAGGAAATCACATCACACACAAAGCAGTGTACCCGTGGTTAAAAATTTCAAAATGATTTATAATTTCGAATTAAAATCATCCATTTAACTATAAAAAGGTGGAGTCATTATACCTGCAAATCAAATATTAAATTCCCAAAATTTTAGCCTTTTCAAAGTTCATTTATTCACTTTTGTACATTAAAACAGTAAAATTTCAGCTTTCGTAGCACTTAAAAAATGCTACGTTAAGTTACATTTGAAAACAATTCAATTCAGCAAAGACAGCATTTAAACTTCAATTTGAACCTTTTCAACTTATAAAAATCATATTTTTCTACTCCAAATATGTTCATTTAAATACCCTTTAACTTATGATTTTTATAACGTAAAATTTATATATAAAATCAATTTTTTCTTAATAATTCACTTATTAAATTCAAGTGCACAATTTTATTCTTTACATTTTTTATTTTTAACTTGACACTTAAATTTAATTACCATTAAAAATATAAACTTAATTTCCTTTTTTTACTTAACTTACTTTTATTGTTAAACCAAATTTCACATTTCGAAGTCAAGTTATATTCCAAAATTTCATTTTAAATATCCATTTATTTAACATTTTAAACCAATTACATAATTTCAAAATTCACTGTAAGTTGCTTAACTTTTTTTTACAAATAACTTGATATTTTCTTTTACTTTATATTTATCCAATTCGTACATCAATTATATTAATTACCAAGTTAAGCTTATAATTCCATTTTTACTTAATTTCCCATTATTAAGTTAAATCAAACTTTCACACTATAACTCAAACCATCTATTAACCTATAACATTTAACCTTTTAGAAAATCACTTAACCATTTAAATCCAATCTAAGTCAAATTTCATATATATATTTTTCTTTCATTTACAATACATGAAATTTATAGAAATCATATTTGAAATCAACCACGGGTCCGGATGATATTTCACACCTAAATCAAGTGATACAGAAATTATCATTTAAATTCGTAATCAGTAAAATTTTCGGGTTCTGATTATTTCAAACCCGAAATCCCAAGACAAATACAAATAAATAAAAATCACTCAGGCCTATCATTTCAGCCCATAATGATTTTTTCCTATTCTAAAGTCCGTTTGGGTATGTAATATTTCAACCCATAGCGATTTCTATACTAATAGGGAACTTGCAGTGATGATCAAAATAAACTGAATAGTAACAACATATAGCAGTATCAGATGATATGACAGATAAATAAATAGGATTAACATTATATAATTTATAACACAGGTAGGTATAACATGATAATAAAATCTACAGATTCACATGGTGTCAATTTACAAATTATATAAGTATAGATGTCATGTGTGAATTATTCACCTTTTATGCTGGAGTTAACAAAACAAACAACACGAATGAATTCCAGAAGGCATGATGACATGACAAAAGATTCAAGTGGAAGAGAACCAAGCTAATGATCTTGTCACAACCCATAAACAAAACCAAATATAAATATAAATTCAATACACACTGAATTTGAAACAACTTTGAAATTAAAGCAAATTGAACACAATAGTTTTTGCCATGCTTTCAACATCTACTTGCTTGTCCTAGGAGGTGAATATGATCGGGTTTGGTATGGTTTTGCATCAGGTTTGAGTCTATGGAGGCACGACTACATGTGCTAGAAGTGGCAAAGGAGTCACAACACATGAATGTGAGGAGACAAGGCAACATAGTGGAGTTTTTTGTCAACTTTTGGGCTAGGCTACATGGTCCTAGGACTCGCCCATGACATGTTTCTGATCCGGACAGAGGTAAGGCTGAGGGTAAATGGTCATATCATGGTGGTGGTGGAGCATGGGGAGGTGGCCAAGCAATCCAAGGTGATGGTGATGAAGATTAGGCTCGATTAGGCATGTTTTAAGGACTTTGTAACATTTTTATGGAGTTTTTGGTCATGGGGAAGGTATGGCCAGAGGAAGAAGATGTGATAGGTGGTTGATTATGAGGAGGAGTTGGTGGTGGAGGTGATGGCTAAAGCACTAGAGTGGAGAGCATGCAAATATATGAAGAAATCACGGATAAAACGAGGCAAAAGGAAGAAGAAAAAAAGAAAATGGAATATATATATATATATATATACACACACACACACACACACACACACACACACAGCCATTACTTACAGAGGAGCAAGCTTCACATAAGAAGATGATCAAATGAGATGTGGCAAAGAAATTTGTACGTGAGTTTGTATTTAACAGAGAAGTTTCACGTTGATTTAGAGTGAAGAACGGTAGGAAATAAATAATTGAAACGTTAGAGAAATTTAAAGATTTTATTCCTATTAAAACAAGAGAAGCAAATGGAAATGTGGAATGAGATTAAACGTTATACGTGAATTGCAAGGCAAATAGGCGGCTGTTGATTTGAATGGCTAAAGTATGGAATCAAAAGGGTGTGCATTATAAAGGTAATAAATAAATTGAAACGTATGCCCAAAATAAATAACAAAGTAACGTATCTTATATTTATTTGTTTCCTATTTATTCAATTAAACATATGCTAAAGAATAATTTAGTAAATAACGTATCGTATAATAAACATCAGAGAAATAAACAAGAAACGGATATAAAATGTATCAAATAAAACGTATAATTTAATTGCTATTTACAACTTTGTTTATTACTCAACTTAAAAAAAATGATTTGTTACACATCCATTTGATTTGTTTATTACTAAACTAAGAAAATGGATGTAGAACATATACAATAAAATGTATAGATTAGTTGCTTTTTACAACATTGTTTATTACTTAATTCACAAAGTATATATCCAAACTAAATGGAAAAACGGAACAAATGTTGTAATTGTATACAATTTAAATAAAGATTGGAAGTTAGAATTTAAATTTTAAAGTTTCAATTAGAGTCAACATTTAATCCAAAATCTAAAATCCCAAAAATTGTTTATATTAAATAAAATTGTGCAAATAATTTATAACCAATTCAGGAAAATTCTAAAATTCAAACTTTTAATGAATTAAACACCAAAGTTTTTTTTAAAATAAAATGAATAAAAATATTTATTAAAATTATGGGCTATTACATAAAATATATGCATAACATATCATGTTACACAAATTATAAAATGATTTAAAAAACAAAGATATTATTTATATAAATTTAAAATAAACAAATTTGTTAAATAAAATAATTTACACACAATATTGTAAAAAGCATAACTTTCATAATATTAGTCCGATTTCAACGAAACGAAAAGCAGTATTCTTGAAATTAAATCTATTTTCATAATAAAAGATAAAATTGAAAAATTCAAATATTTAAATTTTAAATTTAAAAGTCAATGTTTGACCATTTTGACCAAAATCCACCTTTTTGGAAAACATTATATTTATTCATGTTTGGAATTATAATTCACAAAAGAAACAAAATTTATTTTTAAAATAACAAAATTTATCCATTTTAATAAATAAAATAAAGTTTTTAAATTAGGAATTTCAGTTAAAATAATTAAAATAAAAATTTGCAATAATCACAAAATACAGGGTTGTTAAACCCCTATCATGCTGCACCATCCATGTGCAATAGCAGATACACATGTCAGACTTGAATTGCTCAAAATACTGCATTGTAAATAAATTCGGAGCAAATGAAAAACAATCACAGAATCACAGACACAGATATATCATAATAACTTGCAGCGGAATTTAATATACCATAGTAGTTCATGAAGCTACTATAATAAAATCTCAAAACAAATACATAATATCAGTCTGAAAACATATGCAATAGAAATCTCAAATACATAGAAGTTTATAAATACCAAAGTTGAAATAAAACAACTGAAAGGGAATAGATAACTAGACAAGCAGAAACTCCAGCGATTCCTAGCTCCAGAAAAGAAATCCAAAGCTAAGCTGTTAATATTCAGGCTGACCCGAGCATAAAGTAAAAAACAAAACACTCGAGTTAGGACATACATACTTGTATAATGTAAAACAACTCAAGTGAACTGCAGTAGTAATGCACAATAACTTAAAGGATGCTTGGGCTCGCCCATCCTCTAAGGATCACTTAAACCATAAATTAAATACATCCCGTGGTTAAAATTCCAAAATGGTATTTTATACTTCTAAATCAAATGTCATTTAAAAATTCAATATCATTTCAATTCCATTTCAAAATATCACAATATTATTTCACTCTAAACCTCATTCATTTTTATTTAAATTTAAATACCATTTCAAATCACATTTCAAATCAAAATACTCCATTTAAACCATTTAAAAATGAAGTTATTCTATTAAATAATTAAATATTTAATTCTCAAATTTTTAGCCTTTTTAGAATTCATTTATGCACTTAAATTTATTCAAACAGTGAAATTTGAACTTTCGCAGCACTTAGAAAATGCTTCGGAAAGTTATATTTGAAAACAATTCAATTGACAAAGATTGCATTTAAAACTAGCATTTAAAACTGCTGTACTAGGTTTAGTTTCAAGCTAAGTTTCTACAACTACAGCACTTACAAAGTGTTGTAATAGCATTTTGTTCATTTTTAGTTATAGTTCATTTGTATCAACTACAGCATTTACAAAATGTTGTAATATCCTTTACTTTAGAAATGATAGCATTTTAGAAATGCTGTTATATAAATTCCAAAATTTCAATACAATTTCATTAACAATTAAATTTAATTTAAACCATTTTTTACTTATAAAAATCATATTTCTCACTTTAAAATCCATTATTTAAATACCTATTAATTTATGATTATATAAAGTGAGATTTTCATAAAAAAATTAAAATTTAATAATTTACTTATTAAATTAATGTACAATTTTATAACATTTCATTTACTTTATATTTTAATTAAATTTACCATTTCAGAACTTAAATTTAAAATTTATTTCCTTAACTTAACTTTTATTTTTAAAATCCATTTCACATTTTCTAAGTTAAGTTATATTTCAAATTTCAATTACAAACATTTATTTATTCAACTATTTTTAATTTATAGAGAAATCAATAACACTTTATAAAAATCATTTTAAATTCAAACTAAAATCAAATTATCATATTTTCTTACTTAATTTAAACTACGTTTATGAAAAAATCATAAATTCCAAAATTAAATTATATTTCAAATTCTACTCTACCATTTAATTATTTCACTCATTTAACTTGTAGAAATCACTAATATTTTTTTAAATCATTTTTAATTAAATTTAAATCAAAATATCATAATATTTATATTTTTAAAATATTTTAAAAATTCTAGAAAAATATATATATTAACCACGGGTCTGTATACAATTTATAACCTAAGTCAAATGATACAGATAATATATCATTTCAATTCGTAATTCACAAAGGTAAAATCCGGGTTCTATCATTTCAAACCCGCAATCCCTAGTTAAATGAAATAAATAAAAATCGTTCAAGCCTATCATTTCAGCCTATAACGATTTTCCCTACTCTAAAGTCCGTTCGGGTATATATCATTTCAACCCATAGTGATTCTATTCTACAGGGAACTTGCAGTGTGATAAACTGATATAAATAAACAGAATAGCATCATATAATAGTAACAGATGATATGACAGGTGAATAAACAGGGTGACCACCATATGATTATATCACAGGCAGGTATAACATAACAATAAAATCTATAGATTCATATGGTGTCAATTTACTAATTATATAAGTACAGAATGCCTTGTGAGAAATACTCACCTCTACAAGCTGGAGATAGCACAACCAAATACACGAACAAAGATCCAAAAGCACGAAAGCACGAATACGGATTCAAGTGAGGGAAGAGATAATTCTATTATATTTTTCATATCAAACAAAAACAAGATTGCAACATAAATTTTCAACACAAAATATAACATTAAACAAATTGAATTTAAAGACAACAATGAAATGAATGACTTGACCATTGCCTCAACCTTCACATACGCGACCTAGGGATTATGTATGCTTGGCCATAGTGGTATTTTGGTTAGGTATATGGCATGCATGCACGACTAAAAGGAGTGGAATGGCTTGAGTTACAACATGAAGGAATGCAAAAGGGTTTAAGGAAATTTTGTGACGCCCCACCTCAATACCCACACTGGCCAAGAACACTACGGTGTAGTGCTGTCAACTAGCATGGAGAATAAGGCTGTTGAGGAGTGACCATCCATGTAATTGCTTATCACACGGTGGCTATAAATAATCTTCAAAAACAAACATAGAAATAATCATAACACAAATCAGTCACAGATATCCATATCACAAAGGCGGAAGAAGATATGAATATATAGCTAACACATGAAAGTGTACATCAGAGTAGTGGTCAGTAAGATCCATGATAATACAAAAGAATAGCAACACGTGCTATACAAAAGAATACAACTATGAGTCTATATCTCAAGTGTATACAACAAAAACTGCTAATCTAAACAGTTAGCCAAAAGTCAGAGTGATGAATCCCTGGGAAGAAGTCAAGCAGAAGCACCTGTAACATCTCGGTCTGACCCGAGTATTATTTAAGAAAATAATAAACGGGTCAGTCTAGCTATAAATATCAGATGACATGATATAACATAAAAGATATGGCATAAACATAAAATATCCATAATGACATACCACTATAAGTATGTAAATAATGATCAACAGAAGATCAATCAATAAGAGATAACCAATATCACAAGAATCTTCTCAAAGATTCGGAAAGGGCATCATACCCCAAACTTGTACTCATAACAAGTCAATGACATAAATTCTAGAAATCAATGCAAGAAGTCCAGAAATCATAGAAAAGAGAAAGAGGCCTATCACATGACGGTCCGAAGACCAAGGGGAGCTACCCCACATGTGTGAATGGAATCACACAGATTAAGTTCCAGACTAACCAAAAAGCAAAAAGGTATGTGTGAGTGGAATCACACAAGTGGTGTCTAGTCTAACCTCGCAACAAGAGACATCGCACAGTTGCTAGTCTAAATCATCAGAATGATCGTCATGATCAACGAGAAGTGTCAATTACACTAAGCTAGTAAATATAGAAGTTTAGCTTCATGTCCCATAACCACTTGCTTAACTTAAATATTTACGAACAAACTGTAAATCTTCACTAATAAAATTGTCACAAGAGGTTCAATCGAACAAGTCCAAGAATTAACCGACGAAGTGAACGCAAGCGTTTCATACCACTTGTTTTACTAAGTCGTTTAATTAGATTTCTCATCCGAGTGAGGTAAAGGTTTGTATATACTAATAGATTGGAAAACGGTTTAAGAAAAGAGCTTTGTTATTAAATAGAGTTGAAATTGTTTGTTAAAAGAGTTTTGATATTTACTACTAGTATTGAAACCTTTATATTATAAAGTGACAAAACACAGAAGCAATTGTAGAAACAATCAGTCACAAAGATCGCATACGGAGATGTGAATAAAATCTAAGGAAATCAGCTCAATGTTTTTCAGATAAGATCCCCTACGGAGGGGGGGTCCAGGGGGGTGGCAACCCCCCAAGGTGGGGGTGCGGGGGCAACGCCACCACTTACGGGGTTCGACCTGCCCGGTCAGGTCGCGGGGGTCCAGGGAGCAGCGCCCCGTCCAAAACGGTACGACCTAGTGAAGACAAAACGAGGTCTAATGACCTAAGATGAATAGGGTCGAGCGACCTAATGGTTGCGACCTAGGGGTCTAAGGGGTCAAACGACCTAGTGGTGTTCGCGACCTAACGATGACTCGCGACCCAACATGGCCGACCTAACAGAGGTTGCGACCTAACAGAGCAACAGGACGAGCGACTTAACAAAGTGGCCGAGCGACCTAACTAGAGCAAGCGACCTATAGGTCATGCGACCTAAAGTAGTAAAGAGCCGTACGTGTTAACGAGTTAACGACCTACGACCTAGGTCCATACGACCTAAGGTCCCTACGACCTACGACCTAAGGTCCATACGACCTAAGGTCCATACGACCTACGACCTAAGATCCATACGACCTACGACCTAAGGTCCATACGACCTACGACCTAAAACGTCGCGACCTAGCGACCTAAGGGGATAAGGGCCGAGCGACCTAACATTCGAACGACCTACGACCTAAGGAGCTTGCGACCCACGACCTGAAGCCCAACGACCCACGACCTAATTCCGAAGCGCCGAGCGACCTAATGTTATAGGCCATTTTTGGTCAGAAACGAGCTATTTGAAGGCCGAGACTTTTCCACGCGAACAACCTAGCAAAGGCAGAGCGACCTAAGGGCAGATTTTCACCAAAAACACTTAAATTGGAATTTTTCGCCAATCCAATCCAAACCAAATGCAAATGTACATGCTAAAGTGATATGGAATCATTCCCAACAGTCCAATATAGATATAGACTAGATTTGTGGGATAAAAATCTCACCTTTGCACTAAAATTTATGAAGATGAAGCTTGGAAGCAAGGAGAAGCAATCCAAAGCTTGAATCCAATATCTTCTACTTGAATTTGGAGTTGAATGTTGGATTTGCAATTGAATTTGTGCTTGGAGTTTTAATTTCCCATTCTCTTCACCATTAATGCCAAAGCTTGAGTTAGTTAGGAAATTTATGAAGAGTGAAGCGAAGGGGGTTGGAACTTGGTCTTAATAGGCTAAACTAACCCAAAGTCCAAAGCGGGAAAAGTTAGTGAAATTCCACTAACTCCAAACCTATCAATGTTTATACTTAAAAAGGTTGTAAACGGCATTTCGAACTCAATGGAAGTGGTCTCGAGTCCTAATTTGACCGTTTGCAAAAAGTAGCTTTTCGGACCAATATCTGATTAACGACAAAATATTTAAATAAAATATTTAAATATAAAATCGATAAATATGCGGGTTGTTACAAATTTAGTGGATTTTGGTGCAACATTGGGTTCGGCTTTGACTAATGTGGGCTCGGCCATTCATGCTACAGGTCAAGTGGGGTCTAGAGTGGCAGCCAAAGGCGGTGGAGGATCAGGCGGCGGCGTCCAAAGAGGTGGTTTAGGTGAAAAATGAAGGGTAGTGAATAAAGGGTTTCGGCTAGGCTAGTTTCAAGGTGATTTGTGAAGTTTTTGTGGTGCAAACAAATTAGGGAAGTCACAGCCTGAACAAGATAGAGAGAAAGGAAGGTGAGACGGCTGTGGGTGGTGGTGGAGTTGGTTGGAGGAGGTGGTGGCGGAGTATGGCTGAGCAATTGCATGGAGAGGCAAGGCAAAATCCACTAGAAAAATCAATAAAATGGAAAGAAAAATAGAAAGAAAAGAAGACAATGCCAAGAGTTTCTCTACAGATCTAAAAGTGAAATGAAAATTGAAGTGAGAAAGAGTTTTCTCACATGAATTGCATTAAAAAACTCATGGCTATGAGTTTGGGAAAGGACGGCCCAAAAATTGAAGGCATGTGAAGGTGGAAGGTCAAAGGTTATAAAGGCTAAAGTCTCTTGATATTTCCCTTTTTTTATTCAAATAAATCAAAATAAAATCATGTAAATAAAATAAAAGTGAATACAAAATACTGTGAAAATGAAATGAATAAATAATTTTCAGAAAAAATATAGAAAAATATAAGAAAATATTTAATATATGTAACTGGTATTGAAAATTGAAAACAAAATATAAATAGTTTTGGAAAAATAACAACTACACTTTAAAAATATTTTAAAAATAATATATATATATATATATATATATATATATATAACACGACATATTACACACATATACACAAATTAGAACAAGACATGACAAATAAAAATATTATTTATATAAATTAAAATAAACAATATTGTTAAATAAATCAATTTACACACAATATTGTAAAAAGCGTAACTTTTGCAATATAAATCGGATTTCAATGAAACGAAAAGTAGTAAATGTAAAATTTAATATATTTTCATAATAAAATATAAAATTCAAAAATTCAAATATTTAAATTTAAAATTTAAAAGTCAAAGTTGACCAGATTGACCAAAAATCCACTTTTCTGGAAATATTCTATTTATTCATGTTTGGAATTATAATTCACATAAAAATAAAAATATACTTTTTAAATAAATTTTTTTATCCATTTTAATAAATATAATGAAGTTTTTAAATCAGAAATTCAAATAAAAATATCAAAAAAGATAATTAAAATAAATCATAAAATTCAGGGTTGTTACAATGGAAGTGTTAAAATCGGAATTTGAAGTGTTTTGAATTTATATCATTCAAATCGATATTTAAAAATAGCCTTCTGAGGAACAGTCTCGGAATTAGATGAAATAGTTCCACTGGATCCTTAATATTGTATTATTATTGTATTTCAACTTTCGTAATGTTTGAAGTGATCGTTTGGCCCTACGGTTAATAAACGCGCTGAAAATTTATTTCAAAATTTAATTTAATAACTACATTGAAAAAGCTATCTTCTCCATACAATCGAATTTAGACTCGCATTGCATTCGAAATAAGGGTTTAACCTTATGAATGCCTGGCGATACGCCTCGATTGGAGATCGAGATTGTGAGTTGCGGAAGCGAGACAATTTAAATTTGAATTTGAATTTAAATATAAAAATAATATATATATATTTGATACTATATTTTCTTAGGGCAATTTTTACACTTTGCTTTCTCTACTAAACTTGGAAAATGTTATCACATGCATCTTCATTGTGGAAATATAATATACATATATTATCTCGTTCAAAAATAAAAAACAAACGAAAACCATTTTCATTCAAAAAAAATCAAATAGCAGCTTCAAAATAAAAATGGCAGAAAAAATTAAAATACAATCGCGGCCTAATTTTCGATCGACAATGAGGCATCGAGTTTTGGGGATTCGTCGACGTCACATCTAGGTCGGCAAGGGCACTTTCACGTACGCTGGTGGTTAGGGTTTTGAGCTCAAGCATCGGGGCATCTGCGATGTAACGACCCATAAACTTTAATTGGTTTTTAATAATGTAATTAATAGAAATTTTGTGGAATTTTAAACAATTGAATTTTGAAATAAAATTTAATATTCGAAATACGTCCAATTAAACATAGTAGATGGTAAATTTTCATCTGATAATATTGAAGTTTATTTTATTGTGAAATTTTATTTCAATTTAGATCAGTTAATATTTGATGATAATAAAATATTTTCCAAACCTGAATATTTTTATACAAAAAATTTGCAAATCATCTTCTGAGTGAGATGTCAAATTTCGTTTCATCAAATTCGGACTTCTTTATCTCTGTCAATCTTATTTTCTGCATTTTTGCTGCATTTTCCGCTAGCAGAAATTCAAATTTTTGTAATTCAATCGTACCACTGATATCCGCATACCGTTTTGATCGTCTCATCGTGCTAATCTCTAGGTATATTCAATTCTGTATTTTAAAGCCCGGTTCATAGCGGAATCCACGAAACCGATAACCATATCGGTATGGATCCATGACCTTTGTTTTCTTGTGCATTACAAGATTTGAAACGTACAGGCTGGAATGGTATAAAATTCCTTTAAAGTTTTCAGCTAAATCTACGTGTGACCGTTGCCACACCTTTCACCTTATATTTGATTCTCTGCCGTTTCAATTTGCGTTCTGTCCGTTCACTTCGGGTTGAGGAATAAAGAATATATATGATATCCACGTTTTTCCTACACCTCTTCATTTTCCTCTCCTCTCCCTAGATTCTTCTTCCTCAACTTCTTTCTTCTCTTTCAAAAACCCATCCGTTCTCATCTATAAAAAAATTATAATACAATTTATAAAGTTATGCTGAAGCATGCTCCATCTCCTTCTTCATTGTAAACTGCTCCTCCTTTGTTATTTTCAAACTCATTTCCCCTTCATTTTTGCAAAGACCACTCACCACCAGCCGCTTTCACCTGACGTGCCACCACAGCATCCCCACCACCTGATCCGACCCTGGCCGCCACCGTTCTCCTCAACCTCTTCTAGCATGTCCTCCGCGCCCACACTAAGCAGTCACCACAGCCTAATTCCCCACTCCTCCGCCTTTTTTTTCTCCTGCTGACCGAAACATTACTCCACCATCACCGTAGGACATCGATCGCCTGCCTTCCCATCGTCCGCCTCCAGCCTTGCCCATGTCCTCCACCAAAGTGTCGCCGCCTACACACCAAAACCTTACTCCACCTGAAACCCGAATGCCACACCATGCCATCTTAAACTCAATAACAAATCACCGAACCAACAGCAACGCTCAGCTACATCCACTTTCCCATCGACGAAACAACCACTACTGAGCTCCCCTACTCCCTAACAACCCACGTGGAAACCGCAGCCACTCCACTGTTCCGACCACTCCATGCCAGCACCAACACCGAACTCTACCACAACAGCCCTCCACCTTCCAGTCCTCCTTTCTCGTGTCATGCGTAGATCCACCTTCAAGCTATGATAGCTCACGCAGCCTTTATAATTTGAGATGGCATTTATACATTTTGTTTCAAATGTACAGTTATATATATGATATGACCTCGGTTATATAAATACAGATTTTATGACTACATGTATCTTACCTTGCCTTTATGTCACATATAGTATATATATAGATGTTGTTTATATTTTATAAGTATATTACTATATATTGCGTTATTGCATTTCAATTAAATGTTTATAAAATATATTAATGTATATAAGAAGTATTATATATATATATATATATATGTGATTTGCAACCTGCTTTCAAATATTAAATAGTAAGTAGTTATATAGGAATTGTTTGATGCGTATATAAATACATTGCATGAATATGTTATATTAGGGTATATAAAAATATTTTATATGTTATGCAATCTGTGTTTGGTAAAAGCCTTTATAAACTGTAGTGATGATGTATTGCTTATTTAAGTATTGTTTTAAATAGTTATATGCATACGCACGAATGTATATTTTCATCTTGGGTTTTATAGTTATTTAAAAATATGTACGTGTTTTGTTTTTCATAAAAAAGTAAAAGGATATATGAATGATACGTGAAAAAGTGTTATATTGTGGACCATTTGTTTTGTATTCTACTTGTTTACAGTCCAACAGTTATATATATATATATATATATATATATATATATATATATATAGAGTTATGAGTGTTCAAGCTACTGTCTTTATATATAAATTACATAAGCTCTGTAATATTTGTTGTCAGTGGAAGTTTACGTATGGGTTTTAAATTTTAAGGTATATAGGGTTAAGTATTATACATATTTTATTTAAAAGTTATATAAGTTTTTCTATATATTAACATACTTGCTAAGTAATATATATATATATATATACATTATTTTATATATACATGAATTTGGTTTTCAATTTTACATAGATATAGTACGTTCTGGGCTTTAACTTTTAAAATTTTAATAGAAGTACATATATATTATTTTAACTAAATATATATACGTATATTTAGTTCAACCCATATCAAAACTGATTCAAATTATTCCATTGATTCTTGTTTTTAGCTATTCGTCAATTCGTGCCAATATAGCTTATTTTGGGAAGTCGTACTTGCATTCGTAACTCAATTTCAGTGTCAAATATCTATTAAGCCTCGAAAGGTAAGCAATCACTCATGATTAACGTTCTTATATTTATTAAATTTGATTCAATTGAAATGACAATTGAAATATGCTTCCATAGTTATTTAAATTGTTATATTTATGCAATTATTTGTAACTGTTCACCTATGGGATACGATACCGTATCCTTTTGTTTATATTATACTATTATTGATGATATATGCCTGTTATATTATTATATTATCTATTATTACTCTACAATTTCCCTGTTAGTAAAGAATTCACTATGGGTTGAAATGATACATACCCGAATGGACTTTAGAATAGGAGAAATCATTATGGGTTGAAATGATAGACCCAAGCGATTTTCACTTGAATTGAATTGGGATTACGAGTCGAAATGATATCTACCCGTATATATTTAAATTACGGATTGAAATGATAAATGTACATATCACCTGACCATATGATAGAATTCTATATGCAGACACCGTTGGTCTATATATCTATAAATATTTTGATAATGAATTCTATGGGTTTGAAAGGAAATATATGGGTTTTATTGAATATTTATTTAAAATATTATATAGAGGTTATTTATATGTATATTTGATAATAATATATATTAATTAAGATTGATTTCATTAATATGAAATTTGTTTCACTGCTTAGTAAAATTCGTATTTCAAAAATAGATTTTTGTAAAAGTTTTATAAGCTACAGTTGGAAGACATATTTGAGATTTATTTGGAATTGTACTACATTAAGAATTTTATTTAATTAAATCAATTCGAAACTTATTGAATTTGGGAATTTAATATATAATTTCATAACTTGATAATTGATTTAAGTAATTTAATGTATATTTCACGTTTAAAGAAATTTAAGGAAATATATACAGAAAAATGAAACGTAAGGTCATATAAATAATATCGAATTTATTAAGTTAATATTTCAGGACTAAATAATAATGAGGTTAAATCAAGACCTATATAGACTATTAAATTTAGCTTTTAAACTGTTTAATATTAACGCATTGAAGTATATTGGAATATAAATAGCTCATTTTCTGATTCAGATCTGTATTTGAAATCGATATAATTTGAAATTGTCTATCTGGAAACTGAATTGAATTGAAATTGTTAAATTGAGATTGAATTTAATCTGAATGGAAAGTCGGGTTGATTTTGAAGCGATTTGTGAAGCTTGAGGAAATTATGAATACCTTACTTTATAAGTTATTTATTATATGTATACTATTTTGGAAAATAGATATATTTGAAATGAAAACGATATTTTGGTTTTGAAGTATAAATTAATTTGAAATGACTGCGGTGTTATAATGTATACTTCTACATTATAGATAGTTCCACGGATCCTTAGAGGATGGTTATCCCAAACATCCTTTAAGTTATTTGTATTGCAGTTGATATTTCACTTGAGTTGGATTTATTGATATAAGAATGTTAATCTTGACTCGAGTGTTTTGTGTTTTACTTTACACTTGGGTCAGACTGAGTGATACAGCATTTGAGACTTGCCTTTGGAGTTTGGGGCTTCGTTTGGAGATCCAACTATCGATTCAGCTTTAGTTTTTCCAGTTGATTGGTTCAGAGAAGTCATCTGTTTGTACTGGAGACTTCACTTTATTTGAGATATTCTGTTGTATTTTTTCCAACTTTGATGTTTATGTAGTAGCTTCATGAACTACTATTTATCTATTCCGCTGCATTATATTACTCTGCATTATGTGTCTGTGATTCTGTGATTGATTTATTGACCGTATATGCTGAATTTTGCCTAATTTAAATTAACAATCTGATATTTTGAGCAATTCAAGTCTAGCGTGTGTGGATGCGAATGGCTGAAAATATCAGGTCATTACAGTTGGTATCAGAGCTTTGGCTCTAGCAAACATAGCATATATAGTAAATTTACTTGCAGAATCACTTATGTTCGGGGTTGAATTCGTTCCTCTTTGATTTGGTTTTCCTTTGGACTTTGGAACATTCCTTGTGGTACCAAAATCCATTATCTTCTCTCTTTATTCATGTTTCTTGATTCTAGAGTATCTTATAACTCCACTTCGAATGATCTCTATAAGAATAGGTAATCACGCCGATCTTTGAATGTAATGACCCAGAATTTCTGTCAATTAAAATTCGTATATTTAATTGATTTTAAATAATTAAAAGATAACTTTATAGGTCAAATAAATTTTATTTCGAATATCTAGATTTAATTGGATAATTAAATCGATAATTTAATACTTGATAATATAGAAGTAATATGAAATTGGGTTTAATATGATTGAAATTGATTTGTAAAGTTATATTATATCATATTGAAGTTAGAATAACGTTATAGAACTTTTTAAATTGAATTAAAAGTTAATTTGTGAAAATTTAATATTTAAAAATTTAATTGACGAGTGAAAATAGTCATTTTCAAACAGTCTCGGATTTCGACAAAACCAGTTTCATCAGATCCGTAATGTTATATTATTTTAATATTTCAAATTTCGTGTCAATCGGATTTACCGTTTGTCCGGGGCAAGCCAAAACGCATAGAAATATGTTTAATCGGTTTAATTTAAATTTGATCGTTTATTTCTAAAACTCACACATATGATCGAATTGGCTTTCGATACCTATTCCATTATGTCCGAAATGCGAGGTAAACCCTAGAAACGCCAGCCGACATGCTTCGTTTGGAGTTCGAAAATTTTTGGGTGAATAGTGTTTTGGAAATTTTCTATATAAGCACCTCATATTCACAATTTGCAAAAGGAAAACCCTAGGGTTTCAGGAGCCGCTACTTCTATAATCAATGGCCAAAAATATCAATTCTTTTTCCCTCATTTTCTTCGAATCCACACTTCAATTCAAAAAACTTTCAACTGCAAAAACGTAGAGGGCTACGAGAAATATATATTCAATGGTCACGATCGTTTTTAGAGCTTTGGATCAGCGGCAATTCGAGCATGAAGTGCCGACGTTTGCTCACATTTTTCGAGTGCCACCTAGGGCCGAGCTAAATGATACTCGCGGCGAAGATGGAGCACGAGGCAGGCGACGCAATGGTATTGCTTGATCGACGAGTAGTAGGTTGGAAGAGGCGCGACAATTAGGTTTAAACGGCGACTACTTGGGTTGTTTCGGTCGCTTGGTAACCTGATGGGGAAGAAAGCAATACGCGGTCGTGATCTTCTGGTTTGGAACGTGCGGCCACGATTGAATCTGGGTTGTAAAAATAATAAAAGAAATTATAAATTATTTTATATTTAAATTCATACGATCTTTAAAATGCTTCAACTTTTTGATACGAGGTCGAAAATTCCTGAAACGAATTGCGTTGGCTTCGTTTTGATGAGCACTACGCTATGGAACTAGATTGGAGTCGTTTTGAGTTAGTGAGAATTTTGAGTAAAATTAAACGCACATTTAATTTTATTCGAAATAAAATGCTGAAATTGTCATTGAGAGCAAGGTGAGAACTTCTCACTCAATCGAATCTGTTTCGATTTAAATTTTAAATAGTTAGATTTAAAATTGCTTGAATGTAAGTTTGAATGATGATTGCTATCTGTTGTATTGAAATAGACATTATACGCCGTATATTAAGCGGAGGTTATTTATTAAAAACATATACCGCGATATTTCACCTCGAAGTGGAATTGGTATTATTTATGTACTTAGAGTTGATTTCCCACATTATATAGTGGATGAGACCCTATTGCGCCGCATAATAGCGGATAATATTTTGTAAATCCTATATACCGCGATATTCCGTTTGGAAAGGGAATTGGTATTGTGTTAATGTTTGTGGATGCAGGGAAACAGGTTGGAGGGATCCAACTGGATTCCTCAACTATATTGATTTATTTACAAATATGGTTATATATTCTGTTATCATATTGATATATGATGTTTAGATGCCGTGATTGATTATTTGATGCTGTTTCGTCATTGGGCCTATTTTGGAGTTTTAAAAATGTTAAAGTAACGATTTTGAATTTAAAAGTACTTTGAAGTGATTTTTGGAAGTATACGTTTTATTAAATTTTTTGAATTGATTCATTTTAAACAAATAAACGTTATAATTTTAATGTTATAAAAATTATGATTTTTGTGAAATATAACCGAATGTGATTTTTGAAATACGTAGTTGATTAATTTGTAAAATGGTTTAACTTGGGATTTTTGAATTGTTATAAACAATTTATATAAAAGATTTATAAAATTGATATTTATAAATTAAAATATTGGAACTGTAAAACGAGTTTTTATAAGTGTTAAAATGAAGTATAAATGGATTTCATAAGTAAATGAAATTTATAGATTTATAAATTGGAAGTTATAAAACAAATAGATTTTTGTAAAGAAAAAGATTGATAAGTAATTAACCTATAAATTGGATTTTTGGCATTTAATTGGGATATAAATAGAATTTGTTAATAAAGTGATTTTATAAGTTGAAGTTGTTATAAAATATAAATGGAATTTATAAACATTGTTTTATAAATCCGAAATCGACCTATTTTGATAAATTAGACACAGAAATTAGTAAAGGAGATATATTCGTGATTTTGGATAGCGAATTATCCTCTATATAATATGTGTAATAATAAAGAGTTTGGTTGGGAAGTATATTCACGATTTTGGACAGTGAATATATTATTAAATTAAATGGATATGTTTTGGGGAAGTGATATTATAAAATGAAGTTAATTGTTTTAAAGATGTATTAAAATGCATTAAGTATCGAATACATAGATTTCAACATTCATTGTTGAAATAGACGTTTTCGAGAAATAAGGAAATGGTGGAATATAACACTGTTGTTATAGTAAATGATTTCCGAAAGGAAATGTTTTATATAGTATTGGGATTTATATCTATCTTAATTTCGAATCCCTATACTAGTGATTTTGGGTCGTCGTAACGATGTTTTACGTAACATTCGTTTTGACTCAAATATATGTGTTTAAGAGAATGTTTTCCCTTAAAGAATAAAATATATACCTAAATTGTGATTTAAGTATATTGAATATTTTCCAAATGTTGAAAATGAATAGATTTGTGAATTACTTATTATTAATAAGTATGGAAACGTTTTTTTCTTCTGTTTCCTGGGGGAATGACCAGGCAACTTGGTACTCGGCATCCAGAGAGTACTTGGCATCCTAAAGCATCGCTCGGCCAAAGCGAGCGTTCGGCCAAAGAAGGAATGCTCAGCATCAGGAGTACGTTCGGCCTGCATTGGTCATTTGGCACCGAGGGGTATTCGGCATTGAATGTCGTTCGGCGTGGATGATCATTCGGCATTAAATGCCGTTCGGCCAAGTAGTATCGTTCGGCCTCCCACGTACGCTCGGCCAAGTGGCGTTCGGCATCCCTGAACGTTCGGCCAACGAGATGGCTCGGCATCCGCCCCAACACAACCAGTTTCGGCTATTACTCGGCCTACCCTTCCCTCACTCAACACCTCATCCTGTCTGGCTTGGCCTCGTTCTGCATGAAGGGGAAGGGTCGGCATTCTACGACTCGGTCCACTTCTCCCACTCAACAAAGGGATCGTTCGGCATGAAGGGAGGGTTCGGCATTTCGATCGTTCGGCTTGTTCGGCTCGGCACACAGACCACGTCCTACTTGGACCAAATTATTCAGCCACCTGGCCCACCAGGAAAGTCCAACCCACCTTCGTCTATAAATAGAGAGGCAGGGGCACAGAAAACGTGATCAGATTTGAGAGAGCACTGAGGAGATTCTGCCATTTTCAAGACTCATTCTAGACTTATTTCTTTTACTTTGCAATCATATTCTAATACTTAAGAACAGATTGTATCTGTAATCAAGTATCAAGTGAAGAAATAAAGATCAACTTCAAAGTGGACGTAGGCTATTACGCCGAACCACTATAAATTTGGCGTTCTTACTTTCTACATTTTAATTTATATTCTCTCCCTCTGTTTTAATTTATTTTCTTCATTATTCTCTCTACACAATCTTTCTAAAGGTGTTAGTGACCAATTTTGGTGCTAACATTTTGGTGCTTTCACTGAGAATTGAATTCTCAGGCTATAGGGATCTACTTTGTAGCTACTAGATTGCATAAATCCCCCAAAGGAGATCCGTAATCATTCATAGGGCATCTGTTGATTCTACTCAGAGTTACAACCAACAACTCTACCATGGGGAGACCATGAACCAGATCGGCCTCTCAAAGTGCAGGTGTCCGTGAAACTGCTAGCATAAAACAAGATGGTCCTAGCAAGCAACAAACAATTCGAGGCGCAGGGCCCTCTAACCAAGATCAAACGGAAGTCATATCTCGAGCAGAGTTCAATGATTTGATAAGAGAACTTAAGGAAAGAAAAAGGCTACTTGCTGAGCAATTGCAGGTCAACACTGACCTCATGATTCAGCTTACTCAGCAGCAGCATCAGAATGCTGGAAGTAGCCCTGCCCCTTCCTCGGAAGATGATAGTTCGACTTCAGCTAACGAACCTCTTAGGCATAGACGCCGCAAGGATGAAGGTCCGCAAGTAGGTGCCACTGATCGATCAACTAAGAATCAAGCACGCGAGGAGACTGGACGCCAGACTCACTAAGATCCCAGAGAACCCAACCTTCCATCTTCCATACCTACCCCAGACTTGACAGCTATGGTTAGGCAGTTGATGAAAGAGAACAAAGGATTTACTAATGAAGATTGGGGAGTGTCCAAGAGTCATACTCCCTTCACAGATACCATTCTACAGGCTGAATAACCAAGAAAGTTTAGCATGCCTACCATTCCTGCCTATGAAGGGAAAACTGACCCTAGATAGCATGTAATGAGGTATGGATGGATTATGGATTCAGCAAGAGCCAACGACGCAACAAAGTGCAGGTGCTTCCCGATAACTCTATCCGGAATTGTGATGTGCACATAAATATGCATATTTTTACCACCATATTTAATCTATTTGAATTAAATAAATGATCATATCGGGTATTTTAACTTGTTTAAACCAAAAATTCAAATTATTCCAAATTGTCACATATTCATCTTCATATATGGGCAAAACGGTCATTTGTGTGCATATATTTCTTTGAGAAAAATTAATTGAAAATTTGTATATATTTTTATAGGAATTTGATCTCAAGTAGAAGTGGTTTCATGAAGATATGCATGCACAGAATTAATACAAAGGAATGAAGATGGAAATAATTCAAAGTGAAGAACATGGAGGACCCTGCCTATCCACCTACCTTAATGTACAAATTAAAGGCTAATGCACATGCTTTTGGAGTTAATGGCTTCATGTACACTTAATGGGGGATTAAGACATGTTAATGATTACTTGGCCTCCACACTTCCTAAGGGGCATTTTGGGCATTCCCCAAAAAATGAATTAGGGTTTTAACACTTGTATAAATACCCCTTATGTTTCATGTAACTCTTCTCTAGTCTCTCTTAGGCCATCTCTTCTCTTAGTCTCTCTTAGGCCTCCTTCTCTTTAGTTTAGATCAAAAATAAAATGAAAGCTTCTCTTTCTCTTTTCATGGCTACTTAGCCATTTTTATTTTATGTAATCTTTTTTTTATGCAATTTAATACATGATCTTTCCTTTCATGTTCATTTACTTTTATGTTGTAGTGTAGATCTCTTCTCTTTTATGCAAGTAGAATAATTTTCTTTTCATTTTGCTCTCCTTTTCCTCTTCATTTTGCTTTCATGTTGTTAGCTACATTTGTTAATAAAATGACATATATGAGAAGCTAAACCCCTTCAATTTAGGGGTAATGAAGCTCTCTAATTAATGTAGCTTCAACATTTTGTTAATTCATGCTCTCTTTTTGTGCTTAATGATGATGATAGAAGTGGTTTTATTTGTTGTTTTTGCCTTGAATTTGATAGTCTATATTGTTGACACCAAATTGGCTATTCTTAAATAATCACTAACACAAATGCCTCTTCATCAATATATGATTATGGCATAAGAAAGTGATTTGAAATTAAAATTTGATGGTCTATGTTTCTAATCAATAGTTAATAGGCCATACTTAAAATAGATTTCATTTTCATTTTCTTTGTCAAGTTTCATGAAAGTTAGTAAGTGTTTTAAGGGGTGTGTTATAATTTGATGACTTATGTTGGCTAATTAATAGCTCAAATATGTCATACTTATAATAAACACATCAATTAAAACACTAATGAACATAAAAGAGAGATCATGATTTCATGTGTTGAACTACATGATCTAGAGAGTGGATTTATTCTCTAAATTGACATTTAACTCTCATATTTGCATTTCTTTTCTTTTTGTTAGTTAGTTCATTTTCTCATTTTCTAGCTTAAATACACTCTCGACTTTGGTATAATTTGATTGAGTAGGAAATTTAAATCATCAATTCCCTACGGGTCGACCTGTATTCGCCGCGTGCTACATTCGTACACCGTGCGCTTGCGGTAAAAATTTTATTTTAAAATTCGTTCGACGGTTTTCTAAACCGATAGAATTTCCATCGACGAACAAGTTTTTGGCGCCGTTTCCGGGGAATTGTCTTTGATTTTGATTTTCTATTCTTCAGATTATTTTTGTGTGATTTTATTTGTGTGTTTGTTGTGTTTGTTTGCATTTATAAAAAAAACAACTAGTGTTTTTGTTTGATTTATGCTTGCATTTTCACTTGTGTGTTTGTGATTGTTCTAATTCCATTTGCATTTGCATTTCATATTGAAAAAAAAAAATCATTCACACAATCTCAATTGAAAAAAAAAATCATCCCACTTTCAAATACATTTACATTAACAATTTGGCATTTTATTTCTGCATCTACAAATTTCATTTTGTTTATCAATTCCTCTCTACCTCACAATTTTTCCTCTCTGCCCTCTGTCAAACTACTTACTGTAATACAACAGTGCACAGTTTTGTGCACTCTTCCTCCACACAGTCCCCAAACCTATTTCTTCATACTTCCCCTACATCAACACACTACAACATCATCAAAGTCCATCGTCAACACCCTCTGCCACAAACACATTCTACATTGCCTGCACATCCACCCAGTTCCACACTTCTGTTATAAACTTCTGGCATACCTCCTCATCTACCACACCAGAAACCAACTGCAGCCTTCATCACCTCGACCTTCGACTTCCTCACTGACTTACTTCATTTTTACCAATACCACATCTTCACATTCCAAACCAACCATCTACCTGACCATCACAAACTTCCCCTCCTACCTTCAGAACTTCCCTGATACAAAACCACAGCCACCGAACCGCAGCCCCCATTTCTGCACACAGAATAGCAACCACCTCTTCACAGTATTCTTCCCCTGATAACATTTTTTTGTTGCCATAGTCAATCACTTCAAATACTCCTCCACCAGACCTTACTGACATCACTGCTCCTCCTGTGCATATCAGTGCACGAACCGGTGCATTCACTCCTACCTTTACAATCCAAACAAACTACAACTCCCCACAATAAACCACCCTTCACTACAATCATCAGCTGATTACAAGGCACGCCATCACCATCAATATCCATTCTACATCATCATTTCCACTTCCCGTTACTGCTGCACACCACCCTGATCACCACAGTTCAACCCTCTGACCATCTGAACTTCACTCAAACCACCACTTTCAAATCACTTCTGACCAACGATCACAAGCATCTGACAATCACTTGCTGCCAACCAAACATTGCTACCATACATTGACTACCAAACTTACTTTCCACCTCTCTTACATCCTCAAGCATCAAATGTCATCTACAATAACAGTTGCCTGTTTCACTCATTTTCGCACAGCAAAGTGCCTCGTTTTCCACAAAGACAAACATTCACTGGCCAACATTCGAACTCACAATACAACAACTTGCCAAACAATTCCATCACACCAAAAAAAAAATGCAGGACATCATCACCTTCCAATTCGCAACTTCAATTACCCCAAACCCAAGCAACACCAAAACGTCAAAATCCATAGCCGAGCATTCCCAAATCACCAACTTCAACCGCGAGTCGCCGCATTGGAATCCCCACTACTGCTACCAGTTGCAGCACCTCTATCCTCCTCTCGAACCAACTTGCAATTCAAATAGCGATCACCTTTGCAATTACTCCATGCCATCGAACCTGTAACCCGCGACTTCATCCAAATTCACCTCCGACTTCAGCAAATGCAAGTCGAACTCCTGCAAAATTCAACCACCTCAACCACGTACCAACTATCACTCGCCTGAAAACCTAAATCATGACTCCAAGACTCGACATCGACCACTGCTTCGACTTGCCTCAAAATCACCGTGACCACCATTTCACTATCGAACCCCCTTCACTCTCGAATGAAGCCACAATCAATTTCATAGACGTGGGAGAATTTGATTCCAAATTGAGAATTTGCGAAGTGAGAATTGAGAACTAAAAAGTTGATTTTGCTTGATACTGAGTTAATCAAACTTGTAATCTCTTGCTGTTTAAAGTGATTTTGCTTGACATCGTGAGTTGATAAGTTGCTATGTGGTGGGACTCGTTTTCTAAAGTGGGCCGGGCTGCACAATTTTTTTTATTCCTTTTCTGCTTAGGTTTAAATTGTTAAGCTTTTAGGTTTTTTTCCTTCTTAAAAAAGAACAAAAAAAAAGAAAAAAAAAGAAAAAAAAAGAAGACTTGCTTGCTTCAAATTGTTTTTTGTTGCTATTTTGTTTTGATTTATCCTTAAAAAAAATTCATTTTGTTTTGCTTTGGTTTTAATTTGTTTTGTTTCAATTTGTTTTAAGTTCCATTCATATTTTTCAAAAAAATTTTTTTTGTGTATATCGTGATTTTAGTTTCAGGTTGCCAAAGCAGAAGGGATTAGCTTGCTGAAAATTGCTGCTCTGCGTGCCATATAAACTGCTTGCTAAAAAAAAATCCGCACTCTTGTCTCTTGCTTTTATTCGTTTTGCATAGTTGGTTGCTTGCATCTTTATTTATATATATAAAAAAAATTGAAAAAAAACCAAAAACAAAAACAAATTTCATTCATAGTTGCATTGTTAATACACGTTTAATTTCTGCTTTGCATTTCATCTTATATTGTGATTAATAATAAACGGTTAGACATCAATAACACTTAATTGTATACTGACAATTTGTCTTCTTTGAACAATTTAATTTCTTGGTGTCTAGGCTACGGCAGAGTAATAACTATTTATAAATATTATGGTGATTCGTAAATATTATAGTGGTTGTTCCTCTGAAGGTACTTAAACCTTCGGCTGCATTGCTACGGTGATTCGTGGTGCACCGATAAATCCTGCCCGTTACCTGGCTGAGAACTATCTTGTTTATCTAAGACAATTTGTCAATATACAATTTTGGGTTAACTTAGGATAAATCATTTGTAATTAACTCTTGCATTCATTTAGTTGCATTTGTTCATGCATATTTAAAAAAAAACAAAAAAAAAATCAAAATCCAAAAATAATTTTTTTTAAATATTCCTTTTCTTTTTCTTTGAAATTTTTAAATCCTTTTCCTTTGAAATTTCAAAAATCCAGAAAAATTAGAAAAACAAAAATCCAAAAAAAATTATAAAATCTTTTCAAAAGCAAAAAAAAAAAATTTTGAAAATTCAAAAACAAAACAAAAATCAATTTTCCATTTTGAAAAATAAATTCTATTTGTAAATATTTTCTTTATAAAAAAAACCAAAAAAAAAATCTTGAAAATGTCCGAGTTTCCTTTTTCTTACTCACTTGAATTTAACTGTGAAAATCAATATAATCCATATGAGTTTACTCCAAATTCGTATGGATATTTTAACAACAAATTTTGTGTAAATAATTCAAATTTCGATCAACAAAATTTTCAAAACGATGACCAACTTTCGACTCTTGAAAATTGCATTGAAATGATTTCATCTTTACTCGAACTTTCTACACGAAAAAATCAAGAGATAAATGTTTTATGTAATTCTTATTTGTGTAATAACTCGAGTCAAGGATTTCAAAATTTGAATTCAATTCAAAATTCAAACGATTATGATTATAACCCATGCCAATTTAATTTCGAACTCCAAAATGAATTTCAAAGTCAACATGAAAATGGGAACAACTTTTCAAACGAATTTGGCAATGGGAATAGTTTCAATTGCGATACGATTGAAAACTTTGGTTATCAACAAATTCAAAGTGAAACTTTTCAAATTAATAATCATGAATTTGATTTTGTTGATGAAATGGAAAAAGATAACGGGGATTTATTACTTGAAAAATACAAAATTCACCATGAAAATCATAATCAAATCTCAACCCACGAAGAATCAAATAATAATCTACCGTTTATCGAAATTGACAATTCTTATTCTCAACAAGTCCAAATCGAAAATTTTCAAGTTAATAATTACAAATTTGACTTTATTGAGCAAATGAATGAAATTTACGATAATCACACGAATTTGTTGATTAAAACATTGGAAAATTTTCGTGAGAAACAAAATCAAGTTTCAATGTGTGACGAGTCAAACGATAATCCATCTTTTACCCAAATCGATGATTTTCAAACAACAACTTTTGAAACTGAAAATGATGATCTTAACGAAGTTGTTGAAAAGACGGTAATTGTGTTGGATTTCAATTCTTTTGAGGGTGAAAAACTCGATTTGAATTTCGATCTTCCTTTTTCTGAAAATTTGAATACACCAACTTTGAATTTTGAACTTGAGACATGTAATAAAGTTGTTGATAATCCAATAAAGGAAGACGAGTTTAACGAACATGAATTCTTTGGACTTTTCGAAAACGAGTTGTTAAATTATGAAGGGGAAGATTTACATCACCATTTTGATTTTGAAATCAATAATTTTGAAGAATTTTTCAATGACAAACTTGAATTTCAATTTGGTGAAAATAAACTTGAATTTCAATCACTTGTTTTATCTGCCCCAAAAATCATCGAAAACAAAACAACTCATTCAATTTTCAATAAAACGATTTTCCAAATCAACATTCAACTTCAAAATCTTTTATGGTTTAGTTTTTCGAGCTTAAGCTGTGTCTCGTATACTCGACGAGACAAATGAATCGGTTTTTGGAAGACCGTTTCATTTACTTTTTGACAATATACTTTCTGATGTCGTGTAAATTCATTTCATTTTCATGTAAATAATAATAAACATGCTTTTCACTTGGGTTGACTATGGGGACACAGTCAAAATCAAGTGTGTGGGGAGACTCGTCTTCTTCTTGATTTTTTAGGATTAATTTTTCATTTTCCTTCCAAAAACTAAAAAAAAATTCAAAAACAAAAGAAGATTTTTTTTTTAGCATTTTGATTTATTTTTAATAGAAACACTATAAGATAAATATATGGTTTTGGTTTATTAAATTGAAATTTTTGGAAATTTATTTGTCTAAACAAAAATAAAAATGAAATTTGATTACAAATAATAATGGTTTAACTAGTATATAGGAAGATTCATACGTGTTAATTATGAAGTATATCCTAATTGAAAATCTTTGTTTTAAAAAGTGGTTGATTTAAAGTAAAGGATATAACATTTTTTTTTCTTCTAAGTTAAATGGTGCTAAGATGATTTTGCAAAACTCTCTCTCTCTCTTAAAAAAAAATAAAAAAAATAATAACATCCAAGTATTCACTCTCATTTAAAAGTCCTCACGGTTATGCATGGGTGAATTACTTGAAACCTTTGATTATGTGCTTTCATACTCATTTAAAAGTCCTCACGTTTATGCATGTATGGAACACATGTAAAAAACCAAAAATAATAAAAACCACCTATGGTCGATAGGTGTATGCACAAAAGTGTATGCACTCGCCATGCTCTGTACTCCCCTCACATAAGCTCGAAAGGCAGTGCATGGGTGGTATATCTGGCCTCAGTTTACCTGAGCTAGGTGTGTAATTTTTCTTGCAAATAATGAGAGAGCAAGCAATTGAAATCCTAGCATTACTTTTACTTTGTTGATTGGATTTGTTATTGAAAATAAATGAAAATACCACTTTGATAAACTTTGACAATCGACTAAGGATCCATTTTCATAGTTACACTGTGTTATTAACCAAAACAACGAGTTAAACTATAGTCTATTTGTTATGATAACTTTGTTTTTATCGGCAATATTGACGAGTAAATAATTTAAATTTCAAGATAGTGACCAAAACCTATATTTAACTTATTCGTGTCAATTTAAAAATAAATCTTTCATTTGTAAATATTTTCAAAACTCGCATTCATCACTTTGTAAATAAATCTTGCATTTTGTAAATATTTTCATCGTGCACTTGGATTTTGTGGGTAGTATCCGCTGAAAACCCTCACGAGACAACACTCGTCATACTGGGGACACCCAGAGGTTTAACGGCTTGTTGCATACGCTCAATGCAATCGTGCTCCCTACGAAAACGGATTTATCTTAGTTTTTCTTCTTTATTCGAGGACGAATAAAAAGATAAATGTGGGGGTATTTGATGTGCACGTAAATATGTATATTTTTACCACCATATTTAATCTATTTTAATCTATTTGAATTAAATAAATGATCATATCGGGTATTTTAACTTGTTTAAACCAAAAATTCAAATTATTCCAAATTGTCACATATTCATCTTCATATATGGGCAAAACGGTCATTTGTGTGCATATATTTCTTTGAGAAAAATTAATTGAAAATTTGTATATATTTTTGTAGGAATTTGATCTCAAGTAGAAGTGGTTTCATGAAGATATGCATGCACAAAATTTAATACAAAGGAATGAAGATGGAAATAATTCAAAGTGAAGAACATGGAGGACCCCACCTACCCACCTACCTTAATGTACAAATTAAAGGCTAATGCATATGCTTTTGGAGTTAATGGCTTCATGTACACTTAATGGGGGATTAAGACATGTTAATAATTACCTGGCCTCCACACTTCCTAAGGGGCATTTTGGACATTCCCCAAAAAATGAATTAGGTTTTTAACACTTGTATAAATACCCCTTATGTTTCATGTAATTCTTCTCTAGTCTCTCTTAGGCCATCTCTTCTCTTAGTCTCTCTTAGGCCTCCTTCTCTTTAGTTTAGATCAAAAATAAAATGAAAGCTCCTCTTTATCTTTTCATGGCTACTTAGCCATTTTTATTTTATGTAATCTTTTTTTTATGCAATTTAATACATGATCTTTCCTTTCATGTTCATTTACTTTTATGTTGTAGTGTAGATCTCTTCTCTTTTATGCAAGTAGAATAATTTTTCTTTTCATTTTGCTCTCTTTTTCCTCTTCATTTTTCTTTCATGTTGTTAGCTACATTTGTTAATAAAATGACAAATATGAGAAGCTAAACCCCTTCAATTTAGGGGTAATGAAGCTCTCTAATTAATGTAGCTTCAACATTTTGTTAATTCATGCTCTCTTTTTGTGCTTAATGATGATGATAGAAGTGGTTTTATTTGTTGTTTTTGCCTTGAATTTGATAGTCTATATTGTTGACACCAAATAGGCTATGCTTAAATAATCACTAACACAAATGCCTCTTCATCAATATATGATTATGGCATAAGAAAGTGATTTGAAATTAAAATTTGATGGTCTATGTTTCTAATCAATAGTTGATAGGCCATACTTAAAATAGATTTCATTTTCATTTTCTTTGTTAAGTTTCATGAAAGTTAGTAAGTGTTTTAAGGGGTGTGTTATAGTTTGATGACTTATGTTGGCTAATTAATAGCTCAAATATGTCATACTTATGATAAACACATCAATTAAAGCACTAATGAACATAAAAGAGAGATCATGATTTCATGTGTTGAACTACATGATCTAGAGAGTGGATTTATTCTCTAAATTGACATTTAACTCTCATATTTGCATTTCTTTTATTTTTGTTAGTTAGTTCATTTTCTCATTTTCTAGCTTAAATACACTCTCGACTTTGGTATAATTTGATTGAGTAGGATTTTTAAATCATCAATTCCCTGCGGGTCGACCTGTATTCGCCGCGTGCTACATTCGTACACCATGCGCTTGCGGTATAAATTTTATTTTAAAATTCGTTCGATGGTTTTCTAAACCGATAGAATTTCCGTCGACGAACAAATTGCCACCATGTGGTTCACTCGACTTCCCCACGGTCAATATCCAGCTTCGATGAATTAGTGAGAAAATTTATAGAACAATTCAGGATACACACGACTCGTCCCAAGGATGTGATGTCCTTATCAAGTGTGACCCAAGCTCCAGGAGAATCACTGAAAGCATACTTGCAGAGATTTCATGTTGCCGCTACTGAAGTGAGAAATCCTAATAACCATGCAATTTTGATGGCAGTAATGCGTGGAGTGGATCCAGACTCTGAATATGGAGATTGGTTGGCAGGAAGGCCCCAAGCTACGCTGGAACGTTTTTATTCAAAAGCCCATCAGTTCATAAGGCGGGAAGATGCCCGGTGGACAAGGAAAGACAAGGCGCCAGGGCCCGTTCAGGAATTGGTAAAGGGTAACATCGCTGTGAAGACAACTAGCAGCAACCCTGGAAAGACTCAAGCCAACCCCCAGAACAAGCCCGGGCAGTCTAAAGGGACCGGAGGTGGAAGTCTCGGAAAGAGGAAGGAAATGGGAAGATGGAAGTCAAGAATTCCAAACTACAACGAATACACTCCACTGAATGCATCTCTTGAGAACATCTACTTATCGACCTGCAACACTTTTCAATACAGGAAACCACGCCCAAAGGAATCAACAGAGGAGCAAAAACAGACTGGAAAGTATTGTCGCTTTCATGAGTCTTACGGGCACAACACAGAGGAATGCAGACATCTTCATGATGCTATTGAGAAATTGAGTAGGCAGAAGAAGCTCTAGGAATTTGTCAAAGACTCGCCAGACGGTAGACAGGAGACATCGAACCCCGGACGTGGGCCAGCTCCACGCCAGGCAGAACAACCTACTCGGACTTTGGGAAGATTGGTTATTAACACAATTGCTGGTGGACCTCATCCTGCGGATAAGAATTGGCAGGAGATGGAGCGATATGCTAATTCTCTGAGACATACGGAGTATAAGTGCTGTTCAAATGCAGAGGATGGAACTCCTACAAAGCAGCAGTGCATGATCAATGACGATATTGTATTCAGTAATAGAGATGCGGATCAGGTGGAAGCTCCTACTATCGATCCGATGATCATATCCACGACTATCAGACCGGCACTCATGAGAAAAATTCTAATCGATTGTGGAAGTTCCGTTAACATCATCTTCAAGAAAGCGTACGACCAAATGAAGTTGGAGACCAAGGATTTGAAACCATCTAAAGCCCGAATCCATGGCTTTAACGGCGCAGCAACAGACGTAGGGTATGTGGAGTGACCAGTTGAACTGAGACAAGGAGAACGCAGGAGAGTGCGAATCTTACCGTTCATAGTGCTAGATGTCGATTCACCATACAACGTATTCCTGGGATGACCACCCCTCGCAGATTTCAGGGCAGCTTTGGCCCCATGCTGTTTGACGTTAAAGTTTCCCACAGACAAAGGAGTAGGAGTAGTGCACGGTGATCAGGCAACCGGTCGTAAATGCTATGTAGATGATCTCAGAGAGGCACAACGTAGGGAGAAAGGAAAGGTCGCAGACATCTCCGTCCGCGTCCAAAATTCTGATGATTGACAACTAGCGCCCGAGCCCTGCCTCGGGCGACATTCTCGGATCCAGGGAGACATAGATCCGAGAGATGACGATGGGGAGCCCAGGGAAACAAACGCAGCACCAGCTGAACTAACTATCGACATCTCAGTTAGCTGTAGCGAGCCTTCACGAGTTCTTAAAATAGGATCACAGCAATACCCTATGGCCGCCGAAAACCTCATTGACTTCCTCCGAGCAAACCTTGACGTTTTCGCTTGGACACATTCTGATATATGTGGGATTTCTCCTGCAATCGCGAGTGATATGTTGAACATAGACCCAAAACATGTCCCCGTGAAACAGAAGAGGAGAGGCAGGGACCCAGAAAGGTCCGCAGCTCTCAAGGAGGAGGTGGACAAACTCAAAACCAACGGGTTCGTCCGCGACGCCCTCTACCCTGAATGGGTATCTAACCCGGTATTGGTAAAGAAGGCAAATGGAAAATGGTGAACTTGTGTCGATTATTCTGATTTAAACAAGGCTTGCCCGAAGGATAGCTTCCCGCTACCAAGGATTGACCAACTAGTCGATTCAACAGCCGGACATGAGTTTCTATCATTTATGGATGCATAATCTGGATGCAATCAGATTCTGATGCACATCCTGGACCATGAACACGCCAGCTTTGTCACAAACGTTGGGTTATATTGCTATGTAGTGATGCCCTTCGGACTGAGGAACGCAGGAGCAACCTACCAGCGCCTGGTAAATCGAATGTTCAAAGATCAGATCGGGAAAACGATGGAAGTCTATGTGGATGACATGCTTGTGAAGTCATGACAGTCAAACGACCACATTCGGGACTTAGTAGAGATGTTCGATATACTGAGACACTTCGGGATGAAGATCAATCCTTCGAAGTGTTCATTCGGCGTAGCATCAGAAAAGTTCTTTGGTTTCATTGTGAATGCACAAGGAATCGAAGCTAACCTGGAGATGATCCAGGCCATCCGAGATATACAGGTGTCCAGAACTATAAAGCAGGTGCAAAGCTTGAATGGAAAAGTAGCTGCGCTGAGCCGATTCATATCCAGAGCTACAGACAAGTGTATTCCTTTCTTTGAAGTTATAAAAAAGGGAAGGAGAAACTTCGAGTGGACCACCGACTGCGATGAAGCGTTCCGGGCTCTGGTAAGACATCTAGAGAGTCCCCCAATGCTGTCAAAACCGAAAGACCACGAGATGTTATACGTATACTTAGCGGTCTCCCAGCATGCCATCAGCACAGCCCTGGTCCGCGAGGAAGACCAAGTTCAAAGGCCAGTCTACTATGTCAGTAAACGCTTAACGGGGGCGGAAAGGAACTATCCAAAGATTGAGAAACTTGCCTATTGTTTGGTGATTGCATCACGCAAGCTTCGCCATACTTCCAGGCACACCCGATCAGTGTCTACACTGACCAGCCATTGCGACAAGTGCTCCAACGACCGGAAACTTCTGGAAGGATGCTAAAATGGAATATTGAGTTGAGTCAGTTCAACATAGCCTACCTGCCACGAAGGGCCATACAAGGACAAGCACTAGCTGACTTCATTGCTGAATTCACTCTACCAGATGAACCGAGCAGTCACAGGGTCACACCTCCCGTTCGATGGAAGATGTACACCGATGGGGCATCCAATGACCATCGCTCGGGAGCGGGTATAGTCATTGTAACCCCAGAAGACCGATCAATCTGCTACGCTTTGAAGCTTGTGTTTGCAGCAACAAATAACGAGGCCGAATATGAAGCATTGATCGCTGGCTTGAGATTCGTTATCGAATTGGGAGTGAAGTCAGTCGAAATCTTCTGTGACTCACAGCTGGTAGTTTATCAGGTGCGGGGAGACTATTAAGCAAAGGGACAGAGACTGGCTCCTTACCTTGCTCGGAATCAAGAACTACTGGCAAATCTCGAATATTACGACATCTCTCATATCCCACGCGAACAGAATAGAGAAGCTGACTCGATAGCAAAATTCGCAAGCACTGGCGATGGACAGCAAATGGGATTGTTCCCTATCGAGACTCTACTTGCCCCAAGTATAAACATGATGGAGATAGATTTCGTCTCGGAGATCGAACTAGAAAGAGAATCGCGGTACCCCGATCAAACAGTACTTGCTACATGGGGATTTGCCTGAGGAAAGGAGCGAAAGATGCCAAGTCCTACGTAGGGCTTCGCGTTATGTAATGCAGGGCGGAATAATGTATCGGAGGGGATTCTCGACCCCCTTACTCCGGTGCGTGGCCCATGACGAGATAAAACCGGTACTGGAGGAAGTCCACGAGGGAGAGTGTGGTGATCATACCGGGGGGCAAACTTTGGAAAAGAAAATCCTCCACTACGGATACTATTGGCCCACTGTGAATCGTGACGCCACAGACTATGTGAGGAGATGTGACAAATGCCAGCTATACGCAAAAATTCTGAGAGCTCCGCCGACGGAACTCATACAAATTGTTAGTCCCTGGCCATTTGCAATGTGGGGAATCGACCTGATTGGCTCTCTACCCATAGCCAAAGGAGGTGCGAGACGCGCAATAGTGGCAATAGGTTATTTCACCAAATGGGCGGAAGCGGAGCCTATGGCCATGGTTACCACCAAGAAAGTCATTAATTTCATTGTCCGGAATATCATATGCCGCTTTGGCCTCCCACGGACCATCATAACGGACAACGGGACTCAATTCGAAAGCAAGGAGTTCATGAAATTTTGTCAGAAATATGGCATTGAGAAAAGGTTCGCAGCAGTCGCTCATCCGAAGGCGAATGGACAGGTAGAAGCTGTAAAAAAATAATCAAGTCCATATTGAAAAAGCATTTGGAAAAGGCTAGAGGCAAGTGGGTAGATGAACTCCCGACAGCGCTTTGGGCTTATAAAACTACCCACAAGACCGCGACTAGCCACACTCCATTCGCATTGGCATACGGCACGGAAGTTGTCATACCCGTAGAACTTGAAGTTCCATCGCATCGGGTAACTCATTACGACCCCACGTCAAACCAGGATTTCATACTGGAGTCATTGGACTTTATCGATGAAAAGCGCGAAGAAGATGATCTGAGAGCGGCCTCGTATAGACATTGGGTCACCAGATATTATAATGGGAAAGTCCATCCTAGAGTTTTTGATGTGGGAGATCTCGTTTTGAAAAGTGTTTTTTCAGTCCCATCACATAAGAACCCCGCATGGGATGGTCCATACGTCATCGAACGGAGGCTTGGAAAAGGAACTTTCAAGCTAGCGACCGTCGATGGTGTGACACTCCCCCGAGCATGGAACAGCGAGCACTTGCGGCGTTACTACACTTAATCTATTTCCTTTATGCAGTAGTTGCATTTATTTCTAGTATGTTTTCATTTCCAGTTCTTGGCATATAGTAAGACAATTTAGCTTGCTTTCATTAATAAAGGCTTGAAGCCACCTTTTTCAGAAATAACTAATGTATCTGCGTATGATATTCCTGTGATGAGCGGCTGAAAATTATGGTATTCTGACTGGCGTGCGAACGCTCATAAACGATTTAAAATCTCCAAGTCCCCGGAGTGCGGACTGGAGTAATCAAAGTCCCCATAGTGCGGACTCGAGTATAAACGACTTAAACCCTCCAAGTCCCGGAAGTGAGGACTGCAGTAATCGAAGTCCCCGGAGTGCGGACTCGAGTATAAACGATTCAAAACCTCCAAGTCCCTGGAGCGCGGACTGGAGTACTCGAAGTACCCGCAGTGCGGACTCGAGTATAAACAACTCAAAATCTCCAAGTCCCCGGAGTGCGGACTGGGGTACTCGAAGTGCCCAAAGTGCGGACTCGAGTATGAACGATTCAAAATCTCCAAGTCCCCGGAGTGCAGAATGGAGTAGTCGAAGTCCCCGGAGTGCGGACTCGAGTATAAACGATTTAAAATCTCCAAGTCCGCAGAGTGCGGACTGGAGTACTCGAAGTCCCCGGAGTGCGGACTCGAGTATAAACGACTCAAAATCTCCAAGTCCCTGGAGTGCGGACTGGAGTACTCGAAGTCCCCGGAGTGCGGACTCAAGTATAAACGATTTAAAATTTCCAAGTCCCCGGAGTGCGGACTGGAGTACTCGAAGTCCCCGGAGTGCGGACTGGAGTACTCGAAGTCCCCGGAGTGCGGACTCGGGTATAAACGATTTAAAATCTCCAAGTCCCCGGAGTGCGGACTGGAGTACTCGAAGTCCCCGGAGTGCGGACTCGAGTGTAAACGACTCAAAATCTCCAAGTCCCCGGAGTGCGGACTGGAGTACTCGAAGTCCCCGGAGTGCAGACTCGAGTATAAACGACTCAAAATCTCCAAGTCCCCAGAGTGCGGACTGGAGTACTCGAAGTCCCCGGAGTGCGAACTCGAGTATAAACGATTTAAAATCTCCAAGTCCCCGGAGTGCGGACTGGAGTACTCGAAGTCTCCGGAGTGCGGACTCGAGTATAAAGGATTTAAAATCTCCAAGTCCCCGGGGTGCGGACTGGAGTACTCGAAGTCCCCGTGGTGCGGACTCGAGTATAAACGACTCAAAATCTCCAAGTCCCCGGAGCATGGACTGGAGTACTCGAAGTCCCCGTAGTTCGGACTCAAGTATAAACGACTCAAAATCTCCAAGTCCCCGGAGCGCGGACTGGAGTACTCGAAGTCCCCGGAGTGCGGACTCGAGTATAAATGACTCAAAATCTCCAAGTCCCCGAAGTGCGGACTGGAGTACTCGAAGTCCCCGTAGTGCGGACTCGAGTATAAACGACTCAAAATCTCCAAGTCCCTGGAGCGCGGACTGGAGTACTCGAAGTCCCCGGAGTGTGGACTCGAGTATAAATGACTCAAAATCTCCAAATCCCCGGAGCGCGGACTGGAGTACTCGAAGTCCTCGGAGTGCGAACTCGAGTATGAACGATTCAAAATCTCCAAGTCCCCGTTGTGCGGACTGGAGAACTCGAAGTCCCCGAAGTGCAGACTCGAGTATGAACGATTCAAGATCTCCAATTCCCCGGAGGGCGGACTGGAGTACTCGAGGTCCTCGGAGTACGGACTCGGGTATAAACGATTCAAAAACCCTTCAAAGTCCGGAGTGTGGACTGGAGTACTCTAGGTCCCGGGCGCACAGACTCGAGTATAAACAATTCGAAATCTCCGAGTTCCCTAAATGTGAACTATGAGACAGATGACTTAGATTCGTCAAATCCCTGGCATACAGACTGGATAGTATTCCGAGTGCTCGAAGCACGAAATGGGAGTCCAACGATTCCCGATGGAGTTCCCAACTGTCCGAAGATAAACCATGAAGTCTATGTTACTCACGACAGTCTGGATTCAAGTCACAACCACACAGAAGACTGAATCATAAGGGTCTTAACAGAGATAGAAAAAGGAACAACACTTTATTGAGAAAAAGTTTCTACTACAAACCCTCCAAAGTTCGGAGTCAAGAAATTATTTACAAAGACTACGGAAGTAAAAAAAAAAGTACATGGCTTCAACTATCTCTCGTTGAACGAGAGTGGCAACCACTTCTTGTGCCTCTTTGACTTCTTCCCGGACGGCTCCTCCTCAGAGCGTTTACCCTTGGAACCCTTCCTCGATGGAGGGGTGACCACCGAAGAAGTAGGGGGAACATCCAGGGGCTGCCGGGAAGGATGACCTTCAATGGCTTGTTCAAGGGATCATCCATGTCCACTTCGCGCGGCTCAACCTTGATTGTGGCTGTATTTTTCTTCTCTCTCTCGAGCCGCTCCTTCATGCTCAATTCAGATGTATGCTCGAAGGCGCCTGTGATTTCTATTTCAAAACTCTCAGAGGAAGAGTCGGATTTGCCTTCATCGAGCACCCCGAATACTTGAGCATCTGGTCCTGGAGCCTCGCCAGCTCGAGCAGCCTCGCTCGTCTCTTTCTCCACCTCCTTGGTGATGTCGCTCCTCGAGGTGGGCTCTGGGTCAGAACAACCTGTGCAAAATCACACGAGAACAGATGTTAGAGCACGACAACTTCTAGAAAAACACAAAAACCCTTATAAAGCAAAGAGGTTGCTTACCGGGTGCCGGTGGATTCTCAGTTGTCAAAGGGGTCTCACCCTCTGGGATGGGAGAGATAACATGAATGCCAAGCCCGGGGGCATCCGGGTCATAGCCAAGGTGCTACTCAAAGGGTCAAGTATTGGTCGATTAGCCGACTGGACAGGCACACGAACTGGGGGCACGACACTGGATGGACCTGTAACAGCTTCTTTTCCTTTCCTCGAGGGGGAACCTTTGCTGTATAAAACCTTAGCCGCTGATAGGTCTGAAGGTTCTTTTCCTTTCAAGAACTCTTTAACCAAAGCCTCCTCATCAACCTCTTCGGCACCGCTCTCGGTCTTTCTGATTTGAATCAGGGTCTCCCACGCCTCGATCAGAGACTCGAGATAGCCATCGCCCAAAAAAGTTAAATCTCGATGCATGAGAACTCGGGCATTGAATTCAGCGATGAGCGGGTTGAATTCGGTCTTGATCTCTTCCCTACCTTCCTCCCTGGCCGCCTCAAGGCGAGAGTCGATGTCGGCAGTTGCTATCTTTTTTCCCTCCTCGCGGGTCTCATTCTTCAGTGCCTCGACTTTGGAGAGATCGTCCTCTAGTTTCTCCTTTAGGAGTCGGATGGCGACGATCTCGTCGCAATAATGTTGTGCCTCAACCTGGGCGGCCACTCTCTCTTTCCTCTCCTTGTGGAGTTGCTCTTCGAGTTCCTTAACCCGTTGACTGAGTGTGTCCCGCTCCTTCTGAACGGAGTCTTTTTCCAAAGCTAGATCACCACGCCGTTGGACCGACTCATCGAGCTTTTTCTTATGAGTCAACTCAAGGCGGAAAACAGCCTCGGCGGTATCCTTAGCGCGTTGACGGGCGACCTCAAGCTCGGAATTATAAGTGGCCAACTCTTCATCCTGGGCCTTAATGATATCCTTGTCATGAATGGCTTCAAGCTTTAGGAGGTCAATCTCGTGCTGGCGCTCCATAGAGACTTCAGAAAGCTTCTTGGCCAGGTGAACGAACGCGTCATGTTGAACATAGACATCGTTAGTACAGGCGATGGCGTTTTGCTTAACGTCTCCGGGTATGGGGTGAATCGCCGGGAGAAACTTTAGCCCATCAAAACATATCTTCGTAAATTTGGCCTTTAGTTCGGTTAGTCTCTCCGACACTGTCGGGTCTGCCACAGGAGCGGGAGGAGACGGCTTTGAAAGTTCGCCCTTCCTATGAGAGTCTCGGGAATGCCGGGTAGAAGAGGTGTCGGAGTGTTGGTCCCGGGGAGCATCGGAATGCGACCTCTTATGATCGCGCTTTTCTTTGCTTCGTTCCTGATGAGAGGAGGTCTCATGGTGGTATTCGGGCTGATAATAAGTTTTCCTCCGGGATGATGAGTCCCGGGAATGATAAACTTTGTCGCCCTCACTATCTCTATCTCGACGCTCTTCAAGGCCCGAGTCCCGACCGGGCTGGCGTAAAGTCGACGAACCGTGAAGGCGATCATATCCGTGAGAACACCCCATGTCACCTGCAAAGAATTAAAACAATAACGAATCAGCAGAAGACTAGAATGATGACAGAAAGGTAAGTGCAAAGTGAAGTTCACGTGTTCGTGCATGTGTCCTAGTGCTTCCCCCCGACGGACCGGTGGCTTTACTAACAAGAGTCTTTTCTCCCTGACTGGGGGCTGCGACATCCGTATTACCCCTGACGGGCGAAGGAAATTTGAATGCCTCCGGATCGTTGAAATCGTAGTTCAACAAGTCATCGGGAATGGAGAGGTTTGATAAGCCCTTTAGAGAACTTTCTACATGCTATGAAGAAGCCTCTTTTTCTGGCTAGATGAGCGTAACTTTGGAAGTTCCGCCAACCTTCTCTTTCTTCATCCTATGTGTTAACTTCTTTTTTCCCTTCGAAGGGGAAGACGACGTCTCAATATCGTGCACTTCAACTAGTGGATCTGGAGTAGGACCCACATTCTCAACTTGTGCCTCAGGAGCTCCCTGCTCCTTAATTTCCCCCTCTTCCTGCACGTCAGGGACCTGGTGTGACGAGGACTGGGCCAGTTTTTTCCCTTTGCCAGATGTGGGCTTGGGAAGCAAGACGCCCTTAAGAAGACTAATCCGGCGACCTGGAGCTAACAATCCGTACCTCGATAATGACTCATTTGAAATGAGGTCTCGGATATCCCGTTCCACGGCAAGAAGAGCTCTAATGGATTCGACGGCATCAGAATACCCTCGGCCCTCAGGACGTGGAACAAAATCTGAAAAGATGAAACAATAAGTTAGAAGAAGCATAGCTCTGATCGGGAATGAACGTCAACTCAGGAAAAAGACTTACTTCCTTCGACCCATCTCCTCGCAAAACCCTGGGAGCAACGCACGTAGAACCATTCTTGTCTGTACTGAGCGAACTTGTTGCTTCACACCTCGGTAAAGATTTGACACTTTCGATGTGGCTCGAGGAACGTATAAGAGGGGCTGTCTCCCTGCTTCTTGGTCAGGTAAATGTATCTGATGTCGCCAGGAGTTGGTGGTCTGGAGAAGACCCTCATGAAGAGCATATAGGTGTCATAGATAAAGGCATGGCCGTTCGGATGCAGCTGGGACGGGGCGATGTCAATATATTGCAGCACGTCTCGAAGGAATAAGTTGAACTGAAGAACGCTACCAACCCAACACATGAACTTGATGCACGGTGTATATCCAACTGGGGGTAGATATGGACGATCGTGCCCCGACGGGACCAACACATCCGCAAATGGGATTCTATGGATATAACATATCCGCCGAAGAGCGGCTTCTTAATCCTCGAAGCCTGTGAATCGACCGGGCTATCCAAGAAAATCGACGACTCCAAGGTATCAGGAGCCCAGTCATGATCGGGGGAAACCAACGGATCAGACGTGTTGACAACTGCTTGCTTAGAAGACGGCCCGGGTCTGTCAGAAAGTGTGGCGGAGCTGGATTTTTTAGACATCTTGAATAAATAGTGGATTCAACTAAGTACCTGTGTGAACTATACTTGAAAAATGATCGGTGTTAGAATTAACAGCACGAGTAATCCACCCACGTGGTGTGTGAGCTAGTGCAATCAATTGTGTATGAGCATCGAAAGTTTGGAATTATTAACATGGAACTAAGCTTAAAATCACTGCCTTTGAAGACCGTCATCGCTGATCGTCTCCAGAAGCTTTCCTCACGGCGATTACATTCTTAGATTCGGAAAACAATAGAGGAAGTTATCCGATTATGTGAAGAAAAGTTCAGATTTATATCTGTTGGGAAGGTTGTCGGTTCAAATTAGTTCGATATGCGAGTACGCTGAAATTTCTGTCCTTATCCAGTTATGAAATTGGGCAAGGCAAAAAGTTTGTCCGGCCTAAGTTATGCTCGGCATTTATGTTTGGTTCGGCATGGTCAGTTCGGCATCTGTGATCGTTCGGCCTAAGTTATGTTCGACATTTATATCGATCGGCTAAAGGTAGTTCGTCATTTACATCGATCGTCATTCGAGTTATGTTTGGCAGTAGTGTTCGTTCGGCCAAATGTGGTCCAGCACCTAAGTTATGTCCGACATCTACGTTCGTTCGGCCGAGTTATCGTTCGGCCAAATTATTGTTCGGCATGAGGCGGGCTTGGCCAAACTCTCATTCGACCTAGATATCAGTCGAATTAATTCACACTCGGCATATTATCGTTCGGCGAAAGACTTTGTTCGACATCCACACTGACTCATTTCTCCCCCACAATCTTCCATCCATCGCTCGGCATATGATATACCACGCTGAATCTGGATTGCACCGTGCCTCAACACTCGGCACTGCCTCCAACCTTTCCTCTCTCCCAACCATCTCCTGCTCCTCCTACCTTCTCTCCTCCAACAATTTCGTTCGGTACAGAAGACGTATGCCGAACGACAGCGCATCTCCCAACAACCTGCTAGAAAACTCGTTCTTTTTCACTCCTCCTCCCACTCTTGTCGTCCAACACTAAAAAATCATAAGGACTCCAACCCAAGCCCGAATCACTCTATCGATTACGCAACTCGAAGTATCAGTTCTCTTAAACCGTGGAAAGGAATTGGTACCTAATCAAGGGGATGAAGACTTGGATGAAATTGGAAGGTGGCTGGAGTTTTGTCAACTGGAAGGTTCGGCAAGTGCAGGACAACTGAGATGAGAATGTGAAAAGAGGAGAAAGGGGGGAGGCGCTTGGTTTTATAAGGAAGAGGAAGAAGTTGAACAGTCTATGCCCGGTGTAGCTGGTCAAGAAGGCATCGTTCGGCCGGTCAAGGAAGTTACGTTCGGCATGCGCAGATCGTTCGGCTTCAACTGCATCGTTCAGCATTGCAACAACTCGTGATTCAAAGCACAACATGTTCGATTACACGTTGTACTTTGGGGGGCAAGTGTTTCCTGGGGGATTGACCAGGCAACTTGGTACTCGGCATCCAGAGAGTACTCGACATCCTAAAGCATCGCTCGGCCAAAGCGAGCGTTCGGCCAAAGAAGAAATGCTCGACATCAGGAGTACGTTCGGCCTGCATTGGTCATTCGGCACCGAGGGGTATTCGGCATTGAATGCCGTTCGGCGTAGACGATTGTTCGGCATTGAATGCCGTTCGGCCAAGTAGTATCGTTCGGCCTCCGCCGTACGCTTGGCCAAGTGGCGTTCAACATCCTCGAACGTTCGGCCAGCGAGATGGCTCGGCATCCGCCCCAACACAACCAGTTTCGGCTATTACTCGGCCTACCCTTCCCTCACTCAACACCTCATCCTGTCCGGCTTGGCCTCGTTCGGCATGAAGGGGAAGGGTCGGCATTCTACGACTCGGTCCACTTCTCCCACTCAACGAAGGGATCGTTCGGCATGAAGGGAGGGTTCGACATTTCGTTCGTACGGCCTGTTCCGCTCGGCACACAGAGCACGTCCTACTTGGACCAAGTTATTCAGCCACCTGGCCTACTAGGAAAGTCCAACCCACCTTCATCTGTAAATAGAGAGGCATGGGCACAGAAAACGGGATCAGATTTGAGAGAGCACTGAGGAGACTCTGCCATTTTCAAGACTCATTCTAGACTTATTTCTTTTAATTTGCAATCATATTCTAATACTTAAGAATGGATTGTATCTGCAATCAAGTATCAAGTGAAGAAATAAAGATCAACTTCAAAGTGGACGTAGGCTATTACGTCAAACTACTATAAATTCGGTGTTCTTACTTTCTGCATTTTAATTTATATTCTCTCCCTCTGTTTTAATTTATTTTCTTCATTATTCTCTCTACACAATCTTTCTAAGGGTGTTAATGACCAATTTTGGTGCTAACATTTTCCAGTATGAAGTGAAATGTTTGAGATTACATCTTTTAAAGATAAATTGAAAATGAATATTAGAAATCGATTTGAAAATCGTATATTCTTAGATATTTTGGAAATGTAAATTCACTATGAAATTTATAAAAGAAAGGGGAAATTTGTTTTAAAAAATAAAAGTTGATTAATTTTTGAAGTGTGGAAATAATTATATCTTGTAAAGATATTTTTGGAAAAATAAATAATTTGGGAAATTATTTGGAATCTGGTGATGTTGTGCGTACCTATTGATTGTTAAATAACCGACTATCAATATTTACCTTTAAATGGGTATTTGTTGTGATTTGCTTGAATTTGAATGCCATACTTATTTTCAAAATAAGCACTCACTATTTGTGTTAGCCGGGAAAGGACCTTTGAGTCGTATAACCCATTTCGAATATGTGATACGGCGTTATGAATTGCATTTGAAGACTGGTGTTGAAGACTGGATATTTTTGAAAATGGAAGGATTACCGTCGAATGACTTTGCATCGGCTGATCTCTGATATAGAGGTTTTATCACCCTTAGTGACGAGAAGTCCGGTCGTGATTAGTGAATATCCAGATTGCAAGGGCTTCTTTGGAAGTGCCTTTGGTTCCGTTCGATCCTGGAATGGACTTGTATGGATGTGTGTCTGACGTTACAATTTGAGATGTAAAGCTGGTTTCTATCAAATATATTTCTGTTGGTGGCGGTGAATTTATTCTCTTAGCTTAACACCCTTCTCTGAGACGTACGAGCTCATGTTATGTAGTTGATGGTTACTAATGATACATTACCAAATTGGTAATGTGGCATACGAAGTGTTGTTGATCAATTGTTGATCGAATCATGGCTTTGTATAAAGCGTAGCTTTGTGGACGATACTTCGTCGGACCTCACACCCCAGAAATGGTCAAAACAGGAAGGATGCGGCAAAGTTATTATGGGGTAGCGCCCCTTTAGTGTATGTCATTCCTTCTGGATAGAGGTGGTATCATGGTATGGAGCCTAGATACTTAACCTATGTTGTTGCTGCAAATTTATTACTTTGTGGTTGTTGGTTTAGAGGATCCTCGAACGAAGGTCGATTACGATCGAGGATGGCATATTCGTGTCAGTAGTTACCCAGTTTGAAGGGTAACCCGACCTTGTGTTGGCAGAGATCTAACCATAATATTAGGTTAGGTTCTCGGGGCGTCTTTCCAGAGGCGTACCTATGTGGCAATGGGAAGTTCCTTGGCCTGACCATTTGTTGAAAATCCAAAGAAACGATACGATCCTCATAGTTTTAGTTGTAGAACCTATCATTCACTTATGGTGGCGCCCCACTGTTTGGATGGTAGCTATAGTAGGCATAAGTGCAAAATGCCTATGCTGGCTAAGATTTATATTATACTTTCGAAATGTTTTCTGCACTATGCACTAGTAATAATATCAAATGTTTCTTTTTAATGCGTATCAAGCATCTTTGACTATCATAAGGAGAAATCTCCTCCGATTCTGCGTTTGCATTGTGTGTGTGTGCGGGAGGCCTTATGGTAGTCTCATTTTCCAAAAGCATAGCGAAATTCTTTAGTAAATCTAGTTTCTTTAAAGATAAACTGTTTTAAATTTTCACACCAATCCCATGACTGACCTGGAGTTTATTTTTCCCTTTCTAAACTCTGGGTGCCCACCAATTTCCACACGGGCAGTCTAGAGTCAGGTTATCAGGTCATTCTGGAATTCGGGAGTCGCTGTAGAGATTTGGAGACAAGCTGGATGACATAGCGTATCAAACTAGTACATAGTATTTCTTTTCCGCTGTTTGTTGTTGTAAACTCTGATGATGTAATGTAATGTGATGTAATGTAATAACTGATATATTTCTTTGTTTTAAAGATTATTCATTTATCTATTATATGTTGTTCCGCTGCGATTGTGAGATTCTAATATTGAACTTCTCACTCAATCGAATCTGTTTCGATTTAAATTTTAAATAGTTAGATTTAAAATTGCTTGAATATATGTTTGAATGATGATTTCTATCTGTTGTATTGAAATAGACATTATACGCCGTATATTAAGCGGAGGTTATTTATTAAAAACATATACCGTGATATTTCACTTTGAAGTGGAATTGGTGTTATTTATGTACTTGGAGTTGATTTCCCGCATTATATAGAGGATGAGACCCTATTGCGCTGCATAATAGCGGATAATATTTTGTAAATCCTATATACCACGATATTCCATTTGGAAACGGAATTGGTATTGTGCTAATGTCTGTGGATGCAGGGAAACGGGTTTGAGGGATCCAACTGGATTCCTCAACTCTATTGGTTTATTTACAAATATGGTTATATATTCTGTTATCATATTGATATATGATGTTTGGATGTCGTGATTGATTATTTGGTGCTATTGCATCATTGGGCCTATTTTGGAGTTTTAAAAATATTAAAGTAACGATTTTGAATTTAAAAGGATTTTAAAGTGATTTTTGAAAGTATACATTTTATTAAAAATCTTGAATTGATTCATTTTAAATAAATAAACGTTATAATTTTAATGTTATGATTTTTGTGAAATATAACCGAAATGTGATTTTTGAAATAAGTAGTTGATTAATTTATAAAATGGTTTAACTTGGGATTTTTGAATTATTTTATATAAAAGATTTATAAAATTGATATTTATAAATTAAAATATTGGAATCGTAAAACGAGTTTCTATAAGTGTTAAAATGAAGTATAAATGGATTTCATAAGTAATGAAATTTATAGATTTATAAATTGGGAAGTTATAAAACGAATAGATTTTTGTAAAATAAAACATTTATAAGTAATTAACTTATAAATGGGATTTTTGGCATTTAATTGGGATATAAATAGAATTTGTTAATAAAGTGATTTTATAAGTTGAAGTTGTTATAAAATATAAATGGAATTTATAAACATCTATTACTTATATAGGAAAGGAGAATCCACATCTCTGTTTGATTTACACGTGTCCTTTTATTCAATTTTCCACTCCGTTTTCCTTTTGTTCGCTATCATTCTACGACGACAGTTCCTATTACTTCTTCCCAAATTCTTGCTCTCTTCCCTAGCCGAAAAAACGTTTTTCTTCTACAGATCTCAAATCGACTCTGCAATTTGTTAATTGCAGTCTATTCTTATGAAACCTCACCGACGAATAATGACAGTTACTATGACTTCTTCCCAAATTCTTGCTCTCTTCCCTAGCCAAAAACAACATTTTCCTTCTACAATTCTCAAATCGACTCTACAATTTGTTAATCGCATTCTATTCTTATGAAACCTTACCGATGAATAATCAAAACTAGCTGTTAAACTCATCAATGGTAATTTACCTTCTCATTTCTTTCAATTCCTATATTTTACCCTTTTTAATCAATTTTTTTAACTACTACAAATCCATTTGATTTTAGAGAAGAAGCGTGTTCTAACTGGAGGATTCGTCCATAGCTTTGGGATAAGATGATTTTTGGGTGTAAATGAACATATGCATTATGGATGAATAACATGGATTTATGGTCCTAAAGACATATTTTCGTAGGCAGGCCAGGATGGTGGATGTCTTTATGACCATGCAATGAACTTGGTTCCGTTTTAAAGTAAGTAGAAATACTGGTAAGTAATGATGATAGTTTCACAGTACGCTGCTTTGATAGTACGCTGTTTTAATCTGTTTACTGATTTGTGATTACTTTTGATCGTTTTGGCCTGTGGGGAATCCTGCTCATTAGTTGCGAGCACACTATGTAACCTGATAAAAAACAAGGGCTTAATTTAATTATTTAATGAAAGATTCATATGTTCAATCTTTACTCAAACAGTATAAATCTGTAGAAAAGACCAAAAAAACAAGTATGTTGTCTTCTAAACTTTTGGGGTGCTTTCATATATCATTCTCAATATAAGAAATTATACCCGGTTATCATTTAGTACCAAGCCTTTTTTAACAAATCTTGCTTCATAGTTAGAGTATGATATACACTTGGACTTGACTACTAAGTAGAATGTCAAAATGATCTAATTCACTTCAATTTCTAGAGTTACAAATTTGTTTCACTAAATATTTGAATTTAAACAGAATCATTACTACATGTTCCTATATGAGGCATGATTAGAACTTAGGTTTATATGTAGCAAATTGATATGGAAGTTAATGTTAAGAAATTTCATTATTATAGAACCTGAAGTGAAAGCTTTCGGTTTATTATTCCTCCATTGCGATGTTTCCATGACCACAGTAATGTCGAGGTCTATAATTTGTTGAATGATTGATACAATTCAATTGTTGGTTGTCGCACTTACTACCATATTCATGTAGTTAAGGAAATCGTACTTCACCATACTCTGAGGTTCTTACTGTATATGTTTTCCTCCTATATCTTTAGGTTTCTGTCTTTTTGTGAAAGTATCTAATCTATAATATACCGGCCAAACAATTGTTACCTATGAAATGCAGGTTAACGTTCATAATATGCGTTTTTTACTTTACAAAAAATAAGTTAGCAAGTTTGGTATGAAGGACATGGAATTGCTCAAAGAGCACGTGGTGTCTATCAACATGGCATTAGTATGTTTTATTTAGCAATGTACGTCTTTGAACTTACTCCATGAAGGTGTTAAGTTAGAGAATCTTATATTCATGCATTTAAAATGGTCATCAATAGTTTTCCTTCTCAATTTCACACAATAAAGTGAAGTACTTTTTCTCACTAAGTGATTCTAATTTTGGTCAATTCGTACATTCGTTGTTGATTACTTTTACCTTCTTTCATATAACTAACACTGATTTGATTTAACTCATCATTTTCTCTTCATTGTTTTCCATCGATAACAATTTGGATGCTACCTCCACCGTTCAGATCTACATCTGTTTAGGTATGATTTTTATGTCCTCCCTATTTAAGGCTGATTTCGTTACTTTTGACTATGTCCCTATTTCTTATGTATTACTGTTTGTTCAAAAGATATTTTTTACTCTGCATGTTTGTTCTTCTGATTTATGGATGATTACCTTGATTCCGTTGTTTGTCTTAGTGGGATATGTATGAATGTTTTTGATGAATAGTCCTTACATCATTTATAAGCTTTGTTTTTGCATTGCCCAGATTTGATATCTCCTTACGTCATTTATAAGCGTTGTTTAATCATTTTGCAAATAGTTAACTGCCGTAAAATGAATAGAATAGTATTCATTAGCTACCCCATCCAAATTTGATTGACTAGATTCATACACAAATAATATTTTTGATACATATGTTATGTGAGTTGGTAATGGTGGTGCGTTTGATGCAAATATTGCCTTTATTTTTCAGATTTACAACCTTCTTCATTTTGAATATTCTTTACAAGCTTACTGCATTATATCTAAATGGACGAATACATAACATTGATGACATATTTGGATGACATATTTAAACTTGGTTCATTTTTTAAAGTGGGCAATGTCAAGTTTGACTGCAATGGTTCACCTATGACTTCCACCATTTCGAAATACAGTACTTTGTCTATACCAATTTATTTGATTTCATTGGCTAATCGATTTATACTCATCAAAACTTAAATCTTGCATGCCGTGGTTTAAACTTATCTTCTTTGTTGTGAGCTGCCTTTGGTGTATGCAGCTAACCCAATCGATTGAATTTTTCTCCTAATTTATATCTGCAAGATGATTCTATAAAATAAGATCTTTATGACTTGACATCCAATAGATGTCTTAAACCATCCTGTGAAAGAAATATAAGCTACAATAGTGTGATTTTACAATTTTGTTATAGTTATTTTCTGTTTGAATTCAAATAAAAAAATGATAACCATCAGTACTTGATAGAGTAGGCCTGGAGACGAATTAGTATTGAGGTTTCAATTTTTTTACAAAATTAGTTCTTTAGTTTCAATCCAAGGGTTCATATTTCACGAATTTTAGCTCAGCATCCAACTATTTTGTACAAAAAATTACTAACTATATTTTTTTTCAATAAATATACTTAGCTTAATATTCACGGAACACTTAAGGCCCACTGGTAAACCATTGAGACCTATACCTGTATGTATGCTTGCATATGTATGTTTGATGATTAGTTAATATAAATGACTTGGTGTTGAATTTCTATTGCTTATTTTAGCATTTGGTGGATAATAATGGAAGTTGTAGTGCCATGAATGACACAACCTTTTGAAATGCTGCTTATGACTAAATTAGTGTCGCGTGCGCCCATATATACAGTTTGAAAGATGATTGGTTGGTTGTCATGAAGATAATCTATTAACTGGATATGACTAAGAACAATACACAATGTAGTAATCATTAAGTACATGCATACATTCTATCTAAAGTAACAATAACAAAGACACAATTTTAACGTTTTATCTGACTTAACAATATCAATGATGCAATTAAGGAATAATATGGAATAGAAATTTTATTTGATTGAAATTCTAAATAATTATCATGGCTTCAAATTGTTAGGAAATCAAAATTTTATGTCGATATACTGTATATTTGCATAGTACAAGACTTGGTTTAATGAGTGGTACAACGATACGGTCATATTGTTATTGTTGGAGATGCGATTTTCAAAGTCGTAAAAATAGCAAGTGGTATATTGACGCAGCGGATAATTCGAAACAAACTTCAATCGATGGAATGTAGCAATCGGTGAGTTGAGAATACTGCAAGGCCCAAATCCGTTGATCCAAAGATACCGGATTCTAGCTATCTTCGTCTCGTTGATCGCGCACGATGCCGAGAAAGAAGATCTACGATTCTTCGTACGTTGATCTAGCGCACTAGATACCGTGAATCGGCTTCAACAAACGTGGATTCGAGCGCACTCGAATGACGTACGTGGAGATAGGAGATTACACTCAACTACCAATTAGAGAAGAAAGCACAAAGCAATAAACAAGAAATTTTATTTCAAAATCAACTACTTTAAAATGTACAACACACTCCCTATTTATAGTGTTTCCTCGACCTGAGCCTTAAGTCGTATACGACTCATCCTCCCCCACGACTCACGACTCATCTTCCCCTACGACTCACGACTCATCTTGAGTCGGTAGCGACTCATTAGCAGTAGACAACCCAACCACATACGACTCAATACATGACCTTCATACGACTTAAAACAATTACATTACAACATGACTCAACCGACTCATCAATTGACCGACTCAACACCAGTGTTTACATACCAGCTCGTAATACAACATATACGACTTAACATAGGTCGTGAATGACTCACGACTCAACTAAGGACCGACTCAAGACCCACACGACTCAAGCTTCCAAGTTCTTTGCGTCATGCCTCTTCGAACGACTTAGCTAGGTCGTGTTCCGCCTCCGACTCAAGGCCCTTAATTGCTGAAACCTTCCCCTTCTTTGTGTTAAGTAGTAAACGACTTATGTATGGATCGTTGAGTCGTGTATGACTCATCAGACTCGAACACCCCAAGTTCCCGTTGAGTCGTAGCTCTGTTTCATTAACCCGTATACGACTCAAGTGTTTGTTATCTCGTGCCTCTTCTTCGTTAGGTCGTACCTCCCCTTCACTCGACCAGTTAGGTCGTTCACGACTCATAGTTGCTTGACTCGTGAACGACTTAAGACCTAAAAACGAAGCTTCCTTAACTCGAGACCGATCTTCCTCTTTAGGTTGCATACGACTTATCCCCTGAGCTGCATCATCCTCCCCTGGTAGAGAAAAATTCGTCCTTGAATTTTTAAATTCTTCTGCCTCAGAATGTTCGTCTCTATAATATGGTACGAGATGCTTAACATTGAACACGTCAGAAGTGTAAACATCCTCCGACAATTTCAATTTATAAGCATTTTCATTAATCCGTTTCACAACTTCTACAGGACCAATTTTCCTGGCTTTCAACTTGTTATAAGCACCCACCGGAAAACGATCCTTCGTCAATACAGCATAAACCAAATCACCTTCCTTAAATTCAACACTCCGTCGTTTCAAATCAGCAGCCCGCTTATACTTCTCATTTGACTTTTCTAATCGTTCTTGAACGATCTTATGACATTCCGTCAACCCGTCAACAAAGTCTACAGCTCGTTTAGCTGTCCCATTTGGTTGTGATACGACTGCCAAATCCAACGGTCCCCTGGGTAAATTAGAGTATACAATCTGAAATGGACTGAATCCCGTACTACGATTCACTGCATGATTATGAGCAAACTCTGCTTGGCATAACTTCATGTCCCAACTCTTCAGATTATCCTGTACAAGACATCGCAACAAATTTCCCAATGACCTGTTTACAACTTCTGTCTGTCCATCAGTTTGCGGATGATACGCGCTACTAAACTTCAGCTTTGTTCCCACCATCTTCCACAAACTTAACCAAAAGTGACTCAGGAAACGAGTATCCCTATCTGACACAATAGATTCTGGCAGTCCATGAAGTCGATAGATCTCTTTGAAAAATAACTGAGCAACACGAACAGCATCCGCCGTCTTTTTACAAGCAACAAAATGTACCATCTTCGAAAACCTATCCACCACAACAAATATAGAATCATTTCCCCTTTGAGTTCTAGGCAAACCCAAAACGAAATCCATGCTGATATCAACCCATGGCTTAGACGGTACAGGTAATGGCATATACAACCCTGCATTCGTCGCTGTTCCCTTTGAAACCTGGCAAATATGGCATCTCTCCACAAATCTTTCGACTTCTTTCCTCATCGACGGCAAAAAGTAAGATTGAGAAATCAACTGCAATGTACGATCTCTACCCACATAGCCTTCTTCGTGCAACTCCTTGATAATTTTCATTCTCAAACTGCTCTCAGGAATACATAACCGATTTCCTTTAAACAAAAATCCATCAATCATCATAAATTCATCAGTACTCCCATCCTTCACTTTCTCAACATATTTCACAAAGTAAGGATCTTCTTCAATCATCTCTGGCAGTAATTCAAACCCCGTCACTTCAACCTTCAATGTTGTTAACAAATGACTCCTTCTACTCAAAGCATCAGCTACCCGATTCGTCACCCCAGATTTGTGCTTAACAACAAAGGTAATCTGCTGTAAATACGCGATCCATGACGCATGTCTCGCTGAAATCTTGTCCTGCCCCTGCAAATGCTTCAACGCCTCATGATCAGTGTACAGAACAAACTCCTTCTGAAATAGATAATATCTCCAATGTTTAATCGTTTGCACCACAGCATAGAATTCAACGTCATATGTACTGTATCTCATCTTCGCCCCTGACAACTTCTCACAGAAATAAGCAACGGGTTTCCCACTCTGACTCAAGACTCCTCCAATTCCCACCTTCGACGCATCAGTGTGCAATTCAAACAACAACTGAAAATTTGGTAAAACAAGAATTGGTGCTGTCGTCAATAGTTCTTTGATTCGTTCAAAAGCAAATCCCGCTTCCTCTGACCATACAAACTGTTTTCCTTTCATGCAATCGGTAACTGGTGCCATCACGCTACTGAAGTGTGGAATGAATCTCCGGTAGAATGACGCTAACCCATGAAAACTTCTAACTTCAGTGATAGTTCTCGGCTGTGGCCAATTTCTGACTGCCTCAACTTTACTCTGATCAACTTGAATACCTTCTCCTGAAACAACATAACCCAGAAATAAAACACTGTGTGTCATAAACACGCACTTCTTTGTAGCAGCATAAAATTGTTCTTCACGAAGAATAATCAACAATTCCCTCAAATGTAGAACATGCTCCTCCATACTCCTGCTATATATCAGAATATCATCGAAATAAACCACCACGAACTTCCCAATGAATGGTCTAAAGATTTGATTCATCACCCGCATGAATGTACTAGGCGCATTTGACAAACCAAATGGCATAACCAACCATTCGTATAACCCCTCTCTTGTCTTGAAAGCTGTCTTCCATTCATCACCTGGTCTAATTCGAATCTGGTGATAACCACTCTTCAAATCAATCTTCGAAAAGATAGTTGCCCCACTCAACTGATCCATCAAATCATCCAACCTCGGCATAGGAAATCTGTAACGAACAGTAATCTTGTTCAAAGCTCGACTATCTGTACACATTCTCCATGTTCCATCCTTCTTCGGTACCAACAAAGCTGGTACTGCACAAGGACTCAAGCTTTCCTGAACACGTCCCTGCTCAAGTAATTCTTCCACCTGCCTTCGTAACTCTTCATGTTCCTTCGGACTCATTCGGTAATGTGGTCGATGTGGTAATACTGCTCCCGGAACAAGATCAATTTGATGTTGAATGTCCCTCAATGGCGGTAACTCCTTAGGCAACTCCTCTGGAAACACATCCTCAAACTCTTCCAAAACTGGCTTTGCTTCTTCTGGAATTTCAGCTTCTTCACTACTCTCTCTCCCAATCAACAATAACACCTCAGGTTCCTCTTCAACTTCTTTAACAAACTCCTTCAAAGTCAACAAAGTTTTCAATTCCTCAATCTCCTCCAGCTTGCTCTCCTTCTGTTGTTGCTTCTTGGGAACCAAAGTGATTTTAGTACCCTCGAACATGAAACTGTAACTATTGGCCCGACCATCATGTTGAACTGATCTATCAAACTGCCACGGTCTGCCCAACAACAGATGACATACGTCCATGTCTACAACGTCACACCAAATCTCATCTTTGTACTTCTTCCCAATAGAAAAATTAACACAAGCCCTTTGACACACCTTCACTTCACCACCCTTCCTTAACCATGCGAGCTTGTACGGTTTAGGATGCTTCTCAGTTTTCAAGTTCAACTTCTTCACAGCCTCGGTAGAAATAATATTATCGCAACTTCCAGCATCAATAACGAACTTGCAAACTTTTCCCAGAATAGTGCATGTCGACTGAAATATGTTACTCCTCAACCAACTACAATCCTCCTCTTGCTTTGGTGTAAGACATGACCTCCTCATCATAAGATTACAACCTTCATCTCCAGACAATTCTTCTTCCTCCTCAACATAAGGTGCATTTGAACATTCTGCCTCCTCACCATCATCCCCAATCTCAGCAACCATTGCTCTCTTCTTCGGCTTCGGACATTCATTGCTTTTGTGACCCAAATCCTGACAATTATAACATTTGAACCCACTGTTAACCTTTGCCTTCTCAGCCTCCTTCACCACTGGCTTATTGACAGGTTTAGGAACATTAGAACTTCCACTAACACCCCTCGCTTGATTATTGGAATTAGTAAACACACCACCTCCACGCCTTCCTTGCTTCTCCCAAGCCAACGCTTTCTGATGTGCCTCCGCAACTGATCTAGGATCGAACATATTAATCATATCCTGGATCTGCATTCTCAATCCCCCAATGAATCTAGCAGTTAGCTGTTCTTCCGTTTCCATAATATCATTCCTGGCAATGAGTTGGTAAAATTCGTCAGCATAATCACTAACAGACTTCGTCCCTTGCCTCAGATTCTGCAATCTCTGGTACATAAGTGATTGATAGTTGTATGGTAAGAATGTAGCTCGCATCAACTTCTTCATCTTCTCCCAAGATTCTATCTTTGACTTCCCCATTCGTTCACGAGTAAGTTTAGTTTGCTGCCACCATGCCAAAGCTCTTCCTCTCAACCTAGTAGCAACCAACTTTACTCTCCTATGCTCAGGAACCTCCTTAAAATCAAAGATCTCTTCAACATTTGACACCCAATCAAGAAATTCTTCAGCTACCATTCCTCCTTTAAACTCTGGAATCTCCATCTTCATTCCTGATTCCCAACGTCGATCATCATCAATAACCCGATACTGACGTTGTCCCTGATCTCGGTCTCTGAAATGAACACTTTCCCTATCACCGTCAAACTCCTCATCAAAGTCTGATGCATATCGTTGTCTTTCACGCCCTCCAACATCTCTACCACCACTCCTACTACCAACATCCCGTCTATCATGATCATCATCTTTCCTCCTACTTCGATTATCAACACTCCGTTGATCCTGACTCTCTCTTCTCTCCCGTTCTGAATGATGTGAAATTCTACTTCCTCCACGAATGGATTCAGGTGAATTTCTTCTTCTACTTTGATTCATATCAATCATAAGCTTCTCCAACCTACCAATGCCTTCATCAATCTTCTCATGCATACGTTGTTCCATTTGATCGGCCTCTTCTCGTCTATATAATGCTTCAACATTTTGATGGCGATTAGCTCTCCTTGGTGGCATGATTTAAAACTCTTCACAATCTTCAACAAGTACTTCAAAAATCTTCAAGTTCCAATAAGACTTCAACAAGTCGAACACAAGCTTCAACACAAGTAAACAAATCACGGCCTCAACACTTGTCTCGGCTTACTCTATACGGCTTAACTCCTTGACTCGGCTACAACTTAGATCAGCCTCAACAATTCACGGCTCAACCTTATTTGGCTCGGCCACCTACTACAACCCTTCAATGCAAGCAACAACAAGGCACGGCTCCAATCACAAGCTCGGCCTCAATACTTCAAACACTTGGTGCGCAAAAATCTCCCCACAAATTCAAACTCCTTTGCACCCTTTGATCCACAAGGCTATGGATCAAATACTCCAAAATTGTTGCAACTTCAATAAGAACACAATGAACACAACTTCAAATACTTGGCTCCAAGAATCAACTTAGCTATGATTGGCTAAGTATGGCTCTGATACCAAAACTGACGCAGCGGATAATTCGAAACAAACTTCAATCGATGGAATGTAGCAATCGGTGAGTTGAGAATACTGCAAGGCCCAAATCCGTTGATCCAAAGATACCGGATTCTAGCTATCTTCGTCTCGTTGATCGCGCACGATGCCGAGAAAGAAGATCTATGATTCTTCGTACGTTGATCTAGCGCACTAGATACCGTGAATCGGCTTCAACAAACGTGGATTCGAGCGCACTCGAATGACGTAAGTGGAGATAGGAGATTACACTCAACTACCAATTAGAGAAGAAAGCACAAAGCAATCAACAAGAAATTTTATTTCAAAATCAACTACTTTAAAATGTACAACACACTCCCTATTTATAGTGTTTCCTCGACCTGAGCCTTAAGTCGTTTACGACTCATCCTCCCCCACGACTCACGACTCATCTTCCCCAACGACTCACGACTCATCTTGAGTCGGTAGCGACTCATTAGCAGTAGACGACCCAACCACATACGACTCAATACATGACCTTCATACGACTTAAAACAATTACATTACAACATGACTCAACCGACTCATCAATTGACCGACTCAACACCAGTGTTTACATACCAGCTCGTAATACAACATATACGACTTAACATAGGTCGTGAACGACTCACGACTCAACTAAGGACCGACTCAAGACCCACACGACTCAAGCTTCCAAGTTCTTTGCGTCATGCCTCTTCGAACGACTTAGCTAGGTCGTGTTCCGCCTCCGACTCAAGGCCCTTAATTGCTGAAACCTTCCCCTTCTTCGTGTTAAGTCGTAAACGACTTATGTATGGATCGTTGAGTCGTGTACGACTCATCAGACTCGAACACCCCAAGTTCCCGTTGAGTCGTAGCCCTGTTTCATTAACCCGTATACGACTCAAGTGTTTGTTATCTCGTGCCTCTTCTTCGTTAGGTCGTACCTCCCCTTCACTCGACCAGTTAGGCCGTTCACGACTCATAGTTGCTTGACTCGTGAACGACTTAAGACCTAAAAATGAAGCTTCCTTAACTCGAGACCGATCTTCCTCTTTAGGTTGCATACGACTTATCCCCTGAGCTGCATCATATATTGATAAAAAGTACAAAAATATTTCATTTTTTCCTTCAAACGACTAATCCTTTTCATGACAACAATAATAATTTGTATTATAAATTTGTATGTGACATTGTTATGTTTGCTGAAAGGTCACGTTGGTCAATGAGCACAAATATACCACAAAATACATAATGGCTAATTTATAGCAATAATCATTGATGTTTAAATCGTTGATGTTTAAGATTACATAGGTTATAATTGGTTGATGAAGAAGAGTAGTTAGATTACTACTATTTCAGAATTTGTGATATGCCATGTTCGGATCAGATTATATTTATAATATGAATAAGACATCATACAATATTCGATATGCTAGCTAACGTCTTTGTTTTGCCTTACAAATTAATTAGTATTCTTTCTAGAAGCTATATTTTTTTCATGCTACATGGGAACTAAGAGAGAAGACTAAAGTGAGAACTCTGTTGCAAGTTTATTTTATTAAAAGATATCATAAGTTATGAACTATAGAAATTTTACGATCCATAGAAAATTCTGTGACCCATTTCTTCCGTATGGCCAGGTCTGATTATATTTTCTACAATATCATTGGAAGACATTATCACCTCAGTTGAAAGAAATGGAGAAGCCACAAAATACAAGCCAATGTGCACGATATAGGCAAATGATTTGAGTCGAATTTGAAAGAAATCGAAAATATTTGGCTCGATGTGAAAGTAATCCAATATCTGGATGGTATCTATGCTCTGTTACACTACCGCATGGTGCATTTATGGTACGTGCATGTTCTATTGCTGCCTGATTATAAAGCAGGTTGACAATGTAGTAGCTATTGTAGAAGTATTATCATGAATGACAATGTTGCTAACAAACGCTTTCTTGCTTGATAATATTGCTATTTGCAGTCTTTTCCCCTCATTTTGATTAAAACTGGAAAAACATGACAATTTAGTACTGACTATCAATTAACCAGGTAATTTTTTTGGATGATTGTTAATCATTCATGAACATTTGATGCATTTTCAATGTTTCCAAAGCTATATAATATTCGGTAAGTGTACTGCACTTAATCAATATGACAACTGTTTTAACCAAAGTGTACTTGGTATTTGTGTTTAACATTGTATTATTTAATTGATCAACATAAAATTCAGTACACCAGCTAAAACTGTTGCAGGTTGAACAGAATGGACTAAATACGAAGCTTTCCTTATATGAAAGATATATACCGAGAATAATTAATGATACCGTCTGTCAACAGTGCATTCTTGGAGACATTTACAGCCACGAAGGCTGAGTGAACTTTGGGTATCTGCTGTTTTGCCCTATCCTTTTGGATTTCAATATTTGCATCATATGAAGCTGATGGAGACTACTTTTTTACATTTCAATGTATGTAATAAAAGTTCACTTAATTTTTTAATATTACCTTTAATCCGTTGCTGTTTCAGGGTTCTTCACTCCTGCAACCAAAAACAACTAAGATTGATAAAGGCTACTCATATAAATTTTATTGAATGACTAAAATGTAGGACTATTTGTATGATATTCAGGCAGAAAATTTGTGTACCAGACAAAATATTACAATTACTTTTTTACTTCATCCCTGCACACTGATTTTCGCTACAACCATCATAAATATGTATTTGCTACCAACGAATATTGGGTTAACTGAGGTACCTAATGTACTTTGAACCTTTTGTTCTTCATTTTTTTATTGCTAATGCAAGCTTTACACATCAAAATTTCCAAAAAAATTAGACCGTGGATTATGCTGGATTCTACCACAAAAAATATTCTCCATATCCAAAAATCCAATTAGTGAGTTGATCAGTTATATATCTCAAATCTACTATTACAATTCATAGGTGGATCTGTGTATGTTTAGGAGTTAGCTTTGTGCATATGAGTTGAGTTTAGGTTTATCAATAGATACTTTTAGATGCGGATAATGTTATATTCGCATTTGAAATCTCTTTCAGATATATGCACATACCTATTGGCTACAAGAAACATAATTAGAAGATCTTTGTTGAGCATTTTTTTTTCAATCACATTAACTATAAAAATGTGAAAATTAACTAAATTTGATAATAATAAATAGTTTTGAGTAGTTAATATGCATATTATATAAAAACCGACTTGAAAGTAATAATAAATACATATTTTTTTATATTAAAATACACATATACAAACTATAATCTTGACAAGAAGCGGCGATAATTTTCGAATGTGGATGTCTTCACATTCGCATTTGTATTTGATTTTCTCAGATATCGGATGTTTATCTGTTTTTTGAATACAAATGAGGGTGGATTTGGATTTTCTGAGGATTTTTTCACTAGCTCGGTTGCACCACTAATATGCTTTCAAACCATATATTCAACCTTCGGATGTCATGCAGAATAAATTTATCTTTGGCAAGGTCTCCAAATTTGATTTTATTTATAATAAAATTTTAAGTTTTGAATGTGGTTTACAAAACCTAGGTATTTCTTAGATGATTTAATATTCTGATATACATACCAACATTTATGCTAAATTGTAGAAGGTTTGTCCAATATACTCCACTCTACCTGAATTCGACTTACACGATACATACGTAAAACTCAGCCAATCACATGAGTATATGGCACAATGCGCATAAGTAAAACTCAGCCAATCACATGAGTGATGACGACTGTGCATGTAGGGTGACAGAGGGATGCTAATAACATAGTAACAGAACATTAAAAGAAAGAACCAAAATACGCTCCATGGTCCATAGATAACAAAAGAACATATGCACTTGCAACATGAGATAAAATTTTAATACAAAAAAAACCTCAGGATAACAAATGTACAATTTTTTTATAGTGACAAATTTGAAAATATAATATATTAACTTGATGACTACAACTAACTCTGTCATTGCAATCTAAAATCATGAACCATGGGCATACTTCAACAAGACTTTTATAATATATAGTTTTCCACTAAGACAAAATACTAATTGCATTCTAAAAATAGAGAAAATTCACCATGGGCATCTATAACGCTGAGGTATTATATCATACAAATGATGTGTATAAACTTAATATACCCATTCTTTGAAACCTCGTAATGTCCCGTGTGCGTAGCACGGGCCACGCACTAGTTGTTTTATAAATCCGAAATCGACTTATTTTTATAAATTAGACATAGAAGTTATTAAAGGAGATATATTCGCGATTTTGGATAGCGAATTATCCTTTATATAATATGTGTAATAATAAAGAGTTTGGTTGGGAAGTATATTCACGATTTTGGACAGTGAATATATTATTAAATAAAATGGATATGTTTTGGGGAAGTGATATTATAAAATGAAGTTAATTGTTTTAAAGATGTATTAAATGCATTAAGTATCAAATACATGGATTTCAACATTCATTGTTGAAATAGATGTTTTCGAGAAATAAGGAAATAGTGGACTATAATACTGTTGTTATAGTAAATGATTTCCGAAAGGAAAGGTGTTATATAGTATTAGGATTTATATCTATCTTAATTTTGAATCCCTATACTAGTGATTTTGGGTCGTCGTAACGATGTTTTACGTAACATTCATTTTGACTCAAATATATGTGTTTAAGAGAATGTTTTCCCTTAAAGAATAAAATATATACTTAAATTGCGATTTAAGTATATCGAATATTTTCCAAATGTTGAAAATGAATAGATTTGTGAATTACTTATTATTAGTAAGTATGGAAATGTTTTTTTTTCCAATATGAAGTGAAATGTTTGAGATTACATCTTTTAAAGATAAACTGAAAATGAATATTAGAAATCGATTTGAAAATCGTATATTCATAGATATTTCGGAAATGTAAATTCACTATGGAATTTATAAAAGAAAGGGGAAATTTGTTTAAAAAAATAAAAGTTGATTTATTTTTGAAGTGTGGAAATAATTATATCTTGTAAAGATATTTTTGGAAAAATAAATAATTTGGGAAATTATTTGGAATCTGGTGATGTTGTGCATACCTATTGATAGTTAAATAACCGACTATTAATATTTACCTTTAAATGGGTATTTGTTGTGATTTGCTTGAATTTGAATGCCACACTTATTTTCAAAATAAGCACTCACTATTCGAGTTAGCCGGGAAAGGACATTTGGGTCGTATAACCCATTTCGAATATGTGATACTGCGTTATGGATTGCATTTGAAGACCGGTGTTGAAGACTGGATATTTTCGAAAACGGAAGGATTACCGTCGAATGACTCTGCATGGGCTGATCTCCGATATAGAGGTTTTATCACCCTTAGTGACGGGAAGTCCGGTCGTGATTAGTGAATATCCGGATTGCAAGGGCTTCTTTGGAAGTGCCTTCGTTTCCGTTCGATCCCGGAACGGACTTGTATGGATGTGTGTCTGACGTTACAATTTGAGATGTAAAGCTGGTTTCTATCAAATATATTTCTATTGGTGCGGAGAGTTTATTCTCTTAGCTAACACCCTTCTCTGAGTCGTACGAGCTCAGAGGTTATGTAGTTGATGGTTACTATTGATACATTCCCAAATTGGTAATGTGTCATACGAAGTGTTGTTGATCAATTGTTGATCGAAGCATGGCTTTGTATAAAGCGTAGCTTTGTGGATGAGACTTCGTCGAACCTCACACCCCGGAAACGATCAAAACAGGAAGGATGCAGCAAGGTTATTAGGGGGTAGCGCCCCTTTAGTGTATGTCATTCCTTCTAGATAGAGGTGGTATCATGGTATGGAGCCCAGATACTTAACCTATGTTGTTGCTGCAAACTTATTACTTTATGGTTGTTGGTTTAGAGAATCCTCGGATGAAGGTCAATTACGACCGGGGGATGGCATATTCATGTCAGTAGTTACCCAGTTTGAAGTGTAACCTAGCCTTGTATTGGCAGAGACCAAACGATAATGTTAGGTTAGGTTCTCGGGGCATCTTTCCAGAGGCGTACCTATGTGGCAATGGGAAGTTCATCGGCCTGACCATTTGTTGGAAATCCAAAGAAACAATACGATCCCTGTACAGTTTTAGTTGTAGAACCTATCATTCACTTATGGTGGCGCCCCATTGTTTGGATGGTAGCTATAGTAGGCATAAGTGCAAAATGCCGATGCTGGCTAAGATTTATATTATACTTTCGAAATGTTTTCTGCACTATGCACTAGTAATAATATCAAATGTTTCTTTTTAACGCGTATCAACCATCTTTGACTATCATAAGGAGAAATCTCTTCCGATTTTGCGTTTGCAGTGTGTGTGTGTGCGGGAGGCCTTATGATAGTCTCATTTTCCAAAAGCATAGCGAAATTCTTTAGTAACTCTAGTTTCTTTAAAGATAAACTGTTTTAAATTTTCACATCAGTCCCATGATTGACCTAGAGTTTATTTTTCCCTTCCTAAACTCTGGGTTCCCACCAATTTCCACACGGGCAGTCTAGAGTCAGGTTATCAGGTCATTCTGGAATTCAGGAGTTGCTGTAGAGATCTAGAGACAAGCTGGATGGCATAGCGTATCAAACTAGTATATAGTATTTCTTTTCCGCTGTTTGTTGTTGTAAACTCTGATGATGTAATGTAATGTGATTTAATGTAATAAATGATATAGTTCTTTGTTTTAAAGATTATTCATTTATCTATTTTATGTTGTTCCGCTGCGATTGTGAGATTATGATATTGATCTGTTTGTAATGTCTGCTCCATTTTTTCTCTCTTCTTCTACCTTTCTCTTCTTCTTTTAACCATAACGGTTCGGTTTTACGGCCTTCGATTGCTCGGCAGTTGATACAGTGGACGTATTGATGTTCGGTTTTCGAGCATCGAAAAATCGCAACGTTACATTTGGTATCAGAGCATATGGTTAAGCGACAACCATGGCTCTATTGGGAATTACTCATTAGAGATAGAGTCAGTAGTACTCTAGAATGAGTGTGAGTGTAATAATAGATACGAGCACGTATTTGTTAGTGGATATAAAATGTTTTGTATTGTGATGATTAGTTTGTTGAGTGGTATATGGATTCTGGTCAACACGAGTAATTAACGTTGTTGATAGGGGTCTCTAAACACTTGTACAGAACAATTTGACACGATATCATTTTAAAATAGGGTAAATGAAATAATTTTACCATGATTATATTTTATATATAAAGGAATTATTTTTCAGAAATTATTAAAGTGTATTTAAATTGATTGTTTGGTTGTTAAAAATGTAAGAATATATGCAACTTAATGAAAGTTGGTTGAATAAATTAAATAAAACAATTGTAAAAGAATAAATTGTATAAGCGAATGATGTTTGAAAAGGATTATAATTAATATGATTTAAAATTGTGAAGTGAAATTATATAAGTAAAAGATTTATAAATGTGATTTATGAATAAAAGAAATTTTTTGAAAGAATATTAAGCACTGAATTCACTAGTGTTATTGGGAAATAATAAGGGTGATGACTGCAGCATCATTAGTATCATATTCGAGTCTCTATGTGATGGATTTGCTACCATAGTAAATTGAAATTGAAGTTTTGTTGTGATAAACAAATTTGAAATTAAAATCCAAGTTGAAATAAATTTGAGTTGTCATCAAAGACGTGATTTGAAATTTAACTAAAGGAAAGTTAAATAAATTGATTTGGATTAGATAAGCTACTGAAATGGAATATAAATTAAGTAATGTTGAATGAATTTGATTTTGGTATAGAAGTAAATTAATCAAGAGAAGTGATGAATATGAACTTGAGTTATATAAATGAAATTCAACCTTATATTGTTAAAGGAATTAGCAATTGAATTGACAAATGGATGGAATGTTAATCAATTGAATGTAAATAAATTGATATGAAATAGTGGATATAAGTGTTAATTCATTAAAGCTAACTAAACGTGTTGAACCAAATAGAATGTAAAATTGAATGAATTTGGTTGTACTGAATATACATTTGTTGCTATATGATTGTTAGTTGATTATATATAATTCATTACGTATAAATGAAATTGAATAGACAAATGGAAACCTATGTAATTGAATTTGAATTGAACATAAACTAATGTAAATTGGTTGTAAGCAATTAAAATTTGTGTAGAAACCTTATAAAATGCTTATGGGAATTATGTTGAGTGCATTGCTTATGAAAACTATGTGTTTTCCTATTGAAAATTAGTGAAATATAAATGAATTTCCTATATGTGTCACTTACATGTTTAAATTGAGTAAGTACAGGTACCATGGCTGCCGTTAGCTGGATTTGGTCATGCTAAAATGCTAAATAAATAACTGCTTTGCTTAAAAATGCTAAAAAGGTACGCCTACGCAATAAAATAGGAAATATGAACCGTTTTTCTATTTTTCCGACCGGGAGGTCGATGTATACATATATATATCTGTTGAGATCCTACCACGATCGAACCGCGCAAAGGAGACTATGGCGAATTTTTCTGAAATTTAAAGGCGTTAGAAAATTTTGAAACAAATTGAGAAAAATTTTGAAACCTAAAAATTTGATTTGGAATTGAAAGTTAAACAATAGTAGTTGGCTTGGAAAAGATAACTAAGTATGATTTGGAAACTTAGTAAAGTTATTGTAAGAAGTTTAACTATGGATTTTGAAAAAGTTAAAATGTTTAAATGAATTTGAAATTTAATTTGAACAAATGGTTTTGAAAAGTTAATGGATTCTGTAATTTTTTCTTACTTGGTAATTTCGAGGACGAAATTCTTTTAAGGGGGAAGTTTGTAATGACCCAGAATTTCTATCAATTAAAATTCACATATTTAATTGATTTTAAATAATTAAAAGATAATTTTACAGGTCAAATAAATTTTATTTCGAATATCTAGATTTAATTGGATAACTAAATCGATAATTTAATACTTGAAAATGCAGAAATAATTGGAAATTGGGTTTAATATGATTAAAATTGATTTGTAAAGTTATGTTATATCATATTGAAGTTAGAATAACATTATAGAACTTTTAAAATTGAATTAAAAGTTAATTTGTGAAAATTTAATATTTTAATATTTAATTGACGAGTGAAATTAGCCATTTTTCAAATAGTCTCGGATTTCGACGAAACCAGTTTCATCGGATCCATAATGTTATATTATTGTAAGATTTCAAATTTCGTGTCAATCGAATTTACCGTTTGTCCGGGGCAAGCCAAAACGCATATAAATTTGTTTAATCGGTTTAATTTAAATTTGATCGTTTAGTTCTGTAACTTGCACATTTGATCGAATTGGCTTTTGATACCTATTCCATTGTGTCCAGAATGTGAGGTAAACACTAGAAACACCAACCGGCATGCTTCGTTTGGAGTTCGGAATTTTCGGGTGAATAGTGTTTTGGAAATTTTCTATATAAGCACCTCATATTCACAATTTGCAAAAGGAAAACCTTAGGGTTTCAGGAGCCGCCACTTCTATATTCAATGGCCAAAAATCTCAATTCTTTCTCCCTCATTTTCTTCGAATCCACACTTCAATTCGAAAAACTTTCAACTGCAAAAACGTAGAGGGCTACGAGAAATATATATTCAACGGTCACGATCGTTTTTAGAGCATTGGAGCAACGACAATTCGAGCTTGAAGTGCCGACGTTTGCTCACATTTTTCGAGTGCCACCTAGGGCCGAGCTCAATGATACTCATGGCGAAGGTGGAGCACGAGGCAGGCGACGTAACGGTGTTGCTTGATCGACGAGTAGTAGGTTGGAAGAGGCGCGACAATTAGGTTTAAACGGCGGCTACTTGGGTTGTTTCGGTCGCGTGGTAACCTGATGAGGAAGAAAGCAATACGCGGCTGTGATCTTCTAGTTTGGAACGTGCGGCCACGATTGAATATGAGTTGTAAAAGTAATAAAAGAAATTGTAAATTATTTTATATTTAAATTCGCACGATCTTTAAAATGCTTTAACTTTTTGATACGAGGTCGAAAAATCCTGAAACGAATTACGTTGGCTTCATTTTGACGAGCACTATGCTATGGAACTAGATTGGATTCGTTTTGAGTTAGTGAGAATTTCAAGTAAAATTAAACGCACATTTAATTTTATTCGAAATTAAATGCTGAAATTGTCGTTGAAAGCAAGGTGAGAACTTCTCACTCAATCGAATCTAATTCGATTTAAATTTTAAATAGTTAGATTTAAAATTGCTTGAATGTATGTTTGAATGATGATTGCTATCTGTTGTATTGAAATAGACATTATACGCCGTATATTAAGCGGAGGATATTTATTAAAAACATATACCGCGATATTTCACCTCGAAGTGGAATTGGTATTATTTATGTACTTGGAGTTGATTTCCCGCATTATATAGTGGATGAGACCCTATTGCACCGTATAATAGCGGATAATATTTTGTAAATCCTATATACCGCAATATTCCGTTTGTAAACGGAATTGGTATTGTGCTAATGTTTGTGGATGCAGGGAAACAGGTTGGAGGGATCCAACTGGATTCCTCAACTGTATTGATTTATTTACAGATATGGTTATATATTCTGTTATCATATTGATATATGATGTTTGGATGTCGTGATTGATTATTTGGTGTTTTTGCAGCATTAGGACTATTTTGGAGTTTTAAAAATGTTAAAGTAACGATTTTGAATTTAAAAGGACTTTGAAGTGATTTTTGAAAGTATACGTTTTATTAAAAAAATTTAATTGATTCATTTTAAATAAATAAAAGTTATAATTTTAATGTTATAAAAATTATGATTTTTGTGAAATATAACCGTAATGTGATTTTTGAAATACGTAGTTGATTAATTTGTAAAATTGTTTAACTTGGGATTTTTGAATTATTATAAACGATTAATATAAAAGATTTATAAAATTGATATTTATTAGTTAAAATATTGGAATTGCAAAATGAGTTTTTATAAGTGTTAAAATGAAGTATAAATGGATTTCATAAGTAAATGAAATTTATAGATTTATAAATTGGGAAGTTATAAAAGAATAGATTTTTGTAAAATAAAAGATTTATAAGTAATTAACTTATAAATTGGATTTTTGGCATTTATTTGGGATATAAATATAATTTGTTAATAAAGTCATTTTATAAGTTGAAGTTGTTATAAAATATAAAAGGAATTTATAAACATTGTTTTATAATTCCGAAATCGACTTATTTTGAAAAATTAGACATAGAAGTTAGTAAAGGGGATATATTCGCGATTTTGGATAGCGAATTATCCTTTATATAATATGTGTAATAATAAAGAGTTTGGTTGTGAAGTATATTCACGATTTTGGACAGTGGATATATTATTAAATAAAATGGATATGTTTTGGGGAAGTGATATTATAAAATGAAGTTAATTGTTTTAAAGATGTATAAAAATGCATTAAGTATCGAATACATAGATTTCAACATTCATTGTTGAAATAGACGTTTTCGAGAAATAAGGAAATGGTGGACTATAACACTGTTATTATAGTAAATGATTTCCGAAAGGAAATGTTTTATATAGTATTGGGATTTATATCTATCTTAATTTCGAATCCCTATACTAGTGATTTTGGATCGTCGTAACGATGTTTTACGTAACATTCGTTTTGACTCAAATATATGTGTTTAAGAGAATGTTTTCCCTTAAAGAGTAAAATATATACTTAAATTGTGATTTAAGTATATCGAATATTTTTCAAATGTTGAAAATGAATAGATTTGTGAATTACTTATTATTAATAAGTATGGAAATGTTTTTTTCCAATATGAAGTGAAATGTTTGAGATTACATCTTTTAGTGACAAATTGAAAATGAATATTAGAAATCGATTTGAAAATCGTATTTTCATAGATATTTTGGAAATGTTAATTCACTATGGAATTTATAAAAGAATGGGAAATTTGTTTAAAAAAATAAAAGTTGATTTATTTTTGAAGTGTGGAAATAATTATATCTTGTAAAGATATTTTTGGAAAAATAAATAATTTGGGAAATTATTTGAAATCTGGTGATGCTATGCATACCTATTGATAGTTAAATAACCGACTATCAATATTTACCTTTAAATAGGTATTTGTTGTGATTTGCTTGAATTTGAATGCCACACTTATTTTCAAAATAAGCACTCGCTATTTGTGTTAGCCGGGAAAGGACCTTTGAGTCGTATAACCCATTCCGAATATGTGACACGGCGTTATGGATTGCATTTGAAGACCGGTGTTGAAGACCGGATATTTTTGAAAACGGAAGGATTACCGTCGAATGACTCTGCATCGGCTGATCTCCGATATAGTGGTTTTATCATCCTTTGTGACGAGAAGTCCGGTCGTGATTAGTGAATATCCGGATTGCAAGGGCTTCTTTGGAAATGCCTTCGGTCCCGTTCGATCCCGGAATGGACTTGTATGGATGTGTGTCTGACGTTACAATTTGAGATGTAAAGCAGGTTTCTATCAAATATATTTCTGTTGGTGGCGGAGAATTTATTCTCTTAGCTTAACACCCTTCTTTGAGACGTACGAGCTCAAAGGTTATGTAGTTGATGGTTACTAGTGATACATTCCCAAATTGGTAATGTGGCATACGAAATGCTGTTGATCAATTGTTGATCGAATCATGGCTTTGTATAAAGCGTAGCTTTGTGGACGAGACTTCGTCGGACCTCACACCCGAAAATGCTCAGAACAGGAAGGATGCGGCAAGGTTATTAGGGGGTAGCGCCCCTTTAGTGTATGTCATTCCTTCTGGATAGAGGTGGTATCATGGTATGGAGCCTAGATACTTAACCTATGTTGTTGCTGCAAACTTATTACTTTGTAGTTGTTGGTTTAGAGGATCCTCGGATGAAGGTCGATTACGATCGGGGGATGGCATATTCGTGTCAGTAGTTACCCAGTTTGAAGGGTAACCCGGCCTTGTGTTGGCAGAGATCTAACCATAATGTTGGGTTAGGTTCTCGGGGCGTCTTTCCAGAGGCGTACCTATGTGGCAATGGGAAGTTCCTTGGCCTGACCATTTGTTGGAAATCCAAAGAAGCAATATGATCCTTGTACAGTTTTAGTTGTAGAACCTATCATTCACTTATGGTGGCGCCCCACTGTTTGGATGGTAGCTATAGTAGGCATAAGTGCGAAATGCCTATGCTGGCTAGGATTTATATTATACTTTCGAAATGTTTTCTGCACTATGCACTAGTAATAATATCAAATGTTTCTTTTTATGCATATCAACCATCTTTGACCATCATAAGGAGAAATCTCCTCCGATTCTACGTTTGCAGTGTGTGTGTGCGGGAGGCCTTATGATAGTCCCATTTTCCAAAAGCATAGCGAAATTCTTTAGTAAATCTAGTTTCTTTAAAGATAAAATGTTTTAGGCTTTCACACCAGTCCCATGACTGACCTGGAATTTATTTTTCCCTTCCTAAACTCTGGGTGCCCACCAATTTCCACACGCGCAGTCTAGAGTCAGGTTATCAGGTCATTCGGGAGTTGCTGTAGAGATATGGAGACAAGCTGGATGGCATAGCGTATCAAACTAATATATAGTATTTCTTTTTCGCTGTTTGTTGTTGTAAACTCTGATGATGTAATGTAATGTGATGTAATGTAATAACTGATATAGTTCTTTGTTTTAAAGATTATTCATTTATCTATTATATGTTGTTCCGCTGCGATTGTGAGATTCTGATATTGATCTGTTTGTTCTGTCTGTTCCATTTTTTTCTCTCTTCTTCTACCTTTCTCTTCTTCTTTTAACCATAACGGTTCGGTTTTCCGGCCTTTGATTGCTCAGAAGTTGATATAGTGGACGTATTAATGTTCGGTTTTCAAGCGTCGAAAAATCGCAACATTACATTGAATGATTTGTGAAGGGGTGAAACTCCTTTACAAATGGGCACTGATTCACCGAAGGTTTTTGTATCCTTGGTTTAGAGGACGTTATCTCTTTCGAACGAATGTTGATTTGCTTCGGAATTCTGCATCGATCAAATTCTTGAAGTCACGGTTGACTCGGTTAAGGTCGCCCGCGATTTGTATAAGTATATCCATCTTCTATTTTGAAATTAATTACTCCATCTTCGTTCGAGCCTATCTTTGAATTAAAATTCGATTCGATTGGAGTTCCTCTAATTTAAATCTCTATCTTTGTTTTCAAATCCATTCTTGAATCATCCTTTCGAAAAAATCGGGTTTTGTTGTATTTTATAAATTGTTTTATATATGAAAATTACTATTTTGATAAGTATGATTATATTCTACATGTAAAAAAGAAAATGTTTTCGACAAGAATTATATACCTTTTAAAAGCTAGAATTTGAAATTTCAAAAGGATCGAAAATTTCGAAAATTTTATAATAAATTTGATTTATATAAATTGATTTGTAACTGAAGGGTTTTGAATTTGAATTTCGAGGAATTGAAGTCCGTTGTTTTGAAATTGGTTTTAAGATTTTGGAAAATATATAATATTACGATTTAAAAGTATTTTTCGAATAATAAATGTTTCAAATGAATTCAAATGGATCCTAATGATTTCGAAGAAATTTTAAAGATGTTTTAAGAAAATAGAAGTCCAGAACTCGCTTATGTCGCTGGAAAATAATTTCGGTGATGAGTGCACGCATCATCGACATTGATTTTCGAGTTTCAGAGTGGAGGAGAGGCCACTTTAAGCTTTGCAATGCCAGTGATTTTGTGAAACCAATTTTGATTTCAAATTGTGAAGTATGATTTGATATTCGAAAGATATATGTATATATATTTAAGATGATTTGAAGCGAGCCGGTGTTCAGTCCTCGAGTTTCGGATTTAACTCTATATATTGAAATAGATTTACTAATTTTTTTTGATTCCCAATTCTGAATTGGAAATTTGATTTCTTCGACTATTTTGAATGTTCGAGCACTTCCAAATCGACGCTTAAATTTTCAAAGCTAAGTAACATGATTTTAATAAGTTTGAAACTGTTTGTTATGTAAATGAATACAACTATTTCGAATTACACCAATATGAAATTTTGTTAGAACTGAATTAGGTTGACTTGGAAACTTGGAATTATTTTCAAAACCTATTATTTTGTAAACTTTGAAACTGAAGATATTTAATTTGGAAGAAATAATTTGGTGAAATCATATATGATTTTGAAACTAAATTGATATTGAAATGATTTGAAATTGAGAACCTTGTATTATTATGTACTTGATTTGGGAGTTGTCTAACTTTTATAAAATAGATTTGTATAAGTATGAAGTTGATTTGAAAACTATTGATTTGAAATGTACTCAATTTGGAAAGAGAAATCTTATATAATCGAAGTCTATATAATTGCGATTTGATATACTATTGATTTGGAAAGTATTCGATTTGGAAATGGAATTTTATATATAATGGACTTTATATAAGTATGATATTTGAAAGTGATTTGAAAAGTACTATATGATACATATTATCGAAGTAAAGTTATGGGAAGTGCCTTCTGCTTGATATCGGCTTTGTAGCCACATTGTCGATTCATTATATCGATATTATCCTCTATGATTTTGGTTTTCCGGATGTGATACTCGAGTGTCCTACCATGGCGTAACCCATGGTCGTTTTTTGGGTTGCGTAATCCGCAAGGAAGAGATTGCTTAAAGGGTACAGATGTTTCCAGGGGGATTTAGGCGTAACCATTGTTATGTATCCTGCGGTCTACCGGTTTTTATTGTCGTGGTGTAATCCAGAAGGCAAAGATTGCTTAAAGGGTACGGATGTTTCCTGGAGGATCCATGTGTAACCATTGTTATGTATCCTGTGGTCCATAGTTTTGGTTATCATGGCGTAATTCGCAAGGCAGCGATTGCTTAAAGGTACGGATGTTTCCAGGGGGATCCAGGCGTAACCATTGTGTTTCTGTGATCTAGATGAATTTTTTTGGATTGTACTTACCAATCGGTTTGAAGGTCTTTCAAGTATTTTCACTAGGTGTTGAGACAGGTCTACTAAGTGCTTGAAGAATTCTAGCTTTGCACCTGATCCACGCATGGCCAGAGTCTGCAAGAATGAGGATAAACTTGATGAAACATCGAGCTATAAAAGTATTTTCGAGAGGAAAATTGGTTTTGATATAAAAGTATTTTATCATAAAAGTATTTTTCAACAAAGAAATTTTGCATTTATATTTGAAATTAAGATTCTTATGGTTTTAAATTAATTATTCGTGCCTGATACTATTCTTTTGAATCTACCTTATCTGCTAAGCTTTATTTATTCCCCTATATTCTGTTTTTGGGAATCTACCTTCTATTCCTTTTTGAATATATCCTTTTAATATATAGTTTATCTATATACTACATGGTTTAATAGAAGATTTTTAATATTATAAATATTTTAGAAGTTATTAATTTAATAAAACATATTTAAAGTAAATATTTATTGATTTAATAATAATATTTGAAAAGTATCTTGAGATAAAATTTAAAAAAAATTGAATTATGGATATAATAAATGGGTTTAACCAAATTATTGAATATTAATTTACTCAAATTGAAATTTATATAGTTTTAAAATTTATTGTCTATCCTCGTCTTTCAATCTATTTTTCTTTCTGGTTGTTTCTTTTCTCCTACCATCTTCCTTTTCGGAGATGAAAAGTTTTGAGTAGGGGAGAGTGCAACATCCCATAAACTTTAATTGGTTTTTAATAACGTAATTAATCGAAATTTTGTGGAATTTTAAATAATTGAATTTTGAAATAAAAATTTGATATTCGAAATACATCCAATTAAACATAGCAGATGGTAAATTTTCATCTAAAAAATTTTTAGTTTATTTTATTGTAAAATTTTATTTCAATTTAAATCAGTTATATTTGATGATAATAAAATATTTTCCAAACCTGAATATTTTTGTACAGAAAATTTGTAAGTCATCTTTTGAGTGAGACATCAAATTTCGTTTCATCAAATTCGGACCTCTTTAGCTCCGTCGGTCTTATTTTCTGCGTTTTTGCTGCATTTTCCGCTAGTGGAAATTCGAAATCTTGCAATTTAATCGTATCACTGATATCCCTATACCATTTTGATCGTCTTATCGAGCTGATCTCTACGGTATATCAATTCTGTATTTTGAAGCCTAGTTCATAGCGGAATCCACAAAACCGTTAACCGTATCGGTACGGATCCGTGACCATTTGTTTTCTTGTGTGTTTCAAGATTTGAAACGTACAGGCTGGACCAATATAAATTTCCTCTAAAGTTTCAGCTAAATCTAAGTGTGACCGTTGCCACACCTTTCAACTTATATTTGATTCTCTGCCGTTTCAATTTGTGTTCTGTCCGTTCACTTCGGGTTGAGGAATAAAGAATATATATGATATCCATGTGTTGCCTACACCTCTTCATTTTCCTCTCCTCTCCCTAGATTCTTCTTCCTCCACTTCTTTCTTCTCTTTCACAAAACCTGTTCGTTCTCATTTAAAAAATATTATAATATCAAATATAAAGTTATGCTGAAGCGTGCTTCATCTCCTTCTTCTTTGTAAACTACTCCTCCTTTGTCATTTTCAAACTCATTTCCCCTTCATTCTCCTCTGCCTTGTTTTTTTCCTGGTGACTGAAACATTACTCCACCATCATCACAGGACACGGCTCGCCTGCCTTCCCACCATCCGCCTTCAGCCTTGCCCATATCCTCCACCAAAGAGTTGCCGCCCACACACCACAATCATACTCCACCCGAAACTAGAATGCCACACCACGCCATCTCAAAATCAATAACCAATCACTGAACCAGCAGCAACACTCAGCTACATCCACTTCCCTACCGGCCAAACAACCACTGCCATTGTAACGACCCAGGATTTTAAGTAATTAAAATTTGAATATTTAATTAATTTTAAATATTAACAAGTGAAATTTATAAGTCGAATAATTTTATTTCGAATAATTGGATTTAATTGAATAATTAAATCGATAATTTAATATGTTAAATTATGGAAATAATTGAAAATTTGAGTTAAATATGATTGAAAATGATTTGTAAAATTTTATTTTATCATGTTGAAGTTAGAACGATATTATAGAACTTTTAAAATTGAATTAAAAGTTAATTTGCGAAAATTGAATATTTTAATATTAAAATCGACTAGTGAAAATTGTCAATTTTTGAACAGTCTCAGAATTGGACGAGACCAGTTTCATTGGATCCGTAATAGTTAGTTATTATCGGATTTCAATTTTCGTAGCAATCGGAGTTACCGTTTGATCGTGGCAGCTCGAAACGCATCGAATTGTTTTTAATATTAATTTGGCGAGTTAAAATAGCCATTTTTCAAAAAGTCACGGATTTCGACGAAAATCGTTTAAATCAGTTTAATTTAAATTGAACGTTTATTGCCATAACTTGCACAGATGTCCGAATTAGCTTTCGAAACTTGTTCCATTGTGTCCGGAACGCGGGGTAAACCCTAGAAACGCTGGTTACGGCGCGTAAATCTTCGGAATTCCCGGATGAATAGTGTCGATCGATTTTCCTATAAATAGCCCCCCTCTCTCATAAATTAGAAAAAAAAAAAAACCCTAATTCCTAAACCTAGCCACCACCATAGAAACCAAAGGCCAGAAATCATTCTCCTTTCCCCCTCAATCTCTCCCAATCTACAAACAATTAGAAGAAGTGTTTAACATGAAAGTTGTGGAGCGTCTCGAGCTCGTTAGATCCATACGGTGATGATGGAGTTTGGCGTCGCGTGGAGGGGGAAAGTGGCCGCGTTCGTGGGCCGCATGTCCTCGTTTTGCGTGCAACATAGGGGACCGAGCTTCATGAGGATGGAGCCGAGCATGGAGGGGATGGAGGCGCTTCCATTGGCGTTCCCTGATCGAAGTATCATCAAGTATTGAGGTTGCAAAATTTAAACCCTAATTTAATGTCATGGGTTCGGCCTCTTACTGATGGACGCGCGCGTGAAGGAAGATGAAATGAACGGTCTTGATCAGGTTGCAGGAAATCACCGGCCTGTAATTAGTTAGGTTTGAAAATTTTATAATTATGTTGTAATTTGTTATAAAAAAATTCGTAAAACTTTAAAAAGCCATAACCTTTTCATACGAGGTCGAAAACGCGCGAAACCAGTTGCGTTGGAATCGTATGGACGAGCATTACGCGATGAAATTGGATTGGAGTCGTTTGGAGTTAGTGAGAATTTTGGGTAAAATTAAACGTCCGTTTAATTTTATTCGAAATAAATCGCTAAAACGAAATTGAAATCAAGGTGAGAACTTCTCACTCAATCGAATCAGTTTCGATTTTAATTTTAAATGGTTAGATTTAAAATACTTGAATGCATGTTTGAATGATGATTGTTATCTATTGATTGTTAAAATAGACATTATGCGCCGTTAGTAAGCGGATGTTATTTATTAAAAACATATACCGCGAATATTTCATAAACAGTGAAATTGGTATTATATATAATAGCAATATATATATATTGGCATATGTATATATTGGAGTTATTGATTTCCCGCATTTTTTTTAGCGGATGAGACCCTATTGCGCCGTCTATTAAGTAGATAATATATTAAATCTCATATACCGCGATAATTCCGTACTGGAGCGGAATTGGTATTGTGCTAATGTTTGTGGATGCAGGAAAACTGGTTGGAGGGATCCAACTGGATTCCTCAACAGTATTTATTTGATTGTGGATATTTTGATATTCGTTGATTATCATATACGATATATGATATCGTTGTTGTCGTGATTGACTATTTGGTATGTAGCATCATTGGACCAAATTTTGGAACTTTAAAATGATTTTTAAAGTGATTTTTGAAAATATACTATAAGTTTGGAAATTGATTCATTTTAAATAAATAAACGATATAATTTTTAATGTTATAAAGATTATGAATTTTTGAGAAATATAGTTAAAAACTGATTTTTGAGAATATGATGCTAATGATTTTATAAAATAGTTAAATCGGAATTTCTGAATTTATTATAAAAAGTTTAAAAATAGGATTTATGAAATTTGATTATTTTATAAATCAAAATGATGAAGTTTTTAAGGGAGATTAAAGATGTTTTAAAATAATAATATAAATTGATTTATATAAAAGATTTATAAATTGATAATTTATAAATGAAAATATTTGAATTATAAAACGAGTTTTTATAAGTGTATGAATAAAGTGAAAATGGATTGCATAAGTGAATGAAATTTATAGAATTATAAACGGTGAAGTTATAAATGGAATTTTATAAGCAGTAGGTTTATAAAATTTATCAAGTTATTGAAAGAATAGATTTGGATAAATAATTGAATCTTATAAGTTATAAGATTTATAATTATGAAGTTTAAAGGAACGATTTTTGCAAACAAATAAATTATAAGTATTTAACTTATAATATGAATCTTTGGTTTATAATTGAGTTATAAAGTGAATAGGTTAATAAAGGAATTTATAAAAGGAGATGTTATAAAATAAATAGAAATGGAATTTATAAACGTTGTTTTATAAATTCGTAAACAACTTATTTTGATAAGTAAATTTTTGAAACCTATTAATGGAGTTATATTCACGTTTTGACTGTGAATAATCCTTTGAAATAAAATGAATAAAAGGATGAAATTTGTTAACGTAGTATATTCACATTTTGAATAGTGAATAATATGTTAAAGAAAATGTTTAGAATGTGATGTTTTAAATAGAATTAAAACGATCTAACGATGTTTTAAAATGTGTTGAGATTCGAAACCATAGATTTCAACATTTATTGTTGAAATAGACGTTTTCGAGAAATAGAAGGAAATGGTGGACTATAACACTGTTGTTATAGTAAATGATTTCCGAAAGGAAATGTTTTGTATAGTATTGGGATTTATATATTTATTTTAATTTCGAATCCCTGTACTAGTGATTTTGGGTTGTCGTAACGATGTTTTACGCAACATTCGTTTTGGCCCAAATAAATGTGGTTAAGAGAATGATTTCCTTAAAGAATGAAATATATACTTAATCTCGATTTAAGTATATTGAATATTTTCTAAGTGTTGAAAATGAATAAAATTCGTCAATTACTTATTAAATAAGTATGGAAATGTTTTCCAATATAAAGTGAATATTTTGAGAATTTATCATTTTGAAGATAAATTGAAAAGGAATATTGAAACCTATTGAAAATCGTATATCAGTAGATATGGTGAAATATAAATTCACTATAGAATTTATAAAAGAAAAGGGAACTTGTTTAAAAATAAATATTGATTTATTTTTGAGGTATTGAAATTATATATCTTGTAAAGATATTTTGGGAAAATAAATAATTTGGAAAATTATTTGGAAACTGGTGATGTGTGCATATCCATTGATAGTTCAATAACCGACTATCAATATTTCCCTTTGAATGGGTAATTGATGTGATTTGTTTGAATTTGAATGCCACACTTATTTTTGAATAAGCGCTCACTATTAGCGTTAACCGGGAAAGGACCATGGGGTCGTATAACCCATTCCGAATATGTGATACGTCGTTATGAATTGCATTTGAAGACCGGTGTTGAAGACCGGATCATTTTGAAAGCGAAAGGACAACTCGTCGATTGTCTTTGCACCGAGTAGCTACGGTATAGAGACTCCCTATGTGATGGGAAGTCCAGACGTGATTAGAGATTATCCGGATTGCAAGGACTTCTTTGTAATTGCCTTCGGTTTTGTTCGAGCCCGGAACAGACTTGTATGGATTGTATGTCTGACATTACAAATTGAGATATAAAGCAGATTTCTTTCAAATATATTTCTGTTGGTGGCGGAGAATTTATTCTTTTAGCTTAACACCCTTCTCTGAGACGTACGAGCTCAGAGGTTATGTAGTTGAAGGTTGTCAGCGATATATTCCCAATTTGATAATGTGACATGCTGAGTGTTGCTGTAAATGATCATTGTGTTGATTATTTGTGATAGGATCGTTTATTTGATCGTCTATCTTGGTGATCATTTCTATGATCATTTGTTGACCCAAAGCATGGCTTTTGTATAAAGTATGTTTTTGTGGACGTGACTTCGTCGAGCCTCACACCCCGGAATGGTCAAAACAGGAAAGATGCAGCAAGGTTATAAGGGGTAGCGCCCTTTAGGATGTGTGCATTTCCTTCTGGAAAAGGGTGGTGTCATGGTATGGAGCCCAGATGCTTACTCATGTTGAAAACACTTTATGATTGTGTGAATTGATTGCGAGCGCTCGGTGAAAGGTCCCAAAGGACCGGGGGATGGCATATTCGGTCAGTTGTTACTCAGTTAGGGGTAACCCGGCCTTGTGTTGGTAGAGATCCGGTTTGGTTCTCGGGGATGTCCATCCAGAGGCATTCTCATGTGGCAATGGGAAGTTCCTTGGCCTGATCATTCGTTGGAAATCCAAAGAAACAATACGAGACTTGTGCGGTTTTAGTTGTATAACCTGCTATGGAATGTGGCGGTAACCTGCTATTGAACATAGTTAGCTATAGTAGGCATAGTTCGAAATGTCTATGCTGGCTAAGATTTATATTCTACTTTCGAAATGTTTTCCTACACTATGCACTAATAATAATATGAAATGTTCTTTTAAATGCGTATCAAGCATCTTTGACTATCATAAGGAGAAATCTCCTCCAAGTCTGCGTTTGCATTGTGTGTGTGGCGGGAGGCCTTATGGTAGTCTCATTTTTAAAAGCATTGCGAATTGACTTTAAAAATATTCCTATATTTTGTTTTCAAAGATAAATAAACTGTTTTGAGTTCTCACACCAGTCTCATGACTGACTCGGAGTTTATTATTTTCCTTCCTAAACTCTGGGTGCCCACCAATTTCCACACGGGCAGTTAAGAGTTAGGTTTATCAGGATATTCTGGATATTCAGGAGTTGCTGGAGGCAAGCTGGATGGCATGGCGTATTATTAGTATATAGTATTTCTTTTTCCGCTGCATTGTTTGTTGTTGTACACTCTGATGATATGATGTAATGTAATGTAATGTATAAAATGTAATAACTGATATAGTTCTTTGTTTAAAGATTATTCATTTATTTATTATATGTTGTTCCGCTGCGAATTGTGAGATTCTGTTGTTGTTCTATTGTTTTCTTTCTGTTCCGTTCTATTTTCTATTTTCTCTCCTCTCTATATTCTCTCTACTCCCTATTATCTATCTTTTCTGTCTTTTTCTTCTTTTTCTTTTTCTTAAAACCCTAAGTGTTCGGTTTTCCGTCGTTCGATTGCTCGGCAGTCGATAAAGTGAGTATCGATGTTGAATTTTCGAAAGACGAAGAATCGGGTCCTTACAGCCGAGCTCCCCTATCCCTGACAGCCCACGCGGAAACCGTAGCCACTCACTGCTCTGACCACTCCACGCCAACACCAACGCCGCACTCTACCACATCATCCCTCCACCTTCCAGTCCTCCTCTCCCCTGTCATGCAGAACTCCGCCTTCAAGCTATGATAGCTTGCGCAGTCTTTATAATTGAAGATGGTATTTATACATTTTGTTTCAAATGTACAGTTATATATAGGATATGAGCTTGGTTATAAAAATACAGTTTTTATGATTATATATATCTTGCATTGCCTATATGTCGCATATAGTGTGTGTATATATATAGATGTTGTTTATATTTTATAAATTATATTACTATATATTGCGTTATTGCATTTCAGTTAAATGTTTATAAAATATATTATTGTATATAAGAAGTATTATATACATGTGATTCGCAACCTGCTTTCAAATATTAAATAGTAAGTAGTTATATAGGAATTGTTTGCTGCGTATATAAATACGTTGCATGAATATGTTATATTAGGGTATATAAAAATATTTTATATGTTATGCAATCTGTGTTTGGTAAAAGCCTTTATAAACTGTAGTGATCATGTATTGCTTATTTAAGTATTGTTTTAAATAGTTATATGCATACGCGCAAATGTATATTTTCACCTTGGGTTTTACAATTATTTATAAACATATGTACGTGTTTTGTTTTTCAAAAAAAGTAGAAGGATATATGAATGATACGTGAAAAATTATTATATTGTGGACCATTTTTTTATGTTCTACTTGTTCACAGTCCAACAATTTTATATATATAAATATATATTTGGAGTTATGAGTGTTCAAGCTGTTGTCTTTATATATAAATTACATAAGCTTTGTAATATTTGCTGTCAGTGAAAGTTTACATATGGGGTTTACATTTTAAGGTAAATAGAGGTAAGTATTGTACATATTTTTTTTAAAGTTCTATAAGTTTGTTTATAGATTAATATACTTGCTAAGTAATATATATATACACTGTTTTATATATATGTGAATTTGGTTTTTAATTTTACATAGATATCGTACGTTTTCGGCTTTAACTTTTAAAATTGTAATATAAATACATATATATTATTTTAACTAAATATATATACGTATATTTAGTTCAACCCATATCAAAATTGATTCAAACTATTCCATCAATTCCTGTTTTCACTATTCGTCGATTCGTGCCAATCTAGCTTATTTTGGGAAGTCGTACATGCATTCGTAACTCAATTTCAGTGTCAAATATCTATCTAGCCTCGAAAGGTGAGCAATCACTCATGATTAACGTTCTTATATTTATTAAATTTGATTTCAATTCAAATGACAATTGAAATATGCTGCCGTAGTTATTTAAATTGTTATATTTATGCTATTATCTGTAACTGTTCATCTGTGGGATATGACACCATATCCTATTGTATATTATACTGTTATTGATGATATATGCCTGTTATATTATTATATTATCTGTTATCACTCTGCAAGTTCCCTGCTACTATAGAATTCACTATGGGTTGAAATGATCATACGCGAATGGCTTTAGAATAGGAGAAAATCGTTATAGGTTGAAATGATAGACCTAAGCGATTTTCACTTGAATTGAATTGGGATTACGGTCGAAATGATATCTACCCGTATATATTTAAATTATGGATTGAAATGGTGAATATCTGTATCACTTGACCATATGATAGAATTCTATATGCAGAACCATTGGTCTATATGTCTATAAATATTTTGGTAATGAATTCTATGGTTTTGAAAGGAAATATATGGATCGAATATTGATTTAAAACTTTATATAGAGGTTAATTTATATGTAGATTTAATAATAATATATATTTCAATTAAGATTGATTTAACTAATATGAAATTTGTTTCAATGCTTGGTAAAATTCGTATTTCAAAAATAGATTTTTGTAAAAGTTTTATAAGCTAAGGTTGGAAGACATATTTGAGATTTATTTTGAATTGTATTACATTAAGAATTTTATTTAATTAAATCAGTTCGAAACTTACTAAATTTGAGAATTTAAGATATAGTTTCATAACTCGATAATTGATTTAAGTAATTTAATGAATATTTGACATTTAAAGAAATTTAAGGAAATATATAGAAAAATGAAATGTAATTTCATATAAATAATATCGAATTTATTAAGTGAATATTTCAGGACTAAATAATAATGAGGTTAAATCAAGACCTATATAAACTATTAAATTTAGCCTTGAAACTGTTGAATATTAAAGCATAAGTATATTGGTATATAAATAGCATATTTTGTGATTCAAATCTGTATTTGAAATCGATATAATTTGAAATTGTTTATCTGGAAATTGAATTGAATTGAAATTGTTAAATTGAGACTGAATTTAATCTGAATGGAAAGTCGGGTTGATTTTGAAGCGATTTGTGAAGCTTGAGGAAATTACGAATACCTTACCTTATAAATTATTTAATATATGTATACTATTTTGGAAAATATATATATTTGAAATGAAAATGATATTTTGGTTTTGAAGTATAAAGTAATTTGAAATGACTACGGTGTTATAATGTGTACTTCTACATCGTAGATAGTTCCACGGATCCTTAGAGGATGGTTATCACAAACATCCTTTAAGTTATTTGTATTTTAGTTGATATTTCATTTGGGTTGGATTTATTGATATAAGAATGTTAATCCTGACTCGAGTGTTTTGTGTTTTTCTTTCCACTCGGGTCAGACTGAGTGATACAACATTTGAGACTTGCCTTTGGAGTTTTGAGCTTCGTTTGTAGATCCAACTATCGATTCAGCTTCAGTTTTTCCAGTTGATTGGTTAAGAGAAGTCATCTGTTCGTATTGGAAGCTTCACTGTATTTGAGATATTCTAACTCTGATGTTTATATACTAGCTTCATGAACTACTATTTATCTATTCCACTGCATTATATTACTCTGCACTCCATGTCTGTGATTCTGTGATTGATTTATTTACTGTATATGCTTAGTTTTCCAAATTTAAATTAACAATCTGATATTTTGAGCAATTCAAGTCCGGCGTGTGTGGATGCGAATGATTGAAAATATTAGGTCGTTACACACGGGGACCGCTAGAGGGGAGGCTCGTGTTTCATTAGGCGAGGATCGCGATGAGGCAAAGATGGCGGCATCTCGAGGTGGCCAGAGTTGGGTCGTATCAGATTTTTGGGGTACGTATGGCGCTCGTTTGGGAATATCAGGGCGGTGGTGTGACTATGCGTGTGTATGAGTTCGACGGCCGAGGCGAGGTAGAAGATCGCGATGGTGATGGTGATTTGGGGTAAGGCTGCTAGTATATTATCTTTGCCTTTTTATTTAAAGTATTCGCAAGTTAAATTTTTGATTTCAGAGAAAAATAAATATAACTTTTATACAATCCGATGTAAAAAGAAAAAAAATGTGTTTACAGTAAATTATTTTTCATGGCAAGGATGTGTATGTACATTTGCATGTATAATCAGTACATTTTTTTTTAAGAATCTATGAAAAAGTTAGAATTTTTAATCTATATAAGTTATTTAGTATATGTAAGGAATAAGATAAATGTGCATAAACATATTTCAATTTATGTGACTCCCCACCTCTATGCTCGCAATAACAAAGAGTATTAAAAGAAATACTGTCTGTTGTCACGAAGAATAAGGCTGGATAGGAGCGGCCATCCGTAGTTAGGCCTTACACTAGTATTGGTTATATCGATAGGAGTGGTATATATTTTTCTTTTTCATCTCATATTTATTTACTCCCATCGACATACCCAATCATAAAACGAACTACGATGGTTCATAATAGTTTAGGACAAAATATATAATAATAACACAGATAATGTAAATGCGGAACACAGATATAATAGAAAGTCTCATATGTATATATATATATATATCTGATGTCAGTTGATATACATGTGATACAATACATATGATATAACTACAACTGTCAACTCTGGAAGTTACATATACAAGTACATTATCGTGAATAATATACATGAATATACAACATCCTATACAAATACACTGACTACTAAACAGGACGACGACTACTCCAAAAGATATGAACAGACGTCATTGCTCAAGCAGCAACTCAAAGTAAGATATCTACAACCTGTAAATAACTCAGTCTGACCCGCGTATTATATTCAAGAGAAAATAATACACGGGTCAATCTAATTCAAACTCAGTTATTAGTGCACAGAAGCAATAATAATTAAATTTGAATAGACGACAGTCACAATAATTCTCGTCTATCCGACCCTTTAATCGAGAAATCGGATAACGTTAAAATATAACACGTAATAGTGTTAAACAACAAATAAGCAGATTCAAAATATCAACAAAGATAAGTGAAAAGAATATCAATGAAGATAATTTAGAAAACATCAGAATTGTCTAAACGACAATTAACACAAAATCATCAATTTAAACCAAATCAATTCAAACAATTGAATTGTCACTTAAAAACATCAAAACCGATTGGCTGCAGTACACGCTAGCGTGTACTGCCTCGCCAGTACGGCATATGAAATACGCAAAGGATCAATTGATATTAAAATCAATACTGTGTGGCTGCAGTACACGCACGCGTGCACTGCCTCGCCACAATAGTGAAGAAATAGAAATCAGCACAAGGTCAAATCCGAGCGATTAGCTGGGTTCAACACAGGTGTAAATTCAAATGAAAGGGTCAAGACATAAAATCAAGCCTCGACCATAGTTCAAGTCAACCAACAAATAGGGGCTGCAATCACGAACTGCCTCAAAGGAATAGCATCAAGTGAAACAGAAAAAGAATGAAGGTGAGAGCACCAAGTCATGGCACCACAACATTGGGTGAGTAAAAGACTTCGAGCAGTTCAGATAAGGATAATGTTACCGGTGAAATTCAGTAACTAAATGCAAATTAATACAATGCATCAATGCAATGTATCAGACTCGAGAACAAAGGCAGTACAGCAGTTCAAAATGGCAATCGACAGAGACAAGTGCATCTCACCTAAATGTACATGAATACTTGCAACAAAAGGGTGCAAATACAACATGCAGCTATACACAATGACATAGCATCATCAATGGACCTAAACAGTTCAACCAAAGAAAGAAGAACCAAAATGGTACTGAAATAATTGAACTACAAGAATGCAGTAATGCATGTGCAATCTAGACTAGGTAGTACAAAGAGGAACCAGAGAACAAATCCAAGCACGACCAAGTCACAAATGCATGCAAACTGAAACTGTGATTCGATATACATGTACAAGCATAGTCTCAACAAATTCTGTTACGCACAAATGTCATGAACTAGAGTGACAATGCATACTATAGATCTGGGTTAAAATGGAGGTACTATCACATGTATAAACAACATGCAGGGATATAAAACTAAACAATGTACATAGTGGTTAATTTATCTACCCAGACTTCAATGTATTTACTTGAAGGCAGTGACGAGCTTAGGTAATGGTTACCAAATGTACAAGCGCCCAAGCCCAAAGTCAAATGCATGCATACACATATATGAAGACCACAAAGTCAGTGCACAACAACAATGAAATCAAGTCTGTGTGCCCAAAAAGGTCAAAGGCAATGTAAATGCAGACTGCACATAAATGAAGACCACACGAGCTCAGTGCATCCCAAATGCTCAAATATACAACAAGTGTATACATGTACATGAAGACAGCAGACAACATAGCATGACCAAGAAATGCATGTGCATGGATGAACATGCATGCATCATAGGGTTTGGTACAAGAAACTACTCAAGTGCAACTGCTCAAGTGCAAGTTCATACTCAAGTGCAGCCAGATATGTAGACAAGCCAAAAATGGACACGGCTCAAGGTCAAACCCGAGTCATCGACTGGATTCAACTCAGGGCCAAGAAACCAACAAAACAAACAAGAACCAGGTTCAGCAAAATATAGACAAGCTAGTGCAAGAAACACGGCAGTACACATAGGAAGTCCATCAAGCAAAAACAGTGAATGCATCAGGCATGTACAAGAGAAACATAGGCAGTAATATGATATACAGAGGACTTGGAGCATTAGTTCATGTTAAAGAACAAGGTTAGCATGGTACCAGTTCAGTCCAGACCAAGCAAAACCAACAAAGCTCAACACACAGATGTTTGTATATATCGTGGAAATCAAAACTCAATGTTCAGATTAGTCAACAATTTAATAAAACCAAAGATCACTTTCAAAGTTCTGATTTTCAAAAATGCAGAAGTTTTTAAATGAAGCAGTTTTCAAGAGGACAGCAGAATACAAATACTTCAAGTTATGGTTTAACAAATGCAGCAGAGAGGAGCTAAGAAGCTCAGATCAGAAATCAAAATCAAGCCAGTGAACCAAAATCCAACATACCAAATAATATCACATAAAAATCACAAATCAAGCATGCCACAGGAATGGACGTACATACAGAAGTCATCGGCAACATCAAAGCCATGAAGAGGAAGCTGTGGGTAAGAACCCAAGCAGTAATTGAATAAAACACTAGCCAATTCAAATCACTTTGCTGCAGACAAGATCATCATCAAGTCAAGTTAAACGCCCAGCACAAATTTATTTATCTTTCAAATCAAAGCGACCGAAGTCAAAGTCGAAGACAACAAGAACGAACGAAATCAATCATCAGCCAAAATCAAAACATGCAGAGGAAATCACTAAATCGCAAGATTAAACTAGCAAGAATTGGATGTGAGTGAATAATTACATCACTCACCGATGTTTCGGAGCAATTAGAAGCAGCCGCGACGAGCACGAAGAATCGATCGAGCCAGGCCACACGCGAACACCGCATCACTGATTCGATCGAATTAAAACGACGCATCGAAAATCCCTAAGCTTCAGAGAGGAACGAAGATCGAAAGCCCCAAAATTTTCTTTTGAACGAAGGAACGAACGAAGATTAGAGAGGCCGCCATTTTCATTCGATTGTTTTTGTTAGGGTTAGCAATTGAAAAATGAGGGAATGGGTATGGTTTGCCTTTGATAAACACGGCAGCAAGAAAAACATGGGCCAACATTAATTTAAAGCCCGCATTCACTTTTAACCATTTATTTAAAATGATTTTAACCCAATTTAAAAGAATTCAACAGATTAAAATGCCTAATAGCAGCTAGCCAACAATATTAATTGTCATTTGACGATAATAAATTAACTGCGAAATCGTGGGTTGTTACAATTTACTAGTTTGTTTATTTTTTCAAATAATGTGTTGTGGAGATTTATTTGTTAAATTAACTTATTTAATCTACTATAGTTATTAAAAAGAATTGGTTTAAAAAAATTAATTTAAAAGTATTAAATTAAAATCAAATCAATGGTCAATTTAAATTATCAAATAGAAATTTAATTATTCGATTGGTTCGAATGTTAATAAATTATATAAATGTTTATACAAGGACTAGAAATCCTGAAAACAAGCTTGGATGGAAATGGATTACAAAACAAAAGCAAAGGCGGGATCTTCTCACTCAAATTATAATAATTGAAATTTCAGTTATTGATTGATTGATGGATTATGATAGTGTGTGTGTGTGTGTATATATATTTGGAGTGATTGATTTCTCGCATTATATAACGGATGAGTCCCTATGCACCGCATAATAGCGGATGATATTATGCTATCCCATAGGCCGCGATATTCCACCTTGAAGTGGAATTGGTATTTAATTGTTGTGTTAACTTCTATGGATGTAGGGAAACAGGTTGGAGGGATCCAACTGGATTCCTCAAATATTTGAATTTGTTTCAATGATGTGTGTTGATTTATTTATAATCTGGGTCTGATTATATTTGTGATTGAAATCGTTGAAGGCTATGGTTTAGCCAAATATATTTTCGGTATCGTAGGATACCAAAAATATAAAATTGGATTTTTGGAAATTAAAGTAGAAAACTTTAAGTAAATTCATTTTAAAGAATTGAGTGAATTTAAAAGAAGGAATTTAAATGGGTAAAGATTGAATTTTGAAATCTTATCGAATTTATTCCAAAATATAGGAAAATATTTAAATAAAGAGATTTTAAGTAATATTGTTTAACAGTTGAAGAATTTATTTAAAATTCGGATTTTAAATAGTTTGGAAAAAATAAAGGGATTTATTTTAAAAGGTAAAAAATTCTTGAAATCCATTTGGAATTTGATTCGTTGTTTGAAATAATTTAGAAATCAATTTGGAATTTTATTTAGGGTTCGAAATAAATTGGAAATCAATTTGTAATTTGATTTGGTGTTTGAAATTAATATTTGGAAATCGATTTTTAAAATTGTATATTAGTGGATATTAGGAATTTAAATTCACAAATGGAATTTATAAAGGAAAGGGAAATTTGTTTTAAAAATAAACATTGGGTTATTTTTTAAAGGTGTGGAAAGGAATCTGCGGAGTTGGAATGTAAATTTAAAATAAATCAAGAAGGATTTATTGATTGATTTAAATGGACTATTTTGTATTGAAAGTGTATTTTCCCTGGAAAGCCGAGTATGTATTCAAAGTACCTTTTGAAGTATAAATTAAAAGTTCTAGAATTGGTTTTAAAAAGAATATTGTTGGAGAAATTATTTTCGGAAATTTTTTTAAAATCTTTAAAGTGAATATTATTAAATTGATAATAGAAGTGGATATTTTAAAGATTAAATTGGTATTTGATTTAGAATACGGATATTTTAATAATTACACTTTATCTAAAAAAATTATTTTTAAAATTGTTTGGACGGGAGTTTTATATGAGATATTAATATAAAATTTCATAACTAATGTTTTAAATAAAGTGTTTTAAAATAGTTTTTATTTTAAATGTATCCAAGTATATATTTTTGGATAAGTAATTTAAATTAATTTAAAGTATTTGAACTCGGAAAACTTTTAGTGGAAATGAATAAATATTTGGAAATATATTCCGCGTAAGAAAAGTGATTTGAAGTTTGTTTTCAAATAGTGGAAGTGTGAAAATATATCTTGCGAAGATATTTTGAAAATAGATAATTGGGGGAAAATTATATAAATTTGGGTGATTGTTGTGAATATCGTTTGACAATAAATACCGACTATCAATATTGGCCTTTAAACGGCGTTTGAATTTCAATGCGTCTGGGGGTCGGATGCCGAATGGTTATTCGAAAACCACATCGAATCTTTGTGATGGATCTTTTGTTGAAACGATCAAAGTGGAAATTTGTTGTGATTTATTGAAAATCTGAATGTAACACATTTTTTTTAAAAATAAGCGCTCATTTTTTGAATCAGCCGGGAGAGGACTTTTTGTCATAAAAACCCATTACGGATAATGATACGACGATATGGGATTGCATTTTGAACATGGTGTTGAATACCGGATATTTTTGAAAACTAAAGGATTACCTGTCGAATGTCTCTACACTGAGTTGCTCCAGTGTAGAGATTATATCACCCTTTGTGATGGAGAGTCTGTAATAACCCGCATATTTTACGATTGAGTATTTAAATATTTTATTTAAATATTTCATCGTTAGTCGGATTTTAATCCAAAAAGCTACTTTTTGCAAACGGTCGAATTTGAACTCGAGACCACCCCCATTGAGTTCAAAATGATGTTTACGATGTTTTTGAGTATAAACTTTGATATGTTTGGAGTTAGTGGAATTTTGCTATCTTTTTCACTTAGGGCTTTGGTTTGGGTTGAGCCCATTTACCCCACTTGTTACCTCAGTCCCAACCCTCTCCTCTTTATTTCTTCATTTTTAATTCCCAACATTCAAGCTTCAATGAAAATGGAGAGTGAAATGGGAAATTAAAATTCAAAACCCTAGTTCCTTTAGCAAATCCCACATCTAACTCCAAATCCAAAGAGAAGCTATTGGTAAGCACCATCTTCTTCTTCTCCAACTCATTCTCCCTTCAATTTCAGAAATTCCTAAACCTAACTTTGGGAATGTTCTTCTTTTGTGCTTAGGTTCAAGCTCATTTGGGTTGTGTTGAAGTGTGGTTGATTCTTCCTTTGATTTCAAGCTTCTCCTTCTTTGTTTTTGTGAAAAGGTGAGATTTTTATCTCACATCTTAGTCTATAATTATCTTTGATTGTTAGCTATGAATTTCTAACACTTATTCTTGTGCAATTGATTTTGGTTTGGATTGATTTGGTGTATATTCCAATTTTGGTGTTTTGAAATCAAAATCTATGAAAATCCTATTATGGATATTTGGACATTGATATTTGAGGCGTATCGAAGAGCCTTTAAGGCTGGGTTGTCGCTTGGCGTAAATCCTTAGTCGTCGTTGCTCGTCTGATCGCTTTCGGTATTTATTTCGGCCATTTTTGGCCTAGGTTCAGGGAATGCCCTGAACCCCAGTTTCAGAAGTCTGAAACGTTAGATTCAGATGTCTGAATATTATACTGGGAAGATTTTTATTCCCAGATTCAGACTTCTGAATCTATATTTCAGACATCTGAATTGGTTTGTTTTGTACCAGAAAGGAAATAGGCTAAAAATTGCCTATTTTAGACGTCTGAAATATAGGGTTCAAACGTCTAAAATATGCTCCGGAAAACTTTTAGTTTTCCAGATTCAAACGTTTGAATCACTTCTTTCAGACCTCTGAATCTGCAGTCTTTTTCCTATTTGCCTATTTAATTTGAATTTCCAACTTTAATCGATTCGTGATGATTCCGATTTCTTGCAATCATTTATTATCGTCTTTGATGACATTTTCTTCGGGATTTTTGGGAATATCCATTTTGATGGATTCGGTATCGATTTCTTCGGATTTTAGTCACGTCTTTGAATATGAATTTTGGTGATTGATTGTTCTATAATCATTTTTGTGATTTGTCACTTTAAAAATATAAAGGTTTCAATACTAGTAGTAAATATCAAAACTCTTTCATCAAAACGATTTCAACACTATTTTATTACAAAGGTCGTTTCTTAAACCGTTATCCAATCTACTAGTATATACAAACCTTTACCTCACTCGTAAGAGAAATCTAATTAAACAAATTAGTAAAACAAGTGGTATGAAACGCTTGTGTTTACTTCGTCGGTTAATTCTTGGACTTGTTCGATTGAATCTCTTGTGACAATTTTCTAGTGGGAACTTACTATTTGTTCGTAAATTTTTAAGTTAAGCTAATGGTTATGGGACATGAAGCTAAACTCATATATTTACTAGCTTAGTGTAATTGACACTTCCTGATGATCAATGATGATCATTTTTGTGATTTAGACTAGCAATGTGCGATGTCTCTTTGTTTGCGAGGGAGACTAAACCCCGTTTTTGCGGAGTTTCGACTCACATTTTTGGGGTAGCGACCCATGGTCTTCGAGCCGTTCTGTAACATTCCGCCTTTCAGTAAGATTTAAAACAGACACACGTGCCGATTTAAACCATACATAAGGGCGGATTGTTATGGGATAAATAAGAAAACAGAGAAGAAAAAATCTAAACAGAATCTCAGCGGAAGGATAAAATATAATAATCAAATATACAGTTCATGAAGCTCTTTACAAAACCTTTGATTATATTTATACAATACATATCAGAGTACACATACCATATGACAATCAATGCAGCAGAATTAAATGGTGTAGTGGAATAATATAGTAGATACTAGTAATACAAATCTTCGTCTTCGTCCTCCAGAGCTAAATCCTCAAATCCTGAAATGCTCGGACTGACCCAAGCGAATTTGAAAAGACAAAAACACTCGAGTCAGAACTAAAATATCTCATGTGAGTTAAATTAACCAAAATAAATATGAGTACAGTAACTCAAGAGATGCTCGGGATTTGCATCTCCTAAGGATCCGTTAAACTATTTACTATATAGTATATTGAGCTATTATAATAGTGTCTAATTGTAAAATAAACTTACTTTTTCTTAGCATTAAGGGGTTACCCATATATCCCTTAATACGTAATAGTCCCAGTAGTCCATCCAATATCATAGTCCCTCCTGATCGGGAAGCCACCAGAGGATACCACACGGGCTACGGGAGAAATCCAAACTCGTACAAGGCTCGATATGGTAGGTGACACGGCACAACTAGGCAATGCCAGGGTAGATATACCAATTACGCTTCCGGGCCGATGGAAACGCGCAGCGCGCAGCAGCCTCCCACCTCAGACAAACTCCCCACATCAAAGAAATCAAAAGTGAAGGTGGCCACCGAAAAATCCAAAGTCTGAGTATAGTATCGAAGGGAAGTATCCGATCAAAGGTGCTACCTTATTAACTCGTCGATCGCTCCTGTTTTAGCCACCTTATGCCAACTCACGGGAGTTGGGTCCACATATTTACCTTACAGGAAAACGCCGTCACCAACCTACTTCATTCTGGAATCTCCACCGCGTACAAGGTTGTTGAAGTGGTTTTCGGAGTTGGCAGAGAGTATGACAACTTCCGATCCTGGTCTCTTCAACAACCAATCGTTATTATAACACCGTGGTCTTTAAAATAGTTTATACTTTAAAACTGAAAATAATTATCTATTTCAAAACCCTTAAATACGATATTATTTCTATTTCCAAAACAGCTCATTATAAAACCCAAATCAATAATATCATTTTTTTCTCAAATATTTTCTTTTCAAAAATCATACTGCTTTAAAATTTATCATATCTCGAAACCAAACATTTGAATTAAGATTTCAAACATAATACTCCGAAATTCATAGCTTTAAACCCATACTTCTAAAACTTAAATGGTTTGGATATTCAACAGTATATAAAATAAAATGGTTTAACTCAAGATTACTTTGTAAAGAAAATAATTTCCATTACTTTACAAATATATTTTCTTTAATTGAAGTCCAAGCCATAAATTTAAAAGTCACTTTCAATTTCCAAAACCACTTCAATTTTTAACATATATTTCAACTTTAACTATTACACTTCCAAAATTTAAGATAGGAAATTATTATTCAACCATTTAATGTCCTATTATTTAATTTGAAATATAGCCTACTAAACCCATAATCATTTAAATAAAACTCAAATTACCTATAACTAATTATTTCCTTTAATTTATTTACAATAGAAATATTCATTTAATTCATCTTGAATAAAATTTCAGTTATAAATACCATACCTGTTTAAAATTTCAAGTTAATAAATTTTACATCACCTTATGAAGTTAAATTCTTAATTAAGCTCAATTCCAATTTAATTTTCCAATTTAACTCCCAATCTTAATTGATTTAAATCATTTAAAATTCTATATATTTCCAATATCTTAACATGTTCTTAACTATATAAAATAATCAAACTCCATTATTCAACTTTTTTATTTTATTTAACAAATCCATACATAGCTTAAATTCAATACTTTAATTACAGATGTATATATAAAATAAGATTTTATAAAACATCAAAATTTATATTTATTAACCGTATCCTATCCAAAACAAAGAAAAATCATTTGAAAAATAATTTTTATATGTATACCGCGGTGCCTCTATATAATTTTCTATCCTACGGTCAAGTGATACGGATATTTATCATTTCAATCCGCAATTTAAAAATAAAAATGCGGTTGTATATCATTTCTAACCGCAATCCGGAATGGAATGAAAATGCATAATAACTTGCAATTTATATAAAATAGAACACATCATCCATTCACCCAATATCAATCATCAACCAAATTATTTCAATCATCATCAATTTAACCAAACATCAATATATGGCATATACAATATTACAGGAAATAAATGACAGCTATTAACTAACAGTTTATATTCAAATAAATTTATTAACTGCTTAACTATCAGTTATATGCAAATAAATAAATTTTAACTGTCAATTTATATGCAATAATAAAATTACTGAATAGTTATATTAAATAAATGCGATTTAATAGAGACAAAGATAAAACACGCCAAGCAGTCATAAATAAATTTCTACTCATATCTAAAATCAATTTAACAAACATAAGAAAGTTTAGAAGTTCTGAGTGGGTTAAAACACTCACCTTTTGAATTTAAATCGAATTTAAATCCGATTTAAACCCAAAAATTTGACGGTCTCCAAATCTGTCCAAACCAGCGTCAACAGATCTGGAATTCCAATACGATCCTAACAAAAAAAATTCCTGTGAAACGGAGTTCGTACGCGAAAGTTATCATCATTGGAATGCGTTGAATTTTAAATTAAAAGAAAATTAATCAAAAAAAGAGTCAACATTCACTGACCAACTAGAAGGTGCCACGACATCATCTCCTACACGTGAGACACTCGTTCGATCGGCCTCTACTCCCAAAACCCTAATCCAGCCGCCGCCCTTCCATCAAAATTCGCCGCCGCCTCGAAGCCTCTGCCACTGATCAGAGAATGGCGTTGAAACCTCCATGCCGAGGCGCGCCTACCACTGGTTGCGCGGCCATCTCGCGTCCTCAAATGGTGATGTACCGCCGCCGTTGTTTACGAATTTTCCGGTGAAATCTCGACCACCCTGAAGCAAGTGAGGGCCACCGATGAAAAGCTCAGGTCCCCCTCTACCCAACGCCACCCTCCTATCGCTCTCAGGTCGCAGTTCCACCATCGAATCGAACCACCACTTATGGACGGCTAAAACAAAATCATTTTTTTCTAGGCAACCGATAACTCAAATCGAAAAACGAATCACAGCAGAAGATTACGCACATCGAGAACTTCAACATATATTTTTTCGCTTTTTTCTGAGATGTTTGAATTTTCATTTGAATTTTGATAGAATTGGATCTGAAATTTGCATCCATTGAGGAAGAGAAAGAGTTGAAGAAAATGAGTGCACAAACAAATGAAGATGGATGGAGGCTAGGGTTTATAATCGTCTATTTATAGACAAACTGCAATAGAATAGATGGACACGCATTATAAACGTGTTAAACAATAGTTGGCCCAAAAAGCCCGTTCTAACACCGTAACAAAATTAGGTCAACCCATATGTCACAATAGGTATTTTAAAATATTCTGAACGCGATGGAAAAAGTTTCACGTCCAAATTCTATCGTATGGAGAAGTTATGCTGAAAACAATATTTTCAAATTGATTTCAAATTAATTTCAATTTATCGATTTTAAGGCGTTTCGCGTCCGTACGATCAAACGATAAGTCCGATCGATACGAAACTTGAAACCCTACAATAATTCACGGTTATGAATCCGATGAAACTGGTTTCGTCGAAATCCGAGTCCGTGGCCAAAATGGCTATTTTTATATTAATTAAATAAATTAAAATTAAATTAATTAAATCAATTCTTAAATTTCAATTTTATAATTGACAATTTTAACACCTATATATTTCTTGATTATTTACAAATGTTTAAACAAGTTTAGAGGTAAATTAAAAGTTGATAAATCTATAAATTGCAGTGTTAATTTCTCCGCTTCATTACAGTTAGAATTTATAAATTAAATTCTCAAAACCCATTTATTAAATTTTTAAGCCTTCTTATCCACACTTTTTACCAAAATAAGATTTCCACTACGTTGGTTCATGTTTTATTCATTATTTGTAACATCCCGCCTTTTCGCACGTTTTAAACAAACACACGTGCCAATTCAAACCATACGGAAGGGCGGATTGTTATGGGATAAATAAGAAAAACAGAGAAGAAAAAAAACTAAACAGAATCTCACAGCAGAAGGATAAAATATAATAATCAAAATATGCAATTCATGAAGCTATTTTACAAAATCTTTGATTATATTTATACAATACATATGAGAGTACACATAACATATAACAATGCAGCCGAACAATATGAGTGTAGTGGAACCATATGATCTATAGTAATAATAATAAAATCTTCGTCTTCTTCCTCCAGAAATAAAATCTTCAGTCCTAAAACGCTCGGACTGACCCGAGCGAATTTGAAAGGACAAAAACACTCGAGTCAGAACTAAAAGATCTTATGTGAGTTAAATTAACAGAAATAAATATGAGTGCAGTAACTCAAGAGATGCTTGGGATTTACATCTCCTAAGGATCCGTTAAACTATTTACTATGTAGTATATTGCGCTATTATAATAGTGTCTAATTGTAAAATAAACTTACTTTTAAATAGCGTCAAGGCTATACATTTTCCACCTTAACACATTTATATATTCCCATGGTCTATACAGTACCGTAATCTCCCCTATAATGGGCGTCGTCAGAGGGCACTCCATAGGTATGGTACAAAACAAAAACCGTATAAGACGCGCTAGGGTAGGTGACACGGCACAACCAGGCAATGCCAGGGTAGATACACCAATTACGCTTCCGGGCCGATGGAAACGCGCAGCGCGCAGCTGCCGCCCACCTCGGACAAACTCCGCACATCAAAGAAATCAAAAGAGAAGGTGGCCACCGAATAAAATCCAAACTCAGAGTATAGTATCGAAGGGAAGTGTCCGATCAAAGGTGCTACCTTATTAACCCGTCGATCGCTCCGGTTTTAGCCACCTTATGCCAACTCATGGGAGTTGGGTCCACATATTTACCTTATAGGAAAACGCCGCCACCAACCTACTTCACTCTGGAATCTCCACCGCGTACACGGTTGTTAAAGTGGTTTTCGGAGTTGGCAGAGAGTATGACAACTTTCGATCACGGTCTCTTCAACAACGAAATGTTATTATAACACCGCGGTCATTTTAAAACAATTATACGTTTAAAACCAGAATATAATATCCATTTCAAAACCATATAAATACGATATCTTTTTCATTTCAAAACAACCCATTTTGATATTATTTTTATAAAACCCAAATCCATAATATCATCTTTCAAATATATTTCTTTTCAAAAATCATACTGCTTTAAAATTTATCATATCTTGAAAACAAACCTCTAAAATAAAATTTTCAAACATAATACTCCGAAATTCATAGCTTTAAACCCATACTTCTAAAACTTGAATGGTTTGGACATTCAACAGTATATGAAATAAAATGGTTTAACTTAGGATTACTTTGTAAAGGAAATAATTTCCATGACTTTGCAAATATATTTTCTTTAGTTGAAGTCTAAGCCATAAATTTAAATATCACTTTCAAATTCAAAAACCACTTCAATTTTTAACATATATTTCAAACTTTAAGTATTACACTTCCAATTTTAGATAGGAAATTATTATTCAACCATTAAAGGTCCTATTATATAGTTTGAAATATAGCATACTAAACCATAATCTTTTAAAAAAAAAAATAGAATTACCTATAACTAAATATTTCTTTTAATTTATTTATAATAGAAATATCCATTTAATTCATCTTGAATAAAAATCCAGTTATCAATATCATACCTTTAAAATCTCCAAGTTTAACAGGTTTTCATCAACTTATGGAGTTAAATTTTTAAAAAGCTCAAATCCAAATAAAATTTCCAATTTAAATTTCAAATCTTAAATTGAGTTGAATCATTTAAAACTCTATATATATACAATATCTTAAACCTGTACTTGAACATGTAATATGAATTATCAAACTCCATTTTTCAACTTATTCAATTTTTATTTATCAGATTTATACATACCTTAAATTCAACGATTTAACTATATATGTATATAAAAATCTCTAAAAATATCAAAACTTAATATTTATTAAACTGTATCCTATCCAAACCATAGAAATCATTTTTGGAAATAATTATATATAGACCGACAGTGTCTGTATAGAATTCTCTATCCTATGGTTAAGTGATACAGATATTTATCATTTCAATCCGCAATTTAAAAATAAAAATTTCGCGGTTGTATATCATTTCAAACCGCAAATCCCGAATGAAATGAAATGCATAGCAACTTGTAATTAATATAATTAATCATCCATTCATCCATCAAATCATGCATCCGTTTTTCACAATCATCATCCAATTTCAAACAATACATCAATATATAACAGGTGATGAATAACTGGTATCAATTATCAGTCTATACTCAAAATAAATTTAATAACTGTTAATTGGCAGTCTATATGCAAAAATAAACGTAAATTTAACAGGCAGTTATTATGAAATAAAAATTAAACATAACTATGACTGGCAGTTAATATGCAAATAAATAAATTCTAAATGTCAAATTTATATGCAATAAATAAAATTAAATAACAGTTAAATTAAATAAATGCGATTTACTGAGATGATGAAACAAAATATGCCAAACACTCATAAATAAATTTCTACTCATACCTTAAGTCAATTTAACAAACATAAGAAATTCTAGAAATTGTGAGTGGGTTAAAACACTCACCTTTTGAATTTAAATCAAATTCAAATCCGATTTGAACCCGAAAATTCGACGGTCTCAGAATTCGTTCAAATCAGCGTCAACAGATCCGGAATTTTATTACGACCCTAACAAAAAAATCTCGTGTGAAAACGAGGTCGTATGAGGAAGTTATAGCGATAAAACGATTAAAATTGAAAAAAAAACAAAACATAACCTTCCTCCCACAACTCGTCCACGTCATCGTTGACCTTCCCCTCTTCACGCGAGTTTGTCTCTCCCAAGCCTCTGTACAGAACGAAGCCGCCACATCTCCTAACCCTAGCCCCAATTTTCGCCGCCACCATGTTGCCTTAGGTTACGATCAGAGAGTTCCATCTAGAAGCCCTCACCATGCCGCCTATCCTTGATGTTGCGCCCCCCCTAGTGCCTCCAGTGGTGTGCGATCGCCGCTCCTCCTTTGGCCAATCACGGCAAATTCTGGCCACCATACAATGAGCAGTTGCATCCTTGTGGCCTGCTCGACCCACTCGACCTTACAGTACTTCCCGATCGGCCTATCGACTCAAATCCACCGTTGGATCGAAAAAATTTCAATAAGAACGGTCGAGAATGATCTGCGATTTCTGGGTAAATGGTGAATCGATTCGAAAAATGAACGGCATCAGAAGATTGCGCTCACCGAGAGTATTAACATATTTTTTGAGAATTTTCTGAGGTATTTGAAATTTTAGTTTTGATTTTGAAATGAAAATAGATCTAGGTTTGCATCTATCGAGGAAGAGAAAGAGTTGAGGAAAAAAGAACGCACAAACAAATGAGAATAGATGGAGGCTAGAGATTATAATGGCCCATTTATAGACAACTGCAATAGAATAGATGGACACGAATTACAAACGTGCTAAACGATAGTTGGCCCAAAAAGCCCGTTCTGACCCCGTAACGAAGTTGGGTAAACCCATATATCGAAATAGGTATTTTAAAATATTTTGAACGCGATGGAAAAAGTTTCACGTCCAAATTCGATCGTATGAAGAAGTTATGCTGAAATCAATATTTTCAAATTGATTTCAAATTGATTTCAATTTATCGATTTCAAGGCGTTTCGCGTTCGTACGATCAAACGACAAGTCCGATGGATACGAAACTTGAAACCCTACAGTACTTCACCGTTACGGATCCGATGAAACTGGTTTTGTCGAAATCCGAGTTCGTGACCAAAATGGCTATTTTTATATTAATTAAATAAATTAAGAATTAGTAAATAAATCAAATTTTTATATTTCAGTTTAAGAATTGGGAATTTTTATCACTTAAAAATTCTCAAACCATTAAAATGATTTAACAAATTTTTAAATGTCAATTTATTAACGATTAAATCAATATAAATATCAAATTTCATAAAATTCAAAATTATAGATAAATTTCCAAAATTTCCATTAATTTGAATTAACCCATAATCATTTCGTTCTATATTTCAAATAGAAAGGGTTTCCCATTGGAGTTAAATTATCACATAAATATTTCCCATTTTCAACTAAATTTTTAAATTAACGAAATAATTGCATATTTGATTTTATTCATTGGTAATAAACTAACTATTATAGATTAAATAAATTAACTCACTATAAATTTCAAATTCTATAATTCATAAATTTCATCTTTTTGATTTACTTGTAAATTTAAAATTCTTTAAACTATTTCCCATCTCAAATTGAAAATGTAAATAATTTTACCAATTATACTATTTATTTTAATTTCTTAAAATAATCCCTTAATACTCTTCGCATCAAATTTAATTTAATAAGTTTCCAATTTAATGGATTAGATTCAATTTCAAACTTTCCCATAGGTTTGGGTTATTATTTAATTTATAACGTATTACTTCCCTAGTTATTACTTTACATACTTCCCATATTAATTTCACAATTAACCATTGTTATTAAAGTAACGCTAATAATAAATACGACCCTAGAATTACTCACCTTTAAACGAACGTTATTTCACTTTCCGTTAGTGTAACATTCATTTATTTTATTATCACTTATTGCAAATTCAAATTTTATTAACAAATAAGAAGGAAATTAATAATATATGTTTACAAGCCATATGTTACAAATTTTGAATTCATCCCAATTCCTTATTATTGATTTAAATTAGTATTACTTACATTGCATTAACATTGTTACTTAAAATCTCTATCCAATTATAATTAATACTCTAAATAATTTCATTTACTCCTTTCGTTATTTTCTTAATTTCAATTAAGGCACATCTAATTATCTATATTGGTAAATGATTGAATTTACTAGTAATCCCACCAATTTAACCTTAATTATACATGTATATGATTATTTTACCCTTTTTATATTCCATTATATACATATGCTCCCATACCAGTTAAGATTCTAAATCTAATTAGTTATTCCATCAAATCCATTAATTACTAACTTTAGTTATGGCAATTGATTATCTAACATACAATATGCATCTATTTCCTAATTTTCATAATTAATCAACACCTTACAATAGTTTACAAATAAAAGGGATTGTATTATTTATTGTCCTGCATTTCTTTATTACCCCCATTTACATTCAATTTCCATAATCAATATTTAATTTCATTGATAAATCCAAACCTTGCCTTAATTTACTTATTTTAACTTTATATTCAATTAGGACAATTCCTACTATTACAATTAATTGCAAAATATAATCCAATTTGTAGAATTTTAATTACCCTTGATACTTCAATTTCAACATTCGTTTACATATAAATTAAATAAGATTTTTGTTTCTTTCTAAATTAAAATTAAAAATTGAAAATCCTATTAATTTAATTCATTTTAAACATCGAATTTACACGGGTCGTTACACTCTCCCCCACTCAAAACTTTTCATCCCCGAAAAGGAAAGGAAGGGAAAAGAGGAATTAAATAACAATACATCTTATTCAAAATATTTAACTTATAAACAATAATTTACTAAATTTATTACTTTAAATAAAATATACTCGTTTAATAGTCATTATATATTTTTATACTTAAATTACTAAAGTTTGGAAAAACATTTTCAAAATATTTCAACGTTCAAAATTTTACGAAAATTTTGGGCAGAGTCTCCTTTGTACGGAGAAGCTCGGAAGAAAATATAATATTAAATATAATAATATACAACATATATTTTAAATTAATATATCCCTACACGGGAAAATATATAAAATATCGTTATAAAACCGAAATCCGGAAACGTACCTATTTGACGGGCAAATTTACGCTTAACTTATGAAACCAAAAGCAGTAGCAATTGCTTCCATAACCTGCATTCCACTTATAAAATCTAAAAGGTTAACAATTTAATTTATACAAAGTGAAATATTTAAGTGGTTTCAATCATTAACAACAAATCAATACAACAACCATGAATTTCAACAAACAACATACACAACAAATACAAAACACCCATTCAATCAACCAAACAAATAGTTGTTCGGGTTCGAAACCCTTTAAATTGTACGGAATGAAGAATAAACTACTAGCGCATCGTTTGCTCAACAGCCTTAGATGAAACGAAATAGATTATTCATTCATCCAATCCAAATTTAAAGTATTTTACCCCAACAATCAGTTTGAACAACAAATTTTGTTTATTCTTATTAATTTCATTCATACATTTGTTGTTTAATTTCTCTTTTTATTCATACCACATAAATTTTCCTTTTATAATTTACATTTATTTCTAACAAACTTTTAATTTTATTTACTCATGCAATGTTTGTTTCATTTATTTTCACTTATTACTTCCAATTTTTCATTTCCATTAAATCAGGTCATGCTAGTTCTTTTATTTCGTTATAATTATTCATTCATTTATTGCATGCCCTCATTTCTTTATATTTGTTTATCAATTGTATTCATGTCCCTTTTAATTCACTTAAGTTGATAATCATCTATTTGAATTACTTACCTTTAATTTATATTCACTTATAGTAAAATTTCAATTATAACCTAAGTTTATTTAAATTCTCATTTATAATAGCAAATTTATTGAATACTTCATTACCTACCTTTACTTGTACAAATTTCTATTACCTTTCTTATTTAAACATTTCAACTTTTAATATTGGGTAAGTTATATCTATGCTCTTAAAGAATGTAATTGAAAGTTATACAAGTTTTTCTCAATTCTTTTAATTCATTCATTGTTCAATAAATTTCAACTTCCTTTTTATTTCCTTTATACTTAGCTAAATTAGAGGTTTCAATTTTACTAATTACTTTCCTTTCATTTCACTACAATAATTGAACAATTAATTAATGGAAATTCAAGAATTTAATACCGGGTTAAATTTTCAATTTATTTTAAAATAACAGATAAATATATTCTTACAACTTATATATCTCTAATTATATTTAAAACAATTCAAAATTTATATATTTTTCAAAATGTGTGTGCAGTGAAACTACTACAGTGGTCTTCCCCCTTCGAAACTCGAAAATGAAAGTCGATGATGCGGCCGCCACCACCGAAATTATTTTCCAGCGACAGAGAGGAAAGTACAAACTTATTTTCTCAAAAATCTTCTTTACAACAATTTTTCCAATTTATAATAAATATTTATATCAGAAGGTACTTATAAACAATTTTATTATATTCCAAAATTTATTCGAAAGGAATTTAAAAACCCGGATCTTAAGTTCTAAATTTCACAAATTTCATTGATTTTATTTTCATTCTTATTTCTATTATTATTTATACACTTAATTACCTACCAACCAATCTATTGTAGCCAAATATAGATAGCATTTGTAACAACCCCCAATTTCGTACCATTCAAATCGACAATAATCCACACATGTCGGACTTGAATGATGCGAAATAACAGATTGTAAATAAACTTGGAGCAAATGAAATCAAATATACAGAATCACAGACACGGAACAAACAGAATAACTCGCAGCGAAATATAAAATAACATAGTAGTTCATGAAGCTACTATAACAGAGTCTCAAACCAAATACATAATATAGTCTGAAAAACAACAGAATAGAAATCCCAAATACATAGAAGTTCACTAATACATAAGATAAACTAATACAGCTGAAACAGAAGTAGATAAATATGTAGATAAGTAGAAACTCCAGTAAAAGACCAGCTCCAGGAAGAGAATCCAAAGCTGTGAATACTCAGGCTGACCCGAGCGTAAAGCAAAACACAAAACACTCGAGTCAGGACAATATATACTTATATAATGTAAACCAACTCAAGTGAACTGTAATAAAGATACAAGTAACTTAAAGGATGCCTGGGACCGCCCATCCTCTAAGGATCTGTTAAACTTTTTAATATATAGTAATATTTCGCTGTTATACTAATGTCTACAGTAAAATAAACATACTTTTAAATAGCGTTCCGGGCTACCCATATCACCCTTCACACATAATAGTCCCAGTAGTCCATCCAATATCATGCCATCTCCACTCCGGGTGACTGTCAGAGGATACCACACGGGCTACGGGAGAAAGACAAACTCGTAGTAAAGGCTCGGTATGGTAGGTGACACGGCACACAAGGCAATGCCAGGGTAAATATACCAATTACGCACACGGGCTGGTGGTAACGCAGTAGCCACATACGCCCACCCCGAACAACACTCCAAAAATCAAGGGGTGCACCCAATCGATCACAACAGTAATAGAATGGTATCGAAGAAGTGTGTTCAGCCAGAGGTGCTACCTCGTTTGGCCCGAGATCGCTCCTGTTTTAGCCACCTTATGTTAACTCACGGGAGTTAGGTTCACGAAATGTACCTTAGGAACGTCGTCACCATCCTACTTCATTCTGGAATCTCCACCGCGCACACAGTTGTTAAAGTGGTTTTCGGTATCGACAGAGAGTATGTCCATATCCGATCCCAGTCTCTTTAACAACCAATCGTTATTATAACCCGTAGTTATAATTTCAAAAATGGTATTTATTTCTCAAAATCCAATATCATTTCAAATCCATTTCAAAATATCAACTTATCATTTCATTTGAAAAACATATTCATTTTTATTCAATTTAAAAATACCATTTCAATTCACATTTCAAAATAGTTCAATTCCAACAAATTACTTCATTTAAATCCTTTAAAAGTGAAGTTATTTCATTTAGTAATTAAATTATTAAACTTCCAAAATTTTCAACTTTCAAAGTTCATTCATTCACTTAATTTTATCAAAATAGCGAAAATTCAACTTTCGCGGCATTTGGAAATTGCTACAGAAAGTTATATTCAAAACAGTTAAATTTAACAAAAGACAGCGTTTAAAATGCTGTAATAGTGTTACATTAGTTTCAAAGAAAAAAAAAGATAAAAAAACTTAGTTTAATCCAACAATTATATTTTCTATAATTCACTTTTAACTTATAAAATCACATAATTTTACTTTTATAACCATCATTTAATTTTCTTTAATTTCATGATTTCATAAAGTTAAATTTCCATTTAAAAATTCATATTTAACACTAATTCACTTATTAAATTGCAGTGTCCAATTTTAAATTCATCACATTTAAATTTCAACCTAACACTTAAGTTAAAATTCTCAAATATAACTTAGTTTATATTTTTATTTACTTAATTAAAATTTCACTTTTAAGTCAATTCCAAAAGTTCCAATTTTAGTTACAATTTAAATTTTCAACTTAAATACTCATTCATTTCACATTTCAACTTTATTAAAATCATTAATATGATATAAAATCACTTTAAATTCCTTTAAATTCAAATTATCATAAATTTATCATGCTTTCATATTCTATTTAATTCCAAATTATAATTAAATCAAATTTCCCAAAATAGCGTACATTCAAAATTTTCTAACTTTTTCGTTAATTTATTTCACTTGTAATTATTAAGAAAATCAATAATATTTTACCAAAAATCATTTTTAATTAGGTTTAAATCAAAATATTTTAATATTTACATTTCTAAAATAATTTTAAAAATTTTAGAAAAATATATTAACTACGGGTCTGTATATAATTTTCTACACTAGGAAAAGTGATACGGGTAATATATCATTTCAACCCGTAATTTACAAAGAAAAATCCGGGTTTTATCATTTCAAACCCGCAGTCCCAAGTAAATGAAATAAATTTGAAAATCATTCAGGCCTATCATTTCAGCCATAATGATTTTCCCTTATTCTAAAGTCCGTTCGGGTATGCATCATTTCAACCCATAGTGATTCTAATCTAAAGGGAACTTGCAGTGTGATAAATGGATAAAATAACAGAACATCATAATATAACAGTAACAAATGTCATAATAGGTGTTTAAGCATGGGTGAACATCATATAATAGTGACATGGCAAATAATAATATAGTGATGTAGTTTACATATTCACAAGTGATCAATTTACTATTCATATAAGTATAAAACTGTCTGGTGAGAATAACTCACAGTTTTGAGTTGATGACACAACGACGAATTGCACAAACGGGATCAGCCCAAGCACAAAAGCATGGCACAGATACGAATGGAGGAGCCAAGGATTAATTCTCTTGAATAGCAATCAAACAAAACAATATAACAATTATAAGGTTTTAGACCAAAAATTCGATAAACTATGCTAGAAATAACTTCATAAAACAAAGCTGAAATGCTTTGCACTTGCTTCCGACATCCCATAGGCTCGGCCAGAGGTGGAGTACAGGTCTAAGGCAATGGTTTTGGGTCAGGTGTGGGTTGCTAAGGTCGGCCTAACATGAGTTTGTTGATGGAAAAAATTATGGGGATGGAACAACAACACAACAAGGCATAACTACTAACAACATCACAAGTTTCAGGCAAACAATGCTCGGCCAAGGATGCTGTGGTCACGGCCAGAGGCGTAGGGTCCACTGTGGTGACGTGGCAGAGGGTGCTGGAGGTGCTGCAGGTGGTGGTGTTCATGTAGGTGGCGGCCATGGGAGGTGGAAGTGGTGGATGTGAAGGCTTGTGCTCGGCTAGGTCAAGATGTTGGAGTTTGGTGAACTTGGTGAAGGAACTACCACCTAGGGTGGTACGGATGGGGATGGTCAGTGAGGAGGAGGTGCTGGAGGCATGCTTAGGTGGTGGTGGTGGCGGCAGGGGCTGGAGAGGGGCATGGCCGATCCTATGATAAAGAAAATCAAGTGCAAATCAAACGAAAAATCAACATAAGTGAACAAAAGGAGATAAAAGAAAAATAGAATTTTACCAACTTCTCAAACAATTGATGGACGAATTTTTTTTCAGAAATTAGGTGAGAAATGATGTACGTGAATGAAGAATGAAGTGGTCGGCTGAAGATGTGGAGAGTTATGGCTAATTGATGGCAAGAGTTTAGGAAAATGAAGAGGTGGGAAAATCAAAAGCCATTGGAAATAAAAGGTCACAAACCCTTTCAATTTACCTTTAATTATTGATAAAAGTTTATATATTCTGAAATAACAATATTATCAGATAAAATTTCGAAACTTTAACAAAATATAAAAATATATATACCATTTATTAATTATATAGAGAAAAATTAAGAAAAAATAGTTAAAACAGTGAACTAGACAAGAAAATTTGAAAGTAAATGAAATAAAAAAAAAAAAATTCATATGAGCTTGTAAAGTATTTTTAAACATAAATAATAACATAAAACAAAATTTTATTCACAAAATAAATATTTAAAATTTAATTTAAATATAATTTTTAATGCAGAAAATAGCAAAAATGGGAAAACAGCCCTTAAAAATAGGAAATCAATACAGTAAATTTTGGAAAAAATCTATTATTATTTTTAAAATATTTAGAGATGAAATTTCATAAATAAAACAAATTTAAAATAAAATAAAGAAATTTAAAATGAAGAAAATGGCAGAAAATTAGAAAACAGCCTTTAAAAATAGGAAATAAATACAGTAAATTTTGGAAAAATTACATTATCATTTTAAAAATGTTTAGAAATGATATCACACAAATAAAAAAATTTAAATTAATTTCAAAATGAAATAAAGTCAAATTTAAATATATAGTCAAAATCTAGGGTTGTTACACTCTCCCCCACTCAAATCTTTTCGTCCTCGAAAAGAACGGAAAGGAAAAATAAAGAGAAACAAGATAGAGAAACAAAATAGTACCTGAAACGAATAGTTCCGGATTCGAAGCACGAATGTTGTCCTCCGTTTCCCAAGTACAATCTCGATCATCAGTACTCCACTGTACTTTGACCAGATTAATAGATTTTCTTCTAAGCTGCTTCGTATCTCTATCGACAATACGAAGTGGCATCCTCTCAGCAGTCAGGTTAGGCTCAATATCCAAACTATCAAGAGCAGAAGGTTGGACAATAAGAGATGGATCATGGAGATGACGACGAAGATGTGAGACATGGAATACATCATGCACTCCAGAAAGCTTCTCGGGCAAATCCATACGATAAGCCAAAGAACCAACTCTTTCCATGATGCGGAAAGGACCAATGAACCTGGGAGAAAGCTTCCCTCTACGACCAAAGAGAATGACATTCCTCAAGGGAGAAACCTTAAGGAACACCTGGTCACCAACAGCAAATTCCAAATTTCGCCTACGCCTATCAGCATATTTCTTCTGTCTATCCTGAGCGATTCTCAGCCTCTTCTTAATCTCCTCAACTTTCTCAGAAGCTTCCAAAATCACTTCAGGACCAAACACCAAACGATTACCGGATTCAATCCAGCAAGATGGAGATCTACAAGGTCGTCCGTATAAAGTAGAAAACGGAGACATTTTGAGACTGGCCTGAATGTAAAGATGGAATGAGATAGATAAAAAGATCAAGAATAGACTGAAAACAGAAGATAAGATAATACCTGATAGATATTATTGTAGGTAAATTCGGCAAGATGGAGATAATCTTCCCAAGATCCTCCAAAATCAAGCACACAAGCACGAAGAAGATCCTCGAGAATCTGATTTACTCTTTCCGTCTGACCGTCGTGTAGGATCTAGATTAACCCTAGAGGGGGGGTGAATAGGGTTATAACAAATTTTTGCGAATTAAACACAGAAGCAAACTGCAGAAATAAATATGCTGAAAAATAAATCACACACAGAATTTACCCAGCTTCGGCAACCCCTGCCTACTGCTGCATTCCCAGATTTCTATTAGAATTAAACAGTTTCTCGCTTACAAACACTCTAACAGACTTGCAAACCCTGCTACCGCCTATAGAGTTTTGCAAACTTGCAAACCCTGCTAACTAGACTAACTCTAACTAGACAATCTGTCAACACCTAAACCCTAGGTGATAAATTATCATGTTTTGTTTTGAAAAGAACATACGAATAAACCAAATTATAAAGGCAAGCACTAAATTTAAAACTATTTAAATTATCTTGCCTTTATAAAAAAACTTAACCCAATACAAACATAAGATATGCGGTCACTTCCCTTTATTTTACCCGGTCCATTTTCTTTTGTTTGTGAGAAAAAAAAATGGCCGATCCTTTTCTTTTTCAATTTAGGGCTTCGGTTCTTCTGTGAGATTTGGGGCTTTGTTCTGATGATTGATTCTTTGACTTGTGTTGATCTTTCTCACGCTCGTTCTCTGATGATTTGATGCTTGTTGCTAGCTCGTTCTCTGACAATCGAGTTTACTGTTGTGGTATGTAATCCTTTTTTGCTTGTTTGTGGTTTTGTGATTTTCGAACTCGATTGTTCTCTGTCTATGATGATTTCTTGGGTGTATTTATAGGGTTGAAACCCTAATTAACACTGTCAGATCTGATTTCTTCACGTCGTTGATTATTTTCCTGAATTTGTTCTGGATTTGGAGTATTCCTTTCTTGATTCAATTTCGAATAAATGCTGACCATATTTGAATTCGAATTAATTGATTCGAAGATATCTTGCTGTATTTGCTGTCTCGGTCCTCATTTGAATCAATACTGTCCATATATGAATTCGAGAAATTTGCTGCAAAGATTTCTTTCTAAATTAGAAATCTTTGACTTAATCAAAGACTTAATCAAAAAAAATACGAATTTATTCTTTCGGCTTGATTTCTGCACTGCCTTGTACTTGCCACTGTCTTGTGTTCCTACTACACATTCACCAGTTTACTTTATATGTGCATATATACATTTGTATGTGTGTATGCATATATTTTTGGGTTTGTACTTTCATTGTGACTTGATTTTGCTATGGGATTGAATCAGAACTTCATTTGGTCTGTACTTGAATTTGAAGTCGTTGTTCACCTGTACTTACACTGTCTCTGGCTTCATCTGTAGTCTTCAAACATTTGTATAATTCTCGACCATTATCACTGCTGACTTCATTTGGTCTTTGTTCTCTTGTAATGTTGTACTGTCTTGGTTACATGCATTTGGTATTGGCACACATGTAAACTTGTGTATCTCTGACCTTTTGGTTGCAGTCTTGTGTTGGTAACCATCTTCAAGCATGTTGCAGTTTGTAGCTTTCATGCATTTTCTTTGACATGATTTACTTCACCTGTACTTGGTCATTTGTGTAGTCTTCGAGCATGTTGCCACTGTGTCGTTGTTTTGCATTGTTCATGTCATGTTGTTCATGTGCATATATGTTTACTGAGTTTGCATTTGTTAGTTTAGTCATGCACTTGGTCTCTTCACTGTGTTTTCTTCATGCCTGACTTGATGATTCCCTTCCTGTAGCTCCATATTCTTCACTGTTGCATTTCAGACTTGCTGTTGCATATGTATTCATTTTGCAGCTGGTCTTTGTATCTTTGCATGTGCATTGTTCTAGTGCACTTCTGTTTGCATTGCATTGTAGTCTTCGCCATGTTGTAACCTGGTGTGCACTGAGCATTTGAACTTGTATCTCTGCACATTGTTCTATGCACTGTTCTTGTATTACTTGGGTTACTTGTATGCACTGCATATTTGGATTGCACCTTTGCTGGTTGGTCTGGCCATTGTAAATTGATTTTTGAGTTTGTTGGTTGGGTCTGCACATTTCTATGCTCTGGTCTCCATAACCTTTACCTGAACTTCACTTGAATATCTGGTATTCATGTATGCAGATCCACTGATACATGTTGTGCTTGTTCTTGGTCTCTGTTGCATGCTTCATTCTGATTCACTTGCACCTGTACATGGTCATTGCATTTGCTGTTGCACTTTTGTGCTTTGTGTCAGTGTAGTCATATACATTCATTAATGTTGACCTGAAGTGTATGTTGGCAACTTGTGATGTTCTTGTAATTGAATTTGTGTACTTGATGTCCACTATTTTCACTGGTTCCTCTGGTCTGCACTTGGTCTTTGTTCTTCTCTGTTATGTTGCTTTGAATGAATTTGTGTTTTGTTGTAGTTTGTGCACACGAGTTGGCGTGGCAGTGCACACGTATACGAATGTACACGTGTGTATTGCAGCCACTTATAATTGCCTGTCCCCGATAAAAATTACTGATATGCATAGATATTGCACAATCAAAGATGATGACAATAACCCATGTATCTGAGACACAAACAAATTTTATTTTTGCAAATTTAAATTTGTTTGTTTTCAGATTACTGTTGTAGTTGCTAATTATATAGGTACACAGGAGACAGGACGAGAAGTGGAGCTGGACAATGCAGATAGATGCAGATGTGCAGACAGAGTGAAAAACTGAATGTTGAGTGTTGTAGTGAGAAAAGTAAAATGTATGAACTGATGTATGTATATATATAGAGAGAGCTGAAAACTTTGTATTGTTTAAGTGTTGTAATAAAATATTATATTGAATAAAAAATACAAGTTGAATTATATAGATTCTGTGCAATAGTATAATTATTCAATATGAATATAGTCCAAACTGCAAACACATATATATATTGATATATATATGTTTGTTATCATCAAACAAAAAATCACATCAAACAATCTCCCCCTTTTGATGATGACAAACATATATATTAAAGATTTTGAAATGCTAATACATGTGTTTGAACACAAATTTTTTTTTTTGCTCCCCCTATTTGAATGCTCCCCCTACAACCAAGACCACTCCCTGTTTAGAAGATAACAAAAATTACAAAAGAATAAAAGAACTAAAGAAAAATTAACTAACAACATTTAACCAAATTTTTGAAATAGGTCAAAAAATATTTACTTTCTCATCAAAATCTTGTTCTTCTCCCCCTTTTGTCATTATCAAAAGACTGACAAAAAAAAAATGGAATAGTAGGAACAAAAAATAATATATCATAACGAGATAAAAACTTCCATATTGTAGAGGATGGATCGATGATTAGTTTTAATAAGAAGAGAGATATTTTAACATTAATTTGAAATTTAAGCACAAAAAAAAATAAATAAATAAATAAGCACTTACTAACCACGCATAACCATAAGGACTTTTAAATGGGATTAGCAGTTACTTATTAGTCTAAGCATCCAGACTATTAAGTGAGACTTAGTTACCATACTCCATCCATGCATAACCATAAGGACTTTTAAATGAGAATGGAGTAATGATAAAAATAATTCACTCACATGCTCCATCCATGCATAACCATAAGGACTTTTAAATGAGAATGGATGCATGAGAGTTATTATTATTTATTATTATTATTATATATATATATATATATATTTAATTTAAAATAATTCACTCTTCTTATTTTATCAAACCATTATGAACGATAGAAGGATGGTAGAAATAGAAATGATCGTGGAATAAGTTACCAAGTTAATTATATTATGTAATATCCAGTACTGAATACCATATTCGAATCAATCTTTGGAAAATATCCAAAACTTGTTTGAATCCTAGAAATTGAAGTTGAAAGTATATATCCAAGAATATTTCAACCTAAAAATGAAAAAAATGGTTAGTCAATTTCTATAATCCCCAAATCCAAACGTAATCTAGAAAATCTGTCTTCGGGGAGGGGTTTTGTGAAAATATCAGCAAGTTGAGCCTCAGTTGAAATATATTCAATGCAAATGTCTTCCTTAGCAATGTGATCTCTAAGAAAGTGGTGTCTCACATCAATGTGTTTTGTGCGTGAATGATGAACATGATTATTTGATAAGTCTATTGCACTTTTACTGTCACATTTTAATGGAACTTGTTTATAAACTAAGCCAAAATCAGAAAGAGTTTGCATCATCCATAAAATTTGAGCACAGCAACTTCCTAAAGCAATATATTCTGCTTCAGTGGTGGATAATGCAACACAATTCTGTTTTCGACTTGACCATGAAACTAATGAATGTCCTAGCATGAAACATGTCCCACTGGTGCTTTTCCTGTCAACCAATGAACCAGCATAATCAGCATCAGAATAACCAACTAAATCAAAGTTTTCACAAGAAGGGTACCATAATCCAAATTTGTGTGTGTGTGAAAGATATCTCAAAATTCGTTTAGTGGCTTTCAAATGAGATTCTTTAGGATTAGATTGAAAACGTGCACACAAACACACAGAAAACATAATATCAGGTCTAGAAGCAGTAAGATAGAGAAGTGAACCAATTATCCCTCGATATTTTTTCTGATCAACAGCACTTCCTTTCTCGTCTTTGTCCAACTTTGTTGATGGGCTCATAGGAGTTCTCAATGGTTTAGAGTTCTCAACTCCGAATTTCTTCAACAGTTCCAACACATACTTGGATTGCAAAATGAAAATGCCATCACTGCTTTGCTTGATTTGAAATCCAAGAAAATATTTCAATTCTCCAACCAAGCTCATCTCGAATTTAGCCTGCATAACTTGTTCAAATTTCTCGCACAAGAGTTCATTAGTAGCACCATAAATGATATCATCCACATAAATCTGAACAATCAAAAAATCACTTCCTTTATGTAATAGAAACAGTGCCGTGTCAGCACTCCCCTTTTCAAAGCCATTTTCCAGAAGATATGTACAAAGGCAGTCATACCAAGCTCTAGGGGCTTGCTTAAGACCATATAATGCTTTTTCAAGTTTATACACATGATTTGGAAAATCGTGTTTTTCAAAACCGGGGGGTTGTTCAACAAAAACTTCTTCTTTCAGATCACCATTTAGAAATGCACTTTTTACATCCATTTGTTTTAGTTTGAAACCTTTATAACAAGCAAAGCTGAGCAAAATCCTAATGGCTTCTAACCTAGCAACTGGTGCAAATGTCTCATCAAAATCTATGCCTTCTATTTGGTTATATCCTTTTGCGACAAACCTAGCTTTGTTTCTAATTACATTTCCTGATTCATCAAGTTTGTTTTTGAACACCCATTTAGTTCCTACAATTGGATAGTCATTAGGCCTAGGAACTAATTTCCAAACTTTATTTCTCTCAAATTGATTAAGTTCATCTTGCATTGCTAAAACCCAACTTTCATCATTAAGAGCCATTTCAACAGAATCAGGTTCTATTTCAGAAATAAAACCACTATGACAAAAAAACGCACACAAATTTTTATCAAATGCAGAGCGAGTGCGTATACCTTCCGTAGGATCTCCTATAACCAATTCAGGAGGATGATTGGATTTGAACTTCAATCTATCCGCATCAACAGTCCTACTTCCATCTTTCTCAGTAGATGTCCCTTCTTTAATTCCTTCATGATCTACTCCATCATCACCCGTTTTTTCAGTCGTCCTTTCCAGATCAGATTCATCAAATTTCACATTGACTGATTCAACAATTGTCTTTGTTCGTTTGTTGTATATCCTGTAAGCCTTGCTCCTTGTTGAATAGCCCATGAAAATTCCCTCATCCGCCTTTGATTCAAATTTTCCAAGTTGATCACCTGTGTTAAGAATGAAACAAGGACATCCAAAAACACGAAAATAAGAGATGTTAGGTTTCCTTTCATTCCATACTTAATAAGCAGTTTTGCCAAGTATTGGTCTAATCATTACTCTATTCATTACGTAGCACGGAGTATTCACCGCCTCTGCCCAAAAAGTTAGAGGTAGTTTATACTCACTCAACATGGATCTAGCCAATTCTTGTAATGTACGATTTTTCCTTTCAACCACCCCATTTTGTTGAGGTGTTCGTGGGGTAGAAAATTCATGTTTTAAACCATTTTCTTCACAAAAGTTTTCAAATTCTAAATTTTCAAATTCGCCTCCATGATCACTTCTCAAAGTTTTAATTGAAACTCCTTTTTCATTTTGAACAAGTTTAGCAAATTTTGAAAAATAATCAAAAGATTCAGACTTTTTGGCTAAGAAATAAACCCATGTAAATCTAGAATAATCATCAACCAATACATAACAATAACGTTTTCCATTCAAGCTTGCAATTTCATGTGGTCCAAATAAGTCCATATGAATTAATTCGAGAACCCTTGATGTGCTAACAATGTTTTTAGGGCGAAATGATGATCGACTAAGCTTGCCCAAAGAACATGCTTTACACACTTTGTTATCTTTAAATTTCTGATGTGGTAACCCTCTGACTAATTCTTTCGTTTCAAGATTTCTTAAGAGACTCATGCTAGCATGTCCAAGTCTCCTATGCCATAAAGATGCCTCTTCGTCAGTGGCTACCAAACATCTGGAAAGATTTAGATTGTCAAATGAAAGTGAGTAAACATTTCCTTTTCTTTTGCCCATAAAGACAATGTTATTAGAAGTTTTATCAATGATTTTGCAAGTATCACTATCAAAAACCACATTCATACCTTTGTCACATAGTTGGCTAATAGAAATGAGATTGTGATGCAAATTATCAACGTATAAAACATTAGTCAAGGAAAAAGTACCATTACTTACTTCACCTTTCCCAATTATCTTACACTTGCTATTATCTCCCATGATCACATTTCCACCTCTAAACTTCTCTAGGCTAAGGAACTTAGATTTATCACCTGTCATATGTCTAGAACAACCTGAATCTAGAAACCATTCTTGTTGCTCCTTAGCCCGCCAACAGACCTACATAAAGAGAGAGGAGAATAACCTAGAGAAACTCTTAGGTCCAATGATATTAGTAACTGAAGCATTATGAACAAACAATCCCTTTGGAACCCAAACTTGTTTTGTCCTTTTATTTTTGTTCCTATAGACATGAAATTTGTTTGTAGAATTCTTAGGAACACAAACTTGTATAAATTTTGTGTTCTTGTTCCTATGACTAAAATTTTCAACACGATGTCCAATTTCACTTCTAACAAAGACACTCTTACCTTTTGCATGATCATCAACCTGTGTTTTCCCAAAACCTAGTCCTTTTCTGTTGTTAGCAAAGAGTTGATTTCCCAATAACATGTTAAACGATTTTTCTCCTCTTGAAAAGTTATTCAGAGATTTCTCAAGATTTTGGACTTTGGTTTTTAGTGTTGTGTTTTCAGTCACAAGTGTGGTGCATCTATTTATAAAATCCTTTTTCCTAGTGTCAATGGTTTCCTTAATACTCGAGTTTTCTTTTTCAAGATTATCGAAGCTATTCTTAAGTCTTGATATTTCTGAATCTAAAATTTTACATTTTTTACAGTCTAGGTTTTGAATATTTTCAAGTTCAGTTTCTAACCTAGTATTCTCATGAACGAGTTCTCTCCTGTCAAACTTCAATTTTTCAATTTTAGTTTCAAGAGTATCAATTGTATTAGTAAAATCATAACACATCAAAACAAGTTCTTTATAAGAATAGTTATGTACCTCACTGGATTCCTCTGAACTTGTTTCTGAATCTGATTTTGCCATAAGGCACAAGTTAGCCTCCTCTGAACTATTATCCGAAACTTCTTCTCCTTCTTCATCATCCCAAGTTGCTGCAAAGGTCTTCTTCTTCTTTTTCTTTCCTTTGTTGTTCTTGAGAAGTGGACATTTTTGTTTGAAGTGGCCAGGCTTTTTGCAGTTAAAGCATGTTAATTCATTATCGGAATCATCAGAATCTTTTGACTTATTACCACTTGTTTTCTTCTTGCGTGGCCTGAATTTTGACCATTTTCTAAGATTATTGACAGCCATCGCAAGCTCTTCAATTGGATCTTCTTCTTCTTCACCGCTTTCTTCTTTGCTTTTTAAGGCAATCGTCTTCTTTTTTGATTCAGAGTTGTTACGTTCCTCCTTTGCCTTTAGCTCAAGCTCATATGTCATCAAGTTTCCGATCAACTCCTCCATGCTTAGTTTACTCAGATCTTTTGATTCTTGTATCGCAGTGACTTTTGCCTCAAAGTTCATTGGTAAGACTCGCAGTATCTTCCGTACAAGCTCTACTTCAGTGAAGACCTTCCCAAGCTCTCTAGCATTGTACACCAAAGTTGAAAATCGTCCAAACATATCTTTTATGCTCTCGCCCTTTTCCATCACAAAGTTTTCGTATTCATTGCTAAATAGAGCTAGTCGTGACTCCTTGACTTGAGAATTTCCTTCGTGTGTCACCTCCAGAGTGTGCCAAATCTCCTGTGCTGTTGTACAATGAGAAATTCTATTAAATTCATTTTTATCAAGAGCACAGATCAAAGCGTTCATTGCTTTGGCATTTGTAGTTTTTAATTTCTTATCGTTAGCATCCCACCTATCCTTAGGTTTAGGAATCTCAGTATCACCAACAACTATAGTGGGGGATTTATAGCCAGTTTCAATAATATCCCAAACATCATAATCGACAGAACTAAGATAAATACTCATTCTAACTTTCCAATAAGCTAATCATTCCCATTAAACATGGGTGGCCTAGCAATAGATTGCCCCTCAGAAAAAGCATTATTTGGTGGATTCATGACTCTAGAGTTAAAGTAGAATACCTTGCTCTGATACCACTTGTAGGATCTAGATTAACCCTAGAGGGGGGGTGAATAGGGTTATAACAAATTTTTGCGAATTAAACACAGAAGCAAACTGCAGAAATAAATATGCTGAAAAATAAATTACACACAGAATTTACCCAGCTTCGGCAACCCCTGCCTACTGCTGCATTCCCAGATTTCTATTAGAATTAAACAGTTTCTCGCTTACAAACACTCTAACAGACTTGCAAACCCTGCTACCGCCTATAGAGTTTTGCAAACTTGCAAACCCTGCTAACTGGACTAACTCTAACTAGACAATCTGTCAACACCTAAACCCTAGGTGATAAATTATCATGTTTTGTTTTGAAAAGAACATACGAATAAACCAAATTATAAAGGAAAGCACTAAATTTAAAACTATTTAAATTATCTTGCCTTTATAAAAAAACTTAACCCAATACAAACATATGATATGCGGTCACTTCCCTTTATTTTACCCGGTCCATTTTCTTTTATTTGTGAGAAAAAAAAATGGCCGATCCTTTTCTTTTTCAATTTAGGGCTTCGGTTCTTCTGTGAGATTTGGGGCTTTGTTCTGATGATTGATTCTTTGACTTGTGTTGATCTTTCTCACGCTCGTTCTCTGATGATTTGATGCTTGTTGCTAGCTCGTTCTCTGACAATCGAGTTTACTGTTGCGGTATGTAATCCTTTTTTGCTTGTTTGTGGTTTTGTGATTTTCGAACTCGATTGTTCTCTGTCTATGATGATTTCTTGGGTGTATTTATAGGGTTGAAACCCTAATTAACACTGTCAGATTTGATTTCTTCATGTCGTTGATTATTTTCCTGAATTTGTTCTGGATTTGGAGTATTCCTTTCTTGATTCAATTTCGAATAAATGCTGACCATATTTGAATTCGAATTAATTGATTCGAAGATATCTTGCTGTATTTGCTGTCTCGGTCCTCATTTGAATTAATACTGTCCATATATGAATTCGAGAAATTTGCTGCAAAGATTTCTTTCCAAATTAGAAATCTTTGACTTAATCAAAGACTTAATCAAAAAAAATACGAATTTATTCTTTCGGCTTGATTTCTGCACTGCCTTGTACTTGCCACTGTCTTGTGTTCCTACTACACATTCACCAGTTTACTTTATATGTGCATATATACATTTGTATGTGTGTATGCATATATTTTTGGGTTTGTACTTTCATTGTGACTTGATTTTGCTATGGGATTGAATCAGAACTTCATTTGGTCTGTACTTGAATTTGAAGTCGTTGTTCACCTGTACTTACACTGTCTCTGGCTTCATCTATAGTCTTCAAACATTTGTATAATTCTCGACCATTATCACTGCTGACTTCATTTGGTCTTTGTTCTCTTGTAATGTTGTACTGTCTTGGTTACATGCATTTGGTATTGGCACACATGTAAACTTGTGTATCTCTGACCTTTTGGTTGCAGTCTTGTGTTGGTAACCATCTTCAAGCATGTTGCAGTTTGTAGCTTTCATGCATTTTCTTTGACATGATTTACTTCACCTGTACTTGGTCATTTGTGTAGTCTTCGAGCATGTTGCCACTGTGTCGTTGTTTTGCATTGTTCATGTCATGTTGTTCATGTGCATATATGTTTACTGAGTTTGCATTTGTTAGTTTAGTCATGCACTTGGTCTCTTCACTGTGTTTTCTTCATGCCTGACTTGATGATTCCCTTCCTGTAGCTCCATATTCTTCACTGTTGCATTTCAGACTTGCTGTTGCATATGTATTCATTTTGCAGCTGGTCTTTGTATCTTTGCATGTGCAATGTTCTAGTGCACTTCTGTTTGCATTGCATTGTAGTCTTCGCCATGTTGTAACCTGGTGTGCACTGAGCACTTGAACTTGTATCTGTGCACATTGTTCTATGCACTGTTCTTGTATTATTTGGGTTACTTGTATGCACTGCATATTTGGATTGCACCTTTGCTGGTTGGTCTGGCCATTGTAAATTTATTTTTGAGTTTGTTGGTTGGGTCTGCACATTTCTATGCTCTGGTCTCCATAACCTTTACCTGAACTTCACTTGAATATCTGGTATTCATGTATGCAGATCCACTGATACATGTTGTGCTTGTTCTTGGTCTCTGTTGCATGCTTCATTCTGATTCACTTGCACCTGTACATGGTCATTGCATTTGCTGTTGCACTTTTGTGCTTTGTGTCAGTGTAGTCATATACATTCATTAATGTTGACCTGAAGTGTATGTTGGCAACTTGTGATGTTCTTGTAATTGAATTTGTGTACTTGATGTCCACTATTTTCACTGGTTCCTCTGGTCTGCACTTGGTCTTTGTTCTTCTCTGTTATGTTGCTTTGAATGAATTTGTGTTTTGTTGTAGTTTGTGCACACGAGTTGGCGTGGCAGTGCACACGTATACGAATGTACACGTGTGTATTGCAGCCACTTATAATTGCCTGTCCCTGATAAAAATTACTGATATACATAGATATTGCACAATCAAAGATGATGACAATAACCCATGTATCTGAGACACAAACAAATTTTATTTTTGCAAATTTAAATTTGTTTGTTTTCAGATTACTGTTGTAGTTGCTAATTATATAGGTACACAGGAGACAGGACGAGAAGTGGAGCTGGACAATGCAGATAGATGCAGATGTGCAGACAGAGTGAAAAACTGAGTGTTGAGTGTTGTAGTGAGAAAAGTAAAATGTATGAACTGATGTATGTATATATATAGAGAGAGCTGAAAACTTTGTATTGTTTAAGTGTTGTAATAAAATATTATATTGAATAAAAAATACTAGTTGAATTATATAGATTCTGTGCAATAGTATAATTATTCAATATGAATATAGTCCAAACTGCAAACACATATATATATTGATATATATATGTTTGTTATCATCAAACAAAAAAATCACATCAAACACGTCGGTCTGAGGATGATAAGCAGTGCTCAGATTCAAACGAGTACCCAAAGATTCCTGAAAAGCCTTCCAGAACTGACTAGTAAAGATAGGGTCACGATCACAAACAATACTGAGAGGAACACCATGGAGACGAACGATCTCTCTCATGTAAATCTCAGATAAACTAGAAGCAGAACGAGTAGACTTGACCGGAATAAAATGAGCGGACTTGGTCAGTCTATTAACAATAACCCAGATACTCTCATTGCCTTTCCGAGTCCTTGGTAAACCATTGGTGAAATCCATGGAAACCTGTTCCCACTTCCAATTAGGAATCTCGAGGGGCTGCAACAAACCAGGGGTCTTCTGTTGATCGACTTTGACTTACTGACAAGTCGCACACTGACTAACAAAGATAGAGATATCCCTCTTCATCCCCTTCCACCAGTAAAGCCTCTTCATATCCTGATACATCTTCGACACACCAGGATGAATAGAAGGTCTGGATCTATGATTTTCCTGAAGCAACTCCTGTCTCAAACTATCAACCTTCGGAACACAAATCCTGCCATTAATCCGCAAAATCCCTTTGTCATCAATCTGAGCTCCACTACTACCTCTACTACCACCAACTCTGCTACGAACACTCTCCTTCATCAATCTAAGCATCTCATCCTCATCCTGCTTAGCCATAATCTGATCCAAAAGAGGAGAAGAAGAAACAACAAGCTGACACAACAAAGCCTTCTTCCGATTCAGAGCATCGGCCACAACATTAGCTTTACCGGGAGTATAGTTAATGTCGAGGTCGTAAGAAGCCACAAACTCAAGCCAACGAACTTGCCTCTGATTCAGATCCTTCTGGGTGAAGATATATCTCAGAGACTGATGATCTATGAAAAGCTCAAACTTGGTTCCAAGAAGATGATGCCTCCAAAGTTTCAAAGCAAAGACAACAGCAAGTAACTCTAAATCATGAGCAGCATAATTTGCTTCGTAGGTCTTCAACTGACGGCTGGCATAGGCAATAACCCTACCATCCTGCATGAGAACCGCACCCAAACCCTCATGACTAGCATCAGTTTAAACTATAAATCCCTCACTCCCATTCGGAACAGTAAGAACTGGTGCGGAAGTTAGCTTGCTCTTCAACTCACTGAATGCAGCCTTACACTTATCACTCCAGACAAATCTGGCATTCTTTCGAGTTAAAGCTGTGAGAGGTGCACCAATCAGAGCAAAATTCTCAATGAATCTCCGGTAGTAACCGGCAAGGCCCAGAAAACTACGAATATCAAATGGAGTCTTTGGAGTTTCCCAATCCTGGAAAAATCGGGGGAAAATAAAACAATAGGAAAAAATAGAATTATTAAAATGATAGAGAAAGAGAAAAAAGAAAGACTTACATTGATCGCAGCAATCTTAACTGGATCAACAGAGACTCCATTACTAGAAACAATATGCCCGAGATAACGGACTTCATCCTTCCAGAAATGGCATTTAGAAAATTTAGCCTTTAACTAATGATTTCTGAGAGTCTCAAGAACATATTTCAAATGCGACTTATGCTCATTCTTAGTCTTAGAGAAGACAAGTATATTATCAACAAAGACTAGCACAAATTTATTAAGCACATCACGAAAAACACGATTCATCAAATCAACAAAGAAAGCAGGAGCATTAGTCAAACCAAAAGGCATGACTAACCATTCATAAAATCCATTCTCAGTGCGGAAAGCAGTCTTGGGAATGCTATCCTCAGCAACCCTGAGCTGATGAAAACCTGTGGCAAGGTCAAGCTGAGAGAAAATAGTGGCACCATGAAGCTGATCAAACATATCATTGATACGAGGCATAGGATATCTGTTTTTCATAGTGAGCTTGTTCAGCTCCCTATAATCAACACACATCCGAAGTGAACCATCAGATTTGGTGACAAAAACTACCGCAGCTCCCCATTCAGAAAAACTGGGCCTAATCATACCTTTGGAAGATAAGTCTTCAATTTGCTTTCCCATCTCAACCTTCTCGTGGGGTGTCATTCTTCTAGGAGGAAGAACAATAGGTCGAGCACCAGAAATAAGATCAATCCGAAAATTAATTTGCCGCTTCGGAGGTAAAGAAATGACTTCGCCAAATACATCGGGATATAATCTAACCACAGGAGTTGAATCAAGGTCACTGGAAGAAGAATCCAAAGAATAAATAAAGTTGCCAGCAAAATCCTGAGGCATGCGGCACTGAATAATCAAGGAATTCCCTTGATCATCAACAAGTTGAACAGACCGGGCTTTACAAGAGATATGAGCATTATGATTCACTAACCAATCCTGACCAAGCAATAAATCAAAAGCATCGAAGCCCAGAATATAAAAATCACCACTAAAGCGATGATCAGAATGGAGAAGTTTCACCTCTCGACAAATCCGATTAAGGTTAGCAGGACCCCCAATAGGATTTGAAACACATAATGGAACAGAAGTATACTCAGGAGAAAGGAGATGTTCAAACTTATCACACAAATCAACAGAAATAAAACTGTGTGAAGCACCAGTATCAAACAACACACGGATGATGAAATAAAGTAAATGAACCCTGGAGTGTACCTTGGTCATCACTAGGAGCAGGGGCAGGTGGAGGAACTGGAGATGAGGCAGAAGTGACAGCAAATATACCAGAAGGAGTACCCCTCTGCTGGGTAGGGCAATCCTTCTTAAAATGACCGGGTTGGAGACAGATATGGCAGAGATCACGTCTTGCCGACTGAGTAGGTGGAGGAACTGCAACACCTGATAGTGTGGGACAGCTATTGGCATAGTGCCCTCTCTGATCACACCTAAAGCAAGTGATGGAGGAGAGATCAACTGGTTGCCTTTGAGCAGGGGCAGATGATGAAGATCCCAAACTAGGACGCTTCTGCCAATTCTTCTTCTGCTGCTGAAAATTAGGCTTACGCTTCTTGGAAACTACAGAGGAAGACTGAGCACCAGAAACAGCAGGACCTTTGAATGTGGGATTCTCATAGCGAATAGCCATATCCATAAGCTGGGTGAAAGAACCATGAACATGAGAAATATGGCGACTATAATACTCTGGCCGAGCACCAGCAATAAATTTCTCATTCTTCTTAAGAGGAATATCAATAAGGCCAGGACCAAACTTGGAAATTTCATTGAATTTCCTCTCATACTCAGCAAAAGACATGGTACCCGGCTTCAGATCCATAAACTCACGATAAAGCTGAGATTTCCCGGCTTCTGGCATCCATTTTGCCACAAAAGCCTCCCTGGAAAAGAGATACAGAAAACAAGCTTAAGATAGATTCAAAGAAAGGAAAAATAGGAACAAAATTAAGATAACCCAAAGGATACCTAAACTTCTCCCAAGTGAGATCAGCCTCAACGGTGTTAGTCGTAACAGACTCCCACCAATCTAAAGCAGAATCATGCAACTGCCAGGCTGCAAGCTGACGCTTCTGAGCATCAGTAATGTCAAGACCAGTAAATATCCTCTCAAGACTCCGCAACCACTGCTGAGCCTCAATGATAGTCTCTGAACCGGTGAATGGGGTTCCACCAAGTTGAGAGAATTCCTTACAAAGAACAGTGAACCTGACTGGAGCAACAGGTTGAGGAGCTGGGGTAATACCGCGACCCCTAACTCTGGCATTTCCCCGATTCATCTTGAAAAATATCAAGAATGAATTTAGGATAAGAATAAAGACAAGCCAAAGACAAAATAAGATAAGGCAAGATAATACACTTGGATGAATATCTTAAAGAAAGAAAAGATCCTAACAAGATAGATACGAAAGAAAGGAAAGTTAGAAAACATTTGAAAATCCTTTAAAAGAAAGAAAAATTTATATACCAAAATAATCTTTGAAAATCCTTTGAAAACATTTTGAAAAATCATTTTATACTTTGAAAATACGTCTCTCACAAAGATATGATTCTGAGATTGATTTCACTCATTCTAGGGTGGAAATACCCTATCTCTAATGAGTTTTTGCTCCGCAGAGGCAATGGTTGCCAAAACCAAAGCTCTGATACCAGCTGTAACAACCCCCAATTTCGTACCATTCAAATCGACAATAATCCACACATGTCAGACTTGAATGATGCGAAATAACAGATTGTAAATAAATTTGGAGCAAATGAAATCAAATATACAGAATCACAGACACAGAACAAACAGAATAACTCGCAGCGGAATATAAAATAACATAGTAGATCATGAAGCTACTATAACAGAGTCTCAAACCAAATACATAATATAGTCTGAAAAACAACAGAATAGAAATCCCAAATACATAGAAGTTCACTAATACATGAGATAAACTAATACAGCTGAAACAGAAGTAGATAAATATGTAGATAAGTAGAAACTCCAATGAAAGACCAGCTCCAGGAAGAGAATCCAAAGCTGTGAATACTCAGGCTGACCAGAGCACAAAGCAAAACACAAAACACTCGAGTCAGGACAATATATACTTATATAATGTAAACCAACTCAAGTGAACTGTAATAAAGATACAAGTAACTTAAAGGATGCCTGGGACCGCCCATCCTCTAAGGATTCGTTAAACTATTTACTATATAGTAATATTTCGCTATTATACTAATGTCTATAGTAAAATAAACATACTTTTAAATAGCGTTCCGGGCTACCCATATCACCCTTCACACATAATAGTCCCAGTAGTCCATCCAATATCATGCCATCTCCACTTCGGGTGACTGTCAGAGGATACCACACGGGCTATGGGAGAAAGACAAACTCGTAGTAAAGGCTCGGTATGGTAGGTGACACGACACACAAGGCAATGCCAGGGTAGATATACCAATTACGCACACGGGCTGGTGGTAACGCAGCAGCCACATACGCCCACCCCGAACAACACTCCAAAAATCAAGGGGTGCACCCAATCGATCACAATAGTAATAGAATGGTTTCGAAGAACTGTGTTCAGCCAGAGGTGCTACCTCCTTTGGCCTGAGATCGCTCCTGTTTTAGCCACCTTATGCTAACTCACGGGAGTTAGGTTCACGAAATGTACCTTAGGAACGTCGTCACCATCCTACTTCATTCTGGAATCTCCACCGCGCACACAGTTGTTAAAGTGGTTTTCGGTATCGACAGAGAGTATGTCCATATCCGATCCTGGTCTTTTTAACAACCAATCGTTATTATAACCCATAGTTATAATTTCAAAATGGTATTTATTTATCAAAATCCAATATCATTTCAAATCCATTTCAAAATATCAACTTATCATTTCATTTGAAAAACATATTCATTTTTATTCAATTTAAAAATACCATTTCAATTCACATTTCAAAATAGTTCAATTCCAACAAATTACTTCATTTAAATCCTTTAAAAGTGAAGTTATTACATTTAATAATTAAATTATTAAACTTCCAAAATTTTCAACTTTCAAAGTTCATTCATTCACTTAATTTTATCAAAACAGTGAAAATTCAACTTTCGCAGCATTTGAAAATTGCTACAGAAAGTTATATTCAAAACAGTTAAATTTAACAAAAGACAGCGTTTAAAATGCTGTAATAGGTGATACATTAGTTTCAAAGAAAAAAAAAAGAAAAAAAAAACTTAGTTTAATCCAACAATTATATTTTCTATAATTCACTTTTAACTTATAAAATCACATAATTTTACTTTTATAACCATCATTTAATTTTCTTTAATTTCATGATTTCATAAAGTTAAATTTCCGTTTAAAAATTCATATTTAAAACTAATTCACTTATTAAATTGCAGTGTCCAATTTTAAATTCATTACATTTAAATTTCAACCTAACACTTAAGTTAAAATTCTCAAATATAACTTAGTTTATATTTTTATTTACTTAATTAAAATTTTACTTTTAAGTCAATTCCAAAAGTTCCAATTTTAGTTACAATTTAAAATTTCAAATTAAATACTCATTCATTTCACATTTCAACTTTATTAAAATCATTAATATGATATAAAATCACTTTACATTCCTTCAAATTCAAATTATCATAAATTTATCATGATTTCATATTCTATTTAATTTCAAATTATAATTAAATCAAATTTCCCAAAATAGCTTACATTTAAAATTTTCTAACCTTTTCGTTAATTTATTTCACTTGTAATTATTCAGAAAATCAATAATATTTTACCAAAAATCATTTTTAATTAGGTTTAAATCAAAATATTTTAATATTTACATTTCTAAAATAATTTTAAAAATTTTAGAAAAATATATTAACTACGGGTCTGTATATAATTTTCTACACTAGGAAAAGTGATACGGGTAATATATCATTTCAACCCGTAATTTACAAAGAAAAATCCGGGTTTTATCATTTCAAACCCACAGTCCCAAGTAAATGAAATAAATTTGAAAATCATTCAAGCCTATCATTTCAGCCCATAATGATTTTCCCTTACTCTAACGTCCGTTCGGGTATGCATCATTTCAACCCATAGTGATTCTAATCTAAAGGGAACTTGCAGTGTGATAAACGGATAAAATAACAGAACAGTATAATATAACAGTAACTAATGTGATAATAGGTGTTTAAGCATGGGTGAACATCATATAATAGTGACATAGCAAATAATAATATAGTGATGCAATTTACATATTCACAAGTGATCAATTTACTATTCATATAAGTATAAAACTGTCTGGTGAGAATAACTCACAGTTTTGAGTTGATGAAACAACGACGAATTGCACAGACGGGATCTACCCAAGCACAAAAGCATGACACAGATACGAATGGAGGAGCCAAGGATTAATTCCCTTGAATACCAATCAAACAAAACAATATAACAATTATAAGGTTTTAGACCAAAAATTCGATAAACTATGCTAGAAATAACTTCATAAAACAAAGCTGAAATGCTTTGCACTTGCTTTCGACATCCCATAGGCTCAGCCAGAGGTGGAGTACAGGTCTAAGGCAATGGTTTTGGGTCAGGTCTGGGTTGCTAAGGTCGGCCTAACATGAGTTTGTTGATGGCAAAAATTATGGGGATGGAACAACAACACAACAAGGCATAACTACTAACAACATCACAAGTTTCAAGCAAACAAAGCTCGGCCAAGGCTGCTGTGGTCACGGCCAGTGGCGTAGGGTCCACTGTGGTGACGTGGAAGAGGGTGCTGGAGGTGCTGGAGGTGGTGGTGGTCATGTAGGTGGCGGCCATGGGAGGTGGAAGTGGTGGATGTGAAGGCTTGTGCTCGGCTAGGTCAAGATGTTGGAGTTTGGTGAACTTGGTGAAGGAACTACCACCTAGGGTGGTACGAATGGGGATGGTCAGTGAGGAGGAGGTGCTGGTGGCGTGCTCAGGTGGCGGTGGTGGCGGCAGGGGCTGGAGAGGGGCATGGCCGATCCTATGATAAAGAAAATCAAGTGCAAATCAAACGAAAAATCAACATAAGTGAACAAAAGGAGATAAAAGAAAAATAGAATTTTACCAACTTCTCAAACAAGTGATGGCCGAATTTTTTTTCATAAATTAGGTGAGAAATGATGTACGTGAATGAAGAATGAAGTGGTCGGCTGAAGATGTGGAGAGTTATGGCTAATTGATGGCAAGAGTTTAGGAAAATGATGAGGTGGGAAAATCAAAGGCCATTGGAAATAAAAGGTCACAAACCCTTTCAATTTACCTTTAATTATTTATAAAAGTTTATATATTCTGAAATAACAATATTATCAGATAAAATTTCGAAATTTTAACAAAATATAAAAATATATATACCATTTATTAATTATATAGAGAAAAATTAAGAAAAAATAGTTAAAACAGTGAACTAGACAAGAAAATTTGAAATAAATGAAATAAATAAAAAAAAATTCATATGAGCTTGTAAAGTATTTTTAAACATAAATAATTACATAAAACAAAATTTTATTCACAAAATAAATATTTAAAATTTAATTTAAATATAATTTTTAATGCAGAAAATAGCAAAAAGGGGAAAACAGCCCTTAAAAATAGGAAATCAATACAGCAAATTTTGGAAAAATTCTATTATTATTTTAAAAATATTTAGAGATGAAATTTCACAAATAAAACAAATTTAAAATAAAATAAAGAAATTTAAAATGAAGAAAATGGCAGTAAATTACAAAACAGCCTTTAAAAATAGGAAATAAATACAGTAAATTTTGGAAAAATTACATTATCATTTTAAAAATGTTTAGAAATGATATCACACAAATAAACAAATTTAAATTAATTTCAAAATGCAATAAAGTCAAATTTAAATATATAGTCAAAATCTAGGGTTGTTACAGCATTTGAAATTTTTTATTTTATATAGAAAATATAATAGGCAAAATTATTTCATTCACCTATATATAACAAATATTATGTCGGTCTGTCCTATTAAGTGTTTAGAAATCCCTATTGATGTCATAGCGTCCAATGCACTAACCAGAATTTAAAAATACAAAACGGAACAGATTAACAAAATATTAAAACCCTTTTTGTAACACTAACAAATACGCTCTCTCATATACATACGCTCAGCGACCCCTATAGGGTATTACTACCCTATCAACAAAGAGTCAAACCCCACAAAGCCAAGGTTTATCGCTAAACCAAAGCTCTGATACCAACTGTAACATCCCGCCTTTTCGCACATTTTAAACAGACACACGTGTCAATTCAAACCATATGGAAGGGCGGATTGTTATGGGATAAATAAGAAAAACAGAGATGAAAAAAACTGAACAGAATCTCACAGCGGAAGGATAAAATATAATAATCAAAATATACAGTTCATGAAGCTGTTTTACAAAACCTTTGATTATATTTATACAATACACATCAGAGTACACATACCATATAACAATGCAGCGGAAGTAATAATAATAAAATCTTCGTCTTCTTCCTCCAGAAATAAAATCTTTAATCTTGGAACACTCGGACTGACCCGAGCGAATTTGAAAGGACAAAAACACTCGAGTCAGAACTAAAAGATCTTATGTGAGTTAAATTAACAGAAATAAATATGAGTACAGTAACTCAAGAGATGCTCGGGATTTACATCTCCTAAGGATCCGTTAAACTATTTACTATGTAGTATATTGCGCTATTATAATAGCATCTAATTATAAAATAAACTTACTTTTAAATAGCGTTAAGGCTTTACATTATCCACCTTAACACATTTATATATTCCCATAGTCTATACTGTACCGTAATCTCCCCCATAATGGGCGTCGTGAGAGGGCACTCCATAGGTATGGTACAAAACAAAAACCGTATAAGGCGCGCTAGGGTGGGTGACACGGCACAACTAGGCAATGCCAGGGTAGATATACCAATTACGCTTCCGGGCAGATGGAAACGCGCAGCGCGCAGCTGTCGCCCACCTCGGACAAACTCCCCACATCAAAGAAATCAAAAGAGAAGGTGGCCACCGAATAAAATCCAAAGTCATAGTATAGTATCGAAGGGAAGTGTCCGATTAAAGGTGCTACCTTATTAACCCGTCGATCGCTCCTGTTTTAGCCACCTTATGCCAACTCACGGGAGTTGGGTCCACGTATTTACCTTACAGGAAAATGCCGCCACCAACCTGCTTCATTCTGGAATCTCCACCGCGTACACGGTTGTTAAAGTGGTTTCGGAGTTGGCAGAGAGTATGACAACTTCCGTTCCTGGTCTCTTCAACAACCAAACGTTATTATAACACCGCGGTCACTTTAAAACAATTATACCTTTAAAACCAGAATATAATATCCATTTCAAAACCATATAAATACGATATCTTTTGCATTTTAAAACAACCCATTTTGATATTATTTTTATAAAACCCAAATCAATAATATCATCTTTCAAATATATTTCTTTTCAAAAATCGTAATGCTTTAAAATTTATCATATCTTGAAACCAAACCTCTGAATTAAAATTTTCAAACATAATACTCCGAAATTCATAGCTTTAAACCCATACTTCTAAAACTTGAATGGTTTGGGCATTCAATAGTATATTAAAAAAATGGTTTAACTTAAGATTACTTTGTAAAGGAAATAATTTCCACGACTTTGCAAATATATTTTCTTTAATTGAAGTCTAAGCCATAAATTTAAATATCACTTTCAAATTCCAAAACCACTTTAATTTTTAACATATATTTCAAACTTTAAGTATTACACTTCCAATTTTAGATAGGAAATTATTATTCAACCATTAAAGGTCCTATTATTTAGTTTGAAATATAGCATACTAAACCATAATCATTTAAAAAAAACTCGAATTACCTATAACTAAATATTTCTTTTCATTTATTTATAATAGAAATATCAATTTAATTCATCTTGAATAAAAATCCAGTTATCAATATAATACCTTTAAAATCACCAAGTTTAACAGGTTTTCATCAACTTATGGAGTTAAATTTTTAAATAGCTCAAATCCAAATAAAATTTCCAATTTAAATTTCAAATCTTAAATTGAGTTGAATCATTTAAAACTCTATATATATATATACACACAATATCTTAAACTTGTACTTGAACATGTAATATGAATTATCAAACTCCATTTTTCAACTTATTCAATTTTTATTTATCAGATTTATACATAGCTTAAATTCAACGATTTAACTATATATGTATATAAAAATCTCTAAAAATATCAAAACTTAATATTTATTAAACTGTATCCTATCCAAACCATAGAAATCATTTTTGAAAATAATTATATATAGACCGACGGCGTCTGTATAGAATTCTCTATCCTATGGTCAAGCGATACGGATATTTATCATTTCAATCCACAATTTAAAAATAAAAATTTCGCGGTTGTATATCATTTCAAACCGTAAATCCCGAATGAAATGAAATGCATAACAACTTGTAATTAATATAATTAATCATCCATTCATCCGTCAAATCATGCATCCATTTTTCACAATCATCATCTAATCTCAAACAATACATCAATATATAACAGGTGATGAATAACTGGTATAAATTATCAGTCTATACTCAAAATAAATTTAATAACTGTTAATTGGCATTCTATATGCAAAAATAAACATAAATTTAACTTGCAGTTATTATGAAATAAAAATTAAACATAACTATGATTGGCAGTTAATATGCAAATAAATAAATTCTAACTGTCAAATTTATATGCAATAAATAAAATTAATTAACAGTTAAATTAAATAAATGCGATTTACTGAGATGATGAAACAAAATATGCCAAACACTCATAAATAAATTTCTACTCATATCTTAAGTCAATTTAACAAACATAAGGAATTCTAGAAATTGTGAGTGGGTTAAAACACTCACCTTTTGAATTTAAATCGAATTCAAATCCGATTTAAACCCGAAAATTCGACGGTCTCAGCATTCGTTCAAACCAGCGTCAACAGATCGGGAATTTTATTATGATCCTAAAAAAAATATCGTGTGAAAACGAGGTCGTATGAGGAAGTTATAGCGATAAAACGTTTGAAATTGAAAAAAAAAAAAACAAAACATAACCTTCCTCCCACAACTCGTCCACGTCATCGTTGACCTTCCCCTCTTCACACGAGTTTGTCTCTCCCAAGCCTCTATACAAAACGAAGCCGCAACATCTCCTAACCCTAGCCCCAATTTTCGCCGCCACCACGTTGCCTTAAGTTACGATCAGAGAGTTCCATCGAGAAGCCCTCACCACGTCGTCCTATCCTTGATGTTGCGGCCCCCCTTAGTGCCTCCAGTGGTGTGCGACCGCCGCTCCTCCTTTGGCTAATCACGGCGAATTCTGGCCACCATACAACCAGCGGTTGCATCCCTGTGGCCTGCTCGACCCATTCGACCTTACAGTACTTCCTGATCGGCCTATCGACTCAAATCCACCGTTGGATCGAAAAAATTTCAATACGAACGACCGAGAATGATCTGCGATTTCTAGGTAAATGGTGAATCGATTCGAAAAACGAACGGCACCAGAAGATTGCGCTCATCGAGAGTATAAACATATATTTTTTTGAGAATTTTCTGAGGTATTTGAAATTTTAGCGTTGATTTTGAAATGAAAATAGATCTAGGTTTGCATCCATCGAGGAAGAGAAAGAGTTGAGGAAAAAAGAACGCACAAAAAAATGAGAATAGATGGAGGCTAGGGTTTATAATGGCCTATTTATAGACAACTGCAATAGAATAGATGGACACGAATTATAAACGTGGTAAACGATAGTTGGCCCAAAAAGCCCGTTCTGATCCCGGAACGAAATTGGGTAAACCCATATATCGAAATAGGTATTTCAAAATATTATAAACGCGATGGAAAATGTTTCCCGTCCAAATTCGATCGTATGAAGAAGTTATGCTGAAATCAATATTTTCAAATTGATTTCAAATTGATTTCAATTTATCGATTTCAAGGCGTTTCGCGTTCGTACGATCAAACGACAAGTCCCATCGATACGAAACTTGAAACCCTACAATAATTCACCGTTATGGATCCGATGAAATTGGTTTCGTTGAAATCCGAGTTCGTGACCAAAATGGCTATTTTTATATTAATTAAATAAATTAAGAATTAGTAAATAAATCAAATTTTAATATTTCAGTTTAAGAATTGGGAATTTTTATCACATAAAAATTCTCAAACCTTTGAAATGATTTAACAAATTTTTAAACGTCAATTTATTAACGATTAAATCAATATAAATCTCAAATTTCATAAAATTCAAAATTATAGATAAATTTCCAAAATTTCCATTAATTTGAATTAACCCATAATCATTCCGTTCTAAATTTCAAATAGAAAGGGTTTCCCATTGGATTTAAATTATCACATAAATATTTCCCGTTTTCAACTAAATTTTTAAATTAACGAAATAATTACATATTTGATTTTATTCATTGGTAATAAACCAACTATTATAGATTAAATAAATTAACTCACTATAAATTTCAAATTCTATAATTCATAAATTTCATCTTTTTGATTTACTTATAAATTTAAAATTCTTTAAACTAATTCCCATCTCAAATTGAAAATGTAAATAATTTTACCAATTATATTATTTATTTTAATTTCTTAAAATAATCCCTTAATTACCCTTTGCATCAAATTTAATTTAATAAGTTTCCAATTTAATGGATTAGATTCAATTTCAAACTTGCCCATAGGTTTAGGTTATTATTTAATTTATAACGTATTACTTTCCTAGTTATTACTTTACATACTTCCCATATTAATTTCACAATTAACCATTATTATTAAAGTAACGCTAATAATAAATACGACCCTAGAATTACTCACCTTTAAACGAACGTTATTTCACTTTCCGTTAGTGTAACATTCATTTATTTTATTATCACTTATTGCAAATTCAAATTTTATTAACAAATAAGCAGGAAATTAATAATATATGTTTACAAGCCATATGTTACAAATTTTGAATTCATCCCAATTCCTTATTATTGACTTAAATTAGTATTACTTACATTGCATTAACATTGTTACTTAAAATCTCTATCCAATTATAATTAATACTCTAAATAATTTCATTTACTCCTTTCGTTATTTTCTTAATTACAATTAAGGCACATCTAGTTATCTATATTGGTAAATGATTGAATTTACTAGTAATCCCGCCAATTTAACCTTAATTACACATGTATATGATTATTTTACCCTTTTTATATTCCATTATATATATATATATATATATATATATATATATATATATATATATGCACCCATACCAATTAAGATTCTAAATCTAACTAATTATTCCATCAAATCCATTAATTACTAACTTTAATTTTTGCAATTGATTATCTAACATACAATATGCATCTATTTCCTAATTTTCATAATTAATTAACACCTTACAATAGTTTACAAATAAAAGGGATTGTACTAAATAAATTATCTATTGTCCTGCATTTCTTTATTACCCCCATTTACATTCAATTTCCATAATCAATATTTAATTTCATTGATAAATCCAATCCTTGCCTTAATTTACTTATTTTAACTTTATATTCAATTGCGACAATTCCTACTATTACAATTAATTGCAATATATAATCCAATTTGTAAAATTTTAATTACCCTTGATACTTCAATTTCAACATTCGTTTACGTATAAATTAAATAAGATTTCTGTTTCTTTCTAAATTAAAATTAGAAATTAAAAATTAAAAATCCTATTAATTTAATTCATTTTAAACATCGAATTTACACGGGTCCTTACATTATTATTCTCAATTCGCATCTTAAACTCCTTTGACGTAATATTTGATCATTTAATTTCAATAAATTGGAATAAACCCAATTTCGCTATTTTATTCAAATAAATCATTATCCTATAAACATATTTACATTTGGTTATGTTTCATTTCATTGATACTTTCCGATTCACCTTTATTTGTATTACTATTTTACTTCCCTTAATTGTGTAATAATTACCAATTTCAACATATTGAAATTTGTCAATTTCACCTATAAATTAAGATTTTTAAATCCACTTAACTAACTTTCCTCGATTCCATCCTTTATTTCAACAACTTTTACTTTAATTTACGTTAACTGATGTAAATTTAGATTTATCTTAATCGATTACCAAAATTTATTTTAACTCACTAAATAAACAAGCAACCTATATACGTTTGCAATGTATGTGCTCATAATTCCATTTAAAAGTTCGTTACTTCAATCCACATTATAATTTAATATATAATACTAATTTTATTACATTGCATTAATATACCCTATTTACATTTAAATTTGAATAGATATTACGTTAATTAAATGTGTACTTCTATTAATTAAACACATTAATTAAGGGTTTTAAATACTATACATTCTATTAAATTTACAACATTAAATTTCACATTCTATTAATGGCTTTACATAATAACCAACATTCCTATTAAGTTTTCTTTCACACCTCCGTTACTATAATAAAAATCATTAACGTAACGTTTATCATTAAAATTTAAATTTCATCTTTTATTTTTGTTAACTAACTCTTTTTTTTTCTTTTCCTTTTTTTTTCATCAATTGTATACATTTGCAAGTTTATTCTTTACAACTAATTATTACACATTACTTTATTACCTTTTCATCCCGCTAAAATTAGTGCACAAAATAACCAAACATAGCAGGTTTAAATACAATGGATTGGAGTTCAACAAAAATTTTGACGATTTACTTGTATTAACCTTGTTTCATTTTAATTTATCTATCATTCCGTTATTAATTAAATTTGAATTCCCTTCTAGTTAATATTTTTATTTGGTAAATCACTAATTCAACATTCTAATTTGTTTCTTATATTAACCCTAAAACCAAGTATGCCCATTTACACTATTTCAATTAATTGCAATATTTTTTTTTATTTGTTAAATTTTAATTACCAATGATACATCCAAATTCTCTATCCGCTCCCATATAAATTAATAAGATTTTTATTTCTTTCTAAATTTAAATTAAAATCTTATTAATTTAATTCATTTTAAACATTGAATTTTTAAGGGTCGTTACACGTTCTTGTGGAGCCTCGGCTCAAAATTAATGGTTAGCTACCATGGAATAGTGTTCCGTTTTGTGATACACGTGTTGGTGAGTTTTCATACTCCCGTTTTGTGATAGGCCTCCCCCTATTTGTGATTTTCGAATTTGTTGTGATGATTTCTAGAATTTGTGTTTCACCAATTTTCGTGATTTTCACGGGCTTAAGCGATCGAACTAACCTGGCTGCATCTAGAAGGGCCCCCTTCCTTTGGGCGCCTCTATTTCGTCTTTGGAACTCCTAAAAGAGTTTACGGGCCTAGCTCAACGAAAAGGCCAGTCCTTCGGTTCCAGGTTCGAGTGATGGTTCACCAGTCAGAGATCAACGAAAAGCAAGCCTTCTTCCCAGTTTGAACTAAAAGAAAGTAGTTGTCGACGAAGCTACTGCGAAAGCTATGAACTTAGAAGGGGAGAGCAAATTGAAGAAATGACCTTAAATCTTTGTGTACTGACCCCTAATCGAATTATTTTGGATTCAGAAGTGAAAGAAATCATTTTATCTACTAATAGTGGACATTGATAATTTTATCAAGTTTTGTGCATTGGTAATTTGTGTGTCATTAACTTTTATGAATAAAAATTTAAGGAGTTTGACATTCCTTTTGATCTTTGAGAAGATTCTTGTGATATTGATTAATCTCTTGTTGATTTTCATTTACATACTTATCACAGTATGACATTATGGTTATTATACGTTCATACCATATCTCTTATTCTATATCATTTCATATGATATTTATAGCTAGACTGATCCGTCTATTATTTTCTTATTAAATAATACTCGGGTTACACCGAGATGTTACAGGTGCTTCTGCTTGACTCCTCACCAGGGATTATTATTCTGACTTTTGGCTAACTACTTAGATTAGTAGTTTATTTTGTCGTATACATTTGAGATAGAGACTCCATGATGTATACTTACTCTTTTGTGTAGCACTTGTAACTATTCTTTTGTGATATCGTGGATCCTTTTTAGACCACTACTCTGATAAACACTTTTAAGTGTTGTAAATTCATATCTATTTCCGCCTTTGTGATATGGATATCTGTGACTGATTTGTGTTATGTTTATTTCTATATTTGTTTCCGAAGATTATATATAGCCACTGTATAGTAGCTTTGAGTTTGTATCAATATGTCGGATTTTAACTCAAATTAAAATGCATGTTATACTACCTGACATATCGGTGCTCGCACTAAGCAATTACACGGATGGTCGCTCCTCAACAGCCTTATTCTCTGTGCTAGTTGACGGCATTACCTCGTAGTGTCCTTGGTTAGTGTGGGTATAGAGGTGGGGCGTCACAGCTTGGTATCGAAGCCAAACTTTGGAACAATGTAGAATAATTTAACAAGGATCATTGTCCTAAGTCTATCTTAGGAGTCGTGCTTTAGGATTTAATTTGAGTCTTTGTACCGTTCAATCCTATTTTCTTTTATGATTCCTTGTTTTATCTATCAAGATTGCTTGATGTTTATTTGGAGAATAACCTTTTCTTCTTTCTTTCTTTCTTTCTTTCTTTCTTAAAGAAGAGAAATGGTTAGACCAGGACATCCCAGCGCGGGTCAATCTAGTGCTACTCCCCAAGATGGAGTTTTTATGATTGCCCAACAGCTTCTTGATCTTGTAAAGAATGCTCAAGCGGCTGTTCTAATTCGGAACCTACTCACACTAAGTCTGGATTTGCACGCTTGTGCAACGATTATACCAACTTGGGTGGGAAGCCATTCAAAGGTTCTGAAACTATTATTGAAGTCCAGGCTTGGCTAAGAAAATGCGATCAAATCTTTTCTCGCATGAATCTTATTAATCTTCACCGAGTTCAGGTGGCCTCTAGTATGCTCCAAGAAAGAGCATTAGACTGGTACGAGCTTCTAATTTCTGAGATTAATGAGTGGATCTCACTTGGGAGAAATTCCAGGAACGCTTCGAATTAAAATTTGTGCCAGAAGCAGAGAAGGTAACTTTGGCTCGCCGTTTTATAGACCATGTTCAAGGTGAATCCTCTGTGGCAGATTATGTCACATCCTTCGAGTCACTTTATAACTACAGGGTTGAATACATAAACACCCCATTGAAGAAGAACCAAAGATTTGTCTATGGCTTGAACAAAAATCTCAAGAAGCCATTACTTCTAAAATTAGAAGTTTCTTTTAATCAACTCATTGATATCGCTCTTCGACTTGAAGAGGCGGATAGGGAAAGTGATGTTGAAGTTGTGGGTGCCAAGATAAACTTCAACAATAACAAGAAAAGGCATAATAAGGCAAAAGACCCTTATCCCAATAAAAAGGGGAAACAAGCATCTCCGATAGCAAAGACTTCTTATTCTAGTAGTGGGCAATGCTACAACTGTTGTTCTAAGGACCATTTTGCAAACAAGTGTTCAAAGCCTCGTGCTTGTCACTATTGCAAAAGCCCGGATCATTATTTACATGCAAGCCCCCAAACTCCAAAACAAGAAGGAGGGAAAGCTTAATGTGGCACAAGCCTCTAGCAACACTTCTCATGGTCAAGGTACTCCTCGTTTTATCCTTGATGGCATTATTGTGTTTCATGATCATCCTATTCGAGTTCTTTTTGATACGGGTGCATCCCATTCTTTTATATCAAAGGAACTTGTTGATACTTTTTCTTTAAGTGCTGTTGCTTTAATGACTTCTTTGAGAATTGTGAATCCGGTTGGTGGATCCGCAACAATTAGTTTGCTTTGTAAAGATGTGGAGATTATTTTATGTGATTTTTCTTCCCAAGCCGATTTGCATATCATGCGTTATTTAGGCTTTGGAATAATTTTGGGAATGGATTGGCTTAACCGTTATGAAGCTCATATCCTATGTCCTGAGCGGACTATTCATCTTTGACATCCTCAATCTGTTAAGCAGATTTCAATCGTTCTTAAAGATTCGGATTCCAACTTGGCAGCATGTTTATATTCTTTAAATCCTCATGATGACGATAATGATGATGAGGAAGATATCATTTCTCTTATTCATGTTGTTCGTGAATTTTCCGACATATTTGAGCCCGTTTTAGGACTACCACCTAAGCGAGCAATTGAGTTCAAAATTAATCTTATCTCGTGAGCTCAACCTATTACTCGTCCTCTTTATTGCATGTCCAATAAGGAAAATGAGGAGATGCACAAACAATTATCCGAATTGGAGACGAAGCAATTTATTCGCTCTAGTTCGTCACCTTGGGGAGTTTCGGCTATTTTCGTAAAGAAATCCGATGGTACTCTTAGACTTTGCGTTGACTACCGCAAGCTTAATGATTTTACTATCAAAAATAAATATCCGTTACCTCAGATTGATGATCTATTCGATCAACTTAGTGGTGCTAAAGTCTTTTCACAATTGGACTTGGCAATAGGTTTTCATTAGCTTCGTATTGCAGAGGATAGCATTTCTTTGACATCGTTCCGTACTCGTTATGGATCTTATGAATGGCTTGTTATACCATTTGGTTTAACGAATGCCCCGGCTTATTTCGTTGACCTTATGAATCGAGTTTTCAAAGATTTCCTCGATCAATTTGTTCTCATCTTCATTGATGATATTCTTGTGTATTCAAAAACCGAGGAGGAGCACGAAAAGCATCTTCGGATTGTGCTGGAAACTCTTAGGAGTAATCAATTAAAAGCAAAATTTTCTAAATGCCACTTTTGGCAATCTCGTGTTAAGTTTCTTGGCCATATTATTTCTGAATCCGGAATTTCCATGGATCCTTCAAAGATTGAAGCGATTCGAAGTTGGAAGAGACCGAAGAGTGTGACGGAGATCCGTAGTTTTCTCAGATTGGCGGGTTATTATCGTCGTTTTATCAAAGACTTTTCTAAAATTGTCGTGCCTCTTACTAGCTTAACAAAGAAAGGTGTTAAATACATTTGTTCCAACAAATGTGAAGCTTCTTTTCAGAAATTAAAAGAAATCCCTTCCAATGCTTCTATTCTTGTGATTCCCGAGGGGAATCAAGATTTTATTGTTTATACCAATGCTAGTCGCGTTGGTTTGGGTGTCATTCTTATGCAAAGAGAACGTGTTATTGCTTATGCTTCTAGGAAATTGAAGCTAGCTGAGACTAGATATGCCACTCATGATTTAGAGCTCGAAGCTATTGTTTTCGCCCTCCAAATTTGGCATCATTATCTTTTAGGAGAAAATTTTATTCTTTACATAAATCTTTGAAGTATTTATTTTCTCAAAAGGAACTTAATTTGCGTCAACAACGTTGGCTCGAATTCCTTGCATCTTATGATCTTGATATTCTTTCTACTCCCAGAAAGGGAAATCGTGTTGTCGATGCACTTAGTCACAAGCAACAAGCGGTTGTTTCTATGATGTTATCCGAATGAAATGATCTCGGAATTTTATCCACTTGTGAGATTAGGGATCGTGTATCCGATTTATGTTCATCTCTTGTTTTATGTAGTCTTGAGGCACATCCTTCTCTTTTAGGCCATATTCTTGAAGCTCAAAGGCTAGATCTCGAATTGGCCCTTCTTAGCCAATGATTGAGGGATAAAATTGATATTGAAAATTTGAAGGAATTTGATATTGATTCTCGTGGCGGCAATCGAAAACTTGGTAGAATTATCGTGCCAAATGTAGTGATCTTCGTAAAGACATTTTAGAAGATTCTCATCATTCTAGATTTACCATTCATCCCGAAAGTAGTAAAATGTACGCGGATATGAAGCGACTATATTATTGGAAGGGAATGAAATTGGATATCGCTAACTTCGTTAAGCATTGCATGACTTGCCAACTCGTTAAGGCCGAGCATCAAAGGCCCGGTGGGTTATTGCAACCTTTAGACATTCCAATTTGGAAGTGGGATCAGATTTCCATGGATTTTATTGACGGCCTTCCCCGTTCTCATTCGGGTCATGATAGCTTATGGGTGATTGTTGATAGACTTACAAAATCCGTCCATTTTATTCCCGTTCGGTCTAATCGAACCGTTACTCTTTTAGCCAAACTCTTTATTAAAGGAATTGTTAAATTGCATGGAATTCCTTCTTCTATTGTTAGTGATCGTGATCCATTGTTTACTAGTGGATTTTGGAAGTGTCTTCAAAAAGCTTTGGGAACGAAGCTTAATTTTAGCACCGCTTATCATCCTCAGTCCGATGGACAAACCGAGCGGGTGAATCAAACTCTTGAAGGTCTTCTTCATGCATGTGTTCTTGATTTTGGTGGAAGTTGGGAAGATCATATTACTCTCATTGATTTTTCCTATAATAATAGCTTCCAATCTAGTATAGATGGCACCTTTCGAGGCACTCTATGGAAGGCCATGCTGTTCTCCTTCTTGTTGGCTTGAGGCCGGTGAGAAGCTGGTTTTAGGTCCAGACTTTATTCGTGATTCCACAGAAAAGATTGATCTCGTTCGTCATAGGATGAGAGAAGCCCAAAGTAGACAAAAATCCTATGCCGATAACTGAATAAGGAAAATAGAATTTTCTGTGGGAGAATTTGTGTTTATCCGTGCTTCACCTTGTAACGTCCCACCTTTTCACACGCTTTAAATCGACACACGTGCCAATTCAAACCATACGGAAGGGCAGATTGTTATGGGGTAAATAAGAAAAACAGAGAAGAGAAAAAAACTAAACAGAATCTCACAGCGGAAGGATAAAATATAATAATAAATATATAGTTCATAAAACTATTTACAAACATTTGATTCGTTTTATACAATAAATATCAGAGTTCACATACCCATAAATATCAATGCAGCGGAATTAAATAGTAGTCGAATAATATAGTAGATAGAAATACTACAAATCTTCGTCTTTGTCCTCCAGAACTAAAGTCTTTGATCCTGAAACGCTTGGACTGACCTGAGCGAATTGAAATGACAAAACACTCGAGTCGGAACTAAAAGATCTTACGTAAGTTAAATTAACAGAAACAAATATGAGTGCAGTAACTCAAGAGATGCTCAGGATTTACGTCTCCTAAGGATCCGTTAAACTATTTATTATGTAGTATAGTGCGCTATTATAATAGTGTCTGATTGTAAAATAAACTTACTTTTAAATACCATTAAGGCTTTACATTTTCCATCTTAACACGTAATAGTCCCAGTAGTCCATCCAATATCATAGTCCCTCCTCATCGGGAAGCCACTATAGGATACCACATGGGCTACGGGAGAAATCCAAACTCGTATAAGGCGCGATAGGGTAGGTGACATGGCACAACTAGGCAATGCCAGGGTAGATATACCAATTGCTATCTGGGCTGGTTGTAACGCGTAGCTGCTACTACTGCCCACCTCGAACAACACCCCCAAATCAAAATAAAGGTGGCCACCGAATCCAAATCCAAAAGTCAGAGTATAATATCGTAGGAGTGCATCCGATCAGAGGAACGACCTCATTGGCCCGAGAATCGCTCCTGTTTTAGCCACCTTATGCCAACTCACGGGAGTTGGGCCCACGTATTTACCTCAAAGGAAACAGCGCCACCATCCTACTTCATTCTGGAATCTCCATCGCATACACGGTTATTAAAGTGGTTTTTGGAGTTGGCAGAGAGTATGACAACTTCCGATCTCTGTCTCTTTAACAACCAAACGTTATTATAACACCGCGGCCTTTAAAAATAGTTAATACTCGAAAACCAGAATATAATTATCCATTTCAAAACCCATAAGTCCGATATCATTCCCATTTCCAAAACAATTCATTTTGATATTATTTTTTTAAAACCCAAATCAATAATATCATTTTATTTCAAATATATTTATTTTCTAAAATCATACCGCTTTAAAAAATTTAATATCTGGAAACTGAACATTTTAATTATAACTTTCAAAACATAATACTTCAAAATTCATAGCTTTAAAACCATAACTTCTAGAACTTGAACGGTTTGGATATTGAAACGGTATATTAAATAAAATAGTTGAGTTTAAAATTAATTTATAAAATAAAATAATTTCCGTGACTTTACAATCTTATTCGTTTAAATTTTCGCCTAAATCCAAAAATTTTAAATTCACCTTCAGTTAAATAAACCACTTCAATTTCAATATATTCCTAACTTTGAGTATTTAACAATTTCAAAACTTAGGGTTGGAAATTCTATTCAAAAATTTATTGTCCTATTATTTAGTTTTGAAATATTCATAAAATAAATCCATAAAATAAAACTTAAAATTTCTAACAATTAAACATTTCCTTCAATTATTTATACTAGAAATATTCATATAATTTATCTTGAATAAAATCCAGTTATAAATGTCATACCTTTAAAATTTCCAAGTTTAAATAAGTTACATCACTTATAGAGTTTAATTCTTAAATACACTCAATTCCAATTTAATTTTTAATTTACCTTCCAATCTAGATTGATTTAAATCATTAAACTCCATTATTCAACTTATTTAGTTTATTTAACAAATTATACATATCTTAAATTTAATAATTTAACTATATATGTATATATATATATATAATAAGATTTTTAAAATATTAAAATTAATATTTATTAAACCGTATATTATCCAAACCATAAAAAAATCATTTCAAAAATATTTTTGTATATATATATACCGCGGTGCCTGTATATCATTTTCTATCCTATGGTCAAGTGATACGTATATTTATCATTTCAATCCACAATTAAAAATAAAAATGCGGTTGTATATCATTTCAAACCGCAATCCCGAATGAAATGAAAATGCATAATAACTTGCAGTTTATACAATATAAAATATAGCATCCATTCATCCAAATATCAATCATCAACCATTTATTACAATCATCATCCAATTTAAACCAACATCAATATATAGCATATAAAATATAACAGGTAACAAATAACAGGTATTAACTAACAGTTTATATTCAATAATAAATTTAATAACTGTTTAACTCGAAGTTTATATGCAAATAAATAAATTTTTAACTGTCAATTTTTATGCAATAATAGAATTTATTCACGGTTAAATTAAATAAATGGGATTTAACAGAGATAATGAATAAAGCATGCCAAACAGTCATAAATAAATTTCTACTCATATCTTAAGTCAATTTAACAGACATAGGAAATTTTAGAAGTTGTGAGTGGGTTAAAACACTCACCTTTTGAATCTAAATTGAATTTAAATTCAATTTAAACCCAAAAATTTGACCGTCTCAGAATTCGTCCAAACCAGCGTCATCAAGTCCGGAATTTTATTACGATCCTAAAAAAATCGCACGTGAAACGGAGTTCGTATGTAAAATTATACGCTTTAGAATGATTGAATTTTAATTTAAATAAAAACAAAATAAAACAATTGAAGCTACTCACCATGCCACGTCACACGTCGTTCCCCTTGCGTACAGTACCCACGCGACATTTCTTCTATAGGGTTTCGAAACCCTAGCTCCCTGAGCCGCCACCGTTCGAAAAAAATGCCGCACGCCGATGGTCCACGTCGCCGAAACATCACCCCCACAGCTAGCCGCCGCCCATAAACAAGAACCCTAATCGAATTAATCTCGTAAATCTAGCCGTTGAATCTCGACATAACCTATATAGATGAAGTCCTCTGGTCAATCTCTACCAAACCCAGAAACCGTTTCCCGATCCGATGAATTTGATCGTCGCGAGATGAACGGCCACGAATTCTTTGATTTTTACTGATCATACGATGAACCAAAACGAAAAATGAATTTCAGATTTAGCATGCGCCCATCGAGAGCTCCAACATATATTTATTTCGAATTTTTCTGAGGACTTTGATTTTTGACTTCTGATTTGATTTGCAATCGTGTTTGGATCTAAGGTTTGCAGCCATAGGAAAGAGGAGGAGCTGAGGAAATGAACGCACAAGCAAATGAAAATAGATGGAGGCTAGAATATATAACTGGATTTATATAGGTAGGTAAGAAATAGAATAGATGGATCGGGTTGGGTATGCGTGTTACCGCTAGCGTGGCCCAAAAAGCCCGTTCTGACCCCGGATCGAAATTGGGTAAACCCATATATCGAAATAGGTGTTTTAAAATATTCTGAACGCGGTGGAAAAAGTTTCACGTCCAAATTCCATCGTATGAAGAAGTTATGCTGAAATCAATGTTTTCAAATTAATTTCAATTAAATCGATTTCAAGGCGTTTCGCGTTCGTACGATCAAACGACAAGTCCGATTGCTACGTAACTAGAAACCCTACAATAATTCACTGTTACGGATCCAATGAGACTGGTTTCGTCTAAATCCGAGTCCGTAACCAAAATGGCAATTTTTATATTAATTAAATAAATTGATTAAATCCAATTTTATATTTTAAATTCTAAAATTGACAATTTTATCATCTTTATATTGCTCAAACATTTAGAATGATTTACAATTTTTTTAAAAGTCAATTTATTAAAGATTAATCAATAGAAATCTTCAATTTCATAAAATTCAAAACGATAGATAAATTTCCAAAATTTCCATTAAATTGAACTTACCCATAGTTATTCCATTCATAATTTCAAATAGAAGGGTTTACCATTGGATTTAAAATTATTACATAAATATTTCCCTTTTTCAATTTAATTTTAAATTTAACGTAATAATTAAATATTTGATTTCATTTATTGGCAATAAATCCAACTATTATAAATTAAATAATTTACTCACCATTGAAAATTCAAATCCTATAATTCATCAAATTTATCATCTTGATTTACTTATTAATTTATAATACTTTAAACCAATTCCCATCTCAATTTAAAGTAGTTTCATTCACCAATTACAGTGTTTCTTTCAATTTCTTAAAATAATCCCTTTCTATAAATTGAATCCAATTTATTTCGATAAGTTTCAAATTAATCGAATTAGATTCAATTTTATTTTATTTTATTTTATTTTTTTGCAAGGCAAGCCGGTTTTATAGCGGACCGTCCACTTTTTATTAAGAACGTAATAAAAGTTTAAGTACAGGAGCAAGGTAAAGACACCTTAACTGCTAATAAAAGTAGAAAATATAGCACAGGAGTGTGGTAGACTACCACAACTACTATATGGATAACATAAGCTAAACTACTCCTCCAAAGAGGAAGAATCTCCATCATGCAACGAAACTTGAGAAGACTCCAAAGATACATTCCCCACAAGATCAGAAAAGGGGCGGAAAAGGGCAGCAAGACATGGATCATAAGCCACAGATGCAGGAGTGTAAATGAAGGAACGATCCCAAGAAGAATCAGCTAGCAAGGTTGAATTCGTGCTTGCAAAATCGCCGTCCACATCAAGGACTAAGGAATCAGCGGAAGGAATGTAATAAAGGCACCTAAGGTCAAGGAGAACATCGGAAACGAATCTGAAGAAGGTATTAGCCCGGGGGTTAAATCACATGTCAGAAAGGTGATCAACCCAACACTTCTCTGCCACATCCCAAACAACAGAGGGAGGAACTGGATCAGGGGCTAGTCCAGCTACCAAACTAGAAGTGGCTGACCCAGCAGCAGGAGCTACTGGCGGCATCGAGACAAGAGGCGAAGAAGCCAGGGGCGGGACTAAGGCAGAGACTGAAACTTTGGGAACCCATTTCCTTAGCGGGGGGCGAGGCAGAGGAGTCTTAGGAGCAGAAGCGAAGGAAACGGAGTGTGGACAGGATAATGCAAGGTGACCAAAAGAATGACAGGAGGTACAAATATCCGGAACCCATCCATAACGTACACGAACCTTCACAACATGCCCAACAGCTAACTGAACAGGAATGGAAGCAGGGAGAGGCTTATCGGGGGAAATCTCGATCAAAGCCTTAGCATATACCAATTTTTCACGAGCCACAGTATTGGAATCAAAACATTTTAATTTTCCAACGTTACAAGCTAGCCAGTTCAAACCGAGCAAGGGTTGAAGAGCAGAGGGGATATGCGAAAAATAAACCCAAACAGGGACAGAAAGAACTTGCTCACGAGCACTAGTCACAGTCGGGGACCAAGGTGTAATAATAAAGGGTTACCCATCAAAAAAAGTAGGTTCAGCCCCTAGGACAAAACGGCGTTCCTCAGGGGAAGAAAATTTTAGGAAGTACATGGATTCAACCAGCTTAACACGCAAACCACCACGAAGCTTCCAGGTCTGACGACAAACAGTAGACGCGTCACGCAGGCGATGGTGAGGATCCAAAAAGAAACCAACTAGGTAATCCGACCAAAAATCCATACCAGCCTGCATCACATTGGGAGGAGGGATCACCACTCCATCCTTCTCAACTATATCAAACTCAATTGGAACGTAGTCACCCGCATTACGGGGCAAAGTGGAGAATAGCGAGGATCAGGATTTGAAGCCAGGATGTGCAGGGGAAGCAGGAATACGGGTTGATGTTGGAAGATTCACAGCTTCATGGACCATACTACCAGAAAAAGGCTTATTCAAACTATGTGAACACTTGTTACTACAGGTTCTATCACAGGCACTTACACAAGCACCAGAAGTGCAACAATCAATGCCAGGCGCTTCAACAGAGGCTAGCCGCGGCACACATCCAAAACTATTCACCTTCATTCCAATACTAGCAGGGTCATCAGGGACAACACCTGAGACATCCGCAAATAAACCCGATTTGGAAAACCCATTGCCACATTTCGACTTACCAGTAAGGCCCAAAGCAATACGTTCAGTACAACACGCAACGTTAGCAGTGGGAAAATCGCCAAAAGCTCTCGCACCTATAGTTGAGGCATTAATATCTGAGATCGCATCAGGCACCACTGAAGAATCTGAAGGGCTGACAAACAGGCGATCGACAGTTGCTAGAGGAGAAGACTGAGAACCAGGTAGAGGAGGGAAATCATCGACAGAATGGAGTTGTGGCAATACTCGCAGCGGCGAAATTGGCATGACTCCAAAACCCTACATGATCTGGTAGAAGAGCGGCTCGGGGAAGGACCGGAAGGGAGGGGGAGATGGTGAACAGGCATAAGCGGAGGGAGGAAAGGGCGAGGAAGGATGGAGGAGGGGGAAGAGGAAAGACGCGCAGAAGTCAGATGAGGGAAGAGTAACGCGGTTGGAGAAAGGACGAGAGACAGGTCGCCATTAAAATACTTGCAGAAGTAACTTTTTATAACTTGAATTATTAAACTTTTACTTACACTTAAGTTTAGGTCATATTTAATTTATAACGTATTACTTCCCTAGTTATTACTTTACATACTTCCCGTATTAATTTCACAATTAACCATGATTATTAAAGTAACGCTAATAATAATTACGACCCTATAATTACTCAGCATTTAAATGAACATTATCTCATTTTGCATTAGTGTGACATTCATTTATTTTATTATCACTTATTACAAATTCTATTTCCATTAACAAATAAGCAGGTAATTTATAATATATGTTACAAATTTTGAATTAATCACTATTCATTTATTAGTGACTTAAATTCAGCATTCCTTACCTTGCATTACATTGTTACTTAAAATCCTTATCCAATTGCAATTAATATTCTAATGAATACATTTACCCTTTTCCGTTATGTTATTAATTATCATCAAGGCATATCTAATTATCTTTATTGGTAAATGAGTGAATTTACTAGTAACTCACTATTATAACCTTTAATATACTTGTATATTTATTCTTCACAACTACTACTACCTATCAATATTATTTCGTCCCTAAATACAAAATTTTCAATTGTTCTTATTATCATATTCCATTTACTAAGTCATAACATTTGAATTAATTTATTAAATTGAAATGTCCATTCAAGTTTATAAATTATTAACTTGAAATAACGTATCCCTAATTAAAAAATCAATTATTGTAACAATGTGTCCTTACACTTACTAATTTAATGCCTACCCTATATTTTCCATATTCACATTATATCCAGGCACAATACTTACACCATTTTATTTATTGAAATTTTATTCATATTACAAATGAATAGGCTTTAGTTACCATTCATATATTTTATTTTAGCCTTCATTTCATTATTAATTTACCCCCTTTATTATTTCTACTAAAAATTAATTACAAAAATCCTATTAAATTAACAAATTAAATTGTCGAAATTTATGGGTCGTTACACTCTCCCCCACTCAAAACTTTTCGTCCCCGAAAAGGAAAAGAAGGGAAACGAAGAACTAAGAAATCAATATACCTTATTCAAACATTAACTTCATAAATAATTTAATTCATAGAATTAATTAATTTAGATAAAATATCTCAATTTATAACCATTAAATGTTTTTATACTTAAATTACTAAAGTTTTGAAAACATTTTCAAAATATTTATCAGTTCAAAATTTACGGAAAATTTTGGCAGAGTCTCCTTTATACGGAGAGGCTCGGGAGAAAATATAATATTAAATATGACCATTATATTACATATATTATCCAAAATATTATATCCTAACTCGGGAAAATATATAAAATAGTGTTGTAAATCGTAACCCAAAACGTACCTATTTGTCGGGCAAATTACGCTTAATTTATGGTACCAAAAGCAGTAGCAATTGCTTCCTTAACCTACATTTCACTTATAAAATCCAAAGGGTTAACAATTTATATAAAGTGAAATATTTAAGTGGTTTCAATCACTAACAACACATCAATACAACAACCATCAATTTTAACAAACAGCATACACAACAAATACAAAACAACCATTCAATCAAACAAACAAATAGTTGTTCGGGTTCCAAAGTTTTAAATTGTGCAGAATGAAGAATAAACTACTAGTGCTTCATTTACTCAACAGTCTTAAATAAAACTAAATAGATTATTCATCCACCTAAATCCAATTTTTAAAGTATCCTTGCCCAAACAACCATCAACTAAACAATAACAAATCCAAACAACAATCAACTTAACTTATTATTAATTTCATTTTACACCTTTGTTGTTTGATTTTTTTTCTTATACAGTGATTTATCTTTTAAATTTACATTTACTCATTAAATGTTTGCTTCATTTATTTTTACTTATAACTTACAATTATTCAATCCCATTAACTCAGGTCTTGCCCGTTCCTTTTATTTCGTTATAATTATTCATTCATTTATTATTGCATGTCCTCATTTATTTATTACTTAATTTCATTTATTACAGTATTAATTTTCCTACTAATTTTATTTATAAATAGCTTCAACTGTTTACTTAAGTTCATTATCATTCATTTATACTACTTCATTTCACTTATTTATCATTCATTTTTTTTCTGAATTCCATTTACAATACTTACTTTTCTATTATAATTTGTAGTCTTTTTAATTTAAACTTAAGTTTATAACTCTATACCACCAATTCTAATAAATAAAAGCAATTTATTGAACCCTTTCATTACATACTTTTACTGTACAATTTCCATTACATTTTTTATTAAACATTTCAACTTTTAATATTTGGTAAGTTATATATGTGCTTTTAAAGAATGTAATTGAAAGTTATACAAGTTTTCTCATTTCTTTTAATTAATTCATTATTCAATAAAATTTTTATCCTTTTTCAAGTTACAATTTCAACTTCCTTTTTATTTCCTTTATAACTTGGCATTAAATCTCTTACCTAAATTAGAGGTTTCAATTATTAATTTCTTAGCTTTCATTTCACTACACTAATTTGAAACAATTAATTAATGGAAATTTAAGAATTTAATACCGGGTTGAATTTTCAATTTATTTTAAAATAATAGATAAATATATTCTTACAACTTATATATCTCTAACTATATTTAAAAATATTCAAAATATATATATTTTTCAAAAATGAATCTGCAGTAGAACTACTATAGTGGTCTTTCCCCTTCGAAACTCGAAAATGAAAGTCGATGATGCGGCCGCCATCGCCGAAATTATTTTCTAGCGACAGAGAGGAAAGTACAAAACTTATTTTCTTCAAAATCTTCTTTAAAACAATTCTTCCGAATTATATTGAAATATTTATAGCAGAAAATACTTATAAATAATATTATTATATTCTAAAATTTATTCGAAAGAAATTTCAAAACCCCGGAACTTAAGTTCTAAATTTCCAACTTTCATTTAATTTATTTTTCAATCTTATTTCTATTATTATTTATATACTTTATTACCTAACAACCAATCTATTGCAGCCAAATATAAATATCATTTGAAAATTTTATTTTATATATAGAAAATATAATAAGCAAAATTATTTCATTCACCTATATAAAACAAATATTACGTCGGTCTGTCCTATTAATTGTTTAGAAATCCCTATTGATGTCACAGCATCCCATGCACCAACCAGAAATTATAAATACAAAACGGAACAGATTAACACAATATTAAAACCTTTTTATAACAAATACGCTCTCTCATGCACACACACACACACACACACTCAGCGACTCCCATAGGGTATTACTACCCTATTAGTAAAGAGTCAAACCCCACAAAGCTAAGGTTTATCGCTAAACCAAAGCTCTGATACCAGATGTAACGTCCCGCCTTTTCGCACGCTTTAAATCGACACACGTGCCAATTCAAACCATACGGAAGGGCGGATTGTTATGGGGTAAACAAGAAAAACGGAGAAAAGAAAAAACCTAAACAGAATCTGACAGCGGAAGGATAAAATATAATAATAAATATACAGTTCATAAAACTGTTTACTAACATTTGATTCTTTTTATACAATAAATATCAGAGTTCACATACCCATAAATATCAATGCAGCGGAATTAAATAGTGTAGTGGAATAATATAGTAGATAGCAATGCTACAAATCTTCGTCTTCGTCCTCCTGAACTAAAGTTTTCGATCCTGAAATGCTCGGACTGACCCGAGCGAATTGAAAAGACAAAACACTTGAGCCAAAACTAAAAGATCTTATGTAAGTTAAATTAACAGAAACAAATATGAGTGCAGTAACTCAAGAGATGCTCGGGATTTACATCTCCTAAGGATCCGTCAAACTATTTACTATGTAGTATATTGCTCTATTATAATAGTGTCTAATTGTTAAATAAACTTACTTTTAAATAGCATTAAGGCTTTACATTTTCCACCTTAACACGTAATAGTCCTAGTAGTCCATCCAATATCATAGTCCCTCCTGATCGGGAAGCCACCAGAGGATACCACATGGGCTACGGGAGAAATACAAACTCGTACAAGGCGCGATATGGTAGGTGACACGGCACAACTAGGCAATGCCAGGTTAGATGTACCAATTGTTATCCGGGCTGGTGGTAACGCGTAGCTGCTACTACCACCTACCTCGAACAACACCCCCCAAATCAAAATAAAGGTAGCCACCGAATCCAAATCCAAAAGTCAGAGTATAATATCGTAGGAGTGCGTCCGATCAGAGGAATGCCCTCATTGGCCCGAGAATCGCTCCTGTTTTAGCCACCTTATGCCAACTCACAAGAGTTGGGTCCAAGTTTTTACCTCAAAGGAAACGCCGCCACCATCCTACTTCATTCTGGAATCTCCATCGCGTACACAGTTATTAAAGTGGTTTTCGGAGTTCGCAGTGAGTATGACAACTTCCGATCCCGGTCTCTTTAACAATCAAACGTTATTATAACACCGCGTTCTTTAAAAATAGTTTATACTTTAAAACCAGAATATAATTATCCATTTCAAAACCCATAAATACGATATCATTCCCATTTCCAAAACAATTCATTTTGATATTATTTTTATAAAACCCAAATCAATAATATCATTTTATTTCAAATATATTTCTTTTCCAAAATCATACTGCTTTAAAAAATTTAATATCTGGAAACTGAACATTTGAATTATAACTTTCAAAACATAATACTTCAAAATTCATAGCTTTAAAACCATAACTTCTAAAACTTGAATGGTTTGGATATTGAAACGGTATATAAAATAAAATAGTTGAGTTTAAAATCACTTTATAAAATAAAATAATTTCCCCGATTTTACAATCTTATTCATTTAAAATTTAGTATAAATCCATAAATTTTAAATCCACCTTCAGTTAAATAAACCACTTCAATTTCAATATATTCCTAACTTTGAGTATTTACCAAATTTCAAAACTTAGGGTTGGAAATTCTATTCAAAAATTTATTGTCCTATTATTTAGTTTTGAAATATTCATAAAATAAATCCATAAAATAAAACTCAAAATTTCTAACAATTAAACATTTCCTTCAATTTATTTATACTAGAAATATTCATTTAATTTATCTTGAATAAAATCCAGTTATAAATGTCATACCTTTAAAATTTCCAAGTTTTGATAAGTTACATCACTTATATAGTTTAAATCTTAAATACGCTCAATTCCAATTTAATTTTTAATTTACCTTCCAATCTAGATTGATTTAAATCATTAAATTCCATTATTCAACTTATTTAGTTTATTTAACAAATTATACATATCTTAAATTTAATAGTTTAACTATATATGTATATATATAAAATAAGATTTTTAAAATATTAAAATTAATATTTATTAAACCGTATCTTATCCAAACAATAAAAAAATCATTTCAAATATATATATATATATATATATATATATATATATATATATATATATATATATATATATATATATATACACCGCGCTGCCTGTATATCATTTTCTATCCTATGGTCAAGTGATACGGATATTTATCATTTCAATCCGCAATTTAAAAATAAAAATGCGGTTGTATCTCATTTCAAACAGCAATCCCGAATGAAATGAAAATGCATAATAACTTGCAGTTTATACAATATAAAATATAGCATCTATTCATCCAAATATCAATCATCATCCATTTATTACAATCATCATCCAATTTAAACCAACATCAATATATAGTATATAAAATATAACAGGTAATAAATAACAGGTATTAACTAACAGTTTATATTCAATAATAAATTTAATAACCGTGACATCCCGAAATTTTGACCCTATTATAAGTTTTTGATCAAATTTAAATAAAATACAAGATTTTTCATTTTGAAATAAATAAGATGCTGGATATTATTAGTTGTGTATATGTTATAAAGGGATATAATTTCAAAATGTAAAATAGTCTCTTTAACAACATTTAAAATTAAATCCGTTTTATTTAATTAAATTAAACATTATGTATGGATGACACTTAATATCAAAAGTAATAAATGTAGTTAATAATGATGAGTATAATAATACAATTCTTTTCATATTAATATTAAATATAAATACATTAATGCAAATATAAGTTACTAATCAAATATTGAAAAGATTTGACTATTAAATAGAAATAAGAGTAAGTAGTGTTTCTAAACAACAATTTTTATAATTTAAATAAAGTAAGCTTATAAATAAGATAAGTATAACCTAAAATATAGTTATAAACATAAGTCTATATGTACATAAGTACACACTATAATATGAATAAGATATAAATAAAAGTGTAATTATGTGAAGACAAACATATAATTCTGCCAAGAACAAATGTATAGTTTGTCTTTAAGTTATAAGATAATAAAACAAAAGGCAAAACTATTGTATAATTACACTAAACAAACAAAATCTGCAATTATCAATACAAGTTTGTCAGCAAAGCATTAAAAGTGTTAATCTTTATGAATACATCTTAGTACAAACAATACTATAAATATCTTTGTACCATATTGTTGTGTCAGTAAGCATTAATCATGTGTTAACTTAAGTGAAGACATATACAGTAATTAGCACAATTTTCTTTCTGGAAAGAAAAATCTTCCAGCCGAAATTGTTGATCCATTTCAGGATTTAGTACCTTATTACTAATAAAAAAATAAAGCAATATGATATTAAGTGAAAGCTTGTTCAAGAAGACAAGATGTTCAAAGTTATAAATATGTATTTATCTATTCTTACCATTTAGTTCTGTCATAACTTCAAAAACCTGATAAAGCAAGGAAAAAAATAAACAAAATTTCATATTCAAAAGTCAGGAAGCAAAGAAGTTTAGTGGAATTCAAAAACTTCAAACTGCAGTATTCTTGCATCATCCAATACTAGTCTCTGTTACAACAGTTTTTGGTGAGTAAACTTATTTTCAATCTAACTTTTAATATGTAGTTCATGAAGAAAATTTTTATGTGAATGATTTAAAGTTCCGGAATGCTTGCTATTTACTGTGAGTACTGTATACTTTGTTCTTCCAGGTTTCATTTGGCTGAGGCAAAGAAAATAGAGAATATATCATACTTCTTATATATATAAAATCATTTCCTATAATTAGTAACTAAACTAAATAAATTTTTGTTTATGCTAAGGATTAGGTTTGGAATAAGTTTTTTTTTCTAGTGGCTGTGAGATATAGTTACTGTAAACACAAATTTACAGTAAACTTAAAACAAAGGACAAAATTCGAATAACTCGAATTGTAAACTTGAACTTATAAATTGAAACAATATGCAAAGCTATGATTTTTAAGACAAAAATCATAATTTTTAATCCAATATTCACATAGCAGTTAGTCAGTGAACCAAATTTGCTTTTATATGAATTTCTGAAGATTCTTTCAATAATTATTGATGAAATTCGACATGAAGCTTGAGTGTTGATGTGTGATCGCTAGAAAAACACTAAAAATATTTTCGAATGCATGATTTTTGAGAAGTGATCAAATTTAGGGTTTACGGGTTCATTGTTTGGGGTTCTGTATGTTTGGTGATCGCGACACCATAACTCCACCGAGTGCTATGAAATTTTGGAGGGTGCTCGGGTTTGTTGCTGGCAAGGTTCGGCCAAAACCACGTCGTCTCTGGCGGTCGCGACAGTGAGTGCGAGATGAATTTGTATACCCTGTTCGTGTTACAGTTCAACATTTCAAGCATATTTTGATTTTGGGATTAATATGTTAAACTGGGCTTCGATTTCAATTGAGTGGTGGTATTGGGGTTTGCTGGGGGCATGGAGGGTTGCCGGAGTGGCGGCGAGCCACCGTGCACGTGCACGGTGGCGTACGTGACCGTGATTTGAGTTTTTGGGTCGACGCGTGTTCTATTCGAGAAATTTTGAAGTTGGCTTCGGGTTTTTCCCTTTGGGTCGTGTGTGAGTTTGTTTACAGTAGTTTATAACTATATAAAAAAGAAGTGAGAAGAAGAATAGGAAACTGGGGAGAAGAAAGAGAGAGTGAGAGAGAGAGGGACGCAGGGGAGAACTCGGGGAAAATATAGAAATGCTCGAGACCAACTCGAGTTTTGCCTGGGAAGTTCTCGGGTCAACATAATTTTTGTCTCGAGTCTATTTTTTTTGCTTAAATACTTAAGTATTTTGATTTACAAAGAATAAGAATAATTAAGGGAATAAATCTTGGTTAGTTTAAGTTAATATTTGATTAAAAATTTAGTAAAGTAAGGTTTGTAAAGAAAGATGATGATTAATGTAAAAGTATAAGGTTATTAAAATTTAACTTATACTCGTAATTAAATTAAAGTAATACCTTTAATTTAAATTTGAAATTAGAAATAAATCAACTTAATTTAAGAATGTTTGTTAATTACTTCAAGTTTAATTAATCAATGGTAGTTACTTAAGTAATTAAGTAAAGATAAACGATTCAATTGTTGATAATTCATTAATTGTAAATAAATGATTAATTAAAGTAATTTGTGATAAGAAATCTTTAATAAGTAATCTTAAATAAGCAATTAATCTTTAATAAGTAAGTCAATAATTAACAAAGAATTAACTAATTAACTGAGTAATTAAGTATCAGTTAATGAATAAAATTTAGCAATTAATTAATTAATTAAAGATTAGATGATTAATAAATTGATAATTAACTAAGTAATTAATTGATCAATTATAAGTTAATTAATCAGTAATTAATTAAGTTGAATAAAATAGTTTATTCTTAAGCAATCAATTAAGTTAAATAAACCAAGTTGTTATGGTATGCATTGAAAATTCTGTTTGATTGACTTTGATAACTGTTTGATGATAGTTCTGTAATATGTTATGATATACTATGGATATCTGTGATAACTGTGTACGATTATCTGTATATCTGTTATGTGAATTCTGATATTAAATTGAACAGTTAAGTTAAATAGACAACTTGGCCCTTAAAATGGCGGTTGGATTCGATGAGACCGGGATCGGAAGAATCAATTTTGATTCTCCGAAAACCACATCAATCCGAATTAAACGATAGGCCGTGACTTATAAATTGGTGATCAAGACGGTGTTTTCAGAATACAAGGGTTATCGTCGTTGACTCTGAGGGTGATTCCAAAATGAGTGTGACGAGATAATGCCTTCAGTTTCGTTCGAACCCGGAACGAACTTGTATGGATTGAATGCTTTCAGCACATCGTCAAGCGGACGATGAGCATTCTAAGTGATATGTTCTTTAAAGGTAATCGCAGCCTCAAGCCTCATCAACCGGGAATGGCTGAAACAGGGGAGATGCAGCAAGGTTAGGTGGGTCATGCCCAAGCAGGACAAGATATTTCCCCTGTCTAGACGTCCCTTTTTATTTCGGCTGTGTGGGCGGTTGCTAGCTACAACCGCGAGGTTTATCTTGTTCGGGACTGTTCAGTAAGGAATGGTTCCGGCCTTGTGTTGCAGGGGGTCGGGAGTGATCCTCGGTACGATGATCTAGGCCCCGTACTGTGACAGGCGGTACCCGAGTAGCCCTGCGATTGTTGGAAATCCATTTTCCCAACGAGACCCTACGGTTTTGATTTGTATTACCCACTTTTGTGGCTAGTAGCTGTAATTTAATGGATGTAACAATTTCGGTTATTTTCTATTTACTTGAAAACCCTAGAGGCTATTATAATATCACTGGATTTCCTATGAAATGTTTTGGTTAGCGTAAGGTAAAAACTTACCCGTATTTATTGGTGGGGAGTCTTACGTGATACCTTTATTTTCAAATGTTTTCAAAGTTAAACAACTTTAAACCGTTTACTCATACCAGACCCATGTCTGACCCAGAGTTTATATTTTGTGTTTTCATAAACTCTTGGGTACTCAAATTTTTATGAGTAGCCAAGTGATAGGTTTTGGACCTTGATTTCTGGAGGAGCTTGGAGCAGGAGTTTCTAGACGTATGTAGTTATCTATCTAGTTCCGTTGTGTCAGTAGTTAATATGTACTGAACCTCTGATGTATATAGTGATAGATGTATGCATGACTGTCATATGTATTGATATTGTATAACCCTGATATATGTAAAACTATGAATTATTTATGTGATATATTATATTTTGTTCCGTTCCGCTGTGAGATTCTGATGTTGTTGTTCTTTTCTTTCTCTTTCTTTTCTATTTCTATCCCTTTCTTTCTTAATGATGATACGTCTTTCTGGTAGTAGAAGGGCGGGTCGTCACAATAATTGTTTAACTAGTAGTTTATATGCAAATAAATAAATTTTTAACTGTCAATTTTTATGCAATAATAGAATTTATTCACAGTTAAATTAAATAAATGCGATTTAACAAAGATGATGAATAAAACATGCCAAACAGTTATAAATAAATTTTTACTCATATCTTAAGTCAATTTAATAGACGTAGGAAATTTTAGAAGTTGTGAGCGGGTTAAAACACTCACCTTTTGAATCGAAATTGAATTTAAATTCAATTTAAACCCAAAAATTTGACCATCTCAGAATTCGTCCAAACCAGCGTCATTAAGTCCAGAATTTTATTACGATCCTAATAAAAAAATCGCGCGTGAAACGAAGTTCGTATGTAAAATTCAACGCTGTAGAATGATTGAATTTTAATTTAAATAACAACAGCTACTCACCATGCCACGTCACACGTCGTTCCCCTTGCGTACAGTACCCATGCGACATTTCTTCTACAGGGTTTCGAAACCCTAGTTCCATGAGCCGCCACCGAACGAAAAAAACTGCCGCACGCTTCCTGACGCCGGCCCTTTGCTCGACGAACTCGCCCAAGCCATCACGACCCACGCCGATGGTCCAGGTCGCCGAAACATCACCCCCATAGCTAGCCGCCGCCCATAAACAAGAACACTAATCAAATTAATCTCATAAATCTAGCCGTTGAATCTCGACATAACCTATATAGATGAACTCCTCTGTTCAATATCTACCAAACCCGGAAACCGTTTCTCGATCCGATGAATTTGATCGTCGCGAGATGAACGGCCATGAATTCTTTGATTTTTACTGATCAGACGATGAACCAAAACGAAAAACGAATTTCAGATTTAGGTTGCGCTCATCGAGAGCTCCAACATATATTTATTTCGAATTTTTCTGAAGACTTTGAATTTTGACTTTTGATTTGATTTGCAATCGTGTTTGGATCTAAGGTTTGCAGCCATAGGAAAGAGGAGGAGCTGAGGAAATGAACGCACAAGCAAATGAAAATAGATGGAGGCTAGGGTTTATAACTGGGTTTATATAGGTAGGTTAGAAATAGAATAGATGGATCGGGTTGGGTATACGTGCTACCGCTAACATGGCCCAAAAAGCCCACGGAACGAAATTGGGTAAACCCATATATCGAAATAGGTGTTTTAAAATATTCTGAACGCGATGGCAAAAGTTTCACGTCCTAATTCCATCGTATGAAGAAGTTATGCTGAAATCAATGTTTTCAAATTGATTTCAAATTGATTTCAATTAAATCGATTTCAAGGCGTTTCGCGTTCGTACGATCAAAGGACAAGTCCGATCGCTACGAAACTTGAAACCCTACAACAATTCACTGTTACGGATCCGATGAGACTGGTTTCGTCGAAATCTGTGTCCGTGACCAAAATGGCTATTTTTATATTAATTAAATAAATTGATTAAATCCAATTTTATATTTTAAATTCTAAAATTGACAATTTTATCATCTTTATATTACACAAACATTTAGAATGATTTACAATTTTTTTAAAAGTCAATTTATTAAAGATTAATCAATAGAAATCTTCAATTTCATAAAATTCAAAACTATAGATAAATTTCCAAAATTTCCATTAAATTGAACTTACCCATAATTATTCCATCCATAATTTCAAATAGAAGGGTTTACCATTGGATTTAAAATTATTACATAAATATTTCCCGTTGTCAACTTAATTTTTAATTTAACGTAGTAATTAAATATTTGATTTCATTTATTGGCAATAAATCCAACTATTATAAATTAAATAAATTTACACACCATTGAAAATTCAAATCCTATAATTCATCAAATTTATCATCTTGATTTACTTATTAATTTATAATACTTTAAACCAATTCCCATCTCAATTTAAAGTAGTTTCATTAACCAGTTATGGTGTTTCTTTCAATTTCTTAAAATAATCCCTTTCTATAAATTGAATCCAATTTATTTCAATAAGTTTCAAATTAATCGAATTAGATTCAATTTTAACCTTTTACTTACACTTAAATTTAGGTCATATTTAATTTATAACGTATTACTTCCCTAGTTATTACTTACATACTTCCCGTATTAATTTCACAATTAACCATAATTATTAAAGTAACGCTAATAATAATTACGACCCTATAATTACTCAGCATTTAAACGAACATTATTTCATTTTCCATTAGTGTAACATTCATTTGTTTTATTATCACTTATTACAAATTCTAATTCCATTAACAAATAAGCAGGTAATTTATAATATATGTTACAAATTTTGAATTAATCACTATTCATTTATTAGTGACTTAAATTTAGCATTCCTTACCTCGCATTACATTGTTACTTAAAATCCCTATCCAATTGCAATTAATATTCTAATGAATACATTTACCCTTTTCCGTTATGGTATTAATTATCATCAAGGCACATCTAATTATCTTTATTGGTAAATGAGTGAATTTACTAGTAACTCACAATTATAAACTTTAATATACTTGCATATTTATTCTTCATAACAACTACTACCAATCAATATTATTTCGCCCCTAAATACAAAATTTTCAATTATTCTTATTATCATATTCCATTTACTAAGTCATCACATTTGAATTAATTCATTAAATTGAAATGTTCATTCAAGTTTATAAATTATTAACTTGAAATAACGTATCGCTAATTAAAAAATCAATTACTGTAACAATGTGTCCTTACACTTACTAATTTAATGCCTACCCTATATTTTCCATATTCACATTATATCCAGGTACAATACTTACACCATTTTATTTATTGAAATTTCATTCATATTACAAATAAATAGGCTTTAATTACCATTCATATATTTTATTTTAGCCTTCATTTCAATATTAATTTACCCCCTTTATTATTTCTACTAAAAATTAATTACAAAAATCCTATTAAATCAACAAATTAAATTGTCAAAATTTACGGGTCATTACACACCTACCGACGAATCAAATGATATTTCTGTTCCAATTTCTGTCGTTTCTTCTCCCTCTGCGTCAATTCCCAGTCTCCAGTGAAAATTGAAAACATTTATCCATTTAGCATCCTCTTCGTCTTCCAGCTACTTTATCACCCACTTTGATAGGCAGAGTTTGGTTTTTTGGGTGTGATGTAAGGTGTTGTATGTTTCAGTCGATCGGGAAAATTAGTGCCTCGATATATTGGGCCATTTCCTACCACTGAACATATTGGTTCCGTGGCTTATCGCCTTTTATTACCGGCTCAGTTTTCTGCTATTCATGACATGTTTCATGTTTCTCAATTACGGAAATGCCTTCGAGATTCCGATTCTTTTCTTGAGCCCAGTGTTGTGGAAGAAATTGAAGTTTCACCTAATTTAACTTATGAGCAACATCCTATTCGTATTATTGCTTCGGAGGTCAAATACCTTCGAAATAAAGATGTCCCGCTTGTGAAGGTTCAATGGTCCTCAAATCCTAAGGATTGCTCTTGGGAATCTAGAGAATTCATCGAGCGAACACATCTGGACTTACTTTCCTGTGCTCTTTGAGGTGAACTTTTTATTTCAAATTTCTTTTGTGTTGAATATGCTTTCATGGTTGTTACTATATATTTTCTTCTTAAATATTGCGAGGACGCAATTTCTTTAAGGAGGGGAGTCTGTAACAACCCGCATATTTTAGGATTGAGTATTTAAATATTTCATCGTTAATCGGATTTTAGTCCAAAAAGCTACTTTTTGCAAACGGTCGAATTTGAACTCGAGGCCACCCCCATTGAGTTCAAAATGACGTTAGCGATCTTTTTGAGTATAAACTTTGATATGTTTGGAGTTAGTGGAATTTTGCTATCTTTTTCTCTTAGGGCTTTGGTTTGGTTGAGCCCATTTACCTCACTTGTTACCTCAGTCCCAACCCTCTCCTCTTCATTTCTTCATTTCTAATTCCTAACATTCAAGCTTCAATGAAAATGGAGAGTGGAATGGGAAATTAAAATTAAAAACCCTAGTTCCTTTAGCAAATCCAACATCTAACTCCAAATCCAAAGAGAAGCTATTGGTAAGCATCATCTTCTTCTTCTCCAACTCATTCTCCCTTCAATTTCAGAAATTCCTAAACCTAACTTTGGGAATGTTCTTCTTTTGAGCTTAGGCTCAAGTTCATTTGGGTTGTGTTGAAGTGTGGTTGATTCTTCCTTTGCTTTCAAGCTTCTCCTTTCTTGTTTTTGTGAAAAGGTGAGATTTTTATCTCACATCTTAGTCTATAATTATCTTCGATTGTTAGGTATGAATTCCTAACACTTATTCTTGTGCAATTGATTTTGGTTTGGATTGATTTGGTGTATATTCCAATTTTTGGTGTTTTGAAATCAAAATCTATGAAAATCCTATTATGGATATTTGGACATTGATATTTGAGGCGTATCGAAGAGCCTTTAAGGCTGGGTTGTCGCTTGGCGTAAATCCTTAGTCGTCGTTGCTCGTCCGATCGCTTTCGGTATTTATTTCGACCATTTTTGGTCTAGGTTCAAGGAATGCCCTGAACCCCAGTTTCAGACGTCTGAAACGTTAGATTCAGACGTCTGAATATTATACTGGGAAGATTTGTATTCCCAAATTCAGACGTCTGAATCTATATTTCAGACGTCTGAATTGGTTTGTTTTGGACCAGAAAGGAAATAGGCTAAAAGTTGCCTATTTCAGACGTCTGAAATATAGGGTTCAGATGTCTGAAATATGCTCTGGAAAATTTTAGTTTTCCAGATTCAGACGTCTGAATCACTTCTTTTAGACGTCTGAATTTGCAGTCTTTTGCCTATTTGCCTATTTAGCTTGAATTTCCAACTTTAATCGATTCGTGATGATTCCGATTTGTTGTAATCATTTATTATCGCCTTTGATGACATTCTCTTCGGGATTTTTGGGAATATCCAATTTGATGGATTCGGTATCGATTTCTTTGGATTTTATTCACGTCTTTGACCTAATATAGATAAAACTCAATGATCATAGTTTCAGATAACCTTGATTTTTGATAGACTGATATCGCAACAACTTACTACTATGGTACAGAAGACAATCTATGGTGATTGATTGTTCTACAGTCATTTTTGTGATCTGTCACTTTAAAAATATAAAGGTTTCAATAATAGTAGTAAATATCAAAACTCTTTCATCAAAACGATTTCAACACTATTTTATTACAAAGCTCGTTTCTTAAACCATTTTCCAATCTACTAGTATATACAAACCTTTACCTCACTCGTATGAGAAATCTAATTAAACGACTTAGTAAAACAAGTGGTATGAAACGCTTGCGCTTACTTCGTTGGTTAATTCTTGGACTTGTTCGATTGAATCTCTTGTGACAATTTTCTAGTGGGAACTTACAATTTGTTCGTAAATATTTAAGTTAAGCTAGTGGTTATGGGACACGAAGCTAAACTCATATATTTACTAGCTTAGTGTAATTGACACTTCCTGATGATCAATGACGATCATATTTGTGATTTAGACTAGCAATGTGCGATGTCTCTTTGTCTGCGAGGGAGACTAAACCCCGTTTTTGTGGAGTTTCGACTCACATTTGTGGGGTAGCAACCCACGGTCTTCGGGCCATTCTTGTGGGCCTCGGCTCAAAATTAATGGTTAGCTACCATGGAATAGCGTTCCGTTTTGTGATACATGTGTTGGTGAGTTTTCATACTCCCATTTTGTGATAGGCCTCCCCCTATTTGTAATTTCTGGATTTCTTGTGATGATTTCTAGAATTTTTGTTTCACCAATTTTCGTGATTTTCATTGATAAGTTTTATCAACTTTTGTGCATTGGTGAATTTGTGTGTTATTAACATTTTGTGAATAAAAATATAAGGAGTTTGACATTTCTTTTGATCTTTGGGAAGATTCTTGTGATATTGATTAATCTCTTGTTGATTTTCATTTACATACTTATCACAGTATAACATTATGGTTATTATACGTTCATACCATATCTCTTATTCTATATCATTTCATATGATATTTGTAGCTAGAATGATCCGTTTATTATTTTCTTATTAAATAATACTCGGTTCATACCGAGATGTTACAGGTGCTTCTGCTTGACTCCTCACCAGGGATTATTATTCTGGCTTTTGGTTAACTACTTAGATTAGTAGTTTATTTTGTCGTATACATTTGAGATAGAGACTCCATGATGTATACTTATTCTTTTGTGTAGCACTTGTAACTATTCCTTTGTGATATTGTGGATCCTTTTTAGACCACTACTCTGATAAACACTTTTAAGTGTTGTATATTCATATCTATTTCCGCCCTTGTGACATGTATATCTGTGACTGATTTGTGTTATGTTTATTTCTATATTTTTTTCCGAAGATTATATATAGCCACTATGTAGTAGCTTTGAGTTTGTATCGATATGTCAGATTTTCACTCAAATTAAAATGCATGTTATTCTACCTGACATATCGGTGCTCGCACTAAGCAATTACACGGATGGTCGCTCCTCAATAGCCTTATTCTCCATGCTAGTTGAAGACATTACCTCGTAGTGTCCTTGGTTAGCGTGGGTATAGAGGTGGGGCGTTACAGAGTCCGAACGTGATTAGTGAATATCCAGATTATAAGGACTTCTTTGAAGTGCCTTCAGTTCCGTTCGAACCTGGAACGGACTTGTATGGATTCGTGTCTGAGTAAAGCTGGTTTCTATTAAATACATTTCCGTTGATGGCGGATAATTTATTCTCTTAGCGTAACACCCTTATCCGAGACGTACAAGCTCAGAAGTTATGTAGTTGATTGTTACTAGTGATACATTCCCAATTTGGTAATGTGGCATACGAAGTGCTTCTGATCATTTGTTGATCGAAGCATGGCTTTTGTAAAAAGCGTAGCTTTGTGGACGAGACCTCGTCGGACCTCACAACCCAGAAATGGTCGAAACAGGAAGGATGCGACAAGGTTATTAAGGGTCGCGCCTCTAAGGTATGTCCATTTTCTTTTGGAAAAAGGTGGTATCATGGTATGGAGCCCAGATATTTAACCTATGTGGTTGCTGCAAATTTAATACTTTGTGGTTGTTGCTTTGTAGTGAGAATCCTCGGATAAAGGTCGGTAACGACCGGAGATGGCATACTTGTAGGTGTTACCTAGTTATTGAGGTAACCCGGCCTTGTGTTCGTAGAGATCTGGTTAGGTTCTTAGGGCATTCCTCTAGAGGCGTACCCATGTGGCCCAAGAAGTTCCTTAGCCTGACCATTTGTTGGAAAGACAATCACTAACACGCGCCTTATACGGTTCTAGTTGTAGAACCTGCCATCTAATATGGTAGCTATTGTAGGCATACTATAATGGTACATATGTTGGCTAAGATTAATATTATACTTGCAAATGTTTTCTGCACTATGCACTAATAATAATATCAAAAGGATTTTTGCATATCAATCATGTTTGACTATCATAAGGAGAAATCTCCTCCAATTGTGCGCTTGCATTACGTGTGCAGGGAGGCCCTATGGTAGTTTCATTTTCCAAAAGCATAATAGATTTCTTTTCCTTTCTTTGTGAAAATAACTGTTTTTAGTATCTCATACCAGTCCCATGACTGGACTGGAGTTTATTGTTCCCTTTCTAAACTCTAGGTGCCCTTAATTTTCCACGCGGGTTTCCTAGATTTAGGTTATCAGTTGTTCACGAGCGAAGTCGGGAAAGTATGCTGTGGAGATTTGGAGGCATGCTGGATGGCGAGGCATATCACTAGTATATAATATTTCTTTTTCGCTATTGTGTTGTTGTAACTCCAATAGTGTAATGTATAAACTAATATAGATCTTTTTTTAAAGATTATTCATTTAGCTATTATATATTGTTCCGCTGCGAAATGTGAGATTCTATTATTATTTCTGTTTCTTCTTCTATCTTTTTCTTCATTAACCCTAATGGTTTGGTTTTCCAGCATTCGATGGTTCGACATTTGATACATTGGATGTATTGATGTCGACTTTCGGGCGTCAAAAAATTGGGTCGTTACAGTATGGTATCCGAGCATTTGGTTAAGCGACAACCTTGGCTCTGGTGGGGATTACTCATTAGAGATAGAGTTACGTACTCTAGAATGAGTTTGAGTGTATTAATAGATATGAGCGCATATTTGTTAGTGAATATAAAATGTTATATGTTGTGCTGACTTATCGATTGATTGTTTATAGATTCTGGTCGGTGCAGTTTGGCCAACTGTATCAATAGGGGTTTCTAAACTCTTAAACAAGATAAACAGACACAATATTGTTTTAAAATAGGGTAAATGAAATAATTTTACCCAAATTACTTTTGTATATAAAAGGAAATAATCTTTGTAAATTATTGTAGTTATATATGGTTGCTTGATTGTTAAGAAGTGAAAATATTAAATTGTTATCATTGAAATTGAATAAGAAATTGAAATCATAATCAAAAGCTGAGAAATAAAATCCATATACAAATGGGATTTGTAAATATAATTGTAAATGTGATTTATAATTTGAAATAGAATTCTAGAGAAATATTTGGATGAATTTGAAAGGATTTGAAAATTTTGAGATTTGGAAAAGTTTAAATCCCTTTCACTTAAAAATGATTTTCAAAGGTTTGGAAAAATGTCTTAGAAGGTATAAAAAGCTCCAAACCCTTTTTGGTCGTTGAAAATAATTTCGATGATGACTGCAGCATCATCGATGTTCATTTTCGAGTTTCCAAGAGAGAAATTACTGCCGAATTATTTTAAATTGAAGTTATTTGCAAAAAAGGGTTTGGTTTTGGAAATTCAAAGTATAATTTGAATTGATTTCAAAAATTATTTTTGAAATGTTGGAAATACACTGGAATCTGATAAAAGTATTTATGGAATAAAATTTATTAAGGTGGAAAATAAAATTGTGAATGAATAAGGAATTTACAATTGCAAGTAAATGAAAGTGAAATTGAATGTTAAAATTCATTTCGAATTTGTAAGTAAATAGAACTGGAATCGGAATTGAATTTGATTTGTGATAAACAAAGCGATTTATTGAAATAAAATTAGTAAGCGAACCTAATTGAAGTAATGACAAATTTAACATGGTTTAAAATGAATTGAATTCATATGGAATTAGAGTTCCCATTTAAGCATAAGTGGTTATAAACCAAAGTGGTGAATTGGAAGTAGATATAAGAATTATATTGAATATTTAAATTGGACTTAAGAGATAAATGGCAAAGTTCTTAGGTAAAAAAAATTTGGAGTTGAGAAACTATTCCAAATTTAAAAAGTGAATGAAGATTAAACTGGAAATTGTGAAATTGATAATGGTGAATAAGTGATGAAGATCCATGTGAATGAAAGAGAATTAATATAGCTAATAATTAATTAGGAATGAATACGTAGGATGTACGTATATTATTTTCGCATAGCAATTTGATCCAGAATTCGAGCATAGAATTTCGAGATAATTATATCGATTCGAGTTGGGATTTATCAGTGGATTTTTGACGGCGAACCTGGATATGTACTTCTGGTTAATTTTGGAAATTCTCTATCATAGTTTATGGCTATGCAAGGAGAATGGCAGTTTCTGATCAAGAAACCGGATCTGAGTCCGCAATAGGAAGTCGGGTGGACGATACTAATTCGAAAGTGAAACTGTTTGATCGAGTGAGCGATTGGATTTGGTATTGCACACGATTGATATAAGTGTATCGTAAGGATTTGAAAGAAATAAATATTTAAACTTTTGTAAAGAAAAGTATAAAAGGATTTTGAAAGCTATGATTGGTTATTGTTGCTAGTAGGATATACAGGTAATTTAAATGCAAAGGGAATTTGATTTTGATTTCGAAGATAAATTTGAATTGCTCGAAAAAGGTATGTATTTAAATTCCAGTATGAAATTTGATGACTTTCTTGTCTAGTCGCTTGGCTTTTCGTTTTCTTTATGAAATCTGGGGGGCCGTTGTGGCATTTTGTAGTCCTGTTGAGCTAGCCACACAAAGGAGACGCTGGCAAAATTTTTCCAAAATTTAGGGAGTTGGTAAAATTTTGAGAAAATTTTGAAAATTAAATTTGAATTTAAATTTAAAATCGAATTGTTGGGAAAACAATATTGTTTGGAATTTATGAAAGATTTTGGAAAGTTAGTTAAAGCGATAATGGGTCGTTAGTAAAAGATTTGTTTTGGGAAGTTGATAAAACTGTTTGTTTTGGAAAAAATAAACGGGTTAGGGATCATTCTCTTAACTAGTAATTTCGGGACGAAATTCTTTTAAGGAGGAAGAATGTGACGACCCAAAATTTTGAACATTTGAAATTGAGATATTTAATTGATTTTAAATATTTGAAAGTTATTTTAAACTTAAATTTCAAATATAACTATGAATTTGGTAATTAAATTATTGAATTTAATTTATTGAAGTTGGGTAAAATATTGAATCTTGAATTTTTAAGCTAATTAAAAATAATTTGATGGCTTAGAAAATTTATATTTATAATACTGAAGATAATGGAAGTGTTAAAAATTGGAATTTGAAGTTTTTGTTCAGTTTTGAATTTATATCGTTTAAATCGATATTTAAAAATAGCCTTTCGAGGCACAGTCTTGGAATTTGACGAAACCAATTCCATTGGATCCATAATATTGTATTATTATCGGATTTTAACTTTCGTAATGTTTGGAGTGATCGTTGGTCCATACAAGTAATAGACACGCTGAAAAATTATATCAAAATTTAATTTAATAACTTGATTCAAAAAGCCATCTTCTCCATACAATCGAATTTGAACTCGAAATCTTTTCCATTGCATTCGGAATAGGGATATAACCTTATGAACACCTGGCGGCACGCCTCGATTGGAGATCGAGATTGTGAGTTGTGGAACCGAGACGATTTAAATTTGAATTTGAATTTAAGTATAAAATAAAATATATATATATATATATATATTTGATATAATGTATTCGTAGGTCAATTTTTACGCATTGCTTTCTTTACTGACACTTGGCAAATGTTATTACATGCATCTTCATTGTGGAAATATGAAATATATAAAAAAAAATTGATTATCTCGTTCAAAAATAAAAAAACAAACGAAAACCATTTTTGTTCAAAACAAAATCAAACAGCGGCTTCAAAGTAAAAAACGAAGAAAAAATTAAAATAGAATCGCGGCCTAATTTTCGATCGATAATGAGGCATCGAGTTCTGGGGATTCGCCGATGTCGCAGCTAGGTTAGCAAGGGCACTTTCACGTACGCCGGTTTCAGGGTTTCGAGCTCAAGCATCGAGGCATCGACGAGGACCGTGAGAGGGGAGGCTCGCATTTCATTGGGCGAGACCCGCGTGATGCAAAGATGGTGGCATCTCGAGGTGGCCTGAGTTGAGTCGTATCGGATTTTTGGGGGACGTGTGGCACTCGTTTGGGAATATCAGGGTGGTGACCTAATTGTGCGTGCGTATGAGTTTGATGGCCGAAGCGAGGTGGAGGCTCGCGACGGTGATGGTGATTTGGGGTAAAGCTGCTAGTATATTATCTTTGCCTTTTTATTTAAAGTATTAGCAAGTTAAATCTTTGATTTCAGAGAAAAACAAATACAATTTTTGTACAATCTGATGTAAAAAGAAAAAAAATGTGTTTACAGTAAATTATTTTTCAAGGCAAGGATGTGTATGTACATTTCCATGTATAACCAGTACATATATTTTTTAAGAATCTATGAAAAAGTTAGATTTTTTAGTCTATATAAGTTATTTAGTATATGTAAGAAAAAATGTGCATAAACATATTTCAATTTACTAGTTTAATTTTTTTTTAAATAACATGTTATGGAGATTTATTTATTAAATTAACTTATTTAATATATTATAGTTATTAAAAAGATTTGGTTTAAAAAAATTAATTTAAATGCATTAAATTAAGATAAAATCACTGGTTAATTTAAATTATCAAATAGAAATTTAATTATTCGATTGGTTCGAATACTAATAAATTGTATAAATGCTTATACAAGTTCTAGAAATCGTGAAAACCAGCTGGGATGGAAATGGATTGCAAAACAAAAGCAAAGGTGAGCTCTTACTCACTCAAATTATAATAATTGTAATTTCAGTTGTTGATTGATTGATGGATTGTGATAGTATGTATAGTAGTGTGTGTATATATATATATTGAGTGATTTATTTCCAACATTATATAGCGGATGAGACCCTATGCGTCGCATAATAGCGGATGATATTATATAATCCCATATACCGCAATATTCCACCTCGAAGTTGAATTGGTATTTGATTGTTGTGCTAACATCTGTGGATGCAGGGAAACAGGTTGGGGGGATCCAACTGGATTCCTCAAATATTTGAATTTGTTTCGATGTTGTGTGTTGATTTATTTATAATCGGTGTATGATTATATTTGTGATTGAAACCGTTGAAGGCTATGGTTTAGCCGAGTATACTTTTGGTATCGTAGGATACCAGAAATATAAAATTGGATTTTTAAAAATTAAAGTAGAAAACTTTGAGTAAATTCATTTTAAAGAATTAGATGAATTTAAAAGAAGGAATTTAAAGGGGTAAGGATTGAATTTTGAAATCATATCGAATTTATTCCAAAATATGGGAAAAGATTTAAACAAGGATATTTTAAGTAATATTGTTTAATAGTTGAAAATTTTATTTTAAATTCGGATCTTAAATAGTTTGGGAAAAATAAAGGGATTTATTTTAAAAGGTAACAAATTTTTGAAATCAATTTGGAATTTGATTTGGTGTTTGAAAAATTTAGAAATCATTTTGGAATTTGATTTGGGGTTTGAAATTAATTGGAAATCAATTTGGAATTTGATTTGGTGTTTGAAAGTAAATATTTGGAAATCGATTTTTAAAATCGTATATCAGTGGTATTTGGGAATTTAAATGCAAAAATGGAATTTATAAAGGAAAGGGAAATTTGTTTTAAAAATAAACGTTAGGTTATTTTTTGAAGGTTTGTAAAGGAATCTGCGGATTTGGAATGTAAATTTAAAATAAATCAAGAAGGATTTATTGATTGATTTAAATGGACCCCATTTTGAATTGGAAGTGTATTTTCCCTGGTAAGCTGAGTATGTATTCAAAGTAGCTTTTGAAGTATAATTTAAAAGTTCTAGAATTAGTTTTAAAAAGAATATTGTTGGAGAAATTATTTTCGAAAATTGTTTTTAAATCTTTGAAGTTAATATTGTTAAATTGATTATAAAAGTGCATATTTTAAAGATTAAATTGATATTTGATTATGGATATTTTAATAATTACACTTTATCTAAAAGTTTTATTTTTAAAATTGTTTGGACTTGAGTTTTATATGAAATATTAATATAAAGTTTCATAACTAATGTTTTGAATAAAGTATTTTAAAATAGTTTTTATTTCAAATGTATCCAAATATATATTTTTGGATAAATAATTTAAATTATTTTAAAGTACTTGAACTCGGAAAATTTTCAGTGGAAATGAATAAATATTTGGAAATATATTCCTCGTAAGGAAAGTGATTTGAAATTTATTTTCAAATGGTTGAAGTGTGAAAATATATCTTGCGAAGATATTTTGAAAATAGATAATTGGGGGGAAGTTATTTAAATCTTGGTGATTATTGTGAATATCGTTTGATAGTAAATAACCAACTATCAATATTGTCCTTTAAACGGCGCTTGAATTTCGATGTGACCGGTGGTCGGATGTCGAATGGTTATACGAAAACCACAACGAATCTTTGTGATGGATCTTTTGTTTAAAGGATCAAAGTGGAAATTTGTTGTGATTTATTTGAAAATCTGAATGTAACACACTTTTTTTTAAATAAGCGCTCATTTTTTGGTTTGCCAGGAGAGGACTATGTGTCATAAAAACCCATTCGGAATAATGATACGGCGAAATTGGATTGCATTTGAAGATGGTGTTGAAGACCGGGTATTTTCGAAAACTAAAGGATTACCTGTCGAATGTCTCTGTACTGAGTTGCTCCGGTATAGAGATTATATCACCCTTTGTGATGCTGAGTCTGGACGCAATTAGTGAATATCCGGATTGCAAGGGCTTCTTTGAAGTGCCTTCGGTTCCGTTCGAACCCGGAACGAACTTGTATGGATGTGTGTCTGACGTTACACTTTGAGATATAAACCTGGTTTTTATCAAATAAATTTCTGTTGGTGGCGGAGAATTTATTCTCTTAACTTAACACCCTTCTCTGAGACTTACGAGCTTAGAGGTTATGTAGTTTATTGTTACTAGTGATACATTCCTAATTTGGTAATTTTGCATACGAAGTGTTGTCGATCATTTATTGATCGAAACATGGCTTTTGTGAAAAGCGCAGCTTATGGATGAGACCTTGTCGGACCTCACAAAGGTCGCGCCCCTAGGGTATGTTCTCTTTCTTCGGGAAAAAGGTGGTATCACGGTATGGAGCCCAGAGATTTAACCTATGTTGTTGCTGCAAATTTATTACTTTGTGGTTGTTGCTTTGTGGTTGAGGATCCTCGGATAAAGGTCGGTAACGGCCGGGGATGGCATACTTGTAAGTGTTACCTAGTTACAGTGGTAACCCGGTCTTGTGTTGGAAGATCTCCGGTTAGGTTCTTAGGGAATCCCTCCAGAGGCGTACCGATGTGGCCCAGGAAGTTCCTTAGGCTAACACCATTTGTTGGGAATCCAATCACCAATATGCGCCTTGTAAAGTTTTATTTGTAGAACCTGCCATCTAATAAGGTAGCTATAGTAGGCATACTATAATTATGCTGACTAAGATTAATATTATACTTGCAAATGTTTTTTGCACTATGTACTAATAATAATATCAAAAGGATTTTTGCGTATCAAGCATGTTCGACTATTATAAGGAGAAATCTCCTCCAATTGTGCGCTTGCATTGTGTGTGTGCGGGGAGGCCATATGATAGTTTCATTTTCCAAAATCATAGCGGATTTCTTTTCCTTTATTTGTGAAAATGATTTTTTTAATATCTCATATCTGTCCCATGAATGACCTAGATTTTATTGTTCCTTTTCTAAACTCTGTGTGCTTATTATTTTCCACACGGGCAGCCTAGAGTTAGGTTATCATTTGTTCTAGAGCGTAGTCGGGAAAGTATGTTTCGGAGATTTGGAGACAAGCTGGATGGCGAGGCATATCACTAGTATATAGTATTTCTTTTCCGCTGTTGTGTTGTTGTAACTCTGATAATGTGATGTATAAACTGATAGAGATCTTCGTTTTAAAGATTATTCATTTATGTATTATATATTATTCTGCTGCGAAATGTGAGATTCTGTTATTGTTTCTGTTTCTTCTTCTGTCTTTTTCTTCTTTAACCCTAACAGTTAGGTTTTTCAGCATTTGATACAACGGACGTATTGATGTCGACTTTCAGGCGTTGAAAAATTGGGTCGTTACAACGTAATTGATCGATGTTTTAGATAATTTGGACGTTATCTACTTTGACATAACCTACTATCATCCTGTTTGTTAGTGATGATGTATATATAAAACCATAAATTGGATTGTTTTGAATGATTTAAGAAATGGACTGAAATGATGTATATCCATTGCTAAAATTAAGTGGAATTAAAACTTTATTTTGAAAATATTTAAATGATGAATCCCTTTGAACTTAGGATTTAAATGTTAAAAATGAACTTGCAAACTGAAATTGTTTAAGAATCGATTTTGAAGTTTGAAGTTAAAATTAGGAAATAAGTTGAATTTTGAAGCTTAAATTGTTAAAAAGATTTGAACTCTAACTCGAACCTTGAAATAAGTTAAGTAAAGATAATTTAAATGAATTGAGAAATTTGGCCTCAGAATTAAGTTGTTTAAAGATTGGGTTGTTAAATTAAATATTAAGGGTTAATTTTATTTAAGGGATTAAATCAACATTTGAAAATTTAACTCGAATTTGTATAGATCGAGATGGTTTAAAATTTGAAAATGGAATTGGAATTTATTCAAAGGTGGAATTGAATGAATTAATTCGAATTGTAATCGAAGTTGAATAAGTTTAAATTCAAATGGGAATTGGTTTGAATTAGAATGGGAATCGAATTTAATTCAAATTGGAATCTAAATTGAGTCAATTTAAATTGAAGTGGAAATTGAAAATTGATTGAATAGGAGATTGAGGAATTGAACCAGTTTGACTCTGCAACTATTTTGAAACAAATTATTTCAATGTAAACTGTCTTAAGTCTATTTTCTTAAATATTCAAACTATTTTGAATTTCCAAGCTACTGACTATATAAACTATTCTTTTAATGCTCGAACAATCTTATAATAACTATTTAACTATTTCTCAATCATTTCACAACTAATTACTATTTTACAACTACTTGACTATTTTAAAAACTATTCAAGCTATTTTCTAAATTCAACTGGTCAAAGTGCAAACTGTTTATATTTAAATACCAATTGGGATAAAAATTTAAGTTATAACCTAAATGGAATATGAAGAGTTGGGAAGTGAAAGCGAAATTGGATATTGAAGCAGAAATGGTTGTAAAGTGAAAGAGTATATTTTGAAAAGTATACGATGGTTAAAAATTGAAGGTCGAATAGCACTATATCTGAAACTCCCCGTATAAGAGTAAGTAATGCGGCAAATAACTTTACAAAGGAAATCGAACTTGAATGTTGATTTGGCACAAATAAAGTTATACATATACATACATATATATATATTTGTTATATATGATAAAATCCCCTTGTTGAACCTATAACCAGAGGGAAAGATCTTTGAAAAATATTTGAAGCACATAAAAAGGGAATTTGCATAAGTCTGAAAAAAATTATTCAAGTTGGAAGAATAAACTTATATATATCTACATATATGAATGATTTTATGAGAATGGAAATGGGGAATTTTTTTTGGAATTCATGGATTTTGAAAGGCTTTTAATTTTGGGAAAATCCAAATTTTGGGAATTTGGAAAGCAAAGTTTGGGAATTATCGATTTTGGGATATCGATTTTGTATAAATGGGATTTATATGTGATACATACAAAGAGTATGATTTGAAAGATACTATATGCATATAGTATAAAATGTTTTGAGAATGCTATGGGGAAAAAGGTGCTCCCATTTAGAGTTGAAACTTATAGTAGGAGATCAACGGGGTGGTTCTGCCTTTAGCCCTAAGGGATGTTCTAAATTTTGATCCCATAAGACGTCCGGACTAAACTGTAGTTCCTGTGGATTGTGATTGGGGTAGCGAATGTCGAGAGCGCAGATGCCTACAGAGACATTATGGTTATGTTATGACGGCAGTGTAACTCTGGTGTAACTGCGATCTACTGCGTTTCCATAGCGTAAGTCGAGGGTTAGTGATTGCCTAAAATCTACCTTTGATTTCGCTGGGAAAGCGACGTAACATCGGTAGATTACGATCTATGTGGTCCATAGCAAAGTCATATGGCAGTGAGTGCGTACAGGCTACATTGGGACTCAACTGATGTAGTCTGTGATCTACGTGGTGAAGTTTCATTTGGCAGCGAAATTCGAGGGCATTGATGCCTACAGTTACATGGTTTTTCCGTAATCGCAACATAACACTACGAGTAGTTGCGATCCGTGGCGGTTCCATGGTGTAATCGAGGGGTGCGGATGCCTACAATTTTCGATGCGTTTCGCCAAGATGGAGACGTAATCATCGGGCTAACTGTGATTATGGAGGAGGTGATGATTTCCATAGCATTCTCATAAACAAAAAATTTCAAGTATTTTCATTGGTTGTTGAAAATGGGTTTACTAAGTACTTATAGATTTTCAGACCTGTGCCTGATCAACGTTTGACTGAATTTTTGTGAGAACAAAATGGTCTTGTTGAGACACCGAGTTATAAAAAGTATTTTTATAAAGATAGTTTGTAATGAATAAAATGATTTTGAATTTTGTGATTGGATACTATTGCTAAGTGAGGTACATGTAATTAAAAGCAATGGAAAATTGGTTTTGATTTCAGAAGATAAATTTGAATTGCATGATAAAATGGTGTGTGTTTAAAATTGTCATATGACATTTGATGGTTTTCTGATCTAGCCACTTGGCTTTTTTTTTGTTTTGAAAATTTAGGGCTCGTAGAGGCGTTTTGTAGTTATTCCGAACTGGCCGTGCAAAGAAGATGCTGGCGAAATTTTTCAAAAATTTAGAGAGTTACAAAAATTTTAAAGAAATTTTGATAATTTAAAATTTGGGTTTAAATTTTAATTTAAAATCATTGAGTAAAAGATATTATTCGGAATCTATAGTTGAAATTGGAAGATAGTGATAGTGGACTGTGGTTTAAACAGATCAGTTTGAAAATGGTTTACACTGTTCGGTTTTGGGAAAATATTTAACGGGATGTGGACCATTCTTCTTAGCTAGAATTTCGGGGATGAAATTCTTATAAAGGGGAAGGAATGTAACGACTCGGAATTTTAGGGATTTGAAATTGGAATATATAATTGATTTAAATATTTAAAAGTTAATTCTAACTTGAATTTCAAATATCACTATTCATTTGATAATTTAATTATTGAATTCAATTATTGGAAATCGGGTAAAATAGTGAATCTGGAGTTTTGAGCTCGCTAAAAATAATTTGAAGGGTTGTAAAATTTATATTAATAATACCGAAGGTAATAAAAGATTTAAAATTGGATTTAAAAATGTTTTGTTCAGTTTCAAAATTTTATCGTTTAAATCAACATTTAAAAATAGTATTTCGAGGCAAAGTCTCAGATTTTGACGAAACCAGTTCCATTGAATCCGTAATGGTGTATTATTATCGGATTTCAATTTTCATAGTGTTTGGAGTTATTATTTGATTGTATGGTATGTAAAAGCGCTGAAATCTATATCGAAATTGAATATAATAACTGGGTCCCAAAAAGCTATCTTCTCCATACGATCGAATTAGAACTCGAAACATTTTCCATTGCGTTCGAAATAGGGGTATAACACTATGAACATCTAGCGACACACCTCGATAGGAGTTCAAGATTTTTGAGTCATGGAATCGAGATGATTTGAAAAATTAAAAAAATACATGTATAATATTAATTTGACAAAATCTCACATCAACGCTTTTTGATTTCTCCTCAATCAAGGTAGCCAGTTTCTTCATGCAACCCATCATCTCATGTTCAAAATCATGTCTTTATGTCCCCCAACCAAACCAGTTCAGCTGAAAAGAAAACAAGGAAATTTAATTCCTCCTTCATTTAAAATGCCTGGCGAATCCCTTTTTTTTTATTTCACTTCACTTCTTTTTCAGATCCTCCCTCGCCATTGAAATTCCCCCTAAATCTCAGAACTCCACGTTAATTTAACAAACGTTCCGCTTGATTCCTCAAGCCTCCGCAACCCAAGCTTGGTTCGTGTTGCTGCCTTCAACGATGGTCAGGGGGGTCTGGTCACATAGGCGATAGGCAACTACTTTGGGAAGCCACGTTTTTGTCAGTAGTAGGGAGGGGAAGGTATACGACTGCCTGAATTAGTGGGTTGCAACATTGATTCGGGAAGGGATTTGCTGCGTTCGGGCATGGCAGTGCATTCGAGTACGAGATGGGATGCGAAGTCGACTCAAGTGGAAGTTGGGTTCGTGGGTGGTCGGAGTCGGGGACGTGACAGAGAAAGAGAAGAAGCAGGCAGTTCGTTGGGCTTGTTTGGGTGCACTGGTATATCTCTCTTTTGAATTTAGTCATTATATATATAAAATTATTGTTTTCCAATTTAAATTTAATAATAAAAATATATATGTTTATATATAAAAAAAGGAATTTTAAAATCAGATTTTTAATTTTACCACTATATGTGTATAAAAGATGGAAAGTTTTTACAGTAAAGAAATTACCGTTTTTTATTTACAGAAAAAGGAGAAAAATATAAAAATACTTATACACACATTAAATTTGCTAATTGATTTTAGAGAAAAATTTATTATTGTGATTTTCTCATTTTATTAACTTATTAGATTATTCTAGCTGCTAGGGATTATTTATTAAAGGAAAATTTGTTTACAAATTAAATTATTAGTTTGAATTAAATAAAAAGAAAGGTAATTTATTTGTTCGATTATTTAGATTATGAATAAACCATATAATGTTTGTACAAGGTCCAAAATCGTAAAGAAATAGAAGATGGAAATGGGTTGTAAACAAAGTCAAAGGTGAGTCAATCTCACTCAAATTGGATTACCGATTAATTTAACTAGTTAAATTAAATTATTGGTTGATTGCTTGAACTGATAATTTATTATCAGTCTGGATGTGATATTATGTATGTGTGTGTGTGTGTACATATTGGAGTGATTGATATTCCGCATTATTTAATGGATGAGACCTTATGCGCCCCGCATAATAGCGGATGACCCTACATACCGCGATATCCCTTTCGAAGTGGGATTGGTATTTTTATTTGTGCTAACATCTATGGATACAGGAAAAAAGGATAAAGGGATCCAACTAGATTCCTTGAACATATTTAAATTTATTTTCATATTCTGTGATTGTGATTTATTTGATAATCTGTGATATATTATATTGAAAATTAAAGCTACTGAATGCTACGGTTTGGCTGAATATATTTTGGATATTTTGAGATATCAAAAGTAAAAGTATTGGATTTTTGGAATGAAAGAAAAGGAAAAGAAAATGAAAAGAAAATGGTTTCAAAGTAATTAGGTATGGTTATTTAAATTAAGTAATTAAAAACATTAAGTTAACTTAAACCTTAGAATTAGTAATGGCTAGGATAAATAAAATAATTTAAACTTAAAATTAATTAACTTAAGGTAATTATATAGATGTTAATTATTTATTACTTACTAGGGTTTATTAAAGTAAATAAATAGTTGTAATTAGCTAATAGTTAATGATAAAATAAAATGATCTAAACCTTTAATTTATTAAAAGTCTCAAGTCAATTATACTTGTTAATTATAAAGTAATTCCAAATGTTCGATTAGAATAAAATAAAATGATTTGTAATTAGTCTAATGATAATTAAACATGATTTGAAATAATTAATTAAATCTATTTAAAGTAACTTAATGATGGTGTGACTAGTTAATCTAGTCTATGAATAGTTTAAATTGGATTGAGTACATTAGATTTCGTTGTTTCTCTATTATGATATTTCTAGTTATTCTGTGATATGGGAATGTTTATTTGAGTCAATATTGTGATGGGAATTTTATGTGAAGGTTGACATTTTGAAATTGAATTTTCTGTGATATGGCTTAATAGATGGCGTTTGGATTCGAAGAGACCGGGATCAGATATCAGCGATATCCGGAACCACTTCGATTTAATAACTACTTCAATCCTTAAGGGTTTGATTTATAAAATCAAATAGGCTGGAATTAAATAAATTAAGTAAATCCGACCATTTGGAATAAGTAACTGCACTTAGATATTATTTTAAATAATGGATTTAGCAACAAGTGTTAGTTATAAAAAATTTAAAACTCGTAATGTTGGTCAAGTTACCTTGATTTTCAAGGAAATTTTTACTGCTTTAGTATTTCAAATTAAATGGGTTTACTCACGCTGGTTCCCAGCCTGACTCAGGGGTTACTTTATTGTAATGCTTGGGTCAGACCGAGTATTATAGATTTTCAGGTTAGGATGCTTTGGACCGGAGACGAGCTGGATGGCAGAGACGTGTCGACTTGATTTCGCTGTGTATTATGGACTGTATAGACAGAAGTCGAGGACAAGTTATCATAACTGTCCAGTTTTTTTTGTACTCTGATATTTTGTATATATATTGACAATTACAGCTTTTCATTGTATAAAATGTTGTTATTTTTATGTTGTGTTTTGTTCCGTTGTGATTGAAAAATTCTGTGATGCTGTTTCTATTTCTTCTTCTACCTCCTTTTCTTCTTAACCCTAATAGTGTGGGGTTTTTGGCATCCGATTTCTTGGCACTCTATATAGTGGACGTATTTGTGTCCATTTTCGGGGTCGAAAATCCTTCGGGCCATTACATTTATCAGTGGATAATTTGAGATTAGAAAATTCAAATCGTTTTTAAAAATAAAAGAGCAGTTTTACTTTTAAAAGTGTGGAAAAGAAAATTTACAGGATAAGGATGTAAAGTAAATTGGGATAAATTGAGATGGATTTATAATGATTAGACGGGCTATATTAGAGGAGAAAGTGTATTTTCCTAAAAAGCTAAGTATATTTTGAAAGGAAGGTTTTTAAGTATAAATTAGCAATTTTAAAGATGTTTTAAAAGAATTTTTTTAGAGAAATTTACTATTTAAATTTTTTAAAATTTTTTTAACGTAAATATTAATTAAGTTAATTACAATAGTTAGTTATTTTTAATGGTTAAATTAGTATTATGATTTAAAGGTAATTTTTAAATATTTTTACCTTATATAACAGTTTTATTTTAAAAGTAGTTTTTGGATAATGTTTTACTTGCGAAATTATTATAAAATTTTATAGCTAATATTTTGAATAAAGTGATTTAAGTAGTTTTTTTTAATGTTTTAAGTGTATATTTTTGGGTAAAGTGATTTAATTTATTTAAAATCTAATTTTAATAACACTTGGGTTTTTCAGTGGAAAGAAGATAATTGGTTGAATGATTGTTTAATCTGATAGTTGAATAACCGACTATTAATGACCAATGCGCTGATTGTTTCGAAGAGACCACGATCGAGTTTAATTATCCGAAAACCACTTCGATCCGGTTTGAACGTAGTGAATGAATAATGTGAATATGATGAAGATGTCTAGACTCAGGGCAACTTGTATGGATGAATGCTATCAGACCATCATCATTGGAAGACGATGAGCATTCTAAGTGAATGTGTTCTTTGGAAGGTAATGCTTAGCCTCAAGTCTCATCAACTGAGAATGGCTAAAATAGGGGAGGTGCAGCAAGGCTAAGTGGATAGCACCCAATTAGGGTAAGGTCATCCCTGTTCAGAGTCCCCTTGATCTCGGTTGTGTGGGCGGTTGCTGACACCAACCGTGGGGAGATCTTATTCAGACTATCCATATGAGGTAGCTCTGGTCTGATGTTGCAGGGGATCGAGAGTGGTCCTTGGTACCCCGATCTATGCCAGGTACTGTGATAGGCAGTACCCCAGTAACCCTACCATTGTACGGAATCCAATCTCCAATAAGCTCCCGCACGGTTTTGATTGTGCCCAACTATTCTGGAACGTGAGATGCAAACATTTCAGCTATATTCTATTTTACTTTCAATAGACACTACTGCAATATTAGAGTGATTTCATAAGAATGTTTTGGTTATTATAAGGTACAAACCAAATGTTTAATTGTGGCGTGGTCTTACGAGCACCTTCGATTTCAATGGATTTTGAAAACTTTAATAATTCAATCGAGTGTGTTTTCGCACATTGGTTTTCTAGACTGACTCGGGTGTTATTTTATTATAATGCTAGGGTCAGATGAAGTATTACAGATACATGATATGATGCTATGGAGTTCAGAAGATGAGTTGGATAACGGAGACGTATATCACATATCTGACTTATATTCCGCTGTGTATTGTATGTTGTATATTCAGCTTTGTGTGGATAAGTTATTATAACTGTCAGTTTTGTGCTATTGTTTTGTATATACTCTATTGATGTAGTATATAAAAAAAAACAGTTATGGCTCTTTTGTACAAAGATCAGTTATTAGCTATTATATATTGTTCCGCTGCGATTGTGAGATTCTGATATTGTTTTCCTATTTACTTTTCTACCGCTTTCTTTTTTCCCTTACGTTCTGGTATTTTCGACATTCGATAGTCGACATGTAATACAATGGACATACTGATGTCGATTTTCGGACGTCGAAAAACTAGGCCGTGACATTTTGGTATTTGAGCAGAAGGTTAAGCGAGAACCTTAGCTCTGGTGGGGATTACTCATTAGAGATATGGTCAGTAGTGCCTTAGAATGGGTTTAAGTGTATTAATAGATATGAATGTGTATTTGTTAATGAATATAAAAAAAAATTATATTGTGTTGACCTAGCGGTTAGAATTTATAAATTCTTGTCGGTACAGTCTGGACAACTATATCTATCGGGATTTCTAAACTCTTAAACTAGGAAAACCAATGCAGCATTGTTTCGGAATAGGGTAAATGAAATAATTTTACCCAAATTATTTTTATATATAAAAGGAATAATTTTCGAAAATTATTATAGTTAAATATGATTTGCTTGGCTGCTAGGATGCGATAATATTAAATTATTATCATTATCGTTGTGAAAATTGAATAAGAAATTGAAGTTATGACCAAAGGTTAAGAAATAAATTCATGCAACAAAATGGAGTTTGTAAATATAAATTTATAAATAGATTTTAATTTGAAAGGGAATAACATTCCAAAGGGATGTTTAAATGTGGATATGAAGGACTTAAAAGTTTCAAATTTGGGAAATTTTGATCCCTTTGAACTTGAAAATGATTTCAAAGTCATGAAAAAGATAGTGATATTATTTGGAAATATTTTTGAATTGAATATGAAATCTGGTGGGATTTCAAATTAAAAATATTCGACAATGTTTAAAAGAGTGAAAGCACTGAACTCTCTTCAGTCATTGGAAAATAATTTCAGTGATTACTACAGCATCATTGATGTTCATTTTGGAGTTTCTAAGAGAGGAGTGCTACCTAGGTATTTTGGATTGGTGTTTGTTTGCAAAGAAAAATTGGGTTGATTTTGGAATATAAAAGCATAGTTTGACTTTGGATGTATATGATTTCGAATATGATTTTAAAATAGTTAAATGATTGTTTAAAGACTCTGGTGTTGATTTAAAAATGTTTGTGAAATAAAAATGAGTTTGGGTACTTATAAATTCTGAAATTTGTTAGAATAAAATTTAACTTCAAGAAGAGTTAAATTAAAGTAAGTGCGAAAAGGAAAAAAGTTAGAAAAGTAAGCCAATTAGAGGAAGTCAATTGGAAGAGAGTAGTGAATGGAATTTAAATAAGTTGGAAAACGTATGAAAGTCTAAAAATTTGAATGGAAATGGAATTTAACTGAATTAAGTTAAATAAAATTGAATTTTTAGGAAATGGATCTAAGGAAGCTAAATGGAATGATCATTGAAATAAAATTTATTAAATTTGTGAATGAACAAACTAATTTAAGTTGTGGATAAATGGAATTGAAATTGAATATCCGAATTTAATATTTAACTTATAAAGCGAAATTGAAGGATTAGTTTGAGTTGTACTAAAGAACAAAGTTCGGGGAATTAAAAATTTATTGGAATTTGAAATAAATTAGTGAATGGAACTGATGTGAAAAATGATATGGATCAGATAGGAATGGAGGATAGTTGATAAAATCCAATATTTAAAATTTGAATATAGACTGAATTTGTGACGCCCCACCTATATACCCACGCTAGCCAAGAACATTCCGGAGTAGTGCTGTCAACTAGCACGGAGAATAAGGCATTTGAGGAGCGACCATCCATGTAATTGCTTATCACACGGTGGCTATAAATAATCTTCGGAAACAAACATAGAAATAATCATATCACAAATCAGTCACAGATATCCATATCACAAAGGCGGAAGAAGATATGAATATATAACTAACACATGAAAGTGTACATCAGAGTAGTGGTCAATAAGATCCACGATAATACAAAAGAATAGCAACACGTGCTATACAAAAGAATACAACTATGAGTCTATATCTCAAGTGTATACAACAAAAACTGCTAATCTAAACAGTTAGCCAAAAGTCAGAGTGATGAATCCCTGGGAAGAAGTCAAGCAGAAGCACCTGTAACATCTCGGTCTGACCCGAGTATTATTTAAGAAAATAATAAACGGATCAGTCTAGCTATAAATATTAGATGACATGATATAACATAAAAGATATGGCATAAACATAAACATCCATAACAACATACCACTATAAGTATGTAAATAATGATCAACAGAAGATCAATCAATAAGAGATAATCAATATCACAAGAATCTTCTCAAAGATTCGAAGAGGGCATCATACCCTAAACTTGTACTCATAACAAGTCAATGACATAAATTCCAGAAATCAACACGAGAAATCCAGAAATCATAAAAAGGGAAAGAGGCCTATCACATGACGGTCCGAAGACCAAGGGGAGCTACCCCGCATGTGTGAATGGAATCACACAGATTGAGGTCAAGACTAACCAAAAAGCAGAAAGGTATGTGTGAATGGAATCACACAAGTGGTGTCTAGTCTAACCTTGCAATGAAAGAGACATCGCGCAATTGCTAGTCTAATTCATAAAGCGATCATCAAGATCAACGAGAAGTGTCAATTACACTAAGCTAGTAAATATAGAAGTTTAGCTTCATGTCCCATAACCACTTGCTTAACTTAAATATTTACGAACAAACTGTAAATCTTCACTAATAAAATTGTCACAAGAGGTTCAATCGAACAAGTCCAAGAATTGACCGACAAAGTGAACGCAAGCGTTTCATACCACTTGTTTTACTAAGTCGTTTAATTAGATTTCTCATCCGAGTGAGGTAAAGGCTTGTATATACTAATAGATTGGAAAACGGTTTAAGAAAAGAGCTTTGTTATTAAAAATAGAGTTGAAATTGTTTGTTAAAAGAGTTTTGATATTTACTACTAGTATTGAAACCTTTATATTATAAAGTGACAAAACACAGAAGCAATTGTAGAAACAATCAGTCACAAAAATCGCATACGGAGATGTGAATAAAATCCAAGGAAATCAGCTCAATGTTTTTCAGATAAGATCCCCTACGGAGGGGGGGTCCAGGGGGGGTGGCAACCCCCCAAGGTGGGGGTGCGGGGGCAACGCCACCGCTTACGGGGTTCGACCAGCCCGGTCAGGTCGCGGGGGTCCAGGGGGCAGCGCCCCGACAAAACGGTACGACCTAAGTGAAGGCAAGAGGCCTACGACCTAAAGCAAAATGAGGTCTAACGACCTAAGGGTTCACGCGACCTAACACAATAGCTGAGCGACCTAACTAAGTGCGCGACCTAGTGGGTAAGGAGGTCGAGCGACCTAAGGAGAAAGGAGGCAACGACTTAAGAGTGCAAGATAGGTCGAACGACCTAACGGTGCTGAGTCATACGACCTAACTGGGGTAGAGGGGACACGCGACCTAAAGGTACGCGACCTAAGAAAGCACGCGACCTATCGGCAACAAGGATCGAGCGACCTAACGGCAACATGGGTCGAGCGACCTAACTTTGCCGCGACCTATAAATGTCATGGCCTAAGGCCATAACGACCTAAGAAACAAAGGGGAGCGACCCAAAAGAGGAAGGGTTTAACGACCTAAGCAGTGAAGGGGCCAAGCGACCTAGCGTGGTCAACGACCTAAAAGGGTTCGCGACCTAAGAAAGTGCGCGACCTAAAGCACACGCGACTTACGACCTAAGGAAAGCAGGCGATCTAACTCCACACACAAGGCCTAACGACCTAAGAGTTAAACGACCTACGACCTACGCCACCAACTCACGAGCGACCTAAGTACTAGGTCGTGAACGACCTAACTCCGAACACACGAAAAGTGGCCAGGACGATCTAGGAGCTATCTCGTACGCGACCTACGACCTAAGATCCACACGACCTAACTCCGAACGACCTAAAATGGCCAGAACGACCTAAATGCAGAAATTTCGCCAAAACGCCAAAAATCGGAGTTTTTCGCCAATCCAATCCAAACCAAAAGCAAATATGCATGCTAAAGTGATAGGGAATCATTCCCAACAACCCAAGATAGTTATAGACTAGAATTGTGAGATAAAAATCTCACCTTTGCACTAAAATTTATGAAGATGAAGCTTGAAAGCAAGGAGAAGCAAGGAGAAGCAATCCAAAGCTTGAATCCAATATCTTGTACTTGAATTTGGAGTTGAATGTTGGATTTACAATTGAATTTGTGCTTGGAGTTTTAATTTCCAATTCTTTTCACCATTAATGCCCAAGCTTGAGTTAGTTAGGAATTTTATGAAGAGTGAGGAGAAGGGGGTTGGAACTTGGGCTTAATAGGCTAAACTAACCCAAAGTCCAAAGCGGGAAAAGTTAGTGAAATTTCACTAACTCCAAACCTATCGATGTTTATACTTAAAAAGTTGTAAACGACATTTCGAACTCAATGGAAGTGGTCTCGAGTCCTAATTTGACCGTTTGCAAAAAGTAGCTTTTCGGACCAAAATCCGATTAACGAGTTAATATTTAAATAAAATATTTAAATACAAACTCGATAAATATGCGGGTTGTTACAGACTGAATTCAAAATAGAATTGAAAATTTATTTGAATGGAAATGAATGAAAAATTTGGTGAAGAAGTGGAAATAAATATAAAGAGGTGTATAAAATATTTATATTGAACTTATGAAGAAATGGTGAAATTCATAAGTAAAATTTGGTATTGGGAAAATATTCTATGTTAGTATTAGAGTGAAGATTTAATAAAGGTGTGTGAAATGATAATTGTGAATAAGTAACGAAAATCAAAATAAATGTGAATAAAAAGAGAATTGATATAGATAATAATCAATGGAGATAAATACGTACGATGTGCGTATATTATTTTAATCGCATAACGACTTGATCCAGATTCGAGCATAGAATTTCGAGATAGTTATATCGATCCGAGTTGGGATTTTTCGCTCGATTTTCAATCGCGAATCCTGGATATGGATTTTGATTGATTTTGAGAATTCTCTATCATAGTATGTGGCTATGTAAGAAGGATGACGGTTTCTGATCAAAAAACCAGATCCGAGTCTGCATTAGAGAATCGTGGGAACGATGCTAGTTTGGAAGTGAAATTGAGCGAGCGGTCGGATTTTATATTGCGTACGGATGATATATGACATCGTACGGGTTTGAATGAAATAAATATTGTGAATTTTATAATGAAATGAGTAAAATGATTATGAATTCAATGATTGGATATTATTTCCAAGTAAGATACAGGTATTTAAAAGCAAAGGATAAATTGATGTTTTTGGTTTCAGGAACAAAATTTGAATTGTCCGATAATTGGTATGTATTTAAAATTGTCGTATGAAATTTAACGATTTTTTGATCCAGCTACTTGACTTTTGTTTTCTTTTGAAAATTTAGGCCCATAGAGGCAATTTAGTAGTTGTTCCGATCTAGCCGCACAAAGGAGACGCTGACGAAATTTTCGAAAATTTAGGGAGTTAGGAAAAATTTGATGATTAAAATTTGGTTTTAAATTTAATTTGAATTATCGGGGAATAATATTATTTGGATTAGATGGATGAGTTTGGAAAGTGAGGAAAAGTGATAATGTGTCTTTAATAAAAATATTGTTTTAGGAAGTTGTTAAAAACTATATGGTTTTGGGAAAATAGTTAACGGGTTGTGGACCAGTCTTCTTAACTAGCAATTTCGAGGACGAAATTCTTTTAAGGGGGGAGGAAAATAACGATCCAGAATTTTTGGATATTTGAAATTGGAATATTTAATCGATTTTAAATATTTAAAAGTAATTTTAACTGAAATTTCAAATATCTCTACTAATGGGATAATTTAATTATTGAATTAAATAATTGGAAATTGGGTAAAATATGGAATCTGGGGTTTTAAGCTTGTTAAAATTAATTTAGAGGCTTATAAAATTTATATTAATAACACTGAAGATAATACAAGTTTTAAAATTGAATTAGGAAGTGATTTTTTCACTTTTAAAATATATCGTTTAAAATGATATTTAAAAATAGCCATCTGGGGCACAATTTCGAATTTCGAAGAAACTAGTTTCATTGGATCCGTAATAGTGTATTATTATCGAATTTCAAATTTCGTAGCGTTTGGAGTTAACATGTGGCTGTATGGTATGTAAACGCGTTGAAATCTATATCGAAAATCAATATAAAATTGGGTTCAAAAAGATATCTTCTACATACGATCAAATTAGGAATCGAAACATTTTCCATTGCATTCGGAATAGGGATATAATATTATAAACGCCTAGCAGCACGCCTCGATAGGAGGTTAAGATTTTAAGTTCATTTATCGAGACAATTTGAATTTAAATAAAAAATTGTATATATTTATATGCTGGTCAACTTTCAGCTGTATTTCTTTTACATCAGAACTTTTTTGCCCCCTCATCAATCACTGTAGCAAATTGACTCAGGCATGCTAACATATCATCCAGTCCCCTTCATTCCCATTTTATAAACTCTCATTATCAAAAACATTGCAAAAAAAAGAAGATGTAATGTCTTTTGTCCAAAACAAATTCGCTTTCTTCTTCCCATCAGCGTTCTCGGATAAAAATCATAAATTAACATACATCTTTTACTTCCGTTTGTTCTTTAACAACTCAACCAAAATAATGCTCTCAAATTAAAATTCGAAGTTCACAAAAAAAATATCGTTCGAAATCAAAATCGAATCGAGTCTCATGGAGGTGATTTTTGGGCAGCCATGTTCTTAACGGTCATGGGTGGGGAAGTTTAAGCTCGCGTTCGCAAGTGCATGGGAGGGAGGAGAGGTCTCGCCTTCCATGTGATGTGGGGTCGGCATTAATGTTTGGTCGAGGTCACATCTGGATGGCGGTCGTCTCGATGGTGAAGCATAGCAGGCGCACGCGCGAATAGAGGCGCACATAGGGTTGTAAGGGGAGTCGATCGCTGTGTTCGTTGAAGGTCGGGCGTAGTGTTGTTGAACTGAACGACGAAGTCCCTGCGAGCTCGACCTGAGGTGGGATTAGCGACGAGGATGGGAATGTGAGATTGGGGTGAGCATCTTCTTGTTTTTTCTCTTTGTTTTGAAATTTAAAATGTTAAACTCTGGAAATTATTTTTATTTCTATTCAAAAAAAATATTTTTAGTTATAAGCTGTTTAAAACAGAAATATGTATATATAGATAAGGGTTTGAAAAAAGAAAATATAGTAGGAATTTCAAATGTTGAAGAGTTTTTAAATCTATATAGAATATTTTTTATTATGTAGTTTAAAAGGAAAAAAATAAAATAAATATACTTATACACATGTTAAACCTGCTATTTAATTTTAGAATAATGTATTGTGGTGATTTACTTATTCAATTAACTTATTAAATATATTTTAGTTACTAAAAAATTATATAAAGGAAAAATTAGTTTAAATTAAATTAATAAACGGAAATTGACTATTTATTATTTAAAAATGTTGGTGAACATTATAATGTTTATACAAGGTCAAAAATAGTGGAAAGGCAAGCAAGTTTGGATCGGATTGCAAAACAAAAATCAAAGCCGAGTTAACCTCACTCAAATTGGATTATCGGTTAATTTAAATAATTTAAATTAAATTATTGTTTGATTGATTGAATGTGATAATTAATATTAGTTCGGATGTGATATATTATATATATATAGTAGTATATATTTGGAGTGATTGATACTCCCGCATTGTGTTGCGGATGAGACCCTATGTGCCCCACGCGATATCCCCCTTGAAGTGGGATTGGTATTTTTATATTATGCTAACATCTGTAGATGCAGGGAAAAACAGATTAGAGGGATCCAACTTAATTCCTCAAAAACAATGAAATTTATTTCATATTCAGTGATATGATTTATTTGATAATCTATGATAGATTATACTAAAAATTGAAATTACCGAATGCTACGGTTTGGCTGGATATATATTGGCATTTTAAGATATCAAAATATGAAAGTGGGATTTATAAAGGAAAATAAAAAGGAAGCTTTTAAGTAAAATATTGTGGTAAGATTATATAAATTAAAAGAATGAATTTGGAAAAGAAATAAAAGTTTGACTTGGAAGTCCTATTAAATAGATTCTGAGTATGGAAAACAGAGTTTTGAATAAATGGAAATAAAAGAGTTGGAGGACTTAAGCCATATTGTTTAAGAATTAAAGGATTTATTTTTAAATTCAAGATTTAAGTGAGTTTGGAAAATAAAAGGATAATTTTGGAATAAAGTATGAAATTGATATTTCAGATTTAATAAGGCTATAAATGATAATAAAGAGGTGAAGCTGGAACTAATGGATTTTGGAATAAATTTGGGTAAATCAAGAAATAAACTTCAAATGGAAATTTAATCTAGGAAACCGATTTGAAAAATCAATTAAGTGTTTATGAAACAGTGATTTAAAGAAGAATGAGACTATGGAATTTATAAACTGGGTTTAAAATAAAATGAAATATTTATCAGTGGATAATTTAGGATTAGAAAATTCATGATAGGAAGAATAAATCGTTTTTAAAAATAAAAGAGAAGTTCTATTTTTAAAAGTGTGGAAAAAAATTTTATGGGATTGGGACGTAAAGTTAATTGGGTTAAATCGAGAAGGATTTATAAGTCATTAGACGAGCTATATTGGAGGGGAAAGTTATTTTCCTAAAAAGCTAATTATATTTTCAAAGGAAGGTTTTTAATTACAAATTAGTAGTTTTAAAGAAATTTTAAAAGAATGTTTTAAAATAAATTTATTATTTAAATTGTTTTCAATTTTTTCAAAAGTGAATATTAATTAAGTTAATTACAGTAGTTAGTTATTTTTAAAGGTTAAATTAGTAATATGATTTAAAGGTAATTTTTAAATATTTATACCTTATATAACATTTTTATTTTTAAAATTAGTTTTTGGTTGAAGTTTTACTTGGAAAATTATTATAGAATTTCATAACTAATATTTTGAAAAGTGATTTAAGTAGTTTTATTTTAAATGTTTTAAGTGCATATTGTTGGGGAAAGTGATTTTATTTATTTAAAATCTAATTTTAATAAGACTTGTGTTTTTCAGTGGAAACAAGATAATTGGTTGAATGATTGTTTAAATTGATAGTTAAATAACCGACTATGAATATTGTCGAATGCGCTGATCGTTTCGAAGAGACCGGGATCGGGTTTAATTATCCCAAAACCACTTTGATCCGGTTTGAACGTACTGAATGAATACTGTGAATATGATGAAGACGGTGATTTAGTTTGTCCAAACCCAGGGCAACTTGTATGAATGAATGCTATCAGACCATCGTCATTGTAGGACGATGAGGCTTCTAGGTGAATGTGTTCTTTGAAAGGTAACACTTAGCTTGAAGCCTCATCAACCGGGAATGGCTAAAACATGGGAGGTGCAGCAAGCCTAAGTGGATAGCACCCAATTAGGGTAAGGTCATCCCTGTTTAGAGTCCCTTTGATCTCGGCTGTGTGGGAAATTGTTGATCCCAACAGTGGGATGATCTTATTCGGACTATCCAGTAAGGGGTAGCTTCTATCTTTTGTTGCAATGGATCGGAAGTGGTCCTTGGTACTCTGATCTAGGCCAGGTACTATGATGGACGATACCCCAGTAGCCCTACCATTGTATGGTTCCAATCTCCGATAAGCGTCCGTACGGTTTTGATTGTGTCCAACTATGCTAGAACGTGAGATGCAAGCATTTCAGCTATATTCTATTTTACTTTCAATAGACACTATTATAATATCAGACAAATTTGATAAAAATGTTTTGGTTATCGTAAGGTAAAATCCCGACATGTTTATTTATGGCACAGTCTTACGAGATATCATTGATTTCAAAGGATTTTGAAAACTTTAATAATTCGATAGAGTGTGTTTTCTCATGTTGATTTTCCAGACTGACTCGAGCGTTATTTTATCATAATGCTCGGGTCAGACCGAGTATTATAGATACAGGATAGGATACTATAGAGCTCAGGAGACGAGTTGGATAATGGGTGACACCCCACCTTTATGCTCACAATAACAAAGGTTATTATAAGGAATAACGTCTGCTATTGCAAAGAATAAGTCTTGTTAGAAGCGACCATTCGTAAGTTATGCCTTAGACGAGTATTGATTACAACGATAGGAGTTGTGTAAATTACTCCCAAAGATATATATTCAATCCAAATCTAAAACAAAACTACGATGGCTTAAGAAAAATTCAAAACAACTCATAATAACAACAACACTGATAAGTATATTCAATCAAAACAGAAATATCAGATATATAGCGAAAGACAAGTCTGGATACATGCTGCAACAATCGATATTTCACACGAACCAAATATACATATACAAAGACATCAACATACATGAGACAATAGTCAATACCAAAAGAAACACCTTGAAGCCTAAACAAAAGATGAAGTGAAATCCCAAAAGCCGAAGTAGCAACTGAATCAAAGATAGCGATTATACTGAAATACTCGGTCTGACCAGAGTATTATTTAAAAGAAAATTATAAACGGATCTGTCTAATTTAAACTTCAGAAATAAGTGTATGATAAACAACATTTAAGAAAATAATCACAATCTCGAATGAGATTATAGAACATAAATAATCAACATAGTTCAAATGAAGAAATTTCAATAAACTCCATCAAAATCAATTTCAAATTCACAATTGAATTCAAAATAGCAATACGCAAAATTATAATCTCTAAGGAGACTATATACAAAACTACAGTCTCGGATGAGACTATACCCAAAACTATAGTCTCGACGAGACTATACATAAAATTATAATCTCGGATGAGACTATACAACATAATAATCAACATTGTTTAAATGAAGAAATCTCATTAAACTCCATCAGAATAAATTTCCAAATTCACAATTGAATTTGAAACAGCAGTACACAAAAATCTAGGAATCAGTTAAGATAACTAGAAAATCTGCATTTACAAAATCTAGAAATCAAAATAAGATAACTAGAAAATCAACATAAAAGAAGGATCGATCCCAATAGATGGCGAGTTTTAGCTACGCCGCACGTGCATCTCATATGGCCGAAGTCTACCAAGTACTATAATTTTTGGCACCCGACAAATGACCCGAAGGTCCAACAAATGACCCGAAGGTCCATCATATGACCTGAAGATCCAGCAGAGTGGCTCGAAAGCACAACAAAATCATCAAGCAGCAAATATTTCAATTAACATGTCCGGAATTAACCGAAATAGTAAAAGTGTGGTTCCATACTCCGCACTTTTGCTAAATCATTTAAATCTCTTCATCGTTTCCTTGAAAGTGCAAAATTGTGTATTTTATATCAATAACATTTTACGTTCTCAAACGGACAAGTCTGGAATTAACCGAATCAGTGAAAGTAAGGGTTCATAGTCCTTAATTTTGCTGAAGCATTTAAATCGATTCCTCATTCTTTTGAAAGCGTAAAGTGTAAAAATTTTGAAAATAATTTTATTTTAAAACGATTTGAAAACACGTGATTAAAACAACAATATCTTTGGCAATTTCGACCAAGGAATTTCGTTTCCCAAAACACCGTAAAAAAGGATATCAAATCAGCGTTGCGGGATAGCCGCTTGAAAATTTACTTTAAAATTAACGGTTACTGAAGTCAAAACAAGAGTAATTTTTATTCGTCAAAAATTCATCAAAACAACACGCTTTAAAAATATAACATCAGAGTAAAAATCCATTATAAATATAATGGAAACAAAATTACGTTTTAAAAACCAAACACCGGTTCAACATAAATTAAATAGTGGACTGCTACTATATATTCGACAAATATTTCACGTGTTATAACTAGCATGCAAATGAATTTGTTAAAATACTAAATGATGGCCAAGCAAAGCTTTATACATATGCACGAAAATAATCTGGAAATGGTGTTAGCCTTTGCGCTTCACATGTTTTAGTGAAAATGCAATTTACACAAAAAAAAATTATCTGGACAATATCAAATACACGCATGAATAAGTACAAAGAATGGAACACACTACACATGAATCAAAGGACACGTCAAAACACACGCTAGGCTATCTATCTCTTGCAGTCATATAAAAATGCAATTGAATAAGACAACCTGAACTATATTTTCTTCGGTGCATGCACGTGAATGAATTACAAAGAAGTAGCAACCTGGCAACACTACTATAGGTATGCACGTTCAATCAAAGGCAAAGTTATAATTTGGACCAATTATAAAATGAGTATAACATGACTTGACTGATATGCACGCAGTGTATAGAAATGCAAAACAAAAATGATCTGGGTTCTCTTAAATTCAACATACATATACGTATGAAACGCTATACTCACATTTTAATAATTGACCTGGGTTTCGTTAATTTTGCTCGCATGAAGTAATAATGGTCTCCCATAAATTCTGTGCGCACATGTAATACATCACCAAGAATTAAGTGACAGGGCGAGCTTTCGTGCATTTCTACATGCACTTAAACGAATTACTAAAACTTATGTAATTAGGCAACACAACGATATGCATGCACGCAATAAAGAATAGTACCGGGACCATTTACATATATGCACGAAAAATGATGGTCTAGCCTAATTTCAAATGAACGCTTATAATCTATACGTAAATACGAAGTTGAACCAAATTAAAACCTCCTGGCTACATGCGTGCAAAGAAAAATGCAAAAAGGTATAACGTGCATGCACCCTATAATATGCAGACACGTCTAATTTGCAAAAATAATAGGTGACTTAAAAACTAGTTTTTTTTGCGCAAGACAACTTCACAACATACTTGCAAACAGTGTACGCAAATAATGGAGTTTACAAATAGAATAAAATAACTAGCCTAGCATATTTTTTTATACTTCAAACATATACACACGTAACACAACTTAAAGGCTCGGACTTCATTAGTGGACAATACATTTTGTACGAAATTAATGAAGAATCAATAAATTAGAAATGTGAGTTTAAAACTCACTTCAAATTTGCTCCAAATCAGCTAGCAACTAGGATCCAAAAGAGAGAAAAAATATTGGAGCTGTCATTAACGCTTTTACTAAGCACGGGAAGAACGAAAAAAATACGCAGGCTACTGGAAGTGAAACAAAATGAGGAAGTGATGAAGGCAACTTTTCTTTTCACATATGAGGACAATTCAATGAAAAAAGAGCTGGCAAACATAGTGGTACAATGGCATTTAATGAAGACGTGCATAAGAGAAGAAGGTACACACTTGCATATAAAGTGATGATGGCTGAAGAAACAAATTGTTCTAATTTGCTTTACAAGATGAGTGGCAGCAAAGCAAAATTATTTTCCAACTAGCTTTAACAACTTAGGCCCATTCACATGTGTAGGCCAAAAATGCATGTTATTTTCAACATGCTACTACTAAGATGAGTACCGACTTAGAAATTGAATTGTGTTTTCAACTGACTTTGCAACATGATTTGCAAATTTTTTTCTTTTTTTTTCAATTTAAAGTTTCCATTTAAATTTTTCTCTCGATAGTAAACAAAAACACGGTTGTTGCAAACTCCCCCTTATAAAAATTGCGTCCTCGTAATTTTCATACCAGAAGTAGTTTATAATACCAATTATTCATCACAACAAAGATTTAAAAAGAAAAGATAGATTAAGAAGCTCACCCCCACCCGAAAAGGAGAGAAAACCGGGATAAGAACACTCGATTAATTCTTTGGTTTCTCAAGTGCAATCATTGGGGTTTGTGGACCATTGAATTTTTACAAGCGGGACTTCTTTATTCCGAAGGCGTTTAACCTCCGAAGCTAGCACACGAATACTATTTTGCGCCATAGACAAGTCGGGTAAGATCTCAAGATCTTGCAACACATGAGGATCAATAATAGAACCAGAATCTCGAAGCTGGAATACATGAAATACATCATGAATTCCCGAAACTGACTAGGTAGCGATACACAATAAGCAACAGGGCCAATGTGTTCCGTAATTGGAAACGGTCCAATATATCGAGGAGCCAATTTCCCGGAGCTACTAAAACGCACCACACCCTTCATCGAAGAAACTCGAATGAATAAGCGATCGCCTATAGAAAATTCCAAAGGTTTCTTACGATGATCGGCATAAGATTTCTGCTTATTCTGAGCCTCTTTCATTCTCTGTCTAATGATATCAATCTTCTTAGAAGGTTCACGAATATAATCGGAGCCGAGAACTAACTTTTCCTTCGATTCCAACCAACAAGATGGTGATCGACACGGTCTTTCGTAAAGAGCTTCGAAAGGAGCCATACCGATACTGGATTGGCAACAGTTGTTATAAGACAATTCAACAAGAGATATGTGGTCTTCCCAACTACCAGCAAAGAAAAGAAGCAGTCCGATTGGACTTGATAGGAATAGAATGGTCTGATTTGGTCAATCGGTCAACAACCACCCAAACATTAGTATGGCCCGACCTCGAACAAGGTAGACCATCAATGAAGTCCATAGAAATCTGATCCCATTTCCATTATGGAATCTCAACAGGTTGCAAAAGACCACTAGGACGTTGGTGTTCTGCTTTAATAAGTTGACAAGTCATGCAATGACTCACATAACTTGCAACATCATGCTTCTTACCCTCTGAAAAGTATAAGCGTTTCATATCAACATACATCTTACTACTACCCGGATGAATAATATACTTAGAACGATGATAGTCCTCAAGAATGTCGTTCATAAGATTAGAACATTCGGCACGATCAACCTACCCTTCTTCCGAATACAACCATGAATATCAATATCGAAATCCTTTAGATCATCACTTCGGGATTTCGATTTACAACTCTGAGTAAGATAAGAAAGATCTTCCGGGCATTGGCAACACGATCCAACAAACTAGGGCGAGCTTCCATGCTAAATAAAAGCACGGGAAAATCAGAAACTGAAGGATGGTCTCTAATATCACAAATAGAAAAAGCTTCCAACATATTCCACTCTGCTAGCGTCATGGAAACAACTTGCTGCTTGCGACTAAGCGCATCAGCAACTCGATTACTCTTACTAGGTGTATAATGGATATCAAAATCATATGAAGCAAGAAATTCGAGCCAACGTTGTTGCCTCATATTAAGTTCCTTCTAAGTGAATAGATACTTCACATATTTGTAATCGGTGAAGAGAACAAAACGCGCGCCCAATAAATAATGTCGCCAAATCTTTGGAACAAAGGCTATGGCGGCTAACTCCAAATAATGGGTAGCATAACGGATCTCGTTAGGCTGTGGTTGTCTAGAAGCATAGGCAACTACTCTGTCCTTTTACATGAGAACTGCACCGGAACCAATACGGCTAGTATTGGTACAAATAATGAAGTCTTGGTTCCCTTCGGGAATCACAAGGATAAGAGTATCGGAAAAGAGTTTTTCAAATAATCATATTTCCTGAAAAGCTAAAACTTCTAAAATTACAATTATCTTTATGAATCATTTTCTAGAAAATTTTACTTTTTATAGGTCAATTTATTGTGTCAAATTGTCTCATCAAAGCATTTATGAGATTTTTATCGGTAACGTTGATCAAGCGTATTGACCAGAATTCTTAAAGCACTCAATGGGCAATACAATCACAAAATCATCTTCAATATGATAAACACAAATTCCATTATACTTGTAAAAAAATCTTATGAAAAAGATTTGCAAACTTTTAATTGTTGTTTCATCCAAAATCAATAAATACACAAATGGAGTCATCAAGATATTCGTTGAATACTCGATTCATAAAATGGATGAAATAAGCTGAGCAAACCGAATGACATAATAAGTCATTCATAAGAATCATAACGAGTGCGGATTGCGGTAAGTGGAATGCTAACTTCTGCAACTCGTAGCCAAATGAAAACCGATAGCAAAATCGAGTTGGGAGAAGATTTTAGCGCCACTTAATTGATCGAACATGTCGTCGATTCTAGCTAATGGATACCTATTTTTGGTAGTGAGCTCGTTAAGTGTGACGACCCGGAATTTTTGAGCATTTAAAATCAAGATATTTAAATTGATTTTAAGTGTTTAAAAGTTAATCTTCAACTTGAATTGAAATATCACTATTTATTTGATAATTAAATTATTGAATTAAATAATTTGAAGTTGGGTAAAATGTTGAATCTAGAGGTTTGAGTCTGTTAAAAATAAATTGAAGGCTTGTAAAATTAGATTGATAATACTGAAGATAATAGAAGTGTTAAATTTGAATTTAACACTGATTTGTTTGGTTTTGGAAATATATCGTTTAAATTGAATTTAAAAATAGCCTTTCGAGGCACAATCTCGGAATTCGACGAAACCAGTTCTATTGGATCCATAATATTATATTATTATCGGATTTCAAATTTCGTAGTGATCGGAGTTGTTGTGTGACCGTACGATAAGTAAACGCCCTGAAAATTTATATCAAAAATTTAAATATAATATTTATGTGTGCCTGGTCAAAGTGTTTCAACATCAGCCGCCTTCCTTTTCCGTCACCACTTTTCACTAGCATTGTGGCTGGTTTCCTCAACACGCTTCCCTCTTTAATAATTACAGCCGAACCCCCTTCCCATCTTCGTTCAGAAAGATAAGAAAAAAATATAGCCGAAACGACGAAGTTTCAGATATAAATATATATATAAGGGAATCAAGGCCGAGCCCTTCTCAATATCAAGGCTACTCGTTCCTTTCTTTGAAATTCGAAAACAAATCAAAATCAATCAACCTCTTAGTCAATCGATTTCGAAAATAAATGGGGGAACGTATGGATATGGGTCGTGGTGGCTTCGAAGTGACTTCGGGAAGGAATCGTTCGCGAGGGTTAGGGTTTCGATCGCTTCGTGTCAGCTGGGGGAAAGGCGCTTCACGCGCACTTAGATTGGCGCTGTCATTGGATTGGCGTCGGTGTTGGATTGGCACGCGAGCAGGAGGTAAATTCACGATGGAGTCGAGTTGACGGTTAGGGTTGCTCGATTTGGTCAATGAGGTTTTTTTTCCTTTATGTTTTTATTTTTATTTTTTTTGTTTTACTTACTGATGTTTTGTATATGTAGATTAGGGGGAAAACAAAAGGGAAAGAGAGAAAATTTAGGAATTTACAAGAAGTTTAATTAAATATGCATGTTTTTCTTTTCGTACTGCAGGAAAAATATAATAATAAAATTTTTATTTAGGAAAATTGGATTTAAAACAGTTGTTTAACTAAATACGTATGATTTTGGGAAAATAAGGTAGAACAAGAGGTAGGAATTTTGAAATGATTGGGAAATTTATATAAAATTAGATTTTTATAATCTACATAGATTATGTTTATAAGTATACATGAGCTTCAAAATAAAATAAAATGAATAAACTTATACACATGTTGATCTACTTGTAATTTTAAAATAAAATAGATTATTGTAACAGCGCGAATTTTGCCCGCTCGAAAATCGACATCCATACTTTACATCGTATTCGAATGCCGCAGATTCGACCGTTCAAATCCGAGTCGCCGGAGCTTATAACAACATTGAGTAAACAACACAGCGGAATAAAAAGAATAATATATTGATATACAGCTTTGATACAACATTTGATACAACATATATCAATGAATATCCATATACATCAGAGATCTAATACAAGAAATAGCAGCGGAAAGAAAAATGGATAACACTAGCAGCAGAACAAATAACTCCAATACAGTCACCAATAGAGAACTCCATCAGCAGCAGCTCGATCCAACATCACGATGCACAAAGATAAGCAAGTCTCGTCCGTCAAGGACTGAACTAGCTCCAGATAATCTACTGAATCTAACTATCTGAAAAACCAAACTCTAGACTGCCCGTGTGGAAATTGGTGGGTACCCAGAGTTTAGGAAAGGAACAATAAACTCCAAGTCAGTCATGGGACTGGTGTGAGAAAACAAAAACAGTTTGTCTTTAAAAATAATCAAAGGTTTAGATTTGAAAATCGCAATGCTTTTGGAAAATGAGACTACCATAAGGCCTCCCGCACATACACACAATGCAAACGCAGAATCGAAGGAGATTTCTCCTTATGATAGTCAAACATGCTTACTACGCAAAATCAAATCATTTGATTATTATTATTAGTGCATAGTGTAGAAAACATTTCGAAAGTAGAATATAAATCTTAGCCAACATACGACCATTATCGTATGTCTACTATAGCTACCATGTTCAATAGCGGGTTACCGCCACATTCCATGGCAGGTTATACAACTAAAACCGTACAAGGCTCGTATTGTTTCTTTGGATTTTTCAAACAAATGGTCAGGCTAAGGAACTTCCTATTGCAACATGGGAACGCCTCTGGGGGGACGCCCCGAGAACCAACCCGGATCTCTGCCAAACAAGGCCGGTTACCCTCCTTCCCAGGGGATATTACAAAACCTCAGATATGCCACCCCCGGTCCTTTGGGAACTTTATACGAGGCGCCTCTAAATCAACATCACACATAAATAAATACAGTGTGTCCACATGAGTACGTATCTGTGCTCCATACCATGATACTACCCTTTTCCAAAAGGAATGGTCATACCATAGGGGAACTACCCCTGAAACCTTGCCGCACAATTCCTGTTTCGACCATTACCGATTGGTGAGGCTCGACGAAATCTCGTCCACAAAGCTACTGTAACGACCCGAAAATTTCGTTAACTAAATTTGTCATATTTTCCATAATTTTTAATAAAATGAATGTTAGGAATTTGGTGTTGCCATTTGTTCTTACTAAAAGTTAACAATTTAAAATGAGATTTCCAATTCAATAAAATAATGTAAATATTGTGGTTTAATTTTTGAATGGAATATGTGAAAACAAGAGTAATTATGGAATAATATGTTATTTATTTAGAGTATTGAAAAAAAGAATTTGTAAGACAATTTTAATTAATGGTAATAATGCGATATAAGCTAATAAATTTGATCTCAATGCGATAACCATTTAATGAAGGTAATGAAACAGGATTTAGGAAAACATATACTAGGTATAAATCAAATAGAAGGAAACAAACATATATATCGAATTGATTTATGAATAAATACTTTGGATAGTAATTGAATGTACAGTAATGGTAATTTAAAACCTATTTATAGTAAGACTGCATAAGATTCAGTAAATTAAGTGGTGGAAAGATTTTTCCTAGATATACTTTGAAGATGTGAAATTAAAGGTGAATATTAAAATTGGTTAATGTAAAATAACATTGATTAACCGTAAATGGGAATAAATTTGAAAATAAAAATTTATGTTAATACAAGTGGATCATTTATAAACTTAAATGAAACATTCCAATTTAATAAGAGGTATTCGAATGCTATGTTTTATTTAATGGTAATAATTGGATTTAATTGGAATTTGTGTATATTGGATTATATAGGAAAGGAGTATACCAAAGAAACTGTGAATAGTAGAGTAGCAACTGAAAAAGGAAGAAATTGAAATAAGGGCAATAAACATTGTATAAATTAATAGTAATAAATGCCAACATTGAATTGTAATAAATATAATTAATATTACAAGTGGGTGAACGTAAAGATAAGGGTTAAGAGTGTTGGAATAGGTATATTAGAATAACTATAAATTGTAAATGTACGTATTTATAGCAACATGAATTATTGAAGGAAAATAATTGGTAAACGGGGTTTGGGCTAAGGAAATGTTATTGATTGTTTTGAAACCTTATTTATTATGGGAAATTAATTTAGCATAAGAAAAACCAATGCAAATATCTAATTTATCAGTAAAGCAATAATAATAAATAGTAATCAATGCAAATTTATGTAACAATAGAATGTGAAATTTAGGGAATAGACGCAAAGTATATATGAGTTGCTAAAAGTATGCATAATAAGTGCAAATTTAATAAATCAATGTCCTGTAGAGGGTGGAGTATGGTTAGTAATAAAAGCTTTTAAAGGAAAAAAAAACCTTTTAATTTATAAATGAAAATCAATGCATTAAATTAGGTGTAACTGAATGCATGTAAATAATTTTGTAAGAATAAGTTAATAAACAATTTATTTGTGCATATCCGATTTAATTGAAATAACAGAAAAGACAAGAACTTGATTTGCCTAGGTACATACATATATATATATTGATAAACTATAACTAAATAGAAAGTTTGGTAGTAAATAGGATATAACAAGACAAAGGCAACTAGTAAATTAATAAATGAATTCATAAAAATAAGTAGTAATTAATGCATATATATTTGGCATTAGTGATAATTACAAAACTTTACCCATTTATCTAATTTATTTAATTAAATCTAAATCTATGGCAACATTGTTGTAATGATGGTTGTAAGTGAATTTGAATGTAAAAGGGTAACAATTATTTAGGTTAACCATTTTGAGTATGTGAAGTTAAGAATGGCAATCGATTGAAATAAATCTAAATTAATTATTTTGTTTTGGTTAATGTGTTCTAGTTAATAAAGGGGAGTTTATAAGAAATGAAGCATGCACTAATGACATGTATTATAATTCAAATGTTATTTATACCCATAAAAGTGTCTATTTACTGAATAGAAAGATTTTAATTTAATAAGCGAATTTATTTAGGTTCCAATTTATAATTTATAACAATTAATGTAGACTCAATTACAATTAATTGACTTAAATCGTGCAGTTAGCGTAGATTTGTTTTGTAATTGGAGTAGTTAATTCTATAAGATGAAGTTAATGCTAATTCTATTTATAACTGGACCATTTGTTGATATAGATTATAGAAAGCAAGATGTATAAATTTAATTAAAGTATCAACATTCAACAATTGTCATTATTGAAAATTAAATGGAATTTGAGGATAATAAGGTGAAACCATGAACAAATGTTAGTGCATCCTTAAAACTTAATTTATAATTTCTAAATATAAGGAAGTGGAGAAATTAATAAAATTGTGGATATATTTTGAAACGTAAACGAAACGTCTAGATTTACATTTTCAAATACGTTTAAAATAAAATGTAAATGATAAGGAATTTATTTATTTCCTAAATCCGTAACGTGTGTAATTAATATTTTTTTATCTTTTGGGACCACTACCGTTTGCACGTTAAAATTCGTGCACACCTATTCTTTTGCGTCTATCTATAAATAGACGATTATAAACCCTAGCCTCCATTCTATTCTCTTTTGATGTACATTCATTTCTTCAACTCTGTCTCTTCCTCAATGGATGCAATTCTAGATCCAAATTCAAAATTCAAATCAGATAAAAATTCAAAGTTCCCAGAAAATTCCAAAAAAATTTTGTGTTGTAGTTTTCATCATACGAATCTACGCGCAGTTTCTGTTTGTGCATTTTGAGGCTCGAGGTGGTCGTGATTCACGGTCAAAGGGGAGGAGACTGGAGCTTGAAGGGTTCTGTAATTTGCGTGCGGCCTGTAGGAGAAAAAGCGTGAGAAAGGGGTGGGAGAAGGAGATGACGTGGCTCTATTTAGGTTTTGTTTTATTTTTATTTTATTTTGTTTTCAAATCGTTTATATTGAATATCTTTTTCATACGATCTCCGATTCACGCGAAATTTCTTTTGTTAGGATCATAATTAAATTTCAGATCTGTTGACGCTGGTTTGGACTGATTTGGAGACCGTCGAATTTTGGGTTTAAATCGGATTTAAATTCGATTTAAATTCAAAAAGGTGAGTGTTTTAACCCACTCACAACTTCTAAAAGTTTTTATGTTTGTTAAATTTATTTTAGATATGAGTAGAGATTTATTTATGACTGTTTGGCATGTTTTATTCATCATATCTGTTAAATCGCATTTATTTAATATAACTGTTCATTTAAATTTTATTACTGCATATAGATTGACAGTTATAGTTATTTATTTGCAGATAAACTGTTAATTTAATAGTTGTTAAATTTATTTTTGAATATAACTGCCAGTTATTACCTGTTATATATTATCGGATATATATTGATATTGTTTTGTTATTGGATGATGATTGTGATTTGATGATAGATGAACGGATGTTTTATTTTATATCATTAAACTACAAGTTATCATGCATTTTCGTTCCATTCGGGATTGTGGTTTGAAATGATATACGACCGCAAATTTTTATTTTTAATTTGCGGATTGAAATGATAAACATCCGTATCACTTGACCATGGGATAGAAAATTATATACAGGCACCGTGGTCTATATATAAAATATGTTAAAGTGATTTCTATGGTTTGGATGGGATACGGTTTATAAAAATTTTCAAGTTTTGATATTTTATAAATATTATTCTTCTACATATATACATATGAAGTTAAAATTTTTGAATTTAGGCTGTGTATAAATCTGTTAAATAAAAATGGAAAAATTGAGAAAATGGAATTTGATAATTTATATTATATGTTTAGGTTTGGAAATTTTAAGGTATGATATTTATAACTGGAGTTTTTCCAAGATAAATTTAAATGAATATTCTAGTATAATTAAATTTAAGGAAATATTAAATTTTTAGAAATTGGAGTTGTATTTATGGATTTTTATGTGAATATTTAAGACTAAATAATAGAACAATTGATTTGTTGAAAGAATAAAATTCCAACTTTAGTTTTGAAGTATTAATACTCCAAATGGATATATATATATATATATATATATATATATATATAGACATTGAAATGGTTTTGTAACTTGAAAGTGATATTTAAATTATGGTTTAGACTTTAAATAAAGAAATATATTTGTAAAGCCATGGAAATTATTTTTCTTTAAAAAGTAACCTTAAAGTCAAACCATTTATTTTATATACCGTTGAATATCCAAACCATTCAAGTTTTAGAAGTTATGGTTTTAAAACTATGAATTTTCGAAATATTATGCTTTGAAAGTATAATTCAAATGTTTGGTTTCCAGATATTATAGATTTTAAAGCAGTATGATTTTTGAAAAAGAATTATATTTGGATAAAATGATATCATATTGTTTTGGGTTTTAAAATGATATCGTATTCATAGTTTTTGAAATGGAAATTTTTATTCTGGTTTTTAAGTATAAACTATTATTAAATGACCGCGGTGTTATAATAACGATGGGTTGGCAAAGAGACCGGGATCGGATATGGACATACTCTCTGTCGATACCGAAAACCACTTTGACTAACCGTGTACGCGGTGGAGATTCCAGAATGAAGTAGGTTGGTGGAGGCGTTTCCTGCAAGGTAAATACGTGGACCCGACTCCCATGAGTTGGCATAAGGTGGCTAAAACAGGAGTGATTCTTGGGCCAATGAGGTCATTCTTCTGATCGGACACTCCTCTTCGATATTATACTTTGACTTTGGATTATTTCAGTGGCCACTGTAACGCCCCGGAAATTTTCGACTTTCGAAAATTCAACATCGATACTCACTTTATCGACTGCCGAGAAATCGAAGGCCGGAAACCCGAAATGTTATGGTTTAAGAAAAAAGAAAAACAAAGAAAAAGAGAGAAAAAGATAGAAAAGATAGAAAATAGAGAGAATAGAGAATAGAAAGAACACAACACAACACAACAATATCAGAATCTCACAATTCGCAGCGGAACAACATATAATAATAAATGAATAATCTTTAAACAAAGAACTATAACAGTTATTACATTTTATACATTACATTTCATTACATCATATCATCAGAGTGTACAACAATATACAGCAACAAACAGTGCAGCGGAAAAAGAAATACTATATGCTAGTAATACGCCATGCCATCCATCTTGCCTCCAGCAACTCCAGAATATCCAGAATATCCTGATAAACCTTAACTCTTGACTGCCCGTGTGAAAATTGGTGGGCACCCAGAGTTTAGGAAGGAAAACAATAAACTCCGAGTCAGTCATGTGACTGGTGTGGGAACTCAAAACAGTTTATTTATCTTTAAAATCAAAATAGAGGAATATTTTTAAATTCAATTCGCAGTGCTTTTAAAAATGAGACTACCATAAGGCCTCCCGCACACACACACATGCAAACGCAGAATCGGAGGAGATTTCTTCTTATGATAGTCAAAGATGCTTGATACTCATTTAAAAGAACATTTTATATTATTACTAGTGCATAGTGTAGGAAAAATTTATTTCGAAAGTAGAATATAAATCTTAGCCAGCATAGACATTTCGAACTATGCCTACTATAGCTACCATCCAAACAGTGGTGACCACCATAAGTGAATGGCAGGTTCTACAACTAATACCGTACAAGTTTCATATTGGGAATTGGATTTCCAACGAATGATCAGGCCAAGGAACTTCCCATTGCCACATGAGAATGCCTCTGGATGGACATCCCCGAGAACCAAACCGGATCTCTACCAACACAAGGCCGGGTTACCCCTAACTGAGTAACAACTGACCGAATATGCCATCCCCCCGGTCCTTTGGGACCTTTCACCGAGCGCTCGTAATCAATTCACACAATCATAACAAAGTGTTTTCAACATGAGTAAGTATCTGGGCTCCATACCATGATACCACCCTTTTCCAGAAGGAAATGCACACATCCTAAAGGGCGCTACCCCTCATAACCTTGCTGCATCTTTCCTGTTTTGACCATTCCCGGGGTGTGAGGCTCGACGAAGTCACGTCCACAAAAACATACTTTATACAAAAGCCATGCTTTGGGTCAACAAATGATCATAGAAATGATCACCAGGATAGACGATCAAATAAACTATCCTATCACAAATAATCAACACAATGATCATTTACAGCAACACTCAGCATGTCACATTACCAAATTGGGAATATATCGCTGATACCATTCAACTACATAACCTCTGAGCTCGTACGTCTCAGAGAAGGGTGTTAAGCTAAAAGAATAAATTCTTCGCCACCAACAGAAATATATTTGAAAGAAATCGGCTTTATATCTCAATTTGTAATGTCAGACATACAATCCATACAAGTCTGTTCCGGGCTCGAACAAAACCGAAGGCACTTACAAAGAAGTCCTTGCAATCCGGATATTCACAATCCTGATCGGATTCACCATCACATATGGAGAACTCAATACCGGAGCAACTCGGTGCAGAGTCAATCGACAGGTCATCCTATCGCTCTCGCAAATATCCGGTCTTCAACACCGATCTTCAAACGCAATTCACAACGAAGTATCACATATTCGGAATGGGTTATACGACCCCATGGTCCTTTCCCGGTTAACCCGAATAGTGAGCGCTTATTCAAAAATAAGTGTGGCATTCAAATTCAAACAAATCACATCAAATACCCATTCAAAGGGAAATATTGACAGTCGGTTATTGAACTATCAATGGATATGCACACATCACCAGTTTCCAAATAATTTTCCAAATTATTTATTTTCCAAAATATCTTTACAAGATATATAACTTATCACTCTTCAAAAATAAATCAATATTTATTTTTAAACAAATTCCACTTTCTTTTATAAATTCAATAGTGAATTTATAATCCAAAATATCTATGAATATTTGATTTCAAATTTTCATTTCAATTTATCTTCAAAAAGATAAATTCCTAAGATATTCACTTTATATTGGAAAACATTCCCATACTCATTTATTTATAAGTAATTCACAAATTTTATTTATTTTCAACCTTTGGAAAATATTCAATATACTTAAATCAAAATTAAGTATATATTTCATTCTTTAAGGAAATCATGCTCTTAAACATATTTATTTGGGTCAAAACGAATGTTGCGTAAAACATCGTTACAACGTCCCAAAATCACTAGTATAGGGATTCGAAATTAAAATAGATATATAAATCCCAATACTATACAAAACATTTCCTTTCGGAAATCATTTACTATAACAACAGTGTTATAGTCCACTATTTCCTTTTATTTCTCGAAAACGTCTATTTCAACAATGAATGTTGAAATCTATGGTTTCGAATCTCAACACATTTTAAAACATCGTTAGATCATTTTAATTCAATTTAAACATCTCATTCAAAACAATTTCTTTAACATATTATTCACTATTCAAAAACGTGAATATACTACGTTAACAAATTTCATCCTTTTATTCATTTTATTTCAAAGGATTATTCACAGTCAAAAATGTGAATATAACTCCATAAATAGGTTTCAACAATTTACTTATCAAAATAAGTCGTTGCGAATTTATAAAACAACGTTTATAAATTCCTTTTCTATTTATTTTATAACAACTTCCTTTTATAAATTCCTTTATCAACCTATATTCAATTCATAACTCAATTATAAACCAAAAGTTCATATTATAAGTTAAATACTTATAATTTATTTGCTTGCAAAAATCGTTCCTTTGAACTTCATACTTATAAATCTAATAAGTTATAAGATTCAATTATTTATCCAAAACCATTCTTTTAATGACTTTATAAATTTTATAAACCTACTTTCCATTTATAATTTCACCGTTTATAATTCTATAAATTTCATTCAATTTATGAAATTCATTTTCACTTCATTCAAACACTTATAAAAACTCGTTTTATAATTTCAATATTTCAATTTATAAATATCCATTTATAAATCTCTTAATATAATTCGATTTATATTATTCTTTTAAAACGTCTTTAATCTCCTTTATTATTTCACCATTTTGATTCATAAAATAATTAAATTTTATAAATCCTATATTTAAACTTTTCACAATAAATTCTAAAATCCCGATTAAACTATTTTATAAAATCATTAGCATCATATTCTCAAAAATCAGTTTTTAACTATTTTTCTCAAAAATCATAATTTTTATAACTTTAAAAATTATAACGTTTATTTATTTAAAATAGATCAAATTCCAAACATATAGTATATTTTCAAAATCACTTTATAAATCATTTTAAAATTCCAAAACTTGGTCCAATGATGCTACATACCAAATAGTCAATCACGACAACAACGATATCATATATCGATATGATAATCCATCAAATATCAAAATATCTTAAATCAAATAATTACTGTTGAGGAATCCAGTTGGATCCCTCCAACCTGTTTTCCTGCATCCACAAACATTAGCACAATACCAATTCCGCTCCAGTACGGAATTATCGCGGTATATGGGATTTAAAATATTATCCGCTTAATAGGCGGCGCAATAGGGTCTCATCCGCTAAACAAATGCGGGAAATCAATAACTGCAATATATACATATGCCAATATATATATATTGATATTATATACAATACCAATTTCACTGTTTATGAAATATTCGCGGTATATGTTTTTAATAAATAACATCCGCTTACTAACGGCGCATAATGTCTATTTTAACAGTCAATAGATATTAATCATCATTCAAACATGCATTCAAATATTTTAAATCTAACTATTTAAAATAAAATCGAAACTGATTCGATTGAGTGAGAAGTTCTCACCTTGATTTCAATTTCGTTTTAGCGATTTATTTCGAATAAAATTAAACGGACGTTTAATTTTACCCAAAATTCACACTAACTCCAAACGACTCCAAACCAATTTCATCACGTAGTGCTCGTCCATACGATTCCAACGCAACTTGTTTCGCGCGTTTTCGACCTCGTATGAAAAAGATATGATTTTTCAAAGTTACACGATTTTTATTATATAATTTACAACTAAATTATAAAATTTTATACCCATGCTAAATCGAGACCGTAGATCTCACTACCCTGCCATCTGAACCGTGCGTGCCTTCTTCCTTTCCCCCTCAAACTCGCGCGCACGCAACATGTACAGACCGAACAAAACCCAATGCATGAAACTAGGGTTCCATCTTCGAGCCTCCACGTTCAACTTTAGGTCGATCAACTAGTGCCATTGCAAAGCCCCACTCCCATACTACACTCGGCCAGAGCACGGCTAGGCTCGGCCACCCCCTAGCACGCAAATCGAAGTCGAACTGCTGGCCTTTGCAGCCAATTTGTCGATGAACCATAGCTCCATTTACGATCTCACCCGTTGGATTTGTAGAGCTCGTGATGCTCTACATCTTTGGTGTTGGAGGATTTTCAAATTGAATTGTGGATTGGGAGAAAATTGGAGAAGAAGCTTGTGAATTTCTGGCCGTGGGTTGAGGGGGTGGTGGCTAGGGTTTAGTTTGTTTATATTTTTTTTATTTAATTTATGAGAGAGGGGGGCTATTTATAGGAAATTCTCAAACACTATTCAATCCGGAAATTCCGAACTCCGATTTACGCGCCGTAACCAGCGTTTCTTGGGTTTACCCCGCGTTCCGGACACAATGGAACAGGTTTCGAAAGCTAATTCGGACATCTGTGCGAGTTATGGCCACAAACGTTCAATTTAAATTAAACCGATTTAAATCGATTTCTAGGCGTTTTAATTCGTACCGGACAAACGGTAAATCCAATTGACTTGAAATTTGAAACCTTACAATAATATCACATTACTGATCCGATGAAACCGGTTTCGTCAAAACCCGAGACTTTTTGAAAAACGGCTATTTTAACTCGCCAAATTAATATTAAAAATAATTCGATGCGTTTCGAGCTGCCACGATCAAACGATAGCTCCGATTGACACGAAAATTGAAATCCGGTAATAACTAACTATTACGGATCCAATGGAACTGGTTTCGTCCAATTCTGATACTGTTCAAAAATTGGCTATTTCCACTAGTCGATTTAAATATTAAAATATTCAATTTTCACAAATTAACTCTTAATTCAATTTTAAAAGTTCTAAAATATCGTTCTAACTCCAACATGACAAAATAAAATTTTACAAATCATTTTCAATCATATTTAACTCAATTTTCAATTATTCCCATAATTTCACATATTAAATTATCGATTTAATTATTCAATTAAATCCAATAATTTGAAATAAAATTTATTTGACTTATAAATTCACTTATTAATATTTAAAATTAGTTAAATATTCAAATTTTAATTACTAAAAATCCTGGGTCGTTACAATCTTCCCCCCTTAAAAGAATTTCGTCCTCGAAATTATCAAGTAAGAAAAGTTATAGAATCTATTAACTTTCCAAAATTCATAGTTAAACTTCTTACAATAACTTTACTAAGTTTTCAAATCACGCTTAGTTATCTTTTCAAAAACAACTACTATTGTTTAACTTCCAATTCTAAAATCAAAGTTAAAGTTTTCAAAATTTTCCCAAATTTCTCAAATTTTTCTAACGCCTTAAATTTTCGGAAAAATTCGCCATAGTCTCCTTTGCGCGGCTCGATCCGGAAAAAAAATGACAGTATATATATCACAAATATACATCTCATCAAGTAATGAGGCATCCCGAAGGGAAAAAGTATAAAAGTACGGTATTTAATCCGAGATATGTACCTTATATTTTATTAGCAAGCATATACGGCTAATATAGCGCGAAAGCGAGCTCCAAATGCGAAGCAAACGCGATCCGCACCTACTAAACTCAACAAACAATATGAGAATCATGCATATATGACAATAGTATCGATATACAACATATAGCAACATAATTACTATATATGTCAACATAGCAAATGCAATAAAAGCTATATATTCAACCATCAACCAACTATCATCCAACTAACATTCATAACCAATAAATATTCATTCATATTCTCATTAATATTCAATGAAATAGGTTTTCAATTTAATCACATTTGATTCATTAATAGTGGATGTTTTTACTAACATTCATTCTCAATTAGTTTATATTTACTAATTTATATTCAAGTTGGTTCACTTCCAAATCAAATTTAATTCTATTTAAGATTTACTTAACTTCCAATTGAATTCCAATTACTTTAGCTTTCAATTTCATTAATACTTAAAGAATTACATACAATCATCTAACAACCATATAACAACCAATGTATATTAATTACAACCAAATTCCTTTGCTTTCAATTGGTTTAATTAATTGATTTTTATTCAACTATTCAACTTCTAATAACATTAGATTTTAATGAATTACACTTACATTCATTATTTCATATCAATTATTCACATTTAATTGGTTAATATTCAATCCATTCATTCAATTCAATTACAACAGTTGAATTTTATTTATATAACTCAAATTCATATTTATCACTTAACTTTATTACTTTACTTTGATATCAATATCAACTTCATTCAACATCACTTAAGTTATACTTCCATTTAACTTTAAATTCATTTTTATTTACAACTCATATTCATAAATATATTCATATAGTTTCACTTCTTATACATATAAGTTTATTTCAGAATTGTAAATCACTTTAATTATAATTCAATTCTTATAATTCTTTTCACTTATACAATTATTCTTCAATTTAGATTATTCAAACATCTAAACAATCACTTATATACACTTTAATAATTTTGAAAAATTATTTCTTTATATATAAAATATAATCAAGGTAAAATTATTTCATTTACCCAATTTTAAAATCAATATTGTGCCGAATTGTTCTATTCAAGTGTTTAGAAACCCCTTCGGCATAGTCTTGCGGACCACGCTGACGAAGGTTCATATGCCACTCAACAAACCAATCATCACAATATAAACAATTTATATATTCACTAACAAATACGCTCTCATAGCTATTATTACACTCAAACTCATTCTAGAGCACTACTGACTCTATCTCTAATGAGTAATACCCAACAGAACCATGGTTGTCGCTTAACCATATGCTCTGATACCAAATGTAACGCCCCGGAAATTTTCGACTTTCGAAAATTCAACATCGATACTCACTTTATCGACTGCCGAGAAATCGAAGGCCGGAAACCCGAAATGTTATGGTTTAAGAAAAAGAAAAACAAAGAAAAAGAGAGAAAAAGATAGAAAAGATAGAAAATAGAGAGAATAGAGAATAGAAAGAACACAACACAACACAACAATATCAGAATCTCACAATTCGCAGCGGAACAACATATAATAATAAATGAATAATCTTTAAACAAAGAACTATAACAGTTATTACATTTTATACATTACATTTCATTACATCATATCATCAGAGTGTACAACAATATACAACAACAAACAGTGCAGCGGAAAAAGAAATACTATATGCTAGTAATACGCCATGCCATCCATCTTGCCTCCTGCAACTCCAGAATATCCAGAATATCCTGATAAACCTTAACTCTTGACTGCCCGTGTGAAAATTGGTGGGCACCCAGAGTTTAGGAAGGAAAACAATAAACTCCGAGTCAGTCATGTGACTGGTGTGGGAACTCAAAACAGTTTATTTATCTTTAAAATCAAAATAGAGGAATATTTTTAAATTCAATTCGCAGTGCTTTTAAAAATGAGACTACCATAAGGCCTCCCGCACACACACACATGCAAACGCAGAATCGGAGGAGATTTCTTCTTATGATAGTCAAAGATGGTTGATACTCATTTAAAAGAACATTTTATATTATTACTAGTGCATAGTGTAGGAAAAATTTATTTCGAAAGTAGAATATAAATCTTAGCCAGCATAGACATTTCGAACTATGCCTACTATAGCTACCATCCAAACAGTGGTGACCACCATAAGTGAATGGCAGGTTCTACAACTAATACCGTACAAGTTTCATATTGGGAATTGGATTTCCAACGAATGATCAGGCCAAGGAACTTCCCATTGCCACATGAGAATGCCTCTAGATGGAAATCCCCGAGAACCAAACCGGATCTCTACCAACACATGGCCGGGTTACCCCTAACTGAGTAACAACTGACCGAATATGCCATCCCCCCGGTCCTTTGGGACCTTTCACCGAGCGCTCGTAATCAATTCACACAATCATAACAAAGTGTTTTCAACATGAGTAAGTATCTGGGCTCCATACCATGATACCACCCTTTTCCAGAAGGAAATGCACACATCCTAAAGGGCGCTACCCCTCATAACCTTGCTGCATCTTTCCTGTTTTGACCATTCCCGGGGTGTGAGGATCGACGAAGTCACGTCCACAAAAACATACTTTATACAAAAGTCATGCTTTGGGTCAACAAATGATCATAGAAATGATCACCAGGATAGACGATCAAATAAACGATCCTATCACAAATAATCAACACAATGATCATTTATAGCAACACTCAGCATGTCACATTACCAAATTGGGAATATATCGCTGATAACATTCAACTACATAACCTCTGAGCTCGTACGTCTCAGAGAAGGGTGCTAAGCTAAAATAATAAATTCTTCGCCACCAATAGAAATATATTTGAAAGAAATCGGCTTTATATCTCAATTTGTAATGTCAGACATACAATCCATAAAAGTCTGTTCCGGGCTCGAACAAAACCGAAGGCACTTACAAAGAAGTCCTTGCAATCCGGATATTCACAATCCTGATCGGATTCACCATCACATATGGAGAACTCAATACCGGAGCAACTCGGTGCAGAGTCAATCGACAGGTCATCCTATCGCTCTCGCAAATATCCGGTCTTCAACACCGATCTTCAAATGCAATTCACAACGAAGTATCACATATTCGGAATGGGTTATACGACCCCATGGTCCTTTCCCGGTTAACCCGAATAGTGAGCGCTTATTCAAAAATAAGTGTGGCATTCAAATTCAAACAAATCACATCAAATACCCATTCAAAGGGAAATATTGACAGTCGGTTATTGAACTATCAATGGATATGCACACATCACCAGTTTCCAAATAATTTTCCAAATTATTTATTTTCCAAAATATCTTTACAAGATATATAACTTATCACTCTTCAAAAATAAATCAATATTTATTTTTAAACAAATTCCACTTTCTTTTATAAATTCAATAGTGAATTTATCTATGAATATTTGATTTCAATTTTTCATTTCAATTTATCTTCAAAAAGATAAATTCTTAAGATATTCACTTTATATTGGAAAACATTCCCATACTCATTTATTTATAAGTAATTCACAAATTTTATTTATTTTCAACCTTTGGAAAATATTCAATATACTTAAATCGAAATTAAGTATATATTTCATTCTTTAAGGAAATCATGCTCTTAAACATATTTATTTGGGCCAAAACGAATGTTGCGTAAAACATCGTTACAACGTCCCAAAATCACTAGTATAGGGATTCGAAATTAAAATAGATATATAAATCCCAATACTATACAAAACATTTCCTTTCGGAAATCATTTACTATAACAACAGTGTTATAGTCCACTATTTCCTTTTATTTCTCGAAAACGTCTATTTCAACAATGAATGTTGAAATCTATGGTTTCGAATCTCAACACATTTTAAAACATCGTTAGATCATTTTAATTCAATTTAAACATCTCATTCAAAACAATTTCTTTAACATATTATTCACTATTCAAAAACGTGAATATACTACGTTAACAAATTTCATCCTTTTATTCATTTTATTTCAAAGGATTATTCACAGTCAAAAATGTGAATATAACTCCATAAATAGGTTTTAACAATTTACTTATCAAAATAAGTCGTTGCGAATTTATAAAACAACGTTTATAAATTCCTTTTCTATTTATTTTATAACAACTTCCTTTTATAAATTCCTTTATTAACCTATATTCAATTCATAACTCAATTATAAACCAAAAGTTCATATTATAAGTTAAATACTTATAATTTATTTGCTTGCAAAAATCGTTCCTTTGAACTTCATACTTATAAATCTTATAAGTTATAAGATTCAATTATTTATCCAGAACCATTCTTTTAATGACTTTATAAATTTTATAAACCTACTGTTTATAAAATTCCATTTATAATTTCACCTTTCATAATTCTATAAATTTCATTCAATTTATGAAATTCATTTTCACTTCATTCAAACACTTATAAAAACTCGTTTTATAATTTCAATATTTCAATTTATAAATATCCATTTATAAATCTCTTAATATAATTCGATTTATATTATTCTTTTAAAACGTCTTTAATCTCCTTTATTATTTCACCATTTTGATTCATAAAATAATTAAATTTTATAAATCCTATATTTAAACTTTTCACAATAAATTCTAAAATCCCGATTAAACTATTTTATAAAATCATTAGCATCATATTCTCAAAAATCAGTTTTTAACTATTTTTCTCAAAAATCATAATTTTTATAACTTTAAAAATTATAACGTTTATTTATTTAAAATAGATCAAATTCCAAACATATAGTATATTTTCAAAAATCACTTTATAAATCATTTTAAAATTCCAAAACTTGGTCCAATGATGCTACATACCAAATAGTCAATCACGACAACAACGATATCATATATCGATATGATAATCCATCAAATATCAAAATATCTGAAATCAAATAATTACTGTTGAGGAATCCAGTTGGATCCCTCCAACCTGTTTTCCTGCATTGACAAACATTAGCACAATACCAATTCCGCTCCAGTACGGAATTATCGCGGTATATGGGATTTAAAATATTATCCGCTTAATAGACGGCGCAATAGGGTCTCATCCGCTAAACAAATGCGGGAAATCAATAACTGCAATATATACATATGCCAATATATATATATTGATATTATATATAATACCAATTTCACTGTTTATGAAATATTCGCGGTATATGTTTTTAATAAATAACATCCGCTTACTAACGGCGCATAATGTCTATTTTAACAGTCAATAGATATTAATCATCATTCAAACATGCATTCAAATATTTTAAATCTAACTATTTAAAATAAAATCGAAACTGATTCGATTGAGTGAGAAGTTCTCACCTTGATTTCAATTTCGTTTTAGCGATTTATTTCGAATAAAATTAAACGGACGTTTAATTTTACCCAAAATTCTCACTAACTCCAAACGACTCCAAACTAATTTCATCGCGTAGTGCTCGTCCATACGATTCCAACGCAACTGGTTTCGCGCGTTTTCGACCTCGTATGAAAAAGATATGATTTTTCAAAGTTACACGATTTTTATTATATAATTTACAACTAAATTATAAAATTTCATACCCATGCTAAATCAAGACCGTAGATCTCACTACCCTGCCATCTGAACCGTGCGTTCCTTCTTCCTTTCCCCCTCAAACTCGCGCGCACGTAACATGTACAGACCGAACAAAACCCAATGCATGAAACTAGGGTTCCATCTTCGAGCCTCCACGTTCAACTTTAGGTCGATCAACTAGTGCCATTGCAAAGCCCCACTCCCATACTACACTCGGCCAGAGCACGGCTAGGATCGGCCACCCCCTAGCACGCAAATCGAAGTCGAACTGCTGGCCTTTGCAGCCAATTTGTCGATGAACCATAGCTCCATTTACGATCTCACCCGTTGGATTTGTAGAGCTCGTGATGCTCTACATCTTTGGTGTTGGAGGATTTTCAAATTGAATTGTGGATTGGGAGAAAATTGGAGAAGAAGCTTGTGAATTTCTGGCCGTGGGTTGAGGGGGTGGCGGCTAGGGTTTAGTTTGTTTATATATTTTTTTTATTTAATTTATGAGAGAGGGGGGCTATTTATAGGAAATTCTCAAACACTATTCAATCCGGAAATTCTGAACTCCGATTTACGCGCCGTAACCAGCGTTTCCAGGGTTTACCTCACGTTTCGGACACAATGGAATAGGTTTCAAAAGCTAATTCGGACATCTGTGCGAGTTATGGCTACAAACGTTCAATTTAAATTAAACCGATTTAAATCGATTTCTAGGCGTTTTAATTCGCACCGGACAAACGGTAAATCCAATTGACTTGAAATTTGAAACCTTACAATAATATCACATTACGGATCCGATGAAACAGGTTTCGTCGAAATCTGAGACTTTTTGAAAAACGGCTATTTTAACTCGCCAAATTAATATTAAAAATAATTCGATGCGTTTCGAGCTGCCACGATCAAACGATAGCTCCGATTGACACGAAAATTGAAATCCGGTAATAACTAACTATTACGGATCCAATGGAACTGGTTTCGTCCAATTCTGAGACTGTTCAAAAATTGGCTATTTCCACTAGTCGATTTAAATATTAAAATATTCAATTTTCACAAATTAACTCTTAATTCAATTTTAAAAGTTCTAAAATATCGTTCTAACTCCAACATGATAAAATAAAATTTTACAAATCATTTTCAATCATATTTAACTCAATTTTCAATTATTCCCATAATTTCACATATCAAATTATCGATTTAATTATTCAATTAAATCCAATAATTCGAAATAAAATTTATTTGACTTATAAATTCACTTATTAATATTTAAAATTAATTAAATATTCAAATTTTAATTACTAAAAATCCTGGGTCGTTACAGCCACTTTTACTTTGATTTTTGGGGGAGTTTGTTCGTGGTGGGCGGTAGCTGCGGCTATGCGTTTCCATCAGCCCGGATAGCAATTGGTATATCTACCCTGGCATTGCCTTGTTGTGCCGTGTCACCTACCCTAGCGCGCCTTATACGAGTTTTGTTTTGTACCATACCTATGGAGTGCCCTCTGACGACGCCCAGTACGGGGGAGATTACGGTACTGTATAGACTATGGGAATATATTCTGTGTTAAGGCCTATATGGGTAACCCCTTAACGCTATTAAAAAGTAAGTTTATTTTACAATTAGACACTATTATAATAGCGCAATATACTACATAGTAAATAGTTTAACGGATCCTTAGGAGATGTAAATCCCGAGCATCTCTTGAGTCCATGCACTCATATTTATTTCTGTTAATTTAACTTACATAAGATCTTTTAGTTCTGACTCGAGTGTTTTTGTCTTTTCAAATTCGCTCAGGTCAGTCCGAGCGTGTCAGGATTTGAAGATTTAGCTTTGGAGGATGAAGACGAAGATTTGTATTATTATTATTTATACTATTGCACCACACTCACATTGTTCCGCTGCATTGGTATTTATTGGTATGTGAACTCTGATATTAAATTGTATAAAGAAGAATCAAAAGTTTTATAAACAGTTTTATAAACTGTATATTTTATTATTATATTTTATCCTTCCGCTGTGAGATTCTATTTTGTTTATTTCTTCTCTGTTTTTTTTCTTATTTACCCATAACAATCCGCCCTTCCGTATGGTTTGAATCGACATGTGTGTCGGTTTTAAGCGTGCGAAAAAGGCGGGATGTTACAGCTGGTATCAGAGCTTTGGTTTAGCGATAAACCTTAGCTTTGTGGGGTTTGACTCTTGTTAATAGGGTAATAATACCCTATGGGAGTCACTGAGTGTATATATATGAGAGAGCGTACTTGTTAGTGTTATAAAAAGGTTTTGATATTGTGTTAGTCTGTTCCGTTTTGTATTTATAAATTCTGGTTGGTGCATGGGACGCTATGACATCAATAGGGATTTCTAAACACTTAATAGGATAGACCGACATAATATTTGTTTTAAATATAGGTAAATGAAATAATTTTGCCTATTATATTTTCTATATATATAAAGTAAATTTTCCAAAAGATATATATATGTGGTTGCAATAGATTGGTTGTTAGGAATAAAATTTATATATAATAGGTAAAATAAGATTGAATTTAAAATCAATGAAATTTGGAAATTTTAGGACTTAAGTCCGGGATTTTTGAAAATTTGCTTTCAAAGGATTTATGAAATATAATGATTTGGCTTATAAGTATTTTCTTATATAAATATTTAGTATAATTCGGAAGAATTGTTTTAAAGAAGATTTTGGAGAAAATAAATTTTGTACTTTCCTCTCTGTCGCTGGAAAATAATTTCGGTGATGGCGGCCGCATCATCGACTTTCATTTTCGAGTTTCGAGGGGGAAATGCCACTGTAGTAAATTCTACTGCAGATTTATTTTTAAAATATCTAAAATTTTAATTGTTTATAAGTTATAAGAAAATATCTATCAATTATTTTTAAAATAATTTGAAATTTGACCCGGTATTTAATTCTTAAATTTCCATTAATAAATTGTTTAAATTATTTTAGTGGAATAAAAGGTAAGTAATTAATGAATTGAAATCTCTAATTTAGGCAAGAAATTTAATGCAAAGTTATAAATGGGAATTAAAGGAAATTTGAAATATGTAACATATGAAACGAAGAGTAATATTGTCGAACATTAAATTTAATTAAAAGATGAGATAAAACTTGTATAAGTTCTTTTGCATTTTCTCTAACATATATAACTTACCAAATATGAAAAGTTGAAATGTTAAATAAGAGATTGGAATAGAATACTATACAAGTAGAAATTTTGGAAATAATAAAGTATTCAATGAATTCCTATTATAAATGAGAATTTAATGGCATAAACTTAAGTTATAATTGAAATTTTACCATAATTAAAGGTAAGTATTATAAATAGGTGATTTTAAACTTAAGTAAATAAAACGAAACTCTTTAATAAATAAGGATTGATGTGTATGGTTATAAAATTTAGTATGATTTAAATGCTACTAGTTGAATAAAATGGAAAGTAGGTAATATAAATAAATGACTGTAAACCTTAGGTAATAAATTAATAAAATCCTTTATTTATAAGAATGGAGGTTATAAGGTTAAGAATTTAAGTGTAATTAAAAAAGAGTTACAGTAATTTAATATAATAGCATGTAAGCATTTAATAAATGATTGAATTTGAGAAGTGCATTAAATGTAATACAAATAAAAGAGGCTTACATAACCTAAATAAAATAAAAATGAATAATGGTAAGTAATAAGTAGAAATAAGGAAGCAACCATTGAATGAGAAATAAAATTTGAAGTTTGTTAGAAATAAATGTAAATTATAAAAAGGAAAATTTATGTGGGTTGAATAAAAGAAAGGAAATCAAACAATTAAAGTATGTAATGAATTTATATAAGTTGAATTGATTTGTTAGTTTAAATTGACATTGTTTGATATATGGCTGGTTGGGTAAGGAAATTTGAAGTTGTTGGATGAATAAATAAGCTATTTTTTGTCCCATCTAAGACTGTTGAGTAAATGATGCACTGGATAGTTATCTTTCATTCCGTACCATTTCAAGTTTTGAACCCGAACAACTATTTGCTTGTTTGATTGAATGGTTGTTTTGTTTTGTTGTGTATACTGTTTGTTGAAATCGATGATTGTGTATTTATTGTTGTTAGTAGTTGAAACCATGAAAATATTTCACTTTATATAAATAGTTAACCTTTTTAGATTATATAAGTGAAATGCAGGTATGGAAGCAATTGTTACTGCTTTTGTTTCCATAAATTAAGCGTAATTTTCCCAACAAATAGGTACGTTCCCGGTTTACGTTTTGTAGCGCTATTTTTATATATTTTCCCGTGTTGGGATATACTATTTTGAATATTCTATATGATACGTTGTTATATTTTGGTATTATATTTTTCCGAGCCTCTCCGTACAAAGGAGACTCCGCCAAAAATTTCCGTAAATTTTGGACTTAGAATTATGTTGAAAATGTTTTTCAAACTTTAATAATTTAAGTATAAAAGGATATAATGATTATAAAACGGGTATATTTTATTTAAGGTAATAAATTTGGTAAATTACTGTTTATAAGTTAAATATTTTGAATAAGATGTATTGTTATTTAATTCTTTCTTCTCCCTTCTTTTCCTTTTCGGGGATGAAAAGTTTTGAGTGGGAGAGAGTGTAACGACCCGAAAATTTCATTAACTAAATTTGTCATATTTTCCATAATTTTTAATAAAATGAATGTTAGGAATTTGGTGTTGCCATTTGTTCTTATTAAAAGTTAACAAATTAAAATGAGATTTCCAATTCAATAAAATAATGTAAATATTGTGGTTTAATTTTTGAATGGAATATGTGAAAACAAGAGTAATTATGGAATAATATGTTATTTATTTAGAGTATGAAAAAAACAATTTGTAAGCCAATTTTAATTAATGGTAATAATGCGATATAAGCTAATAAATTTGATCTCAATGCGATAATGTAACATCTCGCCTTTTCGCACGATTTAAACCGACACACATGATGATTCAAACCATACGGAAGGGCGGATTGTTATGGGGTAAATAAGAAAAAAACAGAGAAGAAATAAAACAAAACAGAATCTCACAGCGGAAGGATAAAATATAATAATCAAATATACAGTTCATGAAACTGTTTTACAAAATATTTTATGTTACTTGTACAATGAATATCAGAGTTACCCATACCAATACTATCAATGCAGCGGAATTAAATGGTGTAGTGAAATAATATAGTAGATACTAGTAATACAAATCTTTGTCTTCGTCCTCCAGAGCTAAATCCTCAAATCCTGAAACGCTCGGACTGACCCGAGCGAATTTGAAAAGACAAAAACACTCGAGTCAGAACTAAAAGATCTTATGTGAGTAAAATTAACAGAAATAAATATGAGTACAGTAACTCAAGAGATGCTCGGGATTTACATCTCCTAAGGGTCCGTTAAACTATTTACTATGTAGTATATTGCGCTATTATAATAGTGTCTAATTGTAAAATAAACTTACTTTTTAATAGCGTTAAGGGGTTACCCATATAGCCCTTAACACAGAATATATTCCCATAGTCTATACAGTACCGTAATCTCCCCCGTACTGGGCGTCGTCAGAGGGCACTCCATAGGTATGGTACAAAACAAAACTCGTAGTAAAGGCTCGGTATGGTAGGTGACACGGCACAACTAGGCAATGCCAGGGTAGATATACCAATTGCTATACGGGCTGGCGGAAACGCGTAGCCGCAGTTACCGCCCACCTCGAACAAACTCCCCCAAAATCAAAAATAGAAGTGGCGACTGAATCAATCCAAAGTCAAAGTATAATATCGAAGAGGAGCGTCCGATCAGAGGTATGACCTCATTGGCCTGAGAATCACTCCTGTTTTAGCCACCTTATGCCAACTCACAGGAGTCGGGTCCACGTATTTACCTTACAAGAAACGTCGCCACCACCTACTTCATTCTGGAATCTCCACCGCGTACACGGTTAGTCAAAGTGGTTTTCGGTATCGACAGAGAGTATGTCCATATCCGATCCCGATCTCTTTGCCAACCCATCGTTATTATAACACCGCGGTCATTTAAAAATAGTTTATACTTTAAAACCAGAATAAAATTTTCCATTTCAAAACAATGAATACGATATCATTTTAAACCCAAAACAATATGATATCATTTTATCTCAAATATAACTCTTTTCCAAAATCATGTTGGTTTAAAATTTAAAATATGTGGAAACCAAATATTAGAAATACACTTTCAAAGCATAATATTTCGAAATTCAAAATTTTAAAACCATAACTTCTAAAACTTGAATAGTTTGGATATTCAACGAATGTAAAATAAATGGTTTAACTTTAAAGTTACTTTGTAAAGAAAAATAATTTCCATGGCTTTTCAAATATATTTCTTTATTTAAAGTTTTAACCATAATTTAAATATCACTTCAAGTTCCAAAAACCCCTTCAATTTCTATATATATATATATCCATTTGGAGTATTAATATTTCAAAACTAAAGTTGGATTTTCTTCTTTCAACAATTAATATTCTATTATTTAGTCTTGAATATTCATATAAATTCCATTAATAAAACTCCAATTTCTAGCAATTAAATATTTTCTCAAATTTACTCTATACTAGAATTTTCATTTTTAATTCATCTTGGAAAATCCAGTTATAAATATCATACCTTAAAATTTCCAAACTTAAACATGTAAGATAAATTTCCAAATTCCATTTTTCTCAATTTTTCATTTTCATTCAACAGGTTTATACACAACTTAATTTTCAAATTTTTAACTTCATATGTATATATATCGAAGAATAATATTTTATAAAATATCAAAATCAAATTTTTATAAACCGTATCCCATCCAAACCATAGAAATCACTTTAAAATAATTTATATATAGACCACGGTGCCTGTATATAATTTTCTATCCTATGGTCAAGTGATACGGATATTTATCATTTCAATCCGCAATTTAAAAATAAAATTTTGCAGTTGTATATCATTTCAAACCACAACCCCGAATGAAATGAAAATGCATGATGACTTGCAGTTTATACAATATAATTATAGCATTCATTCATCCAAATATCAACCATCAATCATCAATTGCAATCATCATCCAATTTTAAACAATCATTGATACATAGCATATGAATTATACTGGAATTAATAACAAACTATTAACTAACAGTTTCTATTCCATAATAAATTTAATGACTATTAACTAGCAGTTTATGTGCAAAAATAAATTCTACCTGTCAAATTTTATGAAATAAATAAACTAAATTAACAATTAAGTTAAATAAATGCGATTTAACAGATATGCTAAATAAAACACGCCAACAGTCATAAATAAATTTCTACTCATATTTAAAACAAATTTAACAAACATAAAAACTTTTAGAAGTTGTGAGTGGGTTAAAACACTCACCTTTTGAATTTAAATCGAATTTAAATCCGATTTAAACCTAAAAATTCGACGGTCTCCGAATTGGTCCAAACTAGTTCCAAACTGTCCGAAATTTAATTACGATCCTAACAAAAAAAGTTTCGCGTGAATCCGAGGTCGTATGAAAAAGTTATGCGATTTAAACGATTTGAAAATCAAAATAAATTATAAAACAAAACAAACCTTAATTTAATACTCGCCACGTCACTATCGTCTTCCACGCGCTTTGGCTACAGGAGCACGCAAATATGTTTCCAGACCGAACCCAAAACGGAAAACGAACACCACCAGTAGATTGCGTATTCTGAGAACTCCAACATATAATTTTTCTGGAATTTTTAGAGGAGTTTGAATTTTGACTTCTATTTGGATTGAAACTGGATCTAGAAATTGTCTGTTGCCATTGAAGAAGAGAAGAAGTTGAAGAAGAGACTATACAGAGGAATGAAGATGGAGGCTAGGGTTTCACCACCTATTTATAGATAGATCGCAAAAGAATAGGTGTGCACGAATTTTAACGTGCAAACGGAGGTGGTCCCAAAAGATAAATAATATTAATTACACACGTTATGGATTTAGGAAATAAATAAATTCCTTATCATTTACATTTTATTTTAAACGTATTTACAAATGTAAATCTAGACGTTTCGTTTACGTTTCAAAATATATCCACAATTTTATTAATTTCCAAATTGATCTAAACAAATTTAGATGTAAATTAAAAGCTGATAAGTCTATCCATTGCAGTGTTAATTTCTCCACTTCCTTATATTTAGAATGGAAACGTTCACTTTATTTCCTCAACATTCTTTTATTTTCCTTAAAATGCTTATTTGTTACTTGCAATTCATAATGTAAACATTCTTATATTCTAAAATGATCAACTTATACAATATTAAATCAATTCTTATATTTCCAAATAATGTACATTCATAATGAAAACATTCTTACATAAATTTTATTAATTGCACTTTGTTTCTTTTCCTTTTTCAATTGAAAGATTTTAATAAATTTATTTCTAATTAATTTTAATCTTTCACTTCAAAACAGACCCTAATTGATGAAATCAATTAAATAAATACGTGAACATTGTAATCCTTATTTATAGTCAAGCAAACATGTTTATAAAATTACAGTTTTCAACAAGCATTAAATTACATACTAAATAAATCTTTTTCTCTATTCAATTAAATAATCAAATGTTTATTCCATCTAAAAATTTTAAGTAGAAGGATTCCATGTTGGGTTCAAAATCTATTATTTTAATATCCTTGAATTTTAGTTTAATCTCTATAAACGAAATATTTAAATGTTAATTTCATTTATTTTGCAGTACTTAATTAAACCAAAATATCGTTTTCTAAACTTAAATCTATGCGCCCACTGATTCATTCAATTTGCACTTATTATGTATTATTTTAACAACTCGTTTATAACTTTGAATCTATTCCCCAAATTTCACATTTCTATCATTATATACATTTGAATTCCATCCTATTTAATATTTCAAATATTACGTCATTATCATTAATGAAATAAATATATTATTAATTATTGCAATTGATTTTCCGTTATAACTTAATATACTAAATAGGTGGTAAATCTTAAATACTTGTTCTCATTAACGATTTATTTCAACTTACAAATTAATGCAATTATTACCTATTTCCATCTTTACCTCCAATTAACCTAAAATGTTATATTCAAATTCCATAAATTTCAATAGATTCAAATTATCATATCTATGAAGAACATTTACGTTATTATCCATTTATTACCTTAACTTATTCAACGTAACATTTAATTTACATTTAACGCAATGATTTCCAAATCAATTGAATTGAATTAAATATATATGTATCACCCATAATAACTTGTGGTCACAACTCTTGATCACCATTAATAAGTTTATTATTTACAATCCAAAAATCGCCATTCTATATATATATACGAATTAACTAATTCAATATTTCCATTTCGTTTTCCTATCCTAAATTTATTACTAAGTGTATTTACTCCATTCCAACAAGTTGGAATTCCATTTTTTACTATACAATCATGTGACGCCCCACCTCTATACCCACGCTAGCCAAGAACACTACGAAGTAATGCTGTCAACTAGCACGGAGAATAAGGCTGTTGAGGAGCGACCATCCGTGTAATTGCTTTGTGCGAGCATCGATATGTCAGATAGTATAACATGCAATTCTTTTTAAGTGGAAATACGACATGCCGACACAAACTCAAAGCTACTACACAGTGGCTATAATATCTTCGGAAACAAATATAGAAATAAACATAACATAAATCAGTCACAGACAATTCATATCACAAAGGCGGAAATAGATATGAATATTACACTAGGAAGTGTACATCAGAGTAGTGGTCTAAAAAGATCCACAATATCACAAAAGAATAGTTACATGAACTACACAAAAGAATAAGTATACATTATGGAGTCTATATCTCGAATGTATACACCAAAATAAACTACTAATTTAAGTAGTAAGCTAAAAGTCAGAGAAATCAATCCCAAGAGAGAAGTCAAGCAGAAGCACCTGTAACATCTCAGTCTGACCCGAGTATTATTTAATAAAAAAATAATAAACGGACCAGTCTAACTATAGATATCAGATGAAACGATATAGAATAAGAGATATGACTAAACACATAATAATCACAATTCCAAGCTGTGATATATATAAGTAATTGAAAATCAACGAGAGATTAATCAATATCACCAAATCTACACAAGAATCAAAGAAATGCCATACTCCTTATTTCGTTCATCAAACCACAAATATTGACGATTATATCAATGTCAATCACAAAAGTCAATGGCACACAAATTCACCAATGCACAAATATTGACAATAATATCAATGTCAATCTCACAAGTCAATGACACACAAATTCACCAATGGACAAATATTGACAATAATATCAATGTCAATCACAAAAGTCAATGACACACAAATTCCAGAATTCAATATGCGAAATCCAGAAATCACAAAAGTCAATGACGCACAAATTCACCATTGCACAAATATTGATAAAACTTATCAATGGAAATCACGAAAATTGGTGAAACACAAATTCTAGAAATCATCTCAAGAAATCCAGAAATCACAAAGGGGGGAGGCCTATCACAAACGGGAGCATAAAGCTCGCCAACACGTGTATCACAAACGGAACGCTAATTCCATGGTTGCTAACCATCACAAATTGAGCCGAAGCTCCACAAACGGCCCGAAGACCATGGGTTGCTACCCCACCAATTTGAGTCGAAACTCCACAAAACAGGGTTTAGTCTTCCTCGCAGACAAAGAGACATCACACATTGCTAGTCTAAATCACAAAGATGATCGTCATGATCAACGAGAAGTGTCGATTACACTAAGCTAGTAAATATATGAGTTTAGCTTCATGTCCCATAACCACTTGCTTAACTTAAATATTTACGAACAAACTGTAGATCTCCACTATAAAATTGTCACAAGGGATTCAATCGAACAAGTCCAAGAATTAACCGACAAAGTGAACGCAAGCGTTTCATACCACTTGTTTTACTAAGTCGTTTAATTAGATTTCTCATACGAGTGAGGTAAAGGTTTATATATACTAATAGATTGGAAAATGGTTTTATAAACGAATTTGGTATTAAAATAGTATTGAAATCGTTTGAGGAAAGAGTTTTGATATTTACTACTAGTATAGAAAACCTTTATATTTTTAAAGTGACAAAACACAAAGAAGATTGTAGGAACAATCAATCACTAAAATTCACATTCGAAGACGTGAATAAAATCCAAAAAAACCGATAAAGAATCCATCGAAATGGATATTCAAACATCCCTAAAAAGGAGTCATCAAAGTCATAATAAATGATAACAACAAATAGGATCATCACGAATCGATTTAAATTGGAATTCTCAAACAAATAGGCAAAACACAGCAGTTTCAGACGTTTGAAACAAGTGGTTCAGACGTCTGAATCTGGAAATATAAAGATTTCCAGAACACAATTCAGACGTCTGAATCAAGTGTTTCAGACGTCTGAAATAGGCATATTTTAGCCTATTTTCTTTCTGTTTGAAATAAAACCAATTCAGACGTCTGAAACCATATATTCAGACGTCTGAAACTGGGAATAGAAATCTTCCCAGAATCATATTCAGACGTCTGAATATTACGTTTCAGACGTCTGAACCTGGGGTTCAGGGCATTCCCTGAACCTAGGCCAAAAATGGCCAAACGAATATTGAAAACGATCGAACGAGCAAATGGCGATGACTAAGGAATTACGTCGAACGACAACCCAGCCTAAACGGCTCTTCGATACGCCTCAAATATCAATGTCTAAATATCCATAAAAGGATTTTCATAAATTAGACCAAAACACCAAAAATTGGAATATGCACGAAATCGATCCAAACCAAAATCAATTACACACGAATTAACGTTAGGAATTCATACCTAACAATCGAAGATAATTATAGACAAAGATGTGAGATAAAAATCTCACCTTTTCACAAAATCAAACAAGAAGAAGCTTGAAAGCAAATGGAGAATCAACCTCTCTTCAACACAACCCAAATGAGCTTGAATCTATGCTCAAAACAAGAACATTCCCAAAATTAGGTTTAGGAATTTCTCAAATTGGTAAGAAAATAAGTTGGAGAAGAAGAAGAGAATGCTTACCAATGGGTTCTCTTGAATTTGGAGCAAGGAATTTGATTTGCAAAAGAAAACTAGGGCTTGGAGTTTTAATTTCCTCTTCCACTCTCCATTGTTATGAAAGCTTGAATGTTTAAGCAAAGAGGAGAAGTTATGAAGAGAAGGGGGGTTGGGCTGAGCTAATAAGGGTGCAGTCCAAACCAAGGCCCTAAGTAAAAAGTAGCAAAAAATCAACTTTCTCCAAACATATCGAAGCTTATACTCAAAAAGGTCGCAAAAGGCATTTTAAATTCAATGGGAGTGGTCCCGAGTCCTAATTCGACCGTATGCAAAAAGTAGCTTTTCGGACTAAAATCCGACTAACGATAGAATATTTAAATAAAATATTTAAATATAAAATCGATAAATATGCGGGTTGTTACAGACTCCTCTCCTTAAAGAAATTGCGTCCTCGTAATATTTTAGGAAGAGAACATAAAGTAACAACCATAAAAGCATATTCAACACAAAAGAAATTCGAAATAAGAAGTTCACCTCAAAGAGCACGAGAAAGTAAGTCCGGATGTGTTCGCTCGATGTACTCTCTAGATTCTCAAGAATAATCCTTAGGATTTGAAGACCATTGAACTTTAACAAGCGGAACATCTTTATTTCGAAGGCGTTTGACCTCCGAAGCAACAATTTGAATAGGATGCTGCTCATAAGTTAAATTAGGCGAAACTTCAATCTCTTCCACAACACCGGGCTCAAGAATAGAATCGGAATCTCGAAGGCATTTCCGTAATTGAGAAACGTGAAACACGTCATGAATAGCAAAAAATTAAGCCGGCAATAAAAGGCGATAAGCCATGAAACCAATACGTTCGGTGATAGGAAATGGCCCAATATATCGAGGCGCCAATTTTCCCGATCGACTGAAATGTACAACACCCTTCATAGGCGAAACACGAACAAACACGAGATCTCCCACAGAAAATTCTAATTTCCTTCTCCGGTTATCGGCATAGGATTTTTGTCTACTCTGGGCTTCTTTCATCCTATGAAGAATAAGGTCAATCTTTTCTGTGGAATCACGAATAAAATCTGGACCTAAAACCAGCTTCTCACCGGTCTCAAGCCAACAAGAAGGAGATCGGCATGGCCTTCCGTAGAGTGCCTCAAAAGGTGCCATACCAATACTAGATTGGAAGCTATTATTGTAGGAAAATTCAACAAGTGAAATATGATCTTCCCAACTTCCCCCAAAATCAAGCACACATGCACGAAGAAGATCTTCAAGAGTTTGATTCACACGCTCGGTTTGTCCATCGGACTGAGGATGATAAGCGGTGCTAAAATTGAGCTTCGTTCCCAAAGCTTTTTGAAGACTCTTCCAAAATCCACTAGTAAACAATGGATCGCGATCACTAACAATAGAAGTAGGAACGCCATGTAATTTAACAATCTCTTTAACAAAGAGTTTGGCCAAAAGAGGAAAGGTTCGGTTAGACCGAACGGGAATAAAATGGGCGGATTTAGTAAGTCTATCAACAATTACCCATAAGCTATCATGACCCGAACGAGAACGGGGAAGGCCATCTATAAAATCCATGGAAATTTGGTCCCTCTTCCAAATTGGAATTTCTAAAGGTTGCAATAACCCACCGGGCCTTTGATGTTCGACCTTAACGAGTTGGCAAGTCATGCAACGCTTAACGAAGTTAGCGATGTCAAGTTTCATTCCCTCCCAATAATAAAGTCGCTTCATATCTGCGTACATTTTACCACTACCGGGATGAATGGTAATTTTAGAACGATGTGAATCTTCTAAAATATCTTTACGAAGATCACTAATATTTGGCACGATAAGTCTACCAAATTTCCGAACGCCGCCACGAGAATCGATATCAAAGTCCTTCAAACCTTTAATATCAATCTTATCCTTAATATTTTGGTCAAGAAGCGCCAATTCGGGATCTAGCCTTTGAGCTTCAAGAATGCGGTCTAAAAGAGAAGGACGAGCCTCAAGGCTACATAAAACAAATGATGTGCATAAATCGGATACGCGGTCTCAGATCTCACAAGTGGATAAGATCTCGAGATCGTTCCATTCGGATATCATCATAGAAACAACAGCTTGTTGTTTACGGCTAAGAGCATCGGCGGCACGATTACCCTTACCGGGAGTATAAAGAATATCAAGATCATATGGTGCAAGAAATTCGAGCCAACGCTGTTGACGCAAATTAAGTTCCTTTTGAGAGAATAAATACTTCAAAGACTTATGATCCGTGTAAAGAACAAATTTCTCTCCTAAAAGATAATGACGCCAAATCCGAAGAGCGAAAACAATAGCCGCGAGTTCTAAATCATGAGTGGCATATCTAGTCTCAGCTGGCTTCAATTGCCTAGAAGCGTAAGCAATAACACGTTCTTTTTGCATAAGAACGGCACCCAAACCAACGCGACTAGCATCGGTATAAACAACGAAATCTTGATTCCCCTCGGGAATAACGAGAATAGGAGCATCAGAAAGAAGTTCTTTTAATTTCTGAAAAGAAGCTTCACATTTGTCCGACCAAATGTATTTAACACCTTTCTTAGTCAAGCTAGTGAGAGGCACGACAATCTTAGAAAAGTCTTTGATAAAACGACGGTAATAGCCCGCCAATCCGAGAAAACTACGAATCTCTGTCACACTCTCCGGTCTCTTCCAATCCTGGATTGCTTCAATCTTTGAAGGATCCACGGAAATTCCGGATTCAGAAATAATATGACCGAGAAACTTCACACGAGATTGCCAAAAGTGGCATTTAGAAAATTTTGCCCTTAATTGATTACTCCTAAGAGTTTCCAACACAATCCGAAGATGTTTTTCATGCTCCTCCTCGGTTTTAGAATACACAAGAATATCATCAATAAAGATGAGAACAAATCGATCGAGGAAGTCTTTAAAAACTCGATTCATTAAGTCAATGAAATAAGCCGGGGCATTCGTTAACCCAAATGGCATAACAAGCCATTCATAAGATCCATACCGAGTACGGAACGATGTCAAAGGAATGCTATCCTCTGCAATACGAAGTTGATGAAAACGGTAGCCAAGTCCAATTGTGAAAAGACTCTAGCACCACTAAGTTGGTCAAATAAATCATCAATCCGAGGTAAAGGATATTTATTTTTGATAGTAAGATCATTAAGCTTGCGGTAGTCAACGCAAAGTCCAAGTGTTCCGTCGGATTTCTTCACAAAAATAGCCGAAGCTCCCCAAGGCGAGGAACTAGAGCGAATAAATTGCTTCGTCTCCAATTCGGATAATTGTTTATGCATCTCCTCGTTTTCTTTATTGGACATACGATACGGAGGACGAGTGATAGGTTGAGCTCCAGGAATAAGATTAATTCTGCACTCAATTGCCCGCTTAGGTGGTAATCCTAAAACGGGTTCGAATATGTTGGAAAATTCATGAACGACGTGAATAAGAGAAATAATATCACCCTCATCATCATCATCGTCATCACGAGGATTTAAAGAATATAAAGATGCGACCAAGATGGAATATGAATCTTTAAGATTAATAGAAATCTGCTTAACCGATTGAGGATGTCGAAGATGAATAGTCCGCTTAGGACATAGAATATGAGCTTCATAACGATTAAGCCAATCCATTCCCAAAATCATTCCAAAGCCTAAATAACGCATAACATGAAAATCGGCTCGGAAAGAAAAATCACACAAAATAAGCTCGACATCTTTACACAATAAACTGATTGTTGCGGATCCACCAACCAGATTCGCAATTCTCAAAGAAGTCATTAAACACAAAACATCCAAAGAAAAAGTATCAACAAGTTCTTTTGATATAAAAGAATGGGACGCATCCGTATCAAAAAGAACTCGAATAGGATGATCACGAAATAAAATAATTCCATCCAGAATAGAATGAGAAATACCTTGGTCACGAGATGTGTTGCCAGGGGCTTGAGCAACATTAAGATTTCCCTCTTTCCTGCCCTGAAGCTTGGGGCATGAGGATATAACATGACCGGGAACTTTGTAGTAGCGACAAGAGAGAGACTTTGGGCACTTGTTCGCATAATGGTCCTTCGAACCACAATTATAGCATCCCCCACGGCCAAAGGAAGAAGTCTTTGCCACGGAGGTTGCTTGCTTCCCTTTCTTATTAGGATAGGGGCCTTTGAATTTGTTTGGCCTCTTATTGTTGTTGTTGAAGCTTGGTTTGGAACCCACCACTTCAACATCATTCTCCCTATCCGCCTCTTCAAGACGAAGAGCGACATCAACGAGTTGGTTGAAAGAAACTTCTAATTTTAGAAGTAATGGCTTCTTGAGATTTTTGTTTAAGTCATACACGAACCTATGGTTCTTCTTTAAAGGGGTGTTGATGTATTCAACCCCATATTTGGAAAGTGACTCGAAGGAGGCGACGTAATCAGTCACGGAGGACTCACCTTGAACAAGGTCTATAAATCGTCGAGCCAATGTCACTTTCTCAGCTTTCGGTACGAATTTCAACTCGAAGCGTTCCCGGAATTTCTCCCAGGTGAGATCCGCTTCATTAATCTCAGAAATATGAAGTTCGTACCAGTCCAATGCTCTTTCTCGGAGCATACTAGAGGCCACCTGAACTCGGTGAAGGTCAATAAGATTCATGCGAGAAAAGATTCGATCGCATGACCTTAGCCAAGCCTGTACTTCAATAATAGTTTCGGAACCTTTGAATGGCTTCCCACCCAAATTAGTGTAATCGTTGCACAAGCGTGCAAATCCCGACTTTGGGTGAGTAGGTTCCGGGTTAGCTCCAGCTGCTTGAGCATTTGTCACTAAATCAAGAAGCTGTTGAGCAGTCATAAAAACTCCATCTTGGGGTGGAGTGCTAGATGGCACGGCTCTGGGGCGGCCTGGTCTAGACATTTCTCTTCCTTAGAAAGAAAGAAGAAGAAGAAAAAGGTTATTCACCAAATTGAATATCAAGCAATCTTGATAGACAAAACAAGGAATCATAAAAGAAAATAGGATAGAACGGTACGTAGACCCGAATAAAATCCTAAAGCACGACTCCTAAGATGGACTTAGGACGATGATCCTTGTTATAATATTGCATATTGTTCCGAAGTTTGGCTCTGATACCAAGCTGTGACGCCCCACCTCTATACCCACGCTAGCCAAGAACACTACGAAGTAATGCTGTCAACTAGCACGGAGAATAAGGCTGTTGAGCAGTGACCATCCGTGTAATTGCTTTGTGCGAGCATCGATATGTCAGATAGTATAACATGCAATTCTTTTTAAGTGGAAATCCGACATGCCGACACAAACTCAAAGCTACTACACAGTGGCTATAATATCTTCGGAAACAAATATAGAAATAAACATAACATAAATCAGTCACAGACAATTCATATCACAAAGGCGGAAATAGATATGAATATTACACTAGGAAGTGTACATCAGAGTAGTGGTCTAAAAAGATCCACAATATCACAAAAGAATAGTTACATGAACTACACAAAAGAATAAGTATACATTATGGAGTCTATATCTCGAATGTATACACCAAAATAAACTACTAATCTAAGTAGTAAGCCAAAAGTCAGAGAAATCAATCCCAAGAGAGAAGTCAAGCAGAAGCGCCTGTAACATCTCGGTCTGACCCGAGTATTATTTAATAAGAAAATAATAAACGGATCAGTCTAACTATAGATATCAGATGAAACGATATAGAATAAGAGATATGACTAAACACATAATAATCACAATTCCAAGCTATGATATATATAAGTAATTGAAAATCAACGAGAGATTAATCAATATCACCAAATCTACACAAGAATCAAAGAAATGCCATACTCCTTATTTCGTTCATCAAACCACAAATATTGACGATTATATCAATGTCAATCACAAAAGTCAATGGCACACAAATTCACCAATGCACAAATATTGACAATAATATCAATGTCAATCTCACAAGTCAATGACACACAAATTCACCAATGCACAAATATTGACAATAATATCAATGTCAATCACAAAAGTCAATGACACACAAATTCCAGAATTCAATATGCGAAATCCAGAAATCACAAAAGTCAATGACGCACAAATTCACCAATGCACAAATATTGATAAAACTTATCAATGGAAATCACGAAAATTGGTGAAACACAAATTCTAGAAATCATCTCAAGAAATCCAGAAATCACAAAGGGGGGAGGCCTATCACAAACGGGAGCATAAAGCTCGCCAACACGTGTATCACAAACGGAACGCTAATTCCATGGTTGCTAACCATCACGAATTGAGCCGAAGCTCCACAAACGGCCCGAAGACCATGGGTTGCTACCCCACCAATTTGAGTCGAAACTCCACAAAACGGGGTTTAGTCTCCCTCGCAGACAAAGAGACATCGCACATTGCTAGTCTAAATCACAAAGATGATCGTCATGATCAACGAGAAGTGTCAATTACACTAAGCTAGTAAATATATGAGTTTAGCTTCATGTCTCATAACCACTTGCTTAACTTAAATATTTACGAACAAACTGTAGATCTCCACTATAAAATTGTCACAAGGGATTCAATCGAACAAGTCCAAGAATTAACCGACAAAGTGAACGCAAGCGTTTCATACCACTTGTTTTACTAAGTCGTTTAATTAGATTTCTCATACGAGTGAGGTAAAGGTTTATATATACTAATAGATTGGAAAACAGTTTTATAAACTAATTTGGTATTAAAATAGTATTGAAATCGTTTGAGGAAAGAGTTTTGATATTTACTACTAGTATAGAAAACCTTTATATTTTTAAAGTGATAAAACACAAAGAAGATTGTAGGAACAATCAATCACTAAAATTCACATTCGAAGACGTGAATAAAATCCAAAGAAACCGATAAAGAATCCATCGAAATGGATATTCAAACATCCCTAAAAAGGAGTCATCAAAGTCATAATAAATGGTAACAACAAATAGGATCATCACGAATCGATTTAAATTGGAATTCTCAAACAAATAGGCAAATAGGCCAAACACAGCAGTTTCAGACGTCTGAAACAAGTGGTTCAGACGTCTGAATCTGGAAATATAAAGATTTCCAGAACACAATTCAGACGTCTGAATCAAGTGTTTCAGACGTCTGAAATAGGCATATTTTAGCCTATTTTCTTTCTGTTTGAAATAAAACCAATTCAGACGTCTGAAACCATATATTCAGACGTCTGAAACTGGGAATAGAAATCTTCCCAGAATCATATTCAGACGTCTGAATATTACGTTTCAGACGTCTGAACCTGGGGTTCAAGGCATTCCCTGAACCTAGGCCAAAAATGGCCAAACGAATATTGAAAACGATCGAACGGGAAAATGGCGATGACTAAGGAATTACGTCGAACGACAACCCAGCCTAAACGGCTCTTCGATATGCCTCAAATACCAATGTCTAAATATCCATAAAAGGATTTTCATAAATTAGACCAAAACACCAAAAATTGGAATATGCACGAAATCGATCCAAACAAAAATCAATTGCACACGAATAAACATTAGGAATTCATACCTAACAATCGAAGATAATTATAAACAAAGATGTGAGATAAAAATCTCACCTTTTCACAAAATCAAACAAGAAGAAGCTTGAAAGCAAATGGAGAATCAACCTCTCTTCAACACAACCCAAATGAGCTTGAATCTATGCTCAAAACAAGAACTTTCCCAAAATTAGGTTTAGGAATTTCTGAAATTGGTAAGGGAATAAGTTGGAGAAGAAGAAGAGAATGCTTACCAATGGGTTCTCTTGAATTTGGAGCAAGGAATTTGATTTGCAAAAGAAAACTAGGGCTTGGAGTTTTAATTTCCTCTTCCACTCTCCATTGTTATGAAAGCTTGAATGTTTAAGCAAAGAGGAGAAGTTATGAAGAGAAGGGGGGTTGGGCTGAGCTAATAAGGGTGCAGTCCAAACCAAGGCCCTAAGTAAAAAGTAGCAAAAAATCAACTTTCTCCAAACATATCGAAGCTTATACTCATAAAGGTCGCAAACGGCATTTTAAACTCAATGGGAGTGGTCCCGAGTCCTAATTCGACCGTATGCAAAAAGTAGCTTTTCGGACTAAAATCCGACTAACGATAGAATATTTAAATAAAATATTTAAATATAAAATCGATAAATATGAGGGTTGTTACAAATCATTTCCCTATTCACTTTTATTACTAACCCATCATCATTGCATTTATTGTCTTTTATTAATTTAATCAATTTACCCCATATTCCCTTAAACTCATTCTAACGAAACATTCAATTCTATTTATCTCATAAACTCCATTCCATAAATCTACCTGCAATTTCTACCTAGAAATAAGGTTACATATGCTTGAAAATACATTTACATCTTACGTTACTACATTAATAGTTAGTAACGTTTATATCATCAACCATCACTTATGAATAATTAGCGTTTCCTATTTATTTTGTTACATTCACTTGTATTCATTTATGAATAAATTGGTATTCCCTTTAACCTATTAATTACTAACTTTAATTATTGCAATTCATTTATCTAACATAAATTTTGAATCTATTTCCAAATTTTCATATTTCAATTAATTAACACCTTACAATAATTTACAAATAAAAGGGATTGTACTAATTACATTATTTATTTTCTTGCATTACTTTATTACCTCCGTTTATATTCAATTTCCGTAAATCAATATTTTATTCCATTGACAAATTCAATACTTGCAACAATTTCCACTATTACTATTAATTGCAATATATAATTTAATTTGCAAATTTTAATTACCTTTGATACATTAAATTTCAATATTTTCTTTCATATAAATTAATAAGATTTTTATTTCTTTCTAAATTTTAAAATAAAATCCTATTAATTTAATTCATTTCAAACATCGAATTTACGCGGGTCGTTACACTCTCCCCCACTCAAAACTTTTCGTCCTCGAAAAGGAAAAGAAGGGAAAAATTAAATACAATACATCTTATCCAAAATATTTAACTTATTACAAAATTAATCACTTTAAATAAGATATCCTATTTATAACTATTTAATCCTTTATATTTAAATTATTAAAGTTTGGAAAAACATTTCCAAAATATTTCCAAGATACTGCATTTTCTTATATAATCCAAAGGGTTACAATTTATATAAAGTGAAATATTTAAGCGGTTTCAATCATTAATCACCCAATCAATACAACAACCATCAACTTTACAAACAGAATACATACACAAGACAAAGCAACCATTCAGTCAAACAAGCAAATAGTTGTTCGGGTTCAAAACTTGAAATGGTACGGAATGAAAAATAACCATCCAGTGCATCATTTACTCAACAGTCTTAGATGAGACAGAATTAGATTATTTATTCATCCAACAACTTCAAATTTCCTTACCCAGCCAACCATAAAGCAAACAATATCGATTTAAACCAACAAATCAATTTAACTTATTATAAATTTATATTTCATACATTAACAGTTTGATCTTTTCATTCACATAACAGTTTATCTTTTATTTTCATTTATTTCTTTAAATTATCCTTTTATAATTTACATTTATTTCCAACAACCTTTAATTTTATTCACTTCTCCAATTATCCATTTCCATTTATTTAGGTCATGTAAGTTTCTTCTATTTTATTACATTTAATGCACTTCTCACTTTCAATCATTTATTTAATGCTTCCATTTCTATTACATTTAATTATAGTAACCCTTTTTTAATTTCACTTAAATTCTTAATCTTATAACATCCATTCTTATAAATAAAGGATTTTATTAACTCATTAACAAAGGGTTTGCAGTCATCTATTTATATTACCTACTTTTATTATATTAAACTAGTAGCATTTATCATACTTAGGTTTATAACCCTACACATCAATCCTTATTATTAAAGAATTTCATTTTATCTACTTAAGTTTAAAATCACCTATTTATAATACTTACCTTTAATTTTGGTAAAATTTCAATTTATAACTTAAGTTTATAACATTAAATCCTCATTAATAACAGCAATTCATTGAATACTTCATTATTTCCAAAATTTCTACTTGTATAATATTCTATTCCGATCACTTATTTAACATTTCAACTTTTCATATTTGGTAAGTTATATATGTTAAAGAAAATGCAAAAGAACTTATACAAGTTTTATCTCTTCTTTTAATTAAATTTAATGTTCAACAATATTACTTTTTGTCTCATATGTTAAAATTTTCAAATTTTCCTTTATAACTTTGCATAAATTTTCTTACCTAAATTAGAGGTTTAAATCATTAATTTCTTACCTTTTATTTCACTAAAATAATTTAAACTATTAATTAATGGAAATTTAAGAATTAAACACCGGGTTAAATTTCAATAGATAAGTATATTCTTATAACTTATATACCTCTAATTATATTTAAACAATTAAAATTTAGATATTTCAAAATAAATATGCAGTAGAATTTACTACAGTGGCCTCTCCCTTCGAAACTCGGAAATGGAAGTCGATGATGCGGCCGCCATCACCGAAATTATTTTCCAGCGACAGAGAGGAAAGTACGAAACTTATTTTCTCCAAAATCTTCTTTAAAACAATTCTTCCAAATTATACTAAATATTTATATAAGAAAATACTTATAAACAAAATTATTATAATTCATAAATCCTTTGAAAGCAAATTTCCAAAATCCCGGACTTAAATTCTAAAATTTCCAAATTTCATTGATTTTAATTTCAATCTCATTTTACCTATTATTTAAAATTTTATTCCTAACAACCAATCTATTGCAACCAACAATATATATATATATATGTATAATACCTTAATAAAATATTTTATATATAGAAAATATAATAGGCGAAGTTATTTCATTCACCTATATTAAAAACAAATATTATGTCGGTCTGTCCTATTAAGTGTTTAGAAATCCCTATTGATGTCATAGCGTCCCATGCACCAACCAGAATTTATAAATACAAAACGGAACAGATTAACACAATATCAAAATCTTTTTATAACACTAACAAATACGTTCTCTCGTATATACACTCAGTGACTCCCATAGGGTATTACTACCCTATTAACAAAGAGTCAAACCCCACAAAGCCAAGGTTTATCGCTAAACCAAAGCTCTGATACCAACTGTAACATCCCGCCTTTTCGCACGATTTAAACCGACACACATGACGATTCAAACCATACGGACGGGCGGATTGTTATGGGGTAAATAAGAAAAAAACAGAGAAGAAATAAAACAAAACAGAATCTCACAGCGGAAGGATAAAATATAATAATCAAATATACAGTTCATGAAACTGTTTTACAAAATATTTTATTTTACTTGTACAATGAATATCAGAGTTACCCATACCAATACTATCAATGCAGCGGAATTAAATGGTGTAGTGAAATAATATAGTAGATACTAGTAATACAAATCTTTGTCTTCGTCCTCCAGAGCTAAATCCTCAAATCCTGAAACGCTCGGACTGACCCGAGCGAATTTGAAAAGACAAAAACACTCGAGTCAGAACTAAAAGATCTTATGTGAGTAAAATTAACAGAAATAAATATGAGTACAGTAACTCAAGAGATGCTCGGGATTTACATCTCCTAAGGGTCCGTTAAACTATTTACTATGTAGTATATTGCGCTATTATAATAGTGTCTAATTGTAAAATAAACTTACTTTTTAATAGTGTTAAGGGGTTACCCATATAGCCCTTAACACAGAATATATTCCCATAGTCTATACAGTACCGTAATCTCCCCCGTACTGGGCGTCGTCAGAGAGCACTCCATAGGTATGGTACAAAACAAAACTCGCAGTAAAGGCTCGGTATGGTAGGTGAAACGGCACAACTAGGCAATGCCAGGGTAGATATACCAATTGCTATACGGGCTGGTGGAAACGCGTAGCCGCAGTTACCGCCCACCTCGAACAAACTCCCCCAAAATCAAAAATAGAAGTGGCCACTAAATCAATCCAAAGTCAAAGTATAATATCGAAGAGGAGCGTCCGATCAGAGGTATGACCTCATTGGCCCGAGAATCACTCCTGTTTTAGCCACCTTATGCCAACTCACGGGAGTCGGGTCCACGTATTTACCTTACAGGAAACGTCGCCACCACCTACTTCATTCTGGAATCTCCACCGTGTACACGGTTAGTCAAAGTGGTTTGCGGTATCGACAGAGAGTATGTCCATATCCGATACCGGTCTCTTTGCCAACCCATCGTTATTATAACACCGCGGTCATTTAAAAATAGTTTATACTTTAAAACCAGAATAAAATTTTCCATTTCAAAACTATGAATACGATATCAATTTAAACCCAAAACTATATGATATCATTTTATCTCAAATATAATTCTTTTCCAAAATCATGCTGGTTTAAAATTTAAAATATCTGGAAACCAAATATTTGAAATATACTTTCAAAGCATAATATTTCGAAATTCAAAATTTTAAAACCATAACTTCTAAAACTTGAATGGTTTGGATATTCAACGAATGTAAAATAAATGGTTTAACTTTAAAGTTACTTTGTAAAGAAAAATAATTTCCATGGCTTTTCAAATATATTTCTTTATTTAAAGTTTTAACCATAATTTAAATATCACTTCAAGTTCCAAAAACCCCTTCAATTTCTATATATATATATCCATTTGGAGTATTAATATTTCAAAACTAAAGTTGGATTTTCTTCTTCCAACAATTAATATTCTATTATTTAGTCTTGAATATTCATATAAATTCCATAAATAAAACTCCAATTTCTAGCAATTAAATATTTTCTCAAATTTACTCTATACTAGAATTTTCATTTTTAATTCATCTTGGAAAATCCAGTTATAAATATCATATCTTAAAATTTCCAAACTTAAACATGTAAGATAAATTTCCAAAATTCCATTTTTCTCAATTTTTCATTTTTATTCAACAGGTTTATAACAACTTAATTTTCAAATTTTTAACTTCATATGTATATATATCGAAGAATAATATTTTATAAAATATCAAAATCAAATTTTTATAAACCGTATCCCATCCAAACCATAGAAATCACTTTAAAATAATTTATATATAGACCACGGTGCCTGTTTATAATTTTCTATCCTATGGTCAAGTGATACAGATATTTATCATTTCAATCCGCAATTTAAAAATAAAATTTTGCGGTTGTATATCATTTCAAACCACAACCCCGAATGAAATGAAAATGCATGATGACTTGCAGTTTATACAATATAATTATAGCATTCATTCATCCAAATATCAACCATCAATCATCAATTGCAATCATCATCCAATTTTAAACAATCATTGATACATAGCATATGAATTATACAGGAATTAATAATAGATTATTAACTAACAGTTTCTATTCCACAATAAATTTAATGACGGTTAACTAGCAGTTTATGTGCAAAAATAAATTCTACCTGTCAAATTTTATGAAATAAATAAACTAAATTAACAGTTAAGTTAAATAAATGCGATTTAACAGATATGCTGAATAAAACACGCCAACAGTCATAAATAAATTTCTACTCATATTTAAAATAAATTTAAAAAACATAAAAACTTTTAGAAGTTGTGAGTGGGTTAAAACACTCACCTTTTGAATTTAAATCGAATTTAAACCCAAAAATTCGACGGTCTCCGAATTGGTCCAAACTAGTTCCAAACTATCCGGAATTTAATTACGATCCTAAAAAAAAAGTTTCGCGTGAATCCGAGGTCGTATGAAAAAGTTATGCGATTTAAACGATTTGAAAATCAAAATAAATTATAAAACAAAACAAACCTTAAGTTAATACTCGCCACGTCACTATCGTCTTCCACGCGCTTTGGCTACAGGAGCACGCGAATATGTTTCCAGACCGAACTCAAAACGGAAAACGAACACCACCAGTAGATTGCGTATTCTGAGAACTCCAACATATAATTTTTCTGGAATTTTTAGAGGAGTTTGAATTTTGACTTTTATTTGGATTGAAACTGGATCTAGAAATTGTCTGTTGCCATTGAAGAAGAGAAGAAGTTGAAGAAGAGACTATACAGAGGAATGAAGATGGAGGCTAGGGTTTCACCGCCTATTTATAGATAGATCGCAAAAGAATAGGTGTGCACGAATTTTAACGTGCAAACGGAGGTGGTTCCAAAAGATAAATAATATTAATTACACACGTTATGGATTTAGGAAATAAATAAATTCCTTACCATTTACATTTTATTTTAAACGTATTTACAAATGTAAATCTAGACGTTTCGTTTACGTTTCAAAATATATCCACAATTTTATTAATTTCCAAATTGATCTAAACAAATTTAGATGTAAATTAAAAGCTGATAAGTCTATCCATTGTAGTGTTAATTTCTCCACTTCCTTATATTTAGAATGGAAACGTTCACTTTATTTCCTCAACATTCTTTTATTTTCCTTAAAATGCTTATTTGTTACTTGCAATTCATAATGTAAACATTCTTATATTCTAAAATGATCAACTTATACAATATTAAATCAATTCTTATATTTCCAAATAATGTACATTCATAATGAAAATATTCTTACGTAAATTTTATTAATTGCACTTTGTTTCTTTTCCTTTTTCAATTGAAAGATTTTAATAAATTTATTTCTAATTAATTTTAATCTTCCACTTCAAAACAGACCCTAATTGATGAAATCAATTAAATAAATACGTGAACATTGTAATCCTTATTTATAGTCAAGCAAACATGTTTATAAAATTACAGTTTTCAACAAGCATTAAATTACATACTAAATAAATCTTTTTCTCTATTCAATTAAATAATCAAATGTTTATTCCATCTAAAAATTTTAAGTAGAAGGATTCCATGTTGGGTTCAAAATCTATTATTTTAATATCCTTGAATTTTAGTTTAATCTCTATAAACGAAATATTTAAACGTTAATTTCATTTATTTTGCAGTATTTAATTAAACCAAAATATCGTTTTCTAAACTCAAATCTATGCTCCCATTGATTCATTCAATTTGCACTTATTATGTATTATTTTAACAACTCATTTATAACTTTGAATCTATTCCCCAAATTTCACATTTCTATCGTTATATACATTTGAATTCCATCCTATTTAATATTTCAAATATTACGTCATTATCACTAATGAAATAAATATATTGTTAATTATTGAAATTGATTTTCCGTTATAACTTAATATACTAAATAGGTGGTAAATCTTAACTACTTGTTCTCATTAACGATTTATTTCTACTTACAAATTAATGCAATTATTACCTATTTCCATCTTTATCTCCAATTAACGTAAAATGTTATATTCAAATTCCATAAATTTCAATAGATTCAAATTATCATATCTATGAAGAACATTTACGTTATTATCCATTTATTATCTTAACTTATTCAACGTAACATTTAATTTATATTTAATGCAATGATTTCCAAATCAATTGAATTGAATTAAATATATATGTATCACTCATAATAACTTGTGGTCACAACTCTTGATCACCATTAATAAGTTTATTATTTACAATCCAAAAATCGCCATTCTATATATATATACGAATTAACTAATTCAATATTTCCATTTCGTTTTCCTATCCTAAATTTATTACTAAGTGTATTTACTCCATTTCAACAAGTTGGAATTCCATTTTTTACTGTACAATCATTTCCCTATTCACTTTTATTACTAACCCATCATCATTGCATTTATTGTCTTTTATTGATTTAATCAATTTACCCCATATTCCCTTAAACTCATACTAAACCCCATTCCATAAATCTACCTGCAATTTCTACCTTGAAATTAGGTTACATTTCCGTTGAAAATACATTTACATCTTACGTTACTACATTAATAGTTAGTAACGTTTATATCATCAACCATCACTTATGAATAATTAGCGTTTCCTATTTATTTTGTTACATTCACTTATATTCATTTATGAATAAATTGGTATTCCCTTTAACCTATTAATTACTAATTTTAATTATTGCAATTCATTTATCTAACATAAATTTTGAATCTATTTCCAAATTTTCATATTTCAATTAATTAACAACTTACGATAGTTTACAAATAAAAGAGATTGTACTAATTACATTATTTATTTTCTTGCATTACTTTATTACCGCCGTTTATATTCAATTTCCGTAAATCAATATTTTATTCCATTGACAAATTCAATACTTGCAACAATTTCCACTATTACTATTAATTGCAATATATAATTTAATTTGCAAATTTTAATTACCTTTGATACATCAAATTTCAATATTTTCTTTCATATAAATTAATAAGATTTTTATTTCTTTCTAAATTTTAAAATAAAATCCTATTAATTTAATTCATTTCAAACATCGAATTTACGCGGGTCGTTACAGATAACCATTTAGTAAAGGTAATGAAACTATGCTAGGTATAAATCAAATAGAAGGAAACAAACGTATATATCGAATTGATTTATGAATAAATACTTTGGATAGTAATTGAATGTACAGTAATGGTAATTTAAAACCTATTTATAGTAAGACTGCATAAGATTCAGTAAATTAAGTGGTGGAAAGATTTTTCCTAGATATACTTTGAAAATGTGAAATTAAAGGTGAATATTAAAATTGGTTAATGTAAAATAACACTGATTAACCGTAAATGGGAATAAATTTGAAAATAAAAATTTATGTTAATACAAGTGGATCATTTATAAACTTAAATGAAACATTCCAATTTAATAAGAGGTATTCGAATGTTATGTTTTATTTAAAGGTAATAATTGGATTTAATTGGAATTTGTGTATATTGGATTATATAGGAAAGGAGTATACCAAAGAAACTGTGAATAGTGGAGTAGCAACTGAAAAAGGAAGAAATTGAAATAAGGGCAATAAACATTGTATAAATTAATAGTAATAAATGCCAACATTGAATTGTAATAAATATAATTAATATTACAAGTGGGTGAACGTAAAGATAAGGGTTAAGAGTGTTGGAATAGGTATATTCGAATAACTATAAAGTGTAAATGTACGTATTTATAGCAACATGAATTATTGAAGGAAAATAATTAGTAAACGGGATTTGGGCTAAGGAAATGTTATTGATTGTTTTGAAACCTTATTTATTATGGGAAATTAATTTAGCATAAGCAAAACCAATGCAAATATCTAATTTATCAGTAAAGCAATAATAATAAATAGTAATCAATGCAAATTTATGTAACAATAGAATGTGAAATTTGGGGAATAGACGCAAAGTATATATGAGTTGCTAAAAGTATGCATAATAAGTGCAAATTTAATAAATCAATGTCCTGTAGAGGTTGGAGTATGGTTAGTAATACAAGCTTTTAAAGGAAAAAAAAAACTTTTAATTTATAAATGAAAATCAATGCATTAAATTAGGTGTAACTGAATGCATGTAAATAATTTTGTAAGAATAAGTTAATAAACAATTTATTTGTGCATACCCGATTTTCAATATAACAGAAAAGACAAGAACTTGATTTGCCTAAGTGTATATATATATATATATATATATATATATATATTGATAAACTATAACTAAATAGAAAGTTTGGTAGTAAATAGGATACAAGAAGACAAAGGCAACTAGTAAATTAATAAATGAATTCATAATAATAAGTAGTAATTAATGCACATATATTTGGCATTAGTGATAATTACAAAACTTTACCCATTTATCTAATTTATTTAATTAAATCTAAATCTATGACAACATTGTTGTAATGATGGTTGTAAGTGAATTTGAATGTAAAAGGGTAGTTAACCATTTTGAGTATGTGAAGTTAAGAATGGCAATCGATTGAAATAAATCTAAATTAATTATTTTGTTTTGGTTAATGTGTTCTAGTTAATAAAGGGGAGTTTATAAGAAATGAAGCATGCACTAATGACATGTATTATAATTCACATGTTATTTATACCCATAAAAGTGTCTATTTACTGAATAGAAAGATTTTAAATCAATAAGCGAATTTATTTAGGTTCCAATTTATAATTTATAACAATTAATGCAGACTCAATTACAATTAATTGACTTAAATCGTGCAGTTAGCGTAGATTTGTTTTGTAATTGGAGTAGTTAATTCTATAAGATGAAGTTAATGCTAATTCTATTTATAATTGGACCATTTGTTGATATAGATTATAGAAAGCAAGATGTATAAATTTAATTAAAGTATCAACATTCAACAATTGTAATTATTGAAAATTAAATGGAATTTGAGGATAATAAGGTGAAACCATGAACAAATGTTAGTGCATCCTTAAAACTTAATTTATAATTTCTAAATATAAGGAAGTGGAGAAATTAATAAAATTGTGGATATATTTTGAAACGTAAACGAAACATCTAGATTTACATTTTTAAATACGTTTAAAATAAAATGTAAATGATAAGGAATTTATTTATTTCCTAAATCCGTAACGTGTGTAATTAATATTATTTATCTTTTGGGACCACTTCCGTTTGCACGTTAAAATTCGTGCATACCTATTGTTTTGCGTCTATCTATAAATAGACGATTATAAACCCTAGCCTCCATTCTATTCTCTTTTGATGTACATTAATTTCTTCAACTCTGTCTCTTCCTCAATGGATGCAATTCTAGATCCAAATTCAAAATTCAAATCAAATAAAAATTCAAAGTTCCCAGAAAATTCCAAATTTTTTTTGTATTGTAGTTTTCATCAATACGAATCTACGCGCAGTTTCTGTTTGTGCATTTTGAGGCTCGAGGTGGTCGTGATTCACGGTCAAAGGGGAGGAGACTGGAGCTTGATGGGTTCTGTAATTTGCGTGCGGCCTGTAGGAGAAAACGCGTGAGAAAGGGGTGGGAGAAGGAGATGACGTGGCTCTATTTAGGTTTTGTTTTATTTTTATTTTATTTTGTTTTCAAATCGTTTATATTGAATATCTTTTTCATACGATCTCCGATTCACGCGAAATTTCTTTTGTTAGGATCGTAATTAAATTTCAGGTCTGTTGACGCTGGTTTGGACTGATTTGGAGACTGTCGAATTTTGGGTTTAAATCGAATTTAAATTCGATTTAAATTCAAAAAGGTGAGTGTTTTAACCCACTCACAACTTCTAAAAGTTTTTATGTTTGTTAAATTTATTTTAGATATGAGTAGAGATTTATTTATGACTGTTTGGCATGTTTTATTCATCATATCTGTTAAATCGCATTTATTTAATATAACTGTTCATTTAAATTTTATTACTGCATATAGATTGACAGTTATAGTTATTTATTTGCAGATAAACTGTTAGTTTAATAGTTGTTAAATTTATTTTTGAATATAACTGCCAGTTATTACCTGTTATATATTATCGGATATATATTGATATTGTTTTGTTATTGGATGATGATTGTGATTTGATGATGGATGATGATGGATGAATGGATGTTTTATTTTATATCATTAAACTACAAGTTATCATGCATTTTCGTTCCATTCGGGATTGTGGTTTGAAATGATATACAACCGCAAATTTTTATTTTTAATTTGCGGATTGAAATGATAAACATCCGTATCACTTGACCATAGGATAGAAAATTATATACAGGCACCGTGGTCTATTTATAAAATATGTTAAAGTGATTTTTATGGTTTGGATGGGATACGGTTTATAAAAAGTTTCAAGTTTTGATATTTATAAATATTATTCTTCTACATATATACATATGAAGTTAAAATTTTTGAATTTAGGCTGTGTATAAATCTGTTAAATAAAAATGGAAAAATTGAGAAAATGGAATTTGATAATTTATATTATATGTTTAAGTTTGGAAATTTTAAGATATGATATTTATAACTGGAGTTTTTCCAAGATAAATTTAAATGAATATTATAGTATAATTAAATTTAAGGAAATATTAAATTTCTAGAAATTGGAGTTGTATTTATGGATTTTTATGTGAATATTCAAGACTAAATAATAGAACAATTGATTTGTTGAAAGAATAAAATTCCAACTTTAGTTTTGAAATATTAATACTCCAAATGGATATATATATATATAGACATTTAAATGGTTTTGGAACTTGAATGTGATATTTAAATTATGGTTTAGACTTTAAATAAAGAAATATATTTGTAAAGCCATGGAAATTATTTTTCTTTAAAAAGTAACCTTAAAGTCAAACCATTTATTTTATATACCATTGAATATCCAAACCATTCAAGTTTTAGAAGTTATGGTTTTAAAACTATGAATTTTCGAAATATTATGCTTTGAAAGTATAATTCAAATGTTTGGTTTCCAGATATTGTAGATTTTAAAGCAGTATGATTTTTGAAAAAGAATTATATTTGGATAAAATGATATCATATTGTTTTGGGTTTTAAAATGATATCGTATTCATAGTTTTTGAAATGGAAATTTTTATTCTGGTTAAGTATAAACTATTTTTAAATGACAGCGGTGTTATAATAACGATGGGTTGGCAAAGAGATCGGGATCGGATATGGACATACTCTCTGTCGATACCGAAAACCACTTTGACTAACCGTGTACGCGGTGGAGATTCCAGAATGAAGTAGGTTGGTGGAGGCGTTTCCTGCAAGGTAAATACGTGGACCCGACTCCCGTGAGTTGGCATAAGGTGGCTAAAACAGGAGCGATTCTCGGGCCAATGAGGTCATTCCTCTGATCGGACACTCCTCTTCGATATTATACTTTGACTTTGGATTATTTCAGTGGCCACTTTTACTTTGATTTTTTGCAGATTTTGTTCGAGGTGGGCGGTAGCTGCGGCTATGCGTTTTCGTCGGCCCGGATAGCAATTGGTATATCTACCCTCGCATTGCCTTGTTGTGCCGTGTCACCTACCCTAGCGCGCCTTATACGAGTTTTGTTTTGTACCATACCTATGGAGTGCCCTCTGACGACGCCCAGTACGGAGGAGATTACGGTACTGTATAGACTATGGGAATATATTCTGTGTTAAGGGCTGTATGGGTAACCCCTTAACGCTATTAAAAAGTAAGTTTATTTTACAATTAGACACTATTATAATAGCGCAATATACTACATAGTAAATAGTTTAACTGATCCTTAGGAGATGTAAATCCCGAGCATCTCTTGAGTTACTGCACTCATATTTATTTCTGTTAATTTAACTTACATAAGATCTTTTAGTTCTGACTCGAGTGTTTTTGTCTTTTCAAATTCGCTCGGGTCAGTCCGAGCATGTCAGGATTTGAAGATTTAGCTTTGGAGGATGAAGACGAAGATTTGTATTATTATTATTTATACTATTGCACCACACTCACATTGTTCCGCTGCATTGGTATTTATTGGTATGTGAACTCTGATATTAAATTGTATAAAGAAGAATCAAAAGTTTTGTAAACAGTTTTATAAACTGTATATTTTTTTATTATATTTTATCCTTCCGCCGTGAGATTCTATTTTGTTTATTTCTTCTCTGTTTTTTTTCTTATTTACCCATAACAATCCGCCCTTCCGTATGGTTTGAATCGACATGTGTGTCGGTTTTAAGCATGCGAAAAAGGCGGATGTTACAGCTACGCTTTTCACAAAGCCATGCTTTGATCAACAAATGATCAGCAACACTCAGCATGCCACATTACCAAGATGGGAATATATCGCTGATAACCTTCAACCACATAACCTCTGAGCTCGTACGTCTCAGAGAAGGGTGTTAAGATAAAAGAATAAATTCTTCTCCACCTACAGAAATGTATTTGAAAGTAATCTGCTTTATATCTCAAAATGTAATGTCAGACACATAATCCATACAAGTCTGTTCTGCGTTCGAACAGAAACGAAGGCACTTCCAAAGAAGCTCTTGTAATCCGGGTATTCACAATCCCGATCGAACTTCCCATCACTTAGGGAGTCTCTATACCGGAGCAACTCAGTGCAGAGACAATCGATAGGTCATCCTATCGTTCTTGCAAATACCCGGTCTTCACCACCGGTCTTCAAATGCTATCCATAACGACGTATCAAATATTCGAAATGGGTTATACGACACAAAGGTCCTCTCCCAGCTAAACCGAATAGTGAGCGCAACATTTAAAACATATGGATATGGGATTTCAATTAAGTCGCAACTTAATAATTCAAACTTACTTTCAAATGGTTTAAACCATTTACCATTTCAAATCTTTTAAACCGAAAGATATATTTCACAAAGTTCACCCAATTTCACAAAGATTCATTCCTGGATTTCAAGACAATTCCATTTCAATTGGATTTAATTCATTAAATCTTTAAATCAAAGATTTGTTTCATAGCTTTCGAATCGTTCACTTTCAAAACTCATTTCCAAATATTCACCTATAACTTGAAAAATTATTTCAGTTTAAACTTGAAATCCCTTTTATACAATTTGAAATTCATTTCTCTTATGAAAGCTTTTTATCATTTAGAAACAACAATCTTATTTCAAAAAAACCTGATTTCTTTTATACAAGTTACAATCTTTGGGTTAATTCAAATTCCCAAAAGAACAATACTTTAAAAACGGTTTGAATCATAAATAACTAGTATAATATCGTTAATCCCTAGTCTCAAATTATAGAATTCAATTTCAAATATTGAATTCAAATTTAAATCAAAATATTTAAATTCCAAAACTTCATTAAGTTATTCAGAATAAATTTCATCTTTGAAATCGCATTTCAAAAGCTTTTCATTTTAAAACCAATCTTATTTTCATCCCTTTTGAATTTAAAAATTCAAATTCAAAACTATTTTCAAAAATCTGTGACTTAATCGATTTTCTCGTGAAATCCATATTTGTGTGTGTATAGTGTGGTCCAAGGGTTTAACACAATAGTGCAACATCATTCAATCATCACAGATCAAACACAAAACTATAATTGATAAGCGATATAAACTATAACGCTCATCGTCTATTCACAGATAATATACAAATGTAAATAATCGAATGAATCATACACAGCTCAATCCACAATACAAAATATTACAAATCAGATAGGGCAATCAATTTAAGGCATCACATATAATACGATCATTCATAAGTAAGATCAAACAATTAATAATCATTTATAAATAGGATTAATTGATTGTTTTAATCCTAACTAATTCAATTTATTTCCAATAAAATTTATATACTTATGAATTAATTATTCAATCTCGATATATTGATTACAAATCAGTTGATATAAATAAATAAATTAATCAACTTAATTAATTAAATTATTCTTAATTAATCATATTAATTATATCAATCTTTAAGCCAATTACATAATTAATTGATTTAAATAAATCAAAATATCTAAAATTAATTACAATAAGTGACTATCCTAATCACTTCCATTGATTAATCTTTAATTTATTGATTTATTGATCAATTAAACCAACTAATTATCCTTGATTTCTTTTGTTAAGTAATCATCTTTAAATAATTAATTACCTATAATTATTTTTAACAAATTTATGACCCTTGAATTTATCACATTAATTATTTAGCCCTTAATAAATTATCATTAAATTTAATTATCCTTAATTAATTTCAATAGGTGATTATCCTAATCACTCATATTAATAAATCAAAATTTAATTACTTTGAGTAATTATTCTTTAATCACTTGATTAATTGATTACTTTAAGTGTAAGTAATCTTCTTTAAGTAGTAAATTACTTTTAATTACTTTTATTAATAAATCTTAATTAATAAATTATCCTTTATTGTAATTAAACAAGTAATTACCCTTTAATTACATTAAATAATAAATCTCATTAAGTGATCATACATTAATTACTCATATTGATTACATCACCCTTACATTCACTAATTATCCAAATATGATTACTCAAAACCCAGAATAATTTCAAACGTTTTAAATTAAATCTTTAAAACCATTTGAAAACTTATCAATTCAACTACATAATCAATCTAATCTATAATTACCTTTAAACCAAATGATTCAAAACAATTTAAATCCAAAAAAAAACTTGTTCAACTTTGCTTTACAAACCGGTAACTCGACTTATTAAAACACGAGCACCAGGAATATTTTCCCGAGCTTATTCCTGAGTGACCCTACTTTAGCTCATGCTTTAAATTTGATCTATTTTTTTTATTTTTTTTCTCATCATAAATTTTTAACAGGCCGAAGCCCACAACCAAAATCAAACCACCTGTTCAACCTTTAAACACCCCACTGAAGCCCAAACTCGAAAAACATTGGAACGAAACCGAAGTATACGAAACGCAGGCACCCATCCTTCTTCCCCAACCCTTCAACCAGATGCACACATAAGCACGTACACATGCACAACTGCCGGAGCCACCTACCCCCTCCGACGAACCCTCCATCACATCCAACCTCATCGCGGCAACCTTCTCTAACCACTAAAAAACCCTCACTCACCTCGAATCAAAATCGTGCTACTCAGTAAAACTAGAAATCAAATCAGTCGCTAACAAAACCCTTCGTCTCCCTCACTTCGACCACCGTTTGCTAAGCAATTCCGGCTTCTCCTCGCTATCATCTCCCTCTACCATCTTCTCAAAATTCGTATGGCTCGATCCATCCACTGCGACGAAATCATCGACTTACAGAACACAAACTACAACTCGAGCCAAACCCTACTTTCGACCCAACCAACTAATCCTTGCATTCGAAATTTTCTTTAGCATTTTTCCTATACTCGAGGATCATTAAGCTAGCCATACAACAAGTTGCAGCATTTAAGATTTGTTGAATCTCCAGAAATTTACAAAAAAACATTTTTGTTCATTTTTTAAACTACACCTTAAACACATAACTAAAAATTATCATATTCATTTTAAAAATCATATTTTGGTATTTGTATTTGATTCATAAACCTGAATTTATAGATCATGAAAATTATTATTTTTGATTAAATTTAAGTTTACACTGTATTTTACATTTCCAGAAGCAATACTAATTTCTTTAACTTAAACAAATTTTTAAGCTTAAAACTATGATACAACCAACATATTTGTTTGAAATTTAAATACGAACATGGATAAAACCATGTGAAAATGGGTTTGAACAATTCTTGAACCTGGAATTAAAGACAGTGCAATACAGAGGCAACATACACACCTATATCTGCTCATATACTCACAGCAGAATTTCACTTATACATTGCATATTTATCACCAAGAATAACATGCTAACATATCAATACTTAAGTTATAAAAAAAAGAAGTTACTCACTTTGTTTTTCCAGAATGAACAGAGATGCTTGGATGTTGAAACAGGCTTGTAATTTCAAGCTGAAGCTTTTAATTTGATCCTCTGGTTTGAAGTTGATTGTATTGTTTGAGTTTTTAAGATGGTATCACTTCAGAAGTCACTCAGTTTAAATGAACGAAATGAGCAATGGGGAAGACTGATATATAGAATGTGAAGTTTACAGTTGGTAATATGGTTTGTACAGGGAAATATCTTTGTTTTGTATAATTTACCAGGGATATTTTTTTCTTTGCTTGCTTTATCCAAACAAGATTTCGGCTGATATAATCTTGCTTGTACTTAGATGTAATATTTTTTCTTTCTTCTTTTTGTTTAAGTGCACCTACATATTTATCTTGTTTTCTTCTTTTATAAGCCATTCATAGGTATTTAGTTTTTTTTCTCTCATCATTTTGCAAGCCTACAACTCATACATGTGATGATATGTTTTGTACAAGTGATACTTTGTACAATGAGTTCATAGATTTTCTTTTTCTCTTCTTCTTGGCTGCAATCTTGCTTTTGTGGCTTGCATTAATTACTCGGCTGATATGTATTATATTATGTACAAAGGAGGCTAGCATTTAATGCCTTGGTACTTCATATTTTTTCTATTACTTATCCTGTTTTGTAAAGATATTTTGTTTTCTTTATGTTCACTTGTTTTGTTTTCTTTCTTTATTTACAGCTGATGATATCATATGCATAGATATTATTATTATTATTATTATTTTTCCTCCTTGACTAAGCAAGACTTCAGCTGAAGATATGATACTTTGTGCTTGTTTTACAAACTTTTGCTTTTACATACTTGTATATTTTTTTAATACTGACTTGTTTGTTTTGTTTCATTTTGGTTACTTTATTTCCTAGTTTACTTTTTTAAAATAAAAGTGTTTTTTTTTACTTTATTTTGTTGTTTCTTTCTTTTGTTTCTTGTTTTGTTTCTACATACTTGTATGTATTTTTGTTTTGTAACTTCATTTATTTACTTACTTTTCATATTTGTTTTATTTTATAAGCTTGTACTTCTTTTATTTGTTTGTTTTTCTTATGTTTGATTCTCAACTAATTTGTTTTAATGTGTTTTATTCTATGTTTTATTACTTAATCCTTATTATCTTATATGTTACAAAACATATTTTGTTCTTTACATTTTCATACTTTTCTTTTGTTCCATATTTTTACATTGTGTCTTGTTACTTTATAATATAAATAAATTTCTATTCATTTTTAAAACCATTTATTTAAAATTTTATTTCAAATCTAATATGTACATATATATTCACATATATACAATTTTGAAATTCATATGACTTAATATATTTTCTATTTGAATCGGGGAAACTCGCTGCCATTTATAATAAATTTTACAATTTAAATTCAAAAAAAAATTATTTAAATTATCAATTTAAATTCATAAAAATCCGGGGTTGTTACAAACTTCCCCCTTAAAAGAATTTCGTCCTCGAATTTCGCAGGCACGAAAACAACACAGAGATAGACATATTCGATCTCCTATAATTCCTCAAACTTAAGATTTGAATTCCAAACTCAAGTCGGAATATCTCAGAATACATACCAATTTGTCCCTCTTCGGACTTCGATCAACCTGAGAAATTATAAATTTGGGTTTAAACGATATCGTTTTATGGATACAATTCAAATCTAGCCTTCATATTCTATTAATCAATTTAACTCAATTTAAAATTTCAAATTTATTCAAAATTTCCAATTTCAAATTTCTAATTCATATTCATTAAGGTTTAAATCAAAAATTAACGAATATACGAAGTAAGGATTTCTTTACAACGATTCGTAGGGCCACCGCACCGAAACTTCTTTTTGGAGCTGGTACGAACCAATCAAAAGAATTTGGAATCGAATCAAAGAATTTTGATAGAGAAAGATTGTTTCCACTATTGCAGGGTATTGACCATTTATAGTGGTATTTCCCTGTTCCCTGTCTCATTCTCTTCTTGCACTCATACTCACTATTAGTGGATAATAAGAGAATTTATTGAGGCATACGAATGGATATCTTAGGGATTACTCATTCTAGGGTTTACTTCACCCTATCTCTAATGAGCTACTTAACGTGTTATACTCCTGAGCTAAAGTTTAACCTTAGCTCTGATACCAAATGTAACGTCACGAATTTTGCCTGCTCGAAAATCGACATCCATACTTTACATCGTATTCGAATGCCTCAGATTCGACCGTTTAAATCCGAGTCGCCGGAGCTTATAACAACATTAATTAAACAACACAGCGGAATAAAAAGAATAATATATTAATATATAGCTTTGATATAACATTTGATACAATAGATATCAATGAATTTCCATATACATCAGAGATCTAATACAAGAAATAGCAGCGGAAAGAAAAATGGATAACACTAGCAGCGGAACAAATAACTCCAATATAGTCTCCAATAGAGTACTCCATCAGCAGCAGCTCGATCCAACATCACGATGCACAAAGATAAGCAAGTCTCGTCCATCAAGGACTGAACTAGCTCCAGATAATCTACTGAACCTAACTATCTGAAAAACCTAACTCTAGACTGCTCGTGTGGAAATTGGTGGGCACCCAGAGTTTAGGAAAGGAACAATAAACTCCATGTCAGTTATGGGACTGGTGTGAGAAAACAAAAACAGTTTGTCTTTAAAAACAATCAAAGGTTTAGATTTGAAAATCGCAATGCTTTTGGAAAATGAGACTACCATAAGGCCTCCTGCACACACACACACAATGCAAATGCAGAATCAGAGGAGATTTCTTCTTATGATAGTCAAACATGCTTACTACGCAAAATCAAATCATTTTATTATTATTATTAGTGCATAGTGTAGAAAACATTTCGAAAGTAGAATATAAATCTTAGCCAACATACGACCATTATCGTATGTCTACTATAGCTACCATGTTCAATAGCGGGTTACCGCCACATTCCATGGCAGGTTATACAACTAAAACCGTACAAGGCTCGTATTGTTTCTTTGGATTTTTCCAACAAATGGTCAGGCTAAGCAACTTCCTATTGCCACATGGGAACGCCTCTGGCGGGACGCCCCGAGAACCAACCCGGATCTCTGCCAAACAAGGCCGGTTACCCCCCTTCCCAGGGGATATTACAAAACCTCAGATATGCCACCCCCGGTCCTTTGGGACTTTTATACGAGGCGCCTCTAAACCAACATCACACATAGATAAATATAGTGTGTCCACATGAGTAAGTATCTGGGCTCCATACCATGATACTTGTAACATCCCGCCTTTTCGCACACTTTAAACGACACACATGCCGATTCAAAGCATACGCAAGGGCGGATTGTTATGGGGTAAATAAGAAAAACAGAGAAGGAATAAAACAAAATAGAATCTCACAGCGGAAGGATAAAATATAATAATAAATATGCAGTTCAAAACATTTTACAAAACAGTTATTTCACTTATACAATGAACATCAGAGTTACACATACCAATACAACAATGCAGCGGAATAGAAAGAGTGTGTAGTGCAATACTATATATATAAAATAATACTGAATCTTCGTCTTCGTCCTCCAAAGCTAAAACCTGCTATCCTGAAACGCTCGGACTGACCCGAGCGAATTTGAAAAGACAAAAACACTCGAGTCAGACTAGAATATCTTATGTGAGTTAAATAAACAAAAATAAATATGAGTACAGTAACTCAAGAGATGCTCGGGATTTACATCTCCTAAGGATCCGTTAAACTATTTACTATGTAGTATATTGCGCTATTATAGTAGTGTCTATTTATAAAATAAACTTACTTTTTAATAGCGTTAAGGGGTTACCCATATAGCCCTTAACACGTAATAGTCCCAGTAGTCCATCCAATATCATAGTCCCTCCTGATCGGGAAGCCACTAGAGGATACCACACGGGCTACGGGAGAAAACCAAACTCGTACAAGGCGCGATAGGGTAGGTGACACGGCACAACTAGGCAATGCCAGGGTAGATATACCAATTACGCTTCCGGGCCGATGGTAACGCGAAGCCGCAGCAACCGCCCACCTCGAAACAACTCCCCAAATCAAAAAAATAGAAGTGGCCACTGAATCAATCCAAAGTCATAGTATAATATCGAAGAGGAGTGTCCGATCAGAGGAATGACCTCATTAACCCGTCGATCGCTCCTGTTTTAGCCACCTTATGCCAACTCACGGGAGTCGGGTCCACGTATTTACCTTACAGGAATCGTCGCCACCAACCTACTTCATTCTGGAATCTCCACCGCGTACACGGTTAGTCAAAGTGGTTTTCGGTATCGACAGAGAGTATGTCCATATCCGATCCCGGTCTCTTTGCCAACCCATCGTTATTATAACACCGCGGTTATTTAAAAATAGTTTATACTTTTAAACCAGAATATAATCCATTTCAAAACCATAATATTACGATATCATTCCAAAACCCAAAACCATATTTTACCACTTATCCCAAATATAATTCCTTTCCAATAATAAAAGGCTTTAACTTCATAATATCTGAAAATCGAATATTTTCAAAGCATAATATTTTTGGAAATCCATAATTTCAAACCCTAACTTTTAAAACTCAAATGGTTTGGATATTCAACGGTATATGAATTTCAAAGGCTTAACTTTACTGTCACTTTGTAAAGAAATAAGTTATATGGCTTTATGGAAATATTTCTTTATCTAAAGTTAAAACCATAATTTAGATATCACTCTTAAGTTCCAAAACCATTTCAATTTCCATATATATAAATCCATTGGAGTATTAATATTCAAAAACTAAAATTGGAATATATTCTTTCAACAAATTAAATGTTTTATTATTTAGTTTGAATATTCACATAAATCCTTAAACAACTCCAATTTCTAGTAATAAAACATATGTATTTTTCGATTCCAATTATATTAGAATATTTTTCCAATTCAAATTCATATTAGAATATTCATTTCAATTTTTCTTGGGAAAAATCCAATTATAAATATCATATCTTAAATTTCCAAACTTAACATTTAAACATATGATATAAATTTATCCAACTCCATTTTCTAAATTTTCTTCCATTTTACTAAGGGAATTTATACACCTTTTTATTTCAAAATTTCCAACTTTTCATGTACATAAATACAGAAGAAAAATATTTATACAGTATAAAATTTAAGATTATTATAAACCGTATTCCATCCAAACCATAGAAATCACATTAAAATAGTTATATATAGACCGCGGTGCCTGTATAAAATTTTCTATCCTATGGTCAAGTGATACGGATATTTATCATTTCAATCCGCAATTTAAAAATAAAACTTTGCGGTTTTATCATTTCAAACCACAATCCCGAAGAATGAAATATGCATGATAAATTTGCAATTTTAATGATATGCAATAAACATTCATTCATCAACAACATCCATCATCCAATCGCAACCATCAACCAATTTCAATCAATAACAGTATATATCTATGAACATATACAACAGGTAATAACTGTCAGTTTTTTTTCCAAATTAAATTTATCAACTATTTATCTAACAGTTTACTCAATAATAATTTACATAACTGTTAACTAGAAGTTCTTATGCAAACAATAATTTCTAACAGCCAATTAATATGCAATCAATCAATTTAAATTAACAGCTAAATTCAAAAAATGCAATTCAACAGATATGGATGAAATAACATGCCCAAAAGCTCATAAATAAATTTCTATTCATTTCTAAAATTTATTTAACAAACATAAAAGCTTCTAGTAATCGTGAGTGGGTTAAAACACTCACCTTTGGAATTTAAATCGAATTTAAATTCGATTTAAACCCAAAAATTTGACGGTCTCCAAATCTAACCAAACCAGCGTCATCGGATCCGGAATTTAAATACGAACCTAACAAAAAAAATTTCGCGTGAATCGGAGTTCGTATGTGGAAGTTATTCAAATTTGAACGCGTTGAAAACAAAATTAAATTTAAACAAAATAATAATAAAATAACCTCCTACACAACCTCGCCACGTCTGCATCAGAGACTTCCCTCACGTGCGACTATGCTCATCTGAAACGCAGGCCTCACCCAAAACCGTGACCTTTGACCACGATATTCCTCGCCGTTCGACCATCACAAGCCACGCCGTGACCACCGACGTCACCGCCCAAGCCTCCTCTCCACAAAGAAGTAGGTGCGGCCTCCTCCAATGCCCGCCGCCGCCGGTGATAATTGGGGTTTCGAAACCCTAAAAGCCCAAATTCCACCGCCTCGGTCACCAATTGATGCTGCGACCACCACCAACCAACTCCAAAGGCCATCCTCCACGGAACCCAGAAGGCAATTTCGCCAAATGTCGCTCGATCGAAAACGCCCAATTTTTTGATTTAGGGTTTCGAACTTTGCAAGTTTGACTGCGATTTCTGGTGAATCTGGACACCATCTTGAAAAACGAACAACAGACGTAGATTCGTATTGATGAACACTACGCCATATATTTTTTTGGGAATTTTTCGAGAACTTTGAATTTTCACTTTTAATTTGCAATTTGAGAATGGATCTGAGATGTATACATTTGGAAAGAGAGAAGGTTGAAGAAATGTACGTATATCCAATTGACAGAAGAAAGGAGGCTAGGGTTTATGATCGCATATATATAGACAAATAGAAGAAGGCTAGGTGGGTACGGATAACGAACGTGCTAAACGGTAGTTGGCCCAAAAAGCCCGCTATGCCTCCGGAACCGAATTTGTTAAAACTATATATCCAAATAGGTGTTTTAAAATATTCTGAACGCGATGGAAAAAGTTTCGCGACCAAATTCGATCGTATGAAGAAGTTATGTTGAAAACAAGATTTCCAAATTGATTTCAAATTGATTTTAATAAATTTGATTTCAAGGCGTTTCGCGTCCGTACGATCAAACGACAAGTCCGATCGATACGAAATTTGAAACCCTATAATAATTCACCGATACGGATCCGATGAAACTGGTTTCGTCGAAATCCGAGTCCGTGTCCAAAATGGCTATTTTTAATATTTATTAAATCAATTAAATAAATCATAAAAATCAAATTTTTTTTTTCTTCAACTTCTAATATTTGCCAAATTTCATTACTTATATAATCCAATCAGTTCCAGATGATTTAGCAAGCTTGGATGTGAATTAAAATCTATAAATATATCAACTTGCAGTGTTAATATCTGCACTTTCTTATCATTTGGAAATTATAAATTATATTCTAAAACTCAATTATTACATCTTATACCTTTATACTCTTAACTTAAATCTAACTAAATAAATAATTGGATTTCCATCTCAACTTGAATCCAATTGGATAAATGGATTTGATTTCCTTTTCAACTCATTTTTAATTTTATTTAACCCTTTTTACCCTAATTAAATTTCAAATTATCAATAAACCTTTATTCCCATTTATTTTTCTTAACTATTATAATTCCAATCTTAATGAATTCAATATTGTAAATTTGATAAATCTATTAAATCCACTCAATTGTTTACAATTCCAATCTATATTCAATAACGTAATAATTTACGTTAGAATCCATTTTATGGTATTAACTATTGCAATAAATCCAAATTAATAAATGAGGCTTGACTCCTATAATAACTTCTTTGGTTTCAATTAACATTTTATGGTGAATATGAATTTCAATGTATAATTGAAACCTTTATATCCATATTAATCGTCAATCTATAAGAAAAATTTAATATTAGGTTCATACTTATGACAACTAGACCCAATTTCTTTCAACCATAATTACATAAACTATTAAATATTAAATCCATTTAATTTTACTATCATCCAATATCTACATATTCCAGCTAAATTCCAACTAATCATATAAATTAGCTATTCCAACTTCCATTAATTGCGATTATCATACTATAGAAATTAAATTCCATTAACCACATAAATAAAAGTTGATCCCCATCTATTTACATTATATCACGTATGCATAAATTTATTCAATGGTCACCTTTAATTAGTAACTATGCATTTTCCAATCCAAATATAAATCTTCCACTTTTGAATTCTTATATTAAATGGAATTTATTCTAGGTAATATTTTTACTAATATTTACTGATTCAACATTTATATGTTTCTTAAAACTAACTCCAACCAAATGTGACAATTTACATTCCATTTCTATGCAATATATACTCATTTTATTCCATTCACTTGGTTACTGTATTGAAATCTATTTATTAACCAATACTAACGTTATTATCATTAATTAAATTTTGATTCCCAATTTTTATTCAATACCTTGAACAAAAATTTACATATTAATCAAATCCTTCTTCTACTTTATTCAAATTGGATTATATTCCAATTTCTATAAGCTGGGTCTTAAATCATCCTTTACATAATTAATTTTTTTTTTTTTTTTTTTGCGTTTATAACTTAAAGTTTCTACGAAATTGAATTACAAAACTTATGGACTTTAACAAATTTAGTCCACCAAGTAAAATTTTTATTGTTTATATATTTGCAATCCAATTCAGTTATTATTTCATTAATAACATTCTAATCAACTAATTATGACTTATAACCACAAACACAAATTTCAATTATTCCAAACTATGTCACATAACATTTAAATTATTTACCCTTAATTACAGTTACTATCTAACCCCTACATTTATTCCCTTAAAAATCCTAAGACTTCTACTTTATTCTGGATTAAATTAGAAAACATATAAATTTAATTTATTCAATATTATCTAATTTAACGGGTCGTTACAATCTCCCCCACTCAAAACTTTTCGTCCCCGAAAAGGAAAAAGAAGGGAGAAGGAAGAATAAAACAGTACATTTTTATTTCAAATATTAATTTATAAACAATATTTTACTGGATTAATTTCCTTTAATGAAATACACTTGTTTTATAATCATTATATCCTTTAATACTTGAGTTATTAAAGTTGGAAAAATATTTTAACAAAATTCTAAGTCCAAAATTTTCGAAAATTTTTGGCAGAGTCTCCTTTGTACGGAGGGACTCTGGAGAAAATATAATATCCAAATATACAAGTATATTACATATATAATCAAAATATTATATCCCAACACGGGAAAAATATATAAAATATCGCTTTAAACGTAATCCGAAAACGTACCTATTTGTCGGGCAATATACGCTTATTATTTTGGAACCAAAAGCAGTAGCAGTTGCTTCCAACACCTGTATTCACTTATAAAATCTAAAAGGTTAAATATTTATTTTACAGTGAATGTTTAGGTGGATTCAATCATTCATATCCAATCAAATGCAACAACCATAGATTTTAGCAAACAACACACACCACAACAAACAATCATTAAATCAAACAAATAATTAGTTGTTCGGCTCAAATTCTGAAGTTGTACGAATGAAGAATAACTATCAAGTGCATCCGTTGCTCAACAGCCTTAGATGGAACAAAGATAGATTATTTGTTCATCCAACAACTCCACCATTCCTTACCCAACAATCATACATCAAACAATTCAAACCAACACCAAAATAGCTGATTATACATTCATTTCATAATTCAGTGTTTTGATTTTCTTCCCTTTATTTATGGAGGAATTCCTTTATTTCTTACAAGTTTTATTTTCCAATTATCACCAAATTCATTATATTTGTATTTCCTTTTTATTAATTAAGTTTCCTTTTATTACTTAAGTCTATAAAATAAATTCTCATTAATAACAACAAATATTTTGAATATCTTCTCTTGTAAGGTTTCCCTTAAATTCTTAATCTGCTAACCTTCATTCTTATAAATGAAAGTTTTTTTATTTATCCATTAACTATTAATTGTAGACATTTCAATTTTTCCTACTTTCCATTATATTAGAATAGGGGAGATCAAAACATACTTAAGTAAATAATCTTACAACATGTCACCTATTAATAATACTTAACTTTATTTTCAATAAAATTTTAATTATAACTTAAGTTTATACCATTAAATTCTTATTTATAACAGTAATTTATTGAATACTTCATTTTCCTAAATTCCTACTTGTAACATATTCAATTCTAGTTTCTCATTTAACATTTCAACTTTTATATTTGGGTAAGTTATTTATGTTAAAGAAGATGCAATTGTACTTATACAAGTTTAATCTCCATTCTTTAATTAAATTTAATGTCTATCCATATTACTCTTTATAGTTTTGCAATAATTCTCTTATTAAATTAGAGGTTTCAATTCATTTATTACTTAACTTTTATTTCCCTAACATAATTTTAACAATTAATTAATGGAAATTTAAGAATTTAATACCGGGTCAAATTTCAAAATTACTTTAAAATAATAGATAATATAATTTCTTACAACTCTTATATCTCCAATTATCTTTAAACAATTAAAATTTCAAATAAATTCAAAACAATTCTGTAGTAGTATTTACTACAGCGGCCTTTCCCCTCCGAAACTCGAAAATGAAAGTCGATGATGCGGCCGTCATCACCGAATTTATTTTCCAGCGACGGAGAGAAAAGTACATAATTTATTTCCCCAAAATCTTCTTTTAAAACAAATTTCCCGAATTTAAAACGGAATATTCATATCGGAAAATATATATATGACAATATTATTATACTTCCAAATTATACTTTTTATATAAGAAATTTCTTATAAACCAAATCATTATTTTTCATAAATTCTTTGAAAGTACATTTCAAAAATCCCTGACTTAAGTTCTAAAATCTCCAAATTTGGTTTATTAGGATTTCACTTAGCTTCAATTTATTACAAATATTCTTATTGCCTAACATCCAATCTATAGCAACCAAATATATATATATATATATCTTTATAAAAATATTTTTATATATATAGAAAATATAATAGGCAAAATTATTTCATTCACCTATATTAAAAACAAATATTATGTCGGTCTGTCCTATTAAGTGTTTAGAAATCCCTATTGATGACATAGCGTCCCATGCATCAACCAGAATTTATAAATACAAAGCGGAACAGATTAACACAATATTAAAATCTTTTTATTAATGCTAACAAGTACGCTCTCTCTTATATATACACTCAGCGACTCCCATAGGATATTACTACCCTATTAACAAAGAGTCAAACCCCACAAAACCAAGGTTTAGTCGCTAAACCAAAGCTCTGATACCAACTGTAACATCCCGCCTTTTCGCACACTTTAAACGACACACATGCCGATTCAAAGCATACGCAAGGGCGGATTGTTATGGGGTAAATAAGAAAAACAGAGAAGGAATAAAACAAAATAGAATCTCACAGCGGAAGGATAAAATATAATAATAAATATGCAGTTCAAAACATTTTACAAAACAGTTATTTCACTTATACAATGAACATCAGAGTTACACATACCAATACAACAATGCAGCGGAATAGAAAGAGTGTGTAGTGCAATACTATATATATAAAATAATACTGAATCTTCGTCTTCGTCCTCCAAAGCTAAAACCTGCTATCCTGAAACGCTCGGACTGACCCGAGCGAATTTGAAAAGACAAAAACACTCGAGTCAGACTAGAATATCTTATGTGAGTTAAATAAACAAAAATAAATATGAGTACAGTAACTCAAGAGATGCTCGGGATTTACATCTCCTAAGGATCCGTTAAACTATTTACTATGTAGTATATTGCGCTATTATAGTAGTGTCTATTTATAAAATAAACTTACTTTTTAATAGCGTTAAGGGGTTACCCATATAGCCCTTAACACGTAATAGTCCCAGTAGTCCATCCAATATCATAGTCCCTCCTGATCGGGAAGCCACTAGAGGATACCACACGGGCTACGGGAGAAAACCAAACTCGTACAAGGCGCGATAGGGTAGGTGACACGGCACAACTAGGCAATGCCAGGGTAGATATACCAATTACGCTTCCGGGCCGATGGTAACGCGAAGCCGCAGCAACCGCCCACCTCGAAACAACTCCCCAAATCAAAAAAATAGAAGTGGCCACTGAATCAATCCAAAGTCATAGTATAATATCGAAGAGGAGTGTCCGATCAGAGGAATGACCTCATTAACCCGTCGATCGCTCCTGTTTTAGCCACCTTATGCCAACTCACGGGAGTCGGGTCCACGTATTTACCTTACAGGAATCGTCGCCACCAACCTACTTCATTCTGGAATCTCCACCGCGTACACGGTTAGTCAAAGTGGTTTTCGGTATCGACAGAGAGTATGTCCATATCCGATCCCGGTCTCTTTGCCAACCCATCGTTATTATAACACCGCGGTTATTTAAAAATAGTTTATACTTTTAAACCAGAATATAATCCATTTCAAAACCATAATATTACGATATCATTCCAAAACCCAAAACCATATTTTACCACTTATCCCAAATATAATTCCTTTCCAATAATAAAAGGCTTTAACTTCATAATATCTGAAAATCGAATATTTTCAAAGCATAATATTTTTGGAAATCCATAATTTCAAACCCTAACTTTTAAAACTCAAATGGTTTGGATATTCAACGGTATATGAATTTCAAAGGCTTAACTTTACTGTCACTTTGTAAAGAAATAAGTTATATGGCTTTATGGAAATATTTCTTTATCTAAAGTTAAAACCATAATTTAGATATCACTCTTAAGTTCCAAAACCATTTCAATTTCCATATATATAAATCCATTGGAGTATTAATATTCAAAAACTAAAATTGGAATATATTCTTTCAACAAATTAAATGTTTTATTATTTAGTTTGAATATTCACATAAATCCTTAAACAACTCCAATTTCTAGTAATAAAACATATGTATTTTTCGATTCCAATTATATTAGAATATTTTTCCAATTCAAATTCATATTAGAATATTCATTTCAATTTTTCTTGGGAAAAATCCAATTATAAATATCATATCTTAAATTTCCAAACTTAACATTTAAACATATGATATAAATTTATCCAACTCCATTTTCTAAATTTTCTTCCATTTTACTAAGGGAATTTATACACCTTTTTATTTCAAAATTTCCAACTTTTCATGTACATAAATACAGAAGAAAAATATTTATACAGTATAAAATTTAAGATTATTATAAACCGTATTCCATCCAAACCATAGAAATCACATTAAAATAGTTATATATAGACCGCGGTGCCTGTATAAAATTTTCTATCCTATGGTCAAGTGATACGGATATTTATCATTTCAATCCGCAATTTAAAAATAAAACTTTGCGGTTTTATCATTTCAAACCACAATCCCGAAGAATGAAATATGCATGATAAATTTGCAATTTTAATGATATGCAATAAACATTCATTCATCAACAACATCCATCATCCAATCGCAACCATCAACCAATTTCAATCAATAACAGTATATATCTATGAACATATACAACAGGTAATAACTGTCAGTTTTTTTTCCAAATTAAATTTATCAACTATTTATCTAACAGTTTACTCAATAATAATTTACATAACTGTTAACTAGAAGTTCTTATGCAAACAATAATTTCTAACAGCCAATTAATATGCAATCAATCAATTTAAATTAACAGCTAAATTCAAAAAATGCAATTCAACAGATATGGATGAAATAACATGCCCAAAAGCTCATAAATAAATTTCTATTCATTTCTAAAATTTATTTAACAAACATAAAAGCTTCTAGTAATCGTGAGTGGGTTAAAACACTCACCTTTGGAATTTAAATCGAATTTAAATTCGATTTAAACCCAAAAATTTGACGGTCTCCAAATCTAACCAAACCAGCGTCATCGGATCCGGAATTTAAATACGAACCTAACAAAAAAAATTTCGCGTGAATCGGAGTTCGTATGTGGAAGTTATTCAAATTTGAACGCGTTGAAAACAAAATTAAATTTAAACAAAATAATAATAAAATAACCTCCTACACAACCTCGCCACGTCTGCATCAGAGACTTCCCTCACGTGCGACTATGCTCATCTGAAACGCAGGCCTCACCCAAAACCGTGACCTTTGACCACGATATTCCTCGCCGTTCGACCATCACAAGCCACGCCGTGACCACCGACGTCACCGCCCAAGCCTCCTCTCCACAAAGAAGTAGGTGCGGCCTCCTCCAATGCCCGCCGCCGCCGGTGATAATTGGGGTTTCGAAACCCTAAAAGCCCAAATTCCACCGCCTCGGTCACCAATTGATGCTGCGACCACCACCAACCAACTCCAAAGGCCATCCTCCACGGAACCCAGAAGGCAATTTCGCCAAATGTCGCTCGATCGAAAACGCCCAATTTTTTGATTTAGGGTTTCGAACTTTGCAAGTTTGACTGCGATTTCTGGTGAATCTGGACACCATCTTGAAAAACGAACAACAGACGTAGATTCGTATTGATGAACACTACGCCATATATTTTTTTGGGAATTTTTCGAGAACTTTGAATTTTCACTTTTAATTTGCAATTTGAGAATGGATCTGAGATGTATACATTTGGAAAGAGAGAAGGTTGAAGAAATGTACGTATATCCAATTGACAGAAGAAAGGAGGCTAGGGTTTATGATCGCATATATATAGACAAATAGAAGAAGGCTAGGTGGGTACGGATAACGAACGTGCTAAACGGTAGTTGGCCCAAAAAGCCCGCTATGCCTCCGGAACCGAATTTGTTAAAACTATATATCCAAATAGGTGTTTTAAAATATTCTGAACGCGATGGAAAAAGTTTCGCGACCAAATTCGATCGTATGAAGAAGTTATGTTGAAAACAAGATTTCCAAATTGATTTCAAATTGATTTTAATAAATTTGATTTCAAGGCGTTTCGCGTCCGTACGATCAAACGACAAGTCCGATCGATACGAAATTTGAAACCCTATAATAATTCACCGATACGGATCCGATGAAACTGGTTTCGTCGAAATCCGAGTCCGTGTCCAAAATGGCTATTTTTAATATTTATTAAATCAATTAAATAAATCATAAAAATCAAATTTTTTTTTTCTTCAACTTCTAATATTTGCCAAATTTCATTACTTATATAATCCAATCAGTTCCAGATGATTTAGCAAGCTTGGATGTGAATTAAAATCTATAAATATATCAACTTGCAGTGTTAATATCTGCACTTTCTTATCATTTGGAAATTATAAATTATATTCTAAAACTCAATTATTACATCTTATACCTTTATACTCTTAACTTAAATCTAACTAAATAAATAATTGGATTTCCATCTCAACTTGAATCCAATTGGATAAATGGATTTGATTTCCTTTTCAACTCATTTTTAATTTTATTTAACCCTTTTTACCCTAATTAAATTTCAAATTATCAATAAACCTTTATTCCCATTTATTTTTCTTAACTATTATAATTCCAATCTTAATGAATTCAATATTGTAAATTTGATAAATCTATTAAATCCACTCAATTGTTTACAATTCCAATCTATATTCAATAACGTAATAATTTACGTTAGAATCCATTTTATGGTATTAACTATTGCAATAAATCCAAATTAATAAATGAGGCTTGACTCCTATAATAACTTCTTTGGTTTCAATTAACATTTTATGGTGAATATGAATTTCAATGTATAATTGAAACCTTTATATCCATATTAATCGTCAATCTATAAGAAAAATTTAATATTAGGTTCATACTTATGACAACTAGACCCAATTTCTTTCAACCATAATTACATAAACTATTAAATATTAAATCCATTTAATTTTACTATCATCCAATATCTACATATTCCAGCTAAATTCCAACTAATCATATAAATTAGCTATTCCAACTTCCATTAATTGCGATTATCATACTATAGAAATTAAATTCCATTAACCACATAAATAAAAGTTGATCCCCATCTATTTACATTATATCACGTATGCATAAATTTATTCAATGGTCACCTTTAATTAGTAACTATGCATTTTCCAATCCAAATATAAATCTTCCACTTTTGAATTCTTATATTAAATGGAATTTATTCTAGGTAATATTTTTACTAATATTTACTGATTCAACATTTATATGTTTCTTAAAACTAACTCCAACCAAATGTGACAATTTACATTCCATTTCTATGCAATATATACTCATTTTATTCCATTCACTTGGTTACTGTATTGAAATCTATTTATTAACCAATACTAACGTTATTATCATTAATTAAATTTTGATTCCCAATTTTTATTCAATACCTTGAACAAAAATTTACATATTAATCAAATCCTTCTTCTACTTTATTCAAATTGGATTATATTCCAATTTCTATAAGCTGGGTCTTAAATCATCCTTTACATAATTAATTTTTTTTTTTTTTTTTTTTGCGTTTATAACTTAAAGTTTCTACGAAATTGAATTACAAAACTTATGGACTTTAACAAATTTAGTCCACCAAGTAAAATTTTTATTGTTTATATATTTGCAATCCAATTCAGTTATTATTTCATTAATAACATTCTAATCAACTAATTATGACTTATAACCACAAACACAAATTTCAATTATTCCAAACTATGTCACATAACATTTAAATTATTTACCCTTAATTACAGTTACTATCTAACCCCTACATTTATTCCCTTAAAAATCCTAAGACTTCTACTTTATTCTGGATTAAATTAGAAAACATATAAATTTAATTTATTCAATATTATCTAATTTAACGGGTCGTTACAATACTACCCTATTCTAGAAGGAATGGTCATACCCTAGTGGAGCTACCCCTGAAACCTTGCCGCATAATTCCTGTTTCGACCATTACCGATTTGTGAGGCTCGACGAGGTCTCGTCCACAAAGCTACGCTTTTCACAAAGTCATGCTTTGATCAACAAATGATCAGCAGCACTCAGCATGCCACATTACCAAGATGGGAATATATCGCTGATAACCTTCAACCACATAACCTCTGAGCTCGTACGTCTCAGAGAAGGGTGTTAAGCTAAAAGAATAAATTCTCCGCCACCGACAGAAATGTATTTGAAAGAAATCTGCTTTATATCTCAAAATGTAATGTCAGACACACAATCCATACAACTCTGTTCCGGGTTCGAACAGAACCGAAGGCACTTCCAAAGAATCCCTTGTAATCCAGGTATTCACAATCCTGATTGTAACAACCCGGTATTTCGCATCAATTAATAATCGACATTTAAACGATAAATATTGTTGCTAATTGCTAATTGAAGTTTTGATTTTTTTAAAATTTAGTTAAAATTCTTTTATAAAATTGTTAAAAAGATTGATGGCTTTTAAAAATTAAATAGTGACCCATGTTTTCAATTGGGCTGTGAAAAATTTGCAAAACAAATACCCGTCCTCTTTCTTATTTTCGTTCATTCGAAAAACCCAAAAATAAAAATCAAACGAGGGATAAAATTGGCGGCCTCTCTCTCTCTCATTCGTTCCTCTTCGGCAAATTAGGGCTTCGTTCCAAAATTGGGATGTTCGCCTGTAACCTTGCTCGATCCAATTCTTGTTGCTCGCGGCTGCTTCTTTGCTCGTTGAAAAAAAAGTGAGTAATTTATACTCACATCTAATTCAAATTCATAAATAGGTGATTTTGTGTTTCGGCCTTGAATTTTTGGTACCTGACTTCGGTCGTGATTTCTTGGCTTGTTTAATTCGTGATTTATGTTGTTGACTATTTGGAATCGACAAACCCTTATCTAGGCCATTCGATTTGTTTTGGTATCGATGCTTTCTTTATCTCGGCCATTTGACTTTGTTGATGTTGATGATTTCTGGGTTGTTCGACTTTACGTCTTTTGCTGCTTGATTTTTGGGGTTGATCTTGTTCGACTATACTTGCCGTTTTGGCCATTATGTCTTTACTGCCGTTTTGACCTGTATGCGACTTTTATTTTGAACTATATTAGTTGAATTCGTATATTTTTTGATTATAAGTTTCACAGTTTTGATTCGATTTTTTTACTTGTGGTTTCATAACTTCGGCCATTAATATTTACTTATGTCATCGGCCATTAACAGTTGACTTTGTGAATTCTTTGATTTTTGTAGAGGCTGATCCAATTGACTTGAGTTGTTGCATTGGTTATCCACTTGACTTTGATGAGCTTCCCTCTGCTTGTCTCTGACTAGTAGCCTCGGGTGATACATACATCAGTGCCTATGTGCACTTGTGTACTTTCTTTTGAAACATACATCAGTGCCTGTGTTCACTTACTTGTCTGGTCAGTAGCTTGATCTTTGCATTATTGTTAATGGTTTGGCTTTGCTGCCTTCATACATTTGCAGCTTTAATTGTTTTAGTTGTTGCACAGTATTTATGAACGTGATTCATATTTATACTGTGCATCGAGCATTATCTTGTATTTTGGATTGCCTGACCACTTTGATTATCTTTGTGGCCTGGTCACTTCATGTCATTGTACCTGACTCACCACTGTTTTGAGCGGTGTTGTTATATTTTTCCTTGGTGCTTTCACGTTCACCATGTTGTATTCATGGGGTGACTGCAGTTCTTGGTTGCAGTTTGCTTTTGAATTCGTGTACGCTCTGGCCTTTGTGCCTGATTGCTATTCTTTTATACGCAATGTTTAGATACACTTGGGCAGTTGTGAGTTTCCACTGCAACTTTTTTTTGCGTAATCAATATGCAAATATACTTTGCTGTGCCGCTGCTGCATTGCCTTATCATTGATCATTTATGATCTACTTATTTAAGTGAAATTGATTTCGAGTTATATTATTAAAACACCTGAGTATCACTGTGGCTTCGGCTCTTGATGTGGTTCGAATTGTTTGGTTGACTTATCGGTATATATATGCATACATACATTCGTATGTGTGTATGCATGTATGTTTGACCATTGTTCGAGTTATGTGTTGTCTTTAGCAAATGAAAATTTACTCTGATTTCTTTTCATTTTTGTCACTGGCTTTGATTTCTCGGCCCTTGTGAGCTTCGGCTCTGACCATCTCTGTGTTTATCTCTTACCTGTCGCACTTGCAGTATATTGATATTTTGCAGTTGAACACTTGTTTGTGGTTTTGTTTCACTGTTTGGTCAATGCATATCTGAATTTGGGGTTAGTTTTGAGCATTGTAGTTGATGTCTTGTCTCTGGCCATATTTGGGTCAATACTGGAAATATGTTTTGATAGTTCATTCCTGACATATTTGGCACTTTCACTTGAGTTATTTAAATTTGTAGATTTATGTACTGTTAGCTTCAATCTTGAACACTGTTTTCTCAAGCCTGCATAGATTGTTGCATTTTCCCAGTAGCACACTTGAACTTGTTTATGAAATTCCATAACATTGGCCGTTAACTGTTGGCATCGGTCTTGACTTTACACTTTTCATTTACATGAAGTAGATTTTTTTGTTTGCATCCATATGGTCACTGCATCAGGTGTGATATAGTTTACATTTGAGTTGAATTTGGTCCAATTTCATTTAGTTATTCACTGGCCACTGTTTACAAGTTTTTCATGTAATCCACTGTGCATTTGTCTGCAGTGTTACCATGTTCATTTGATAGCACCTTGGTCATTTTAGTTGGACTTGTACACTTTTTGGTTTCACTGCATAGCATATTGGTACATTTTAAAAATGCTGCATCATTGAGTTGCACTGCACTTTTTTGTTTGCATTTGCTTCACGATGACGCTGGTGCTGTTTTGGTCGAGATTGTGTTCATATATGGTTATTTTAGAACCATTTCATTGTTGAGGCCGTGACACTTGTTGTCACACTTGCTTGACCCAGTTTTATTCCTCTTTGAGTCTGTTGTGCTTTGCACTTGCATTGACTTATACACTTCTGGATTCATTGTGGTCCACTATACCACTGTTTTCATTTTCTCTTGACCATTTTGGCATTGTCTTGCAGTGTTCGAAATTGTATACCTCCTGTTGCTTTTGTGATGCAGTTGACTTGGGCTTCTGTAATACCTTGTCGAATTCTTTTGCATTATGTTGCCTGGCCTTACTATCTATGCGGCCTCCTCGGGTTTCACTGATATATATGTGTTGTGTGCTGTGATGCCATATCATTGGTGCCCTTACCTTCATTCGGTTGTGTCTTCATGTTGTACACTGCCTTGTGCACTTGCTCATTTGAGTTGTACTGCTTCTCGTTGCACCTCTGGTTCATTTTTCCATGTGCAGTTTGTTATGTACATTCATTTGTGTACATATTTTACATTCATTTGGTGGAAGTTTTAAACTGCTGCCTCTTGCTTATTGTATTTGTTTGCACTGTGAATTCTTGAGCATTGGTCTTTGTGCCTCGTTGCTATTTCTTTATAAGCTGTTGTGGCGAGGCAGTGCACGCGTGCGTGCACTGCAGCCACACAGTATTGACATTTTGAATTGATATTTTAATTACTTGAATTGTTTTGTGTATTCAATTCAGATTTGGTTTAATTTGATGATTTTGTTATTAATCGTCGTTTAGGCAATTCTATTGTTTTCTAAATTATCCTTATGGATAATCATTTCATTTATCTTTGTTGATATTTTTGAATCTGCTGATTTGTTGTTTAACACTGATATGTGTTATATTTATCGATATTCAATTCTCTTATTAAAGGGTTGGACATACGAGATTTCTGTGACTGTCGTCTATTTGATATTTGATTATTATTGCTTCTATGCATTAATAACTGAGTTTGAATTAGACTGACCCGTGTATTATTTTCTTTTGAATTTAATAATCGGGTCAGACCCGAGTTATTACAGGTTGTAGATATTCTGCTTTGGGTTGCTGCTAGAGCTATGAAGTCCTTTCATATCTTTTGGAGTAGTCGTCGTCATTTATAGTAGTCAGTGTAATTGTATAGGAAGATATGTATTCATGTGTATTATATACGTTAATGTACTTATATATGTAACTTCCAGAGTCGACTATTGTAGTTGTATCATATGTACCGTGTCAAATGTATTGTAACTGACATTAGTTATTATATATATGACACTTTTCTGTTTAATCTGTGTTTCGCATTTGTTTATATTATTTGTGTTATTATAATATATTTTGTCCTGAACTATTATAGCCATTGTGTAGTAGCTTTGAGTTTGTATCGGTATGTCTGATTTCCTCCTGAAATAGAATGCATGTTTTACTATCTGACATATCGGTGCTAGCACAAAGCAATTACACGGATGGTCGCTCCTCAACAGCCTTATTCTCCATGCTAGTTGACAGCATTACACAGTAGTGTTCTTGGCTAGCGCGGGCATAGAGGTGGGGCGCAACACCGATAGAACTTCCCATCGCTTAAGGAGTCTCTATACCGGAGCAACTCAGTGCAGAGACAATCGATAGGTCATCCTATCGTTCTCGCAAATACCCGGTCTTCACCACCGGTCTTCAAATGCTATCCATAACGACGTATCACATATTTGGAATGGGTTATACGACACAAAGGTCCTCTCCCGGCTAAACCGAATAGTCAGCGCAACATTTAAAACATATGGATATGGGATTTCAATTAAGTCACAACTTAATAATTCAAACTTACTTTCAAATGGTTTAAACCATTTACCATTTCAAATCTTTTAAACCGAAAGATTTATTTCACAAAGTTCACCCAATTTCACAAAGATTCATTCCTGGATTTCAAAACAATTCCATTTCAATTGGATTTAATTCATTAAATCTTTAAATCAAAGATTTGTTTCATAGCTTTCGAATCGTTCACTTTCAAAACTCGTTTCCAAATATTTATCTATAGCTTGAAAAATTATTTCAGTTTAAACTTGAAATCCCTTTTATACAATTTGAAATTCATTTCTCCTATGAAAGCTTTTTATCATTTAGAAACAACATTCTTATTTCAAAAAAACCCGATTTCCTTTATACAAGTTACAGTCTTTGGATTAATTCAAATTCCCAAAAGAACAATACTTTAAAAATGGTTTGACTCATAAATAACTAGTATATTATCGTTAATCCCTATTCTCAAATTATAGAATTCAATTTCACATATTGAATTCAAATTTAAATCAAAATATTTAAATTCCAAAACTTCATTAAGTTATTCAGAATAAATTTCATCTTTGAAATCGCATTTCAAAAGCTTTTCATTTTAAACCCAATCTTATTTTCATCCCATTTGAATTTAAAAATTCAAATTCAAAACTATTTTCACAAATCTGTGAGTTAATCAATTTTCTCGTGAAATCCATATTCGTGTGTGTATGGTGTGGTCTAGGGGTTTAACACAATAGTGCAACATCATTCAATCATCACAGATCAAACACAGAACTATAATTGATAAGCGATATAAACTATAACGCTTATCGTCTATTCACAGATAATATACAAATGTAAATAATCGAATGAATCATACACAGCTCAATCCACAATACAAAATATTACAAATCAGATAGGGCAATTAATTTAAGGCATCACGTATAATACGATCATTCATAAGTAAGATCAAACAATTAATAATCATTTATAAACATGATTAATTGATTGTTTTAATCCTAACTAATTCAATTTATTTCCAATAAAATTTATCTACTTATGAATTAATTATTCAATCTTGATATATTGATTACAAATCATTTGATATAAATAAATAAATTAATCAACTTAATTAATTAAATTATTCTTAATTAATCATATTAATTATATCAATCTTTAAGCCGATTACACAATTAATTGACTTTAAATAAATCAAAATATCTAAAATTAATTACAATAATTGATTATCCTAATCACTTCCATTGATTAATCTTTAATTTATTGAATTATTGATCAATCACACCAACTAATTATCCTTGATTTCTTTTGTTAAGTAATCATCTTTAAATAATTAATTACCTACAATTATTTTTCACAAATTTATTACCCTTGAATTTATCACATTAATTATTTAGCCCTTAATAAATTATTATTATTTTAGTTATCCTTAATTAATTTCAATAGGTGATTATCCTAATCACTTATATTAATAAATCAAATTTTAATTACTTTGAGTAATTATTCTTTAATCACTTGATTGATTAATTACTTTTAGTGTAAGTAATCTTCTTTAAGTAGTAAATTACTTTTAATTACTTTTATTAATAAATCTTAAATAATAAATTATTCTTTATTGTAATTAAACAAGTAATTACCCTTTAATTACATTAAATAATAAATCTCATTAAGTGATCATACATTAATTACTCATATTGATTACATCACCCTTACATTCACTAATTATCCAAATACGATTACTCAAAACCCGGAATAATTTCAAACATTTTAAATTAAATCTTTAAAACCATTTGAAAAAGTATCAATTCAACTACATAATCAATCTAATCTATAATTACCTTTAAACCAAACGATTTAAAACAATTTAAATCCAAAAAAAAACTTGTTCAACTTTACTTTACAAACCGGTAACTCGACATATTAAAACACGAGCACCGGGAATATTTTCCCGAGCTTATTCCCGAGTGACCCTACTTTAGCTCATGCTTTAAATTTGATTTTTTTTATTATTATTTATTTATTTATTTTTTCTCATCATTAATTTTTAACAGGCCGAAGCCCACAACCAAAATCAAATCACCTGTTCAACCTTTAAACACCCCACAGAAGCCCAAACTTGATAAAATTGGAACGAAACTGAAGTATACGATACGCAGGCACCCATCCTTCTTCCCCAACCCTTCAACCAGATGTACGCATAAGCACGTACATGTGCACAACTGCCGGAGCCACCTACCCCCTCCGACGAACCCTCCATCACATCCAACCTCATCGCGACAACCTTCTCTGACCACTAAAACACCCTCACTCACCTCGAATCAAAATCGAGCTACTCAGTAAAACTGGAAATAAAATCGGTCGCTAACAAAACCATTCATCTCCCTCACTTCGACCACCGTTTGCTAAGCGATTCCGGCTTCGCCTCGCCATCATCTCCCTCTACCATCTTCTCAAAACTCGTACGGCTCGATCCATCCACTGTGACGAAATCATCGAGTTACAGAACACAAACTACAACTCGAGCCAAACCCTACTTTCGACCCAACCAACTAATCCTTGCATTCTTAAATTTTCTTCAGCATTTTTACTATACTCGAGGATCATCAAGCTAGCCATACAACAAGTTGCAGCATTTAAGATTTGTTGAATCTCCAGAAATTTACAAAAAAACATTTTTGTTCATTTCTTAAACTACACCTTAAACACGTAACTAAAAATTATCATATTCATTTTAAAAATCATATTTTGGTATTTGTATTTGATTCATAAACCTGAATTTATAGATCGTGACAAATTATTTTTTTTGACTAAATTTAAGTTTACACTGTATTTTACATTTCCAGAAGCAATACTAATTTCTTTAACTTAAACAAATTTTTAAGCTTAAAACTATGATACAACAAACATATTTGTTTGAAATTTAAATACTAACATGGATTAAACCATGTGAAAATGGGTTTGAACAATTCTTGAACCTGGAACTAAAGACAGTGCAATACAGAGGCAACGTACACACCTATATCTGCTCATATACTCACAGTAGAATTTCACTTATACATTGCATATTTATCACCGAGAATAACATGCTAACATATCAATACTTAAGTTATAAAAAAAGAAGTTACTCACTTTGTTTTTCCAGAATGAACAAAGATGCTTGGATGTTGAAAAAGGCTTGTAATTTCAAGTTAAAGCTTTTAATTTGATCCTCTGGTTTGAAGTTGATTGTATTGTTTGAGTTTTTAAGATGGTATCACTTCAGAAGTCACTCAGTTTAAATGAACGAAGTGAGCAATGGGGAAGACTGATATATAGAATGTGAAGTTTACAGTTGATAATATGGTTTGTCAGGGCAATATCTTTGTTTTGTACAATTTACCAGGGATATTTTTTTCTTTGCTTGCTTTAACCAAACAAGATTTCGGCTGATATAATCTTGCTTGTACTTAGATATAATATTTTTTCTTTCTTTTTTTTGTTTAAGTGCACCTATGTATTTATTTTGTTTTCTTCTTTTGTAAGCCATTCATAGGTGTTTAGTTTTTTTTCTCTCTTTTCATTTTGCAAGCCTACAACTCATACAGGTGATGATATGTTTTGTACAAGTGATACTTTGTACAATGAGTTCAGAGATTTTCTTTTTCTCTTCTTCTTGGCTGCAATCTTTCTTTTGTGGCTTGCATTAATTATTCGGCTGATATGTATTATATTATGTACAAAGGAGGCTAGCATTTAATGCCTTGGTACTTCATATTTTTTTCTATTACTTATCCCGTTTTGTAAAGATATTTTGTTTTCTTTATGTTCACTTGTTTTGCTTTCTTTCTTTATTTACAGCTGATGATATCATATGCGTAGATATTATTATTATTATTATTATTATTATTATTATTATTATTATTCCTCCTTGACTAAGCAAGACTTCGGCTGAAGATATGATACTTTGTGCTTGCTTTACAAACTTTTGCTTTTACATACTTGTATATTTTTTTATACTGACTTATTTGTTTTGTTTCATTTTGGTTACTTTATTCCCTAGTTTACTTTTGTAAAATTAAAGTGCTTTGTTTTACTTTACTTTATTGTTTCTTTCTTTTGTTTCCTGTTTTGTTTCTATATACTTGTATGTATTTTTGTTTTGTAATACTTCATTTATTTACTTACTTTTCATATTTGTTTTATGTTATAAGCTTGTACTTCTTTTATTTATTTGTTTTTCTTATGTTTGATTCTTAACTAATTTGTTTTAATGTGTTTTATTCTATGTTTTATTTCTTAATACTTATTATCTTATATGCTACAAAACATATTTTGTTCTTTACATTTTCATACTTTTCTTTTGTTCCATATTTTTACATTGTGTCTTGTTACTTTATAATATACATAAATTTCGATTCATTTTTAAAACCATTTATTTAAAATTTTATTTCAAATCCAATATATACATACATATTTACATATATACAATTTTCAAATTCATATGACTTAATATATTTTCTATTCGAATCGGGGAAACTCGCTGCCATTTATAATAAATTTTACAATTTAAATTCAAAAAAAATTATTTAAATTATCAATTTAAATTCATAAAAATCTGGGGTCGTTGCAATTATGGAGGTAGATTTATTTAATAAAACTTATTTAATTATTTTAGTTGCTAAAAATATTTTATTAAAAAGGAAAATTTATTTAAATCAAATTATTAGCTTGAAACCCAAATTCTTAGTTAATTAAATTAGTAGATAAAATTTAACTATTTAACTAATTCAAATATTAATAAAATCATCTAATATTTATACAAGGTCTGAAATCCTGATGGAAACAAGCTAGTTTGGATTAGATTGCAAACAAAATTCAAAGGTGAGTTAATCTCACTCAGCTGAATTTTTATTTAAATTCAAATGGTCAAATTTAAATAATTGGTTGATTGATTGATTTGATTTGGTGTGTTATATTATGATGTAGTATATAGTATATCTTGGAATGTTTGATTTCCCGCATTAGATAGCGGATGATTTTATATTTAAAACCCATATACTGTGATATTCCACCTCGAAGTGGAATTGGTGTTTTATGTTGTGCTAACGTCTGTGGATGCAGGGAAACATGTTGGAGGGATCCAACTGGATTCCTCAACATTTATTTAAATTATTTAATATTCACTGTTGTGATTATTTTGATATGTTATGATGATTTATATTGGAATTTTGAGTGCTATGGTTTGCTTGAATATATTTCGACACACCGAGTTATCAAAATATATAGAATTGGATTTTTGAAAATAAAGGAAGAGGATTTGTAAGTAAAATAATTATAGAGAATTTAAATAAATTAAAATGAACTAGGTAAGAATAAAGTCATTTTTTAACATCTAATAAATAAATTCCGTATATGAAAGGGAAATTTTGAAAAAACAGAAAGATAACAAATTTTAAACTTTAGTGTTATTATTTAAAAGAATAAAGCATTTATTTTAAATTTAAGATTTGAATTTTGAAAAGACTAAAGAAGAAATTGGGAAAAATCTGAAATTTGTATATCTCAGTTAAAAGATTTAAAATCAAATGGAAAATAATAATAAAAACAAAGTCCATAATTAACGAATTTTGAAAAGAATTGAGTAAGCAAAAGAATTTATTTCAAATGGAATAAACTGGGAATCAATTTGGAAAATTGATTTAAGTGATTGAGATTGGAAATTCTTCCTGGATAACCAAGCACTTTTTCAAAGTAAATTTTTAAACATAAGTTAATAGTTTTAAAGTTGTTCCAAAAAGCAAGTTTTGGAAAATTTATTATTTTTAAAATATTTAAATTCTAAAGTTAGTATTTTCTTTTAATCTATTATGGAAATAATTATTTAAAAGTGATTTGGTATTTGTTTTAAAGGAAAAATCTAGTTTTATCATTTATAAAAGTAACCTCATTTTTAAAGTATATATGTTAAATAAAATATTGAACTAGTTTTTAATTTAAATGTTTTAAAGTATATTTTACAATAAAGAGTTTTAAATTATTTTAAAAATCTAAAGTTTTGTACTTGGTGATTTCAGTGGAGATAGAAACTATTTGGGAAATTTATTCTGAGAAAGGAAGACATTTGAAACTGTTTCAAAAGGGTTTGAAAGTGAAAATATATTTTGTGAAGATATTTTGAGATAAATAAATAATTTGAGAAATTATTTATTGTTTGATGGATGTTTGTGAATGTTAATTGATAGTTAAATAACCGACTATCAATATTGGCCAAATGTGCTGATCGTTTCGAAGATACCGGGATTAGGATTTATTTCTCGAAATTCACTTCGATCCGGTTTGTACGTTTTCATGGAAAACGAGTTTGGATTCGAAGATGGAGCAGTGAAGTGCAAGGGCTAGTCGTTACTAATCATAAGGATATTTCCAAAATGGATGTAGTAAGAAGAGTGCCTTCGGTTCCGTTCGAACACGGGACAGAATTGTATGGATGAATGCTATCGGAACATCGTCGGGTCGACGATGGGCGTTCTAAGGGATATGTTCTAAAAGGTAACGCTTAGCCTCAAGCCTCATCAACCGGGAATGAGTGAAAATCAGGGGTTATGCAGCAAGGCTAGGTGTGTAGCACCCTTTCAGGGTGAGGTCAACCCTGTCTAGATGTCCCTTTTTATTTCGGCTTAGTGGGCGGTTACTGATCACAACCGCGAGGTGATCACACTCGGGATTATCCAATAAGGGGTAGTCCTGGTCTTGTGTTGCAGGGGGTCAGGAGTGATCCTCGGTACGCTGATCTAGACCAGGTACTGTGACAGTTGGTACACCAGTGCCTAGTCATTAGTTGGAAATCAATTCTCCCTACGAGCCTTCTACGAGTTTTGTTTGTCTTATCCACTTTGTGGCTAGTAGCTGGAATTTAATAGATGTAACAATTTCGGCTATTTTATAAGTATTTGTATATAGACCCTATTATAATATCAGAGGATTTCTATAAAAAGTGTTTTAGCTATCGTAAGCTAAAAACCCGACATGTTTATTTGTGGCGTGGTCTAAGGAGATGCTTTTGTTTTCAAAGGATTTTTGAAACTTTAATAATCAATTAAGTGTGATTTCTCACCCTGGTATATCCAGACTGACTCGGGTGTTATTTAACTATAATGCTCGGGTCAGACCGAGTATTATAAGATGTAAGATATGGTGCTGTGGAGCTCAGGAGACGAGCTGGATGACGATACGTACTTCCATACTTGTTTATTATATATTCCGACTGTTGAGTAGCTGTGTGTCCAGTTGTATGTTATTGATGTTGAACCGTGATTGATGTACTCTGATGATGTAATATATAAACAGATATATTTGATTTTGTGTAAAGACCATTTATTATCTATTATATTTTATTCCGCTGTGATGGTTAGATTCTGATGTTGTTTCCTATTTTCTTCTTCTACCTCTTCTTCTTTAACCCAAATGGTTCGTATTTCTGTTCAACTTTAGTTGATTGATGAAGAATAGTGTTGGCTCAAGGAGTACGGATTTGTGGGTCGTTACACTTGGTATAAAAGCTTAGGTTGGTGATAAACTTGGCTCTGGTGGGAATTACTCAAATAGAGTCCGTAGTACTCTAGAATGAGTTTGAGCATATTAATAGATATGAGTGTGTATTTGTTAGTGGATAAATAGTTTTAATATTGTGTTGATTGGTTTATTAAGTGGCATATGAACCTTCGTCGGCGCAGTCTGGACAACTGTATCAAAGGGTTTTCTAAACACTTGAATAGAACAGTTTGACACGGTATTGTTTTAAATGTGGGTCAATGAAATAATTTTACCCAAAAATATTTTTTGATATAAAAAATAAGTTTTGTAAACTATTTTAGCAAATATATGGTTGTTTGGATGTTAGGAAGAATTATATTAAATTATTATCATTGTTGAGTGGAAAATTTGAGTGGAAATTGAAAATGTAACCAAAGGTTAAGGAAAATAAATTCATTTATAAAAGAAATTTATAAATATAAATTAACAACGTGATTTATAAATAGAAATATGCTCAAGTGGGAATTTATACAAATGAATTATAGTTAAAATTGATATAAGCAGGATTTGGAAATTTAAAATCTCGGAGATTTTGGAAGTGTTTGTCGAAGTGTTTTGAAAATAAATAATAGCATTATTGTTTTAGAGGTATATCTGAACGAAAATTTGTTTTAAATGGATTTTAAAAGTCATATAGCATTGAAATCACTTGTATTATTGGGAAATAATTCTGATGATGACGGCCGCATCATTAGTATTCATTTTCGAATTTCTAAGTGACGGATTGCTGCCAAATTAATATGTTTAGAAAAGCTAGTTGTTTTTGAAAATTTCAAAGGGAATTGTTGGGGATAAAAACCAGGATTGGTCTAAATTTTTGAGAAGTGTGATTTGAGATGTTGGAGATTTCAAAAATGATTTGAAACCAAAAGTTGGGTGTTTAAAAATCTTGATGAGATAGGTTGTAGGCTTATAAATTGAGATGATTTTTAAATCAGGAAGGAAATATGAGCTTTGAATGTTGGAATTTAAATTTAAATTGGAAAGTTAAAAATGAAATTAACTTGGATTGAGGTAGAAAATGGAATCGAATTAAATTAAATAAATCTGAGTTAAAATAGCCTTGGATTGGAATTAAATTCAGTTGAGTTATTGAATGGAATTAGACTTACCTGAATAAATGGAAGTAAGTGGGATAAGAAATAAGTTGAAATACATAACTCAGAATAACTTATAAAAGAATCAAAATTAAAAATCCATAGAATAAAATATACTTGGGCTACAAATAAGTGTAAATCTTAAATTAAAAATAAAGATGAATATATTCAAGCCTAGAATGAATGGAAATGTGTAAAAAATAAATGTGCGACTTCTAGAATTGAAAAGCAGGATAGAAAACCCAAAATTAATATTTTTGATGAATTGGAAAATAAAACGAAAAGAATGCTAAATAGGGGAGAATTAATTTGGATTTAAGTTGGTTAAGTAGAAATTGAATTGTGAGTTAATAAAATTGGATGGTAAATTAAAAGAGAATGGTAGAATCAGAATTTGAGTTATTAATTAAAATTCGACTTGAAGTGTTAACAAATTAAATATAATTGAAACTGTTGCCAAATAAAAAGAAATTGGATTAAAGTGGTAATGGTTTGTATTGCAAATAAAATCTAATTCGAGTATAAATGAGTTAAATATGTGCTTGGATATTGTTTTGATAAATTGAGAAGGTGAATTAAAATCAAATTGAATTTGATTAAGATGAGAATCAAATGGTAGTGAACTTAAGTTTGAAGTGGAATAAATTGAGTAAACTATCTTAAGTTAAGAATAATTAGAAGCTCGACTACGAGTAAAAATGGAAGACCATTAAATTAAAGCTTGGGTTGAATTAACTCGGGAATGGTTAGTAATATGCAAGCTTGGAATGCGTCGAGCTAAATAAATGGTCGTGAGTGAATTAAAATAAGAAGGAAATTTAATTGGTAATGAAGATGAACCTAAGTTGTTAATGGTTTTGAATGAACTAGTTTGGCTGGTAAAATGAAATGCAAGTGAATGGATTCAAATTTAAAATGCAATGAAAATGGGAATATATGGAATGTGAATAAATTTAAGAAAAAATGAAATATAATTAAGTATAAATTGAGTCAAAATCAATGTAAATGGGTTATAAAACTTAAGTACTTATTTATTCACATAGATATCGTCAAATTGTATAGAATAAATCGTCATTTGATGTGAACGGAAGAGATTAAAATTCTATGACTTGATGATTTTAAATAAATTGAATTTTTTTTAATCAATTGGAATAATATGGATTTGTTTAGAATTAGAAACAAATGGAATGTAAGCAAGTGGGTTGTGAACCATTCAAGTTGAATGAAATTGGTGGATGACTAAATTGATAACAATTGAATTAGTATTAAAACTATATAGATTGCTTACGGAAAGTGTTTAGTGTGCATTGCTGTTGTAATTTATGTGTTTAACTATTGCAAGTAAGTGAAATGTTGTTAAACTTCATATATATGGCACTTATATGTTTGAATTGAGTAAGTACAGGCACCGGGAAGCCGTTTGGTTGGATTTTGGGTACGCTAACTGCTAAATAAATAAGTCGCTTGCTTAAAAATGCTAAATAAGGTACGCCTACATAATAAAAATAGGAAATATGAACTGTTTTTGGTTTTTCCGACCGTGTGGGTCGATGTATATATATTTATATCTTTTGTCAAATTGCAAAAGCTCCTCCGTACAAAGGAGACTCTGCCAAAAATTTTCGAAAATTTTGGAAGTTCGAAAATTTTTGAAAATTTTGGAAAATTTCGTTAACGACAAAACCATTTCAAACTGGAAATTGAAATAAATTAGTAAATGAAACTAATTAAAATAATAATATGAATCAGTTACAAATGGAAGATGAAATTTTATATTCAGAGATAAGAATAAATTGAATTCATATGGAAATGGGAAAACTAAATTGAATAGAAGTAGATATAAACTTAAGTGGTAAGGTGAAAATAAATAAAGGAGCATATAAAATGCTTGTACTAAACTTAAGTAAGGGATGGTGAATTCTTAATTGGAAATTGATATTACGAATATATTCTAAGTTAATATTTGAACGAATAAATATTGGCATTTTGTAAGGAAGTCGATAAAATGTTTTTGGAATATTGCGATTGGATATTATCGCTAAATAGGATATGCAGGTATTATAAAAGGAAAGGAAAATTGATTTTGTTTTCAGATGATAAATTTGAATTGCTCGACAAAAAAGGTATGTGTTTAAATTTCTGTGAAATTTGATTGGGTTTTTGATCTAGCCACTTGGTTTTTTATTTTCTTTTGGAATTTGGGAGCCCGTAGAGGCCTTTTGTAGCTGTACAGAGCTAGCCGCGCAAAGGAGACGCAGGCGAAATTTTTCGAAAATTTAGAGAGTTAGAAGTTTTTTGTGAAATTTTGAAAATTTTAAACTTGGTTTTGAAATTTAAATTGAATGGTTGAATAAGTAAAGTTATTTGAAAACTATGGGAGAGTTGAGAAGTTAATAAGAATGATAATGGGTCTTGTATAAAAAGATAGTTGGTTAAAAGTCGAATTGTTTGGTTTTGAGGATAAGTAAACGGGTATTGGACCATTCTTCCTAACTAGTAATTTCGAGGACGAAATTCTTTTAAGGGGGGGAGGAATGTGACGACCCAGAATTTTTGAGCATTTAAAATCAGGATATTTGAATTGATTTTTAATATTTAAAAGTTAATCTTTAACTTGAATTCAAATATCACTATTTATTTGATAATTAAATTATTGAATTAAATAATTTGAAGTTCGGTAAAATGATGAATCTAGAGGTTTGAGCCTGTTAAAAATAAATTGAAGGCTTGTAAAGTTAGATTGATAATACTGAAGATAATAGAAGTGTTAAATTTGAATTTAACGGTGATTTGTTTGGTTTTGGAAATATATCATTTAAATTGAATTTAAAAATAGCCTTCCGAGGCACAGTCTCGGAATTCGACAAAACCATTTCTATTGGATCCGTAATATTATATTATTATCGGATTTCAAATTTCGTAGTGATCGGAGTTGTTGTGTGACCGTACGATAAGTAAACGCCCTAAAAATTTATATCGAAAATTTAAATATAATATTTATGTGTGCCTGGTCGAAGTGTTTCTATATCAGCCGCCTTCCTTTTCCATCACCACTTTTCACTAACACTGTAGCTGGTTTCCTCAACACGCTTCCCTCTTTAATAATTACAGCCGAACCCCCTTCCCATCTTCGTTCAGAAAGATAAGAAAAAAAGATATAGCCGAAACGACGATGCCTCAAATATAAAAAAAAAATATAAGGGAATCAAGGCCAAGCCTTTCTCAATATCATAGCTGCTCGTTCCTTTTCTTTGAAATTCGAAAACAAATCAAAATCAATCAACCTCTTAGTCAATCGATTTCGCAAATAAATGGGGGAACGTATGGATATGGGTCGCGGCGGCTTCGAAGTGACTTCGGGAAGGAATCGTTCGCGAGGGTTAGGGTTTCGATCGCTTTGTGTCAGCTGGGGGGAAAGGCGCTTCGCGCGTGCTTGGATTGGCGTTGTCGTTGGATTGGCGCTGGTGTTGGATTGGCGCGCGAGCAGGAGGTGAATTCGCGATGGAGTCGAGTCGACGGCTAGGGTTGCTCGATTTGGTCAATGAGGTTTTTTTCCTTTCTGTTTTTTTTTTGTTTTACTTACTGATATTTTGTATATGTATATTAGAGGGAAAACAAAAGGGAAAGAGAGAAAATTTAGGAATTTACAGGAAGTATAATTATATATGCATGTTTTTCTTTTCGTACTGCAGGAAAAATATAATAATAAATTTTTTTATTTAGGCAAATTAGGTTTAAAACAGTTGTTTAACTAAATAGATATGATTTTGGAAAAAAAGGAAGAAAAAGAAATAGGAATTTTGAAATGAGTGGGAAATTTATATAAAATTAGATTTTTATAATCTATATAGATTATGTTTATAAGTATACATTAGTTTCAAAATAAAATAAAATGAATAAACTTATACACATTTTGATCTACTTGTTTAATTTTAAAATAAAATAGATTACGGAGGTAGATTTATTTAATAAAACTTATTTAATTATTTTAGTTGCTAAAAATATTTTATTAAAAAGGAAAATTTGTTTAAACCAAATTATTAGCCTAAAATCCAAATTCTTAGTTAATTAAATTAGTAAATAGAAATTTAACTGTTTAATTAATTCAAATATTAATAAAATAATCTAATATTTATACAAGGTCTGATATCCTGATGGAAACAGGCTAGTTTGGATTGGATTGCAAACAAAATTCAAAGGTGAGTTAATCTCACTCAGCTGAATTTTTATTTAAATTCAAATGGTTAAATTTAAATAATTGGTTGATTGATTTGATTTGGTGTGTTATATTATATAGTAGTATATAGTATATCTTGGAATGTTTGATTTCCCGCATCAAATAGCGGATGATTTTATATTTAAAACTCATATACCATGATATTCCACCTCGAAGTGGAATTAGTATTTTATGTTGTGCTAATGTCTGTGGATGCAGGGAAACAAGTTGGAGGGATCCAACGGAATTCATCAACATTCATTTAAACTATTTAATATTCACAGTTGTGATTATTTTGATATGCTATGATGAATTATATTGGAATGTCGAGTGCTATGGTTTGCTTGAATATATTTCGACACACTGAGTTATCAAAATATATAGAATTGGATTTTTGAAAATAAAGGATGAGGATTTGTAAGTAAAATAATTATAGAGAATTTAAATAAATTAAAATGAACTGGATAAGAATAAAGTGATTTTTGAACTTCTAATAAATAAATTCCGTATATGAAAGGGAAATTTTGAATAAACAGAAAGATAATAAATTTTAAACTTCAGTGTTATTATTTAAAAGAACAAAGCATTTATTTTAAATTTAAGATTTCAATTTTGAAAAGACTAAAGAAGAAATTGGGAAAAATCAAAAATTTGTATATCTCAGTTAAAAGTTTTAAAATCAAACGGAAAATAAAAATAAAAACATAGTCTATAATTAACGAATTTTGAAAAGAATTGAGTAAGCAAAGGAATTTATTTCAAATGGAGTAAATTGGGTATAATTTGGAAAACAGATTTAAGTGATTGGGATTGGAAATTCTCCCAGGATAACCAAGTATGTTTTCAAAGTAAATTTTTAAACATAAGTTAATAATTTTAGAGTTGTTTCAAAAAGCAAGTTTTGGAAAATTTATTATTTTTAAAATATTTAAATTCTAAAGTAAGTATTTTCTTTTAATCTATTATGGGAATAATTATTTAAAAGTGATTTGGTATTTGTTTTAAAGGAAAAATCTAGTTTTATATTTTATAAAAGTAACCTCATTTTCAAAGTATATATGTTAAATAAAATATTGAAGTAGTTTTTAATTTAAATGTTTTAAAATATATTTTATAATAAAGAGTTTTAAATTATTTTAAAAATCTAAAGTTTTGTCCTTGGTGATTTCAGTGGAGATAGAAACTATTTGGGAAATTTATTCTGAGAAAGGAAGACATTTGAAACTGTTTCAAAAGGGTTTTAAAGTGAAAATATATCTTGTGAAGATATTTTGAGATAAATAAATAATTTGGAAAATTATTTATTGTTTGATGGATGTTTGTGAATGCTAATTGATAGTTAAATAACCGACTATCAATATTGGCCAGATGCGTTGATCGTTTCAAAGAGACCGGGATCGGGATTTATTTTCCGAAAACCACTTCGATCCAGTTTGTACGTTTTTGTGGAAAACGAGTTTGGATTCGAAGATGGAGCAGTGAAGTACAAGGGCTAGTCGCTACTAATCCTGAGGATATTTCCAAAATGGACGTAGTAGGAATTGTGCCTTCAGTTTCGTTCGAACCCGGGATGGACTTGTATGGATGAATGCTTTCGGAACATCGTCAGGTGGACGATGGGCATTCTAAGGGATATGTTGTAAAGGGTAACGCTTAGCCTAAAGCCTCATCAACCGAGAATGACTGAAAATCAGGGGTTATGCAGCAAGGTTAGGTGGGTAGCACCCATTTCAGGGTGAGGTCATCCCTGTCTTGATGTCCCTTTTTATTTCGGCTTAGTGGGCGGTTGCTGATCCCAACCGTGGGGTGATATCATTCGGGATTATCCAGTAAGGGGTAGTCCCGGTCTTGTGTTGCAAGGGGTCGGGAGTGATCCTCGGTACGCTGATCTAGACCAGGTACCGTGACAGGTGGTACCCCAGTGCCTAGTCATTAGTTGGAAATCCATTCTCCCTACGAGCCTTGTACGAGTTTTGTTTGTATTACCCACTCTATGGCTAGTAGCTGGAATTCAATAGATGTAACAATTTCGGCTATTTTATAAGTATTTGTATATAGACCCTATTATAATATCAGAGGATTTCTATAAAAAGTGTTTTAGCTATCGTAAGGTAAAAACTCGACATGTTTATTTGTGGCATGGTCTTACGAGATGCTTTTGTTTTCAAAGGATTTTTAAAACTTTAATAATCAATTAAGTGTGATTTCTTATGCTGGTATATCCAGACTGACTCGGGTGTTATCTAACTATAATGCTCGGGTCAGACCTAGTATTATAGGATACAGGATATGGTGTTGTGGAGCTCAGGAGACAAGCTGGATGACGATACGTACTTCCGTACTTGTTTACTATATATTCCGCTGTGTTGAGTAGTTGTGTATCCAGTTGTATGTTATTGGTGTTGAACTGTGATTGATGTACTCTGATGACGTAATATATAAACAGATATATTTGATTTTGTGTAAAGACCATTTATTATCTATTATATTTTATTCCGCTTCGATGGTTAGATTCTGCTGTTGTTTCCTATTTTCTTCTTCTACCTCTTCTTCTTTAACCAAATGGTTCGTATTTCTGTTTAACTTGAGTTGATTGACGAAGAATAGTGTTGACTTAAGGGGTACGGATTTGCGGGTCATTACATTAAGCTTGCGATAATCAATGCAAAGCCTAAGAGTACCATCTAGCTTCTTAACAAAGACAACGGCGGCGCCCCAATGAGATGAGTTAGAACAAATAAAATACTTGGATTCCAATTCAGATAATTGTTGCTTGAGTTCCTCATTTCCTTAGCAGACATCCTTATGGGAGGACGACTGACAGGATGAGCACCAGAGATAAGATCAATACGGAAATCAATTGCCCGCTTCGACGGCAAACATGAAATAGGCTCAAAGACATCAGAAAAAAATCACAAACAATCGGAATATTAGCTAAGACATCCTCCGATTCGAAGGAAGAAATGAGAGCATTCGAAGTATGATCCATGCTTCGAAATATAATAGATAACCGCTCGATAGCATCAGGATGCTTGAGATATACAGTTCTTTCGGGTCATAGGATTTGAACTTCATAACGAACGAGCCAATCCATTCCCAAAATCATATTAAAACCAAGATGATCCATAACATGCAGATTCGCATGAAAGGAAAAAACCCACATATGTGTAATCTCAACATCAACACATAGCAAACCAAGAGTAGCGGATCCACCAATAGGATTTACGATCTTCCAAGGGTCGCAAAGAGTAACAACATCCAAAGGATTAACTTCTACAAGCTCCTTCGACACGAATAAATGTAATGCACCCGTATCGAAAAGAACTCTAATAGAACGGCAATGAAATAAAATAAAACCTTCCAAAACAAAAGGACGAATAACTTTGGGTAGAGAGGAATCTCCAGAAGCTTTAGCAACATTAAGCTTCCCAGATTTGAAACCCTTAGGAGCAGTTAAAACAACTCAAGATTGATAAGGAATTTAACAAATGGAATACTACGGGAATATGAGATATATTCCTAGACATATTCCAACTTGTTAGAGAGGATAAAAGATGAAGAACAACGAAGGGATAGATTAGCAAGGCACGAATAAAACCCTCGAATAGTTGTAACACATGTTCCATTCTGCTTCTGTTCTGTGTTTATTATAATTTGTCCTGAACCTCAGCTGTGATACCAAGCTGTGACTCCCCACCTCTATGCCCACAATAACAAAGGTTATTATAAGGAATAACGTCTGTTATTGCAAAGAATAAGGCTTGTTAGAAGTGACCATTCATAAGTTATGCCTTAGACGAGTATTGATTACATCGATAGGAGTTGTGTAAATTACTCCCAAATCAATCCAAATCTAAAATGAAACTACGATGGCTTAAGAAAAATTCAGAACAACTCATAATAACAACAAAACTGATAAGTATAATCACATCAGAACAGAAATATCAGATATATAGCGGAAGACAAGTCTGGATACATGCTACAACAATCGATAGTTCACACGAACCAAATATACATATACAAAGACATCAACATACATGAGACGATAGTCAATACCAAAAGTAACACATCGAAGCCTAAACAAAAGATGAAGTGAAATCCCAAAAGCTGAAGCAGTAACTGACTCAGAGATAGCGATTATCCTGAAATACTCGGTCTGACCCGAGTATTATTTAAAAGAAAATAATAAACGGATCAGTCTAATTTAAACTTCAGAATTAAGTGTATGATAAACATCACTTTAGCAAATAATCACAATCTCGAATGAGATTATACAACATAAATAATCAACATAGTTCAAATGAAGAAATTTCAATAAACGCCATCAAAATCAACTTTCAAATTCACAATTGAATTCATAACAACAATACGCAAAATCATAATCTCGAAGGAGACTATACACAAAAATATAGTCTCGGATGAAACTATACCCAAAACTATAGTCTCGGATGAGATTATACACAAACTATAACCTCGGATGAGACTATACAACAAGGTAATCAACATTGCTTAAATGAGGAAATCTCATTAAACTCCATCAAAATAAATTTCCAAATTCACAATTGAATTCGAAACAGCAGTACACAAAATCTAGGAATCAGTTAAGATAACTAGAAAATCAGCATTCACAAAATCTAGAAATCAAAATAAGATAACTAGAAAATCGACATAAAAGATGGATCGATCCCAGCAAATGGCGAGTTTCAGCTACGCCGCGGTGCATCTCATATAATCGAAGCCTACCAAGTAATATAATTTTTGTCGCCCAACAAATGACCCGAAGGTCTAACAAATGACCCGAAAGTCCAAAAAATGACCCGAAGTTCTAGTACTGCTAATTGACCCGAAGGTCCATCATACGACCCGAAGGTCCAACAAATGACCCGAAGGTCCAGCAGAGTGGCTTGAAAGCCCAACAAAATCATCAAAATCATGAAACAGCAAATATCTCAATTAACGAGTCCGGAATTAACCGAAATAGTAAAAGTGTGGTTCCATACTCTAAACTTTTGCTAAATCGTTTAAATCTCTTCATCATTTCCTTGAAAGTGCAAAATTGTGTATTTTATGTTGATAACATTTTACGTTCTCAAACGGACAAGTCTGGAATTAACCGAATCAGTAAAAGTAAGGGTTCATAGTCCTTAATTTTACTGAAGCGTTTAAATCGATTCCTTATTCTTCTAAAAGCGTAAACTGTAAAAAATTTGGAAATAATTTTATTTTAAAACGATTTGAAAACATGTGATTAAAACAGCAACATCTGTAGCAATTTCAACCAAGGAATTGTGTTTCACAAAACACCGTAAAAATGGATACCAAATCAGCGTTGCGGGATAACCGCTTGAAAATTCACTTTAAAATTGACGGTTACTGAAGTGAAAACAACAGTAATTTTTATTCGTCAAAAATCTCATCAAAGCAACACGCTTCAAAAATACAATACCAAAGTAAAAATCCGTTATAAATATAACGACAACAAAAATACGTTTTAAAACCAAACACCGGTTCAACGTAAATTAAATAGTGGACTGCATTACTATATATACGACAAATATTTCACATGTTATAACTTGCATGCAAATGAATTTGTTAAAATACTAGATGATGGCCAAGCAGAGCTTTATACGTATGCATGAAAATAATCTGGAAATGTTCTTAGCCTTTGCGCTTCACATGTTTTAGTGAAAATGCTATTTACACAAAAAAAAATGTCTAGACAATATCATATACACGCATGAATAAATACAAAGAATGGGACACACTACACATGAATCAAAGGACACGTCAAAACACACGCTAGGCTATATATCTCTTGTAGTCACGTAAAAAATGCAATTGAATAAAACAACCTGAACTATATTTTCTTTGGTGCATGCACGTGAATGAATTACAAAGAAGTAGCAACCTGGCAACACTACTATAGGTATGCACGTTCAATCAAAGACAAAGATATAATTTGGACCAATTATAAAATGAATATAACATGACCTGGCTGATATGCATGCAGTGTATAGAAATGCAAAACAACAATGATCTAGGTTCTGTTAAATTCAACATACATATATGTATGGAACGCTATAGTCACATTTTAATAATTGACCTGGGTTTTGTTAACTTTGCTCGCTTGAAGTAATAATGGTCTCGCATAAATTCTGTGTGCACATGTAATACATCACCAAGAATAAAGTGATAGGCCGAGCTTTCATGCATTTCTACATGCACTTAAATGAATTACTAAAACTAATGTAATTAGGCAACACAATGGTATGCATGTATGTAATAAAAAATACTACCTGGATCATTTACATATATGCACGAAAAATGATGGTCTGGCCTAATTTCAAATGCATGCAAATAATCTATACGTAAATATGAAGTTGAACCAAATTAAAACCCCCTGGCTACATGCGTGCAAAGAAAAATTCAAAAAGGTATAACGTGCATGCACCCTATAATATGCAGACACATCTAATTTGCAAAAATAATAGGTGACTTAAAAACTGTTTTTTTTATGCAAGACAACTTCACAACATATTCGCAAACAGTGTACGCAAATAATGAAGTTTACAAATAGAATAAAATAACTAGCCTAGCATATTTTTGTGTACTTCAAACATATACACACGTAACACAACTTAAAGGCTCGGACTTCATTAGTGGACAATACATTTTGCACGCAATTAATGAAGTAATCAATAAATTAGAAATGTGAGTTTAAAATTCACTTCAAATTTGCTCCAAATATTGTAGCAACTAGAATCCAAAAGAGAGCAAAAATATTGGAGCTGCCATTAACGCTTTTGCTAAGCACAGGAAGAACGAAAAATATATGCAGGCTACTGGAAGTGAAACAAAATGAGGAAGTGATGAAGGCAACTTTTCTTTTCACATATGAGGACAAGTCAATGCAAAAAGAGTTGGCAAATATAGTGGTACAGTGGCATTTAATGAAGATGTGCATAAGAGAAAGAAGGTACACACTTGCATATAAAGTGATGATGGCTGATGAAACAAATTGTTCTAATTTTCTCTACAAGATGAGTGGCAGCAGAGCAAAATTATTTTCCAACTAGCTTTAACAACTTAGACCCATTCACACGTGAAGTCCAAAAATGCATTTTATTTTCAACATGCTACTACTAAGACGAGTACTGATTTAGAAATTGAATTGTATTTTCAACTGACTTTGCAACATGATTTGCAATTTTTTTTTTCAATTTAAAATTTCCATTTAAATTTTTTCTCTTGATAGTAAACAAAAACACGGTTGTCACAAGACGTATGTCACGTATCTGACTTATATTCCATTGTGTATGGTATGTTGTATATTCAGCTTTGTGAGGACAAGTTATTATAACTGTCCAGTTTTGTGCTATTGTTTTGTATGTACTCTGATGATGTAATGTATAAAAACAGTTATAGCTCTTTTTTATGAAGATCGGTTGTTAGCTATTATATATTAGAGTTAAATAAGATACAACAGATGTTTCAAATACAATAGTCAAATAAAAGATCAGAATACATCACTGGAATCAACTGAATAACTGTAAGCTGAAAGAGGTAGATGGATCTCCAAATGAAGCTCCAACTTCAAAGGTGAGTCTCAAAAGTGGTACCACTCAGTCTGACCCGAGTATAAAGCAAAACACCAAACATTCCAGTCAGAATTGACATTCTTATATCAATAAATCCAACTCAAGTGAAATAAAATCTGAAATACAAGTAACTCAAAGGATGTTTGGGATAACCATCTTCTAAGGATCCGTTGAACTATCTACTATGTAGTAATATACGCTATTATAATAATGTCTATAGTAAAGTAAACTATTAAAATAGCATTAAGGTGTTACCCATATCCCCTTTAACATATTTTATAGTGCCAATAGTCTATATAGCACCGTAATACCTCTAGATCGAGAGGCTACCAAAGGGTACTCCTTAGGTACGACCCAAATCAAACTCATATAAAGCGCGCTAGGGTAGGCGACACGACACAACTAAGCAATGCCAGGATAGATATACCAATTAAACTTCCGGACTAGTGGTAACGCGTAGTAGCCACTGTCGCCCACCTCGAGCCACACTCCTAAAAAAATCAAAGGGTGCAACCAATCAATCACAAAGTAATAGAAAGGTATCGAAGGAGTGTGTCTGATCAGAGGAGCTACCTCATTCGCCCATCAATTTCTCCTGTTTTAGCCACCTTTTGCCAACTCACGGGGGTCGGGTTCACATGTATACCTCATATAGGGTCGTTACCACCATCTTACTTTATTATGGAACCTCCACCGCGTACACGGTAGTTAAAGTGGCTTTTGGTATTGGTAGAGAGTATGACTATATCTGATCCCGGTCTCTTTAACAGCCAAACGTTATTATAACATCACGGTCATTTCAAAACAGTTTATACTTCAAAACCAAAATATAATTGCCATTTCAAAACCAAATACAATATCATTTACATTTCAAATATATCCATTTTCAAAATCATTGTCAGAACACGATTCTTCGTCTTCCGAAAATTCGACATCGACACTCACTTTATCGACTGCCGAGAAATCGAACGACGGAAAACCGAACACTGAGGGTTTTAAAAAGAATTTAGAAAAAGAAAAAGAGAGAAAAAGGTAGAAGATAGAGGGAAAAGAAAATAGAAAATTTTAAAATAGAATAGAAAAGAGAAAATAGAGAACAGAACAGAGAATAGAACGGAATAGAAAACAACAGAACAATATCAGAATCTCACAATTCGCAGCGGAACAACATATAATAATAAATGAATAATCTTTAAACAAAGATTATTCATTTATTATTATATGTTGTTCCGCTGCGAATTGTGAGATTCTGATATTGTTCTGCTGTTTTCTATTCCGTTCTATTCTCTGTTCTGTTCTCTATTTTCTCTTTTCTATTCTATTTTAAAATTTTCTATTTTCTTTTCCCTCTATCTTCTACCTTTTTCTCTCTTTTTCTTTTTCTAAATTCTTTTTAAAACCCTCAGTGTTCGGTTTTCCGTCGTTCGATTCTCGGCAGTCGATAAAGTGAGTGTCGATGTCGAATTTTCGAAAGACGAAGAATCGTGTTCTGACAATGTGGTATCAGAGCATATGGTTAAGCGACAACCATGGTTCTGTTGGGTATTATTCATTAGAGATAGAGTCAGTAGTACTCTAGAATGAGTTTGAGTGTAATAATAGCTATGAGAGCGTATTTGTTAATGAATATAAAATTGTTTTATATTGTGATGATTGGTTTATTGAGTGGCATATGAACTTTCGTCAGCGTGGTCCGCAAGACTATGCCGAAGGGGTTTCTAAACACTTGAATAGAACAATTCGGCACAATATTGTTTTAAAATTGGGTAAATGAAATAATTTTACCTTGAGTATATTTTGTATATGAAGAAATAATTTTCAGAATTATTTTAGAGTATATAAGTTGATTGTTTAGTTATTTGAATAATCTAAATAAAGGAATAATTGTATAAGCAAAAGAATTATAAGAATTGAATTATAATTAAAGTGATTTACAATTGTGAAATAAACTTATATATATAAGAAGTGAAACTATATGAATAAATTTATAAATGAGTTGTAAATAAAAGTGAATTTAAAGATTAAATGGAAATTTACTTTAGAATTGAAATCTGAATTTATTTACAAGTGGGAATTAAGTTAAGTAAAACAAAGTGATGTTTGTAAATGAAGTATAACTTAAGAGATGTTGAATGAAGTTGATATTAGTATCAAAGTAAATTAATAAAGTTAAGTGGTGGATGTGAACTTAAGTTATATAAATAAAATTCAACTGTTGTAATTGAATTGAATGAATGGATTGAATATTAATCAATTAAATGCAAATTTAAGTTGATATGAAATATGAATTTAAGTGTTAATTCATTAAAATCTAAAGTTATTGGAAGTTGAATAGTTGAATAAAAATCAATTTAATTAAACCATTGAATGCATATATGCAAAGGCATTTGGTTGTAATTAATATACATTGGTTGTTATATGGTTGTTAGTTGATTGATTGAATATAAGTTCATTAAGTATTAATGAAATTGAAAGCTATAGTAATTGAAATTCAATTGGAAGTTAAATGAATCTTAAATGGAATTGAATTTGCTTTGGAAGTGAACCAACTTGAATATGGATTAGTGAATATAAACTAATTGAAAATGAATGTTAGTAAAAACGTCCATTATCAATAAATCAAATGTGATTAAATTGAAAAACCATTTCATTGAATATTAATGAGAATATGAATGAATATTATTGGTTATGGATGATAGTTGATTGATGGTTTCATTTGTTGCTTTTACTACATTGCTATGTTAGCATATATAGTAATTATGTTGCTATATGTTGTATATTGATACTATTGTCATATATGCATGTTCTCATGTTGTTTGTTGAGTGATTAGTAGGTGCGGATCGCGTTTGCTTCGCATTTGGAGCTGGCTTTCGCGCTATATTAGCTGTATATGCTTGCTAATAAAATATAAGGTACATATCTCGGATTAAATATTGTACTTTTACATTTTTTTCCCTGCGGGATGCCTCATTACTTGATGAGATGTATATTTGTGATATATATACTGTCATTTTTTTCGGATCGAGCCGCGCAAAGGAGACTTTGGCGAATTTTTTCGGAAATTTAAGGCGTTAGAAAAATTTTGTGAAATTTGGAAAATTTTGAAAATTTTAACTTTGATTTGGAATTGAAAATTAAACAATAGTAGTTGTTTTGGAAAAGATAACTAAGTATGATTTGAAAACTTAGTAAGTTATTATAAGGAGTTTAATTATGAATTTTGGAAAATTAATAAATTCTGTAACTTTTCTTACGTGTTAATTTCGAGGACGAAATTCTTTTAAGGGGGGAAGATTGTAACGACCCAGAATTTTTAGAAATTAAAATTTGAATATTTGATTTATTTTAAATATAAATGAGTGAATTTATAAGTTGAATAAATTTTAATTTGAATTATTGGATTTAATTGGATAATTAAATCGATAATTTAATACGTTAAATTATGGAAATAATTGAAAATTGAGTTAAATATGATTGAAAATAATTTAGGAAATTTTATTTTATCATATTAAAGTTAGAACAATATTTTAGAACTTTTAAAATCGAATTAAAAGTTAATTTGTGAAAATTTGAATATTTTAATATTTAATCGATTAGTGAAAATAGCCAATTTTTGAACAGTCTCAGAATTGAACGAAACCAGTTTCATTGGATCCATAATAGTTAGTTATTACCGGATTTCAATTTTCGTGTCAATCGGAGTTATCGTTTAATCATGGCAGCTCGAAACGCATCGAATTATTTTTAATTTAAATTTGACGAGTGAAAATAGCCATTTTTCAAAAAGTCTCGGATTTCGACGAAACTAGTTTCATCGGATCCGTAATGTGATATTATTGTAAGGTTTCAAATTTCAAGTCAATTGGATTTACCGTTTGTCCGGTACAAATTAAAACGCCTAGAAAATCGCTTAAATCGGTTTAATTCAAATTGAGCGTTTATAGCCATAACTTGCACAGATGTCCGAATTAGCTTCCGAAACCTGTTCCATTGTGTCCGGAACGCGGGGTAAACCCAAGAAACGCTGGTTACGGCGCGTAAATCGGAGTTCGGAATTTCCGGATGAATAGTGTTCGATTTTCTTCTATAAATAGACCCACAACCCTCACAAATAAAAAAAACAAAAAAAACAAAATAGAAACCCTAGCCGCCGTTCACCCCTTCAATGGCCAGAAACGTTCGACCTTCCTCTCTCAATCACTCACGATCCATCAACAATTAGAAGAAATCATCAACTAAGAAGTTGTAGAGGGGAGTGTGTTCTTCAGATCCATACGGTTGAGATCTGAAACGACGTCGCGTAGGAGGAGAAAAAGGGGGCCGACCGTGCTTACTTGCGCACGTATTTCGAGGAGAATGGGGGGACCGAGCTTCAGGTGGTTGGTGGTGGAGGTAGCTCTCGCGAAGGGCTTCGACATGGCAGTGGTTTGATGAAGTATAGTCAAGTGTAGGAGGAGCAATTTGAAACCCTAGTTGCTTGTTGTATGGGTTCTTTGTGCGGCCGTTGTATGTAGGAGTGCGTGATGTAGGAGAAGCATATGCACAGCTAGGATCTGAAGAAAGGGGAATCGATGGTTGTGATGCATCAAGGTTTAATATTTGAAAAGTTATTGTAAATTAATTTAAGTATAAATCGTGTAAACTTCAAATATTCATAACATTTTCATACGAGGTCGAAAACGCGCGAAACCAGTTGCGTTGGAATCGTATGGTCGAGCACTACGCGATGGAGTTGGTTTGGAGTCGATTGGAGTTAGTGAGAATTTTGGGTAAAATTAAACGTCCGTTTAATTTTATTCGAAATAAATCGCTAAAACGGAATTAAAATCAAGGTGAGAACTTCTCACTCAATCGAATCAGTTTCGATTTTATTTTAAATAGTTAGATTTAAAATATTTGAATGCATGTTTGAATGATGATTGATATCTATAGATTGTTAAAATAGACATTATGCGCCGTTAGTAAGCGGATGTTATTTATTAAAAACATATACCGCGAATATTTCATAAACAGTGAAATTGGTATTATAAATAATATCAATATATATATATATTGGCATATGTATATATTGCAGTTGTTGATTCCCCGCATTTTTTAGCGGATGAGACCCTATTGCGCCGTTATTAAGCGGATAATATTTAATAAGAACATATACCGCGATAATTTCGTACTGGAGCGAAATTGGTATTGTGCTAATGTTTGTGGATGCAGGAAAACAGGTTGGATGGATCCAACTGGATTCCTCAACAGTTTTTATTTGATTTCAGATATTTTGATATTTGATAGATTTTCATATTGATATATGATATCGTTGTAGTCGTGATTGACTATTTGGTGTGTAGCATCATTGGACCAAATTTGGGATTTTAAAATGATTTTTTAAAGTGATTTTTGAAAATATACTATATTTTGGAATTGATCCATTATAAATAAATAAACGTTATAATTTTTAAAGTTATAAAAATTATGATTTTTAAGAAATATAGTTAAAAGCTGATTTTTGAGAATATGATGCTAATGATTTTATAAAATAGTTTAATCGGGATTTTAGAATTTATTGTGAAAAGTTTAAATATAGGATTTATAAAATTTAATTATTTTATGAATCAAAATGGTGAAAGAATAAAGGAGATTAAAGACGTTTTAAAGAATAATATAAATTGATTTATATTAAGAGATTTATAAATGGATATTTATAAATTGGAATATTGACATTATAAAACGAGTTTTTATAAGTGTTTGAATGAAGTGAAAATGAATTTTGTAAATGAATGGAAATTATAAAATTAAAAATGGTGAAGTTATAAATGAAATTTATAAATAGTAAGATTTATAAATTTGTGAAGTTATTAAAAGAATAGGTTTGGATAAATAATTGAATCTTATAAGTTATAAGATTTATAATTATGAAGTTCAAAGGAACGATTTTTGCAAACAAATAAATTATAAGTATTTGACTTATAATATGAACCTTTGTTTTATAATTGAGTTATAAATCGAATAGGTTAATAAAAGAATTTATAAAAAGGAAGTTTTTATAAATAAATAGAAATGGAATTTATAAACGTTGTTTTATAAATTCGCAAATGACTTATTTTGACAAGAAAATTTGTTGAAACCTATAAATGGAGTTATATTCACGTTTTTAAATAGTGAATAATCCTTTGAATTAAAATGAATAAAAGGATGAAATTGTTAATGAAGTATATTCACGTTTTTGAATAGTGAATAACACGTTAAAGAAATTGTTTTGGATTTGGATGTTTTAAATAGAATTAAAACGATCGAACAATGTTTTAAAATGTGTTGAGATTCGAAACCATAGATTTCAACATTTATTGTTGAAATAGACGTTTTCGAGAAATAAAAGGAAATGGTGGACTATAACACTGTTGTTATAGTAAATGATTTCCGAAAGGAAATGTTTTGTATAGTATTGGGATTTATATATCTATCTTAAAATTCGAATCCCTATACTAGTGATTTTGGGTTGTCGTAACGATGTTTTACGTAACATTCGTTTTGGCCCAAATAAATATGTTTAAGAGAATGATTTCCTTAAAAGAATGAAATATATACTTATTTTTAACTGAAGTATATTGAATATTTTCCAAGTGTTGAAAATAAATAAAATTTGTGAATTACTTATGAATAAATAAGTATGGAAATGTTTTCCGATATAAAGTGAATATTTTAAGAGTTTATCTTTTTGAAGATAAATTGAAATGGATAATTGAAATCGTATATGCATGGATATTTTGAAATGTAAATTCACTAAGGAATTTATAAAAGAAAGTGGGATTGGTTTAGAAAAATAAATATTGATTTATTTTTGAAATATTGAAATTATATATCTTGTAAAGATATTTTGGAAAATAAATAATTTAGAAAATTATTTGGAAACTGGTGATGTTGTGCATATCCATTGATAGTTCAATAACCGACTATCAATATTTTCCCTTTGAATGGGTAATTGATGTGATTTGTTTGAATTTGAATGCCACACTTATTTTTAAATAAGCGCTCACTATTCGGGTTAACCGGGAAAGGACCATGGGGTCGTATAACCCATTCCGAATATGTGATACGTCGTTATAATTGCATTGAAGATCGGTGTTGAAGACCCGGTATTTGCGAGAGCGATAGGATGACCTGTCGATTGTCTCTGCACTGAGTTGCAGCGGTATAGAGACTCCCTAAGTGATGGGAAATCCGATCAGGATTGTGAATATCCGGATTGCAAGGACTTCTTTGTAAGTGCCTTCGGTTTTGTTCGAGCCCGGAACAGACTTGTATGGATTGTATGTCTGACATTACAAGTTGAGATATAAAGCCGATTTCTTTCAAATATATTTCTGTTGGTGGCGGAGAATTTATTCTTTTAGCTTAACACCCTTCTCTGAGACGTACGAGCTCAGAGGTTATATAGTTGAAGTTATCAGCGATATATTACCAATTTGGTAATGTGACATGCTGAGTGTTGCTGAAATGATCATTGTGTTGATTATTGTGATAGGATCGTTTATTTGATCGCCTATCTTGGTGATCATTGTGTTGATCATTTGTTGACCCAAAGCATGGCTTTTGTATAAAGTACGTTTTTGTGGACGTGACTTCGTCGAGCCTCACACCCCGGAAATGGTCAAAACAGGAAAGATGCGGCAAGGTTATGAGGGGTAGCTACCTTTAGGGTATGTACATTTCCTTCTGGATAGAGGTTGTATCATGGTATGGAGCCCAGATATTTAACCTATGTGGTTACTACGAATTTATTACTTTGTGGTTGTTGGCTATCGGGATCCCGTGAGAAAGGTCGTTTACGATCAGGGAATGGCGTGCTCGTGTCAGTAGTTACCCAGTTAGGGGTAACCCGGCCTTGTGTTGGCAGAGTTCCGGTTTGGTTCTCGGGGATGTCTTTCCAGAGGCATTCTCATGTGGCAATGGGAAGTTCCTTGGCCTGACCATTTGTTGGAAATCCAATTCCCAATACGAAACTTGTACGGTTTTAGCTGTAGAACCTATCATTCACTTATGGTGGTCACCACTGTTTGGATGGTAGCTATAGTAGGCATAGTTCGAAATGTCTATGCTGGCTAAGATTTATATTCTACTTTCGAAATGAATTTTTCTCTACACTATGCACTAGTAATAATATCAAATGTTATTTTAAATGCGTATCAAGCATCTTTGACTATCATAAGGAGAAATCTCCTCCGATTCTGCGTTTGCATTGTGTGTGTGTGCGGGAGGCCTTATGGTAGTCTCATTTTTAAAAGCATTGCGAATTGAAATAAAAATATCTCCCTATTTTGATTTTTAAAGATAAATAAACTGTTTTGAGTTCTCACACCAGTCACATGACTGACTCGGAGTTTATTGTTTTCCTTCCTAAACTCTGGGTGCCCACCAATTTCACACGGGCAGTCAAGAGTTAGGTTTATCAGGATATTCTGGATATTCTGGAGTTGCTGGAGGCAAGCTGGATGGCATGGCGTATTACTAGTTATATAATATTCCTTTTCCGCTGCACTATTGTTGTTGTATATTGTTGTACACTCTGATGATGATATGATGTAATGAAATGTGATGTGATGTAATAACTGATATAGTTCTTTGTTTAAAGATTATTCATTTATTATTATATGTTGTTCCGCTGCGAATTGTGAGATTCTGATGTTGTTCAGTTGTAGTTCTGTTGTTTTCTGTTCCGTTCTATTTTCTCTATTTTGTTCTATTCTCTATTTTCTTTCTATTCTATTTTCTTTTCTTCCCTCTCCATCTTCTTTCTTCTTCTCTCTTTTTCTTTTTCTTAAAACCATAACATTTCGGGGTTTTGGCCTTCGATTTCTCGGCAGTCGATAAAGTGAGTATCGATGTTGAATTTTCGAAAGTCGAAAATTTCCGGGGCGTTACAATCATAGAACTTCAAAGCTATAATACTTTCGAAACCAAAACACTTGAAATTATAACACTTTGATAATCATAACTCTTTGGAATCATAATACTTTGAAATCATAACCCACTTAACCGGCTTAGATATTAAAATAGTATATGTAATAAAATAGTTTATAAGTAAAATAGTTTATATAAAAGAGTTTGTGTATAAAAATGATTTATACTAAAATAGTTTGTATTAAAATAATTTATAAAGTAAAATATAAAATAGCTTTATATAATAAAATAGTTTCCTCAGTTTCACAAATCAATTCCAAATCAACTCGATTTCAAAAATTCCTATCTAATCAAATCTCAAATCATCAATTTCAATTTATTTCAGTTTCTCAATAAACCATTTCAAATTATATCGATTTCAAATACATATTTTAACCACAACATAAACCATTTCAATTTCAATATTTTCAAAGCTTTAAATATTCAAACATTTCAAAACTAGATTTGATAATTCCATATATAAATATATATATATCAAATGCTCTTTGCTATTATTTATTTTAAATTATTTACTTAATCATTCAAATAACATTTAAATGAAACTTCAAACTAAAATTAAAAAAAACTAAATATGGAACAACCCATTTTTTGACACTCGAAAGTCAACATCAATAAGTCCACTGTATCAAATGCTGAACAATCGAATGCCGAAAAACCGAACCGTTAGGGTTAAAGAAGAAAATGATAGAAGAAGAAAACAGAAACAATATCAGAATCTCACATTCGCAACGGAACAATATATAATAGATAAATGCATAATATTTAAACAAAAGTACTATATCGGTTTATACATTACATCAGCAGAGTATTTCAACAACAAAATGCAGTACTAGGCATTTATGAAAACATGTAACGACCTCGAATTTTTACTAAATTTAAATGGATAATTAAATTTATTTTTGAATTAATATGGTTTAGATTGATTTAAATTTAAATTTAGTATTGATAGAAGTAGAATAAAAACAAATATATATATTTATGTGAGATAATGAATATCAAAATAAACAATTAATTGCTAAAGTCTAATAACAAAATAATTATGCAACAATTAAATTACAAACAAATTATACATACAGGTTTAGTACAAACCAATTTAGATAAGTGTGCAGGCTGAGATCAAAAAGGGCAGTACCAATATATATGTGTAAGATGTGTACAAACCATATTGACAAATATGAAAAGTATTTATATCAAAGCAAGCATTAAATGCTAGCCATAACACATCTTATCTCAGCCTCCAAAACAGGAACAAATCTGCTTAGGAAAATAAACCATGGGAAGATCTCTGATATTGTACAGAATATATATGCTGTCTTGTATAAAATAATGTGTACCCAGTACAATTCTTTGCTTTATATCCCTATCTTATCAGTTCGCGATAAGTAAAAGCTAAAATAAACTTCATTTAAAACCTAAACAAACATCCAACAACAACTTAGCAAACCAGGGGATTTAAACAGAGGAGGTTTTCAGTTGCTTCAGATTTCAAATTCAAGGACCTGTTCAAATTTGTAGCCTCTGTTCTTTCACAAATTCAGGTGAGTAACATCACTCTAAAAACAAATTTAAAAGTAAAATTTGGTTGCAAATATGTATGTGGATGAGTATGTTTAAATTTATATACATATAAATGCCTGTGAATATTGAAAGCTTATGTGTAAGACTGTTATTTTTCTCCGCTCTTTGTTTGGAGTTTTCAAAACAAAACCTTGATTGAAAATCCATTTCTACTTGATCTATTAAACATTTGAACTCGAGATCAAAACAAATTTTGTTTGTTATAGTATGATTTATCATCTAAAAATGGTTGTGTGAAGAATAAAGGTATATGGAGTGAAAGAACAAGTTTTTACAGTAAAAACTTAAGTCTTTGGAAATTTCGAATATCTTTAATTATGGATTCAATCATATAGCTTGAATTAACAGCCCAAGATAGGATTTTTAAAACAAATATAGTGATTTTTAGTTGTGTGTATCATGAGCAGTCTACAGTAGAACAAAATCTGCTTTTAAATCATTTTCTCGTGATTGAGTGATTCGAGTTGGTCAGGGTTGTTTGTGGAGATGGAGAAGGCTACGGGGTTGCCAGGAAAAATGGCCGAGAGTGGCGAAGACGACTGTGGCGATAATGGGGAGGAGTTTTTATTTCTAACCCTAGTTTTAGGTAAGATCATGAAATCATTTCGTTCGTCACTATTGATGAATCGAGTGTCGCGAGAGTTTGGGAAATGGAAGCTGGGTCGTAGACGCATCGATGGCCGGAGTTGCATGAATTCTCATGGTCGGAGTCGTGAGTACGAGGCGCTGATAGGGATCAGTGGTGGCTCCAGCACGTGTTTCCAGGTTTTGAGTTTCAACTAAAATTTCGATCTCGAGGGGGTGATGTGGTCCTGATGGTTGGAGTTGGATCTGGGGTGTAACAACCCGGTATTTGCATCGATTAATAATTGACATTTAGACGATTAATATTGTTGCAAATTTCTATTTGAAGTTTTTAAATTTGAATTAAAATTCTTTTATAATTTGTTTAAGAATTTTTAACGGGCTTTAAAAATTTGTTTTGGCCTGTTCCTTTTTGGGTCGCGACAATTAAATAATCCCATCCCCTTTTCTTATTTTTCATTCACTCGAACGAAGAAAATAAAAGTGGCGGCCGATGACTCTCGTTCATTCCCCCTTGATCCAAATTAGGGTTTTCCAAAGTCGCATGCTCGATTGATTCTTCTTTCCTCACGGCTGCCACGTCGAAGAAGGTGAGTGAATCTCTCCCTTACATCTAATTCGAGCTCCATAACTCTTTTGATTTTATTTTATTTTCGTATAATTTAGTTTAAACGTTGATGTTTTCTCTGATATTTTTCAATTCGCTCGTTTTCCTTGAATTGCAATGGTTTCGTCTCCGAACCACTTCGATTTGCAAAGGTGAGTGATTTAATTTTCACTCACATCTAATTTTAAGAAAATTGATGATTTTTGAACTGTGACTTCGGCATACCTTAATTTGAACTGCAATTATCTTAGTTCAAAATTGATAATTGCTCATAGGCATTGTATTTTCACTTATAACTAAGTTGCCTTAGTTCTGGCCATTCTTTGGTCATTTTATATTCATTCAGAATTGTGTTTTTATCTTGTATTTTTAGATACTATTCGAGTTCATTTGTTCAGTGTCATATGTATTTGTGCATTCGAGTTTGAATGTTTTGTACTTGGTGGAGTTCATTTGCACTGTGCACTTGAGAAAGTGGTGTCACTGCATTCGAAATCTGTTCTTCATTATTGAGGCAGTACCATTTATAGTTGATTCCTCAATTGGACTTCGGGTCTATATACATTAGTGCAGTGACCCTGACTTGTTTATTGTCACTTGTCTATGCTCTGTCAACTTGTTTATTCGAGTAGTACCTATATGTATTTTGTGTACGTTTGTTTTGGTGTTGGCCTGTAGCACCATGCTGCCACCTCTGTGTCGCTGCTGCATTGCCTTATCTTGGGCATTGTTGTATCCATTACAGTCTTATAATCTTCACTCTGGCCATACTGCATTGTTTCGATGTCATTGATTTGTTTAGCCTCGGCATTGACTGGCTTCATGCTTGTTTGTTGCTGATAGCTTTGGTGTATGGTCAGTGATGCACTTGGTTTGAGTTCATTTCTGAGGCAGTTTTCATGTATGGGCTGCTATGTTGTATATATGAACTGCTTCATGCATTTTTGTGACCATCATGTATACACTACAGTTTGTACATGCATTTGCATCACTGTTGGGTTGCTGTATCTTGTAGTTGCATTTTCTCTTTTGTACTGCTTCACCATGTTACTTGAGGTCTTGTAGTTGGTGATTTGCACTTGCACACTTGCACTGCTTCATAAGTTCATTTTTATCTGTTTCCTGTCATGTTGTTTGCAACTGTGTTTCATTTGCATAGCTGAACTTCACTGTTGCACTTGAGTTTTTGCTTCTGGCCTGCATGTAGCTGTTGCTCCCAGTGTTGCTTTGTCATTGATTTGAATTGTGCATTACTGGTGCACTCGGTCATTCAAGTCTTCCCTGCATCATTATCTATTGCATACTGTACTTCATTTGGCTTGAATGTTGTCTCTGACCTGATCATGTATCAGTGTGCCACTGTTTGTACTGTCATGTTTGCTTTATTACAATAATTACTTAAACTTGATGACTTGAACTTGATCTTTGTTGAACTGTAACTGTGCATTTGTATCAACTTGAATATGTTGCAATTGTTGATTCATCATTGTTGCAGTGGTATTTTGAATTTTTGGTCGAGGCCATTTGTACTTGTGTTGAATCTGATTTTGATTTGACCTTGTGCACTCGAGTTGGCGAGGCAGTGCACATGTATGTACGTGTGTACTGCAGCCACACCGCCTTGATTTCATTGGTATTTGAACCTTCATTGATTTTGGTTCGTTGATCTTTTGGGGTACATTATCACTGTTTGTGGCAAGGCAGTGCACGCGAGCGTGAACTGCAGCCACATGGTATTCATTGGGTACATCATCACTGTAGTGGCAAGCCAGTGCACGCAAGCGTGAACTGCAGCCACACGGCATGGTTTTATGATATCTATCTTGTTTTGATTATTTGATCTTTTGCATATTCCATATGCTGTAGTGGCGAGGCAGTGCACGCGTGCGTGTACTGCAGCCCTACTCGACTTAATATTTTAATTGATATTCCAATGTTTTGAACTATTTTGTTTATTTCAATTCAATATTCTGAATTGCATTCTGATTTGGTTTAATTACTCTCGTCTATTCATTATTTAATTATTATTGCTTCTGTGCACTAATAACTGAGTTTGAATTAGACTGACCCGAGTATTATTTTCTTTTGAATTTAATACTCGGGTCAGACCGAGTATTTCAGGTTGTTGATATTCTGCTTTGGGTTGCTGCTAGAGCTATGAGGTTCTTTTCATATCTTTTGGAGTAGTCGTCGTCATTTGTAGTAGTCTGTAAAATTGTATAGGAAGATATGTATTCATGTATATTATATACGTTAATGTACTTGTATATGTAACTTCCTTAGTCGACTGTTGTTGTTGTATCATATGTACCGTGTCATATGTATTGTATCAAATGTATTATAACTGACATCAGTTATTGTATATATGAGACTTTCTGTTTGATTTGTGTTCCGAATTATATTATCTGTGTGATATTTTATATTTACTGTTCTAAACTATTACGAACCATCGTAGATTCGTTTTATACTGGAATTGGGGTATGTTGATGGGAGAAAATAAATCAGAGATGAAAAATGAAAGAATATATATTTATATACCACTCCCATTGAGATAACCAATACTAGTATAAGGCCTAACTATTGATGGTCGCTCCTCAACAGCCTTATTCTCCGTACGAGTTGACAGCACTACACCGTAGTGTTCTTGGCTAGCGTGGGTATAGAGGTGGGGCGTCACAGCTTGGTATCAGAGCCTGGGGTTTTGAACAAATATAAAACATAACTTAGATAGTACATGTGATACAACTATTTGTTGACGTTTTATCTCTCATATTTGTATATGATTGTCTTTGATTGTTAGGTATGAATTCCTAACGCTTATTCATATGCATTTGATTTTGAATTCTTGTGTTTTCGGCTTTGATTTGATTTAGCTGATGATTGATTTTGTTCGAATCTCAGCGATTCTGATCTTGATATTTTATGTTTTCCTCGGCTTGATTTCCATTCGACTTCGGTCACTTTGTTTTTGAGAAATTTCTAAATTCTTGATTTCTATGACTCTGACTTGGTTTGCCGTTGAATTCTTTGATGATGATGTTGAATCGTTTTGTACTCGATTATGGCCATTAATTGTTGACTTCGACATTGACTTGATTTTATTTTTGTTGAAGTCATTTATGCATTTATGCTCGTTCTGCTTTGTTTTTCCAATTGTTAATCGATTCTTGTTAATTCCCCGATTTGTTGCTATCATTTATTAGCAACTTTGATAACATTTTCTTCGGAACTTTTGTGAACATACCTTTTGATGGATACAGTATCGATTTCTTTGGATTCTATTCTCATATTTGCATGTGAATTCTTGTGATTGATTGTTCCTACAATCATTTTTGTGATTTGTCACTTTAAAAATGTAAATGTTTCAATACCAGTAGTAAATATCAAAACTCTTTTATCAAAATGTTTTTAACTCTATTTTCAATATCAAACTCTTTTCCTAAACCGTTTTCCAATCTATTAGTATATACAAACCTTTATTTCACTCGTATGAGAAATCTAATTAAACGGCTTAGCAAAACAAGTGGTATGAAACGTTTGCGTTTACTTCGTCGGTTAATTTTTGGACTTGTTCGATTGAATCACTTGTGACATTTTTCTAGTGAAGATCAACAGTTTGTTCGTAAATATTTAAGTTAAGCTAGTGGTTATGGGACATGAAGCTAAACTTTTATATTTACTAGCTTAGTGTAATTGACACTTCTCATTGATCATGACGATCATTCTTATGATTTAGACTAGCAATTGTGCTATGTCTTTTTATTTGCGAGGTTAGACTAGACACCACTTGTGTGATTCCACTCCCGCATACCTTTTTGCTTTTTGGTTAGTCTTGATCTCAATCTGTGTGATTCCATTCACACATGCTAAGTGTAATTGACACTCCTCGTTGATCATGATGATCGTTCTGATGGTCAGACTAGACACCACTTGTGTGATTCCATTCACACATACTTTTCTGCTTTTTGGTTAGTCTTGACCTCAATCTGTGTGATTCTATTCACACATGCGGGGTAGCTCCCCTTGGTCTTCGGACTGTCATGTGATAGGCCTCTTTTCCTTTTTCTGTGATTTCTAGATTCCTTATGTTGATTTCTGGAAATTTTATGCTTCACCTATTTTTGTGCATTGGTGAATTCATATGTTATTGATTTGTCATGAGTACAAATTTGGGGTATGATACCTCTTTGGATCTTTGAGAAGATTCTTGTGATATTGATTATCTCTTATCGGTTGATCTCCTGTTGATCATTATTTACATACTTATAGGTGTATGTCAGTATGGATATTTCATATTTATGCCATACCTCATATCGGTTGATCTCCTGTTGATCATTATTTACATACTTATAGTAGTATTTTATTATGGATATTTTATGTTATGCCATATCGTTTATTGTATGTCATACTCTCCTTCGAGTTTTCATACTTCCGTCCGAGTTTTCATACTCCGTTCGAGTTTTCATACTCTCATCTTGTGATTTTTGGATTTCTTGTGTAGTCTTCTGGAATTTATGCTTCACCAATTTTCGTGATTTCTATTGATAAGTTTTATCAATTTTTGTGCATTGGTGAATTCGTGTGTTATTGACTTGTTATGAATACAAGTTTAGGGTATGAAACCCTTTCCTATCTTTGAAAAGATTCTTGCGACATTTTTGATGAATGAAAATTCATTGGTATTATATTTTGATGCCAATTATTTCGATGAAATTTTGACGTATTAACTTCAGTAATCGTCAATTTTAAAATGAATTTTCAAGCGGTTATCCCGCAATGCTGTTTTTGTGTCCGTTTTTACGGTATTTCGAGAAGTGAAATTTCCTTGTCAAAGTTGCTACTGACGTTGCTATTTTAATCACGTGTTTTAAAAATTTGTTATTCTTCAAATGTTTTAAAATATAAATCAAAATTGTTTTCAAAATTTTTACGGTTTACACTTTCAAAAGAATGAGGAAGCGATTTAAACGTTTCAGAAAAATGGAGGACTATGACCCCTTTCTTTTACTGATTCGCTTAATTCCGGACTTGTCCGTTTGAGAATGTGAAATGTTATTTTTTTAAAAATACACAATTATGCACTTTCAAGAAAACGATGAAGTGAATTAAACGATTTGGTAAAACTCGTGGTTATGGGTCATGTGCGTTTGCTATTTCGGTTAATTCCGGACTCGTTAATTGAAAAATTTGTGATTTCTGATTACCGTTTTTGATAATCAGATATTTATTGTTTCTGATTATCACTTGTGATAATTAGATATTTGAGATTTAATTATCGTTTGTGATAATTAAATATTTGTGATTTAAGATTTGATTATCGTTTTGATAATTGAATATTTGCTGATTTGAAATTTGATTACCGTTGTGGTAATTCTTGATTATCGTATCGATAATTAGATATTGCTGTTTCGTGATTTCTGTATTCTGATTATCTATTTGATAACCAAATTTTGTTGAGAATTTGTGAATTTCTTTTATGAAATTAAAAGATTTCTTTGGCGTTTATATTGTACTACGCCAGTGTACCGGCTCAATTTTTTGCTATTTATGACGTTTCCCACATCTTCCAATTACGGAAATGCCTTTGGGATTTCCGATCCTTATTCTTATTCTCGAGCTACCTTCTATTCACATCATTGCTTCGGAGGTTCAGCATCCTCGAAATAAAGATGTTTATCTCGTGAAAGCTCAGTGGTTCTCAAATCCTATGGATTTCATTTTTGAATCCAGAGAATTCATCGAGCAAACACGTTCAAGCTTACTCTTTCATGCTCTTATGGTTGTTACCTTTTGTCCATTTATTCCTTATGATTGCGAGGACGCAATTTCTTTAAGGAGGGGAGTCTGTAACAACCCGGTATTTGCATCGATTAATAATTGACATTTAGACGATTAATATTGTTGCAAATTTCTATTTGAAGTTTTTAAATTTGAATTAAAATTCTTTTATAATTTGTTTAAGAATTTTTAACAGGCTTTAAAAATTTGTTTTGGCCCGTTCCTTTTTGGGTCGCGACAATTAAATAATCCCATCCCCTTTTCTTATTTTTCATTCATTCGAACGAAGAAAATAAAAATGGCGGCCGATGTCTCTCGTTCATTCCCCCTTGATCCAAATTAGGGTTTTCCAAAGTCGCATGCTCGATTGATTCTTCTTTGCTCACGGCTGCCACGTCGAAGAAGGTGAGTGAATCTCTCCCTCACATCTAATTCGAGCTCCATAACTCTTTTGATTTTATTTTATTTTTGTATAATTTAGTTTAAATGTTGATGTTTTCTCTGATATTTTTCAATTCGCTCGTTTTCCTTGAATTGCTATGGTTTCGTCTCCGAACCACTTCGATTTGCAAAGGTGAGTGATTTAATTTTCACTCACATCTAATTTTAAGAAAATTGATGATTTTTGAACTGTGACTTCGGCATACCTTAATTTGAACTGCAATTATCTTAGTTCAAAACTGATAATTACTCATAGGCATTGTATTTTCACTTATAACTAAGTTGCCTTAGTTCTGGCCATTCTTTGGTCATTTTATATTCATTCAGAATTGTGTTTTTATCTTGTATTTTTAGATACTGTTCGAGTTCATTTGTTCAGTGTCATATGTATTTGTGCATTCGAGTTTGAATGTTTTGTACTTGGTGGAGTTCATTTGCACTGTGCACTTGAGAAAGTGGTGTCACTGCATTCGAAATCTGTTCTTCATTATTGAGGCAGTACCATTTATAGTTGATTCCTCAATTGGACTTCGGGTCTATATACATTAGTGCAGTGACCCTGACTTGTTTATTGTCACTTGTCTATGCTCTGTCAACTTGTTTATTCGAGTAGTACCTATACGTATTTTGTGTAAGTTTGTTTTGGTGTTGGCCTGTAGCACTATGCTGCCACCTCTATGTCGCTGCTGCATTGCCTTATCTTGGGCATTGTTGTATCCATTGCAGTCTTATAATCTTCACTCTGGCCATACTTCATTGTTTCGATGTCATTGATTTGTTTAGCCTCGGCATTGACTGGCTTCATGCTTGTTTGTTGCTGATAGCTTTGGTGTATGGTCAGTGATGCACTTGGTTTGAGTTCATTTCTGAGGCAGTTTGCATGTATGGGCTGCTATGTTGTATATATGAACTGCTTCATGCATTTTTGTGACCATCATGTATACACTACAGTTTGTACATGCATTTGCATCACTGTTGGGTTGCTGTATCTTGTAGTTGCATTTTCTCTTTTGTACTGCTTCACAATGTTACTTGAGGTCTTGTAGTTGGTGATTTGCACTTGCACACTTGCACTGCTTCATAAGTTCAATTTTATCTGTTTCCTGTCATGTTGTTTGCAACTGTGTTTCATTTGCATAGCTGAACTTCACTGTTGCACTTGAGTTTTTGCTTCTGGCCTGCATGTAGCTGTTGCTCCCAGTGTTGCTTTGTCATTGATTTGAATCGTGCATTACTGGTGCACTCGGTCATTCAAGTCTTCCCTGCATCATTATCTGTTGCATACTGTACTTCATTTGGTCTGAATGTTGTCTCTGACCTGATCATGTATCAGTGTGCCACTGTTTGTACTGTCATGTTTGCTTTATTACAGTGATTACTTGAACTTGATGACTTGAACTTGATCTTTGTTGAACTGTAACTGTGCATTTGTATCAACTTGAATATGTTGCAATTGTTGATTCATCATTGTTGCAGTGGTATTTTGAATTTTTGGTCGAGGCCATTTGTACTTGTGTTGAATCTTATTTTGATTTGACCCTGTGCACTCGAGTTGGCGAGGCAGTGCACATGTATGTACGTGTGTACTGCAGCCACACCGCCTTGATTTCATTGGTATTTGAACCTTCATTGATTTTGGTTCGTTGATCTTTTGGGGTACATTACCACTGTTGTGGCAAGGCAGTGCACGCGAGCGTGAACTGCAGCCACACGGTATTCATTGGGTACATCATCACTGTAGTGGCAAGGCAGTGCACGCAAGCGTGAACTGCAGCCATACGGCATGGTTTTATGATATCTATCTTGTTTTGATTATTTGATCTTTTGCATATTCCATATGCTGTAGTGGCGAGGCAGTGCACGTGTGCGTATACTGCAGCCCTACTCGACTTAATATTTTAATTGACATTCCAATGTTTTGAACTGTTTTGTTTATTTCAATTCAATATTCTGAATTGCATTCTGATTTGGTTTAATTACTCTCGTCTATTCATTATTTAATTATTATTGCTTCTGTGCACTAATAACTGAGTTTGAATTAGACTGACCCGAGTATTATTTTCTTTTGAATTTAATACTCGGGTCAGACCGAGTATTTCAGGTTGTAGATATTCTGCTTTGGGTTGCTGCTAGAGCTATGAGGTTCTTTTCATATCTTTTGGAGTAGTCGTCGTCATTTGTAGTAGTCTGTAAAATTGTATAGGAAGATATGTATTCATGTATATTATATACGTTAATGTACTTGTATATGTAACTTCCTTAGTCGACTGTTGTTGTTGTATCATATGTACCGTGTCATATGTATTGTATCAAATGTATTGTAACTGACATCAGTAATTGTATATATGAGACTTTCTGTTTGATTTGTGTTCTGCATTATATTTTCTGTGTGATATTTTATATTTACTGTTCTAAACTATTACGAACCATCGTAGATTCGTTTTATACTGGAATTGGGGTATGTCGATGGGAGAAAATAAATCAGAGATGAAAAATGAAAGAATATATATTTATATACCACTCCCATTGAGATAACCAATACTAGTATAAGGCCTAACTATTGATGGTCGCTCCTCAACAGTCTTATTCTCCGTGCGAGTTGACAGCACTACACCGTAGTGTTCTTGGCTAGCGTGGGTATAGAGGTGGGGTGTCACATGGGGAGAATCGTCAACATGTTCGACAGCGCTGCGATGCCTGGGTGTTTTAATGTTGCCAGAGGCGATGTGCACGTGCACGAGCTTTAATGTTGCCTGGGTGTTTTGTTTGCCTGGGAAGAACAAAGTTTGCTAGAGTTAAAGTATTACAGGGTTTCAACCTGAAAACTGTTTCCTATTTTGGGAATTTTAAACAAATTTAAGTTTTAAATCAAGGTTTAATTCTGTAAATCAAATTTAGTTTGAATCTTGGTTTGTAAATTAAGGATTAATTAATCAAGGTTAAAAATAAATGCATGTTCAGTTTTGAAATTTAAAGTTAGTTAAGCATATAAGTGGATTTAAAAGAATTTGAATTTCATAGTGAAGTTGGAATGAAAGAAAGGAATTTAAAAAAAGTAAAACCAAAAGAGAAATTTGAATTTAAAACTGGAATTAAAGTCGAGATTTTGAAATTTAATAAAGTTTTGTAAATCAAATGTTTAAATCAGTTTAAATGTTAAAGATACTCTTTAAATTATGCTACCTTAAAAGGAATTTGATTTTTAAACTCTTTTAAACTTCTTTCATAAACAAATATTACTTCAACATGTGAATTTAAAATGAATAATTTATTGATTTAAATTAATTAATGATTTTGGTTAATTAAATAAGCAATTAAAGGTTTAAAATCATTAATTTAGGTTTAATGATTAATTTATAAGGGATAATTAATTTGTAAACCAAGGATTATTAATTAGATATTAACTAATGATTAAATCGAATTAAATCAAGTGATTAAGCAATAGTTAATTTAAGGATAATATGATAAACCAATTTGGTAATTTATGTGAGAATTATTAATTCATTAAAGATTAATTGATTTAATGAAAGTGATTAAAGATTTATTATTAATTAAAGAGTAATTACTTAGTTGTTGCAAATTAAATAAAAAATAATTTATTAAGGATAAATTATTAACTAAGCGTTAGTTAATGATTAACTAAAAGATAGTTTATTAAATGTTTGTAATTAATTGATTACTAATTGACCCTAACTAGCAAATTCATTCATACGAATTAATCTGATTTAAATTACTCAGATAATTAAATTGACCCTATTTATGGATGTTTGGATATATTGGATGTTGAATTGTTTGATATCCTTGATCTGTGATGCTTTATGTTATATTTCTGATTTGTGTTGTGATCTGTGATATAGTTTATTATCTGTGATATATATATCTGCGAATCTGCGTATGAAAGATAAGCGTTATAATTTATATCGCTTATCGAATATATTGTTGTATTTGATCTGTGATGTTTGAAGGATGTTGCACAAATTGTGTTAAACCCCGGACCACACTTATACACACTCCAACATGGATTTCATGGAGAAATCGGTTGAGTCACAGATTTTGGAATAAGTATGAAAGTTGAATATTTAAATCCAAATGGTTTTGGAAATGAAATCGGATTAAAGTAAAAAGCTTTTGAAATGGAATTTCAAAGACAAATTTTTTTTTTTGAAATAACCTGATTAAATTTTGGAATTTAAATAATTTGATTCGAATTTAAATTCAAGATTTGAAGATTTATTCTAGATTTGGAAAATAAGGGTTTAAAGATGTTATGCCAGTTATATACGGGTTAAACCATTTTAAATGTATTGATTTGAGAATTAGAATTTACAATCAAAGGAATTTAAATTCAAAGGCTTTAACTCGAGCAAATATAATTGGATTTTTCTGAAACGAAAACTGTTTTTTTTTCAAATAATAATAGCTTTCATTTAAAGAAAGGATTTCCAAATTGTGTTAAAAGATTTCAAGTTTGAAATAGAATTGAATTGTTTTGAAATCTATAAAATGAGTCTTTGATTCAAAGACCGAATAAGTTAATCCAACTTAAAATGGCACTGTTTTTGAATGGCTATGAATGAATCTTTGAAAACGAGTTTTGAAAGCTATAAGTTAAACCTTTAATTTAAAGATTTAACGAGTTAATCTAGTTGACATGGAAATTGTTTGAAAATCCACGAATGGAACTTTGTAAACGGGGTGAACTTTATGAATTGAATCTTTTTGGTTTAAAGATTAAAAGTGTTGAAATTGTTTAAACCATTGAAGGTTTTTGAGATAAATCTTTTTGTTTAAAAGATTTGAAATGGTTTTGGTTTAAACCATTTGAAAGTAAATTTTGAATTATTAAGTTGTGACTTAATTGAAATCCCATATCCATATGTTTTAAATATTGCGCTCACTGTTCGGTTTAGCCGGGAAAGGACCTTTGTGTCGTATAACCCATTCTGAATATGTGATACGTCGTTATGGATAGCATTTGAAGACCGGTGGTGAAGACCGGGTATTTGTGAGAGCAATAGGGTGACCTATCGATTGTCTCTGCACTGAGTCGCGTCGGTATAGAGACTCCCTAAGTGATGGGAAGTCCGATCGGGATTATGAATACCCGGATTGCAAGGGCTTCTTTGGAAGTGCCTTCGGTTCTGTTATAAATCCAGAACAGACTTGTATGGATTGTATGCCTGAAATTGCATTTTGGGATATAACGCAGATTTATTTCAAATACATTTCTGTTGGTGGCGGAGAATTTATTCTCTTAGCTTAACACCCTTAGAAGATATGTAATTGAAATTTATCCGCAATATATTCTCAACTTGGTAATGTGGCATGCTGAGTGCTGCTGATCATTTGTTGATCAAAGCGTGGCTTTTGTAAAAAGTGTAGCCTTGTGGACGAGACTTCGTCGAGCCTCACAACCCGGTAATGGTCGAAACATGAATTGTGGCAGCAAGGTTTCAGGGGTAGCTTCCCTAGGGTATGACCATTCCTTCTGGAAAGGGGTAGTATCATTGTATGGAGCCCAGATACTTACTCATGTGGATACATTATATCTATTACTGTGTGGTGTTGTTGGAATTGAGCGCTTGAATAAAGGTCCAAAAGGACCGGGGGTGGTATATCTGAGGTTTCTTACTCCCTGGGAAAGGGGTAGCCGACCTTGTGTTAGCTGAGATCCATTTGGGATCCGGGGACGTCCTTCCAGAGGCGTTCCATTTCAGTTTGGGAAGTTCCTTTGCCCGATCATTTGTTGGAAATCCAATCAAAACAATACGAACACTTTACGATTGCAAATTGTATAACCTGCCTCCTCAGGAGGTAGCTATAGCAGGAATAATATAATGGTACCTATGCTGGCTAAGATTTATATTCTACTTTCGAAATGTTTTCTACACTATGCACTAATAATAATATCAAAAATGATTTGATTTTGCGTATTAAGCATCTTTGACTAACATAAGAAGAAATCTCCTCCAAGTCTGCGTTTGCATTGTGCATGTGGTGGGAGGTCTTATGGTAGTTTCATTTTCCAAAAGCATTGCGAATCTATTTAAAATTTTTTTTTTCTTTGTTTGTTTTTAAAGATAAACTGTTTTTATTACTCATACCACTCCCATGACTGATCCGGAGTTTATTGTTCTTTTCCTAAACTCTAGGTGCTCACTAATTTCCACACGAGCAGTCTAGAGTTGGGTTTTTCAGATAGTTAGATGTAGTGGATTATCTGGAGTTAGTTCAGTCTTTGGATGCACACCAGTCTTGCTTGTCTTAGTGTATCGTGATGTTGGTTCGAGCTGCTACTGGAGTTCTTCCTTGAAGACTATCTTAGAGTTATTTGTTCCGCTGTTAGTGTTATCTACTTTTCTTTCCGCTGCTATTTTATTGTATCATATCTCTGATGTATATTGATATCTATTGGATCATCTATTGTATCAGATATTGTATCAATGCTGTATATCAATGTATTATTCTTTTTATTCCACTGTGTTGTATATATAATGTTGTTATAAGCTTCGGCGGATCGGATTTTAACGGTCGAATCTACGGCATTCGAATACGATGTGAAGTATGGATGTCGATTTTCGAGCGCGAAAAATTCGAGTCGTTACAAGTGGCATCAGAGCTAAGGTGAAACTTTAGCTCAGGAGTATAACACATTAAGTAGCTCATTAGATATAGGGTGAAGTATCCCTAGAATGAGTATATCCCTAAGATATCCGTTTGAACGCCTCAGTAAATTCTCTTACTATCCACTGATAGTGAGTATGAGTGCAAGAAGAGAACGAGATAGGGGAATATGACTATAAATGGTCAATATCCCGCAACAGTGGAGACAATCGCTTTCTTATCAATTTCCTTTGATTCGTTCCAAATTCTTTTGATTGCTTCGTGACCATTACAAGAAGAAGTTTCGATGTGATGGTGGCCCTACGAATCGTTGTAGAAAATCCTTACTTCGTATTTCATCGGTTTCTTATCAACTTTTGATTTAAACCTTAATGAATATAAATTGGAAATTTGAAATTGGAAATTTTAAGTAAATTGAAAACTTTAAATTGAGTTAATTTGACTAATAGAATATGAAGGATAAATTTGAATTGTATCGATAAAACGATTTTTGCTTAAAACCAAAATTGAAATTCTATTATAATTCTCGGGTTGATCGAAGTCCAAAGAGGGACAAATTATATATACTTTGGGGTATTCCGACTTGAGTTTGGAATCCGTACCTAGTGTTTATTAATTGTGGTAGATCGAATTCATTTATCTATTGTTGATATTCTGATTTGGTAAGCCAAATGCAGAATTTATATCTAGTTGATCCGGAAAGATATTTCTCTTTCATCTATCTTTATTGTTTTCGTGCTGACGAATTTCGAGGACGAAATTCTTTTAAGGGGGAAGTATATAACGATCCCGAATTTTTACTAAATTTAAATGGATAATTAAATTAATTTTTGAATTAATATGGTTTAAATTGATTTAATTTAAATTTAGTATTGATAGAAGCAGAATAAAAACAAATATATATATATATATATATATATTTATGTGAGATAATGAATATCAAAGTAAACAATTAATTGCTAAATTCTAATAACAAAATATGTATGCAACAATTAAATTACAAACAAATTATACATACAAGTTTAGTACAAACCAATTTAGATAAGTTGCAGGCTAAGATCAAAAAGGGCAGTACAATATATATGTGTAAGATGTGTACAAACCATATTGATAAATATGAAAAGTATTTATATCAAGGCAAGCATTAAATGCTAGCCATAACACATCTTATCTCATCCTCCAAAACAAGAACAAATCTTCTTAGGCAAATAAACTATGGGAAGATCTCTGATATTGTACATAATATATATGTTGTCTTGTATAAAATAATGTGTACCCAGTACAATTCTTTGCTTTATATCCCTATCTTCTTTCTTTTCTATAAATCTTCATATCAGTTCGAGCTAAGTAAAAGCTAAAATAAACTTCATTTAAAACCTAAACAAACATCCAACAAAAACTTAGCAAACCAGGGGATTTAAACAGAGGAGGTTTTCAGTTGCTTCAGATTTCAAATTCAAGGACCTGTTCAAATTTGTAGCCTCCGTTCTTTCACAATTCAGGTGAGTAACATCACTCTAAAAACAAATTTAAAAGTAAAATTTTGTTGCAAGTATGTATGTGGATGAGTATGTTTAAATTTATATGCATATAAATGCCTGTGAATATTGAAAGCTTATGTGTACAGGCTGTTATTTTTCTCTGCTCTTTGTTTGGAGTTTTCAAAACAAAACCTTGATTGAAAATCCATTTCCACTTGATCTATTAAACATTTAAACTCGAGATCAAAATAAATTTTGTTTGTTACAATATGATTTATCATCTAAAAATGGTTGTGTGAAGAATAAAGGTATGTGGAGTAAAAGAACAAGTTTTTACAGTAAAAACTTAAGTCTCTGGAAATTTCGAATATCTTGAATTATGGACTCAGTCATATAGCTTGAATTAATAGCCCAAGATAGGATTTTTAAAACAAATATAGTGATTTTTAGTTGTGTATATCATGAGCAGTCTACAGTAGAACAAAATCTGCTTTTAAATCATTTTCTCGTGATTGAGTGATTCGAGTTGGTCAGGGTTGTTTGTGGAGATGGAGGAGGCTACGGGGTTGCCAGGAAAAATGGCCGGGAGTGGCGAAGAGGACTATGGCGATAATGGGGAGCATTTTTTATTTCTAACCCTAGTTTTAGGTAATATCATGAAATCGTTTCGTTTGTCACTATTGATGAATCGAGTGTCGCGAGAGTTTGGGAAATGGAAGCTGGGTCGTAGACGCATCGATGGCCAGAGTTGCGTGAATTCTCGTGGCGGGAGTCGCGAGTACAAGGCGCTGACAGGGATCGGTGGTGGCTCCAGTGCGCGTTTCCAGGTTTCGAGTTTCAACTAAAATTTCGATCTTGAGGGGATGATGTGGTCCTGATGGTTGGAGTTGGATCTGGGGAGAATCGTCAACCTGTTCGACAGCGCTGCGATGCCGGAAGATCGCCAGATTAGATGTGCACGTGCACGAGCCTTAATGTTGCCTGGGTGTTTTGTTTGCCTGGGAAGAACAAAGTTTGCTAGAGTTAAAGTATTACAGGGTTTCAACCTGAAAACTGTTTCCTATTTTGGGAATTTTAAACAAATTCAAGTTTTAAATCAAGGTTTAATTCTGTAAATCAAATTTAGTTTGAATCTTGGTTTGTCAATTAAGGATTAATTAATCAAATTTAAAAATAAATGCATGTTTAGTTTTGAAATTTAAAGTTAGCTAAGCATATAAGTGGATTTAAAAGAATTTGAATTTCAAAGTGAAGTTGGAATGAATGAAAGGAATTTAAACAAAGTAAAACGAAAAGAGAAATCTGAATTTAAAACTGGAATTAAAGTAGAGATTTTGAAATTTAATAAAGTTTTGTAAATCAAATGTTTAAATCAGTTTAAATGTTAAAGATACTCTTTAAATTATGTGAACTTAAAAGGAATTAGATTTTTAAACTCTTTTAAACTTCTTTCATAACCAAATATTACTTCAACATGTGAATTTAAAATGAATAATTTATTGATTTAAATTAATTAATGATTTGGGTTAATTGAATAAGAAATTAAAGGTTTAAAATCATTAATTTAGGTTTAATGATTAATTTATAAGGGATAATTAATTTGTAAACCAAGGATTATTAATTAGATATTAATTAATGATTAAAGTGGATTAAATCAAGTGATTAAGCAATAGTTAATTTAAGGATAATATGATAAACCAATTTGGTAATTTATGTGAGAATTATTAATTCATTAAAGGTTAATTGATTTAATGAAAGTGATTAAAGATTTATTATTAATTAAAGAGTAATTACTTAGTTGTTGCAAATTAAATAAAAAATAATTTATTAAGGATAAATTATTAACTAAGCGTTAATTAATGATTAACTAAAAGATAGTTTATTAAATGTTTGTAATTAATTGATTACTAATTGACCCTAACTAGCTAATTCATTCATAAGAATTAATCTGATTTAAATTAATCAGATAAGTAAATGGACCCTATTTATGCATGTTTGGATATATTGGATGTTGAATTGTTTGATATCCCTGATATGTGATGCTTTGTGTTATATTTCTGATTTGTGTTGTGATATGTGATATAGTTTATTATCTGTTATATATATATCTACGAATCTGTGTATGAAAGATAAGCGTTATAATTTATATCGCTTATATATTGTTGTATTTGATCTGTGATGATTGAATGATGTTGCACAAATTGTCTTAAGCCCCCGGACCACACTTATACACACACCAATATGGATTTCACGGAGAAATCGGTTGAGTCACAGATTTTGAAAAAAGTTTGAAAGTTGAATATTTAAATCCAAATGGTTTTGGAAATGAAATCGGATTAAAGTAAAAAGCTTTTGAAATGGAATTTCAAAGACAAAATTTATTTTTTTGAAATAACCTGATTAAATTTTGTAATTTAAATAATTTGATTCGAATTTAAATTCAAGATTTGAAGATTTATTCTAGATTTGGAAAATAAGGGTTTAAAGATGTTATACTAGTTATATATGGGTTAAACCATTTTAAATGTATTGATTTGAGAATTAGAATTTGAAATCAAAGGAATTTAAATTCAAAGGCTTTAACTCGAGCAAATATAATTGGATTTTTCTGAAACGAAAACTGTTTGTTTTCAAATAATAATAGCTTTTATTTAAAGAAAGGATTTCCAAATTGTGTTAAAAGATTTCAAGTTTGAAATAGAATTGAATTTTTTTGAAAACTATAAAATGATTCTTTGATCCAAAGACCGAATAAGTTAATCTAACTTAAAATGTCACTGTTTTTTAATGGTTATGAACGAATCTTTGAAAACGAGTTTTGAAAGCTATAAGTTAAACCTTTAATCTAAAGATTTAACGAGTTAATCCAGTTGAAATGGAAGTTCTTTGAAAATCCACGAATGGAACTTTGTAAACATGGTGAACTTTATGAATTGAATCTTTTTGGTTAAAAGATTAAAAGTGTTGAAATTGTTTAAACTATTGAAGGCTTTTGAAATAAATATTTTTGTTTAAAAGATTTGAAATGGTATTTGGTTTAAACCATTTGAAAGTAAGTTTTGAATTATTAAGTTGTGACTTAATTGAAATCCCATATCCATATGTTTTAAATATTACGCTCACTGTTTGGGTTAGCCGGGAAAGGACCTTTTGTGTCGTATAACCCATTCCGAATATGTGATACGCCGTTATGGATAGCATTTGAAGACCGATGGTGAAGACCGGGTATTTGCGAGAGCGATAGGATGACCTATCGATTGTCTCTGCACTGAGTCGCGTCGGTATAGAGACTCCCTAAGTGATGGGAAGTCCGATCGGGATTGTGAATACCCGGATTGCAAGGGATTCTTTGGAAGTGCCTTCGGTTCTGTTCTAAATCCAGAACAGACTTGTATGGATTGTATGCCTGACATTACATTTTGGGATATAAAGAATATTTCTTTCAAATACATTTCTGTTGGTGGCGGAGAATTTATTCTCTTAGCTTAACACCCTCAGAAGATATGTAATTGAAATTTATCCGCAATATATTCTTAACTTGGTAATGTGGCATGCTGAGTTCTGTTGATCATTTGTTGATCAAAGCGTGGCTTTTGTAAAAAGCGTAGCTTTGTGGATGAGACTTCGTCGAGCCTCACAACCCGGTAATGGTCGAAACATGAATTGTGGCAGCAAGGTTTCAGGGGTAGCTTCCCTAGTGTATGACCATTCCTTCTGGAAAGGGGTAGTATCATGGTATGGAGCCCAGATACTTACTCATGTGGATAGACTATATCTATTACTGTGTGGTGTTGTTGGAATCGAGCGCTTGGATAAAGGTCCAAAAGGACCGGGGGTGGTATATTTGAGGTTTCTTACTCCCTGGGAAAGCGGTAGCCGTCCTTGTGCTAGCTAAGACCCATTTGGGATCCGGGGACGTCCTTCCAGAGGCGTTCCATTTCGGTTTGGGAAGTTCCTTTGCCCGATCATTTGTTGGAAATCCAATCAAAACAATACGAACCCTTTACGATTGCAAATTGTATAACCTGCCTCCTTAGGAGGTAGCTATAGCAGGCATAATATAATGGTAACTATGCTGGCTAAGATTTATATTCTACTTTCGAAATGTTTTCTACACTATGCACTAATAATAATATCAAAAATGATTTGATTTTGCGTAGTAAGCATCTTTGACTAACATAAGAAGAAATCTCCTCCAAGTCTGCGTTTGCATTGTGCATGTGGTGGGAGGTCTTATGGTAGTTTCATTTTCCAAAAGCATTGCGAATCTATTTTAAAAAAAATTATTTTCTTTGTTTGTTTTTAAAGATAAACTGTTTTTATTACTCATACCACTCCCACGACTGATCCGGAGTTTATTGTTCTTTTCCTAAACTCTAGGTGCTCACTAATTTCCACACGAGCAGTCTAGAGTTGGGTTTTTCAGATAGTTAGATGTAGTGGATTATCTGGAGTTAGTTAAGTCTTTGGATGCACACCAGTCTTGCTTGTCTTTGTGTATCGTGATGTTGGTTCGAGCTGCTACTGGAGTTCTTCCTTGAAGACTATCTTAGAGTTATTTGTTCCGCTGTTAGTGTTATCTACTTTTCTTTCCGCTGCTATTTTATTGTATCGTATCTCTGATGTATATTGATATCTATTGGATCATCTATTGTATCAGATATTGTATCAATGCTGTATATCAACGTATTATTCTTTTTATTCCGTTGTGTTGTATACTTAATGTTGTTATAAGCTCCGGCGAATCGGATTTTAACGGTCGAATCTACGACATTCGAATACGATGTGAAGTATGGATGTTGATTTTCGAGCGCGAAAAATTCGTCTTGTTACAAAACATGTCCATATTAACCTGAATTTGCCGCAACCCATACGCAAAAGATACTACATAATATAAGTGATACGTCTCGCCACCCAGCTTGTCTCCTGATCTCCGTAGCATACTTTCCTAACTTTGCTTCAGAACAACGATAACCTGAATCTAGGCTGCCCGTGTGGAAATTATGGGCACTCTATGATAACCCGGATTTTTGAACATCTGTAATTGGTAAAATGACTGGGTTAATTAATAGAATACTAATTTATAGATTGAACAAATAAATATGATGATAAATATTTATTTGACAATCTCCTAATATAATTATTTTAAACGGGCAAAATTATTATTTTTAAATAAAATTAAAACTATGTTCGTTTAAAAATAGTAACAAATAGGATTTGTGTGGTTTATAATTAAATTGTGATTTGGAACTTGAATTTGAAATTCAAAAAAATATATTTAAAATATTACTTGTAATAGAAAGTTATATATTTAAAAAACATCATTTAATAAACACATAGTAGATAAATACATATAAACATTTATTAACATAATACATAATTTACAAAATACAAACTATATGTTAATACAATACTTAAATTTATTAAATACATTATAACATGCAAAAATTACAAGTGTAAACAAGATAAAATACATATAAACAAATGTAAGAGAAATAAATCATGAGATTAACAAATGTTAACAATATTTACATGCAACAATAACACGTGTAACAATTTTTTTCATTTCATTTTCCTTTTATCTTGAAATTATAAATCAAATTATATATCTATATCCTTCCCACTCCCTTCTCATTTCTTTTTTATTATTTTCTATCTTCATTTTCAATGTCTACGAACCGAAAACCTGTAGAACAATTTAAAACCAGATTAAGAAACTAAAGCAAGAAATCAACTCAGCATAATTAAATTCAAAATCCAAACTGCTATTTCAAGTTCAATTCATCTCAACAAACAAGGTTTCAAATCAAATAAATTCAAATTCAAAACAGCAAGCAACAGATCAGTTCAAAGCAAGAATTTTCAAGCTTTCTCTGTTGACATTCAAGGTGAGTATACTTTTTCTTAAAATGCTTTAGTCTGGTAAAGTCTCTGATGCATGTGAAAATCTATGAAGTAATATTATTAAAGATGACATGCATGGATTTTTTGTTAAAAAAAGAAGAAGGAAGAATTATATATATTTAAACTACTATGTTTATAAATATTAAAGCCTATGCATGTTGGTGAATGAGTGTGTGTGTGTGTGTTTGTTCTCTGTTTGAACTACAAGCTTTAATCCACTTAAATAAATTCAAATTTACTCTTCATAAAACTAAATTTAGGATAAGATCAGGTTTCTAGATAGAAAAAATCAAGTTCCGGGATTTCAAAACTAAGGTCCTGTCTCTCCGTTAAACAGAGTGCTGAGTAAAACATAAATTATGATTTTGTCTCCATGATCTGGGGTTGTTGATAAATTTTGTGCAAAAATGTGTGTTTATATATATATATATATATATATACATGAATATATACATCTGTAGATGAATATTCTATAAAATTGGAAATCTGAAGCTGTTCATCATCTCCCTTTGAATACTGCTCTGTTCATTCAAAAACAAATTCATGGTTTTAGGCTTGGCTTCAAAATTTATTATCTCAGAATCTAACTTGACGCAAGTTATGGTGTAAAAAAAAGAAACCGTTTCTTTTCGATTCTACTTTGGGAAAATTTTGGTTTTATTAAATATGGTTAGGAAAAAGTTAAAAAAAAATGTATCTTTACTGTATCTAACCAATTTTGGAAAATTTCAGTAAACCAATTTATATTTTTACTTATATAAATTCGATTTCTACCGGATGCTAGGATTTTTAAAAGTGGTTTGTAAATTTTTAGTTTTGGAAATGGTGAGATAGGGGGAGTTGACCGTATTTGGGGGAAACTGTAAATTCGAGGAGTTCGACCAGTAGGCACGTGGGTGGATGTAAAGCAAAGAAAAATAGGGGAAGATTTTTATATGGAAGTTGGAAGTATGGCGAACCCATAGTAGGGTTTTGGTTGTTCGTGAAGGAGGATTAAGCTGCAGACGAATGGTGGCATCAGATGATATTTGGGGATGTGCGGTACAGGAGGGTTGGATGACGGAGGTCATGCCGATGTCGTAGACAATCTCTTATGGTCAATGATGGTCGAGTGTGGTGTGGGAAGGTGGTATAGCGATTTCAGTTTCGATAGGTAGGAGGGAAGATCGTTATTTTGAACTAAGGGTGGGTTTGAATTTCCTGCTGTGGAGGCAGATCGAAGAGGACATAGGTGGGTTGTGGAAGGTGTCGGCGGTGAGCTACAAGACGCCGGCGACGTGTACACGTGCACAGGCGCGGTATGTGCACGTTGTCTCCCGAAGGTCAATGGATTAAAGGAAGTGGATAGGGAGAAGAATGACTGGAAGAAGTAGACAGGTATTGATCGGGAAATTTGGTTTCGTCTCGTGTTTTTGTTTGGGGTAGCTTCAATCTGGTTCGAAGAAGTTAGCAAGTTGGGTTCAGTAGGGAAGGCAAGAGAACGAATAGGGAAAGTTTGGGCTTGGGCTGAGTTTCTTTGCAAATAAATTTAAATAAATGAGTAGTAAATTAGTTCAAGTTTTACTAATTTTTGAGTTAATGTTCTTTCTTCTTAATCTTGGGAAATAAATAAAATAGTTTAAAGGTTTTTTTTTTAAATTTAAACCTTAACTTAGCTTAATAATAATGCTCATTTAAATTGAGTTGAGATAATTATATATTAATTAGTTAATTACAAGATATTAATAAAAGTTAATGGTGTATTTAAGTAAGTCTTTATGTAACAACCCTGGTTTATGAGATTACCTATAAATATGAAATTATAATGGTAGTTATGATTTAATATTGTGAACTAAAACAAGTTTTGGAGATTTTAAATTGCTTATTTGGAATAAACAATGAACTTTAAGGAAATAAAACGTGAAAATAAAGTTTAAAAGCTTTGTTTTGTTTGTTTGGGTTAATAATGAGTGGAAAATAGTTTTCATTAGAGAAATTGCAATAATTTTATTAGTTATTGCCAATTACTTCTTTTAATAAATTTTTAAAGGAAGTATTTGATTTTTAAAAGTTGTTTATTGAAATAAAAGGTGGAAATTGGGTTAAAAATAAGTTTTGGCTATAAATAATGTCTTGAAATGGTTTGAAATATTTTTACAAGTGTTAACATAAATTTTGTAGAACTTTTGTAGTTAAAAACATTATTTTATTCATTTATTTGAGTAAATAGTGCATTTCGTTAAATAAAGGAATTTAATAATAAAAAATATTTTAAAAATAAAAATTAATCTTTTTATATGATAGAAAATGTTTTATTTTGTATGTATACAAGTATTCATATTTTTCTTATGTGTAAATATGGAGAAAATGCATTTTGTATGTTGTATATGTACATAAGTTCATATGTGTTAAGTGTGAATTAATTCATCTTGCCTAATTTATTTTCTCTAATTCCAATTTGGGTCCAAAAGCCCGTTAGCGCACTAAAGTCGGAAATAAGAAAGAAGTGGGAAACAATTACTGTACGTACTATAAAAACCTTCTTCTTCCAAAAACTTGAGAAAACTAAGAAACCCATTTCTCCTTAAACCTAGCTCATAAATTCTACTAATTAATCCAATTATTGTTGTTTTCAATCAAATTGAAACTATTTTTCTCAGGTAATCACTATGAAAGCCATTTCTATTTCATCAAAATCATAATTTTTGAGGAGATTGTTTGTTAACAATGAATTTCTTCTTCACATGCATATGTTTTCTCCTTCTGTAGGTTCTACAAGGCCAAATTAGCTCAAACCTCATTACTTTCAGCTTAAAATCATATTTTTGTACTTCTAAAACAAGGTGAGTTGCTGCTCACATAATGCTAGCTGAAGCAAAGCTTCAAATTCCAAAAATATATGCATAAATTGCTTGAAAATATTGATTTTTTTGATGTTTTTGATTTCTGTAAAAACTGAGTTTGGATGTCACTTTGCATGAAATTTTCTCTCAATTCTGGCAACAAAATGCTGCCGGATTTGCTTTTATTGATAGTTCATACGTTGTAATATATATTTACAAAATTTCACAGTGAAACTCCTTTGTTTGATACCTTAAATCCTTGCTGCAAAATCAATGCACAACCTGAAATTTACCTGTACTTTTGTGTTCCGAGTTGCTGCAAACATAGCCTGAGTCCATGTTTGCGATGGCATATCTCTTTCATTTCTTACTGAATTCTATGATTCTTTTTTTTTTGAAAGATAGAGTTTTCTAATATACGCCTACTAAATTTTAGGTCATTTTGACTTCGCTAGCTTATAGAAATATATTGTTAAACATTGATCTGGAGCATGTTTTTGCCCAGATTTTTACAGTGAAAACAGCGTCTAAGTTCAATTTTGAGACTCCATAACTTTCTCATATTTTATCCAAATTGCATGATACTTTTTTTATTTGGAAGTTAAAGTTTTCTACTATGATTTCAAGCCAATGCCATTTAGTATTCTGATTTATGCCTGAAAATTGAACAAATTGTGGACTTTTAATCCTGGACACATCATTGTTGAACTGTTACAAACATGGTATGAGTTCATGTTTGTGACAGCATAACTTTTCCATTTTCTTTTCGAATTCATTGATTCTTTTTTTGATTGAAATATGAAGTTTTCTACTTTATGCAAACTAATTTTAAGCTGAATTAAAGATCGTTTGGCTACCTGTTTTATGTCTGAAAGTTGAACCCGGAAAAGATTTTAGACTTGGGTATTATTTGGCTAACTGTTTTTATGTCCTTTTTCCATCCGATTTTTGACATTTACTTCTGTTTTTGTGATATTTTTAAAGTATTTTAAAGGCTATGATGCAAACCAATAGGTTAGTCCAGTTTTAATGAATTCAAAATTTAAGTTTTGAATTATTTGAATTTAATTTGAATTTAAATTTGAATTTCGGTTAGAGTGGAATTTTGCTTGTTTTTGGTCGTTTTCGAGCACGGTTTTCTCCAATTGTTTTTGAAATGATTTTTAAAATTTAAGGGATTTAAAAATAATTACGATGTAAAATTTTAAAGTATTTTTCAAGTATAAAACCTATTTGTTCTTTATAATAAGGGAAATTTTCAAATATGGTTTCGAAATGGTTTTCGGAATCGGTTTTCAAAGCTTATTTTCAAGGTAAATTATTTTCTATAAAAATTACACATTTTTGCACTGTCGAACGAATGAGAAGAAGAGTTAAATGATTGAGTAAAACGCATAGTATGGGATACGTGCGTTTATCCTTTCGGTTAATTTCTAACTTGTCCGTTTGATCGTTTTGACCTTCGAGTCGAGTTTACCAATGATATGTGGTGAACATTTTACTGCTTTGAGTGTGAAATTTACTAGCGGTTAGTAAACCGTTAATTGCGAACGGGTGGTATGAGACACACGTAACACTTTTCGGGTTCCTTTTCGAGTGTCTATGACACATTTGCCAGTTGGCGTGCCTGTACTGGACCTTCGTGTCATTTGCCATTGCAGCGTATTTTTCTTCGGACGTTTTCCATTGCAGCTTATTTGTCATCGGACGTTTGCCATTGTGGCGTATTTGTCTTCGGACGTTTGCCATTGCGGCGTATTTTTCTTTGGACGTTTGCTATTGCGGCGTATTTGTCTTTTGACATTTGCCTTTGAGCGAGGTACCTATTATGTGAAACAGTACTCGGCAATAATAGCACGTGCAAATCCTTTTTGAGATGATTTTTATCCTCGTATGTCGTCATTTTGGAATAGGTCCTTTGAACCATTCGATGGCGATTACGTCGGGATTTTGGACTCTTGGGAGTTCTTTTGAGATTTTCATTGCCTGCACTAGCGTGTTGAGATTTGCCTTTTGGCGTATATGTATATTGAGATTGCCTGTTGGCGCTATTTATGGGATTTTCCTTTTGGCGTTGTATGATATTTTTATCTCTTTGTTGACATTTGCCTTATGGCTTATGTCGAGATGGCTTTTGCTTATGTTTTTGTTGGAGTTGCCGATATGGAGGATTTGGGAATTACACTTTTAGGAGTTTACATTTTACTATTCCCTTATCCATCCTTATTGATTTATGATTTCCGATGATATGAGGCATGCTACATTTTAGCGATTCATGAGATTTTTCGTCTTCATTGTGTTTTATACTTATTGAAACAATAGTATTCTATCACCTAGTGTAATTATATGTGCCATACATGATGCATATCCACCATATGTCTATGGTTAGCTTTCTTATTGTTTCTTCTTGTTTAAGAAGAATATCACTATGCTCTATTATTCCGCTATCACCCTTTTACTGATTCGTTTAGCTGGACTGACCCATGTATTTTATACTCGGGTTAAACCAAGGTGTTTCAGGTTAGATACTTTTGGACTTAGCCTATTCTGCTTCTGCATAGACTATTCTGCTAGCTCTTTTTGTTTTAGCTTTTTGTGTAGTCCTTTTTGTTTGCTACTCTGATATGTATATCCTTTTGACTCGTGTTTGTATTGTGGGCGATATTCCACATATGTAATGTATCAATTTGTATACTTCGTGATGTATCTATATATGTGTGTATATATGGGATTATCTGTTGTTCTGTGATGTGTTTCACTTTTGAGTCGTTATATTTTGTTCTGATAGATCCTATAGCCACCTATGACTTTGTATTAAGTATTTAGTGGATATGTTGATCCACAAACAAATTTTTTTTTGCATTGTCGACGTATTCAATAGATATTTAAGACAAGGCTATAGATGGTCGCTCCTATCCAGCCCTATCCTATGCATTAGCAAACAATATTACCCTGTAATACTCTTTGTTATTGTGGGTCTCAGGGTGGGGCGTCACAGCTTGGTATCAGAGCTGAGTTTAGAACACAATATGATAAACACAGAACAGAAACACATATTACTGTACATCAAGGTGTAATACAAATGTTATGAATCCTTGAATCATCATGCTTTTGTTCTTTTCGTGTCCTTTGGGGTAGTTATAATTTTGGGAGTATGTTTAGGAATGCATTTTAATTCCGTAGCATTCCATGTTTGAATTAATGATATCTACCATGTGAATAATCTTTATCTTATCTTAACTTTTGTTATGGCTGGAAGAGGCGAAGGACGACGTTCGGATACGGGACAGTCCAGTGACTCCCATCCGGATGGAGTATATATGTCTGCCGATCAGTTTATGGAGTTATTTAGGAGCACCGAGCCTCCATCTCCTACTCCAGCTTCTTCTTCGCGCAAGTCTCCTTTTGTGCACATGTGTAGTGATTTTGCACATCTCGGAGGCAAGCCATTTAAAGGCTCCGAGTCTGTTTTTGAGGTTCAGGCTTGGATTCGTTCTTGCGAGCGAATATTTTCTCGCATGGATCTTTTGGATTATCATAGGGTTCTTGTAGCAACCAACATGTTACAAGAGCGTGCTCTTGATTGGTACGAGCGCTCGACGAGTCTACTCTTACAAGGACTCAGTTTCGGGAACGATTCAAGCTTAAATTCGTTCTTGAGTCTGAGAAAGCATCTCTTGCCAGTTGCTTCCTTGAGGTAAAGCAAGGAAAATCTTCTGTTTCTGATTATGTGTCTTCTTTCGAGGCTCTTTCTAAGTATGGCCTTGAATATATTAGCACTCCATACAAGAAGAACCTCAAGTTCGTTTCCGGCCTTAAGAAGTATTTGAAGAAATCTTTGATGTTGTAGCTTAATCTTTCTTTTGAGGAGCTAGTTAACTCGGCCACATTCTCAGCCTCAGTCTATTGGAGCACCTCCCTCTCACAAGGGGTGTTTCAATTGTGGTTCGCCCGACCATATGATTCGGGAGTGTCCTAAGACTCTCTTTTGTCGATATTGCAAGAAAGAGGGCCATCATATTTCCACTTGTCCTATTGCTCCGAATAATGCCAAATCTTGCAAGCTGAATGTAGCGGATGCTTTTGGAGGTTCTTCTCAGTGCAAAGGTACTTCTCCTTCTATTCTTGAAGGTTCATTGTTGTTTCGCAATAGTTTAATTCGAGTCCTCTTTGATACGGGTGCGTCGCATTCATTCGTATCGAAGAAGCTCGTCGATGATTTGTCGTTGGATGTTTCTTGTACGATTACTTCATTGAAGGTTGCGAATCTTATCGGGGGATCCGCAACCCTTAGCATGCTTTGTGATGATGTTGAGACTGTTTTATGTGGCTTTTCTTTTCATGCGAATCCGCACATTATTTCTTATTTTGTATTTGATATGATTTTTGGTATGGACTGGCTTGTGCGATTTGATGCCAGGATTGTTTGTTCTCGGAGAATTTTATATCTTCGATATCTGAATTCGTCTACTCAGCTATCACTTGTTCTTCGAAATGTGGGTAATCCCGAAGTGGAATTATATTCTCTAGACTCATGAGATGACGATGGTATATCTCATATTCCTATTGTTTGTGACTTCCCTGATGTATTTGAGTCTGTTTTGGGTTTGCCACCCAAGCGAGCGATTGAGATCCACATTGATCTCATTCCAGGAGCACAACGAGTTAGTCATCCTTCCACGAGGATGTTTACAAAAGAAAATGAGGAACTCAAGAAGCAGCTTTTAGAGCTTGAGTCCAAGCAGTTGATTCAGTCTAGTTCTTCACCGTGGGGTGTCGCGGTCATCTTCATGAAGAAGTCTGATGGAACTCTTGCATCGACTATCGCAAGCTTAACGAGTTGACCATCAAGAATAGGTATCCATTTCCTAGGATCGATATTATGTTTGATCAACTGAGTAGCGTTAAGGTCTTCTCTCAGCTTGACCTTGCCATAGGTTTTCATTAGCTCCGAGTCGCGGAAGATAGCATACCTCTTACAGCTTTCCGCACTCGATATGGATCTTACGAGTGGCTCGTTATGCCGTTCGGTTTGATGAAGGCTCCTGCTTTCTTTGTTGACCTTATGAATCAAGTATTCCAGGAATTTCTCGATAAGTTCGTCCTTGTGTTCATCAACGACATCCTTGTTTATTCGAAATCTGAAGCCGATCATGCTAATCACTTGAGAATTGTCTTGAGTACTCTTTTTCACCATACGCTTAAAGCCAAATTCTCCAAATGCCATTTCTGGGAGAAAAAGGTTAAGTTCTTAGCCAACGTTGTTTCTTCCGAAGGCATTTCGGTCGATCCTTCGAAGGTCGGATCTATCCAGAATTGGAAGAGGCCTGAGAATGTTCATGAGGTTCGTAGTTTTCTTGGATTGGCCGGTTGTTACCGCTGGTTCATTAAGGATTTCTCTCGTATTGTGCTTCCTCTCACCAGCCTTACTCGGAAAGGCGTTCGATTTATTTGGTCCGACAAGTGCGAAGCTTCTTTTCAACAGTTGAAGGAGCTTCTTACTAATGCTCCTATTCCAGTGGTTCCTGAAGGGAATCAAGATCATGTTGTTTATACCGATGCCAGTCATTGTGGCCTCGGTGCCATGCTTATGCAGAAGGATCGAGTAGTTGCTTATGCTTCTAGGCAACTGCGACCGAATGAAGTACGCTATGCCACTCATGACCTCGAGTTAACCACCATTGTCTTCACCTTGAAGATTTGGCGCCATTATCTATTAGGCGAGCACTTCATTCTATACACCGATCACAAGTCCTTAAAATATCTACTCACACAGAAGGAGCTCAATATGAGGCAACAGCGTTGGCTCGAGTTTCTTGCTTCCTATGACTTTGATATCCCATATACCCCTGGTAAGGGTAATTGAGTTGCTGATGCACTTAGTCACAAACATTCGGCTGTAGTTTCTATTATGCTAGCCAAGTGGGATGTTCTATAGACCTTATCCCTTTGTGATATTCATGATCAAGCTCCATCTTCTGATTCTCCTATCTTATTATTTAGTTTGGAAGATCGACCCAGTTTATTGGATCGTATTCCCGATGCTCAGCGGCGTGATCTCGATCTTGTGCATCTTATTCAGATTTATGTGTCTGAATCCCGTCACGAGATGTTGAGGGATTTAAGCATTGATTCTCATGGGTGTCTTCGTAAGAAGAACCGTCTTGTTGTGCCTTCTGATTCTGCACTTAGGCATGACATTCTTAATGACTGTCATCGTTCTAAGTATGCTATTCATCCTGGAAGTAGTAAGATATATGTCGATATGCATCGTCTTTATTGGGAAGGCATGAAGCTTGATGTGGCGAGTTATGTTAGTAATTGCATGACTTGTCAATGTATCAAAGCCGAACATCAGTGCCCTTTTGGTCTCCTTCAGCCTATAGAGATTCCATTGTGGAAATGGGATCATATTTCGATGGATTTTATCGACGGCCTATCTCGTTCGAGATCGGACAATTCTAGCGTTTGGGTTATTGTTGATCGCCTCACCAAATTAGCTCATTTCATTCCTATTAAGTCTAATATGAGTGCTTCTCATTTGGCCAAGCTATATGCCAAGGAAATCGTGAGACTTCACAGTGTTCCTAGTTCGATTGTTTGTGACCGTGATCAGCTATTCACGAGTCATTTCTGGCAGAGTCTTCAGCAAGCTTTGGGAACAAAGCTTAATCTCAGCACAGCATATCATCCAAAGACTGATGGGCAGACTGAACGGGTGAATCGTATTCTTGAGGATCTTCTCCTTGATTGCATTCTAGATTTCGGTGGTAGTTGGGAGGATCACCTACCTCTTGTGGAATTATCCTATAACAATAGTTTTCAATCCAGCATCGGTATGGCTCCTTTCGAAGCCTTATATGGAAGGCAGTGTCGATCACCTTCTTGTTGGTTGGAATCTAGTGAGAAGCTTATTCTTCGCCCAGATTATGTTCGTGATTCTTCTGAGAAGATTGATCCTATTCGTCAGAGAATGAAAGAGGCACAGAGCTACTAGAAATCCTACGCGGACAACCGTAGGAAGCCTCTCGAGTTCTCGGTTTGTGATCTCGTCTTTATTCGGGTTTCTCCTCTAAAAGGGGTTGTGCGCTTCATTACGGCTTGGAAATTGGCTCCTCGCATTATAGGACCATTTTCTATTACTGAACGTATTGGCTCTATGGCTTATAGTGTTTCACTTCCAGCTCATTTAACTAGCATTCACGACGGTTTCACTTCTCTCAGCTTCGGAAGTGTATTTGAGAGTCAGATTCTGTTATCGATTCTCTTGAGTTGCTAGAGCTTGAGATCTCACCAGATCTATCTGTTGTGCAGCAGCCTATTTGCATACTTGCTTCGGAGGTGAGACGCCTTCGAAACAAGGACGTGCCGCTCGTTAAAGTTCAATGGTCCGCTAATCCTAGTCAGAAATAAGAAAGAAGTGAGAAACAATTATTGTACGTACTATAACAACCTTCTTCTAGAAACTTGAGAAAACTAAGAAACTCATTTCTCCTTCAACCCTAGCTCAAAAATTCTCCTAATTAATCCAATTATTGTTGTTTTCAATCAAATTGAAACTATTTTTCTCAGGTAATCACTATGAAAACCATTTCTATTTCATCAAAATCATAATTTTTGAGGAAATTGTTTGTTAACAATGAATTTCTTCTTTGCATGCATATGTTTCCCCTTTCTATAGGTTTTACAAGGCCAAATTAGCTCAAAGCTCATTACTTTCAGCTAAAAATCAGATTTTTGCACTACTTTAACAAGGTGAGTTGCTGCTCACGTAATGCTAGCTGAAGCAAAGCTTCAAATTCCAAAAATATATGCATAAATTGCTTGAAAATATTAATTTTGTTGATGTTTTTGGTTTCTGTAAAAACTGAGTTTGGATGTCATTTTGCATGAAATTTTCTCTCAATTCTGGCAACCAAATACTGCCATATTTTCTTCTATTGATAGTTTATATGTTGTAATATATATCTAAAAAAATTCATAGCAAAAATCCTTCATTTGATATCTGAAATCCTTGCTGCAAAATCAATGCACAACCTGAAACTTACCTTTACATTTGTGTTCTGAGTTCCTGCAAACATGGCCTGAGTCCATGTTAGCGATGACATAACTCTTTCATTTCTTATTGAAATTCTGTGATTCTTTTTTTGTTTGGAAGATAGAGTTTTCTACTATATGAATACTAAATTTCAGTTCATTTTGACTTAGATAGCTTATAGAAATATGCCCTTAAGCATTAATCTGAAGCATGTTTTTGGCCAGATTTTTACAGTGAAAACACTGTCTGGGTTCAATTTTGAGACCCCATAACTTTCTCATATTTTATCCAAATTGCATGATTCTTTTTTTTTGGAAGTTAAAGTTTTCTACTACAAGCAAAACAATTTTGAGCTCAATTCGATGCCATTTAGTACTCTAATTTACGCTTGGAAATTGAACCCAGAGTGGAATTTTTAAGCCTGGGCACATCATTATTGAACTATTACAAACATGGTCCGAGTCCATGTCTGACCATGTTTGTGACAGCATAACTTTTCCATTTTCTTCTCAAATTCATTGATTCTTTCTTTGGTTGAAAGATGAAGTTTTCTACTTTATGCAAACTAATTTTCAGTTGAATCAAAGATCGTTCGGCCACCTGTTTTATGTCCGAAAGTTGAACCCAAAAGAGATTTTAGACCCGGGTATTATTTGGCTAAGTGTTTTTATGTCATTTTTCCATCCGATTTTTGACATTTACTTCTGTTTTTGTGGTATTTCTTAAGTATTTTGAGGTCTCTGTTGCCTACCAATAGGTTAGCCCAGTTTTGATGAATTCAAAATTTAAATTTTGAATTATTTGAATTTTATTTGAAATTAAATTTGAATTTCGGTTAGAGTGGAATTTTGCTTGTTTTTGGTCGTTTTCGAGCACTGTTTTCTCCAATTCTTTTTGTAATGATTTTGAAAATTTAGAGGATTTAAAAATAAATATTATGTAAAATTTTAAAGTATTTTCAAGTATAAAACCTATTTATTCTTTATAATAAGGGAATTTTTGAAATATGGTTTCGAAATGGTTTTCGAAATCGGTTTTCAAAGCTTATTTTCAAGGTAAATTATTTACTATAAAAATTACACATTTTTGCACTGTTGAACGAATGAGGAGAGTTAAATGATTGGGCAAAATACGTAGTGTGGGATACGTGCGTTTATCCTTTCGGTTAATTCCTGACTTGTCTGTTTGATCCTTTTGACCTTCAAGTCGAGTTTACCGATAATATGAGGTGAACCTTTTACTGCTTTGATTGTGAAATTTACTAGCGGTTAGTTAACCATTTAGTGCGAACGGGTGGTATGGGACACACGTTAACACTTTTCGGGTTCCTTTCCCAGAGTTTGTGACACATTTTCCTGTTGGCGTGCCAGTACTGGACCTTCGGGTCGATTGCCATTGCGGTGTATTTGTCTTCGGACGTTTGCCATTGTAGCGTATTTGTCTTTGGACATTTTCCATTACGGCGTATTTGTCTTCGGACGTTTGCCATTGCGGCATATTTGCCATTGCGGCGTATTTGTCTTTTGATGTTTTCCTTTGGGCAAGGTACCTTTTATGTGAAACAGTGCTCGGCAAAAATAGCACGTGCAAAACCTTTTTGAGATTATTTTTACCCTTGTATGTCGTCATTTTGGAATAGGTCCTTTGAACCATTCGGTGGCGATCACTACAGGATTTTGGATTCTTGGGAGTTCTTTTGAGATTTTCGTTGCCTGCACTGGCGTATTGAGATTTGCCTTTTGGCGTATATGCATATTGAGATTGCCTATTGGATCTATTTACGGTATTTTCCTTTTGGCGTTGTACGAGATTTTTATCTCTTTGCTGACATTTGCCTTATGGCTTATGTCGTGATGGCTTTTGCTTATGTTTTTCTTGGAGTTGCCGATATGGCGGGTTTGGGAATTACTCTTTTAGGAGTTTACATTTTACTATTCCCTTATCCGTTCTTATTGATTTATGATTTCCGATGATATGAGGCATGCTATATTTTAGCGATTCATGATATTTTTCGTCTCCATTGTGTTTTATGCTTATTGAAACAATAGTGTTCTATCACCTAGTGTAATTATATATGCCATACATGATGCATATCCTCCATATGTCTATGGTTAGCTTTCTTATTGTTTCTTCTTGTTTAAGAAGAATATCACTATGCTCTATTATTCGGCTATCACCCTTTTACTGATTCGTTTAGCTATACTGACCCGTGTATTTTATACTCGGGTCAGACTTAGGTGTTTCAGGTTAGGTACTTTTGGACTTAGCCTATTCTGCTTCTGCATGGACTATTCTGCTAGCTCTTTTTGTTATAGCTTTTTGTGTAGTCCTTTTTGGTTTTCTACTCCGATATGTATATTCTTTTCACTCGTGTTTGTATTGTGGTCGACATACCACATATGTAATGCATCAATTTGTATACTTTGTGATGTATATATATATATATGTGTGTGTGTGTGTGTGTATGGGATTTTCTGCTGTTCTATGATGTGTTTCAAATTTGAGTTGTTATATTTTGTTCTGATAGATCCTATAGCCACCTATGACTTTTTATTAAGTATTTATTGGATATGTTGATCCATAAACAAAAAAATTGCATTGTCGACATATTCAATAGATATTTAAGACAAGGCTATAGATGGTTGCTCCTATCCAGCCCTATTCTCTGCATTAGCAGATAGTATTACCCAGTAATACTCTTTGTTAATATGGGCCTCGGGGTGGGGCGTCACAGTTTAAGATAAATGTTTTGAACTTAATTTATCAAAGGGACTCAAATGGTTTCCAAATTTATAATTATCCCTTTAAAACTTTTAAACTATCTATTTCTAGTTGAAATATTCAATTTACCTTTCTAAAAACTATTATTCAAAACTATATTTTTTTTTCAAAACATTTCAAACTAAATTTATATTTTTATCAAACATTTTATACTCTTCGAAATTTCTTAGTTTTAAAATTTTAGACCTTGACTTGGAAGTGTTCGAACCTTCAAAATGATAAGGGGAAATCACATTTTCAATTCAAGAGTTGAAAATCAATAATAAATCAATTTCAATATATAAGGTTATAACAAAACAAATTCGAAACTCGAGGACTGAACACCGGTCTCACTTTAAATTGTTTCAAATATATACATATATCTTTCGAAAATATCAAATTATACTTCGGAATTCGAAATCATAACGGTTTTACAAAATCACTCGCATAGCGAGCTATTAAAGTGGCCTCTCCCCCACTCTGAAACTCAAAAATCAATGTCGATGATGCGTGCACTCATCACCGAAATTATTTTTCAGCGACATACGTGAGTTTTGGACTTTTATTTCCTTGAAAACTTCTTTGAAATTTCTTCAAAATTATTGGAATTCATTTGAACTCATTGGAAACATTTCTTATTCAAAAAAAATACTTTTAAATCGTATTATTTTTATATATTTTCCAAAATCTTAAAACCAATTTCAAAATACCGGAATTCAATTCTCGAAATTCAAATTTAACTCTATAGTTATAAATCAATTTCTTATAATTTTTCAAAATTTCAAATCCTTTCAAAATCTTTTTTTTATATAGAATAACATTTCTTATTTGTTTTATATATAGGTATATAATCCTTATCGAAAACATTTTCACTTTTATACATAGAATAAAATCATAGTTATCAAAATAATAATTTCGATATATAAACAATTTCAAAAAAATGCAAACATACCTGATTTTTCAAAGGATGATTCAAGAATGGATTTCAAAACAAAGATAGCGATTAAATTTAGAGGAACTCCAATCAATAGAATCGGGATTCGATGATAGACTCGATCAAAGATGAGATAATTAAATTACAAAATAGAAGATGGATATACTTCTATAAATCGCGGGCGACCTTTACCGGTCAACCATGATTCCAAAATTAGATCGGTGTAGAATTCTGAGGCAATTCGACATTCGATCGCCAGAGATATAGAATTCGACGTAACAAGATATAGCAGCATCGTAAACCGAGGATACAGAAATCTTCGGTGAGTCAATGCCAATTGAAAAGGAGTTTTCACCCCCTTTACAAATCATTTAGTGGAGTTATGGGATACTCCGGAATCAAACGAATATAAATAGGGAGAGACAGAATGAATTTCGGAACCGAGGGACATTCCAAAATTCAAAGAAAATCGAGTCAAAAGGAAGAGATTCAACTCGAGCGAAAGTGATTCTGTAAATAAATTTACCATATATGCTAAGTTTTGCCTAGAGCCAAAGCTCTGGTATTTGGAATTTTGAGAAATAATTAGTAATAATATTTTGAAATAAAAATTTAATACGCGGATTACGTCTAATTAAACACAGCAATTGTTAAATTTTCGATTAATTATATGAAAGTTTATTTATTTTATAATTCTATTAAATTCAAATCAGTTAATAATTGATGAAATTAGATTTATTTTTCAAACCTGGATATTTTTACGCAGAAAAATTCTAAGTCATCTTCTGACTGAGACGTCGTCTTTCGTTTTTCAAATTTGGACTCATATTTCTCCGTTTATCTTATTTATGGCAAAATAGCAGCGTTTTCGTACCGATCATCGTTTTTTGATCGGATGATCGTACCATTAATATCTGTGTGTCGTTTTGGTCGTCTCGTCATGTTGATCTTCGTAGTATATTCATATCTGTATTTTGGTGTCCGTTACGCGTTAGGAGCAATAAACTGTTCGTTGTAACGGTACCTTTAATTGTGACCGTTAAATTTTCCGTTAATTTTTCCTTCGGTTTCCAATGTGAAGCTTGCTGCACACGTAAACATTCATTGCCTTGATTATTCAGCTTTAATTAAGGTGTGACTTTTTCATTTTCCTTGATTTATACATTTATTGTCGTTCTTTCTCTGTTTTCATCCTTTTACGAAAGGAAAGATACTGTTCCAGCGAAACCTAAATGTTTAAAATTTGAACCGGCTCATCCCTAAATATTTATCTCATGCCTTTTATTCCATCACTCACGTTTTCCTCTTCCTTCGTTCTTCTCCATACCCAGATCTACTTTCGTATCCTCTGCCTGCTTTTGGAAGGTAAGAAATTTTATTATTTTATATAGCTTAATGGATGCTTGCTCTTTGGGTTTTGTTATTTTTGCTTTTGGAAAAGGAAAAAAAATCGCATATAATATCCACTGTTGTGTCTCATCCCCGGCCTCTTCCCCCTCCTTTCCCATGTGCCTCTGTCATGTAGCCGGCCACCATCATCGCCCTCTCTCTTCTGCATCTCTTCCCCCACAGCACCGTCTAGGCTTTACTCCTTCAAACATCGAACCCGATCCTCTAACTTTTCCACCACCCACCTACACGTGATGCCAACGACCCATGACAGCTCAAACCCGCCCCACCTGTACCCTCCGAGCCTTCTTAGCCGAAAACCCAGACCCGACCTCCCTTTCCGGCGTGCGCAACCGTGGCCTGCCACCTCATCATCCACCTAGCCGAGATCCATGCCCCATCCTTCCGCCTGAACCACCCGCAATCGGCCTGCCCCGACAGCCTTCTGACCATCACCACCGCTCCGCCTCGCCTTGCAGCAGCGTCGCTGCCACCTACCCCTCTGCCTCTTGTTTTCCCGCCTCCATCTTCTCCTCCACGTCCGGATGTACTTCACCACCTCGCCATGCAAGCTTCAACCGAGCCCCTTGCAGTCCCTTATATTTCTTGAAAACGTGAGTGTATATTGCATTACTGTTTCATATATATAGTTTATACTTTGTTATAGGATGCATGTGTTATTTCTCCATGAGTTGGCTCTGTTTTGATATATTTGCATACTGTAACCTTGAGTTTTAACAAGGCCGGTTTTGATATTAGATCTGTTGTGTCACATATATAAAACTTATAATAAAGTTACTTGTTATTGTACATATAAATACGAACTACATGTAGGTTTGAATTTTATGCGTATATGGTTTTAATGTATTTGCTTGTATGTATGAAACATTGTTTTAAATTCTTATATTTTTAGTTTTGACTTCAGAGTGTATATAATAAGAGAGTTGTCTAAATATCTATAAGTTTGTATGTTTGAACCAGGGACTATGTATTAAATATGAGTCATTAGTATTAAAGGATGAAACTTTCTAAGTTCATATATATTCACGAGCCTGACATATTTATGATCCTAGAATATGTAACAGTTGTATAGTTTAAAGTAAGTATATACGATATTTATAGTAGGCTGATATGTTTTAAGGAAGAGGTCTATCAAAGTTTATTTTATATATATAAGTTACAGTACATTTTATCATCAATTAAATATTATATATACTATATAATTTTATGCTTTGGTCTCATTCCTATCTAATACCTATAGTATAAACTTGTATAAAGTTTTGTGTGTTGTTTAGTTCAGAATAAAACATCTTAAATATAGTTATATTAGTCGTATATAAAGGTATACATTGTTGACGAGCTATTTTATATGATGACAGTGTTATGGTATAAGTATTATAATATGGTCCGTTAGTTAAATGCTAGATACTTTGGGTTAATATAAATGTAATAGTTTTAAATATAAGTGTCAATCTTGTGGACCATATCCAGTTTTAGCATGCGTTTATACTTAACCTTACAACATATTTTATTATAGAGGGTAATATATATATAGTGGGTTTAAAGCTACTGACCAGTCTAATCAATTTATATCCTTTATAAAAAAAAATGTTGTAGTTTAGGTATTAATATATCATTTTACAACCATACGCATATTTGGTAATGACTGGGTTGTATGTGTATATATATACACGTTATAAAACGGTACGATGGGAAGTTACGACAAATGTATTTATTTTATATTATAATGATATATATATATATAAAAGATGTTTTAAAGTCGAAACTGGATATTGATTTCTAAGTATACCTTTGGTTTGGATTTTTTTTAATATACATATTTATTTATAAATATTTGAAACTAGAATATGAATTTTGAATATATGCTATATCTATACCAATTCATTGTATCAATTATCCTTATCGATCTAGTTCTGATTCGTTCCCATCACTTCCCATTATCAGCTTGTCGGTCGAACTCGAGTCCATCGTGCTTTGTTTTGGGATCCGTTTTGCGATCCGTAACTCATTCTGTTGTTTTCTCTTCGGCCTCAAAAGGTGAGCAATCACTCACGATTAACATTCTTTTATTCATTAAATTTGATTTCAATTGAAACGACAATTGAAATATGCTGTTGTCGTTATTTAAAAAATTGTTGTATATGCTATTATCTGTAACTGTTCACTTGCGGGATATGACACCATATCCTGTTGGTTATATTATATTGTTATTGATGATATATGCCTGTTATTTTATTGTATTATCTGTTATCACTCTGCAAGTTCCCTGTAGTTTAGAAATCACTATGGGTTGAAATGATACATACCCGAACGGACTTTAGAATAGGAGAAAATCGTTATGGGTTGAAATGATAAACCCAAGCGATTTTCATTTAATTGAATTTGGGATTACGGGTTGAAATGATATCCACCCGTATATATTTAGTGTACGGATTGAAATGATAAATATCCGTAGCACTTGACTCTATGATAGGAAATATATACAGACACCGTTGGTCCATATAATTATTTTGAAAATAATTTCTACAGTTTGAAGAGAAATATATGGGATTTAATAAATATAGGTTCTTAAAATATTTATATAAATGGAAACTTTATATATAGATTTAATAATAATATTATTAAGTTTGATTTAATCCATATAATCTGTTTAAGTAGTATTTAAGATTTATGTTTCAAAATTTACCGTTGTGAAAATTTGAATAATTAAGATTGGGAGATAAATTTGGGTCTATTAAAATTGGTATTTAAATAAGGATTTAATTGATTAAATCGATTTGAAATTTTTGAATGGGAAATATAAAGGTATGATTTTATAACTGGATTTTTTATTTAAGTGATTTAATGAATATTTCACGTTTAAATAAATTAAGGAAAATATTGTGTAGAAATGGAATTTAAGGTTACTTAAATAATATTGAATCAAATGAGGAAGTATTTCAAGACTAAATAATAGTGAGGTTAAATCGAGATCTATATGAAACTATTAAATTGAACATTTAAATATTAAAGCTTAGAACTATATTGGAATTTAAATGGTTTATTTTGAGATTCGGATCTGTATTTGAAATCAATATAGAGAATTTGTTATTTAGAAACTAAATTGAATTAAAGTGAAAATTTAGGTTGAACCAAATTTGAATTTATTATTTAGAAAACTAAATTGAATAAAAATTTAGTTTGAAATGTTGAATACTTAAAGTTTTGAAATATATTGAAATATAAAGGGGTATTTGTGATCCTAATTTGTGATTGATAAAATTGAAGTGGTGGTTAATTTAGGAAGTGGGTTGAATTTAGTTGATAAATTGAGATTGAATTAAATTTGAATGGGAAGGTCGGGTTGATGTTGAAACGATTTGTTAAGTTGAGAAATTGAAAATAATTTACTTTGTATAAAGACTATTTTGGGAAATATAAAGATATTTGAAGTGAAAATGATATTTGGTTTTGAAATATAAATTAAGTTGAAAGGACCATGGTGTTATAGTGTATATTTCCACCTTGTAGATAGTTCCATGGACCCTTAGAGGATGGTTATCCCAAACATCCTTTAAGTTATTGTATTTCAGTTGATATTTCACTTGAGTTGGATTTATTGTTACAAGAATGTTAATCCTGACTCGAGTGTTTTGTGTTTTGCTTTACGCTCGGGTCAGACTGAGTGATACAGCATTAGAGACTCACCTTTGGAGTTCGAAGCTTCATTTGGAGATCCAACTATCGATTCAGATTCCAGCCTTTCCAGTTGATTGGTTCAGAGAAGTCGTCTGTTGCATTGGAGACTTCATTGCATTTGAACTATTCGGTTGTATTTTATTTCTAACTCTGATGTATATAGTAGCTTCATGAACTACTATTCTTTATCTATTTCGCTGCATTTTATTACTCTGTGATCTGTGACTGATTTATTTACTGTATATGTTATGTTTTGCCAATTTTAAATTAACAATTCGGTATTTTGAATCATTCAAGTCGAACATGTATGGTTTTATTGTCGATTTGAGTGGTCCAAAATAGCGGGTCGTTACACTTTCTACCAATCTCAGGCCGATCAACAAGCCAACACAGGGCCGGGTTACGTCTATATCTAGGTAACTAACTGTCATGAGTATGCCACCCCTCTGTCTAGACCGACCTTTACGAAGACGTCTAAACAACCAATAACCACATGAGTAAATAATCTAGGCTCCATACGAGAATACCACTTTTTTATCCACAAACGTTAAATATCTGGGCTCTATACCAGATACCACATTTTATCCAGAAGGAAATGTACATACCCTGAGGGGCACGACCCCCATAACCTTGCTACATCCTTCCTGTTTCGACCATTTTCGGGGTGTGAGGTCCGACGAAGCATCGTCCACAAAGCTACGCTTTTCACAAAAGCCATGCTTCGATCAACAAATGATTAACACTTGGCATGCCACATTACCAAATTGGGAATATATCACTACTAACCATCAACTACATAACCTCTGAGCTCGTACATCTCAAAGAAGGGTGTTAAGCTAAGAGAATAAATTCTCCGCCAACAACAGAAATGTATTTGATAGAAGCCAGCTTTATATGTCAAAGTGTAATGTCAAACATACATCCATACAAGTCCGTTTCGGGTTCAAACGGAACCGAAGGCACTTTTTCCAATTAAGGAAAGAAGTCCTTGAAAATCCGAATATTATCTAGTCACATCCGGACTCCACATCACATAGGTTGATATAAATCTCTATACCGGAGCAACTCGGTGCAGAGACATTCGACAAGTAATCCTTTCATTTTCGAAAATACCCGGTCTTCAAATTCAATCCCATTTCGTCGCATCATTTATTCGGAATGGGTTTTATGACTCAATGTCCTCTCCCGGCTAATCCTAATAATGAAAGCTTATTTTAAAAATAAGTGGTTACATTCAGATTTCAAGTAAGTCACAAAAAAATTTCCACTTTGATCTTTTAAACAAAAGATCCATCACTAAGATTCGATGTGGTTTTCGGATAACCATTTGGAATCCGACCCCCAGTCGCATCGAAATTCAAATGCCGTTTAAAGGCCGATATTGACAGTCGATTATTTAACTATCAAACAACATTCACAACAACCATCAGATTTAAATAATTTTCCCTAAATTATTTATTTCAAAATATCTTCGCAAGATGTAGTTTCACACTTCAACCCTTTGAAAACAATTTTCAAATCACTTTCCTCATGAGGAATAAATTTCCAAATATTGTTTATTTCAACTTAAAATTTGCCAAGTCCGAATACTTTAAAATAATTTAAATCACTTATTCAAAGTACATATATATATACTTGGGAATTCTTAAAAACAATTTTTAAACATTTATTTAAAATATTAGTTAGGAATTTTATACTAATATTTCAAGTAAAACTTAAGCCCCAAACTAATTTTAAAATAAAATTATTTGATGCGGTATAATTATTTAAATAACCATCTTCTAAATCAAATACTAGTAAAATCTTTAAAATAATCATTTCCATAATTAACTTAATAAATATTTACTTTAAAAATTTAAAAACAATTTACCAAAATAATTTCTCCAAAAACATTCTTTTTAAAACCAACTTTAGAGCTTTTAATTTATATTTAAAGCGACTTTGAAAAACATACTCGGCTTTCTAGAGAAAACACACTTTCCATTCCAAAATAGTCCATTTAAATCAATTAATAAATTCTTCTCGATTTATCTCAATTTATATCCCAAATTCGTAAATTTTCTTTACACGCTTTTTTAAAAATAAACCAATATTTTTTTTAAAAAATTACCCATTCCTTTATAAATTCCCATTGTGAATTTATATTTCCAAATATCCATCGATATACGATTTTCAAATTGATTTCCAAAAATTTACTTTCAAACAACAAATTAGTTTCCAAATTGATTTTCAAAATTACTTTCAAACACCAAATCAAATTCCAAATTGATTTCCAAAATTTACTTTCAAAACACCAAATCAAATTCCCAATTGATTTTCAAAATTTACTAAAATCTTTTCCCCATACTTGGAATTTATTCAATAGGATTTCAAAAATCAATTTTATCTTTTTCCAAACTCCTTCTTTTAATTTTCCCAACTCTCCAAATTAATTTACTTAAAATTTTCTACTTTAATTTCAAAAAATCCAAATATATATTTCTGGTATTTTAAAATACCAAAATATATTTGGCCAAACCATATTCTTCAATGAATTTCAATCACCAATATAATCAATCACTGATTATTAATATATCATATCATGACATATGAAATAGATTCAAACAATTTGAGGAATCCAGTTGGATCCCTCCAACCTATGTCCCTACATCCACAGATGTTAGCAAAATATAAAATACCAATTCCGCTTTAAGGTGGAATATCGCGGTATATGGGGTTATATCACCTCATCCGCTATTATGCGGCGCATAGGGTCTCATCTACTATATAATGCGGGAAATCAATCACTCCAATATATATATATATATATATATATGTATATGTATATATAATATCACCCAACAGATAACTTATCAAACTCATCCAAGCACATCCAAAATTTAAATTTAACTATTCAATTTAAACAAAGTAATTCGATTGAGTGAGAAGATCTCACCTTTGCCTATGCATGCAACCCATTAGAAATCCGCCTTAATCCTCTACGATTTTTAAACCATGTAATAAACAATTCATACGATTGATTACTATTTGAATTTTCCAATTAATCAATAAATTTTAAAACTAATTATTTAATTAATTAATTATTTAATTTAAAACCAAATTTCACGTAATAAATTATTTCCAGTGGTTAAAATAATTAAATAGGTTAAGAAAACAAATTTATCTCAAAACCATTATTTTTAAAAATAAATTAGCAAATAAAAATATGTAAATGTATATTTATTTTATTTTTGTTGAAATTTTATATACATATACTTATAAAATAAATTATGGATTTCAAAAATTTATTTTTACATAAACTCCAAACATTTTCAAATTCCCGTTATTTTTCAAATCTTTTCTACATAGTAAAATCAATTAGAACCTTAATTATCACTTATACTGGCATGACTTTTTATATCCAACCAAACTAAAGAAAGAAATAAAACAGTAAGGACTGACTCCTCAGTACTCCTTGAAGCACTACCTTTCAGCAGTGAAACATAGCAAATCCATCGACCCCCTGTAGCCAAGTTATACCTAGATACCATCGATACTCCATCGACACATTTCGCACTGGTCGATCGAACGAGACGACCCCACGCCTCGTTCAAAAATTGAAAATCAAACCATTATCGACAAGCCGAAAAGCCTCAAGTGTGCGCCACCTACCACCATCGAACAGCATCGCGATGCTCAGACCCCACCACTCGCGTGACCTTTCCCAAGCTACAGCCGCCTTCTGATGATGCCGCATCGAACTCGAATTAAGTAAAGATGATTTTGGGTGAACACGACTCGATTTTTGATTTGTGATATTGATTTTTAATTTACAGAGAACTACGACCATTGATTTTATACACTTTTTTTTCTTCGATAGCCTGAAGAAGGTGATTAAGAGAGGGAAGCGATTATTTCATTCGATCTATATTAATTTTTTTAATAAAATACGAACGCATGTAAAAAAAGTGACAAATGTTATATTAGGGAAAACATGTGTAGGATTTGTCCTGAGAATACATTATCATATTAAATACATACATACATACATACATACTAAATTTAAATTTGAATTTATATTGTTTAGAAACGAAGTCTAAAATCTCGATCTCCTATCGAGGTGTGCCGCCAAGCGTTTATAAGATTATACCCCTATTCCGAACGCAATGGAAAATGTTCCGAGTCCAAATTCGATCGTATGGAGAAGATAGCTTTTTGGACCTTATATTTAAATTGAATTTTTTGATTTAATTTCAGTGTATTTACCCATCGTACGATCAAACGATAAATCAAAATGCTACGAAAATTGAAATCTGATAATAATACAATATTATGGATCTAATGGAACTAGTTCGTCAAAATCCGAGACTGTGCCTCGGAAGGCTATTTTTAAATATCGATTTAAACAATAAAATTTTCAAAACTTAACAAACACTTCCAAATTCAATTTTTAACACATCTACTATCTTCAGTATCATCAATTTAAATTTTACAAGCCTTCAAAATATTTTTATCAAATATAAAACTGAAGATTCAATATTTTACCCAACTTTCAATTATTAAATTCAAAAATTTAATTGCCAAATAAATAGTGATATTTTGAAATTCAAGTTGAGTTAACTTCTAAATATTTAAAATCAATTAAATATTTTCAATTTCAAATTTTCAAAATTTCCAGGTCGTGCATTCTTTCCCCTTAAAATTTCGTCTTGAAATTACTAGTTAAGAAGAATGATCCACAACCCATTCACTATTTTCCCAATCCAAACAGTTTTATCTACTTGCCAAAACAAATCTTTTTATTATATACCCATTATAACTTCAACTAACATTCCAAAATCTTCCATTGTTTTCAAATAACATTATTTTCTCAATAATTCAAATTTTAATTTTAATTTTAATTTTAAATTATCAAAATTTTCTCAAAATTTTTCTAACTCCCTAAATTTTTGAATTTTTTTTGCCAACGTCTCCTTTGTACGGCTAGCTCTGTACGCATACAAAATGCCACTACGGGCCCCCAGATTTCAAAAGAAAACAAAAAACCAAGTGGCTAGACCAGAAAATCATCAAATTACATATAGAAATTTAAATACATACCTTTTTTGTCGAGCAATTAAATTTATCTTCTGCTATCAAAAATCCAATTCCCTTTTCCTTTATAACACCTGTATATTCAACATAGCCATAATGTCCAATTACAACATTCAAAATAATTTTGCATAAAAGTTTCAACATCTATTTCATTCAAGCCCATACGATGTACTTATATCATTCGTACACAATATCAAATTCGATCGCTAACTCGATTACACAATTTCACTTCCGAGCTAGTATCATCCACCCGACTTCGTAGTGCAGACTCAGCTCTGGTTTCTTGATCAGAAACCATCATTCTCCTTACATAGCCATAAACTATTATAAAGAATTTCCAGAATCAACCAAAAATCAATATCCAGGGTTCGCCGTCGAAAATCGAGTGAAAAATCCCATCTCGGATTGATACAATTATCTCAAAATTCTGTGCTCGAATTCTCGCTCAAATCGCTATGCGAATAAAATAATATATGTACATCCCATGTATTTATTTCTAATTGATTATTAGCTATACCAATTCCCATTTCTTTTGTTCACATTTGAGTTCCAATTCCATATAAATTCAATTTTCCTCTAAACTTAAATATTGAATACTATTCATCTCAAACCATATTTAATTAGTCCACTATTAATTTATTCATATCTAAATAAAGGTCCATTTCCAAATTTTACTTCTTTTAGTTTCTTCGGACAAATTACACAATTTCACTTTATTAAACACCATTTTTAAATTGATTTCAATATTCAATTCCAATTTATTTGCTTACCCATTTAAATCAGTTAGTTTATTTACTAATTTTGATTTCAATACTTTGTTTTATTTAGTCAATTTGACTAATTTTCTTTTACTTACAAATTCAAAATGAATTTCAACATTTAGTTTTCAATTTCATTTATTCGTTCACAAATTTATTTACACCTTAATGAATTTTACTCCAATCCATTTAGTCTACTAGACTTGCTTATCAAATTTACTTTTATTCAAACTAATCTAAGTAAAATTAAGTTTCAATTTAAATTTTCTGACTTATTTACATTTCAAGCAAATTTCCAAATTTAATAAATTACCAAACTCAATTATATTCCATAAAGATTTTAAATAAGGTTCCAGAGTCTTTCCATCATTCCTAAATCATTTTTTTTTGAAATCAATTCAAATTATCTTTTGAATTTCCAAAGCCAAACCCAATTTTTTGGAAACAATTTCCATTTAAAATAATTTGGGAGCAATTCCTCTCTTGGAAACTCGAAAATAATTATCAATGATGTTGCAGCCATCACCGAAGTTATTTTCCAGCGACCAAAAAGAGTTTAGTGCTTTTATCCCTTTAAAAATATTCTTCCAAATTCCAAATCCCACCAGAACCAATTCAAAAATATTTCCCCAAATAAGGTCACCATTATTTTTTCAACCTTTGAAAATCATTTTCAACTCAAAAGTAACTAAATTTATTAAAATTTCAAACCCAAATCCTTTCAATCCATATTCAAAAATTACTCTGGAATTTTGTTTCATTTTCAATTATAAACCACAATTATAATTCACATTTTAAATTCTATTTTGTTAACTGAATTAATTTCCTAGCTTTTAGTTATGATTTCAATTTCTTGTTCAATTTTTTACACAACAACGATATTAATTTAATATTATCACTTCCTAAAAATCCAGCAACCATATATAACTATAATAATTTATGGAAAATTATTTCTTTTATATACGAAAATAGTTTGGGTAAAATTATTTCATTTACCCTATTTTAAACAATGTCATGTCGAATTGTTCTGTATAAGTGTTTAGAGAACCCTATCAATAAGGTTAATTACTCGTATTGACCAGAATCCATATCCCACTCGACAAATCAATCAACACAATATAAAACAATTTTATATTCACTAACAAATACATGCTCATATCTAATAATACACTCAAACTCATTCTAGAGTACTACCGACTCTATCTCTAATGAGTAATCCCTACGAAAGCCAAGGTTCTCGCTCAACCATTTTCTCTGATACCACTCTGTAATGACCCGATTTTTTGATGCCCAAAAGTCGACATCAATGCGTCCATTGTACCAAATGCCAAAAAATCGAATGTCGAAAAACCGAACCGTTAGGGTTAAAGAAAAAGGACGTAGAAGAAGAAAACAAAAACAATATCAGAATCTCACATTCGCAAGGGAACAATATATAATAGATAAATGAATAATCTTTAGACAAAAGAAATACATTAGTTTATACAATACATCATCAAAGTATTTCAACAACAAAACACAGCACTAGGAATTTATGAAAACATGTCCATATGAAACTGAACTTACAGCAACTCATGCGCAACAGATACAACATAATATAAGTGTTACGTATCGCCATCCAGCTTGTCTCCTGATCTCCATAGCATACCTTCCTGACTTTGCTTCAGAACAACGATAACCTGACTCCAGGTCGCCCGTGTTAAAAATTATGGGCACCGATGTTTAGAAAGGGAACAATAAACTCCAGTTAGTCATGAGACTGGTGTAAGATCTTAAAACAATTATTTTCACAAAGGAAAAGATATCCGTTCATGATTTTGGAAAATGAAACTACCATAAGACCTCCCGGCACACACACAATGCAATCGCACACTTGGGGGAGATTTCTTCTTATGATAGTCAAACATGTTTGATACGCGAAAATCCTTTTGATATTATTATTAGTGCATGGTGTGCAAAACATTTCGAAAGTATTTGGTGATTGGATTTCCAACAAATGGTCAAGGATAAGGAACTTCCTTTTAAAAAGGGTACGCATCTAGAGGGATGCCCGAGAACATAACCGAATATATTCCCACACAAGGCTGGGTTACCACTGTAACTACGTAACTAACTGCCACGAGTATGCCACCCCCCGGTCTAGACTGACCTTTATCGAAGCGCCTCAACCACCAACAGCCACATAGGTAAATAACCTAGGCTCCATACCAGAATACCACTTTTTTTATCCACACAAGTTAAATATCTGGGCTCCATACCAGATACCACTTTTTATCCAGAAGGAAGTGTACATAGCCTGAGGGACGCGACCCCATAACCTTGCCACATCCTTCCTGTTTCGACCATTTTCAAAGTGTGAGGTCCGACGAAGTCTCATCCATAAAGCTACACTTTTCATAAAAGCCATGCTTTGATGAACAAATGATCAACACTAAGCATGCCACATTACCAAATTGGGAATATATAACTAGTAGCCATCAAATACATAACCTCTGAGCTTGTACATCTCAAAGAAGGGTGTTGAGCTAAGAGAATAATTTCTCCACCATCAACAGAAATGTATTTGATAGAAACCAACTTTATATATCAAAGTGTAATGTCAAACATACATCCATAGTGGTATGTTCCCGGTTCAAACAGAACCTAAGGTACTTCTTCCAATTAAGGAAAGAAGCCTTGCAAATCCAGATATTCCCTAATCACGTCTGGACTCCACATCACACAGGGTGATATAAATCTCTATACCGGAGTAACACGGTGAAGAGACATTCAATAGGTAATCCTTTTGTTTTCGAAAATATCCGATCTTCAACACCATCTTCAAATGCAATTCCATTTCGTCGTATCATTTATTCGAAATGGGTTTTGTGACTAAATGTCCTCTCCCGGCTAATCCGAATAATGCGCGCTTATTTTAAAAATAAGTGGTTACATTCAAATTTCAAGTAAGTCACAACAAATTTCCACTTTGATCTTTTAAACGAAAGATCCATCACTAAGATTCGATGTGGTTTTCGGATTACCATTTGGAATCCGACCCCTAGTCGCATCGAAATTCAAATGCCGTTTAAAGGCCAATATTGATAGCCGGTTATTTAATTATCAAATAACATTCACAATAACCATCAGATTTAAATAATTTTCCCTAAATTATTTATTTCAAAATATCTTCGCAAGATGTATTTTCACACTTCAACCCTTTGAAAACAATTTTCAAATCACTTTCCTCACGTGGAATAAATTTCCAAATATTGTTTATTTCCACTTAAAATTTGCTAAATCCGAATACTTTAAAATAATTTAAATCACTTAGTCAAAATATATACATACACACTTGGGAATACTTAAAAACTATTTTTAAACATTTATTTAAAATATTAATTACGAATTATATACTAATATTTCATGTAAAACTTAAGCCACAAATTAATTTTTAAAATAAAATTACTAGATAAACTATTATTATTTAAATAACCATCTTCCAAATCAAATACTAGTTAAATCTTTAAAATAATCACTTCTATAATTAACTTAATAGATATTTACTTTAAAGATTTAAAAACAATTTACGAAAATAATTTCTCCAAAAACATTCTTTTTAAAACCAACTTTAGAACTTTTATTTATATTTAAAAGCTACTTTGAAAAACATATTCAGCTTTCCAGAGAAAATACACTTTCCATTCCAAAATAGTCCATATAAATCAATTAATAAATTCTTCTCGATTTATCTCATTTTATATCCCAAATTCGTAAATTTTCTTTCAGCACTATTTAAAAATAAACCATTATTTATTTTTAAAAAAATTACCAATTCCTTTATAAATTCCAGTTGTGAATTTATATTTCCAAATATCCATTGATATACGATTTTCAAATTGATTTCCCATAATTTACTTTCAAACACCAAATCAATTTCCAAAATGATTTTCAAAATTTACTTACACACACCAAATCAAATTCCAAATTGATTTCCAAAATTTACTTTCAAAACCCCAAATCAAATTCCAAATTGATTTCCAAAATTTACTAAAAACTTTCCCCATACTTGGAATTTATTCAATAGGATTTCAAAAATTAATTTTTATCTTTTTCCAAATTCCTTCTTTTAATTTTCCCAACTCTCTAAAATTAATTTACTTAAAAATTTCTACTTTAGTTTCCAAAAAACCAATTATAGATTTCTGGTATTTTAAAAACCAAAATATATTCGGCCAAACTATAGCCTTCAATAAATTTCAATCGCCAATATAATCAACCACAGATTATTAGTAAATCAAATCACAGCGTATGAAATAAATTCAAACAATTTGAGGAATCCAGTTGGATCCCTCCAACCTGTGTCCCACCATCCACAGATGTTAGCAAAATATAAAATACCAACTCCATTTCATGGTGGAATATCGCGGTATATTTTGTTTATATCTCCTCATCCGCTGTTTTGCGGCACCTAGGGTCTCCTCCGCTATATAATGCGAGAAATCAATCACTCCAATATATATATATATATATATATATATATATATATATATATATATATATGTATATGTAATATCACCCAATAGATAAATTATCAACTTCATCCAAGCACATCCAAAATATAAATTTAACTATTTAAATTAAACAAAGCAATTCGATTGAATGAGAAGATCTCACCTTTGCCTATGCATGCAACCCATTTCAAATTCGGCTTGATCCTCTACTATTTTTAAACCTTGTAACAAAAAATTCATATGATTTATTACTATTTGAATTTACCAAAAAATTAATCAATAAATTTTAATTTAAAACTAACGACTTAATTAATTATTTAATTTAAAACCAAATTTCACTTAATAAATTATTTCTAGTGGCTAAATTAATTAAATAGGTTAATAAAATAAATTTATCACTAAACCGTTATTTTTAAAAATAAATTAGCAAATAAAAATATGTAAATGTATATTTATTTTATTTTTGTTGAAATTTTATATACATATGGTTATAAAATAAATTATGGATTTCAAAAATCTATTTTTACATAAAATCCAAACATTTTAAATTCCCTTTTTTTCATATCTTTTCTATATAGTAAAATCAGTTAGAACCTTAATTATCACTTATCCCGGCATGACTATTTATATCCAACCAAATTAAAGAAAGAAAACAAACAGTAAGGACTAACTCCTCACCACTACTCCTTGAAGCCTTGCCTCTCAGCAGTGAAACGTAGCAAGCCCATCGACCCCCCATAGCCAAGTTATACCTACAGACCATCAATACTTCGTCGAAGCGTTTCCTACTGGTCGATCGAATGAGACGACCCCATGCCTCGACGAAAAATTAAAAACCAAACAATCGCCGACAACCCGCTACGCCTCGAGTTCACCGCCTACCACTAGTGAACGCCATCCCGCGGCTCAAACCCCACCACTTGCGCGACCTTTCCCGAACCACAGCTGCCTTTTGATGATGCCGCATAGAACTTGAATTAGGTGAAGACAATTTCGGGTGAACGCGACTCGATTTTTGATTTGTGATATCGATTTTTAATCTACAGAGAAATGCGGCCATTGATTTTATATACTTTTTTTTATTCGATATCTCGAAGAAGGCAATAAGAGAGGGAAGCGATTATTTCGTTCGATCTATATTATATTTTTTTATAAAATACGAACGCATGTAAAAAACGTGACAAGTGTTATATTAGGGAAAACACGTGTTGGATTTGTCTTGTGAGTACATTATTATATTAAATACTTATATATATATATTAAATTTAAATTTGAATTTAAACTGTTTAGAAATGAAGTCTAAAATCTTGATCTCCTATCGAGGCGTGCCGCCAGGCATCTATAAGGTTATACCCCTATTCCGAGTGCAATGGAAAAGGTTCCGAGTCCAAATTCGATCGTATAAAGAAGATAGCCTTTTGGACCTTACATTTAAACTGAATTTTTTGATTTAATTTCAGCGTGTTTACCTATCATACGATCACACGACAACTCCGAGTGGTGAGAAAATTGAAATTCAATAATAATACAATATTACGAATCCGATGGAACTGGTTTCGTCAAAATCCAAGACTGTGCCTCAGAAGGCTATTTTTAAATATCGATTTAAACGATAAAATTTTCAAAACTAAACAAACACTTTCAAATTTATTTTTAACACTTATATTATCTTCAGTATCATCAATTTAAATTTTACAAGTCTTCAAAATATTTTTCACAAACATAAAACCGGAGATTCAATATTTTACCCAGCTTTCAATTATTAAATTCAAAAATTTAATTGCTAAATAAATAGTGATATTTTGAAATTCAAGTTGAATTAACTTCCAAAAATTTAAACCAAATTAAATATTTTCAATTTCAATTGTTAAAAATTTTCGGGTCGTCACAAAATATACCATTATAATTTATGTAAATTTGAAATATTCACTTAAATCACTTTTAATCAAAATCAAGTTATAAAATCATATCTTTAAAATCCCAAATTTAATAAGTTTCAAATCAAACTTATTTGAGTATAATTCTTAAATAAATTCAATTTTAAAGCCTTGGAAATCATTTCCATATATATATATATATATATTATATCTTAAAAAACCAATATTTATTAAACCATATATTTATTTCCAAAACCATAGAAATCATTTTTAAAATATTCATATATAGACCAAGGTGTTTGTATATAATTTTCTATCCTATGGTCAAGTGAAACGGATATTTATCATTTCAATCCATAATTTAAATTATATACAGGTATATATCATTTCAACTCGTAATCCCAAATTCAATTAAATGAAAATCGCTTGGCGTCTATCATTTCAACCCATAATGATTTTCTCATATTCTACAGAACGTTCGAGTATGTATCATTTCAACCCATAGTGAATTCTATACTAACATGGAACTTATAGAGTGATAACAGATATGATAATAATATAAAAGGCATATATCATCAATATACATAACAGATAATGGTGTCAGATGTCATAGGTGAACAGATAACATATATATAACAATGCAAATAACTAACAACAGCATATTTCAATTGTCAATTCAATTGAAATAAAATTTAATAAATATAATAACGTTAATCGTGAGTGATTGCTCACTTTTTGAGGCTATAGAAATTTAACAAAGAAATGGGCTATGAATCCAAGCACGAAATTCCAAAGCAAGCAAGATTGGCACGAATTCGATGAATAGATCTGATAACAGAAATCGATGGAAACGAATTAAATTTTAGTCTAACATAAACCGAAACAAAATTAAATATAATTTCCAAATATATCTTTCTCTAATAATTAATATAAAATTTTAAGATAATATAATATGTTTCTAAAGAGAAGATCCAAATATCAATATTTATTATAAAATCAATATAATAATTTATTTTAATGTATAAATATATAACTTATATCAGTACGTAAAATAATGTTTTATATCCAAACAAATCGCATTACATAGATTTTTATATAAAACTACTTATACATTGAAACCTTCCTATAGTTTATATATATTTTTCTATAATAGATTATAACTTGCATATAAACTTATCAGCAACGACTATATATATATATATATATATATATATATATATATATATATATATATATATATATATATATATATGAAAACAAGTTAAATAAAAATATTTATATATATGTACCTTTTCAGAACCTTATATAAGATTAATTGTCCCATATACTATAGGAATAAAATTATTATATATAGATTTATATATATAGGCAGTAAGTTATATCCCTAATGTAAAATATATATAGATAAACAACTAGGTAAAAAAATTACACACAAAATACAACCTGAAACAAAATTTACACACATATATACTTATACATATTAACAGGAAATTACTGTATCAAATCTTAGTATATAAACAGTACTGACATAGAATCAAATATATATATTGGCATATACCAATTCACGCGTATAGGTCTGCTAAAGTAACATCTAGCTCTCCATTATATATTGCCACAATCAAAATATACACCCTTAAAACATACATATTTTATGCATATATCAGGTCACTTCATAACATAATATATATAAATATACTATTTGAAATCAACATATAATACCTTATTTAAAATCTAGAATACCATAACCAATATATGCAAACAACAACAAATATTTATGCAAACGAGCAAGTGGCTTAAAACTTGCATAGGCTTATATGTTATAAATGTAACGATCCCGGTTTTAAACCAAATTTAAGTTGGTGGTTAATATAATTTTTTGGATGTAATTGTGAATTAATTTGAAATTTTCCAAAATAAATAAGATATATATTTGTGTGTGTGTATATATATATCTATATGTATGTATGTATGTAGATTGTAATTTGAAATTTGAATTTGAAATTCAAATATATATATCTTGAAAATAGATTGGATTTAACACTCTATATTTTAAAATTAATAAAAATTTGTTTTGTAATTATAATATGTATATAAATGCATACATTGTGATTTGAAAGTTATATTTTGAATTTAATTTAATAACGTTTCAAAAGCTATTCAAAAGTTAAATTCTATATTCTAAAAATTTATATATTATATATATGTGTGTGTTTATTTATTAATGTCTAATTAATTTTAAATTATATTATTTAAATTTATAAAAATATATATAAAAGGAAATGGATTTATTTGAATTGGAAATATAATGTAAGACTTTTATAAAAACATATTTAAAACATTAATATATAAATAAAGACAAGTGTAAAGGTTTTAAAATGCATTTAACAAATGTAGCTATTTTAACATACCATATTAACAAGTTTAAACAAGATAACATAATGATTAAACAAGTTTCATTTATCTTTTTATTTTCAAAATAATAAATAAAATTAAAAACAAGTTATATATGTCTCTCTTCTTCTACACTTCATTTTTTCTTTCATCCTTTTCAAAATAAAAACCAAAAATCAAAAGCGTAAGAAACCTAGAAGCAAAAATTTGAAACAAAACTAGAAAATAAGATTTCAAAATCAAGATCAATTTCCAGATTAAACTCAAGAAAATCAATTTCCAAATTCAAGTTGAAAACAAAAATCAAAGCCTGAAAAACAAAGCAAAGAGCAAATTTAATTTAACAAGTTTCCAGATCAAATACAACTTTCAGATCCAAGTAAATAAAGATTTCCATAATTCAAACATATTCTAGGTTTTTCAAAAAGAAAAAGCTATGGCCTCTCTACATAATACAGGTGAGTAAACCCCTCCCCCCCCCCCTCATTTTTTGAATTTGAACTAAAACTTGTTGTGAATGATATTTGAAGTATGGATTGTAAATTATGTTTGCATGTATATATATGCGCGAAAATGATGTGTGCATGTCTGTACACATGAGTATTCCCTCTGTTCCAGGTTTACGGGTTTGTCACGACCTACTATTTTGTACCATTCAAATCGACAATAATCCACGCATATCAGACTTGAATGATGCAAAATAATAGATTGTAAATAAATTTGGAGCAAATGAAATTAATTACACAAAATCACAGACATAGAACAATCAGAATAACTCGCAGTGGAATGTAAAATACCATAATAGTTCATGAAGCTACTATAACAAAGTCTTTAGACTAATACATGATATCAGTCTGAAAACAACATAAAAGAAATCCCAAATACATAGAAGTGCACCAATGCATGAGATAAACTAAAACAACTGAAACGGAGATAGATATATAAATAGATAGGCAGAATCTCCAGCAAAGACCAGCTCTAGAAAGAGAATCCAAAGCTATGAATACTCAGGCTGACCCGAGCGTAAATGTAACAGCCCAAAATTTTTAATAAATATTTTCATTCATTTTATAAAAATAAAAATATTAAATTTTTAGAAATTTCCTGAATTGGTTATAAATCATTGCCCAATTTTTTTTATATAAACAATTTCTATAATTTTAGATTTTGGGTTAAAATTTGGCTCCAATTGAAACTTTTAAATTTTAAATTCTAACTTCCAATCTTTTATTATAAACCGTATATATATGTACATCAATTGTTCCGCTTTCGTTTCATGTAAATTGGTTATATACTTTTCAAATTAAGTAATAAATAATGTGTAAATAGCTATTTAATTATATGTTTTATTTGGTACATTTTATATTGTTTGTATATATATATGCAACAATTGTTCTGCTTTTGTTTCATGTAAATTGGGTATATACTTTTTAAATTAAGTAATAAATATTGTGTAAATAGCTATTTAATTATACGTTCTATTTGGTACGTTTTATATTGTATATATATGTACAACAATTGTTGCACTTTTGTTTCATGTAAACTGGTTATATACTTTTTAAATTAAGTAATAAATAATGTGTAAATAGCTATTTAATTATACGTTTTATTTGGTACGTTTTATATTGTATATATATGTACAAAAATTGTTCCGCTTTTGTTTCATGTAAATTGGTTATATACTTTTTAAATTAAGTAATAAATAATGTGCAAATAACTATTTCATTATACGTTTTATTTGGTATGTTTTATATTGTATATATATATATACAACAATTGTTCCGCTTTACTTTCATGTAAATTGGTTATAAACTTTTTAAACTAAGTAATAAATAATTTGTAAATAGCTATTTAATTATACGTTTTATTTGGTATGTTTTATATTGTATATATATGTACAATAATTGTTCCGTTTTTGTTTCATGTAAATTGGTTATATGTTTTTTAAATTAAGTAATAAATAATGTGTAAATAGCTATTTAATTAAACGTTTTATTTGGTACGTTTTATATCCGTTCTTGTTTAATTATTTAGCGTTATATAAATTGTACGTTACTTTTTGAAATATACTTTAGCATATATTTTACTAAATAAATAAAAAACAAATAAATTCAAGATGCGCTACTTTGTTAATTTTTGTGCGCACATGTTTCGATTTATTTATTTCCTCTATAATACACACTCTTTTTTATTTCTTACCTTAGCTGCTAAAATCATCAACCGTGCATTTTAAAAGGAATTTAAAATCTTGCCTTAAACTTCACGTGTAAAAATTTTATTTCACCTTTTTTTCCACTTCCCATTTGCCTCTTTGTAATTAATAGGAATAAAATCCTACAATTTCTCTACCTTTCAAAATTTTATTTCTTGCGTTTCTTTCCACTTAATAAACGCAAGCCTATATGTTAAATTCAAATGCCTCATACACAATACCCCCGCATATCAATTTGCCTTCATCTTCTCGCGTGAGCTTTACTTCAGTAAGTAATGGCTACACATTTTTTCTGTTTTTTTTAATTTCTTTTCTTCTTTCTTGTTTTTCCTTTTGTTTCCAGTTTTGCTTTATTAAAACTTAATATATGCGTATGTGTGCTAGCATACTTAGATTTGCTTTATTTTGATTTCAAGATTTGAATCTGGTTGTCGCATCCTATAAAATCTAATCGTGCTTTCTTTGCGCTCTTCGGTGTGGATATTGTTATTTTCGAATCAAGTGTCCAACGTCATAGAAGTGAGTATTCACGCTTGACATCATACTTATAGAATTGTAAATTGATAGCAAGTGAAATTGTAGGATTGTTATATAATATGATACTTGCCTTTGATATGAATTTTATGATGTAAAACTCTGTTTTAAAATTGTCACATCATCCACTATGTTATATGTTGTTATATTATATGCTATTATACTGTTTTTTTATTTCTATTTATCACACTGCAAGTTCCCTGTTGAGTAGAATCACTATGAGTTGAATTGATACATACCCGAACAGACTCTAGATTAAGGAAAAACTGTTATGGGCTGAAATGATAGGCCTGACCGATTTTTATTTATTTTATTTATTTATTTAACTTGGGATTGCGGGTTTGAAATGATAGAACCCGGATTTTTTTGTAAATTACGGATTGAAATGATATATTATCTGTATTACTTGACCTAGGTTAGAAAATATTATACAGACCCGTGGTTATTTTATAAAATTTTCTGGAAATTTAAGTATTTTTAAAATTGTATATTATAATATTTTGATTTAAATTGAATTAAAAATGATTTTACAAAGGGTTAATGATTTTCTACAAGTTAAATATGTAAATAAATGAATGGTTAAGTTGAAATTTGACGTATAAATTTATTTTGGAATTTTTGATTTTGTTTAAAAATGGAATTCAAGTTAAGTAAATAAAAATATGATAATTTTATATAAATTTGAATTTAAAGTGAATTGATAAAGTGGTATTGAATTTTCTACGAATTAAATGGTTGAATAAATGAATGCTTAAAAATGTAATTTGAAATATAACTTAATTTAGAAAGGTGAAGTTTGTTATAAGAAGAAAAAGTTAAGTTAAGAAATAAATTGGAAATTAAGTTATATTTGAAATAGTAACTAAACTTAATTTTTAAGTCAAATTTTTTTAAAATATAATGGATAGAAACTTGTGCACTTGACTTTAATAAGTGAAGCATTGAGAATTTGATATTTATTTGTGAAATTTACTTTATAAAACCATAAATTATTAGGTATTTTAAATAACCATTTTTAAAGTGGGAAAATATGATTTTATAAATTAAATTTTAATTGTTGCTGAAATTGTATTAAAATCTGAAAATTTTAATTTATTTAAAATTCGTTGTAAGGGATATTACCGCACTTTGTAATTGCTTTAGTTGATGCAAATGAACTAAAGGCTAAAATTAACTAAGGGCAATTGCAGTACTTGGTAAGTGTTGTAGCTGCAGAACTAAACTAAAACTTGAAATAAATAAAAGGGCTACAGTAGCACTTGTTAAGTGCTGCAGTTGGCTGAAATGAGATTTTTTGAATATAATTGAACTACTACCGCGGCTATAAATGCTGTGAAAAGCTGAAATTTCAATGTTTGTAGTTTTTAACTGAATAAATGAACTCAGGAAAGGCTAAACTTTTGGGAATTGAATATTTGATTTGTAAGTATAATAACTTCACTTTTACATAGTTAAAATGAAGTATTTTGATTTGAAATATAAACTATTTTTGAAATTTATAGCCACGGGTTATAATAATACTTGGTTGTTAAAGAGACCGGGATCGGATATGGGCATACTCACTGTCGATACCGAAAACCACTTTAACAACCGTGTATGCGATGGAGATTCCAGAATGAAGTAGGATGGTGGCGACGTTCTATTGGGGTATGTACGTTGACCCGACTCCCGTGAGTTGGCTTAAGGTGGCTAAAACAGGAGCGATTGACGAACTAAGAATGTAGCACCTTTTATCGGACACATTTCTTCGCATGCCATTCTATTACTTTGTGATTGTTTGATGCGCATTTTGATTTTGGGAGTGTTGTTCGAGGTGGACGGTAGTAGCAGCTACGCGTTACCACCGGCCCGGAAGCGTAATTGGTATATCTACCCTGGTATTGCCTAGTTGTGCCGTGTCACCTACCCTAGCGTGCCTTGTACGAGTTTGATTTGTGTCGTACCTATGGAGTATCTTCTCGTAGTCTCCCGATCAGGAGATATGCAGGTACTGTATAGACTACTTGCACTATTTATGTGTTAAGGTGGAAAATATAAAGCCTTAACGCTATCTAAAAGTAAGTTTATTTTACTATAGACACTATTATAATAGCGAAATATTACTACATAGTAAGTAGTTTAACGGATCATTAGAGGATGGACGGTCCCAAGAATTCTTTGAGTTACTTGTACTTTATATTACAGTTCACTTGAGTTGGTTTACATTGTATAAGTATGTATGTCCTGACTCGAGTATTTATATTTTATATTACGCTTGGGTTAGTCTGAGTATCAGTGGGACTTCATTTCCTGGAGCTAGGACAGCTGAAGATCATCTTTATCGAGCTGCTATCTATTTTTTGTCTTTTATCTTAGCCTATGTAATTGAGACAAATGAATTTGGGATTTTCTGTGCTTGTTTTAAACTGTATTGGTTTTAAAACAATGTAATTTGTACTTATTTTGAGACTACGTTGATAGTGGCTTCATGAACCACTATGGTATTTTATTTCCGCTGCGAGTATTCTGATTTCTATGTTTGTGATTCTGTGATTCGATTTCATTTGCTCCAATTTTTATTGCAATTTATTGTTTTGAACTATTCAAGTTTGACATGTTTTAATTTATTGTCGAATTCGAATGGTGCAAAATAGTGGGTCATTACAGTAAAGCAAAACACACAACACTCGAGTCAGGACATATATACGCATATAATGTAAACTAACTCAAGTGAACTGTAAGAAGACACAAGTAACTTAAATGATGCTTGGGACCGCCCATCCTCGAAGAATCCGTTAAACTATTTACTGTGTAGTAATATTGCGCTATTATAATAATGTCTATGATAAAACAAAATTACTTTAAAATAGCATCGAAGGGTTACCCATATAGCCCCCAACACATAATAGTCCTAGTAGTCCATCCAGTATCAGCATATCTCCAAATTGGGAGACTACACTAAATAGTCCATACGCTACGGGAGAAAAACAAACTCGTAGTAAGGCTAGCTATGGTAGGTGACAAGGCACAATAGGAAATGCTAGGGTAGATATACCAATTACGCTTCCGGGCTGGTGGTAACGCATAGCAGCCACTACCGCCCACCTCGAGCCACACTCCCAAAAATCAAAGGGTGCACCCAATCAATCACAAAAGTAATAGAATGGTATCAAATAAGTGTGTCCGATCGGAGGAGCAACCTCACTTGGCCCGTCGATCGCTCCTGTTTTAGCCACCTTAAGCCAACTCACGGGATTCGAGTCCACGTTCATACCATAATAGGATTGTCGCCACCATCCTACTTCATTCTGGAATCTCCACCGCGTACATAGTTGTTAAAGTGGTTTTCGATATCGACAGAGAGTATGTCCATATCCGATCCTGGTCTCTTTAACAACCAATCGTTATTATAACGCGTGGTTATAATTTAAAAATGGTATTTATATTTCAAAAATCAAATGTCATTTCAACAATCCAATATCATTTCAAATCCATTTCAAATATCATATCTTTTAAAAACCTCATTCATTTTTATTTAAAATTAAAATACCGTATCAAATCACATTTCAAAATGGTTTATATTTCAAATCAAATACTCCATTTAAAATATTTGAAATGAAGTCATTATTTTTAAAATCAAATATGTATTTCTCAATATTTTAGCCTTTCGAAATTCATTTATTCATTTAAATTTATCAAAACAGTGAAATTCCAACTTTCGCAGCACTTAGAAAAATGCTACGAAAAGTTATGTTTTAAAACAATTCAATTAGCAAAAGACAGCATTTAAAATGCTGTAATACGTTTAATTTAGTTTCAAATAAAACTTTAGTTAAATTCAGCAGCTATAGCACTTATAAAGTGCTATAATAGCCCTTAGTTCAATTAAGCCCTTTCGTTCATTTGTATCCACTACAACATTTACAAAATGTTGTAATATCCTTTACTTAAGAAATGATAGCATTTCAAAATGCTGTTAATTAAATTCCAAGATTTCAATAAAATTTCATAAACAATTAAATTTTAATTTAAATAAATTATTAACTTATAAAAATCAAGTTTCACACTTTAAAATAATCATTTAAATATCTTTATATTTATGATTTCATAAAGTGAAATTTTCACAATAATTATCAAATTTTTGATAATTCACTTATAAAATAAATGTAAAATCTTTATAACATTTCATTTACTTTACATTTAAATTTAATTTACCATTTCATAAATTAAATTTAAATTCTATTTTATTTTACTTAACTTAACTTTTAATTTAAAAATACATTTCACATTTTCTAAGTTAAGTTATATTTCAAATTTCCAATTTTAAACATTTATTTATTTAACCATTTTTAATTTATAGAAAATAATTATCATTTTATAAAATCATTTTAAATTCAAAGTTAAATCAAAATATTGTAATATTTAATTTTAAAAATACTTTAAAAATTCTAGAAAAAATATATAAACCATGGGTCTGTATATAATTTTCTATCCTAGGTAAAGTGATACGGATATATATCATTTCAATCCGTAATTTACAAAGAAAACCCGGGTTCTATCATTTCAAACCGGCAGTCGCAAGTAAAATGAAATAAATAAAAATCGTTCAGTCCTTTCATTTCAGCCCATAATGATTTTGCCCTATTCTATAGTCCATTTGGGTATGTATCATTTCAACCCATAGTGATTCTAATCTACCGGGAACTTGCAGTGTGATAAAATGGTATAAATAAATAGAATAGCATTATATAACAGTAACAGATGATATGAAAGGTGTATAGACATGGGTGAACATCATATGATCATAGCATAAACAGTTATAACATGATAGTATGGTTTACAGGTTCAAATGTTATCAGTTTACTAATTATGTAAGTATAAAATGTCTGGTGAGAAATACTCACCTCTACAAGCTGGAGATAACCAATTTAGACACACAACAGAGATCCAAAAGGCACGAAAACACGACTATGATTCAAGTGTGGGGAGAGCCAAAGTAGTTGTCTTGTGTATATGAAACAAAACAATATATAGGACATGAATATCAACACCAAATATCATATTAAACAAGCTAGAATTAATACACAACATAAAATCAAACACTTGCACTTGCTTTCACCATTGCAATGCTCGGCCATATGATGATAAGGCATGACCATAGGGTGTATTTGGTCAAGTATGGGTCATATTGGGTCGGCCTAGCTAGGGTATGAAGGGTGGAAGTTGTTATGCATGAAAATACAAAACAGGGCAACAAAGTGAATTTTTGTACAACAACAAACGTCAGACATGGCCTTATGTGGCACGACCATGACTGTTGGAGGCTAGGGGATGGTGTGGCAGTGGCTTTGGGTTAGGTAGGGGCTGGTGGAAGGTGGTGCAAAGGTGTCCGAAAGGGTGAGCATGAGTGGCGATGCATTGTTGAGTTCGGCTATGGTATTTTCAAGTGGTGTTTGCATTTTTTCGTGGAGCTTCTTATCGAGGATGGCCATGGCCACGACAAGACAGAGGTGCTAGAGGAGATAACAGTCGAGTAGGGTGGTAATGGAGGTTTGGTGATGGAGGAGGCTATAGGCCGAACACTCATAGTGAAAGCAAGGCAAGATAAATACATAAAACAAGGAAAGAAAGAGTAAGAAAAAGATGAAATCATTACCAAATTTTTTCTCAGAAATGATGTCGCAAGTTTTGGAGATGAGAAACTTTATTTTGTGCATGAGAAATGAAAAGTAATCGGCTGAAGAAAAATGATATGGTTGGCTCAAAATGAATGCATGTGTTGATTGAAATGAAAAAGCAAAAGGAGGTGAAAAGTCTAAGGTAAATGAAAGGTTAAAACTCTTCAGATTTCTTTTTTCTTTATACATTTTTAAACACATGAAAAATGAATTTAAATAAAATAAAAAAACAAAAAAATAATTTACGAAAAGAAATAAATAAATAAATTTAGATAAATATAAATTAATTAAGAAAATAGCTTAAAAGTGGAAACTAGGTTTTAAAAATTGTAAATAAATACAATAAGCTTTGAAAAAATTATAACATCACTATAAAAATATTTAAAAATGAAACCTTGAAATTAAAATTAATTTAAAATAATTTTAAAATGAAATAAAGTCAAATTTAAAAATATTTCAAAAATGTAGGGTTGTTACACTCTCCCCGACTCAAATCTTTTCGTCCTCGAAAAGAACGGACAAGGAAAATAAAGAAAACAAGATAGAAAAACAAAATAGTACCTGAAACAAACAATTTCGGATTCGAAGCACGAATGCTCTCCTCCTTCTCCCAGGTACAATCTCAATCATCAGTACTCCACCGTACTTTGACCAGATTAACAGATTTCCTTCTGAGCTACTTCGTACCTCTGTCGACAATACGAAGTGGCTTCCTCTCGACAGTCAGTATAGGCTCAATATGCAAACTATAAAGATCAGAAGGCTGGACAATAAGAGATGGATCATGAAGTTATCGGCGTAGATGCGAGACATGGAATACATCATGCACTCCTGAAAGCTTCTCGGGCAAATCCAGACGATAAGCCAAAGAACCAACTCTTTCCACAATGCGGAAATGACCAATGAACCTAGGAGAAAGCTTCTCTCTTCGACCAAAGCAAATGACATTCCTTAAGGGAGAGACCTTACGGAAAACATGTTCACCAATAGCGAACTCCAAACTCCACCTACGCCTATCAGCATACTTCATCTGCCTATCCTGAGCAGCTCTCAACCTCCTCTTAATCTCCTCAACTCTCTCAAAAGCTTTCAGAATCACATCAGGACCAAGAACCATGCGATTACCGGATTAAATCCAGCAAGATGGAGATCTACAAGGTCGTCCGTATAGAGCAGCAAACAGAGACATTTTGATACTGGCCTGAATGCAAATATGGAATGAGATAGATAAAGAGATTAAAATAGGCTTAAAACAGAAGATAAGATTATACCTGGTATCTATTATTGTACGTGAATTCGATAAGATGGAGATGATCTTCCCATGATCCTCCATAATTAAGCACACAAGCTCGAAGAAGATCATCGAAAATCTGATTCACTCTTTCCGTTTGACCGTCGGTCTGCGCATGGTAAGCAGTGCTCAGATTCATATGAGTACCTAGAGATTCTTGAAAAGCTTTCCAAAACTGGCTGGTAAATATAGGATCACGATCACAAACAATGCTGAGAGGAACACCATGGAGACGAAAGATCTCTCTCATGTAGATCTCAGACAAGCTAGAAGCAGATCTAGTAGACTTGACCGGAATGAAATGAGCGGACTTGGTCAGTCTATCCACAATAACCCAGATACTCTCATTACCCCTCCAAGTCCTCGGTAAACCATCGATGAAATCCATGGAAACCTGTTCCCACTTCCAATTGGGAATCTCAAAGGGCAGCAACAAACCAGAAGTCTTCTGGTGATCGGCTTTGACTTGTTGACAAGTCGCACACCGACTAACAAAGATAGAGATACCCCTCTTCATCCCCTTCCACCAATAAAGCCTCTTCATATCCTGATACATATTCGACATACCAGGATGAATAGAAAGCCTGGATCGATGATTCCCCCGAAGCAACTCCTGCCTCAAACCATCAACATTGGGAACACAAATCCTGCCATTAATACTCAAAATCCCTCTATCATCGATCTGAACTACACTACCACTACTACTACCACCACCAACCCTGCTACAAACACTCTCCTTCATCAATCTAAGCATCTCATCCTCATCCTACTTAGCCATGATACGATCTAGAAGAGGAGAAGAAGAAACAACAAGCTGACACAACAAAGCCTTCTTTCGACTCAAAGCATCGGCCACAACATTAGCTTTACCGGGAGAATAGCTAATATCGAGGTCATAAGAAGCCAGAAACTTAAGCCAACGGACTTGCCTCTGATTCAAATCCTTCTAGGAGAAGATATATCTCAGAGACTGATTATCGGTGAAAAGCTCAAACTTGGTTCCTAAAGATGATGCCTCCAAAGCTTCAAAGCAAAGACAAAAGCAAGCAACTCTAAATCATGAGCAGCATAATTTGCCTCGTGGGTTTTCAACTGACGGCTGGCATAGGAAATGACCTTACCATCCTGCATGAGAACAGCATCCAAACCCTCACGACTAGCTTCAGTATATACCGTCGATCCCTCACTCCCATTCGAAACGGTAAAAAATGGTGCGGAAGTTTGCTTGCTCTTTAACTCATTGAATGCAGCTTCACACTTCTTATCCCCGATGAACCTAGCATTCTTACGAGTTAAAGCGGTGAAAGGTGCAGCAATCCGTGTAAAATTCTCGATGAATCTCCGGTAGTAACCAGCAAGGCCCAAAAAACTACGAATATCAAATGGAGTCTTTAGAGTTTCCCAATCATGTAACAGAATAGGGAGAACATAAGGACAACCAAAAAGATAGAATTATTAAATGATAAAAGAAAAGAGAGGAAAGAAAGCTTACATTGATCGCAGAGATCTTGACTGGATCAATAGAAACTCCATTACCAGAAACAATATGCCCGAGAAATCGGACTTCATCCTTCCAGAAATAGTATTTAGAAAATTTAGTCTTCAATTGATGATTTCTGAGAGTCTCCAAAATAGATTTCAAATGTGATTCATGCACTTCCTTGGTCTTAGAGAAGACAAGGATATCGTCAACAAAGACTAGAACAAATTTATTAAACACATCATGAAAAACACGATTCATCAAATCAACAAAGAAAGCATAGGCATTAGTCAAACCAAAAGGCATGACTAACCATTCATAAAATATATTCTCAGTGCGGAAAGCAGTCTTGGGAATGCTATCCTCAGCAATCCTGAGCTGATGAAAACCCGTGGCAAGATCAAGCTGAGAGAAAGCAGTGGCACCATAAAGCTGATCAAACATATCATTGATACGAGGCATTGGATATCTATTTTCCATAGTGAGCTTGTTCAGCTCCCTATAATCAACACACATTCGTAGAGAACCATAGGACTTGGTGACAAAAACCACAGCTGCTCCCCATTTAGAAAAACTAGGCCTAATCAGACCTTTGGAAGCTAAGTCCCCAATTTTTTTCCTGAACTCAACCTTCTCGTGGGGTGCCATTAATCTAGGAGGAAGAACAACAGGTCAAGCACCAGGAATAAGATCAATTCGAAAATCAATTTCTTGCTTAGGAGGCAAAGAAGCGACTGCACCAAATATATCGGGATATAGTCTAACCACAAGAGTCGAATCAAGATCACCAGAAGAAGAATTCAGAGAATAAAAACAACTGCCAGTAAAATCCTGAGGCATGCGGCACTGAATAATCAAAGTATCACCTTTATCTCCGACAAGAGTGACAATCCTGGATTTGCAAGGGATACGGGAATCATGATTCCTCAACCAATCTTGGTCGAGCAATAAATCAAAAGCATCGAAATCCAGAACATAGAAATCACCAGAAGAACGATAACCATAATGGAATAGTTTCACTCCTCTACAAATCCTAATAAGGTTCGCGGGACCTCCGATAGGATTAGAAACACATAAAGGAATAGAAGCATATCCAGGAGAAAGGAGATGCTCGAACTTATCACACAAATCAACAGAAATAAAACTGTAGGAAGCTCCAGTATCAAATAAAACTCGAACAGGATGGTGAAATATAGTAAATGTAATGACCCGTAAATTTTCAATAATTAAAATTGTTAATTTAATAAGATTTTTGAAATTTAATATTGAAGAAAATAAAAATTGGTGAATTATTAATAAAAGTATGTAATAATGAAAATAACTAAGAGGAAACGTAACAGGGTTAATTAAAGTTAATAATTAATGAATTTGAATGAAATTCCAATTAAATAAAATAATTTAAATGTTGTGACTTAGTTATAATGGAAATATGAGAAAAACAAGTGTAATTATTGAATAAATATGTGAAATAAAAGTAATTAAATGTTACTTTAATGATAATTAATATAATAACGGAAATAGGGAATGTAAATTGAATAGAAACGTAAATTTATTTATAAGGCGGGAATTTATGTAATAAAAAGCATGAAACCAAGTAAATAAATTTATTGAAAATACTTAATCGTAATTAATGTATATATTTGGCAAAGATATAATAAATGGAAATAGGATAGTTAATAACAAAGGAGTGAGAAATTTGAATATATTAATGTAACATTTATACAAATGTAAGATGTAAATAGGCGTATATTAGTGTAATAGATAATTACCCATGTTGACATCACCTTTAAGATGGTAAGTTTATAATTGATTCATAATAAGAAAAAAATAAATGAATGTATTTATTGGAATGGCAATTGACAATTAATGAATTTATTGAAATTGTAAAGTTATAATTGATTAAAATTAGTAAATTAGGGAGTGAATTAAAAGTTATATTAATTGATGAAATAATATGTAATAAATTGTAAATTGATACAATCAAGGTTAGATAAGTAAATACCATGTTTGTTATTAATAATAAAGTAAGAATGGGACTGAATTAGGCAAAATGGTGATAATCATTAATTTTTTACCCATTTATTTCATCGACTGAATTAGATTTAAATCCATTAAAAATAAAACGTAATTAAAAAGTACGTTAATATGAATTTAGTTGATGATTGTGAAGATATTAGGGTAATTGGTTATATACTAATATTAAATTTATCCATAAGATGATGATTGATTAAATAGATGGATTGAAAATGAATTGTATTAATTTATTTGGAATTAAAAATATAATTTATTTGAATTCACTTAAATTGGACGTAAACACTATAAATTTTGCAAAGTACTTTTTTGATTGATATGGAAATTTTGGTTAATGAGTTTAGAAGTTTAATTATAATCAATAATGATAGAAACGGTAAATAATTAAATTTGAAATGAAGAAGTGATTAGTTAATTTAATATTAATTTATTTAATTAATTGGAAAATAGCCATTTTGGCCACTGACTCAGATTTCGATGAAACCAGTTTCATCGGATCTGTAACGGTGAATTATTGTAGTATTTCAAGTTTCGTAGCGATCGGACTTGTCGTTTGATCGTGCGGGCTCGAAACGCCTTGAAATCAATGAAATTGAAATCAATTGAAATCAATTGGAAAAAAATTGATTTTAGCATAACTTCTTCATATGATAGGATTTGGGCCCAAAACCTATTCCATTGATTTTAAAATATTTTAAAATATCTATTTGATATAGAGGTTGACCCAATTTCATTCCGGAGTCAGAACGGGCTTTTCGGGCCATTTTATCGTTCAATGCGTATATCCAATCGATCCGGTCCATTCTAATTTCAGCTTGCCTATATATACCCGGTTATAAACACCTATTCCTCATTCCTGTACGTTCAATCCTATTAGCTCCTCTTCTTTCCAACGGCTGCAAACCCTAAATCCCAAAATGCAATTCCAAATCAAATTCAAAGCCAAAAATTAAATCTCTTCAAACTATATCGAATTTTATATGGACTTGAAGCTCTTGACGAGCACATCTCAGATTTGAAATTCGTTTTCCGATTTGAAGCTCTGTTTGCCCAGAAACCGAAGAACTGTTCACGGTCGTTCATCATGCCGCAATCAAATTTGTCTGATCGTCAAATCAAATTATGGGTTTTGTAGAGTGCCATGTGCGCTGTCCATCGATGTAGTTCAATAGAGGAATTGACGGCTAGATCTCGGCAAATCGCTGTTTAGGGTTCTATTTTTAGGGCGGCTGCTGCGTATGGGGGCCTCGATCGGTGTGTCGCGTATTGCTTGGGGATGTGGGGGCCGCGGTGATCTCTATGGTGGTGGTCAGGTGTGGGTTCGGCGCTGGCATCGCATGCGATCGTGGTTTGCAGGAGCGGGCTACAGTGCGTTCGAACAGAAGAGGACAGGGATGAAGTCTTGGGTGACGTGGCCTTGGGATGTGGGTGATGTTGTTTTGTTTTTATTTTATTCTATTTAAATTTGAATTCAAGTGTTCTGATAGCAATAACTTTTGCGTACGAGGTCCATTTAACGCGCGGTTTTCTCCGCTAGGTTCCTAATGGAATTCCAGGCATTTTGACGCTGGTTTGGATGGATTCTGAGACTGTTCAAATTTTGGATTTAAATTGGATTTATGTTCAATTTAAATTCAAAAGGTGAGTGTTTTAACCCACTCACAACTTCTAAAATTTCTTATGTGTGTTAAATTAATTTTTGATGTGATTAGGAATTTATTTATGACTGTTTGGCATATTTTTAATCATCATCCCAGTAAAATTGAATTTATTGAATTAAATTGTTATTTAATTTATTGTTGCATATAAACTGCCAGTTAAATTGTTATTTAATTTATTATGGAATATAAACTGCCAGTAAATTCCTGTTATTTATTATCTGTTATATATTGATTTTATTGTTTGAGTTGGATGATGATTGTGATAAATGGTTGATGATTGATATTGGATGAATGGATGTTGTACTTTATATTGTTATAAACTGCAAGTTGTTATGCATTTTTATTTTTTTGGGGTTGCGGTTTGATGATATATAACCGTATTTATGTTTTAAATTATGGATTGAAATGATAATGTTAATGCTAAAATTGAACGCTAACACCTCGGTCTAAGTACAGATTAAGCGAAAGCACCACCCATTGATACGGGAATTAGAAATAAGCAGAAATCACAAACAACAGTAAAATGACAACAGTTTTATAGTGGTTCGGCTCCAAGTTAAGCCTACGTCCACTTTAATCTTCTTTATTGCTGATTTGATTACAACTTATACAACATTCTTCGATTACAACACCACTTAGACAAGTAACTAGAACTCTAATGTAGAAGAACTCTTCGAATTCATGTTGAATATGCTAGATTTCTTCTTGAAGTTTGCTGAAGTGTCCTTGATGTTTGAATTGTCGGATGAGTCGAGAAAACAACAGAGTATAGGCGTTCCAGAAGTGAGCCAAGAAGTCCCCTTTTCGGTTGGAGTAGATGGTGTATTTATAGGGAGATTTCAGAGTTAGGTCGTAGGTCGTGAGCGACCTAGAGGTAGGTCGTAGGTAGTGAGCGACCCAGTGGGCGTGGTTTATGGCGTAAAAGGAGCGTACTTGATCACTTGAACACACTAGCAAGTTATAGGTCGTGAACGACCTAGGGAGGAAGCGGCATAAGAAGTTATCTTGGTTTGTTTAGGTCGCGAGCGACCTAATGAAGGAGTTGCATGCATGCGGCCTCTCATTGTCTTGATCAGTTAGGTCGTTAGGGCCACTTAAGCCGTTGACTCGCGTCATGTTGTGCCGTTTCATGATTTAGGTCATTAAGTCGCTAGACCCTTTAGGTAATTAGGTCGCTAAGTTGTTAGGTCAAGCATATCGTTGTTGGTCTTGCATCCATGTTAGCTCGCTTATTCTTCAGATTGTTAGGTCGCTGGACCTTCTAACCCGTTAGATCGCTGAGTTGCTTTATTCCTTAGGTCGTTAGGTCGTGATAACTTTAGGTCAATAGGTCGTGATAACTTTCGGTCGTTAGGTCGTGTTAACTTCGTCCCTGCTAGCTTGTTCACACTTTAATTCCTTCGGTCGCTTATTTCCTTAGGTCATTGAGTCATGAAAAAGAGGAGTTAACATTTTCCCCTCGAATTACACGCCTATGCCATAGGTCATGTGCTTCGACCTAATTCTGCTAGGTCGTGAGAGACCCAAGAGATGAGCTAACTCACATGCCCATTCGTCTTCTTCTCTTTGCCTTATATAAACTGTTAGCTCGTTTCTTCCTCCTTACTTAACTGCTTTGACAACCTGCTCCGCCATTAACGAACCTTCGAGCTTCTAAGGGCGAATTCAATCTAACCAGTCATCAATTCATCTTACCATCATACTGCGTAAGTGAATTTGATCTTTATCCAACCATGATCACCGCCGAATTGCGAATCTCCATCTTTTGACCCCAGTCCAACTCTGTACGTCGTGTTTCACTTTCGAGCCATGTTACGATCGATTTTCGATCGCCATTAGCTACGTTGTTACTGCGATTCACGAGAGCACAACAGTGCGTTGGATCTGTGATGGATGTGAGATGATTTGAATTAGTTTTGGGTGATTTGGTGGTATGGAGAGATAATGGATTTCATTAAGAGATGATGGATTTCATTGTGTAGGTGATAATGGGTTATTGGTTCACAGGTTAACGAGATAGCGAGCTATTGAGTGGAGAGGCGTTAGTGGGTTAAGGAAAGTAGGGCATAGCGGTTTTGACAAGAGATAGCTCGAGATTGTTGAGTTACGTCAGAAGCGGTCTAGTGAATTTGAGCGACATAGAAACCTTTACGACCTAACAAACTTGGCCAACCTAACAAACCGACCGATTTAAGAATTCTTACAACCTAAGGGAGGCTGAACGACCTTCAAATTTGCGACCTAACTAATCGAACAACCTAACTTCTTGCAAAATAACTCTTAGGTCGCACATACATTCAAGCGACCTAGGACTTAGCCAGTTTTGCACTGCCTTGAACTCCTTGGCTCGAACAATATGACTTAGGAGATTTTGACTTATGTTAGGTCGTTGGATTTGGTTTGGACGACCTAAATAATCCCCGAGCTAGCTTGAGTCGATCCGACGACTTAAGGACTTGAACACCTTTCAACTTGAATGAACATGACATTGTTGAATTGAATTCTCAACTTGAACTGCCGAGATAACATGCCTGAACTTGTTGCACTTCTTTACAGATTATATTAACTTTAATGCTAATAACCTGTTAAACACAACATTTGCAGAAAGATGGGACGAATATACTGCCACTGATCGCCCACATCGAATGACAGATTAGTCGATAAAGGATAATCAACTTAAAGAAATTATATGAAATGCTGTGAATCAACAAATTTAAGTGAAGTATTAAAGCAATATTAATCAATTAAAGCTGGTTTGTTTACATCAACACTGCACTTGCATTTCGACTTAAAACAACAAGCCCTGAAACTTTATAATTGACAAATGCCTGTTAGTTTAATTTCAGTTATGTTTGCTTGTCGTTTTATTAGTTTTGCACAACACTTCACACATTTAGGAAACGTGCACCTTCATATTTGAATATCCAGTTCCTTGTATAGAATGACTTTTCAACAAGAAGAAATAGTAGGGCAAGCTGGAGAGGCCTTCCCGATAGCCAATCCACTGGATAATCCCCCGGAAAGAACTTCAACTACCCTTAATCAACGAGCATTCAACCAACTACGCATTCAGTTTGGTATTGCTGAAGCAGATGCTTTACTTCCTGGGCCAAACGATACTGCTGACATACACCTCTTGGTTTTGTCGCTGTTAATCGCCAGATGTGCTTGTGTGGTGCTATTCCTCCTTTTAATGATTTTCTTCAACAGCTCCTTCTCCGATTAACTATCTCTCCCTTCCAGTTGCATCCCAAAGGCTACGCCATCCTAATGAGACTGTGTGTGCTGTTCAGGAGGATACTTGATCGTCTTTCGAGCTTTAAAGAAATCTGCTACTTGTGTACATTTGCCAAGAATAAAGATCATCCTTCCATAATACTTGTGAGAAGTGCCAGGAACCATAAACTGGTCACTGATCTTTCTGAATGTGCTCGAGGGTTTTTGAACCAGTTTTTCTTCGTTCGTTGACTCCCGGGATTTTATGGCATATGGAGAGTAGGAAGTAAGATTGCTTATCTCCGTTCTTTCCATTTGTGAGTTTTTCGAGGTCCGAGTTGTCATGTGCTAAACTCATTCTTTACTTTTTCAGCACTTCCTCCTCTTTCTAAAAACTCTAGCCACAAGCCAACTTTTGAAAGATTAAGGGCTGTGGCGGTTGAGGAAAGAAGTAGTAAATTTTTGCTAAAAGACGAGTTTCTACACCAATTTGGACTTCTGCACTCTTCCCGTTCTACTCAGCCTCATGAAGTCCCTGATTCTCCAGCAGAGACACCAGATGCCCCAGGTTCTCAAACAGAAACTTCAGATGCCCCAATTTCCGCCAAAGAACTTACACCGAAAGAACCCACTGCCGAGGCTTCATTGGTGAAGTGTTCTGCTTTTGTTGACGTTGCGGGGCCATCCGGCAAACTTGCACTTGCCCCAGTCATCGAAGAAGAGGAACCTCCTCAACACTCCGGGAAATCTGCTGATGAAGGAGCTGAGAGAACGAGTCCCGCCAAGCACAGCGGTGATGACACTTTTGAGGGGTTGAGCGACGTGATGATTACTTTACAGGAGCTCTTTAAACATGATCCTACCACTGCTAAAGTTACTTCTCCAGTAGTTGAAGCGACATCTGTCCTACAGCAAACTCCGTCAGCCGAAGAGTTGACACTAGCTATAAAATCCATCATCACCCCCCAACCGAAGAGTGGTTCGTAGTTTGACTCGCATAATTTGCACGTTACACACACTTAGGATTTTTCAGCACTTATATGCACCTTGCTTCTTTACTTCAAATATTCTTAAGTTTTGTCTCTTCTTCACTTTCAGGTTCTCCAATGAGGCGAAGTGGCTCATACTATGATGACTTCCAGCACTACGGAAGACGCGGCTCTTATGACCCTAAGAGGTATCTTCCTGCCTCCTGAGAGACCGACGAAGAAAGAGTTGCAAGAAAAGCTCGTAAGAGGCGTGCTTATGAAGAACTCTACTGGAGAAGGGATGAATGACATGATTCTTCCAAAAGAGAGGATGATTCTCACAAACGAAAATCTCGTGATGACAAAGGGAAAAGTCATGTCAATGAAGATTGAAGTAAATGGGCCAAACTTAGCGAAAAGATGGCATCTGCAATTTTTGAAAAGCCCGCTGCTCCCGTCTCTTCTCAATCTCCTGCCCTTATCCGAACTGACATTCAAACAATCATCAGTAGGCCCCCCGTATCAAGTTGGACAGGGTCCAGCTACTTTTCAAAGCTGGTTTCCGCACTGGTGCTTAAAAGGAGTGCGCTTCGATCTTGATTTGTCCCAATTGACAAGCAAGCTATGTTGCGCAATCATGATGCCATCAAACTCGATATTGAGAGAATGTCTGGTTGGCAAAAACTTGTCGACGAACTTCAAAGAGTAAATCGTGCAAACCTTAAAGCCATGCTGACTATGGAAAATGACAAATCTGAGTGGCAGAAAACTCTCGATCAGCATGACGCAGAGATGAAGAGCATTTCCGCTTACAATGAGAAGCTTGAAGCGGAAGTTAAAAAACTCAAAGAAGAGCTTGCTACTTCTTCCACTTCCTATACTCAAAAGGAAGAAGTGCTTCAAAAACAAGTAAGGGATGCTCATGCCGCTCAACAAGATGCTGAAGCCAGGCTTGAAATGCAGAAAAGAATCACAGAGGGTTATCTCACTGACGTTGCTGAATTGCGAAAAAAGACTAGCTCCCAGGACATGGAGACTGAAATGCTAAAAGTTCGACTTTCTAAAGTTGAAAAAGAGCGAGATGAGGCCATCGCCGGCAAAGTTGCAGCCGAAGAATCTCATGAGGCTACTAAAGCCAACATCACCTCAACATTATTCGACTTTTACTTGCATAGCGTCCTGGAGCATGGTAGTCTCTCATTCTTAGTCCCTAAATATGAGATTACTTTGGCCGAAGTGTGGGAAGCCGCACTTGACATGCTTTGAGGCGCTGGCTATGCCGAAGCAGATCTAGAGGCGCATTATCTAGATGACGATGCACATGCTGCTCTTGCCAGGGGAAAGGAACAACTCGCTAAAGAGCGGACTGGAATGGCGGAAAGATAACATTTAGGGAAGGCAACCTTAAGCGACCCAATTCAACCTTCGATTTCGGCCGACATTGATATTGTTGGCGCAAGTTCCCATTCTCCACCTCCTGCTAAAGCTGTCATTGAAACTGCAACTGCTCACACTGGAGATGAGACTCAAAAAAGTGTTGAAGCACAAGATTGTGGAGTTGACGTAATAAAGCCTACTTCTCCAGGTAACCTCAACGCTGATCTTGCTCAAGTGGACTGCTTGTTTACTTCACATGAGCTTGATGAACTTTTTGATTATTACTTAAATTTTGACGTTCCACTATCTCCTCTCTTTACAAGAGATACTGATTTTAACTTCTCTTCTCCTATAGTGAAAGCGCCAAGAATTTTTCAGACTTCCCCTCTTCCAGCCGTTCCCCCTCCGTCTCTTTAGATTACTCCTCCTTTTGTTTCTCAACCAGAGTCGCAAGAGGAGCAGATAGAAGCTCTTCAAGACTTGGATGATCCTGTTGCTTCTCAAGAACAGAAGGCTGAAGAACCTGAAGAAGGCGAGAGAACTCCGGAGCAAACTGCTTCTGATGACATAAAGTTATCCACACTTTTCACTCCGAGAAGTGAGTCTTCTACAAGGAAGAAGGGGGAGCGTGTAATCTCAAAGAAAAAGAAGGAAGCTTTTGCCAGCGAAGAAAAAAAAGAAGAAGATCCCATTGCACCCCTTTCTCCTTCTTCCCCTACTCTTACAAGCCGACCCAAAAAGTTAACCATCCGGCCAGCTGAAGGCTCCAAAGATGGCAGGAAGAAGAAGTGAGGGGTTTGGTCCTATGCTTTTCATCTCGCTTTTTGCTTTTTTGCTTGTATGTATAAAGGCTTGTGTTGACCGAAGATTGTGCGGGTACTGGTCCCCGCCTTCTTTTTATTTTGAAACCTGCACATGTATAAAATTTTCATAGTATGGAATAAAATGATTCTTTTACTTGTGCAAACTCTATTTGTATTTGAGAATGCATTTATTCTTCTTTTTCATACAAGTTTCTTTATTTTCTTTGTGTGATGTTGCAGTAAGCCTGTGGTATGTTGCTTGAGCATTGCTTTTATGAATGTAACTATATTATATTGCCCCCATACCATGGTTTATTGCAATCTCTTTCACATTGGCAAGATTTTAGAGAACAACTCTTCTGTTTCGAGAAGACTTGTACTCTTTCTTTGGAGAACAACTTTTCCATTTTGAGGAGGCTTGCATCCGTACTTTAGAGAATAATTTTTCCATTTTAGGGAGATATTTTTCTGATTTAGTAGAATGCGCCTTGTATTGGAGAAGTCTTCTCGTTTTTTTCACACTTCAACTCTTGGAGATGATCACTCTTTTTGTCTTTTTTTTAAAAGAAAAGCAGTGAATTCTCATGTGCGGTGAAGTGGGTTTCAAAAGAAGGCTTTGATTTGGTACTTCAACTTCTGGAGAAGTGTATTCTCGCTATGGAGAGATTGGTCTTCTCTTAAGAGTAGAAGTACGCCTCCGAAGAGGGCTTTTTTGGCATTTCAACTCTGGTGAAATGGGCCTCCGAAGAGGGCTTTCCATATCTCAACTCTTATGAAGTGTGTCTCCGAAGAGAGCTGTTTGCACTTCAAATCTTGGTGAAACGTGTGCCTCCGAAGAGGTCTTTTATCATTTCAACTCTGGTGAAATGGGCCTCCGAAGAGGGCTTATCACATTTCAACTCTTGTGAAGTTTGCACTTCAAATCTTGGTGAAATGTGTGCCTCCGAAGAGGTCTTTTGACATTTCAACTCTGGTGAAATGGGCCACCGAGGAGGGCTTTTCACATTTCAACTTTTGTGAAGTTTGCACTTCAAATCTTGGTGAAATGTGTGCCTCCGAAGAGGTCTTTTAACGTCTGGAAGTTACTTTCTCATGGTTGGATGGATTCACGGGGCGGACACAAGTTACTTAATTGGATGTTCGTTTACACAAACGATCGCAACCAGTTAACAAGGGCACTGTGCCTTCCGATCATTCCTCCAATCTTTTTTGTTGAGAAAGAGAACTTTCTTTTTCTGGCGTGCCCCGTTAGAGGTCTTTATCCTCCGAAGAGTTGTACCTCCGAAGAGGGCTTTTGCCTCCGAAGAGGTCTTTGGTTGTTTCCTGCCTGCTCGCCCATGTCTTTTCGTCATTTGTTCATTAGCGATTTCCTATTATCATTTCCAAGCACATGTCCCTTTCTTTTGTGAGTAGTTTGTTTTATCCAAAGAAGTGTACTTCATTGTTAAGTGAGTTCGCAGGGGCAGATACAGGCTACTTAATCTGATGTCCGTTTGCACAAACAATCACAATTAGTTAGCAAGGGCCTACCTCCGGTGGAATCACTAATTGTTTGCTTGAAGCATTTCTTATAAAGGATTTGAATTTGGAATTTTTGTGGCTTGATATTTGTTTGTTGAGTGATGTGAGGGATCACTTGGTCATGTGATGGGTAAGCTTTGTTTTAATGGCCTGCAATATTAAATCGACATTTTAGCAATACATTTAAGGTATTTACATATCGAAATAAAACAGGCATTTTATAATAGTAGAGAACACAAGATTTTATTGTGGTTAGGCCAAGAACTGGGCCTACATCCACTTTATAGTTCTTATTATTCATTTGCACTGGTTTTACAATGGCTTTCAATACAAGAATCATACATCCATAATTATTTTACAATATTTCAGCAAAGCTTTTAAGTAAAATATGGACGTAAATGATTGCTTTTCCAAGCCCTTGGAATTGGATCTCCTTCGACAGTTGTGAGTTTGAAAGTGCCATCAAGAAGTTTTTTGCCTATGACATACGGCCCTTCCCAGTTTGGCCCAAACACTCCTGTCACTGTCATGATCCTTTTCAAGACTAGATCCCCAATTTCAAAGCTGCATTGGCGAACTTTGGAATTGAAGTGCCTGGCTATCTTTTGCTGATGGGCTGCGATTCTGAGCTTAGCCTCTTCCCTTTTTTCATCAAGGAAGTCAAGTGCTTCAAGTTGCAGCTTTTCATTTTCAGCTTGGTTGAAATGGATTCTTCTGTGTGAAGGGACATCTGTTTCCACCGGAATCATTGCTTCTGATCCATATGCTAATGAGAATGGAGTGTGCCCAGTCGTAGTTTTGTGGGTAGTTCTGTATGCCCATAGTGCTAGTGGCATCTTATTGACGCAGCGGATATAACGGATGACAACGAAATGTGGATTTCGTGTCAAACTAATCGATGAAACGATTAGATGAAGCAATATGAATCGATGAATTAAAGATACTGTAATGCCCAAATTCGTTGATCACAAAGATACCAAATTTTAGCTATCTTCGACACGTTGATCGCGCACGATACCGTGAAAGAAGATCTACAATTCTTCAAACGTTGATCAAGCGCACTTGATACCATGAATTGACTTCGACGATCGTTGATTCGAGCGCACTCGAATACCGAAGGTGGAGATAGGAGATCACACTCAACTACCAATTTAATGAAGGCACAAAGCTTCACAAACAAAAGTTTATTCAAACATAACCTAGTGTTACAAATGACCCAACATGCCTATTTATAGGCGTTACAACTCAACACAAACACAACACAACGCACCACCGACCTAACATAGGTCGTCCACGACCTAACAGATTACAACCCACACGACTTAGTACATGACTTAGTACAAGCACGACCTAACATAGCCGCGACCTACGACCTAACCAAGGTCGTTAACGACCTAACCAATACAAGACAACTTTCAAACAAACATCACACGACCTTGTACAAAGCGACTCAACATATATATACAACACAACCAACATACGAGTTAGCATAGGCGGCATAAAAGAAACGACCTACGACCTAACACTTCAGTGGCACAAGGATATAGCATCTCTTCAACTTGAGCGACTTATACTTGAGCGACTTAGGAAGGTCGTTCGCGACCTAACGACTTAAGGAGGCGCGCGACCTAAGGTAACGTGGTATGTGTGAATGCGGCATATCTTGCCTAGGTCGTAGCACGGAAGAATTAGGTCGTAGCTCATCCATACATTCTGAGCGACTTAAATCTTCAATATAGCACCAATGCGGTGGTGAGCGCTTTAACTCGCTGGCGACATCTGAATGCAAGCTTAACTCACTGGCGACATAAGCAACAAGGCCGTTAGGTCGTTGGCGACCTAAGGTATATTTCACTAGGTCGCTCGGGTGATCCGTCAACTCTCTAGGTCGCTGGAGTGACTTAAAGTTTAATTCGTTAACTCGCACACGACCTTTCAATTCTTATGTCGCTCGCGACCTAAGATTTCATCGAGCTGGGCTGCATCATCCTCCCTTGGTTGGGAAAAATTCGTCCTCGAATTTAAAAGCTCTTCCGCATTGGATTGTTCATCTCCATAGTAAGGTATAAGATGTTTAACATTAAACACATCAGAAGTGTATACATCCTCCGGCAACTTCAACCTATAAGCATTTTCATTGATCTGTTTCATAATCTTTACAAGACAAATCTTTCAAACTTTAAGTTTATTGTATGCTTCCACTGGAAAACGATCCTTCGTTAGTATAGTATATACTAAATCTCCTTCATTAAATTCAACACTTTTTCGCTTCAGATCCACAGATCGTTTATACTTCTCATTCGTCTTCTCCAATCGTTCCTGAACGATTCTATGGCATTCCGTCAACCCATCAACGAAATCAGCAGCTCGCTTAACTGTCTCCTTCGGTTGTGGTACTATCGTTAAATCCAATGGTCCCTTTGGCAAGCTTGAATATACAATCTGAAACGGACTGAAACCTGTACTTCGGTTAACTGTGTGGTTGTGTGCGAACTCATCTTGACACAGCTTTAAATCCCAACTCTTCAAATTATTATCCACGAGGCATCGCAATAGATTACCTAGGGATCTGTTCACAACTTCAGTTTGTCCATCCGTCTGCGGATGATAAGCACTACTGAATTTCAGCTTCGTTCCCACCATCTTCCACAAACTTAGCCAAAAGTGACTTAAAAATCTGGTATCTCTGTCTGAAACTATAGATTTTGGTAAACCATGCAAACGATAGATCTCTCTAAAGAACAACTGTGCCACATGTACTGCATCTGCCGTCTTCTTACAAGCAACAAAATGTACCATCTTCGAGAAACAGTCCACCACAACATATATAGAGTCAATTCCCCGTTGAGTCCTCGGTAAGCCCAACACAAAATCCATGCTTACATCAACCTACGGTTTTGTAGGAACGGGTAAAGGCATATACAAACCCGCATTTGTAGCTGTCCCTTTCGAAACTTGACAAACATGACATCTTCGAACAAAATTTTCAACTTCCCTCCTCATAGAAGGCCAAAAATAGGATTGAGAAATTAACTACAATGTACGATCCCGTCCAACGTGTCCTTCTTCATGCAACTCTTTAACAATCTTCATTCTCAAGCTGCAATCTGGTACGCATAATCGATTCCCCTTGAATAAGAATCCATCTATCAACACGAACTCATCAGTACTCCCACCCTTGACTTTCTCAACAATCTTCGTAAAGTAAGGATCTTCTTCAAACAACTCCGACAATAGTTCAAATCCTGTCACTTCAACCTTCATTGTCGTCAACCAATGATTCCTCCTGCTCAAAGCATCAGCTACACGATTCGTCACCCCTGATTTGTGCTTTACAACAAAAGTAAACTGTTGTAGATATGCTATCCATGAAGCATGTCTCGCTGAAATCTTGTCCTGCCCTTGTAGATGTTTCAACGCCTCATGATCCGTATAAAGAACAAACTCCTTCTGAAATAGATAATGTCTCCAGTGTTTTATAGCTTGAACAATCGCGTAAAATTCCACGTCATAAGTGCTATATCTAAGCTTGGCTCCAGACAATTTCTCACTGAAATAAGCAACGGGTCTTCCATTCTGACTCAATACTGCACCAATCCCAACCTTAGAAGCATCAGTGTGTAACCCGAACTACAACTGAAAATCCGGCAGTACCAGAATTGGTGCTGTTGTCAAATGTGTCTTGATCTTATCAAAAGCTAACTCTGCTTTCTCTGTCCACACGAACTTCTTTCCTTTCATGCAATCAGTTACAGGTTCCATCACACTGCTAAAATGTGGAATGAATCCTCGATAAAAAGATACCAATCCATGAAAGCTTCTCACTTCAGTAATTGTCTTGGGTTGTGGCCAACTCCTGACAGCTTCCACTTTGCTCTCATCCACTTGAATACCCTCCTTTGACAGAACATACCCCAAAAACAAAACACAATGCGTTATAAACACGCACTTCTTTGCTGCTGCATAGAATTGCTCCTTTCATAGAATCAACAATACTTCTCGCAAATGCTGGATGTGCTCTTCCATACTCCCACTATAGATCAAAATATCATCAAAGTAAACTACTACGAACTTCCCAATAAATGGTCTGAAAATTTGGTTCATCATTCTCATGAAAGTACTAGGAGCATTTGACAAGTCAAACGGCATAACCAACCATTCGTATAGACCTTCCCTATTTTTAAAAGCAGCCTTCCACACATCACCCGGTCTAATACGAATCTGATGGTATCCACTCTTCAAGTCAATCTTTGAGAACACAACAGCCCCACTCAACTGGTCAATCAAATCATCAAACCTCGGCACATGAAACCTATATCTCACAACGATCTTGTTTAGAGCCCGACTGTCCGTACACATCCTCCACGTCCCATCCTTCTTCGGCACCAATAAGGCTCGCACTACACAAGGACTCAAGCTCTCCTGGCCACGCCCTTGTTCTAACAACTCCTCCACCTGCCTTCTCAGTTCCTCGTGCTCCTTAGGACTCATCCTGTAATGTGGCCTGTGAGGTAATACCGACCCTAGCACAAGATCAATCTGATGTTGAATATCTCTCAACGGCGGTAGCTCCTTTGGCAATTCTTCTGGAAACACATCTCTAAATTCTTCCACTACTGGCTTTACTTCCTCTGGAACTTCAACAGATTCCGTAGCTTCATGTCCAATCAACAAGAACACCTCTGGACTCTCCTCTACTTCTCCAACAAACTCCTTCAAAGTCAACAAAGTCTTCAGCTCCTCAATATCTTCTGATTTGCTCCCTCCTTGCTGTCTCTTCTTCGGAATTAAAATGATCTTAGTACCCTCAAACATAAAGCTGTAACTATTGGTTCGACCATCATGCCGCACTGCTCGGTCATACTGCCATGGTCTTCCCAAAAGCAAGTGACAGACATCCATCTCCACTACATCACACCAGATCTCATCTTTATACTTCTTCCCAATAGAAAATGGAACATGAACTCGCCTATCCACCTTCACCTCTCCTCCTTTCCTTAACCACGCTAATTTGTAAGGATTTGGATGCTTCTCCCTCTTCAACTTCAACTTTCTCACATCTTCGGTAGAAATGATATTGTCACAACTTCCCGCGTCAATCACAAATTTACAAACCTTCCCTAGTATAGTGCATGTCGACTGAAAAATGTTTCTCCTCAACCAACTAGCCTCCTCCTCTTGCTTTAGTGTTAAACAAGATCTCCTCATCATTGATTACATCCTTCATCTCCCGACGCGATATCCTATTCATTCTCCTCAACTGGACTAGAATAATCTTCGCCAACATCCTCACCTTCAACCTCAGCAATCATTGTTCGCTTCTTTGGCTTCGGACATTCGTTGCTCTTGCGACCCACTTTCTGGCAATTATAACATTTGAAACTGTTGTTGACCTTTGCCTTCGCAACCTCATTCGTAACTGGTTTACTGATAGCTTTGGAAACATTGGAACTTCCACTAGCACCCTTGCTCTGAGTATTAGAACTTGGAAACACACCACCTCCTCGTCTTCCCTGCTTCTCTCAAGCCAACGCTTTCTGGTGCACTTTAGCCACAGATCTCGGATCAAACATATTAACCATATCCTGGATCTGGATCCTCAACCCCCCAATAAACCTAGCATTCAATTGTTCCTCCGTCACCATAATGTCATTTCGAGCAATCAGTTGATAAAACTCATCAGCATAATAATTAACAGTCTTCGTCCCTTGCCTCAGATTCTGCAACCTTTGATACATGAGTGATTGATAATTGTAAGGTAAAAATGTAGCTTTCATCAATTTCTTCATCTTATCCCAAGCAACAATTTTCGATTTCCCCATTCGTTCTCGTGTAAGTTTGGTTTGCTGCCACCACGTCATAGCTCTTCCTCTCAAACTAGTAGCAACCAACTTCACTCGACGATCTTCCGGAACCTCCTTGAAATCAAAGATCTCTTCAACATTAGACAACCAATCCAAAAATTCTTCTACAACCATTCTACCCTTGAATTCTGGAACTTCCATTTTCATCCTCGATTCCCATCGACGATCGTCTTCTACATCCCGATATTGACGTCATACTTGGTCTCGATCTCGGCAATGAATACTTCCTCTATCACCATCAAATTCCTCATCAAAGTCTGATGTATATCGATGTCGATCATGACCACCAACATCTTTACCACCACCACTTCTTCGATCTTCATTCCTATCACGATTGTCAACACTTCTACGATCATGATCTTCTCTTCTCTCCCGATTTGAATGTGGTTAAACTCTACTTCCCCCATGGATCGATTCAGGTGAAACCCTTCTTCTACTTTGATTCATTTCAAGCATCATTCTCTCTAATCGACCAATTCCTTCATCAAACTTCTCATTGAACCTATCACTAATTCACTGCTCCAATTGTTCAGCATCTTCTCTTCTATACATATCGGCAACGTTTTGATGACGGTTAGCTCTCCTTGGCGGCATGATTCAAAAACTTCACAAATCAAACACAAACTTCAAAACTTCAACTCAACTCAAATCTTTGCTCTCGGCCTTGAACACTTCGAACAAAAACAATGCACGGCTCAAACTTCAAAATGAACTTCAACTCTCGGATCTACACTTCAATTCTCGGCTTGAACAACAATGTGATGCTCGGCCTACACTTCAACACAAAACTATGCACAACTTCTACACTTCAACACTCGGCTCAAACTTCTTCTCCTTGGCTCCAAGACTCGGCTTAGCTATGATTAGCTAAGTCAAGCTCTGATACTAAAATGATGCAGCGGAATTTCACAAACTTGATGCACGTGAAATCAGATGATGCTCCGATACCAAACTGACGCAGCGGATATAACGGATGACAACGAAATGGGGATTTCCTGTCAAACTAATTGATGAAATGATTAGATGAAGCAATATGAATCGATAAATTAAAGATACTGTACTGCCCAAATTCGTTGATCACAAAGATACCGAATTTTAGCTATCTTCGACACGTTGATCGCGCACGATACCGTGAAAGAAGATCTACAATTATTCAAACGTTGATCAAGCGCACTTGATATTGTGAATTGGTTTCAACAATCGTTGATTCGAGCGCACTCGAAAACCGAAGGTGGAGAAAGAAGATCACACTCAACTACCAATTTAATGGAGGCACAAAGCTTCACAAACAAAAGTTTATTCAAACATAACCCAGTGTTACAAATGACCCAACATGCCTATTTATAGGCGTTACAACTCAACACAAACACAACAAAACGCACCACCGACCTAACATAGGTCGTCCACGACCTAACAGATTACAACCCACACGACTTAGTACACGACTTAGTACAAGCACGACCTAACATAGCCGCGACCTACGACCTAACCAAGTTCGTTAATGACCTAACCAATACAAGACAACTTTCAAACAAACAACACACGACCTTGTACAAAGCGACTCAGCATATATATACAACACAACCAACATACGAGTTAACATAAGCGACATAAAAGAAACGACCTATGACCTAACACTTCAGCAGAACAAGGATATAACATCTCTTCAATTTGAGCTACCTATACTTGAACGACTTAGGAAGTTCGTTCGCGACCTAACGACTTAAGGAGGCTCGCGATCTAAGACAATGTGGTATGTATGAATGCGGCATATCTTGCCTAGGTCGTAGCATGGAAGACTTAGGTCGTAGCTTGTCCATACATTCTAAGTGACTTAAATCTTCAATATAGCAATAATGCGGTGGCGAGCGCTTTAACTCGCTGGCGGCATCTGAATGCAAGCTAAACTCACTGGCGACATAAGGAACAAGGCCGTTAGGTCGTTGGCCGTTAGGTCGTTGGCGCCCTAAGGTAATTTCACTAGGTCGCTCGGGTGATTCTTCAACTCTCTAGGTCACTGGAGTGACTTAAAGTTTAATTCGTTAACTCGCACGCGACCTTTAAATTCGTTATGTCGCTCGCGACCTAAGATTTCATCGAGCTGGGCTGCATCACTTATCGACCCAACCACCTTATGCTTTTTCCAGCTGTTTTTTGATGGTTGACTTGATAATTTTGTTTACTGCTTCCACTTGCCCATTTGCCTGCGGATGAGCCACTGCTGAGAAGCTTTTTTGGATCTTGAATCGCTTGCAAAAATCCTGCAATTCTTCACTTTCGAATTGGGTACCATTATCTGTGATTATCTTCTGAGGACACCATGCCTGCAAATGATATTTTTAGTCACAAAATTTATCATCTTTTTAGAGGTAATAGTAGCCAATGGTTCAGCTTCAGCCCATTTAGTGAAATAATCAACAGCAACAATAGCATATTTGGGACTTGGCAGTCGGTAAAGGTCCAATAAGATCTATTCCCCAAATGGAAAATGGCCATGGACTGACCATCTGTGTTAGTTCGGTGGAAGGTGCTCTAGGGATTTTGGAAAATCTCTGGCATTTGCCACACTTTCGGGAATAGTCAGCAGCGTCTTGATTAATATCTCGCCAAAAAATCCATAACGGAGAATTTTCTTTGCTAAAGTTTGGCCACCTGTATGATCTCCACATTCTCCTCCATGCACCTTAGCTAGAATTGTCTTAGCTTCTTCCTTGGTTACACATCGGAGTAATGACATCGAGAATCCCCGTCTGTACATTCGGCCATCTTGAATTATATATCTCGAGGCTTTTCTTAATAGTTTCTGACGTTCTTTTGAATTTTCTAGCAGAGAACCGTTGAGCAGATATTCCTCTATCGGAGTCATCCACGATTCTTGCTCTTGAGACACAATCATGATCCAGTCAACATCCATTTCGTCAGTGCTTGGAGCTGACAAGACTTCCATAGGGACTAATCCCAATAATTGAGCTTCACCAGTGCTGGAATACTTCGCGAGAGAATCTTCCTTCATGTTCTCTTCCCGGGGTATATGGCTTATTGTGTAATGGTCAAAATCATCAACAAGCTCCAAGGCCCTTGACAAGTAAGCAGGCAGATTTCCTCCTTTAGCTTGAAACTCCTTCTTGACTTGGCATACAATAAGCTAAGAATCACTGAAGATCTGCAATACTCTGATGTTCAGTTCTTTAGCAATCTTCAAGCCGACAATAAGAGCTTCATATTCTGCTCCATTATTGGTCGAAGGAAATTCTAATCTCAATGCATAGCACATCGACCGCCCTTAAGGGATTTCAAGCACAACCCCAGCTCCGGAACAATAATCATTTCTTGCACCATCAACATATAATTTCCATTGAATTGGGGTGTTATCAATCACCTCTTCCTCACTATCACCTTTATCTGCACATTCTGCGATGAAATCTGCTAAAGCTTGTCTATTGATTGCTCTTCGGGGATGATTAATGATGTCGTATTGGCTGAGTTCTATATTCCACTTCAGAAGACGACCCAAAGTTTCAGGGCGAAATAGGACTTGCTTTAGAGGTTGATCAGTGAGGAATTTAATAGGATGATCTTGGAAGTATGGCCTCAACTTTCTAGATGCAATCAGTAGACAATAGGCGAGCTTTTCAAATTTTGAATAATTCATCTCTTCCCCAGTGAATCTTTTGCTGATGTAGTAAACCGGGCGCTGAATTTTTGCGTCTTCCCATACCAACGCGGCACTGAGAGCATGAGATGAGACTGCCAAATATACAAAGAGATCTTCACCATTGTTGGGCTTAGAAAGTATTGGAGGCGTTTCCATATGACGAATCAACTCATCAAACGCATTCTGGCATTCAGGTGTCCAGTTAAAGTTTTTCTTTCCTTTTTTCAGAGCATCAAAGAATGGAATGCATTTATCAGTAGCTTTGGAAATGAACCGACTCAAGGCAGCGACTTTTCAATTGAGACTTTGCAATTCCTTCTTCGTTCTAGGAGCTTTGACTTCTCTTAAGGCAGTGATCTGAGCAGGGTTAGCTTCAATGCCCCTAGCACTCACAATGAAACCAAAGAACTTTCCGGACTCCACCCCAAATGAACATTTCAAAGGATTAAGCTTCATTCCGTACTTTTGGAGGACTACGAACATCTTTGCCAAGTGATCCATATGGTCCACCGCTTTCTTTGATTTCACCAACATATCGTCAACATAAACTTCCATAGTCTTTCTAGTCTGTGGTTTGAACATCGCATTAACAAGTCTTTGGTAAGTTGCCCCCGCATTCTTCAGTCCGAAGGGCATGACTCTGTAGCAGTAAAGACCAACATCGATGATGAAGCTCATGTCCTCCTGATCCGGGGCATCATTATATGGTTATATCCGGAGTAGGCATCCATCAAAGATAACAACTCATGCCCCGCTGTTCCATCCACCAACTGATCAATCTTGGTTAATGGGAAGCAGTCTTTGGGGCAGGCCTTGTTTAAATCTGAAAAGTCGATGCATACCCTCCACTTTCCATTAGGTTTTTTAACCAGCACCGGATTTGAAACCCAATTTGGATAAGTGGACTCCCTGATGAAACCATTCTCCATAAGTCGATCTACCTCTTCTTTTAATGCTGCTGACCTTTCAGGACCCTGGGTTCTTCTTTTCTGCTTTACGGGTGTAAACTTCGGATCAATATTCAGAGTATGCACTGCATCTTCTGAGGATATTCCACACATATTGGCGTGAGTCCAAGCGAATACGTCCAGATTTGCTTTCAAGAATGATATCAAAGAATTTTGAACCGTCACACTATGTTGCGAACCCACATTCACCACCTTGTTAGGGTCTTACGGGTCAACAGGTACTGGCACCGTTACTTCCACTGGCACCACTCTATATTCCTCTACACTGGCTTTTCTGGGATCCATTTCTCTTCGTTCTCCGCTATGCTCGCCAGTGCAGGCTCCACCCTGTAATTGCTACAAGGTGGGTTCTTTGATGCAGACTGGGGCTGCCACATCCTTTCCCATCTCTCTCTTCCTTGCTTCACGCAACTCTATTAGATAACGTTCTCGCCCAGCACTCTGATCCCCTTTAATAACTCCGACACCATTATCCGTAGGGAATTTCATAGTGAGGCACCATGGGGCGAGAATTGCCTTAAATGCCGCAAGAGTTGGCCGGCCTAGGAAGGCATTGTAAGCAAAAAATTCGTCAACAATCACAAAAGTCTATTCTCGAACCACCTTTTTCTGACCCTCTCCAAGCTTTATGAACAAGTCAATAGTTCCAATTGGCTGCTTCGGTTCCCCAGTAAACCCAACAATCTTCTGCGATGAAGCTTGAACATCAGCCATCGGAATCTTCATTTGATCGAATGTCTTTTTGAAGAGAATATTGCAAGAAGCTCTACAATCAACAAGCACTCTCCTTATAATAGCGGGCCCAATGCCTGCAGAGATGACCAAGGGATCCATGGTAGGAGCTTCAACGCCCATAGAGTCCCTGGCTCTAAACACAATATCATCATTAAAAGTTTTCTGCTGCTTCAAAGGTGCCGCATCTTCCAACACAAAAACACTCTCTTCTGCTGGTGCATACTTCAAGGCACGGGCATATCTTTCCATCTCACCCCAACTTCTGCCTACTGGGTGAGGACCTCCTGTAATCACATTAATAACAGGCCATTCTGATTCATGCGCTGCCGCCCTCTTACTCGAGCTGGTTGATGAACATGAACTTGTTGCCCCTGAGCTGATGAAGTTGGGTCGTTCCTGTTCCTCTTCACATACCGCTGAAGTTTATTTTCTTTCAATAGTTCCTCAATCAAATACTTCAAATGGCGGCACTCATTAGTATCATGGCCGGGTTAATTGTGGAATCGGCAAAATCTTCCAGTTTTCTCAGTATTTTTCCCAAGCCTCAATTTAGCTGGTGTGGGGTATTCGACAGTTTCCTTGGTTATAAAGAAAATGGTTTCTGGTGTATTGGTTAAGGGAGTGAAGTGAAAAGGACGATTTTTCTTTGCATTTCCATGCTTCTTCCCACCATCGTTCTCCCACTTCTGAGTACCAGATTCCTTCTTATTTGGAGCAGCATTATTGTTCCCAACCCCTGTCAATACCACTTTTGCTGGTCCCTGAAGGCTTTCCAAGCGCATGAGCTCATCAGCTTTCTTATAGAATTTCTCAAGCGAATTCGGTTCTTTCATCTTCAGCCACTTTCCAAATTCACTTGATTTCTCGATAGCCTTCATCAAGTATGTCAAGATCATTCGTGCCTCTGCATTATCGACTTCAGCCAAAGCTATGTTGAAGCGATTTAAGAAAGATCTAATAGATTCTCTAGGATTCTGTTCCAGGCTGGACAACGACATTATATCCTTCTCCTTTGAAGCATACAATCTGAATTGTTCTTTAAACTTCCGAGTTAAATCAGAAAACTGGTCTATAGATTGGACCGATAGCTTTGTAAACCAAAATAGAGCCACTCCCTCTAAGTATACTGGAAAGTACCAGCATTTGATCTCATCCGATGCCCTGGCACCAGTCACGTGCAAGTCATACTTGTACAAGAATTGATTAGGGTCGCTTGTCCCCTTATAAGCCAGAATGGTGGGAGGAACAAACTTCCTTGGAAATTCTGCTTTCAAAATCCTTTCAGTGAAAGGAGTCTTGCTCAGAGCGAATCCCCATTCTTTTTCATCTTCTTCCCTCTGCATGCTCTCTTTCATAATTTGTCGAACCATTCCCGAGAAATATTTCTCATCATTTAGAGGCTCTACGGGACAAACATCAGCCATTTTCTCGAAAGTTTGACTTGACAAGCGTTCGCAGAGAGTTGGCTGCTGCCCTGATCCTCCAGCTTGGGGAGGTGTCCCTTCAACGGGGCCAGCCGCCCTTTGAGAAATATTTCTTCCTTAAACATTATGAACGTCATCAGGAAAGTTTTGTTCATTATTCACTGGTTGATGGTTAGCTCCGAGCAAAGCATTCAACCTTTCCAACGTTAAAGTATTTTGGACTTCCATTTGCTGATATAGCCCGGACACCGCAACATCTAACTCCGCTCATGTAATTCCAACACTTGGAGCTGTTTGACTTAACGGAGGAGAAGTGGTAGTATTTTCATGAACATCACCGGATCTAACAGATCTGCGCTTTCTTCTAGGAGCCATTATCTCTGATAGACTTCTGGTTTTGAGAGAGATTCTTTCAACAAACTTTTGCGAAGCAATGATGAAAACATCTTGAGTTGGGTTCTCAGTGAAAGCACCAAAAATTTTAGCGCTAAAATTGAACGCTAACACCTTGGTGTAAGTAGAGATTAAGCGAAAGCACCACCCGTTGATACGGGAATTAGAAATAAGCAGAAATCACAGAAGAACCGTAAAAAGACAATAGTTTTATAGTGGTTCGGCTTCAAGTTAAGCCTACGTCCACTTTAATCTTCTTTATTGCTGATTCGATTACAACTTATACAACAATCTTCGATTACAACACCACTTAGACAAGTAACTAGAACTCTGATATAGAAGAAGTCTTCGAATTCATGTTGAATATGCTAGATTTCATCTTGAAGTTCGCTGAAGTGTCCTTGATGTTTGAAGTGTCGGATGAGTCGAGAAAACAGCCGAGTATAGGCGTTCCAGAAGTGAGCCAAAAAGTTCCTTTTTCGGTTGGAGTAGGTGGAGTATTTATAGGGAGATTTTGGAGTTAGGTCGTAGGTCGTGAGCGACCTAGAGGTAGGTCATAAGTCGTGAGCGACCTAGTGGGCGCGGTTATGGCTCAACAAGAGCGTACTTGATCACTTGAACACACTAGTAAGTCATAGGTCGTTAACGACCAAGGGAGGAAGCGGCATAAGAAGTTATCTTGGTTTGTTTAGGTCGTGAGCGACCTAATGAAAGAGTTGCATGCATGCGGCCTCTCATTGTCTTGATCAGTTAGGTCGTTAGAGCCACTTAAGCCGTTGAGTCGCGTCATGTTGTGCCGCTTCATGATTTAGGTCGTTAAGTCGCTAGACGCTTTAGATAATTAGGTCGCTAAGTTGTTAGGACGAGCATATCGCTGTTGGTCTTGCATCCATGTTAGCTCGCTTATTCTTCAGATTTTTAGGTCGTTGGACCTTCTAACCCGTTAGGTCGCTGAGTAGCTTTATTCCTTAGGTCGTTAGGTCGTGATAACTTTAGGTCGTTAGGTCGTGATAACTTTAGATCGTTAGGTCGTGATAACTTTAGTTCGTTAGGTCATGTTAACTTCGTCCCTGCTAGCTTGTTCACACTTTAATTCCTTCCGTCGCTTATTTCCTTATGCCATTGAGTCGTGAAATAGAGGAGTTAACTAATAAATATCTGTATCACTTGACCATAGGATAGAAATTATATACAGACACCCTGGTCTATATATATAAAAATAATTTGAAATTGATTTCTATGGTTTTGGAAAGAAATGCATGGTTTAATAAATATTAATTTTTGATATATAAATATTATTTTATATATATAGCTAAATTCTTGAATTTAAGCTATGTGTAAAGGTGCTTAATAAAAATAAGTTTAATAACGGAGTTTGATTGTTTTACATTATATGGTTAAGTACCTGTTTAAGATATTGTATATATAGAATTTTAATGACTTAAATAAAAACTAAGTTGGAAGATAAATATGAAATTGATTTGAATTGAATTATTTAAGAATTATACTCAAATAAATTTGATTTGAATTTAAATAAAATTGAGATTTTAAAGGGTATGATTCTTATAACTTGATTTGGTTTAGAGTGATTTAAATGAATTTAAAGTTGGTTTAAATGAATATATCAAGTTAAATAAATTGAAATAATATCTTGTTATGTGAATTTAAATGTTATCTTAAATGATATTGGATTTATGACGTAAACATTTCAAATCTAAATAATAGTAATTGAATTTGATGTATATGAGATTATCAAAGAATTAGTTTTGAAATGGTGGAATATTTAAAGCTTTGAAATATATGGAAATTGAAATGGTTTATTTGGGGATTCAAATCTGTATTTGGAATTGATTTGTGAAATTAAAGAAGCTAATTTATTATATAAAGTAATTTAATATGAAACCATTTAGGTATTGGAATTTATGTTTCAAACTTATGGGTTTCAAGGTATTATGATTTGAAAATGCTATAATTTTGGGAAAAGGATATTTATGAAATAAAAATGATATTATATTGATTTGGGTTTTATAAAAATGATATCATATTGATTTGGTTTTTAAAGCGGAAATGATATCGTATTTGTATGGTTTTGAAAGTGATATTATATTTTGGTTTTGAAGTATAAATTATTTTGAAATGACCGCGGTGTTATAATAACGTTGGGTTGTTAATGAGACCGGGATTGGAAGTTGTCATACTCTATGCCAATTCCGAAAACCACTTTAACAACTGTGTACGCGGTTGAGATTCCAGAATGAAGTAGGATGGTGGCGTCGTTCTATTAAGGTATATACGTGGACCCGACTCCCGTGAGTTTGCATAAGGTGGCTAAAAGAGGAGCGATTCTCGGGCCAATGAGGCCATTCCTCTGATCAGACACACTCCTTCGATATTATATTCTGACTTTGAGATTTATTCGATGGCCACTTTTGATTTTGATTTGGGGGTGTGGCTCGAGGTGGGCGGTAGCTACGCGCTACACATTACCACCAGCCCGGATGCGTAATTGGTGTATCTACCCTGGCATTGCCTTGTGTGCCGTGTCACCAACCCTAGCGCGCCTTGTACGAGTTTGGTTTTCTCCCGCAGCCCATGGAGTATTTAGAGTAGTCTCCCGATATGGAGATGCGCTAATACTGGATGGACCATTGGGACTATTACGTGGTAATGGCTATATGGGTAACCCCTTAACGCTATTTAAAAGTAAATTTATTTTATATTAGACACTATTATAATAGCGAAATATTACTACATAGTAAATAGTTTAACGGATCCTTAGGAGATGTGAATCCCAAGCATCTCTTAAGTTACTACACTCACGTTTGACACTGCATAGGAGATGTCAAATCCCGTAAACATCTCTGACGCCATTCCACTCATATTTTATCGTTGATTTAACTTACATAAGATCTTTTAGTTCTGACTCGAGTGTTTTGTCTTTTCAATTCGCTCGGATCAGTCTGAGCATTTCAGGGTTTGAAGATCTTATTTCTAGAGGACGAAGACGAAGATTGTATTATTATTATATACTATATTGTTCCACTGCGTTACACTTTTCCGCTGCATTGTTATTGATTATTCTTTGATATGTGTAACTCTGATATTGTATTGTATAAGTATAATCGAATATTTTGTAAAACAACTTCATGAGCTGTATATTTGATTATTATATTTTATTGTTCCGCTGCAAGATTCTGTTTTTTTCTTTTTCTTTCTCTGCTTTTTCTTATTTACCCCATAACAATCCGCCCTTCTGTATGGTTTAAGTCTGACGAGTGTGGTTTATCGTTGATTTAAACCGTGCAGAAAGGCAAGACATTACATCTAGTATCAGAGCTTTGGTTTAGCGATAAACCTTAGCTTTGTGGGGTCTGACTCTTTAATTATAGGGTAGTAATACCCTATGATGAGTCGCCGAGTGTATATATATGAGAGAGCGTATTTGTTAGTGTTATAAAAAGGTTTTAATATTGTGTTAATTTGTTCTGTTTTTTATTTATAAATTCCGGTTGATGCATGGGACGCTATGACATCAATAGGGTTTCTAAACACTTAATAGGACAGACTGACATAATATTTGTTTTGAATATAGGTGAATGAAATAATTTTGTCTATTATATTTTCTATATATAAAATGAAATTTTATAAATGATTTATATATTTGATTCCAATATATTGGTTGTTAGATAGTGAAATTTATAAATATTTGTTTAGATAAGATTTAAAATAAATTAAATGAAAATAGGAAATTTTAGAACTTAAGTTCCGGGATTTTGAAAATTTCTTTCAAATGATTTTGGGATATAATAATAATATTGTTAGAAGTATTCTCTGATATAAATTGAAAGAATTGTTTTAAAGAAACTTTGAAAGAAATAAGTGTTGTACTCCCCTCTCTGTCGCTGGAAAATAATTTCGGTGATGAGTGCACGCATTGTCGACATTCATTTTCGAGTTTCTAAGTCGGAAGGCCGCTGTAGCTGTTTTACTATAGATTTATTTGATAAACAAATATAGATTTTGAATTGTTTCCAATACGGTTGGATAGATATAAGTTGTAAGTATATGCATTTACCTATTATTTTTAAATAATTTAGATAAAACCAGGTATTTAATTCTTAAGTTTCTGTTAATTAATAGTTTCAACTAATGTAGTGAAATGAAATTCAACTAACAAATTGAAACCTCTAAAGGAAATAAGAGATGTAATGCTAAGTATAAATGGAATTAAAAAGGAAGTTGAAGTTGTAACCTATAAAGCAAAGGATATAATTATTGAACATTTAATTAATTAAAGAAATAGGATAAATTTGTATGACTTTCAATTGCAATTTTTAACATATATAACTTGCCAACTATAAAAGGTAAAATGTTAAAAGTAAATGTAATGGGAAATTTTACAAGTAAAATTTGAAATAATGAAGGTATTTGATGAGATTCTATAACAAATAAGAATTGGAGGTTGTAGTTGTTATAATGTTAAGTATAACTGAAAGGCTACTAATTAAATAAATTGAAAGGTAAGTATTATAAATAAATGAATAAATGAAATTAAGTAGTGAATAAATGAAGGTAATACAATAAATAGAAATTTACATGATATGAATAAAGGTAAATAAATGAAAACTATAAGAAAATCAAAGTAAATTTAAAAGATAAATCATTATATGAATGAAAAGGAAATCAAATAATAAATGTATGAAATGAAATTAATAAGAATGAATTTGATCTACTATTTGAAACTATTGTTTGTTTGGTTTATGGTTGTTTGGGAGGGGTACTTTAAAATTGCTTAGATGGATGAATAATCTATCGAGTTTTATCTAAGACTATTGAGTAAATGGAATACTTCATAGTTATTTGTCATTCTATGTGATTCAAAGTGTCTTAACCCGAACAAACGAATTGTTTGTCTTGCTTGGATGGTTGATTTGTATTTGATGTATATGTTGTGGTTGTAGTGGTTGTTGTTGTTTGACATCGATTGTTTGTTAGTAGTTGAAATAACTTTAAATACTTCATTCTATATAATTATTAATTCCTTTAGATTATATAAGTGAAATACAGGTTATGGAAGCAATTGCTACTGCTTTTGGTTTCATAAATAAGCGTTATTTGCCCAACAAATAGGCACGTTTTTCGGATTACGGGTTATAGCGCTATTATATTGTTCTTTTCGAGTTGGGATGTATATTATTATGAAAAATATATGTTAGATATTGTTATATTTAATATTTTATTTTCTCCCAAGCCTCTCTGTACAAAGGAGACTCTGCCGAATTTTTCCGCAAATTTTGGACTAAGAGAATTTTGAAAATGTTTTCCAAATTTTATTTATTTGCGTATAAAAAGGATTTTATGGTTATAAATTTGTATATTTTATTTAAATTAATTAATTTTATGAATTTATTGTTTATAAAGTTAATATTTTCGGATAAAATGTATTGTTTATTTAATTCTTTCTTTTCCCTTCTTTTACCTTTTCGGGGACGAAAAGTTTTGAGTGGGGGAGAGTATAACGACCCGTAAATTTTCACTAATTAAAAATTGTTAATTTAATAAGATTTTTGAAATTTAATATTGAAGAAAATAAAAATTGGTGAATTATTAATAAAAGTTGTGATATAATAATGAAAATAACTAGGAGGAAACATAACAGGGTTAATTAAAGTTAATAATTAATGAATTTGAATGAAATTCCAATTAAATAAAGTAATTTAAATGTTATGAATTAGTTATAATGGGAATATGAGAAAAAAAAGTGTAATTATTGAATTAATATGTGAAATAAAAGTAATTAAATGTTACTTTAATGATAATTAATATAATAACGGAAAGGGGGAATGTAAATTGAATAGAAACGCAAATTTATTTGTAAGGCGGTAATTGATGTAATAAAAAGCATGAAACCAAGTAAATAAATTTATGGAGAATACTTGATCGTAATTAATGTATATATTTGGCAAATATATAATAAATGGAAATAGGATAGTTATTAACAAAGGAGTTAGAAATTTGAATATATTAATGTAAAATTTATACAAATGTAAGATGTAAATAGGCGTACATTAGTGTAATAGATAGGTACCTATGTTGACATCGCCTTTAAGAAGGCAAGTTTATAATTGATTCATAATAAGAAAAAACAAATGAATAGATATATTGGAATGGCAATTGAAAATTAATGAATTTTTTAAAATTGTAAAGTTATAATTGATTGAAATTAGTAAATTGGGGAGTGAATTCAAAGCTATATTAACTGATGAAGTAATGCGTAATAAATTGTAAATTAATACAATCAAGGTTAGATAAGTAATTACAATATTTGTTATTGATAATAAAGTAAGAATGGGACTGAATTGGAAAAAATAGTGATAATCATTAATTGTTTACCCATTTATTTCATCTATTGAATTAGATTTTAATCCATTGAAATAAAACATAATTAAAAAGTACGTTGATATGAATTTAGTTGATGATTGTAAAGATATTAGGGTAATTGGTTATATACTAATGTTAAATTTATCCATAAGATAATGATTGACTGAATAGAAGGATTGAAAACGAATTGTATTAATTTATTTGGAATTAAAAATAAAATTTGTTTGAATTCACTTAAATTAAAGGTAAACACTATAAATTTTTCAAAATCCTTATTTGATTGATATGGAAATTTTGGTTAATGAATTTAGAAGTTTAATTGTAATAGAAATGATAGAAACGGTAAATAATTAAATTTGAATTGAAGAAGTGATTAGTTAATTTAATATTAAATTATTTAATTAATAGGAAAATAGCCATTTTGGTCACAGACTCGGATTTCGCGAAACCAATTTCATCGGATCCGTAATGGTGAATTATTGTAGGATTTCAAGTTCCGTAGCGATCGGACTTGTCGTTTGATCGTATGGACTCGAAACGCCTTGAAATCAATGAAATTGAAATCAATTGAAATCAATTTGAAAAAAATTGATTTTAGCATAACTTCTTCATACGATAGGATTTGGGCCTGAAACCTGTTACATTGATTTTAAAATATTTTAAATATCTATTTTGATATATGAGTTGACCCAATTTCATTCCGGAGTCAGAACGGGCTTTTCGGGCCATTTTATTGTTCAACACGTATATCCAATCGGTCTGGTCCATTCTAATTTCAGCTTGCCTATATACACACCATGTTATAAACCCTAGGAGCCCTCTCTTCCTCATTCCTGTACGTTCAATTCTATTAGCTCCTCTTCTTTCCAATGGCTGCAAACCCTAAATCCCAAAATGCAATTCCAAATCAAATTCAAAGCCAAAAATTAAATCTCTTCAAACTATATCGAATTTTATATGGATTTGAAGCTCTCGATGAGCGCATATCAGATTTGAAATTCGGTTTCCTATTTGAAGCTCTGTTTGTCCAAAACCAGTGAAATGTTCATGGCCGTTCATCACGCCGCAATCAAATTTGCCCAATCGTCAAATCAGATTATGAGTTTTGTAGAGAATCATGTGCGCTATCCATCGGTGTGGTTCATCAGAGGAATAGACGGCTAGGTTGTCGGCAAACCTAGTGGTGAGCCACGTGTCGCCTATGGATGTGGGGGACCGTGGCGAAGTCTATAGTGGTGGTCAGGTGTGGGTTTGGCGCTGGCGTCGCATGCGATCGTGGTTTGCAGGAGTGGGCTACGGTGCGTTTGAACAGAAAAGGACAGGGACGAAGTCTTAGGTGAAGTGGCCTTGGGATGTGGGTGATTTTTTTTGTTTTTATTTTTATTCTATTTAAATTTGAATTCAAGTGTTCTGATAGCAATTACTTTCGCGTACGAGGTCCATTTCACACGTGGTTTTCTCCACTAGGTTCGTATTGAAATTCCGGGCATTTTAGCGCTGGTTTGGACGGATTCTGAGACTATTCAAATTTTGGGTTTAAATTGGATTTAAATTTAATTTAAATTCAAAAGGTGGGTGTTTTAACCCACTCACAACTTCTAAAATTTCTTATGTGCGTTAAATTAATTTTCGATGCAATTAGAAATTTATTTATGACTGTTTGGCATATTTTTAATCATCATCCCAGTTAAATTGAATTTATTGAATTAAAATGTTATTTAATTTATTGTTGCATATAAACTGGCAGTAAATACCTGTTATTTATTATCTGTTATATATTGATGTTATTGTTTGAATTGGATGATGATTGTGATAAATGGTTGATGATTGATATTGGATGAATGGATGTTGTACTTTATATTGTTATAAACTGCAAGTTGTTATGCATTTTTATTTTTCTTGGGATTGCGGTTTGAAATGATATATAACCATATTTATGTTTTAAATTACGGATTGAAATGATAAATATCCGTATCTCTTGACTATAGGAAAGAAAATTATATACAGACACTGTGGTTTATATATATAAAAATAATTTGAAATTGATTTCTATGGTTTTGGAAAGAAATATACATGTAACGTCCACTCTTTCCGCACACTTTAAACCGACACTTGTCCCAATTCAAAGCATACGCAAGGGCGGATTGTTATGGGGTAAATAAGAAAAATGGAGAAGAAATAAAACGAAAATAGAATCTCACAGCGGAAGGATAAAATATAATAACAAATATACAGTTTCATAAGCAGTTTACAAAAGCTTGATTCTTCTTTTACAATAAATATCAGAGTTACACATACCAATACAAGCAATGCAGCGGAATAGAAAGAGTGTGGTGCAATACTATATGTAAAATAATACTGATTCTTCGTCTTCGTCCTCCAATGCTAAAATCTGCTATCCTGAAACGCTCGGACTGACCCGAGCGAATTTGAAAAGACAAAAACACTCGAGTCAGACTAGAAAATCTTATGTGAGTTAAATAAACAGAAATAAATATGAGTACAGTAACTCAAGAGATGCTCGGGATTTACATCTCCTAAGGATCCGTTAAACTATTTACTATGTAGTATATTGCGCTATTATAATAGTGTCTATTTATAAAATAAATTCACTTTTAAATAGCGTTAAGGGGTTACCCATATAGCCCTTAACACAAATAATGCCAATAGTCTATACAGTACCGTAATACCTCCTAATCGGGAGGCTACCAGAGGATACTCCATAGGTACGACACAAATAGAAACTCGTAGTAAAGGTTCGGTATGGTAGGTGACACGGCACAACTAGGCAATGCCAGGGTAGATATACCAATTGCTATCCAGGCTGGTGGAAACGCGTAGCCGCAGTTACCGCCCACCTCGGACTAACTCCCCAAAATCAAAATATAGAAGTGGCCACTGAATCAATCCAAGTCAAAGTATAATATCGAAGAGGAGCGTCCGATCAGAGGAATGTCCTCATTGGCCTGAGAATCGCTCCTGTTTTAGCCACCTTATGCCAACTAACGGGAGTTGGGCCCACGTATTTACCTTACAGGAAACGTCGCCACCACCTACTTCATTCTGGAATCTCCACCGCGTACATGGTTAGTCAAAGTGGTTTTCGGTATCGACAGAGAGTATGTCCATATTCGATACCGGTCTCTTTGCCAACCAATCGTTATTATAACACCGCGGTTATTTAAAAATAGTTTATACTTTTAAAACCAAAATAAAATCCATTTCAAAACCATAATATTACGATATCATTTCTTCTTTAAAACCCAAAAAGATTCATTTTGATATTTTTTTTTATAAACCCAAATCAATGATATCATTTCCCAAATATAAATCTTTTCCAAAAATTATGCCACTTTTAAAATTTATAATTCCTTGTAACCAAATATTTGAACATTAACTTTCAACATAATACTTCGAAATCCATAGTTTTTAAAACCATTACTTTCAAAACTAAATGGTTTGGATATTCAACCGTATATAAAATAGGTGGTTTAACTTAAATGTTGCTTTGGAAAGAAATATTTCTCGTGGCTTTACAATACATTTCTTTATTTAAAGTTAAAACCAAAATTTAATATCACTTCAAGTTCCAAAGCCATTTCAATAAATTCATATATATACGTATATCCATTTTGAGTATAAATATTTCAACTAAAGTTGGATTTTATTCTTTCAAATCAAATGTTCTATTAATTAGCCTTGAATATTCACATAGAATCCATAATTAATAAGACTTCAATTTCTGGTAAAATATATATATATATTTCCAAATTCAAATTTTACTAGAATATTCATTTCAAAATATTTTGGGAAAAATCCAATTATAAATATCATATCTTTAAAATTTCCAACTTAATATTTAAACATAGGATATAAATCATCAAACTCCATTTTCTTCCATTTTTAATAAAGAAATTTATTCACCTTTTAATTTCAAAATTTCAACTTCATATATATATAAATATGGAAGAAAACATTTATTCAGTATAAAATTTAAGATTTTTATAAACCGTATTCCATCCAAACCATAGAAATCTCATTAAAAATAGTTATATATAGACCGCGGTGCCTGTATATAGTTTTTTATCCTATGGTCAAGTGATACGGATATATATCATTTCAATCCGCAATTTAAAAAAATAAAACTGCGGTTGTATATCATTTCAAACCGCAATCCCGAATGAAATGTAAATGCATACTAACTTGCAGTTTAATGATATCCAAATAAAACATTCATTCAACAACACATCCATCATCCAATCACACATCAAGCAATATCAATCAATAACAATATATGTTTGGTAATATACAACAGGTAATAATTGGCAGTTTTATTTCAAATTATATTTATCAACTATTAATCTAACAATTTATATTCAGTGATAATTTGACATAACTGTTAACTAGCAGTTCATATGCAAACAATAATTTCTAACAGCCAATTAACACGCAATAAATCAATTTAATTAACAGTTAAATTCAATAAAATGCAATTCTACAGATATGAATGAAATAACATGCCAAAAGCTCATAAATAAATTTCTATTCATTTCTAAAATTTATTTAACAAACATAAAAGCTTCTAGTAGTTGTGAGTGGGTTAAAACACTCACCTTTTGAATTTAAAACGAATTTAAATTCGATTTAAACCCAAAAATTCGCCCGTCTCGGAATTCGTCCAAACCAGCGTCATCGAGTCCGGAATTAAATTACGATCCTAACAAAAAAAAATTCGTTTGAATCCGAGGTCGTATGAGAAAGTTATGGCGAAAAATGGTGATTGAATTCAAAATTAAAAATAAACAAAGTGGTACACATTCACTCACATATTTTTTCCACGTCATCCCCCCTACCCGTTCGTTCTTCTCGAAACAGCAACCAGGCCGACCTCCCTTTGCCACCTTTGACCATCAATTTCATCCACCTCCGGCCACGATAGCTCAGGCCACCACCACCAATCTCCAAGTCGCGTCGCCCTCTACCTCTGGCCAAACTCCGGTCTCCCCCAGTCCCCTCGATCCATGTGAAAAAAATGCCGGCCGCCCCTAGGGGACCGAACCCTAATCCAAAATCTGAGGTGATCTATCCGTTAAAACGACGAACCAATTACACCGATGCGAAACATGCTCGACTCTCTCCAAAACCCAGAAATGTTTTCCCGATCCGACAACTTTTGTTACGGCGACGATGAACGGTTGGGACTGTTCTGAATTTATTCCGGATGAACGACAGCTCCAATTGAAAAACGAACTACACCATGAGATTACGCGTATCGAATACTTCAACATATATTTTTTCTGGAATTTTCTGAAATTTTTGAGTTTTGACTTTTGATTTTGAACTATGGATAAATCTGGAATTGGATCTGAGATGTATCCATTGAGGAAGAAAGAAGGTTGAAGAAAATGAACGTACAGCAAATAGACAATAGGGTGAAGCTAGGGTTTATGATCGCATATATATAGACAAATAGAAGAAGGCTAGGTGGGTACGGATAACGAACGCGCTAGACGGTAGTTGGCCCAAAAAGCCCGTTCTGACCCCGGAACGAAATTTATCAAACCCATATATCCAGATAGGTATTTTAAAATATTCTGAACGCGATGGAAAAAGTTTCACGACCAAATTCGATCGTATGAAGAAGTTATGCTGAAAATAAGAATTCCAAATTGATTTCAAATTGATTTTTAATAAAATCGATTTCAAGGCGTTTCGCGTCCGTACGATCAAACGACAAGTCCGATCGATACGAAACTTGAAACCCTATAATAATTCACCGATACGGATCCGATGAAACCGGTTTCGTCGAAATCCGAGTCCGTGACAAAAATGGCTATTTTTAATCTTTATTAAATAAATTAAAATAAATTATAAATCCAATTTTTATTTTTCAACTTCTAATATTGGCCAAATTTCATTCCTTATATAATTCAATCTATTCCAAATGATTTAACAAGCTTGGATGTGGATTAAAATCTATAAGTATATCAATTTTGCAGTGTTAATTTCTGCACTTCTTATTATTTGGAATTATAATTTTGATTCTCAAAACCCAATTATTAATTCTTATACTCTTATACTCTCAACTTGAATCCAATTAGATAAATAGATTTGATTTCCATTCCAACTTATTTGATTGCAAATAAACTTTTTACCATACATTAAATTCCAAATTATTAATAAACTTTTATTCCCATTTCCTTTACACACAATCATCGTATTATAAAGGTATCTTCCATTGATTTGCCTTAACTTATTTAAGGTAACCTTGCATTAATATCTATTTCTATGATTTCAAATTATTATCCCCTCATTTTTCTTAACTATTATTAATTCCAATCTTAATGAATTCAACATTATAAGTTTGATAAATTTATTAAATTCACTCAATTGTTTACAAATTCCATTTTAAATTCAATAACGTAATATTTTACGTTTAATTCTATTTTATTTGTAGTAAATACCCTTTGTTGGATTTAATATTCAAATTATAAATAAAATCTTGCTTTCTAAAGTTATATCAACAATGGTCCAACTAAATTTGAATTAGCTTTAACTTTATTTTATGGAATTAACTATTGCAATAAATCCAAATTGATAAATAAGGCTTGATTCCTATATTAACTACTTTGGTTCCAATTAACCTTTTATGGTGAATATGAATTTCAAGGTATAATTGAAATCTTTATATCCATTTGATTTCACTGTTTCATTTTTATTATTAAATCCATTATAGCCAAATGCATGAAATTAATATACACAAATATTTTAAATCCCAACTTAAGTTTTACATAACGTATTAATAAACGTTTAAATTTTCTTAATTGCAATAACTCAATTACCTTCATTCTTTTTATTCGCGTAGCTAAATCTTGATTTAAAAATCTTTACTATAACCCATAGTCTTATTAAAATAGGAATTTACACTACCTGTAACGTTAATTTCCATCATTAAAGATCTTACACCCTTTGTTCTATAGATTTAGATTTCACAAATTTAGCTACTGCATTAATTCTTATTTGTGTAACATTAATGTTCATATACTTTGAATTCATTCCCAATTCACCAACTCAATTAATTATGCTTTACAAATGTGTTTCCAATATATAGGTATTTTATACTAATTGTTATCATACCCATAATTACACGCTTATAACTAATTCCCACATTTGCATAAATTTATTTAGTTAGAATGTTTATTAAGGTTTATGCATTTCCAACTTGTACTGATTTTACACAATTATTATGATTTCTCACAGAACGTTAAATTTATTAAATGACCATTTATTATAATTAACTCCCTTAATTGAATCAACTGCTTATTATTATATTTTCATTCTTACCATTTCTTCCCATTATAAATTCATTTACGTATTTACACATCTCTATATTTCAAATATTAATAACCAAACTGATTACAAACACTGTTCTTACCAATCTTCATATATTTGTTCAGATCTATACTCTTTCATATAATTAAAGTTTATGTTTCTATTAGATTTTTCTCTTTCTACAGACATTAAAATTTTCTATCTACACTTATTGCATTTTTGTATACATGAATACTATTAAAGTTAATATTTATATTAACTTTTATAAATTCAACTTCCATTCGTTTCTTATCACTAACTTTCAACAAAATGTGACCATCTACATTTACCAAACCTATTGTCATAATGTTTTACTGTTACACTAAGTTACGCAACTACTATACCAAATTTCTACATTTATTCCCAAACAAATTAGAAATTATACTAATCTAATTTATTAAATATTATTAATTTAACGGGTCGTTACAATCTCCCCCACTCAAAACTTTTCGTCCCCGAAAAGGAAAAGAATGGAGAAGGAAGAACAAACAGTACATCTTATTTCAAATATTAACTTATAAACAATATCTTACTGGATTAATTTCCTTTAATGAAATATACTTGTTTTATAATCAATCATATCCTTTAATACTTGAATTATTAAAGTTGGAAAAATATTTTAACAAAATTCTAAGTCCAAAATTTACGGAAAAATTTTGGCAGAGTCTCCTTTGTACGGAGGGACTCTGGAGAAAATATAATATCCAAATATACAAATATATTACATATATTATCCAAAATAAAATATCCCAACACGGGAAAATATATAAAATAGCGCTTTATACGAAATCCGGAAACGTACCTATTTGTCGGACACTATACGTTTTTTATTTTGGAACCAAAAGCAGTAGCAGTTGCTTCCATCACCTGTATTCACTTATGAGCCTAAAAGGTTAAATATTTATTTTAAAATGAACTATTCTAGTGGATTCAATCATTCATATCCAATCAAATGCAATAACCATACATTTTAACAAACAGCACACACCGCAAACAAAATCATTCAATCAAACAAACAATTAGTTGTTAGGTTCAAATTCCGAAATTGTACGAAATGTAAAATAACTATCAAGTGCATCCTTTACTCAACAGTCTTAGATGGAACAAAGATAGATTATTTCTCCATCCAACAACTTCAAAATTCCTTACCCAACAACCATATATCAACCAAACAATTCAAATCAACACCAAAATAGCTTATTATACATTTATTTCATACTTCAGTGGTTTGATTTTCTTCCCTTCATTTATGAGGGATTTCTTTGTTCTTACAAGTTTTATTTTCCAATTATCACCAAATTTATTATATTTGTACTTCCTTTTTATTACTTAAGTTTATAAAATAATTCTCATTAATAACAACAATTATTTGAATATCTTCATTTCCTTACTCTTCACTTGTAAGATTTCCCTTAAATTCTAAATCTGCTAACATTCATTCTTATAAGTAGAAGTTTTTATTTATCTATTAACTATGGATTACAGTCATTTAAATTCTTCCTACTTTCCATTATATTAGAATAGGGGAGATTAAAACATACTTAAGTGAATAATCATATAATAAATTCTTATTTTGAATTTCATTTTATATACTTAGGTTCATATCATCTATTAATAATAAAATTTCAATTATAACCTAAGTTTATACCATTGAATTCTTATTTACAACAATAATTTATTGAATACTTCATTTTTCCAAAATTCTACTTGTATAATATCCTATTTAAAATTCTTATTTAACATTTCAACCTTTATATTTGGGTAAGTTATTTATGTCAAAGAAAGTGCAATTGAACTTATACAAGTTGAATCTCAATTCTCTAAATTAAATTTGATGTTTATCCATATTTCTCTTTGTCTCATATGTATGCAAATTCCTCTTTATAGCTTTGCAATTATTCTCTTATTTCAATTAGAGGTTTCAATTCATTTATTACTTAACTTATATTTCACTAACAAATTTTAAACGATTAATTAACGGAAAAATTTAGAATTAAGTACCGGGTTAAATTTCAATTTATTTTCAAATAATAGATAAATAAGTTCTTACAACTCAATATCTCTAATTATAGTTAGAGCAATAAAATAAATTTTTTTTTTAGAAAATTTCAAATAAATCTGTAGTAGAATTCACTACAGTAGCCTTTCCCCTTCGAAACCCGAAAATGAAAGTCGATGATGCGGCCGCCATCACCGAAATTATTTTCCAGCGACAGAGAGGAAAGTACAAAATTTATTCTCTCCAAAATCTTCTTTAAAACAATTCTTCCAAATTATACTAAATACTTATATAAGAAAATACTTATAAACCAAATCATTATATTTCATAAATCCTTTGAAAGCAGATTTTCAAAACCCCAGACTTAAGTTCTAAAATCTCCCATTTGATTTATTATAATTCCAACTTAGCTTCAATTTATTATAAAATATTTTTTTTTCCTAACACCCAATCTATAGCAACCAAATATATATATATATATATATATATCTTTATAAAAATATTTTTATATATAGAAAATATAATAGGCAAAATTCTTTCATTCACCTATATTAAAACAAATATTATGTCGGTCTGTCCTATTAAGTGTTTAGAAATCCCTATTGATGACATAGCGTCTCATGCATCAACCAGAATTTATAAATACAAAGCGGAACAGATTAACACAATATAAAAATCTTTTTATTAATACGAACAAATACGCTCTCTCATATATATACACTCAGCGACTCCCATAGGATATTTCTACCCTATTAACAAAGTGTCAAACCCCACAAAGCCAAGGTTTATCGTTAAACCAAGGCTCTGATACCAGATGTAACGTCCACTCTTTCCGCACACTTTAAACCGACACTTGTCCCAATTCAAAGCATATGCAAGGGCGAATTGTTATGGGGTAAATAAGAAAAATGGAGAAGAAATAAAACGAAAATAGAATCTCACAGCGGAAGGATAAAATATAATAACAAATATACAGTTTCATAAACAGTTTACAAAAGCTTGATTCTTCTTTTACAATAAATATCAGAGTTACACATACCAATACAAGCAATGCAGCGGAATAGAAAGAGTGTGGTGCAATACTATATGTAAAATAATACTGATTCTTCGTCTTCGTCCTCCAATGCTAAAATCTGCTATCCTGAAACGCTCGGACTGACCCGAGCGAATTTGAAAAGACAAAAACACTCGAGTCAGACTAGAAAATCTTATGTGAGTTAAATAAACAGAAATAAATATGAGTACAGTAACTCAAGAGATGCTCGGGATTTACATCTCCTAAGGATCCGTTAAACTATTTACTATGTAGTATATTGCACTATTATAATAGTGTCTATTTATAAAATAAACTTACTTTTAAATAGCGTTAAGGGGTTACCCATATAGCCCTTAACACAAATAATGCCAATAGTCTATACAGTACCGTAATACCTCCTGATCGGGAGGCTACCAGAGGATACTCCATAGGTACGACACAAATAGAAACTCGTAGTAAAGGCTCGGTATGGTAGGTGACACGGCACAACTAGGCAATGCCAGGGTAGATATACCAATTGCTATCCAGGCTGGTGGAAACGCGTAGCCGCAGTTACCGCCCACCTCGGACTAACTCCCCAAAATCAAAATATAGAATTGGCCACTGAATCAATCCAAGTCAAAGTATAATATCGAAGAGGAGCGTCCGATCAGAGGAATGACCTCATTGGCCTGAGAATCGCTCCTGTTTTAGCCACCTTATGCCAACTCACGGGAGTTGGGTCCACGTATTTACCTTACAGGAAACGTCGCCACCACCTACTTCATTCTGGAATCTCCACCGCGTACACGGTTAGTCAAAGTGGTTTTCGGTATCGACAGAGAGTATGTCCATATCCGATCCCGGTCTCTTTGCCAACCAATCGTTATTATAACACCGTGGTTATTTAAAAATAGTTTATACTTTTAAAACCAAAATAAAATCCATTTCAAAACCATAATATTACGATATCATTTCTTCTTTAAAACCCAAAAAGATTCATTTTGATATTGTTTTTTTATAAACCCAAATCAATGATATCATTTCCCAAATATAAATCTTTTCCAAAAATTATGCCACTTTTAAAATTTATAATTCCTTGTAACCAAATATTTGAACATTAACTTTCAACATAATACTTCGAAATCCATAGTTTTTAAAACCATTACTTTCAAAACTAAATGGTTTGGATATTCAACCGTATATAAAATAGGTGGTTTAACTTAAATGTTGCTTTGGAAAGAAATATTTCTCGTGGCTTTACAATACATTTCTTTATTTAAAGTTAAAACCAAAATTTAATATCGCTTCAAGTTCCAAAGCCATTTCAATAAATTCATATATATACGTATATCCATTTTGAGTATAAATATTTCAACTAAAGTTGGATTTTATTCTTTCAAATCAAATGTTCTATTAATTAGCCTTGAATATTCACATAGAATCCACAATTATTAAGACTTCAATTTCTAGTAAAAAATATATATATTTCCAAATTCAAATTTTACTAGAATATTCATTTCAAAATATTTTGGGAAAAATCCAATTATAAATATCATATCTTTAAAATTTCCAACTTAATATTTAAACATAGGATATAAATCATCAAACTCCATTTTCTTAATTTTCTTCCATTTTTAATAAAGAAATTTATTCACCTTTTAATTTCAAAATTTCAACTTCATATATATATAAATATGGAAGAAAACATTTATTCAGTATAAAATTTAAGATTTTTATAAACCGTATTCCATCCAAACCATAGAAATCTCATTAAAAATAGTTATATATAGACCGCGGTGCCTGTATATAGTTTTCTATCCTATGGTCAAGTGATACTGATATTTATTGTAACGATCGTAAATTTTGAACAATTTAAATTGTGAATATTTAATTAATTTTGAATATTTGAATGATAATTTAAACTGAATTTCCAATATAACAATGAATTTTGCGATCAAATTTGAGAATTTAATCTAGAAAAAGTTGAATAAAATTTATATTTGACTTTGGAGTTGAAATTGAATATTGAATTTGTATTTTTAATTCAAACTAATGACTTAAGAAAATAATTTGGATACAAGAATTTTTATTTATGTAAATTTATAAATGGATGGTTAGTTTTAAATAACATTTTTCTTTTCTTTAAAATAAAAAGGAATAAAATTTTATTCAATACAAAATAGATAAGTAAATATACATAGTTAAAATTTAAAACAACATATTTGTAAACTTCGTAAAATATGAAGTGACTACATTGGAAAAGTTATAACAACATAATTCAACAAAACAAAGCAAAGAAATAACAAAATTTATTGAAATTCAAAATGAAAAAAAAATATATAATAAAATTTGGTTAAGTGTTGTTGGGCTTTGAAATTGTGAATCTCGGTCCATTTACCTTTGAATGCCGTTTCCTTTTTACCTCAATTCGACCCGTTTCCTCCATTATCCATTTTCACAAACCCTAAGCAAAATCACGAAAGAAAAAGAAAATAAAAATGATGGCAGCCGTTCCTCTTTGTAAATTAGGGCTAGCAATCTAATCTAGGGTTTTGCTTCTTGCGATTCAAAACAAGGGTTTGCGATCTAATCTGGGCTTCGACCTTCGTTCAAATTGGCTTATTTCCCTTCGGCTGCTTCGACTTTGTTATGGTGAGTTTTCTGCTCACGATTAATTTTTAATTCAGGTGTTTAAATTTGTTTGGATTGAATGTTGGTTGCATGCTATGATTTGGTGATTATTAGCTTTCAGTTGCTCGGTTAAATTTGAATTTTAAACTAATAAGAACAGATAACTCACTGCATGTTGGATTGTTGGTTGCTATTCGTTATCACTTGCTCTGATGTTGTGTTTTTGAACTGTTAAGATCAGATTCTACTCAATTTTTGATTTTAAACTAATAAGAATAAATGCTATTTGATATTTGTTTTAAATTGGTAAGAACAGACACTATTTAAATTTTAATTTAAACTGATAAAAACAAATGCTATGAATAACCTGATGAGAACAGGTGCTTCCAAATGTTTGATTTCAGATTGTTGTTTTGAAAATTTGTTTTTCTTAAAAACTGATTTGAACAGATGCTATAAATTTAAATTTTTTTTTTTTTTTTTTTTTACTGTTGAGAACAGATGCTATCATTTTAAGAATCTGATGAGAATAGAGGCTATTAAATCTTGACTTGCTTTGTGTTGCTGCATGTGTTGGATCTTGCTTTGTTAATGAATATTTATATGGAAACCTCTGAACCCAAACCTTCTTCTTTGTTTATCCGTGAATCAATCACTTAAGCCTATAATATGTTGTGATGTTTTGGTACCTGAAATTGTTTTTGTTAAGTGATAATGTGTTTGCATGCTTGTTTATGTTGACTGTCCCTCTGTTTTGAAATGCATGTGAGTTTTCTAAGCTCACGATAATCTTCATGCAAGTTTTTGAATTTGTTTGAAGTGAATTCCTTGGTTGCATGCTATGTTTTTGGGGCGATTTGATTATCTTTGGCTCGGCTAATTTAATTTTTAAAACTGATATGCTCAGATTTGTGACTGCATGTTGAATTTTTGTGCTAGTTGCTGTTATTTGCTCGATTTACTTGGATTTTAAATTGGTAGAAACAGATGCTAGTAATTATTTTAAACTATAAGAACAGATTCTACCCATTTGATTTAGTTTTTGAACTGTTAGGAGCAAATGTTTTTTTGATTTCTTTTAAAATTTAAATTTGTAAGAACAGATGCTGCCCAGTCTTAATTTTTAAATTGATTAGAACAAATGCTACCTGACTATTTGTGTTTGTTTTAAAATTGATAGGAACATGTGCTATTTGTGTTTGTTTTAAAATTGATAGGAACATGTGCTATTTGTGTTTGTTTTAAAATTGATAGGAACATGTGCTATTGGTGTTTGTTTTAAAAATTGATAAGAACAGATGCTATATTTATTTTGTTATTAAATTGATAAGTACAGATGCTACTAAATATCTTGTTTGAAAACTGTTTGCAAACAATTGCATTATGAATTTAAACTTGCATGTTTGTCCCATGCCTGGTAACCATTAGACCATTTATTATTTTGCACTTGAGTCTTTTGGTACTGTTGTTGTATTGGTGTTGCATTTGGTCTGCATTGTAGTTGTATTCATATATACTTGCTACTGTTGCATTACTTGCTTCACTTGAGTTTTTTTTTGTAACAGTAGTCTACTGTGTTCATGCACTTTGGTTTGTGGCAGTTTGCATGTCAAGTTGCATCCATGCTGTTGCACTTGTAGTTGTACCCCATGCTGTTGCACTTGGGTCTGGTCACTGTTCTCTTGGTTGTTCTAGTCTTCATTTCCATTGTTGTTTGCATCCTGATATATGTTGCATTGCAGTTGATTCATTTGGTCATTTGGTGTCTGCATCCTTATCTGTTGCATACATAAGTTTGGCCACTGTTGTATAATTGCATTTGATCTGCACTTGTGTATATTCTCAGGTGGCACACTGCAACTGCACTTGCATTTGTGACCTTTATTTGCCTGTTGTTTGAATTGTGCATTATTCATGTGTAGCTTGGTCATTTTGATGCACTGCCTTGATTTATTTTGCCTCTATCTTTATAGTTACAGGTTTTAAACTTGATTTAAAAATTCAAACTATCCACCTAAGTGTTTTTTTTTAGTTTTTAATCCTTAAACAAAATATGTTGTGTGTGAGTAACATTTTATATTAAATAAACTTAAGTAGAAATTATTTGCCTGTTTTACTCTAGAAACAAGTGTGTTTGCATGAAAACACAATTTCATACTGGTAGATACATGAATATATTTAGTTGAGCAAGCTGCTGTGAGTTTATTTCTTTCAGTGTGAAGATTTAAGGTTTAACAAAATGTGGTTATGAACATTTGTCAAAGTTTAAAGTTCTATTTAATATGAAAGTTCTGTATTGTCTCTGTGAATTTAGAAAATAAACAAAACAAATCTTATGGGTTGTCTCTGTGAACATTGGAACAAATCTTGATCATTTTGCTGTGTCAATTTGTGTATTCCCTGTTGTTAACTCTGTCTGGTTGATGGGCATGTCACTGACTTGCTGTCTTATTCATCTTGGTTTTAGTTGTTGTAAATCCTATGTGATGTTTGCCTAGTTGTGGTCTTGTTTCATGTTTAATGCAGTGCTTGGTCATCGCACTGGTCATTGCTTGTGAAGTTTGGTATTGCATTGTTATGTACGTGATATGTTGACACATTCACCTATGCTTGCACTACTTCATTCCAATGTATACTCTTGTCTGCAATTGTTCATCCTGAAGCTTGATCATTGTTTCACTTGTCTTCACTTCTGTTTTCTCCTAGTTGCTGTGGCATTGTGCCTTTGGTCTGCATATTGACTGTTGCAGTCCAACTTGTTGTTGGTCTTACTTATAATTTGTAGCCAGTTGGTCTTTAGTTTCATCTTCAATTGTAGCTTGTTATATGGAACTGGTAGTTGTTGCTGAGCTTGCATACTTCATGCTTGTTGTTGTATACCTGTCCACTGTAGTTGTGTCTTGCCACTGCTGCCCCTGTGCACTATTGATCTGTGCACTGTCCATACTTGTAGTTGTATGCCCTGTTGCATTTGGGGGCTGCTGAAACTGTTGTGCATTTCGGCCTGTACTTGTGCTCGCTGCCTTGACCTGCTGTGTTGTTTCTGTTCGGGCTTGTTATTGTATCTTTGTGGTCTTTGTGATTACACTCGCACACGTGTTGGCGAGGCAGTGCACACGTGTGTTTGTCAGAACTTAAAAATTTGAAATTGTTAATGTGAAAAATCCGTAATAGATTTTAAATTGATTTATCTGTTTTACCATATCTGTAACCATATTATTCAGTTCATTTCAAATTTATTTACTTGAATAAAGATTAATCCTGACTCGAGTGTTTTTGTGTTTTGCAATAAACGCTCGGGTCAGACCGAGTATTTTTACAGCTTGAAGATTTTCAGGCCGCGAAGTTAGAGAGAGGGGGGGAATTAAAGCTTTACTTCAGTTTTCAGCAAATGTTTCTTATACTTTAAAATATAAATTGTTTCCGCTGTATAAATTAAAATGTAATGTATTGTAAACTCTGATATTTGTATGTAAAAGAAAAGTTGTTTATAAAATATGATTACTATTCTGTGATTCTGTAGCTGATTCTGTTTAAATGTTATAAACTAAATAACAATCCGTCATTTTGAACGTTTCTAGTTGGTTTAATTACCGACTAGAGGCGGTCAAGGCGGCGGGTCGTTACAAAGTGGTATCAGAGCTTTGGTTTGCACAAAGCTTAGTTTATGGCGTTTAATATGAATAGTTACTAGAATCACTTTAAATGAAGTGTTTTCAAATCTAAAGAAGTTTAAAATTGTTTTCTTTAAAATAAAAGGTATTTTGAAAATTAGAATTATTTTTGGAAATTCCCCTCTCTAAATTTAGGTTTGCGACTGTTTCTCTTCGGTGAGGTCTCGTTAGACTTGAGTTTCAATCGTTCAGAAACTCATTATCGAATTTTTGAGAGTCATGGAAAATGAAATGTAAGTCAAGTGGATTAATGAATTGGTTTAGATTGACTTAAATCAAATATTTTGAATATCTCCAAAGTAGTAATTGGAAAATAAAATGATATGTCAATTTGATTATAACCAAGCGGATTATTGAACTATAACTTGGAAATTTAATTTTGAATTCTTTTGAAAAATTGATTTCAAATGTTGTGAAGAACGATTTAGTGAATAAATGGATTATAAGTATTTAACTTATAATATGAAATTTTGGGTATATAACTAAGTTATATGAGCTGAATTGAATCAAATTAATAAAGGAGATTATAAAACGAAGTTTTATAAATAGAAATGGAATTTCTAGAGATGTTTGTAAAATCCGCAAACGACTTATTTTGATAAGTAAATTGTTGTAACTTATTAAAGGAATTATATCTATGGTTTTTGAACGGTGAATAAAATATCAAAAGAGATATGAATCTAATGAAAATTCGAAATAGATTTAAATAGATTCAATGATGCATTTGAATTTGAACGGGCATGGAATTAAGTTGAGTGGAAAACTTAGTATTGGAAATTTGAAGTTGATTTAAAACCAATATTTTGAAATGTATGCAGAATTCAAACTATGAATTAAGTTGAAGTTGAAACTTAAATGGGAATGTTTTTGGGAAGCAACACTATGAAATGAAGTAAATCCATTTTAAGTTGTTTTGAAATGTGTTAAGTATCGAAAGCATAGATTTCAACATTCATTGTTGAAATAGACGTTTTCGAGGAAAAGAAAGGAAATGTTTTATATAGTATTGGGATTTATACATCTATATTAAATTCGAATCCCTATACTAATGATTTTTGGGTCGTCGTAACGATGTTTTACGCAACATTCGTTTTGACTCAAATAAATGTGTTTAAAGAATGATTTCTTTTAAGAATGAAATATATACTTGATTTTGGTTTAAGTATATTGAATATTTTCAAAGTGTTGAAAATAAATGGATTTGTGAATTACTTATTATTGAATAAGTATGAAAATATTTTCCAATATGAAATGAAAAGTTTGAAACTTTATCTTTTAAAGATAAAGTGAGAAGTGAATGTTTGAAATTTTATCTTTTGAAGATAAATTGAAAATGAATTTGTGAAATCGATTTGAAAATCGTATATTCATAGATACTTTGGAAATGTAAATTCACTATGGAATTTATAAAAGAAAGGGGAATTTGTTAAAAATAAATATTGATTTATTTTTGAAATGTGGAAATAAATTTACGGATTTGGAACGTAAGTTTAAAATAAATCGGTAAGGATTTATTTGATTAATTTAAGTGAACCATTTGAAGTTTAAAATGGATAAATATTTGGAAATGTTTCCATTTAAGGAAATTGCTTTGAAATTTGTTTTCAAAGATTAAAAGGTGCAAAATGATTTGAATTTGTTTCAAATGGTTAAGTGTGAAAATTTTTATATCTTGTAAAGATATTATTTTTGGGAAATTTGAACAATTAGTTCAATTTGGAAATTTTCAAAGTGATTGAATTTTGAGTTAAATTGAGTTTAACTTTGACGCCCAAAAACAATTTAAGTTGAACATTGAATTTTAAATGGATGATTTGGATTGTATGTCTAACGTCGTGAATTGACGACATATCAATTGATCTCTATTAAATATATATCTGTTGGTGGCGGGGAATTTATTCTCTTAGCTTAACACCCTTCTCTGAGACGTACGAGCTCAGAGGTTATATATCGATAGACATCAATTATGTGTTGAGAATTGACGATGTAGCGTGAAATCCAAATCGAGTGTGTGAAGTCGATAATAAATTGGATTGTGAATGTGTATTAGGTTTGATATGACCTTAAAATTCCAAATCGACTTAGAGGAAAATTTTAAATGGATAATGAAATGGAAATTTGTGAAACCTCTATTTGTTATGGGTATGAAATGTTGTGGTTTTCATAACGTATATGTGTGAATACGATTAATTCGAAAACCAATTAGTTTGGAAAAGTAATTGTTGTGGAAAACTTATGTAAGTACATGAGTATGATATGTACTAAATGTGAAGTGAAATATTATATATGTATGTATAATATTATGTTTTCCAAAATTGAGGATATGGAAAGGTACCTTCCATTTATACTGTGTGACTGTGTGATGGTGATGGAACTCGAGATGAGTATCCATTTAAAAAATCGTAGCTACGTAGTATTTCCATTAGTTGGATGACCATTTATATTTCCATTAGTTGGATTGACCATTTGTTTTCCATTAGTTGGATTGGCCCTTTGTCTTCCATTAGTTGGATAGGCCATTTGTTTTCCATTAGTTGGAGTGACTAGCGTAATTTGAGGGGCGAGATGCCTACAGTTACAAGCGATTCCACTGGGATAGTGGCGTAACCGCCGAGTAACTGCAATCTAGAAACCATAGCGAAATTCGAGGGGCGAGATGCCTACGGCCACAAGCGATTCTACTGGGATAGTAGCGTAACCGCCGTGTGGACCGCGATCTATGGCAACAACCATGGCGAAATTCGAGGGGCGAGATGCCTACGGTCACAAGCGATTCTACTGGGATAGTAGCGTAACCGCCGTGTGTACCGCGATCCATGGGGGAATGTGCTTTCCATATCCATTTTTAAAAGAATTTTTAAAAGTATTTTCACTGGGAATTGAAGCAAGTATATTTAGTACTTGGAGATTGTTAGACTTGCGCCTGGCCAGCGTATGCCTAATGTCTTTAAGAACGACAGTAGACTTGTTAAATTTCGAGTTAGCAAGTATTTTCAAACTTTAAATAGCAAATCAATTATCTGAAATTAAAGTGATGTAAATTCCAACCTAATGAATTAAGGAAGAGGATTTTTGAAATGTTTTGAAAAATCCACAGCTTTGGAAAAGTTATAATATGTAAAATTTCTTAAATGTAGTGTTTCAAATTTAAAATTTGGGTTTTGTAAGTTGAAAATTTTAGTAAAGATTTTTTTTTGTGTCTTGATTGTAGAAAATAATAAACAAAAGAGTTAATTAGCAAAGCTAGCGAGATAAAACAAATAGAATGAATCCTATATTCATTCATCTTTAATAAGTGTTGAACTTGATAAAATTGAGTAAAATATAAATATCGGTGAAATTTTAACAATCATTTTTCCTTACTTGTAATTTCGGGACGAAATTCTTTTAAGGAGGGGAGATTGTAACGATCGTAAATTTTGAACAATTTAAATTGTGAATATTTAATTAATTTTGAATATTTGAATGATAATTTAAACTGAATTTCCAATATAACAATGAATTTTGCGATCAAATTTGAGAATTTAATCTAGAAAAAGTTGAATAAAATTTATATTTGACTTTGGAGTTGAAATTGAATATTGAATTTGTATTTTTAATTCAAACTAATGACTTAAGAAAATAATTTGGATACAAGAATTTTTATTTATGTAAATTTATAAATGGATGGTTAGTTTTAAATAACATTTTTCTTTTCTTTAAAATAAAAAGGAATAAAATTTTATTCAATACAAAATAGATAAGTAAATATACATAGTTAAAATTTAAAACAACATATTTGTAAACTTCGTAAAATATGAAGTGACTACATTGGAAAAGTTATAACAACATAATTCAACAAAACAAAGCAAAGAAATAACAAAATTTATTGAAATTCAAAATGAAAAAAAATATATAATAAAATTTGGTTAAGTGTTGTTGGGCTTTGAAATTGTGAATCTCGGTCCATTTACCTTTGAATGCCGTTTCCTTTTTACCTCAATTCGACCCGTTTCCTCCATTATCCATTTTCACAAACCCTAAGCAAAATCACGAAAGAAAAAGAAAATAAAAATGATGGCAGCCGTTCCTCTTTGTAAATTAGGGCTAGCAATCTAATCTAGGGTTTTGCTTCTTGCGATTCAAAACAAGGGTTTGCGATCTAATCTGGGCTTCGACCTTCGTTCAAATTGGCTTATTTCCCTTCGGCTGCTTCGACTTTGTTATGGTGAGTTTTCTGCTCACGATTAATTTTTAATTCAGGTGTTTAAATTTGTTTGGATTGAATGTTGGTTGCATGCTATGATTTGGTGATTATTAGCTTTCAGTTGCTCGGTTAAATTTGAATTTTAAACTAATAAGAACAGATAACTCACTGCATGTTGGATTGTTGGTTGCTATTCGTTATCACTTGCTCTGATGTTGTGTTTTTGAACTGTTAAGATCAGATTCTACTCAATTTTTGATTTTAAACTAATAAGAATAAATGCTATTTGATATTTGTTTTAAATTGGTAAGAACAGACACTATTTAAATTTTAATTTAAACTGATAAAAACAAATGCTATGAATAACCTGATGAGAACAGGTGCTTCCAAATGTTTGATTTCAGATTGTTGTTTTGAAAATTTGTTTTTCTTAAAAACTGATTTGAACAGATGCTATAAATTTAAATTTTTTTTTTTTTTTTTTTTACTGTTGAGAACAGATGCTATCATTTTAAGAATCTGATGAGAATAGAGGCTATTAAATCTTGACTTGCTTTGTGTTGCTGCATGTGTTGGATCTTGCTTTGTTAATGAATATTTATATGGAAACCTCTGAACCCAAACCTTCTTCTTTGTTTATCCGTGAATCAATCACTTAAGCCTATAATATGTTGTGATGTTTTGGTACCTGAAATTGTTTTTGTTAAGTGATAATGTGTTTGCATGCTTGTTTATGTTGACTGTCCCTCTGTTTTGAAATGCATGTGAGTTTTCTAAGCTCACGATAATCTTCATGCAAGTTTTTGAATTTGTTTGAAGTGAATTCCTTGGTTGCATGCTATGTTTTTGGGGCGATTTGATTATCTTTGGCTCGGCTAATTTAATTTTTAAAACTGATATGCTCAGATTTGTGACTGCATGTTGAATTTTTGTGCTAGTTGCTGTTATTTGCTCGATTTACTTGGATTTTAAATTGGTAGAAACAGATGCTAGTAATTATTTTAAACTATAAGAACAGATTCTACCCATTTGATTTAGTTTTTGAACTGTTAGGAGCAAATGTTTTTTTGATTTCTTTTAAAATTTAAATTTGTAAGAACAGATGCTGCCCAGTCTTAATTTTTAAATTGATTAGAACAAATGCTACCTGACTATTTGTGTTTGTTTTAAAATTGATAGGAACATGTGCTATTTGTGTTTGTTTTCAAATTGATAGGAACATGTGCTATTTGTGTTTGTTTTAAAATTGATAGGAACATGTGCTATTGGTGTTTGTTTTAAAAATTGATAAGAACAGATGCTATATTTATTTTGTTATTAAATTGATAAGTACAGATGCTACTAAATATCTTGTTTGAAAACTGTTTGCAAACAATTGCATTATGAATTTAAACTTGCATGTTTGTCCCATGCCTGGTAACCATTAGACCATTTATTATTTTGCACTTGAGTCTTTTGGTACTGTTGTTGTATTGGTGTTGCATTTGGTCTGCATTGTAGTTGTATTCATATATACTTGCTACTGTTGCATTACTTGCTTCACTTGAGTTTTTTTTTGTAACAGTAGTCTACTGTGTTCATGCACTTTGGTTTGTGGCAGTTTGCATGTCAAGTTGCATCCATGCTGTTGCACTTGTAGTTGTACCCCATGCTGTTGCACTTGGGTCTGGTCACTGTTCTCTTGGTTGTTCTAGTCTTCATTTCCATTGTTGTTTGCATCCTGATATATGTTGCATTGCAGTTGATTCATTTGGTCATTTGGTGTCTGCATCCTTATCTGTTGCATACATAAGTTTGGCCACTGTTGTATAATTGCATTTGATCTGCACTTGTGTATATTCTCAGGTGGCACACTGCAACTGCACTTGCATTTGTGACCTTTATTTGCCTGTTGTTTGAATTGTGCATTATTCATGTGTAGCTTGGTCATTTTGATGCACTGCCTTGATTTATTTTGCCTCTATCTTTATAGTTACAGGTTTTAAACTTGATTTAAAAATTCAAACTATCCACCTAAGTGTTTTTTTTTAGTTTTTAATCCTTAAACAAAATATGTTGTGTGTGAGTAACATTTTATATTAAATAAACTTAAGTAGAAATTATTTGCCTGTTTTACTCTAGAAACAAGTGTGTTTGCATGAAAACACAATTTCATACTGGTAGATACATGAATATATTTAGTTGAGCAAGCTGCTGTGAGTTTATTTCTTTCAGTGTGAAGATTTAAGGTTTAACAAAATGTGGTTATGAACATTTGTCAAAGTTTAAAGTTCTATTTAATATGAAAGTTCTGTATTGTCTCTGTGAATTTAGAAAATAAACAAAACAAATCTTATGGGTTGTCTCTGTGAACATTGGAACAAATCTTGATCATTTTGCTGTGTCAATTTGTGTATTCCCTGTTGTTAACTCTGTCTGGTTGATGGGCATGTCACTGACTTGCTGTCTTATTCATCTTGGTTTTAGTTGTTGTAAATCCTATGTGATGTTTGCCTAGTTGTGGTCTTGTTTCATGTTTAATGCAGTGCTTGGTCATCGCACTGGTCATTGCTTGTGAAGTTTGGTATTGCATTGTTATGTACGTGATATGTTGACACATTCACCTATGCTTGCACTACTTCATTCCAATGTATACTCTTGTCTGCAATTGTTCATCCTGAAGCTTGATCATTGTTTCACTTGTCTTCACTTCTGTTTTCTCCTAGTTGCTGTGGCATTGTGCCTTTGGTCTGCATATTGACTGTTGCAGTCCAACTTGTTGTTGGTCTTACTTATAATTTGTAGCCAGTTGGTCTTCAGTTTCATCTTCAATTGTAGCTTGTTATATGGAACTGGTAGTTGTTGCTGAGCTTGCATACTTCATGCTTGTTGTTGTATACCTGTCCACTGTAGTTGTGTCTTGCCACTGCTGCCCCTGTGCACTATTGATCTGTGCACTGTCCATACTTGTAGTTGTATGCCCTGTTGCATTTGGGGGCTGCTGAAACTGTTGTGCATTTCGGCCTGTACTTGTGCTCGCTGCCTTGACCTGCTGTGTTGTTTCTGTTCGGGCTTGTTATTGTATCTTTGTGGTCTTTGTGATTACACTCGCACACGTGTTGGCGAGGCAGTGCACACGTGTGTTTGTCAGAACTTAAAAATTTGAAATTGTTAATGTGAAAAATCCGTAATAGATTTTAAATTGATTTATCTGTTTTACCATATCTGTAACCATATTATTCAGTTCATTTCAAATTTATTTACTTGAATAAAGATTAATCCTGACTCGAGTGTTTTTGTGTTTTGCAATAAACGCTCGGGTCAGACCGAGTATTTTTACAGCTTGAAGATTTTCAGGCCGCGAAGTTAGAGAGAGGGGGGGAATTAAAGCTTTACTTCAGTTTTCAGCAAATGTTTCTTATACTTTAAAATATAAATTGTTTCCGCTGTATAAATTAAAATGTAATGTATTGTAAACTCTGATATTTGTATGTAAAAGAAAAGTTGTTTATAAAATATGATTACTATTCTGTGATTCTGTAGCTGATTCTGTTTAAATGTTATAAACTAAATAACAATCCGTCATTTTGAACGTTTCTAGTTGGTTTAATTACCGACTAGAGGCGGTCAAGGCGGCGGGTCGTTACATTTATCATTTCAATCCGCAATTTAAAAAAATAAAACTGCGGTTGTATATCATTTCAAACCGCAATCCCGAATGAAATGTAAATGCATACTAACTTGCAGTTTAATGATATCCAAATAAAACATTCATTCAACAACACATCCATCATCCAATCACACATCAAGAAATATCAATCAATAACAATATATGTTTGGTAATATACAACAGGTAATAATTGGCAGTTTTATTTCAAATTTTATTTATCAACTATTAATCTAACAATTTATATTCAGTGATGATTTGACATAACTGTTAACTAGCAGTTCATATGCAAACAATAATTTCTAACAGCCAATTAACACGCAACAAATCAATTTAATTAACAGTTAAATTCAATAAAATGCAATTCTACAGATATGAATGAAATAACATGCCAAAAGCTCATAAATAAATTTCTATTCATTTCTAAAATTTATTTAACAAACATAAAAGCTTCTAGTAGTTGTGAGTGAGTTAAAACACTCACCTTTTGAATTTAAAACGAATTTAAATTCGATTTAAACCCAAAAATTCGCCCGTCTTGGAATTCGTCCAAACCAGCGTCATCGAGTCCGGAATTAAATTACGATCCTAACAAAAAAAATTTCGTTTGAATCCGAGGTCGTATGAGAAAGTTATGGCGAAAAATGGTGATTGAATTCAAAATTAAAAATAAACAAAGTGGTACACATTCACTCACATATTTTTTCCACGTCATCCCCCCTACCCGTTCGTTCTTCTCGAAACAGCAACCAGGCCGACCTCCCTTTGCCACCTTTGACCATCAATTTCATCCACCTCCGGCCACGATAGCTCAGGCCACCACCACCAATCTCCAAGTCGCGTCGCCCTCTACCTCTGGCCAAACTCCGGTCTCCCCCAGTCCCCTCGATCCACGCGAAAAAAATGCCGGCCGCCCCTAGGGGACCAAACCCTAATCCAAAATCTGAGGCGATCTATCCGTTAAAACGACGAACCAATTACACCGATGCGAAACATGCTCGACTCTCTCCAAAACCCAGAAATGTTTTCCCGATCCGACAACTTTTGTTACGGCGACGATGAACGGTTGGTACTGTTCTGAATTTATTCCGGATGAACGACAGCTCCAATTGAAAAACGAACTACACCATGAGATTACGCATATCGAATACTTCAACATATATTTTTTCTGGAATTTTCTGAAATTTTTGAGTTTTGACTTTTGATTTTGAACTATGGATAAATCTGGAATTGGATCTGAGATGTATCCATTAAGGAAGAAAGAAGGTTGAAGAAAATGAACGTACAGCAAATAGACAATAGGATGAAGCTAGGGTTTATGATCACATATATATAGACAAATAGAAGAAGGCTAGGTGGGTACGGATAACGAACGCGCTAGACGGTAGTTGGCCCAAAAAGCCCGTTCTGACCGCGGAACGAAATTTATCAAACCCATATATCCAGATAGGTATTTTAAAATATTCTGAACGCGATGGAAAAAGTTTCACGACCAAATTCGATCGTATGAAGAAGTTATGCTGAAAACAAGAATTCCAAATTGATTTCAAATTGATTTTTAATAAAATCGATTTCAAGGCGTTTCGCGTCCGTACGATCAAACGACAAGTCCGATCGATACAAAACTTGAAACCCTATAATAATTAACCGATACGGATCCGATGAAACTGGTTTCGTCGAAATCCGAGTCCGTGACAAAAATGGCTATTTTTAATCTTTATTAAATAAATTAAAATAAATTATAAATCCAATTTTATTTTTCAACTTCTAATATTGGCCACATTTCATTCCTTATATAATTCAATCTATTCCAAATGATTTAACAAGCTTGGATGTGGATTAAAATCTATAAGTATATCAATTTTGCAGTGTTAATTTCTGCACTTCTTATTATTTGGAATTATAATTTTTATTCTCAAAACCCAATTATTAATTCTTATACTCTTATACTCTCAACTTGAATCCAATTAGATAAATAGATTTGATTTCCATTCCAACTCGTTTGATTGCAAATAAACTTTTTACCATACATTAAATTCCAAATTATTAATAAACTTTTATTCCCATTTCCTTTACACACAATCATCGTATTATAAAGGTATCTTCCATTGATTTGCCTTAACTTATTTAAGGTAACCTTGCATTAATATCTATTGCTATGATTTCAAATTATTATCCCCTCATTTTTCTTAACTATTATGAATTCCAATCTTAATGAATTCAACATTATAAGTTTGATAAATTTATTAAATTCACTCAATTGTTTACAAATTCCATTTTAAATTCAATAACGTAATATTTTACGTTTAATTCTATTTTATTTGTAGTAAATACCCTTTGTTGGATTTAATATTCAAATTATAAATAAAATCTTGCTTTCTAAAGTTATATCAACAATGATCCAACTAAATTTGAATTAGCTTTAACTTTATTTTATGGAATTAACTATTGCAATAAATCCAAATTGATAAATAAGGCTTGATTCCTATATTAACTACTTTGGTTCCAATTAACCTTTTATGGTGAATATGAATTTCAAGGTATAATTGAAATCTTTATATCCATTTGATTTCACTGTTTCATTTTTATTATTAAATCCATTATAGCCAAATGCATGAAATTAATATACACAAATATTTTAAATCCCAACTTAAGTTTTACATAACGTATTAATAAACGTTTAAATTTTCTTAATTGCAATAACTCAATTACCTTCATTATTTTTATTCGCGTAGCTAAATCTTGATTTAAAAATCTTTACTATAACCCATAGTCTTATTAAAATAGGAATTTACACTACCTGTAACGTTAATTTCCATCATTAAAGATCTTACACCCTTTGTTCTATAGATTTAGATTTCACAAATTTAGCTACTGCATTAATTCTTATTTGTGTAACATTAATGTTCATATACTTTGAATTCATTCCCAATTCACCAACTCAATTAATTATGCTTTACAAATGTGTTTCCAATATATAGGTATTTTATACTAATTGTTATCATACCCATAATTACACGCTTATAACTAATTCCCACATTTGCATAAATTTATTTAGTTAGAATGTTTATTAAGGTTTATGCATTTCCAACTTGTACTGATTTTACACAATTATTATGATTTCTCACAGAACGTTAAATTTATTAAATGACCATTTATTATAATTAACTCCCTTAATTGAATCAACTACTTATTATTATATTTTCATTCTTACCATTTCTTCCCATTATAAATTCATTTACGTATTTACACATCTCTATCTTTCAAATATTAATAACCAAACTGATTACAAACACTGTTCTTACCAATCTTCATATATTTGTTCAGATCTATACTCTTTCATATAATTAAAGTTTATGTTTCTATTAGATTTTTCTCTTTCTACAGACATTAAAATTTTCTATCTACACTTATTGCATTTTTGTATACATGAATACTATTAAAGTTAATATTTATATTAACTTTTATAAATTCAACTTCCATTCGTTTCTTATCACTAACTTTCAACAAAATGTGACCATCTACATTTACCAAACCTATTGTCATAATGTTTTATTGTTACACTAAGTTACGCAACTACTATACCAAATTTCTACATTTATTCCCAAACAAATTAGAAATTATACTAATCTAATTTATTAAATATTATTAATTTAACGGGTCGTTACAATACAGTTTAATAAATTTTAATTTTTGATATTATATAAATATTATTATATGCATATATATAGCTAAATTCTTGAATTTAAGCTACGTATAAAGTTGTTTAATAAAAATAAGTTTAATAATGGAGTTTGATTGTTTTATATTATATGGTTAAGTACTTGTTTAAGATATTGTATATATAGAGTTTTAATGACTTAAATAAAAATTAAATTGGAAGATAAATATGAAATTGGTTTGAATTGAATTATTTAAGAATTTTACTAGAATAAATTTAATTTGAAATTTAAATAAAATTGAGATTTTAAAGGGTATGATTCTCATAACTTGGTTTGGTTTAGAGTGATTTAAATGAATATAAAGTTGATTTAAATGAATATATCAAGTTAAATAAATTGAAAGAATATCCACTTATACGAAGTTAAAAGTTTTCTTAAATGACATTGGATTTATTACGTAAACATTTCAAATCTAAATAATAGTTCTTGAATTTTATGTATATGGGATTATCAAAGAACTAGTTTTGAAATTGTGGAATATTTAAAGCTTTGAAATATGGAAATTGAAATGGTTTATTTGGGGATTCAAATCTGTATTTGGAATTGATTTGTGAAACTAAAGAAGCTAATTTTTTACCTAAATAATTTAATATTAAACCATTTGAGTATTGGAAGTTATGTTTCAAAGTTATGGGTTTCAAGGTATTATGATTTGAAAATGCTGCGATTTTAGGAAAAGGATATATTTGAAATAAAAAAGATATTATATTGATTTGGGTTTTATAAAAATGATATCATATTGATTTGGTTTTTAAAGTGGAAATGATATTGTATTTGTATGGTTTTGAAAGGGATATTATATTCTAGTTTTGAAGTATTAATTATTTTGAAATGACCGCGGTGTTATAATAAGGTTGGGTTGTTAAAGATACCGGGATCGGAAATTGTCATACTCTCTGCCAACTCCGAAAACCATTTTAACAAACGTGTACTCGGTGGAGATTCCAGAATGAAGTAGGATGGTGGCGACGTTCAACTAAGGTATATATGTGGGCCCGACTCCCGTGAGTTGGCATAAGGTGGCTAAAACAAGAGCGATTCTCAGGCCAATGAGGTCATTACTCTGATCGGACACACTGCTTCGATATTATATTCTGACTTTGAGATTTATTTGGTGGCCACTTTTGATTTTGATTTTGGGGTGTGGCTCGAGGTGGGCGCTAGCTGCACGCTACGCGTTACCACCAGCCCGGATACGCAATTGGTATATCTAACCTGGCATTGCCTTGTGTGCCGTGTCACCTACCCTAGCACGCCTTGTACGAGTTTGGTTTTCTCCAGTAGACCGTGGAGTATTTAGGGTAGTCTCTCGATCTGGAGATGCGCTGATACTGGATGGACTACTAGGACTATTACGTGGTAAGGGATATATGGGTAACCCCTTAACGCTATTCAAAAGTAAGTTTATTTTATATTAGACATTATTATAATAGCAAAATATTACTACATAGTAAATAGTTTAACGGATCCTTAGGAGATGTGAATCCCGAGCATCTCTTAAGTTACGGCACTCACGTTTAACACTGGATAGGGGATGTCAAATCCCGTAAACATCTCTGACGTTGTTCCACTCATATTTTACGTTGATTTAACTTACATAAGATATTTTGGTTCTGACTCGAGTGTTTTGTCTTTTCAATTCGCTTGGATTTGTCTGAGAATTTCAGGGTTTGAATATCTTATTTCTGGAGGATGAAGATGAAGATTGTATTATTATTATTATATACTATATTGTTCCACAGTATCACACTTTTCCACTGTATTGTTATTGATTATTCTCTGGTATGTGTAACTCTGATATTGTATTGTATAAGTATGATCGAATATTTTGTAAAACAGTTTCATGAACTGTATATTTGATTATTATATTTTATCGTTCCGCTGCAAGATTCTGTTTTGTTATTTTTCTTTCTTTTCTTTTTCTTATTTACCCCGTAACAATCCACCCTTCTCCATGGTTTAAGTCTGACGTGTGTGGTTTATTTTCGATTTAAACCGTGCAAAAAGGCGGGACGTTACAGTGAATGTGCCCTGAAGAGTACCTTGGTCATCACTAGGAGCAGGAGCAGGTGGAGGAACTGGAGAAGATACAGATGAGACAACAAATATACCACAAGGCTTACCCTTCTGCTGGGTAGGGCAATCCTTCCTAAAATGATCAGACTGGAGATAGATATGGCAGAGATCACGCCTAGCTAATTGAGCAGGTGGATGGACAACAGCACCAGATAAAGTAGGACAACTATTTGTATAGTGTTCCTTTTGATCACATCTGAAGCAGGTGATGGAGGAAAGATCAACAGGTTGCCTCTGAGAAGGAGAAAATGATGAAGATCCCAAACCCGGATGCTTGTGCAAATTCTACTTCTGTTGATGATAATTAGGCTTTCTCTTTCTAGCATTAGCAGAGGAAGATTGAGATGGAGGAGCACCAGCGGCAGCAGGAACCTTAGAAGTACGGTTCTCATAACGGATAGCCATATCCATAAGCTGGGTGAAAGTGGCATGAACATGAGCAATGAGACGACTATAGTACTCATGACGAGCACCAGCAATGAACTTATCATTTTTCTTGAGAGGTGTGTCAATAAGGTAGGACCGAACTTGGAAAGTTCATTGAACTTCCTCTCATACTCAGCAAAAGACATGCTACCCTTCTTGAGATCCATAAATTTACGATAAAGCTTAGATTTCCCGGCTTCGGGCATCCATTTTGCTACAAAAGCCTGCCTGGAAAAGAGATATAGAACAACTTAAGATAGATTCAAAAGAAAATGAAAAATAGTAACAAATTAAAGATAACACAAACGATACCTAAACTGCTCCCAAGTAATATCAGCCTTGACGGTGTTAGCTGTAACAGACTCCCACCAATCAAGAGCAGCCTCATGCAACTGCCAAGCAGCTAACTGATGCTTCTGGGCATCAGTAATCTCAAGACCAGTAAATATCCTCTCAAGACTCCGCAACCACTGCTGAGCCTCGATGATGCTCTCAGAACCGGTGAATGGTTTTCCACCAAGTTGAGTGTATTCCTTACAGAGAACAGTGAATCTAACAAGAGCAACAGGCTGAGGAGCTGGGGCAATACCACGACCCCTACCTTTGGCATTTCCTTGATTCATCCTGAAAAATCAAGAATGGATTTAGGACAAGGTATAGAGAAGCCAAAGATAAATTAAGATAAGACAAGATAAATTCACTTGGATGATTATCCTAATGAACGAAAATACTAACAAGGTAGATACGAAAGGAAGGAAGTTAGAAAACATTTGAAAAAAAACCTCTTTAAAACAAGAAAAAGTTTTATATCAAAATAATCTTTGAAAAATCCTTTGAAAAATCATTTTGAAAATCATTTTATACTTGAAAAAACGTTCTCTCAGAAAGATATGATTCTGAGATTGATTTCACTCATTCTAGGTACTTCTACCCTATCCCTAATGAGCTTTTGCTCTACATGCTATGGTTTTCCAAAAAAACCAAAGCTCTGATACCAAATGTAATGACCCACTATTTCGTATCATTCAAATTGACAATAATCCACACATGTCAGACTTGAATGATGCAAAATAACAGATTGTAAATAAATTTGGAGCAAATGAAATCGGTTACACAGAATCACAGACATAGAACAATCAAAATAACTCGCAATGGAATATAAAATAACATAGTAGCTCATGAAGCTACTATAACAAAGTCTCAAAACAAATACATAATATTAGTCTAAAAAAACATAATAGAAATCCCAAATACATAGAAGTTCACTAATACATGAGATAAACTAGAACAACTGAAACAGAGATAGATATATAAATAGAAAGGCAAAATCTCCAGCAAAGACTAGCTCCAGAAAGAGGATCCAAAGCTGGGAATACTCAAGTTGACCCGAGCGTAAAGCAAAACACAAAACACTCGAGTCAGGACATATATACTTATATAATGTAAACTAACTCAAGTGAACTGTAACAAGATACAGGTAACATAAAGGATGCCTAGGACCGCCCATCCTCTAAGGATCCGTTAAACTATTTACTATGTATTAATATTGCGCTATTATAATAATGTCTACAGTAAAATAAACTTACTTTAAAATAGCGTCGAAGGGTTACCCATATAGCCCCCAACACATAATAGTCCCGGTAGTCCATCCAGCATCAGCATATTTCTAGATCAGGAGACTACCCTAAATACTCCATGGGCTACGGGAGAAAAACAAACTCGTAGTAAGGCTCGCTATGGTAGGTGGCAAGGCACACGAGGCAATGCCAGGGTAGATATGCCAATTTTGCTTCCGGGCAGGTGGTAACGCGTAGCAGCCACTACCGCCCACCTCGAGCCACACTCCCAAAAATCAAAGGGTGCACCCAATCAATCACTAAAGTAATAGAATGGTATCGAAGAAGTGTGTCCGATCGGAGGAGCTACCTCACTTGACCCGTCGATCTCTCCTGTTTTAGCCACCTTAAGCCAACTCATGGGAGTCGGGTCCACATTCATATCATAATAGGATCGTCGCCACCATCCTACTTCGTTCTGGAATCTCCACCACGTACACAGTTGTTAAAGTGGTTTTCGGCATCGACAGAGAGTATGTCCATATCCGATCCCGGTCTCTTTAACAAACAATCGTTATTATAACCCGTGGTTATAATTTAAAAATGGTATTTATATTTCAAAAATCAAATATCATTTCAACAATTCAATATCATTTCAAATCCATTTCAAATATCAAAAAATCATATCTTTTCAAAACCTCATTCATTTTTATTTAAAATTTAAATACCATTTCAAATCACATTTAAAAATGGTTTATATTTCAAATAAAATACTCCATTTAAATTATTTAAAATGAAGTCATTATTTTTAAAATCAAATATTTAATTCTCAAAATTTTAGCCTTTTAAAATTCATTTATTCATTTAAATTTATCAAAACAGTGAAATTCTAACTTTCGCAGCATTTAGAAAAATGCTATGAAAAGTTATGTTTTAACACAATTCAATTAGCAAAAGACAGCATTTAAAATGTTGTAATAGGTTTAATTTAGTTTCAAATAAAACTTTAGTTAAATTCAGCAACTACAGCGCTTACAAAGTGCTGTAATAGCCCTTAGTTCAATTAAGCCATTTACTTCATTTGTATCAACTACAACATTTACAAAATGCTGTAACATCCTTTACTTAAGAAATGATAGCATTTCAAAATGCTGCTAATTAAATTCCAAGTTTTCAATAAAATTTCATAAACAATTAAATTTTATTTTAAACAAATTTTTAACTTATAAAAATAATGTTTCACACTTTAAAATAATTATTTAAATATCTTTCTATTTATGATTTCATAAAGTGAAATTTTCACAATAATCATCAAATTTTTAATAATTCACTTATAAATTAAATGCAAAATCCTTTATAATATTTTATTTACTTTACATTTCAATTTAATTTACCATTTCATAAATTAAATTTAAATTCCATTTAATTTTACTTAACTTTTAATTTAAAAACACATTTCACATTTTCTAAGTTAAGTTATCTATCAAATTTCCAATTTTAAACATTTATTTATTTAACCATTTTTAATTTATAGAAAATAAATATCACTTTATAAAACCATTTTGAATTCAAATTTAAATCAAAATATTATAATATTTAATTTTAAAAATTCTAGAAAAAAATATATAAACCACGGGTCTGTATATAATTTTCTATCCTAGGTAAAGTGATACAGATATATATCATTCCAATCCATTATTTACAAAGAAAACTCGGGTTCTATCATTTCAAACCCGCAGTCCCAAGTAAAATGAAATAAATAAAATTGTTCGGTCCTATCATTCCATCCCATAACGATTTTTCCCTATTCTAAAGTCCGTTCGGGTATGTATCATTTCAACCCATAGTGATTCTAATCTACAGGGAACTTGCAGTGTGATAAACTGATATAGATTAACAGATTAACATTATATAACAGTAACAGATGATATAACTGGTGTATAAAAAGGGGTGAACATCATATGATCTTAACATAAGCAGTTATAACATGATGATATGGTTTACAAATTCAAATGTTATCAGTTTACTAATTATATAAGTATAAAATGTCTGGTGAGAAATACTCACCTTTACAAGCTGAAGATAACAATTTCAGACACACAATAGAGATGCAAAAGGCACTAAAACACGATTACGATTCAAATATGGGGAGAGCCAAAGTAGTTGTCTTGTGCATATGAAACAAAACAATATATAGGACTAGAATTTCAACACCAAATATCACATTAAACAAGCTAAAATTAATACACAACATAAAATCAAACAACTTGCACTTGCTTTCGCCATTACAATGCTCGACCATATGACGATAAGGCATGGCCATGGGGTGTATTTGGTCAAGTATGGGTCATATAGGGTCCGCCTAGCTAGGGTATGAAGGGTGGAAGTTGTTATGCATGAAAATACAAACACAAGGCAACAAAGTGAATTTTTGTACCACAACAAGCTTCGGCCATGGCCTTATGTGGCACGGCCATGACTGCTGGAGGCTAAGGGATGGTGTGGCAGTGGCTTTGGGTCAGGTAGGGGCTAGTGGAAGGTGGTGCAAAGGTGGCCGAGAGGGTGAGAATGGGTGGTGATGCATTGTTGAGTTCGGCTATGGTATTTTCAAGTGGTGTTTGCATTTTCTTATGGAGCTTCTCATCAAGGATGGTCACGGCCATGACATGACAGAGGTGCTAGAGGAGATGACAACCGAGTAAGGTGGTGGTGATGGAGGAGACTATAGGCCGAACACACATAGTGAAAGCAAGGCAAGATAAATACATAAAACAAGGAAAGAAAGAGTAAGAAAAAGATGAAACCATTACCAAATTTTTTTCAAAAATGATGCCGCAAGTTTTGGAGATGAGAAACTTTATTTTGTGCTTGAGAAACAAAAAGTAATCGGTAGAAGAAAAATGATATGGTCGGCTTAAAATGAATGCATGTGTTGATCGAAATGAAAAGGCAAAAGGAGGTGAAAAGTCTAAGGTAAATGAAAGGTTAAAACTCTTCAAATTTCCTTTTTCTTTATACATTTTTAAACACATGAAAAAAGAATATAAATAAAATAAAAATACAACAAAATAATGTATGAAAAGAAGTAAATAAATAAATTTTAGATAAATATAAATTAATTAAGAAAATAGCCTAAACAATGGAATTAGGTTTTGAAAATTATAAATAAATACGATAAGCTTTGGAAAAATTATAACATCACTTCAAAAATATTTAAAAATGAAATCTTGAAATAAAAATAAATTTAAAATAATTTAAAATGAAAAAAAGTCAAATATAAAAATATTTCAAAAATCTAGGGTTGTTATAGGGTTTCAAAACCTGTCAAAAAATTCATATTCTCTCTTTCTCATCCTCTTTAGGCTTTAAGTTAAAACAAAACATGTCAGTATAATCATGATTTAATTTTAAAAATAATTTTAAGTATAATTTATTAAAGTATTTTTTGAAAATCAGGAAATAATGATGAATACAAAACATATCAAAAATTCGAGAGTCAAGATTTCTTGTTTCAATTACATCATCTGAAATGTTATCGAAAACGATGATTTTTAAAGGTGAAATCATAATTTTTAAGTGTGCAATCATAGAGAACTTGCGAGTTGAAAGGTTTTGTGTTTATTAGGAAATTCTGGTAATCGGAGTAATGATGGATCTCGTAATCGAAATTGGAGCATGCTTGATGGTCAGTGATCATCAGAAAAATTCCCGGTGAATTTATAATTCACCGAGGTGGCGGTACGACTTCAATTTAGGTTTTAAACCCTGTTGTGGTCGACGAAATTTCAGAAGCAAATTCGCCATCGCCAATCCATCGGACTCGGTCGGGTGTGTAAGAATCGGAGCGTAGTTGAATGGCGAAGCTTTGGTCAGAGTGGCTTGGGTTCAGATGGCCGGTGGCGGTGTGTCGAGGAGGATTTAGGGGATCCAGTTTAGTTTCCAGTTGAACCCATATAGCTTGATCTCGAGTTCATCCTCAATTCAAAGTTCTGGGTGTTTGTGAAGATTGTGTAAGTCTTCGCCGATGTGTGGAGGGTCGAAGCACTGGTCAAAGGTGGCTAGATCACCTGTGCATATCCAAGGTGTCATGGTTGTGTTAGTAAGGTTGAGTTTGGGAAAGAAGGTTCGTGCCTCGAAGCAATCTCAGGAAAATTTGGTTGTGGCTCGGGTCTACTATCAGGTAGTTGCTTGAGTGTTTAATAGGTTTTAAATTTTAAAATCAAAAAAAGAAAAAAAATAGGATGGCTCAGGGAAGTCTCGAGGGATTTGGGTTTTGGCTCGGGGCGACACTCGAGTTAACCTCGGGTATGTGGTGTTACAGATTTTCAAACTTTAAAACAAATTCAAATTTAAACATGTTTAACTCATACATTTAAAATAATTAATATATTTTTTAAATTTGCGATTTGTGAAGGGTTTTGAAAATAAATCATTTTAAAACTATTAAGTTTAAAATGTTTTAAAATATATATATATATATATATCCTTTATTTTTAAAGCTTATTTTAAATAAACTTAATAATGAAATTAAGAAGTTAATCAAATGTTTTTAAATTGTTAACTTAAAAGTTTAAGTTAATTTATTTGTAAATGATGATTTTTTAACAAGGTTTATTAATTAAAGATTTTTAATGATAACTAAGTGATTAATTAAAATAAATGATTTATTTTTCAATTAATTAAAGTTTAAGTAATTAAGAATTAACTATATTAGTGAAAGTAATTAAGAAAAATTGATTAATAATTAAGGATAATTAATCAATGATTAAAGGATAATTACTCAATGTAATAAATTTATGATTTATTAATGTGAGTGATTAGGGATAATCACTTATTATAATTAATTAATTAAATGGTAATTAATTAAGGGTTAATTAATTAATGTAAATAATTAAAGATAATTAATTAAAAGAATAATTAAATAACTAAAGGTTAATTATTTAATGATTAAAGGTTGATTTATCAAGTGATTAAAGAATAATTAATCAAAAGATAATTTGTAATTAAAGGTTAATTAATTAAACATTAATTAATAATTTAGGGTTAATCACTTAGTAATAAAAGGTTAATTTATTTATTAATTAGATGATGATTAATAAATGAAATTAATTGAGGGTTAATTAATTATTTAATTAACTTAAGGTAAATTTATTTATGTGATTAATTAAGGAATAATCAATTAATTAAGGATAATTGATTAAGTCGGATAATTAAGGATGATAAATTAATTTCATTAAGTAAAATAATAGCTAATGGTTTGTAATTAATATAAATTAACCAGGATTAGTAATTTATTCATAAGTAATTAGTCTGGTTTAAATTAATTATAATCAGGTGATTAATTTATTTGCTTATGATTGATTGGATTCTATTGAATGCTTTGAATTATTTGATATCCATGATGGGTAATGTTCTGTGATATGATTTTTTTTGGATTGAGATGTGAACTGTGATTTATTTATCTCTGATAAATTTACTTGATTATTTGTGAATGAACGATGAGCGTTATAAGATTATATCGCTTGTCGATATTGTGGTGCTTGAATTGATGACGGTTGTGATATTTTATTGTTGTGTGTAAAATCCCTGGACTACACCACATACACACACAAATATGGATTTCACGAGGAATTGGATAAGTCACAGATATTTGAATTTAATATGATTTTATTCAAAATGATGAAATAGTTTAGAAAGTTGAATTTTGAATCCAACTAATTTGGAAGTGAAATTGAGTTGAATATGAAAAGCTTTTGGAAAGGAAGTTTGAAATTAAAATTTAGTTTGAATTTAATATGTCTTGTTAAAGTTTTGAAACTATTTTGGAAACTATGGGTTAAAAGGGTTATACAAGTTATATATATATATATATATATGGATTTTAAACCATTTTGAAGTATATTGAATAAATTATTTTGGGAACATAAATTTAACCCAAATAGAACTTGCCAACGATAAGGCAGTTTGCTGATTTTCCAATGTATACTTTGAAAGGCTTTAACTTGAACATATTTAATCGGATTTTCTCGAAAATGAAAAACATTTGTTTTCAAATGATAATACCTTAATATAACGAAAGGATTTCTAGTTTTTGTTGAAAGGATTTCCAATTTTTGTTTAAAGGATTTCAAGTTATGGGTGAATCAAAATGAAAATAGTTTTGAAAGCTATGAATGAATCATTGCTAACGATTGGTGAACATTGTTTCAAACTGAAAAGGATCTTAAATGGGTGAATCTTTTATTTAAAAGATTAGAAATGGAAAATTGTTTAAACCATTCAAAAAGAAAGGTTTTGGGCTAAAGGTTGTGACTTGACTAAGATCCCAATATATCCATATGTTTTTAAAATAAGCGCTCATTATTCGATTTAGTTGGTAGAGGACTTTATGTCATAAAACACATTCTGAATAATGATACGACATAATGGATAGCATTTGAAGACGGTGGTGAAGACCAAGTATTTTTCGAAAGCGAAAGGATTACCTGTCGAATGTCTCTGCAACGAATTGCCTCGGTATAGAGATTTCCCTATGTAATGGGGAGTCCGGACGTGATTAGGGATTATCCGAATTTGCAAGGGCTTCTTTGAAGTGCCTTCGGTTCTATTCAGACCCAGGATGGACTTGTATGGACGTGTGTCTGACGTTACACTTTGAGATGTAAAGCTGGTTTCTATCAAATACATTTCTGTTTGGTGGTGGAGAATTTATATTCTTAGCTTCACATCCTTCTCTAAGATGTACGAGCTCAGAAGTCATGCAGTTGATGGTTACTAGTGATACATTCCCAATTTGGTAATATGGCATGCTAAGTGTTGCTGATCATTTGTTGATCGAAGCATGGCTTTTGTGAAAAGCGTAGCTTTTTGGATGAGACTTTGTCGAACCTCGCAACCCGAAAATGGTCGAAACAGGAAGGATGCGGCAAGGTTACGGGGGTCGCGCCCCTTAAGGTATGTTCATTTCCTTTTGGATAAAAAGTGGTACCATGGTATGGAGCCCAAATATTTAACTTATGTGGTTGTTGGAATTTGTTGGTGTTAAGGAACCTCGGATAAAGGTCGGTGACGACCGAGGGATGGCATACTCCTGTCAGTAGTTACCTAGTTACAGAGGTAACCCGGCCTTGTGTTGGCAGAGATCAGGATAGGTTCTCGGGGCGTCCCTCCAGAGGCGCACCCATTCGGTGAGGGAAGTTCCTTAGCTTTGACCATTTGTTGGAAATCCGATCACCCAATACGTGCCTTGTACGGTTTTAGTTGTAGAACCTGCCATTTAAGATGGTAGCTATAGTAGGCATACTATAATGGTACGTATGTTGGCTAAGATTAATATTATACTTTCAAAATGTTTTCTACGCTATGCACTTATAATAATATCAAAAGGATTTCTGCGTATCAAGCGTGTTTGACTATCAAAAGAAGAAATCTCCTCCAAGCGTGCGATTGCATTGTGTGTGCGGCGGGAGGCCTTATGGTAGTTTTATTTTCTAAAAAGTTTAGCGAATTTCTTTTTACTCCTTTTTTTGTTTTTGTTCAATATAAAGTTGTTTTTATTTTCTCACACCAGTCCCGTGACTGACCTGGAGTTTATTGTTCCCTTTCTAAACTCTAGATGCCCATAATTTTCCACACGGGCAGCCTAGAGTCAGGTTATTAGATAGTCAGCTCGTAGGTGTAGCATTTGGCAATCATTGAAGTCTGTGGATTTTGCGATCACACTCTTCATCGAACTTGCTATAAGTTCAGCATGATGGTGGTTCAAGCTTCTTGGTTTGGAGCTTTGGAGCTTTGGCATTGAAGATGTTGTTTCCCGTTGCTGTTGCTTTATTTCCGCTGTTGTATTATCTCTGATAGTGTTAATCATTTCATTTGTATCATTATTATATCAAATGTTGTGTATCAATAAATTATTCCTTTTTTCCGCTGTGTCGTATCATCTAATGTTGTTATAAGCTTCGACGAACCAGACTCAACGTTTGAATCTGTAACATTCGAATACGGATGATGTATTTGGGTGTCGATTTTCGAAGGTCCGGGTTAGGGTCGTCACAAGTAGTATCAGAGCTAAAGTTTGAGTAAGAACTTTAGATTTGGAGTATAACACATTAGGTGACTCATTGGAGATAGGGTTATAAATGCCCTAGAATGAGTTTTCCTAAGATATCTTGTCCATATGCCTCAATAAATTCTCTTACTATTCACTGGTAGTAAGAATGAGTGCAAGAAGAGGACGAGGTAGGGGACAGGTGAGTACCACTACAAATGGTATATACCCTGTAACAACAACGAACAACTTTCTCTATAAATCTCCTTTGATCATCATCCGATTTCAATTCTTCGATGGCTTCGTGACAGCAACAAGAGGAAGCTTTGGTACGGTGGTGGTCCTGCGAATTTTTATTTACATGGTAAAAAGGTTCCTATTTCGTATTCTCTTCATCAATTTTCCATCAGTCTTTTCTTTTTGACTATACTGAAATTGAAATTTTAATTGGAACAAATTGAGTAACAAAATATGGAGTTAAATCAGATTGTATCCATTTGTCTAGTCTTTGGGATCCAGATATATTCTACGAATGGTTAGTTATCCCTTTGGACTTACCAATGCCCCTACATATTTCATAGACTTGATGACCCGAGTATTGCGTATGATATTTAGTGAGTTTAGCTGATATTTATTGATGATATTCTGATTTGGTAAGCTAAATGTAGAATAGATATTCAGTTTGATCTGGCGATCCATTTCTCTATCTTTCTATCTACTCAGCTATTCTTTGTTGTCTCCCTGTCTAGAAAATTTCAAGGATGAAATTTTCTTAAGGGGGAATCTCTAACGATCCCGGTTTTAAACCAAACTTAAATAGGTAACTAATATAAATTTTTGGATATAATTGTGAATTAATTTGAATTTTTCCAAAATAAATAAGATATGTTTTTGTATATATATACATGTGCGTGTGTGTGTAGATTGTAATTTGAAATTTGAATCTGAAATTTAAATATAAATATCTTGAAAATAGATTGGATTTAATACTCTATATTTTAAAATTAATAAAAATTTGTTTTATATTTATAATATGTATATATATACATACATTGTGATTTGAAAGTTATATTTTGAATTTAATATAATAATTTTTCAAAAGCTATTCAAAAGTTAAATTCTATATTTTAAGAATTTATATATATATATATATTATATATGCGTATTTATTTATTAATGTATAATTAATTTTAAATTATATTCTTTAAATTTATAAATATATATGTAAAAGGAAATGGATTTATTTAAATTGAACATATATTATAAGAATTTTATAAAAACATATTTAAAACATTAATATATAAATAAAGACAAGGGTAAAGTTTTAAAATGCATTTAACAAATGTAGTTATTTTAACATACCATATTAACAAGTGTAAACAAGATAACATAATGATTAAACAAGTGTAATTTATCTTTTTATTTTCAAAATAATAAATAAAATTAAAAACAAGTTATATATGTCTCTCTTCTTCTACACTTCATTTTTTCTTTCATCCTTTTCAAAACTAAAACCAGAAAATCAAAAGCAAAAGAAACTAGAAGCCAAAATTTGAATACAAAACCAGAAAATCATATTTCAAAATCAAGATCAATTTCCATATCAAACTGAAGAAAATCAAATTCCAGATTCAAGTTCAGAACAAAAATCAAAGCGTGGAAAACAAAGCAAAGAGCAAATTCAATTCAACAAGTTTCCAGATCAAATACAACTTCCAGTTCCAAGTAAATCAAGATTTCTAGAATTCAAACATATTCCAGGTTTTTCAAAAAGAAAAAGCTCTGGCCTCTCTGTAAAATACAGGTGAGTAAACCCCCTTTTTTGAATTTGAACTAAAACTTGTTATTGTGAATGATATTTGAAGTATGGGTTGTAAATTATGTTTGCATGTATATATAAACATGAAAATGATGTGTGCATGTATGTACACATGAGTATTCTCTCTGTTCCAGGTTTACAAGTTTCAAAACCTCTTAAAAATTTCATATTCACTCTTTCTCATCCTCTTTAGGCTTTAAGTTTAAAACAAAACATGTTAGCATAATCATGATTTAAGTTTTAAAAATAATTTTAAGTATAATTTGTTAAAGTATTTTCTATAAAATCAAGAAATACAGATGAATACAAAACATATCAAAAATTTGAGAGTCAAGATTTCTTGTTTCAATTACATCATTTGAAACGTTTTCAAAAATGATGATTTTTAAAGGTGAAATCATAATTTTTTAGTGTGTAATCATGGAGAACTTGCGAGTTGAACGGTTTTGTGTTTATTGGCAAATTCTGGCAATCGAAGGAAAGATGGATCTCATAATCGAAGTTGGAGCATGCTGGATGGTCAGGGATCATCAGAAAAATACTCGGTGAATTTATAATTCACCGAGGCAGTGGTACGACTTCAATTTAGGATTTTAAACCCTGTTGTGGTCGATGAAGTTTCAGAAGGAAATTCGCCATCGCCATTGCATCGGACTCGGTCGGGTGTGTGAGAACCGAAGCGTAGTTGAATGGCGAAGTTTTGGTCGGAGTGGCTTAGGTTCAGATGACCGGTGGCGGTGTGTTGAGAAGGATTTGGGGGATCCAGTTTAGTTTCCAGTTGAACCTATATAGCTTGATCTCGAGTTTGTCGTCAATTCGAGTTAACCTCGAGTATGTTGTGTTACAGATTTTCAAACTTAAAAATAAATTCAAATTTAAACATGTTTAACTCATTTATTTCAAATAATTAATATTTTGTTTAAATTTTGGATTTGTGAAGGGTTTTGAAAATAAATCATTTTAAAATTATTAAGTTTAAAATGTTTTAAAATATATATATATATATATATATATATATATATATATATATCCCTTGTTTTTAAATTTTATTGTAAATAAACTTAATAATGAAATTAAGAAGTTAATCAAATGTTTTTAAATTATTCATTTAAAAGTTTAAGTTAATTTATTTGTTTATGATGATTTATTACTATGGTTTATTAATTAAAGATTTTTCATGATACTTAAGTGATAAACAAAATAATTGATTTATCTTTTAATTAATTAAAGTTTAAGTAATTAAAAATTAATTAATGAAAGTAATTAAGAAAAATTGATTAATAATTAAGGACAATTAACCAAGTGATTAAAGGATAATTACTCAATGTAATTAATTTGTGATTTATTAATATAAGTGATTAGAGATAATCACTTATTGTAATTAATTAATTAAATGGTAATTAATTGAGGGTTAATAAATTAATGTAATTAATTAAAGATAATTAATTGAAGAATAATTAAATAATTAAAGATTAATTATTTAATGATTAAAGGTTGATTTATCAAGTGATTAAAGAATAACTAGTTAAAAGATAATTTGTTATTAAAGATTAATTAATTAAAGGTCAATTAATAATTAAGGGTTAATCACTTAGTAATAAAAGGTTTATTTATTTATTAATTAGAGGATGATTAATTAATGAAATTAATTGAGGGTTAATTAATTATGTAATTAACTTAAGGTAAATTTATTCATGTGATTAATTAAGGAATAATTAATTAATTAAGGATAATTGATTAAGTTGGATAATTAAGGATGATTAGTTAATTTCATTAATTAAAATAATAGCCAATGGTTTGTAATTAATTAATGTTAATTAACCAGGATTAGTAATTTATTCATAAGTAATTAATCTAGTTTAAATTAGTTATAATCAGGTGATTAGTTTATTTGCATATGAGTGATTGGATTCTATTGAATGCTTTGAATTGTTTGATATCCCTGATGTGTAATGTTCTGTGATATGATTGTTTTTGGATTGAGCTGTGAACTGTGATTTATTTATCTATGATAAATTTATTTATTTATCTATGAATGAAAGATAAGGGTTATAGGATTATACCGCTTATCGATATTGTGGTGCTTGAATTGATGATGGTTATGATATTTTATTGTTGTGTGCAAAATCCTTGGACTGCACCACACACACACACAAATATGGATTTCACGAGGAATTGGTTAAGTCACGGATATTTGAAATTAATATGATTTTATTCAAAATTATGAAATGGTTTTGAAAGTTGAATTTTGAATCCAATTGGTCTAGAAGTGAAATTGTGTTGAATGTGAAAAGCTTTTGGAAAGGAAGTTTGAAATTAATATTTAGTTTCAATATAATATGTCTTGTTAAAGTTTTGAAATTATTTTGGAAACTATGGGTTGAAAGGGTTATACAAGTTATGAAATATATATATATGGATTTCAAACCATTTTGAAGTATATTGAATAAATTATTTTAGGAATTTAAATTTAACCCAAATAGAACTTGCCATGGATACGACAGTTTGTTGATTTTCCAATGTATATTTTGAAAGGCTTTAACTTGAGCATATTTAAACGGATTTTCCCAAAAATGAAAAATATTTGTTTTTAAATGATAATACCTTCATATAAAGAAAGGATTTCTAGTTTTTGTTGAAAGGATTTCCAGTTTTTGTTGAAAGGATTTCAAGTTATGGGTGAATCAAAATGAAAATAGTTTTGAAAGCTATGAATGAATCTTTGTTAACGATTGGTGAACATTGTTTCAAATTGAAAAGGATCTTAAATGGGTGAATCTTTTGTTTAAAAGATTAGAAATGGAAAATTGTTTAAACCATTCAAAAAGAAAGGTTTTGGGCTAAAAGTTGTGACTTAACTAAGATCCCAATATATCCATATGTTTTTAAAATAAGCGCTCATTATTTGGTTTAGCTCGGAGAGGACCTTATGTCATAAAACCCATTTCGAAATAATGATACGATGTAATGGATAGCACTTGAAGACGGTGGTGAGGACCGTGTATTTTTCGAAAGCGAAAGGATTACCTGTCAAGTGTCCCTGCACCGAATGGCCCTGGTATAGTGATTTCCCAATGTTATAGGGAGTCCGGACGTGATTAGGGATTATACTAGGGCTTCTTTGAAGCGCCTTCGGTTCCATTCAAACCCAGGATGGACTTGTATGGACGTGTATCTGACGTTACACTTTGAGATGTTAAACTGGTTTCTACCAAATACATTTCTGTTTGGTGGTGGAGAATTTATTCTCTTAGCTTAACATCCTTCTCTGAGACGTACGATGTTAGCACCAAAATTGGTCACTAACACCCTTGAGTAGAGTTATGTAGAGAGATTAATGAAGAGAGTGAATTAGAACAGAAGAATAGTGTAATTCAATGCAAAAGGAACAACAAAAACAAGAACACCAGATTTATAGAGGTTCGGTGTAATTGCCTACGTCCACTTTGAGTTTAATCTTTATTGCTTTCTCAATTACTCGAATACAGATACAATCTGTAATTTAATCACTTGAATACAAGTTTTAATTAAAAAGAGGAGAGTATAAAAAAGGCAGAGCCTCCCCAGTGTTCCTGGAAGAAGGTACCTTTTCAGTGTGCCCCTGCCCTTCTATTTATAGACGAAGATGGGTTGGACTTCCTTCACGGGCTCAAGGCCAAGGTGACTTGGCCCATATAGGGCGATCTCAAGCTAGTTGGTCTATTCTTATGGAACCGTACCTAAATGCTTAAACATGTCGAATGCATCAAACCCGTACATTCTCAGGCTCTTCTTGGTCAGAATCATGTCTAGTGCTAATGATAATTTCTTCAACTATCGTCTTATAGCCGGGCCAAGGTGCCGGTTAACACTTGCCCCCCAAAGTGTGTCGTGTGAAGCAACACGACACGCTTTGAATCAGCGAGCATTCCATGTCTCCAGAAAGAAATCCATCATGTTTCTTGAATAGTCATTATCCTTCAATTTTATCCTCCCAAGGTTTCATAACCTTCTTTGGTCGTCATGACGCTTGGTCGATTCCTAATATTATAAATTCAGGGTTATAGTTCATCAGTGGCCATCCATGTCCGATTCTACTGGGCTAATAAGCTTCGGCTATTTGATCCAGTCTTTTCTTATTAACCTTAAGTGAGAATTCAATTCCTTGTTGATTTCAAGTAGTCGAACTTTTTCGGATGTACACATGCATATTAAGGTACATGTTCTTGCCATTGGCTGTTCGATGCGTTTTATATGCTCATAAATCGTCGCCAATTCCATCTAGTTTAATTGCAATAAAATTGCAATTCCTTGTTTGTATTTTCTCAAAGCAGTAAGCAAGGGTGAATTGAGTATGGCCAGTCACGGACCCGTGGGTGGTTCTATAAGCCCATAGTGTTGTTGGGAGTTCATCCACCCGTTTACCTCTAGCCTTTTCCAAGCTTCTCTTCAGAATAGGCTTTATGATTTTGTTCACATCTTCAACCTGTCCATTTGCAGTAATAATAGATCATAGAAGGTCATAAGGACAGATGACGTTACAGACAGTGAGGTTGAATTTTTTTCTTGGTTGTGGCTAAAAGTTCTTTGTCTGCCTATTTGGTGAAGTAAAAAACTGCTACGATGGTGTATTTCGCACCACCTTTAGGATTAGCTAGAAGATGATTTCAATGCCCCAAAGCAGCAAACGGCTATAGACTAACCATTTGAGTAATTTCCATCGGTAGGGTTCTTGGGTTTTTTGCAAACATCTTGCACTCGTCGCATTGTCTAGCATGATCAACCGCATCAGGATTGATAGTTGGCCAGTAATACTTGTAGCAGAGTATTTTCTTTATCATGGTTTTCCCCCTGATGTTATCGCCGTGTTCTTCTTCATAAACTTCCTTCAGGACTCTTTTTATCTCATCATGGGCTATGCACGGGAGTAAGGGGTCGAGAATCCCCTTTGATACATTATTCCGCTCTCTATTTCATATCATGAAGCCTTACGAATGACTTGTCGTCTTTTGCTACTTCTTTCGGGTAAGACCCCTTGTAGTAGGTATTGCTTAGATGGGGTCATCCGTGATTCCTTATTGATTTCGGTTTCTAACACGAAATCTATCTTCATCATATTTATACTCGAAGTATGTAAAGTTTCAATGGGAAACAATCCCATCTAATGCGCATCGCCAGTGCTTGTAAATTTTGTCAATGAATCGGCTTCTCTGTTTTGCTCACGTGGGACATGTGAAATATCATAATACTCGAGATTCGCTAGAAGCTCCTAAACTCGGACCAAATGTGGGGCAAATCTCTGCCTCCTTGCTTGGTAGCCTCCCCGCACTTGGTACACCACCAGTTGCGAGTCGCAAAAGATTTCAACTGATCTTACTCCCAATTCTTTGATGAGTCTTAAGCCGGCAATCAATGCTTCATAATCGGCTTTGTTATTTGTTGCTGGGAATTTAAGCTTCAAAGCATAACAAAATGATCGGTTTTTAGGAGTTACAAGAACTACGCCAGCCTCCGATAACGGTCGTTAGATGTCCCATCGGTATTCATCTTCCATCGAATGGGAGGTATAACATTGTGGACATTTGAGTCGTCTGACACAGTGAATTCAACAATGAAGTCTGCTATTGTTTGCCCCTGTATGGCCTTCAATGGAAGGTAGGTAATATCAAACTGACTCAACTCGATATTCCATTTTAACATCCTTCTAGAAGTTTTCGGTCGTTGGAGTACCTGTTGCAAGGGTTGATCAGTGTAAACACTGATTGAGTATGCCTGAAAATATGGGCGAAGCTTGCGTGATGCAATCACCAAGCAATAGGCTAATTTCTCGATCTTGGGCTAATTTCTTTCTGCCCCCATCAGACGTTTACTAACATAGTAAACTGGCTTTTGAACTCGGTCCTCTTCGCGGACCAATGCCATACTGATAGCATGCTGGGATACTGCCAAGTGCACATACAACATTTTGTGGTCTATTGGTTTCGATGGCACTGGGGGACTTTCCAAATGCCTTACCAGGGCTCGGAATGCTTCCTCACAATCGGATGTCCACTCGAAAATCCTCTTTCCTTTCTTTATCATATCGAAGAAAGGTATACACTTGTCTATAGCTCTGGACATGAATCGACTCAGCGCAGCCACCTTTCCATTCAAGCTTTGTACTAGCTTCATAGTTCTAGGCACTTGTATGTCTCGGATAGCTTGAGTCTTCTCCGGGGAAGCTTCGATTCCCCGCGCATTCGCAATGAAACCCAAAAACTTTCTCGACGCTATGCCAAATGAATACTTCACAGGATTGATTTTCATTTCATAATGCCTGAGTATATCAAACATCTCCACTAAGTCTCGGATGTGGTCGTTTGACTGCCGTGACTTCACGGGCATGTCATCTACGTAGACTTCCATTGTTTTACCAATCGGATCTTTGAACATTCGATTCACCAGGCGTTGATAAGTCGCTCCTGCATTCTTCAGTCCAAATGGCATTACTACATAGCAATACAATACCATGTTTGTGACAAAACTGGTATGCTATTGATGTGGGAGGTGCATCGGGATTTGATTATATCCAGAGTATGCATCCATGAATGATAGCAACTCATGTCCGGTAGTTGAATCGATCAGCTGGTCAATCCTAGGCAACGGGAAACTATCCTTCAGGCATGCTTTGTTTAAATCAGAATAATCAACACAAGTTCTCCACTTTCCATTTTCTTTCTTTACCAGCACCGGGTTAGAAACCCATTCAGGGTAGAGGGCGTCGTGGACGAACCCATTAGCTTTGAGTTTGTCCACCTCCTCTCTGAGAGCAGCGGACCTCTCCGGGTCCATGCCTCTCCTTTTTTGTTTTACAAGGATGTATTTCGGGTCTATGTTCAATATATTACTCGCAATAGCGGGAGAAATCCCGCACATATCAGAATGTGTCCAAGCGAACACGTCTAGGTTCGCTCGGAGGAAATCAGTAAGATCTTCGGCCAATGATGGGTCAAGTTGCGATCCAATCTTAAGGACTCATGAAGGGTCATGCCGGCCGACTGGTATGTCAATTGTCAGCTCAGTCGGTGTTGCATTCGTTTCCCTAAGTCCCACATAATCATCTCACGGATCTATGTCTCTATAGATCCAAGAATGCTGCCCGAGCCAGGGCTCAGGCACTAGTTGCCAATTTTCAGTGTTTTGGATGCGGATGGAGCTATCCACCTTGTCTGCATCTCGACTTCTACACAAAATATCGTCTGTCATCATGCATTGTTGTTTTGCAGGGAAATTGTGTTTCAGGACGTAGCTGATCGATCGTTCCTCGAGAGTCATTAACATAACTTCTGCACCATAACACTGATCAGTGGATGCTCCATCTACGTACATTTTCCATCTGTTAGTTGGTTCTCTACTACCCTTTGAGTAGTCATCTGATGTAGTGAATTTGGGTATGAGGTCTTCTAATTTCCGTCCTTGGGTAGCCCTTCAAGGGAAGTAAGTGATATCGAATTGGCTTAGTTCGATATTCTATTTAAGTAGTCTTTCAGATGTCTCGGGTCGTTGTATACCCGGTTGCAATGGCTAGTAGGCATAGACATTGATAGGGTAAGCCCAAAAGTAAGAGTGGAGCTTTCATGATGAAGTCAACAGACATTGCGCTAGCTTTTGTAGCTTCAAGTCGATATCCAATACATTGCTCACGATAGTTGGTGAAATCACACAAGCATGTCAAAATGGGTCCAAGGGAATATATCATCGTTTATTCATAAAAATCCAACTAATTATTTTATCATCATTGTCCTGAGCTGTGATTCTATACTCAGCACCCGGAAAGGGTTGTCATGGCTGCTGTAATGTCGACCGTCAGCTTAGCAGGTGCCATCCCAGATTCTTTGAGATTAGATGTAACTATTTTGCATAACATTCAATGTGAAATATGGTTGGGACGGTCAATGTTGATGGTTACTCTGGTCGAATCCTAGCGTCTTGTCATGAGTTATTAAGTCTAATAGTGAAGGGGTCTGAATGCTCTAATAGATTATCAGCAAATGGCCAAAGATCAGGCTTAAAAGCACATTGATGGAAATGTCAAGTAGGGGTCAGCCTCGAGTTGCGTGCAACTGTATAGCTGGATCTTGCTATGAGTTTGAGTTTGCTTGTATATTTGAGTCACGCACTTTCTATTCAATGCATTCATGATCCTTTACCCATCCTTTGGGTTGGTGTGACAGTCAATTGCTCATAAGCTAAGGTATCGATTTAATGATTCTATCTCTAGGCATCCTTTCGGTCGTAGCCTTGAGTAGCTGTAAGCAATATATATAAGTTTTAATACTGAGCTATCGTAGCCAGTCTTTGGATGACCATGCGTCTTCTCCCAGTCTCGGGTTGATAAATGTACTGCATGGCCGGTTGAGTCTCGTCCTAGCTATGTTTATGTTCTCACCTAAACTCCAAAGACATAGAGGTGATTGGTGAATAGTCGGTTCACATTCATCTTGCTCCTCGCTCGTGCCCCCAGATCTGGGGCATATACCGATAAGTAGGAAGGCCAGCCACACCCACTTTAGCTTTACTCTCTTTCCCATTGAATCGTGGGATCATGTCAGTCGATGGGAGACAAGGTCTCTCCTATCTCAGATTTTATCGTGGTTTTTCATTCCAAGAGGAATACTTCAATGCCACGTCAGTTTCAGGGCATAATTTGGACAGTGGACGGTCATCTACGTCCACTTTGGTTCATGCTCTGTAATCGGGTCTTGGGGTAAAGTAGGCTACAAATGTAGTCGGGTTATGCTCATCCAGTTTCATACTCCTCCTGACGAATCGAATGAGGGTGCTGGAGAATTTTTGACCAAGTATTCGTGGTTTACCCTCCTTTCCACACTTTGGAGGTCATAGTTTTTCAAGAAACATCTGAGTCACATTCGTATGTTCTTGATGCGGATCGGTATTGACCCTCGATCTGAGGTATGATATAGTCGATTGCTCATAGCTTTGGATGCCATTTTCATTGGTTCTATATTGAGGCATCCCTGTAGTCATTGCTTCAAGTTATAAAGAACGCCACGCTAGGGCTATAGTAAGCTGTCGTATTCAGCTTTTTAGTGATTTGTACCCATGCTCCTAGCATTGATTTGGCAAGGCCACTAGTTGGATGGTCGAACTCCATCCTTAGCGGGTTAAAAATCCTTCGGTCGATTCCATGCCAACGTTTGCGGAATAGAGAAGGTTGGAATCCACTCGTCTATTTATCGATGTTTATACGCCACTCTGCTTTCTGGTGACTTAGTGTTATTCTCCACCCGGTTGACTCGCGCCCAATTTGTGTTCATGCTTTGGTCCGCACTCTGGGGACTTAGAGATTTATCGAACAGTTTATGCTTTAGTCCACAGTTCGAGACGTAGAGATTTTCGTCAACTCGTTTATACTCCAGTCCGCACTCTGGGAACTTAGAGTAATCTAGTCCATTTCTGGGATTTAGAGATTTTTCTCAAGTCCTCTATAATCTAGTCCATGCTCTGGGGACTGAGAGTACTGTAGTCCACACCTGGGGATGTAGAGGTTTTTTAAGCCGTTTATACTCTAGTCCGCAATCAGGGGACTTACAGCACTCTAGTCCGCACTCTAGGGACGTAGAGGTTCTCAGGTTGTTTATACTCTAGTCCGCACTCAGGGGACTGGGAGCATTCCCGTACACGCTCAGGTGATTGGAGCGCTTGATGAAGACAAGTCCGGAACCTCCTCTCCTACCGACGGGGGTTATGAAGTAGAAATTACAGGCGCCTCTGAGCACACATCCGAATTGAGCATAAAGGAGTGGCTTGAGAGAGAGAAGGAGGAGATGGTCAAGGACAAAGTCGAGCCCCGAGTTGTGGATTTGGATGATCCTTTGAACAAGCCGGTGAAGGTCATCCTTCCTAGTGGGTCCAAGCCCATGGAAGCTCCCCGTACTTCTTCAGTTGATACCCCTCTATCAAAGAAGAGTACCAAGGGTAAATGCTCTGGAGAGGAGCCATATGGAAAGGAGTTAAAGAAGCACAAGAAGTGATTACTATCCTCGTTCAACGAGAGTTAGTTTAAGTCATGTAATTATTTTCATTTATTTTTTTAGTCCTTGCAAATAGAATGTCGACTCTGAACTTTGGAGGGGTTGTAATAGGAACTTATTTTTGAATAAAGTTTAGTTCCTTTTTCGGTCTTACAAAAGACTCTTATTGTTCAGTTTTCTTTGTGATTGTGATTTTAATCCAAGCAGTTGTGAGTAACATAGACATCTCGGTCCATCTTCATTCTGTGCTTCGAGCACTTAGAATACTTTCTAGCCCGTATGTCAGGGATTTGACTAATTCAAGTCATCTGTGTCATAGTTCATATTCAGGGAACTTGGAGATCCAAATCGCTTATATTCGAGTCTGCGCTCTTGGGAGTTAGAGATTCAAGTGGTTTATACTCGAGTCCACACTCTGGGGACTTAGAGTACTCTAGTCCGCACTCTGGGGACTTGGAGGTTCTTAGGTCGTTTATACTCCAGTCCGCACTCTGGGGACTTAGAGTACTCCAGTCCGCTCTCTGAGAACTTGGAGGTTTAAGTCGTTTATACTCGAGTCCGCACTCTGGGGACTTAGAGTACTTCAGTCCGCGCTCTGGGGACTTGGAAGTTTAAGTAGTTTATACTCGAGTCCGCACTCTGGGGACTTGGAGTACTCCAGTCCGTGCTCTGGGGACTTGGAGGTTTAAGTCGTTTATACTCGAGTCCGCACTCTGGGGACTTAGAGTACTCCAGTCCGACCTCTGGGGACTTCGAGGTTTAAGTCGTTTATACTCGAGTCCGCACTCAAGGGACTTAGAGTACTCCAGTCCACGCTCTGGGGACTTGGAGGTTTAAGTTTTTTATACTCGAGTCCGCACTCTGGGGACTTAGAGTACTCCAGTCCGCGCTCTGGGGACTTGGAGGTTTAAGTCATTTATACTCGAGTCCGCACTCTGGGGACTTAGAGTACTCCAGTCCGCGCTCTGGGGACTTGGTGGTTTAAGTCGTTTATACTTGAGTCCGCACTCTAGGGACTTAGAGTACTCCAGTCCGCACTCTGGGGACTTGGAGGTTTAAGTCATTTATTCTCGAGTCCGCACTATGGGGACTTAGAGTACTATAGTCCGCACTCTGGGGACTTGGAGGTTTAAGTCGTTTATACTCGAGTCCGCACTCGGGAGACTTAAAGTACTTCAGTTTGCGCTCTGGGGACTTGGGGGTTTAAGTCATTTATATTCGAGTCCGCACTCTGGGGACTTAGAGTACTCCAGTCTGCACTCTGGGGACTTGGAGGTTTAAGTCTTTTATACTTGAGTCCGCACTCTGGAGACTTAGAGTACTCCAGTTCGTGCTCTGGGGACTTGGAGGTTTAAGTCGTTTATACTCGAGTCTGCACTCTGGGGACTTAGAGTACTCACTCCAGTCCACACTCTGGGGACTTGGAGGTTTAAGTTGAGAGCAATCGTATTTCCACTCTTTAATTTGTATTCATCTACCGTATCGAGGCTAATGTTGTCGAATGAACAATTGAACCACGTTTGCTCATGGAATGAGATTCCACCCCCCGCATGAGGGACGAAATTTGAAAAATGGATGATCGATTCTTGTCTGCTTGGTGATTATAACTCTTCCAATCAACTCAAGGAAGGAGGTATATGATAGATAGTTGGATCACATCCAAGTTGGGTTAGACAGCCAAATCTCTTGCAATTTGCTCTGTATCTCCTTCTTTTGTGTTGAAGGCAGGATTTGATGTGTAGATGATCAAATCATGTCCACTCTAGACAGATCTTGGCATCACTGAGCTTCAGAAGAGGCCTCTGTATTTTTTCGAACATTGTTCTATGACTTGATTTGAGTGGACGATCTGGCCTTACTCATTCCAAGTCTTGTTCAGGTCTCCGAGTCAAATGTGGAGGTCAATGAATGGATGGTCAGTCATGTCGACCTTGTATTTGGGCTCTAATCGTGATGAGCTTTTCAGTCTCTAGTTCGTGGCCTCAAATTAAAGGCACATGATTGATGATGAGCGATTGAATTATGCTCGTCTAGATGTAACTCCACACGTCCGATCATGTTTTCATCAGCTCCGAGTTGCGAAAGATATACAGCTTTCCGCACTCGATTTTGATCATAGGAGTGGCTCGTTATGCCATTTGGTTTGACAAACGCTCCTACTTTCTTTGTTGATCTTATGAACTGAGTATTTCGACAATATCTTGATAAGTTCGTCCTTATATTCATCGACGACATCCTTTTTTATTTGAAGTATGAAGCCGAGCATGCTGATCATTTGAGAATTGTTTTGAGTGCTGTTTATCACCATTAGCTTAAAGCCAAATTTTCCAAGTGCCATTTCTGGAAGAATAAGGTTAAATTCTTAGGCCACGTTGTTTCTTCCATAGGCATTTTGGTCAATCCTTTGAAGATCGAATCCATCCAGAATTGGAAAAGGCCTGAGAATGTCCATGAGATTCGTAGCTTCCTTGGATTGGAGGGTTATTATCGTCGATTCATTAAGGATTTTTCCCGCGTTGTTCTTCATCTCACCAGCCTTACTTGGAAAGGCATTCAATTTATTTGGTCCGACAAGTGTGAAGCTTCTTTTCAGCAGTTGAAGGAGTTTCTCACTATGCTCCTATTCTAGTAGTTCCTTAAGGGAATCAAGATCTTGTTGTCAACACCGATGCTAGTCATTGTTGCCTTGGTGTCGTGCTTATCAGAGGGATCAGATAGTTGCTTATGCTTCTAAGCAATTACGACCGAATGAAGTATGCTATGCCACTCATGACCTCAAGTTAGCCGCCATTGTCTTTGCCTTGAAGTTTTGGCGCCATTATCTATTAGGCGAGCACTTCATTCTATACACCGATCATAAGTCCTTAAAGCATTTGTTCACTCAGAAGGAGCTCAATATGAGGAAACAACATTGGCTCGAGTTCCTTGCCTCCTATGACTTCGATATCCAGTATACCCATGGTAAGGCTAATCGTGTTGCTAATGCGCTTAGTCACCAACATTCAGATGTTGTTTCTATGATGCTAGCCGAGTGGAATGCTTTAGAGACCTTATCCCTTTGTGATATTCGTGATCGAGCTCCATTTTTTATTCTCCTATTTTATTATTCAGTTTGGATGCTCGACCCAGCTTATTGGATTGTATTGCCTGTTGAATATGCGCTTATATGATTTTTGTTTGATGATAATAAACATATATACATTCGTTTAAATGTATTTGATAATATACTATTTTATTTTTCACAGATTAAATAAATATTTGCTGAATAAAATAAATAACACGGAATTTGAATTCAAACGAATATTTTAAATATTTTTTACAACTTTAAATAGTACAATTTCAAGCTCTCACTATAACTATACAACTTTGATTACAATAACATCACATTTCATATTTACAGTTCACCTCACTACATATCACTCACACTCGTATTTATCTTCAACTTCCTTCCAGTTTGAATCCAGCATCTGAGAAATCTGAAAAAATATAAACTAACGCAGTAAAATTGAAAAAGAAATATTTTTGCAATTCAAAAATAAATAATTTTTGAAAATATGATTTGCCTCAGTTATTTGGGTTGTTCGTCATAATTTAAATTTGAATTCATCATACACGAACAACTTATGACATACACAGTGTATCATTGTATATGCCACAAGGCCGTGCACACCGATATACACTTGATAATGCTACAGGGACAGGTGAGCACAGGTCAAACCCAAATGAAAAGTCGGGTTCAACTCGCGTGCAATATATTTAAAATCACGACACGAGCACAAGGTCAAACCCGAGCTGTAAAACTGGATTCAACACAAGGCAACATGACATGAATGAAACGAAGACCAACAGCAAAACGGACTGCAACAATCATGGCAGTTCACATGTCAAAAACAGTTGCAACATGGATATCACAAAACAAAACTCACTGGAATGAAAAATGCACAGCCAGTCCAAACTCGAGTGCAATAGAGAAGCTATGGTACTATGCAAATACAAGCTGCAGCATACCAGATAGTGATACAAGTGCAAACACATCAAGTAAGTGACACAACAAACTCAACAATGAAAGTTCAAGTCAGACCAACACCAAACAACCAAACAAACAACTGCATAGAAACTACAACAATGACCAATGAACAAAGAACACAGACCAAATGCTCAAGCCACCAAGAATCAGTGCAATGACCAAGAAATGATCAGACACAGGAAACCAAAGGCAACAGTGAAAGTGCAGACCAAATGCAATATGCAACAAAGCCAAGCATGATACAGGTGGACAATGAAGACAGCTACTACCACAAAGTACAGTGCAACTCAAACCAATATAGCAGCAACACACCACCGAGTAAATGCACAGCAAAAATGAGACCAAATCAAACTCAGTTCAACCAGACCGGATAGTACAAGCAAAAATGCAAGACAGTGGTCATGAATGTAGTAACAACATCGAGCCAGAGCCGTCAAGTTCAAATATCACAAAAGCCAATGGCAAGCAATGTATACAGTTCAGATAAACAAGCCAGAGGTATGAAACAAGGCTACAAGATATCATAAGCAAGACCAAACTGCATAAGTGACCACAAAGACAGAAGTGCATTTATCAAGAACATAATGAAGCAATACAGTATGTAAAGCATGCAAGATCTAACAGCTACATGAAGCATCAAAACTCATGATTACAGTAGCAAGGTTGCAAGCATATGAAATGCAGACTACAAAGTGTACAACTACAAGATCAGGTCAAAATAAAGCATGAATCACATGAACAAGTTCGAGCATTAGAAAGAAACAAAGTACAAATGAACGAATTTCAACAGTACAAAAAATTCGAATTCATGACAGTGTATCAAGTACGCATCTTTGAGAAAGTCAAAGCCGTGACTTTATCCATAAATCAAAACAATTTCAAGATGAACGAGTCAAGGCCGAAGCAGTAGAAATCAACACCGTGGTCATCACGAAATAAATCAAAACCGTAACCATCAAGCAACGAAAGCATATTCATATTGAACAAGTCAGAATCAATCTCAATCGTTCAAGAATAATAAAGTGGCCGAGATGAAGAATTTTACAAATTCAAATTTTATTATACGACGAAAATACAGGGGGGTCGAACCCTATAAAAGTAATTAACATCATCGGCAATTGATTCATTCGAGTTCGAGCATAACAAAAGAACAAATCATCCAACTCGAATCACGATCGAGTTCAAGGATCAACCAGTAAAGCAAAAGGGAAAAATTACGTACCGAAATCGCAACAGTAAACTCGATCAAACAGAAGCAGCCAAGAGCGAACGAACGAGAACGAAGCACACGAAAAGGCGCAGCTTCAAAACCCTAGTTTGGATTGAAGAAGACGAAGCCCTAAATTCGCAAAGAGGAACGAAAGAGGATCGACCATACTTTCACAAGTCAAAAGAAAAGGGAACGGAGCAACTAAAAGTCGAACGGGCTAGAGAAAAAGAAATTGGACCGGCCTTGTTTATAAAAGGGCTTTTTATTTTTATTTCTAGGGTTTAAGTTTTAATTAGGGTTTTTATTTTTAATTTTCTGTTTAAATTTGTTTTAAATTTTAAACCGTTTAAATTTCTAGTCGTGTGACCAGGGGACAAGCTACGTGGCGTAGCTTGAGAATTCGCAACTCGGTAGTTGAGTTGTGGCAAGGTTTTGAGCGTAGAGTTAGATTAGTCAATAGCGGGTATAGCGAGTTAATGTGTGTAAGCGAGGGACTATATAATTTCTAGTAGAAACCTTGGGGGCAGCACGTAGGCAGGGTTTTGCCGAAGCTGGGTAAATTCTGTGTTGTTCTGTTTTTTCTGTTATTTATATTCTACGATATCTGTGCTGCTGTTCTGTGATCTGAATTGAATATTTTATAAGCTTCCGCGATTAATTTTTATAATTGACACTATCACCCTATTCAACCCCCCTCTAGGGTGAAATCGATCCTACAAGTGGTATCAGAGCTAGGAACAAAAGCCGTTTTTGTTTTAATTTTTTTTTTTACAAAAATCAATTTTTTTTGTTTTAAAAATTCGTGTTTTAAAAATTGGTTTTTGTTTCAAAATTTTGAATTTTTGAAATGGCTTCTTTTATTAATGCTTTTATTGAGGGTCTCTCCAATATTATTCCTTCTATTTTCGATGGAACAGTTTTTTTGAATTGGAAATTGAAAATGGAATTTTATTTAAAATCTGTTAATATTAAATGTTGGGATATTATTGAAAATGGGTGTGACATAACAGATAAGAAAATTATCCCGATTAATGCTCTTGCTATGCATATATTATATTCTCATATTAATCAAGATAATTTTAATTTCATTTCTCATTGTGAAAATGCACAGGAAATCTGGAATACTTTCGATGCAATATATGGTGCAAAAGTCAACATCAATGAGAAGTCCTCCACAACTAACTCAGTTAAAGAAATGTGCTTAACAGGATCGGTAAATAGCAGTTGTGATGAGGATGATGATGATGGAGCAGCCGAGCTGGCATTAATAATGAAGAAATTCAAAAGTTGGAACCGCAAATACGGAAATCCAGCTCTGAAGCAAAAATTAAAAAGCAGAATAATCAAAGCACTGGATAACTCGAAAGAACACGGGATCATCTGCAACAAACCCGGTGATATCAAGCCCAATTATCCCCGATTTCAACGCGATTTTGAAAAGAAATCAAAACGGTGTTTTACAGCCACGTGGAATAAAAGCGATAGCAATGAGAGTGAGAAAGCAGATATGTGCCTTCATGGGAATATAACCGATAGCGATGATGACGAGCCAAGCGAGGTATCAAAATTTACTCACTCTGAATTACTCATTTATTTCCACGAAGTAAATGGCTGTTTTGAACGACTTAGGGAGAAATATGCCAAACTTGAATCACAAAAAGATACTTTGATAGATTTAAAAAACAACTTGACCAATTAGTTAAAACCTATCGAAGTAGGATCCCTAAGTGTGATAAGTGTCCAACATTCGAAAAAGAAATTAGAAAATCAGAAATCAATATAAAATCACTTGAAAATGAAATTCTGATTTTAAAAGAAAGTGAAAATACAAGGAGAGAGAATTCTATCAAAAAGTGCACTCAATTGTTAAATGAAAATGAATCTCTCAAAACACAAGTCCAACATATGTCAACGACTTTAGATAAATTTTCCAAAAGTGAAAAATCGTTGAACATGCTATTAGGAAAGTAAACTGTTAATACAGTTAGACAAGGACTTGGATATAGTCATTCTAAAAATGTTAGAAATGAGATTAATCGAGAAAATTCTATGTGCACAATTTGTAGAAAATTTGGACACGATCACAATAATTGTTGGTATAGACCCAAACATGTGAAAACTATACCGATTTGGGTTCCAAAAGGCACAAATATAAAATCTCTCAAAGTTAAACAAATTTGGGTGCCGAAGGGAACAATTATAAATAGTTATGGGTCTACACAAAATTATTTTTCAAAATTTTCTGCCACTAACAACCATGGACCTATAAAAACAAATAGGTCACATAAATCTTTCATCGTGTAGGTGTGGTGGCAGGCTAATGAACAACAACAGTATTCTATGGATTTTGGCTGTTCCAGAAACACAACGGGCGACAAAGCAAAGTTCCTTAGCCTAGTATAAAGGTGACAGAATCACAATGGACAACGACGAAAATATCGTAAAGGTAAAACAGGTAATGGTATGTTTTAAACGATATATTAAATGTGATAATCTGCACCTTTTTCTGAATTAAAATCAGCCAATATTGAGATGATGAAAAGATGATGATTCCGACTTATTCAAAATTGTTGGCTAATTATATTCTTATGCCAAAAACACTATAAAAGTCTCTAGATTCTTTGAATTACTTCATACATATCAGTTTGGATTAAAAAATAGTGTTTTGTTGGATAATACAATTGGTTATAATACGGCTGACTCTATATTCACGGATTTCTGATTATTTACACGGCTTCAATTCAATTTCAAAAGAATGTCATTTAAATTGTTGTTAAAATTGAGTTTGAAATTTTTGGTGCACACTTCATGTTTTGGTCTATAAAATTCAATTGATGATAACTTTTGAGTGAAAGAGAAATTCAGATGCAGATTACACTGGTAATCTAGTTGATAGAAAAATTACTAGTGAAACGTGATTTTTGTTGAGACATTTAGTAACTGCATCGTTTTTCAAAGAAAATATCTGCATATTTTTCATTTCAAATAATTTTCAAATAGTAGAAAATTTTCTTTTAAAACCCCCTGGTGAAAATCATTTTTGACCATATTTTCAGACTAGTCATTTTGAAAAATTAATTTCATAATTATTTTTTGAATTTGATTTTAAATGACTATTTTGACTAATCTGACTCCCTAATGTTTATCGAAAAGAAAAATAGTGATTGAAAAAGTGATGAGTGTTAATATTGATCAAATATTATGACTTGAGACGGTATAATTAATAAATTTCTTTAGAAATTTAAACAAGAGTTATAAAACTGTTTGTTGGCAAAAATTCCATGACCATCTCTATATCTATCATATTTCTAACGAACATCACTCACAAAATTCTATATAGTTTGTCGATATGTGGTACTTTAAACAGGAATCGTTCGTTTTTCATTTTCTCATCTTTTTTATAAAAAAAAGGTAATAATAATAATAATAATAAATACCAAAGTATTCACTCTCATTTAAAAGTCCTCACGGTTATGCATGGGTGAATTACTTGGAATTTGTTATGTGCTTCCATGCTCATTTAAAAGTCCTCACGGTTATGCATGTATGGAACGCATATCAAAAGTTGATTTTTTTATATATATAAACAAGTTGATTCTAATCCCATTTAAAAATCCTCACGGTTATGCGTGGTTAGAAGATACTTGAATTCAATTTTTTTAAAATAAAATTGGAATACTACTAATCTCATTTAAAAGTCCTAACGGTTATGCATGGTTAGTAGATATTCAAATTCCTGATATAAAAATGCCACAAACAGACACAACTGTATGGTTTTATATGATGACATAATTTCCATCATTCTAAAAGTGGAATATGCGCCTAACAAAATATTTATGGTTTTTGTTTGACTTTTTATTGAAATTTAATATTTATATTCAATTGAGTTTTAATGTTGGATTGATATCGATTACTTTATCTCTATTTTTTCTAATACTATTATTCTTTTGCTGATAACAAAATGGGGAGAGAAAATTTAAGATTTTGTCAAATAAAATCAAGCAAAGGTCAAATAATTTTCCATTTTGCATCTAGACTCATTTGCATATTTTATTTGTATGCATATATGTAGGGGGAGTTTTGTGTAGAGAGGAAGCATTTAAGTAGGGGGAGCAATTAGAGCATATCAATGATCAAATACATTTAACATATTCAAAATCTTAAATATATGTTTGTTATCATCAAAAGGGGGAGATTGTTGAATATGCTAAATGTATTTGATCATTGATATGCTCGAATTGCTCCCCCTATTTAAATGCTTCCTCTCTACACAAAACTCCCACTACATATATGCATACAAATAAAATATGCAAATGAGTCTAGATGCAAAATGGAAAATTATTTGACCTTTGCTTGATTTTATTTGACAAAATCTTAACTTTTCTCTCCCCCTTTTGTTATCAGCAAAAGAATAATAGTGTTAGAGAAAATAGAGATAAAGTAATCGATATCAATCCAACATTAAAACTCAATTGAATATAAATATTAAATTTCAATAAAAAGTCAAACAAAAATCATAAATATTTAACATATTCAAAATCTTAAATATATGTTTGTTATCATCAAAAGGGGGAGATTGTTGAATATGCGCTTATATGATTTTTGTTTGATGATAATAAACATATATACATTCGTTTAAATGTATTTGATAATATACTATTTTATTTTTCATAGATTAAATAAATATTTGCTGAATAAAATAAATAACACGGAATTTGAATTCAAACGAATATTTTAAATATTTATTACAACTTTGAATAGTACAATTTCAAGCTCTCACTATAACTATACAACTTTGATTACAATAACATCACATTTCATATTTACAGTTCACCTCACTACATATCACTCACACTCGTATTTATCTTCAACTTCCTTCCAGTTTGAATCCAACATCTGAGAAATCTGCAAAAATATAAACTAACGCAGTAAAATTGAAAAAGAAATATTTTTGCAATTCAAAAATAAATAATTTTTGAAAATATGATTTGCCTCAGTTATTTGGGTTGGTCGTCATAATTTAAATTTGAATTCATCATACACGAACAACTTGTGACATACACAGTGTATCACTGTATATGCCACAAGGCCGTGCACACCGATATACACTTGATAATGCTACAGGGACAGGTGAGCACAGGCCAAACCCAAATGAAAAGTCAGGTTCAACTCACGTGCAATATATGTAAAATCACGACACGAGCACAAGGTCAAACCCGAGCTGTAAAACTGGATTCAACACAAGGCAACATGACATGAATGAAACGAAGACCAACAACAAAATGGACTGCAACAATCATGGCAGTTCACATGTCAAAAACAGTTGCAACATGGAAATCACAAAACAAAACTCACTGGAATGAAAAATGCACATCTAGTCCAAACTCGAGTGCAATAGAGAAGCTATGGTACTATGCAAGTACAAGCTGCAGCATACCAGACAGTGAGACAAGTGCAAACACATCAAGTAAGTGACACATCAAACTCAACAATGAAAGTTCAAGTCAGACCAACACCAAACAACCAAACAAACAACTGCATAGCAACTACAACAATGACCAATGAACAAAGAACGCAGACCAAATGCTCAAGCCACCAAGAATCAGTGCAATGACCAAGAAATGATCAGACACAGGAAACCAAAGGCAACAGTGAAAGTGCAGACCAAATGCAATATGCAACAAAGCCAAGCAAGATACAGGTGGACAGTGAAGACAGCTACTACCACAAAGTACAGTGCAACTCAAACCAATATAGCAGCAACACACCACCAAGTAAATGCACAGCAAAAATGAGACCAAATCAAACTCAGTTCAACCAGACCGGATAGTACAAGCAAAAATGCAAGACAGTGGTCATGAATGTAGTAACAACATCGAGCCAGAGCCGTCAAGTTCAAATATCACAAAAGCCAATGGCAAGCAATGTATACAGTTCAGATAAACAAGCCAGAGGTATGAAACAAGGCTACAAGATATCATAAGCAAGACCAAACTGCATAAGTGACCACAAAGACAGAAGTGCATTTATCAAGAACATAATGAAACAATACAGTATGTAAAGCATGCAAGATCTAACAGCTACATGAAGCATCAAAACTCATGAATACAGTAGCAAGGTTGCAAGCATATGAAATGCAGACTACAAAGTGTACAACTACAAGATCAGGTCAAAATAAAGCATGAATCACATGAACAAGTTCGAGCATTATAAAGAAACAAAGTACAAATGAACGAAGTTCAACAGTACAAAAAATTCGAATTCATGACAGTGTATCAAGTACGCATCTTTGAGAAAGTCAAAGCCGTGACTTTATCCAGAAATCAAAACAATTTCAAGATGAATGAGTCAAGGCCGAAGCAGTAGAAATCAACACCGCGGTCATCATGAAATAAATCAAAACCGTAACCATCAAGCAACGAAAGCATATTCATATTGAACAAGTCAGAATCAATCTCAATCGTTCAAGAATAATAAAGTTGCCGAGATGAAGAATTTGACAAATTCAAATTTTATTATACGACGAAAATACAGTGGGGTCGAACCCTATAAAAGTAATTAACATCATCGGCAATTGATTCATTCGAGTCCGAGCATAACGAAAGAACAAATCATCCAACTCGAATCACGATCGAGTTCAAGGATCAACCAGTAAAGCAAAAGGGAAAAATTACGTACCGAAATCGCAACAGTAAACTCGATCAAACAGAAGCGGCCAAGTGCGAACGAACGAGAACGAAGCACACGAAAAGGCGCAGCTTCAAATCCCTAGTTTGGATTGAAGAAGACAAAGCCCTAAATTGGCAAAGAGGAACGAAAGAGGATCGGCCATACTTTCACAAGTCAAAAGAAAAAGGAACGGAGCAACTAAAAGTCGAACGGGCTAGAGAAAAAGAAATTGGACCTGCCTTGTTTATAAAAGGGCTTTTTATTTTTATTTCTAGGGTTTAAGTTTTAATTAGGGTTTTTATTTTTAATTTTCTGTTTAAATTTTCTTTTAAATTTTAAACCGTTTAAATTTCGAGTCGTGTGACTAGGGGACAAGCTACGTGGCGTAGCTTGAGAATTCGCAACTCGGTAGTTGAGTTGTGGCAAGGTTTTGAGCGTAGAGTCAGATGAGTCAATAGCGGGTATAGCGAGTTTACGTGTGTAAGCGAGGGACTATCTAATTTCTAGTAGAAACCTTGGGGGCAGCACGTAGGCAGGGTTTTGCCGAAGCTAGGTAAATTCTGTGTTGTTCTGTTTTTTCTGTTATTTATATTCTGCGATATCTGTGCTGCTATTCTGTGATCTGAATTGAATATTTTATAAGCTTCCGCGATTAATTTTTATAATTGACACTATCACCCTATTCACCCCCCCTTTAGGGTGAAATTGATCCTACATTGCCGATGCTCAACAGCGTGATCCCGATCTTGTGCATCTTGTCCAAATTTGTGATTCTGAGTATCGTGACGAGGAGTTGATGGATTTCAGCATTGATTCTCATCGGTCTTTTCGCAAGAAGAACCGTCTTGTTGTGCTTTCTGATTCTGCGCTTAGGCATGACATTCTTGATGACTGCCATCGTTCTAAGTATACCATTCATCCTTGAAGTCGTAAGATGTATGCCAATATGCATCGCTTTTAGTATTGTGACGACATGAAGCGCGATGAGGCGAGTTATGTGAGTAATTGCATGACTTGTCAACGTATCAAAGCTGAACATCAGCGCCCTTCTAGTCTCCTTCAGCCTCTAGAGATTCCATTGTGGAAATGGGATCAGATTTCGATGGATTTCATTGACGGCCTACCTCGTTCGAGATTGGGCCATTCTAGCATTTGGATTATTGTTGATCGCCTCACCAAATCAGCTCATTCCATTCTTATTAAGTCTAATAGGAGTGCTTCTCATTTGGAAAAGTTATATGTCAAGGAAATCATGAGACTTCATGGTGTTCCTAGTTCTATTGTTTGTGACCGTGACCCGCTATTCACGACTAATTTCTGGCATAGTCTTCAACAAGCTTTGGGAACAAAACTTAATTTCAGCACATCATATCATCCGCAGTCTGATGGAAAGACTGAACGGGTGAATCGTATTTTCGAGGATCTTCTCCATGCTTGCATTCTATATTTCGGCGGTAGTTGAGAGGATCGCCTACCCCTTGTCGAATTCTCATACAATAATAGTTCTCAATCCAATATCGGTATGGCTCCTTTCGAAGCCTTATATGAAAGGCCATGTCGATCACCTTCTTATTGGTTGGAATCTGCTGAGAAGCTTATTCTTGGCCCAGATTCTGTTCATGATTCTTCTAAGAAGATTGATCTTATTCATCAGAGAATGAAAGAGGCACAGAGCCGCCAGAAATCCTACATGGACAACTGTAGAAGCCTCTCGAGTTCTCAGTTGGTGATCTTGTCTTTATTCGTGTTTCTCCTCTAAAAGGGGTTATGCGCTTCAGTACGACTGGGAAATTAGCTCCTCGCTTTATAGGACCATTTTCCATTACTGAACGTATTGGCTCTGTGGCTTATAGTGTCTCACTTCTAGCTCATTTATCTGGCATTCATGACGTGTTTCATGTCTTTGAGCTTCAGAAGTGTCTTCGAGAGTCAGATTTTGTAATCGATTCTCCTGAGTTGCTAGAGCTTGAGATCTCACACACCTATCTGATAAGAAGTTCAAAAATTTGAAATGGATAATTGAAATTAAGTAAGGCTGACTGGATTAATTGAATTGAATTTAACTTAGAGGAAGTTAAATAAGTTTAACAAACAACTTGAATTGGAAATTTCAAGATGAAATTGAGATTTTACTTAGGAAAATTAAATGGTTGGTTTGAATTGGAGTTATGTATGATCTCAAAATAAGTTTGAGATCAGGAAATTGGTAATGAATGCTATTGATTGGTGTTTGGATAATTTGGATGTTTATTTACCTTGGCTTATCCTAATACCATCTTATTATTATTAATAATCTATGAAACTGAGAATTGGATTATTTAATTAAATTAAGAAGTTGATCGAGATAATATATATCCATTACTGAAATTAAATGGAAATAAAACTTTAATTTGAAACTATTTAAATAATTTTGAATTTAAGAGATAAAGATTGAACATATGGTGATGAAAACACTTTGAACTTAAGATTTAAATGTTAAAAATGAACTTGCGAACTAAAATTATTTAAGAGTTGGTTTCAAAGTTAGAAGTCAAAATTGGGTAATAAATTAAGTTTCGAAGAATAAATTGTTTAAAAAGGATTTGAACTATTACTTAAACCTAGAGATAAGTTTATGTAGAGTAAAAGTAATTTAAAATGAAATTTTGAAATTTGAACTCAAAATTAAGTTGTTTAAAGACTTAGGCTGTTAAATTAAAAGTAAAGGTTAATTTGATTTAAGGAGATTAAATCAACATTTGAAAATTTAACTCGAATTTATATAATTCGAGAAGGTTTAAAATTGAGACTGAAATTGGAATTAGTTCAAATTAAATTTGATTTGAATTAATTGGAATTGTGATTGAAGTTGAATAAGTTTAAATTCCAAATTGAAATTGATTTGGATTTGGGAAAGGAATTGAAGTTAATTCAAATTGAATTGGAAATTGAATCAATTTAACGAGATGAGAAATTGATTTGAAATGGAAATTGGGAAATTGAACCGGTTGACTCTGGAAACTATTTTCAAATGAATGGTTTAATATAAACTGTTTTAAATCTATTTTCCTAGCTTTTTACTATCCAACCTTTCTTTTTAAAACCAAAACTATCTTACACTTATTTTACAACTATATTGAAAGCTAATTACTGTTTTACATCTGTTTCAAAAACTAATTACTATTTTAATAACTATTTTAAAACTGCTTATCTATTTTAAACTTTTCAATCTATTTTCTAAATTTAAGTGGTCAGAGTGCAAACAGTTTAGAATCGAAGTGGTAAGCCAAAAAAATGGAAGCAATTGTGAATAAGTGAATAGAATCAAAATGAAGGTGAATAGAAAGAAAAATTGATTTAGCTAATAATCAATGAAGATAAATACGTAGGATGTACGTATATTATTCAATTCGCATAATGATTTGATCCAAATTTCGAGCATAAAATTTCGAGATAGTATATCGATTCGAGTTTGGATTTTTTTTCACTAGATTTTCAACGGTAAAATCTGGGTATGGAGTTTTGATTGGTTCTGGAAATTCTCTATCGTAGTTATGGCTATACAAGGAGAATGGCGGTTTCTAATCAAGAAACCAGATCTGAGTCCACACTAGGAAGTCGGGTGGACGATACTAGTTCGGAAGTGAGATTTTGTGATTGAGTGAGCGATCAGATCTGATATTTCGTACTGATGGTATATGTACATCGTACGTGCTTAATTGTAATAGATATTGAAATTTTTAAAGAAATGAAAAATGAGTTTTGAAAAGAAAAGTATATTTTGAAAAATATATATGAATAGAAGTGGAAGTTGGATATCTTTTGAATTAACTTTATGAAAAGTAAGTGATATGGAAAATAACTTTATAAAGGAAATCAAACTTGAATATTTAATTTGGCATAACTAAAGTTATATATATTTATCGCATATGATAAACTCCCCCTTGATGAATCTATAGCCAAAAAAAAGATTTTTTGAAAATATTTGAAGTATAAAAAAAAGAATTTATATAAGTATGAAGTGATCTAAAGATTTTTTCAAGATTATATATATCTATCTATATATAAAGGATTTTATGAGAATGATTTTGGAAAAAGGTTTTGGAACCTATGGATTTTGGAATGGCTTTTGATTTTTGGGAATAATCAATTTTGGGAATTTGGAAAGTCAAGTTTGGAATTATCGATTTAAGATATCGATTTTGTGTAAAGGAGATTTTTATGTAAATCATAAAGAGTATGATTTGAAAGATACTACATGTTTATAGTATAAAATGTTTTGAGATTGGCTCTGGGGAAAAAGGCGCTCCCATGAAATGAACTTCATAGGAGATCCACAGGGTAGTTCTGCTTTGAGCCCTAAGGGGGGTTCTAAATTTGATCCTGGGAGGAAGTCCAGACAAGCTGAAGTTGCTGAGGATTGTGTGTGGTAGCGAAAGTCGAGGGCGCTGATGCCTATAGAGACATTTGGGTTATGCTATGACGACAGTGTAACTCGATGTCATGCGATCTACTATGGACTATAGTGCAAGTCGTGTGGCAATGAGTGCCAACGGTCTACGTTGGATTTCGTCGAGGGCGACGTAACTTCGGTAGAATGCGATCTATAAAGGCATAGCGAAAGTCGTGTGGCAGTGAGTGCCTACAGGCTACATTGGGACTCGACTGATGTAGTCAGTAATCTATGTAGGAGTGGTGAAGTATCATTTGGTAGCAAAATTCGAGGGCACTGATGCCTACAACTACATGGGTTTTTTCATGATGGTGACGTAAAACCTGGGTGTAGCTACGATCTGTGGCGGGTTCCATGGTGTAATCGAGGGGCGCGGAGTTCCTACAGTTATCTATGGTTTTGCCGTGATGGCGACGTAATCATTAGGTTAACTGCGACCAGGGAGGGGGTGATGATTTCCAGGGCATTCTTACCAAAAAAGTTTTCTGTATTTTAAAAATAACGTTTTCTATATTTTCACCAAAATATTTTCCAAGTATTTTCACTAGGCATTGAAAACGGGTTTGCCAAGTGCTTATAGATTTTCAGTCCTACGCCTGATCAACGTATGACCGAATTTCTATGAGAACAAGGATGGACTTAATGAGACATCGAGTTATAAAGAGTATTTTTATAAAACTATTTTGGTAATATTATATAGATTTTATAGTGCTTCAAAATTCTTAAATAAAATGAGTTTATAACTAAAAATGCGTAAAGAGTACTTTAACTGATAATAAGCATTTTAATAAATTCTGGCTTCGTTCCTTTTCGAGGATGTAAAGATTTAAAGGGGAGAGGAATGTGATAATCTAGATTTTTGGATATCTGGTAATTGAATAATTAATTGATTTTTACTATTGAGATGCTGATTTTATTTGGTTTAACAAATAGAATTCTGATAATTTAAAAAATATCTGGATATGTATATAAATGAATTTGATTCTATAATAAATATTGAATTATAAATATCTGAAAATGATAAATTTTATAGTAAATTAACAAATATATAAATAGATATATGCAAACTCTATAATTTTGAAAATTTTAAGTGTGTGTATATATGTATATGTTTTGTGAATAGAAAGCATTAATTTGAATTCAATGTATTAAATTTCAAAGAGTATATAAAGTTAAATATTCTATATTTCCAAAACACTAAAGATAATTTTTTATGTATAGTTACTATTTGAAATAGTAATAACTTAAGTAAAGTTTTAAACAAGAATAAATAAAAAGCTTGACATACATATATATTTTAGAATTCATGAGATAAAAGTAATTTGTATATTTATAAAAAAACATAATAGATAAAATTTATAAAAACATATAAATACACGTGTAAGTATTTTAACATGGAAATTAACATGTGTAAGCTTTGTAATATATGAGATTAACACGTGTAAAGGATTTATGCCATTAATTAAACAAGTGTGTACTAAATTTTAAAATGTAATACAAGTGTCATTTATTTTTAAAATTAATCAATAAAAGGAAATTCAAATATATATACACATCTATACTTTTTCTTTTTAATTTTCTTTCATATGCTTCAAAATCCAAAACTAAAAAGAAAAACCAGATAAAAGTAATTGAAGCAAACAATTTTTACAAACCAAAACAGAAAATAAAAACTTTAGCAACAAATCCTTCTACAAACTTTTACAATCCAAAATCTAGAAGCTCAAAGCAAGATCCAGATTTTAGTTCAACATCAAAGCAACTCAACTTCAACAACTTGGAACAGATCAAAGTTTCAAGATTCAAATCAGCATCAGTTTCCAGATTCTCAAGATAAAGCTTTCTCTATTCTTAAGTTAAACATGTAAGCAAACATTTGTTTTAAAAGCCTTAAATTATTTGATAACTTGATGAATGTGATAATCTTTGAAATTATGATGTGAAATATGTTTTGCATGATTGTTTAAAAATGATTGCATGTATATATGTATGATGTTTATGTATACTCCTCTGTTTGTGTTACAGGCTAAATCAACCTTAATAAATTCAAATTCTCTTCACATATTCAATGTTAGGCTATGATTTCTAAATGAAAGATGATTGTAAGAGAGTAATACTATTTTTAAAAATAATTTAAATGAAAATAATTAGTAAATATTTAGAAAATAGGATATTACAAAGAAATCTTTTTAAATGAGAAAAATCAATGATCATAATTTCGAGTTTTGATTTTACAACTTGATTCGTACTTGAAAATGATGATTTTAGATAGTAATTTCACAATTTTTAAGTGTGTGGATGTCAAGTTATCTCGAGATGATCAGATTTGGGTTTTTCGACGAATTCCGATGAACGACGTCGAGTTGTGGGTCGTATTTGTTGTCGAAGGTAGCTTAAAGGATGGTTATCACAGGAAAAATGATGAAGGAATTTTTAGATCGACATGGAGGTCGGGCGACGTCGAACTAGGGTTCGATTGCAGTTTTGGTCGATGGTTTTATCGAGGTGAATGCATCGCCATGGGGAAACCGGAGACGATCTCACGTGGGAGAATCGAAGTTGGCTATTGTGACGTTGCTCTGGATAAGGCGGCGTGGATGCTGGTGGTCAGGATCGTCATCGCGGTGAAGTTTTGTCGATTGGTTTGGTTCCTGTAGTGTGCTGAGTAGTTCGATTTCATATCGCAGGCAAGATCGTCGGAACTAGGAGGTCAAGTGGGGCGGTGAGGTCATCGACGACTTGTCGAGGATCGGGGAGTTGGTCGAAGAAGTGAGGAACGGCGTGTACGTGCACGTGTGCACGTCTGTGATTTGGTTTCGTGTGGCATCGCAGAAGGAGGATGATGCTCCGGTTTGGGCTCGAAGTCTTTTGTTGTTTGTCTTGAAGCAATGGGATGGGAGCGAGTGACATGGATTTGAGCTCGGGAATCATGTGTGTTAGGCTCGGGTTGTTTATTTTTGTTATCAGGATTTAAAATGTGAAGTAAATATGGATACCAGGTTTTAAAATATGAAGCATGAACAAGATTTTAAACAAGTTTTAAAGTCTATTAAAATAAATAAGTTTCAAAAGTAATGTTACCAAGTTTCCAAAGAAAAGTATTAACAAGTTTTAAACAAAGTTTTCAAAGATTAAAAATGTTTAAAATTGTTTGTTTAAAAGTAATTATATAGTAGGTTAATTATGTAATTAATTTCTAAACTTTTCCAATTGTGATTTAATGATGAAATTAAGATGTGATTAAAGTAAAAGTATTTAACTTTAAGTAATCAAAGAATTCTCAAAATGATTTTTGTATAAATTAATTAAGGTCTTGATTATTAATGGATAATTATTCAATGTGATTAATTAAAATTATTAATTAATATAAGTAATTAAGAGTTTATTAATTAACTTAAGTAATTATAGGATAGTTAATTAATGTAATTAAAGGGTAATTACTTAATGAAGTTAATTAAAGGATAATTCCTTAATTAATGTAATTAAAGGATCATTAATTTGTGTGATTAATTAAAGAATCATTAATTTGTGTGATTAATTAAAGGATCATTAATTTGTGTGATTAAGTAAAGGATCATTAATTAATGCAAATAATTAAAGGTAAATTAATGTGAATGATTAATTGAATAAAGAATAATTAATTAATTTCAATAATTAATTAAATGGTTAATTAATGTTAATTAAGCAGGATTTAAAGGTAATTAATTTATTTTGTGTTAATTAGATTGGGTGACAAAATTGATTTTTCTTATTGATGATTAAATTGTATTGAATGTTTGGATTAATGTCTCTAGTCTGATAATTTGTGGTTCTATTATATGATATGATTGGGTTGAACTGTGATAATGAGGGTTTTCTATTTATGATGAATTGCTGTGTAAATATGACATCCTGTATTTAAAATTGAATTGTGGTCATCTAAACAACTTGGATTAAAGATGGTATTGGATTCGAAGAGACTGGGGTCAGGTATCAGCAAATACCCGAAACCACTGCGATTTGTAATCTATAATAATTCTTAATATATTTGAGTTTAGAATCAAATAGGCTAGACTGAAATAAATTAAGTAACATGACCATTGAACTGAGTAACAGTTCTTAAATATTGATCAGTAAGAAATAATTGACTATAACATGTTCAGAACTCATAGTGAGGTACGAGTTAACCTAGTTTGTAGCTATATTTTATAAACTTAGCTTTACAAATTATATGGGTTTACTCAACGCTGGTTTCCAGCCTAACCCGGGTGTTACTTGATTGTAATGCTCGGGTCAGACACAACATTACAGATTTTCAGGTTAGGACGTTTTGAAGCTCAGGTGGCGAGCTGGATGACAGGAACGTATGGAGCTTATTCCGTTGTGAATTGTAGTTATATTGTTTGTATTCTAGGATAAGTTGTTACAACAGTCCAGTTATGATTGTACTCTGATGTATCGTGTATAAAAGATAGATACAACTTTTCTTTATATAAATGCTATTATTTGATATTATATTTTGATCCGCTGCGAAATGTGAGATTCTGTGTTTTTTTCCTATTCTTCTTCTACCTCTTTTCTCCTTAACCCTAACAATCTAGAATTTTCGATGTTCGATTGCTTGGCACTTCATCAGTGAACGTATTAGTGTCGACTTTTGAGGTCGAAAATTTCAGGTCGTTATAGTTAATATACATACCATTATCAGAGTACAACAATCATCCATCAATTTGATAGTTTAATACTTGTCCTTACATGGTGGAAATAATAATCGAGTACGAAGATACGTCTCTATCATTCAGCTCGTATCTTGAGCTCCATAGCATTCTATCCTGGATCTGTAAAACTCGGACTGACCCGAGCATTATAATAAAACAACACCTGAGTCACTCTGAAAACCAACGTGAGAAAAACACGCTCAATTTGAATTTTTTTCGAAATCCTTGAAAATAAAGGTATCTCATAAGGCCACGTCACACATAAACATGCCGTGTTTTTACCTTACGATAATCAAAACACTTTTATCAAAAATCGTCTGATATTATAATAGTGTCCAAGTACAAATACTTATTCAAATAGCCGAAATTGTTACATTAATTAAATTCTAACATACTAGGCTCTACAGACAAAACCATAGGCTCTTATTGGAGAATGGATTCCAACGAATGACTGGGCACTGTGGTACCGCCCAACACAGTACACCTCTAGAACAATGTACCGAGGACGTCGTCGGGATCCCCTACTACACAAGACCGGCCTACCCCTGACCTGAATAGACTGAATATGTTATCACCCCGATTGTTCCCAACCTTACTATCGAGCGCTCCTTCCATGCGCAACCATATCTATAAATAATAGGTTTTTGAGGACATCTAGAAAGGTGATAATATACCCTACTTGGGTGTGACCCACTTAGCCTTGCTGCATCTCCCATGTTTTAGTCATTTCTTGGTTGATGAGGTTCGAGGCTAAGCATTACCTCATCAAGAACAATTTTTACTTAGAATGCCCATCATCTTCCAATGACGATGTTCTGATAGCCTTCGTCCATACAAGTTGTTCTAGGTCTAGACAAACCAAATCACCGCCTTCATCAACTTCACGGTATTCATTTGTAATGTTCAAACCAGATCTAGTTTTCGGATAATTAGACCCGACATCGGTCTCTTCGAAACGATCAGTGCATTGGCCAATATTGATAGTCGGTTATTTAACTATCATATAACATCCACTAGCAACCATCAGGCCATATATAAGTTTTCCAAATTATTTATTTCCAATTATCTTTATAAGATATTTTCCCCAATATTTCATCTTTTGAAAACAATTCCAAAATCCTTATATTTTCGACGAAATATTTCCAACCATTCTGATACTTGGAATATTTTCCTCCCACTCAAACTTTATGTAAAACACTTAGGAAGTATCCCAATTATTTTCCTATTTCATACTTCCTTAGAAAAACCATTTACAATCTAGTTGTAAATTCTTTTAATCATTTATAATGATTTCTATAAGTTCTGGAAGTCCTTAATTAATTTCCTTAGCATTTCCAAAGTCAAATATATTTGCTTATAATTCCAATTTCCCTTCTACTTCTTTTGTGGATTCTATTTCACTTTTCGAAGTTTACTTATCTTATACTTTGGTAATTTCCTTAGTTCCTATATCATCATTATAAACCCTTCTTTTAAAATAATAACCATTTAATAACTTCGTTTCCCAATCTCGAGAGGATTTTATAATAAATTTAAATTATTTAAAATCATATATTTATTGTAACGCCCCACCCCGAGACCCACCTTAGCAAAGAGAATTAACAAGTAATTCTGTCTACTAAAGCGGAGAATAGGGCTGGTTAAGGGCGACTATCTATAATTTTGTATTAAACATCTACTGAATACGTCGATAAATGCAATATAATTTTTTTTCTTCTGCTCAAGTGGATCGACATACCCAGTAAATGCTTAATCCAAGACTATAGATAGTTAACGGATCTATTAGAACAAAATAAAATAACTAAATGTAAAGCACATCACAGAACAGTAATCAACATCATATATATACATATATACTGATAGATTTTTAGTACAATACAATATGAATACAATAAAGGTGGTATTCGACCACACCATATACATCGAATCAAATGTAAATACATCAGAGTCAAGCAGAAAGAAATATAAACTAAACAAAAGTGCTAGGCTGAAATCCAAGCAGATGCATCAAAGCAAAGACCCGTAACTGATAGCTAACGTGAAACAACTCGGTCCGACCCGAGTACAAAGTACACGGGTCAGTCTAGCTAAAATAATCAGTTAATGAGGATAGACGATAATATGAAGCATAAGATACAAGGTGATAATTCTTTTCGAATGAGAAGAGGCGACAGAAAGAATACAACTCATGACTTAAGTGCAATAAGTTCAATAATAATACTCAAATAGTATAAACATTCGCCTCATATCAGCGGCGACATCCCAAAATGTCAACATGGTTTCCATGAACCATATCTCCTCAAAAGGTGAAACATTAGTACAAAATCTCGCCAAAAAGGCAAACATAAACATTCTGAAGTAGGATGATCCGAAACTCAAATATAAAAGAATCCCCAAACTCAATTATACCTCATCTCATCGGTATAAATGTGTATAAATCTCAAATCTCAACTCGCCGGAATGGCAGGGCCTAGAATATCCTACAAAATCATGGAACCATCCAAACTCATAACTCAAGGAACTCAATAAGAGTTCAAAACATCATAAATGAAATCACCATACATATAACATCTCATAGAGCACTAGGCTATCAATGTAATCAAACATCTTAAAATGGTGAAATCTGAAACATCAAAACTTAAAGAAATCTCGTATTGGCCAGATCCTCGATTGCATGCCGAAGCAATGCTACGCGCGCTACATCATGACTAGTACTACTATTTAGTACCATAAACATCGTGATGACTGGAGTCAAATAACATCTTAACATCGTGAACATCATGAATGACTATAGTCTATAACATCATAATGACTCCCAGTCACAAAGACCCGAGTTAATAACATCGTGATGATCGGAGTAGCAACTACATCGTGATGACTCCAATCGAGTACTCGTTGTCTGTAGTACTAGTAAACATCATGAATGTGTCTCAACTTCTCGAATAGGAACCCAAAAGGTGTTAACATAAGGCCCATACCATACGCTCGCACCTAACAGTTTACTAGTCGTTAGTTGGTACCACACTAGTAAAACATCATAAACATCATGAAAACATACTTAGATTCATCTCATTGGCGATTAAATACAATACCATACTCGTCTCATCTCATTGACGAGTACTGGTGGCATTGTGACTTGTCTCATCTCATCGACAAGTAAAAACTATCATAATAAACCTCAACATCGTAAAATCATCATAAAGAAGCTTACCTCATCTCATCGGCAAGTAAGAATAACATCTAGATGGTTATTTATAACCATAATTCCAAATAGGAATTTCTAGCTCGTAATTCACCTCATAAACCATAAATATCAAAATATGAAATCATAAACTCAAGACTTGCCTTATATAATTGGCAAGTAAATAAAACATCGTGATGGATCTCATCGACCATACTCCTATATAAGAGACTTCAAACCAAAACATTTGCCAAATATTGGTCATCTTAGATAATTCCAATAAATAGAAATTATAAAACTCAAAATACGCCATAAAATGGCAAAACATCTCAGAATCAATATTCTCATATAGCTTCGATCGTACAAGTCCGAAATTAACCGAAATAGTAAACGCACATGTCCCATACACGTGTTTTACTAAATCGTTTAATTTTCTTTCTCATACGTTCGAATAGTGTAAAAGTAATTAAAATAAGTAAAATTAATTATAAAAGATTTTACTTGAGAAAACAGGGTTATAGAACAAATTTTAGAAATTTATCTAAAAGGTTTTGAGAGAAAACACATCATTAAAAAGGATTTTAATAATTTTAAAAGCCTTAAAAATAAAGAATAATTGTTTAAAAACTTCTAAAAATGTATAAAAACATTTCTTACTCCAACCATGATGTTAGAAGATTTTTTTGGAATTCATTCGGATTTTTAAAACCCAAGAAAACATCAATTTGCAATTTAATCGGCTTAAACAGATATTCAAATTTAAATCGAATTCAAATTTATTTAAATTGAAATCTCATCCTAATTTAATTAGTCCATTACTGGACAAAATGACCAAATACAAGAATCAAATTTCATGAATAAAAAAGTTGCAAAAGAATGCATATGAAATTGTCGAAATCGGACAAATATATAAATATTGTGGCTGTCAATGACAGGCCAACAGTAAAAAAAATCAATTTTCCACCATGTAAACAACAAAATCATACAAAATTTAAAACATAAAAGTTGTAGAATATTTCCTAAGGATTCCAAAACATCTTGAATTTCAAGATTCAATTCTGAATCAAGAAAGTTATGATCAAATTACTAAACAAAACATCAAACTCAGCCTGAACTTATGCATTTACGGGATAGTGACAAAAAATTGCAATTTTAGCATGGATAACATCTAAATCAGGCAAAATGAATAAAAAGAAAGTTGTATCTTAGTTTCTAATCTTTCCGGAATAACCAAGATCATCAAAATCGGTTAAGGAACGAAGTAGTTATGGTCAAATTCGTTTCAGCTTCAACGACAGAGCAAATATTGGTTTTGCTCCCGGGTTAGCAGTAGGAAAATCTAATTTTGACATAGCTAATCTCAAAATTACAGAAAAACACAAAAGTTGTAGCACATGAAATATACTTTCTGAAACATCTAAAATTATTAAAATCGGATAAGAAACGAAAAATTTATGACCAATTTCGTTTCAGCTTCAACGACAGAGCAATTATTAGTTTTGCTCTCGGGATTACAGTAGAAAAATTCAATTTTGACATAGCTAACTTCAAAATTACAGAAAATACAAAACACAAAAATTGTAGCAAATGAAATAATATTTCCGAATCATCTAAAATTACGAAAATCGGATAAGAAACAAAAAATTTATGACCAATTTCGTTTCAGCTTCAACGACAGAGCAATTATTAGTTTTGCTCTCGGGATTACAGCAGAAAAATTCAATTTTGATATAGCTAATATCAAAATTACAGAAAACACAAAACATAAATGTTATAGCACATGAATTAAGCTTTCGGAAACATCTAAAATTATCAAAATCGGATAAGAGATGAAGAAATTATTGTCAAATTAGTTTCAGTTTCAAAGATGGACAGATTTCAATTTTCAGAAATAAGAAACATCAACCAAAGATCAATATTCTTAAGCTATTTGCATATATCTTTGCATTTGAAGCTTCGCTTCAGCTAGTGATTGTGAGTTTATTAACTCACCTTGCTGTTAGTGATGATCAAACCTCGAATTTATGCTAAAACGTTGAAGCTTTGAGGAGACAATGACCTTCAACAACCTGTAGAACTCAAAAAATGTGCATGCAAGAAGAAGACTATTGTAAATTAGAAACCTATTTCTCAAGTCAGGAATTTAATGAAATTCTTGAGTTTTGATATTGATTACCTTTAGATTTAGCTTCAAATTGATTTTTAAAACACTAAATTTGAGTTTGAATTGATGATTTTTGGCTAGGGTTTGTAAGAGGAAATTGGTTTCTTTAGTTTTGAAGCTTCTAGTTGAAGGAGAAAGAAGGTACGTGCTTCATTTCTTTCTCTTTTCTGGTTTACTAACAGGTTGGGCAAGATACTAATGGGCTAAGACCCATTAATCAAAAAGAAATAAGGGCTAAGGTTATATATTCAACACTTAAATCAAAAGTCTTCATATTAACATTATAAAAAAGAACAAAGCCATTTTCTTCCACTTTTCACATAATAAAAATTTATAAACTTACAAACATAAGCAGTAAAATATTTCCCATCATATGAAAAGGTTAATTTTTAATTTTTAAAACAATTTTATTATTAAAAATCTTAATTTACAAAAATACACAATTTTCACCAATAAATACAAAAGTTCATATTTTTAACTTCTAAAATTCAACAAAAATACTTTTTCTCACTTAGAAAAATATTTCAAACCTTATTTATAACCAAGATATATTTTAAAAACCACTTCCCATCTTTTTATTAAACTAAACCGCCTTCAAAAAAAAAATCAGTAACTTCTCTTAAAAATCATAAATAGAAGAATTGGCAATAATTACATGATTATTTCATTTTTTTTCTAAAATAAAAATCATTTCCCACTTATTATTAACCCAAACAAAATAAAATAAAGTTCTAAACTTTATTTTCACAATATGATTCCAATTTTATTGTTTGTTCCAAATAAACAATCTAAAATTTCCAATTTAATTTTAATCACAATATTAAATTATAATTATCATTATAATTTAATATTGACAGGTAATCTCCAACCTAGGGTTGTTACAGACTCCCCACCTTACAAAAATTGTGTCCCCGTAATTTTCTAGAAAAAGAGCCGTAAACAACACAGAAATTCAATCGACAAAGGAGAAAAGACAAGCTCGAAACTCAAACCATTCATATTCTCAACATAGAATGGTAGAGAGAAACAAGGACAAACTCACTTGGTTAATCCAATGGCCCATCAAATGCTAATATAGTGATTAGCAAACCATCGAATTTTCCAAGTAACTCGAAATAATTTCGAAGAAATCCCATCTTCGAAACAACACTGAATAAGACGCTCAACAATTAATTAATCGAAAATGGTTGATTTCACAAAACTCTACTAATAGAGTCGGGATCAAACTCACTTAAACCCGAACTCTAAAGAATATCGACAACAAGATTTTCCGCATAATAATACGTAAAGAACATCCTCACAACAAGATAAACATGATAGACAAGATGAATAAATCACGAAATGACTTCTTACACGGCCACCAAACTCGAACGATCGTGAAAATGAATGTCATTGATATTAACTCAAGGATAGAATACACTCAAGAAACAGAGATATAAGCTCAAATTTTTTTCAATCCAAGATATTTAAAAATTTTAAATCTCAACATCTTTTAAATTAAAAATCTCAATTTTCAACATTTGAAAATTTTCTAACCTTTTATTATATTACTTAGTAAGTAATTTAAAAATCAAATTAAAAGTCCATATTTCTTATCTTACTCCAAAAATAATTTCCAAAGAAATTTGTAAATCCACAATAATAATCCTCAAAATAAATTGAGGGGTTAAATTCTCTTTACTCTTTTTATTAAATCACCTAAATAGTTTAAAAACCACATTCAAGTTCTCTTATAACTCTTCTCTTAAAACATCTAATGTATATAATATGGATTCTGAAATCTCAAAATATACTTTCAATAAAGTATAGCTCAAGAATATCCTCACTTATTCTCATCTTTATAATTTAAAAATAAATAAATGGGATTGCCTCCCCATTGAGTTTCTAATAAATAAATATATCTGTTGGCTGCAGAGTTCACCGAACGATCAAAACTGCCTCGCCACTCTATTGCTCATCTCTAAAATCAATGGCTGCAATTAGCCTTCAAAAATAAATTTAATATTTAATCTCAAAATATTATTTTCAAAATCTAAATTTTTTAAAACACAAACCATCGTGTCTGATTGGCTCATCATAGCATTTAGGAGATTCCTATCGATAACGTTGATCAGGCGTACCGACCAGAACTCTTAACTACTCAATGGACAACCCAGCACTCTCAAATTATTTCTATAAAATAAATACTACTCATGTGAATATATTATCAAAATATTCTTTATTTTTTTTTTCAAAACTTCAATTTCTCTTTTTAAAACTCATATGTATAGCTTGAAAAATTCAAACCAAAGAACATTAAGAGAATGCATCAAGATATTCGCAGAATACTCGATTCTCAAAATCATCAGGAGGAGATAGAGTGTTCGTCAATCTTACGATGTCACGAGCCACTCCCAAAAATCATCAAGATACAAGATAAGCTAGATAATCTTCTCGAAGGAGAAGAAGCACACAATCCATGAATCACTACTTCAAAAGGAGTAATGCTAAAGAATAACATTGATTGAGTATCTGAAAAGAACACTCAAACGAAGCTGAACGATAAACTCAATTAAACTCGAACAATCAAGAAACTCACCTCATTCCTTAGTGGATATCCTCGTGGAAGGATAATCGAAGATCTAAGAGCTAGGAATAAGGTTACCTCAACACTCGATTGCCCGATTGGATGTCCGATCCAAAAGGACTCACAAAAATCAACAAAGTCACCATGACTGGAATTCGAGATATATCATCAACATCTCGATACTCAAAAGTGAATTTAGAAACTTCGGAATCATCATTAACATTCCAAAGTGAAATAAATAATAACCCAATCAAATTAGGATGCCTAAATAAATACATGATCCTATAACAACAGAAGGATCGGACTTAACATCAAATAAGTTAGTCCATCTCAAATCAGATACATCTCAAGATTGTGAGTAACAAAAAAATACTTCACAAAAGCAACATCAAATAAAATCTCAGAATGCCCATAATAAGCCAATCATTGTGGATCCCTTCAATAGGATTCACAACTCTCAAAGGAATGCAACAAGAATACTCAAAGAAATCAATCGGCTCCATCGATACGAACTCACTCGTATCGACAAAAATAAAAATAGAATAATCATAAATAAGATTATTTATAAGATAAGATGACATCAAACTCTATTATGGAATACTACGAAATAAAATAATTATTTTCCTAGACATATTCCATCTCAATAATCCCAAAACTCGAGAAAGAATCAAGGCTCGATTCGAAAACAAGGTCGAATAAGGATAATGATTCACTCGTATTGTACTTCGATGTATCATGATATACTTACTGTTCTGTGTTTATCCTACTTTGTTCTGACCACAGCTCTGATACCATGCTGTAACGCCCCACCCCGAGACCCACCTTAGCGAAGAGAATTAACAAGTAATTCCGTCTACTAAAGTGGAGAATAGGGCTGGTTAAGGGCGACTATCTATAATTTTGTCTTAAACATCTACTAAATACGTCGATAAATGCAGTATAAATTTTTTTTCTTCTACTCAAGTGGATCGACATACCCAGTAAATGGTTAATCCAAGACTATAGATAGATAACGGATCTATTAGAACAAAATAAAATAACTAAATGTAAAGCACATCATAGAATAGTAATCAGCATCATATATATACATATACACTGATACATTTTTAGTACAATACAACATGAATACAATAAAGGTGGTATTCGAAAACACCATATACATCGAATCAAATGTAAATACATCAGAGTCAAGCGGAAAGAAATATAAACTAAACAAAAGTGCTAGGCTGAAATCCAAGCAGATGCATCAAAGCAAAGACCCGTAACTGATAGCTAACCTGAAACAACTCGGTCTGACTCGAGTACAAAGTACATGGGTCAGTCTAGCTAAAATAATCAGTTAATGAGGATATACGATAATACGAAGCAGAAGATACAAGGTGATAATTCTTTTCGAATGAGAAGAGGCGACAGAAAGAATACAACTCATGACTTAAGTGCAATAAGTTCAATAATAATACTCAAATAATAAAAACATTCGCCTCATATCAACGGCGACATCCCAAAATGTCAACATGGTTTCCATGAACTATATCTCCTCAAAAGGTGAAACATTAGTACAAAATCTCGCCAAAAAGGCAAACATAAACATTCTCAAGTAGGATGATCCCAAACTCAAATATAAAAGAATCCCCAAACTCAATTATACCTCATCTCATCGGTATAAATGTATATAAATCTCAAATCGCCAGAATGGAAAGGCCTAGAATATCCTACAAAATCATTGAACCATCCAAAATCATAAATCAAGGAACTCAATAAGAGTTCAAAACATAATAAATGAAATCACCATACATATAACATCTCATAGAGCACTAGGCTATCAATGTAATCAAAAATCTTAAAATGGTGAAATCTAAAACATCAAAACTTAAAGAAATCTCGGATTGGCCAGATCCTCGATTGCATGCCGAAGCAATGCTACGCGCGCTACATCATGACTAGTACTACTATTTGGTACCATAAACATCGTGACAACTGGAGTCAAATAACATCTTAACATCGTGAACATCATGAATGACTATAGTCTGTAACATCATAATGACTCCCAGTCACAAAGACCCGAGTTAATAACATCGTGATGATCGGAGTAGCAACTACATCGTGATGACTCCAATCGAGTACTCGTGGTCTGTAGTACTAGTAAACATCGTGAATGTGTCTCAACTTCTCGGATAGGAACCCAAAAGGTGTTAACATATGTCCCATACCATACGCTCGCACCTAACAGTTTACTAGCCGTTAGTTAGTACCACACTAGTAAAACATCATAAACATCATGAAAACAAACTTAGCCTCATCTCATTAGCGACTAAATACAATACCATACTCGTCTCATCTCATTGACGAGTACTAGAGGCATTGTGACTTGTCTCATCTCATCGACAAGTAAAAACTATCATAATACATCTCAACATCGTAAAATCATCATAAAGAAGCTTACTTCATCTCATCGGCAAGTAAAAATAACATCTAGATGGTTATTTATAACCATAATTCCAAATAGGAATTTCTAGCTCGTAATTCACCTCATAAACCATAAATATCAAAATATGAAATCACAAACTCAAGACTTGCCTTATATAATTGGCAAGTAAATAAAACATCGTGATGGATCTCATCGACCATACTCCTATATAAGAGACCTCAAACCAAAACATTTGCCAAATATTGGTCATCCTAGATAATTCCAATAAATAGAAATTATAAAACTCAAAATACGCCATAAAATGGAAAAACATCTCAGAATCAATATTCTCAAATAGCTTCGATCGTACAAGTCCGAAATTAACCGAAATAATAAACGCACATGTCTCATACCACGTGTTTTACTAAATCGTTTAATTTTCTTTCTCATACGTTCGAATAGTGTAAAAGTAATTAAAATAAATAAAATTAATTTTAAAAGATTTTACTTGCGAAAACAGGGTTATAGAACAAATTTCAGAAATTTATCTAAAAGGTTTTGGGAGAAAATACATCATTAAAAAGGATTTTAATAATTTTAAAAGCCTTAAAAATAAAGAATAATTGTTTAAAAACTTCTAAAAATGTATAAAAACATTTCTTACTCTAACCATGATGTTAGAAGATATTTTTGGAATTCATTTGGATTTTTAAAACTCAAGAAAACATCAATTTGCAATTTAATCGGCTTAAACAGATATTCAAATTTAAATCGAATTCAGATTTATTTAAATTAAAATCTCATCCTAACTTAATTAGTCCATTACTGGACAAAATGATCAAATATTAGAATCAAATTTCATAAATAAAAAAGTTGCAAAAGAATGCATATGAAATTGTCGAAATCGGACAAATATATAAATATTGTGGGTGTCAATGACAGGCCAACAGTAAAAAAAATCAATTTTCCACCATGTAAACAACAAAATCATTCAAAATTTAAAGCATAAAAGTTGTAGAATATTTCCTAAGGATTCCATAACATCTCGAATTTCAAGATTCCGTTCTGAATCAAGAAAGTTATGATCAAATTACTAAAAAAAACATCAAACTCAGCCTGAACTTATGCATTTACGGGACAGTGGCAAACAATTGCAATTTTAGCATGGATAACTTCTCAAACAGGCAAAATGAATAATAAGAAAGTTGTAGCTTAGTTTCTAAGATTTCCAGAATGACCAAGATCATCAAAATCGGTTAAGAAACGAAGTAGTTATGGTCAAATTCGTTTCAGCTTCAACGAAAGAGCAAATATTGGTTTTGCTTTCGGGTTAGCAGTAGGAAAATCTAATTTTGACGTAGCTAACCACAAAATTACAGAAAACACAAAACAAAAAAGTTGTAGCACATGAAAAATGATTTCAGAAACATCTAAAATTATTAAAATCGGATAAGAATCGAAAATTTTATGACCAATTTCGTTTCAGCTTCAACGATAGAGCAATTATTAGTTTTGCTCTCGGGATTACAGTAGAAAAATTCAATTTTGACATAGCTAACTTCAAAATTACAGAAAATACAAAACACAAAAATTGTAGCAAATGAAATAAGCTTTCCGAATCATCTAAAATTATTAAAATCGGATAAGAAAAGAAAAATTTATGACCAATTTCGTTTCAGTTTCAAGATAGAGCAATTATTGGTTTTGCTCTCGGTATTACAGTTGAAAAATTCAATTTTGACATAGCTAATATTAAAATTACAGAAAACACAAAACATAAATGTTATAGCACATGAATTAAGCTTTTCTAAATATCTAAAATTATCAAAATCGGATAAGAGGTGAAGAAGTTATTGTCAAATTAGTTTCAGTTTCAAAGATGGACAAAATTCAATTTTTCAGAAATAAAAAACATCAACCAAAGATCAATATTCTTAAGCTATTTGCATATATCTTTGCATTTGAAGTTTTGCTTCAGCTAGTGATTGTGAGTTTATTAACTCACCTTGCTGTTAGGGATGATCAAACCTCGAATTTATGCTAAAACGTTGAAGCTTTGAGGAGACAATGACCTTCAACAACCTATAGAACTCAAAAAATGTGCATGCAAGAAGAAGACTATTGTAAATTAGAAACCTATTTCTCAGGTCAGGAATTTAATGAAATTCTTGAGTTTGGATATTGATTACCTTTAGATTTAGCTTCAAATTGATTTTTAAAACACTAAATTTGAGTTTGAATTGATGATTTTTGGCTAGGGTTTGTAAGAGGAAATTGGTTTCTTAAGTTTTGAAGCTTTTGGTTGAAGGAGAAAGAAGGTACGTGCTTCATTTCTTTCTCTTTTCTGGTTTACTAACGGGTTGGGCAAGATACTAATGGGCTAAGACCCATTAATTAAAAAGAAATAAAAAGGCTAAGGTTATATATTCAACACTTAAATCAAAAGGCTTCATATTAACATTATAAAAAAGAACAAAGCCATTTTCTTCCACTTTTCACACAATAAAAATTTATAAACTCACAAACATAAGCAGTAAAATATTTCCCATCATATGAAAAGGTTAATTTTTAATTTTTAAAACAATTTTATTATTAAAAATCTTAATTTACAAAAATACACTATTTTCACCAATAAATACAAAAGTTCATATTTTTAACTTCTAAAATTCAACAAAAATACTTTTCTCACTTAGAAAAATATTTCAAACCATTTCCAAATCTTATTTATAACCAAGATATATTTTAAAACCCACTTCCCATCTTTTTATTAAACTAAACCACCTTCAAAAAAAAAATCAACAACTTCTCTTAAAAATCATAAATAGAAGAATTGGCAATAATTACATGATTATTTCATTTTTTTTCTAAAATAAAAATCATTTCCCATTTATTATTAACCCAAACAAAATAAAATAAAGTTCTAAACTTTATTTTCACAATATGATTCCAATTTTATTGTTTGTTCCAAATAAACAATCTAAAATTTCCAATTTAATTTTAATCACAATATTAAATTATAATTATCATTATAATTTAATATTGACAGGTAATCTCCAACCCAGGGTTATTACATTTATATGTATAATAATAAGAATAAAATATGTTTAAGTGAATCTAAAATATCAAACATTTCAAATAGCATCGATAACTCATATCCATTACTTTTGAAATAACTAATTAATTCACAAGCTGATTAATAAAATTAGAATTTATTTCAATAAATATAAAATATTATAGTAACTAACTTTTGGAATAATCTAAATCTAGATAATAGTTTAGGTCATGTTTGCGCCAAAATTGGTCACAAACACCCAAAGTCGTGAAAGCACCCGTTTACGTAATCAATTCGATAATATTCAACACAGAACTCAGCAACAATCAATATATAATTCAGCTCTAAGTAACAAATCACAGTAATTCACAAACAACAATCACAAACACAGGATTTATAGTGGTTCGGCGTTCGCGCCTACGTCCACTTTGAAGGTTTTCTCTTTATTGCTTTGCTTGATTAAATCGATTACAACGGATTACAGCTGACAATTGCTTTGAAATCTGAATACAACAGTGATTGTGATAGATAGACTTGAATCCGGCAGAGTCTTGGCGTTCAATGGCAGAAGTTCTTCCCCCGATCCCCATTTCTGAAGGCTTCAGGGTGCTATTTATAGGCGTTGGAGGCCCAGATCTTGCTGAAACTTCGTGAGACTTCTTCTGGCACGTGAGTGGGCCACGCGACCGACCCCACCAAGTTTCGTCTCGATCTGACATCGGTTCGAAGTGATTTCGAACCCATCAAGAAATGGTCCAATCGAGTTGAAACTTGGCAGGAACAATCTTTACCTCATTTGGAAGCTACTGTGAAAATTTGGTTGCATTTGGATGTGTGGTTAAGGAGATATGCTCGGTTCGAAATTAGCATTTTCGATTGGCTGTGTCGTTCGAACCCATGAGTTCGAACCCATGATTTCGAATCCATCAGTGCACGTGGGCTTGCAGTGACGTGGCGCGCATTCCTCGAATCGATCCTAACTTATCTCCGAATGGACCGCTTCGGCTCCGTGAACTACGGCGAACACGTCATCCAAACCAATTGACTCGGTGGATTCGAAATAGGAAGTATTACTGGTTTCGAACGTGACCGATTCGAATCCAGGAACCCTTATGGGTTCGAACTTGATCGGTTCGAACTGGGTCACTCGATGGGTTCGAAGTAAGGATGCGAAGCCGAGCGAAGTCATGGGTTCGAAGGTAGGCCACTGTGGTCGATTCGAAGGTGATGGAGTCGAAGGCGATGGAGTCGAGGTAGGTACTAGCTGATGGGTTCGAACGTGGCTTGGGTTCGAACTTCATGGCTTCGAAGGCAAGGACGTGGATGGGTTCGAACTAGGTGGGTTCGAAGGAGAGGGCGTGGATGGTTTTGAACAGGATGGGTTCGAACTTCATGGTTTCGAACCAGACAATGACTAACAGGATGGGTTCGAACTTCATGGTTTCGAACCAGACAATGACTATTTCTCTTCACACTGAATCCATCATATCTTGAGCATACGAACTCGGATTGACTTGAAACTTGAAGTGATGGCTCCTACAACCTTTCTTGTCATGTCCTATCAATTGTGGCCTGATCCGGTCTCGGGCAAAATTCATCGATATCCATAGCAAAGTGAAGTATAACCAATCTCTGAGATGGACTGTTTCCCGTTTTCGACCAATCTTTTGGTATCACGGCTTTGCCAAAAAGCGGGATAACACTTTGCCCCCCAAAACATGCCTTGCTGTAGGAAGGTGTGTTTTGTAATGCCTTGAGTTGGATGTTCGTATCTGATTATCAACCTACAAAGAACTCGATAGTTTCATATGGCCTCAAATGACGATCGTTCGGGATCGAGCTATTTGGGATAAAGCGTGGCCGTTCGTGGTCAAGCGCTCAACTTCAAATGACGATCATTCGCGATCGAGTCATTCGAGGTGAAGTGCGACCGTGCGCGGTCGAGCGTATAAATCCATGCTTCGATCGTTCGGGATCGTATGCTGCTTGAGGTGAATCGGGACCGTTCGCGGTCCGTGCCGTTCGTGGCATAAGATGGAATAGGACCGTTCGCGGTCGATGCCGTTCGCGGCAAATGATGAGATGGGACCGTTCGCGGTCGGCTGCCGTTCGAGGCAGATGATGATGATCGTTCGCGACCAAGTGCCGTTCAAGGCGAATAGTGACCGTTCGAGGCCGGATTTCATAATCAGTGAGCCATGACCATTCGCGATCGATGGCGTTCGAGGCAGGAAGTGATCGTTCGCGATCGTGTGCCGTTCGAGGCGATTAAGTGTGCCCGGGAGGGCTTGGTGTTATCGATGCCAGGGTCACGTTCGGGTGAGTTCCTGGATTGTTTATAGGGGCTGTTCATCGCCGTCTCAGAGCATACCTAAGGATCGTTCGCGACCCCATACATGCGTAAGTAGCTTGGTCATTCGAGAGTCATTAGAATCAAATATCTATTAAACGGATGAGTTTCAAAAACAATTGTCCAAACAAACAGAGTCTAAATGTTCAAATTAAAGCGAAATGAAAGTAAAGCATGGATGTCAAAGTGTAAGTTCCCACTACAAAACGGTCAATGATCACTCAGAGCATGCCTGGAGATCGTTCGCGATCTCGCACATGTGTGAATGATTTAATTGCGGTAGTGGAAGCTTACAACTTGTTCATCACTATTTCACTCAATTGATAATCAAACGGTGCCTTGATTCGGGGTCGCCTCTAGCTGATGTGGACGGTGGCCGTTCTGGTTCCGCCACAGGGGCTCGCCTCCTTACATATTGAAGGAGCATACCGTTCCTGATATGCCCTTCCACCTCGTCCTTCAGGTGCCTACAATCATTAGTATTATGACCATTTAATTCATGGAATACACAGAACTTATCTGATTTCCTTTCGTCAGAAGTAGGATCCCTTCGCATTGGCCTACGATACGGAATCTGTTCTTTGGTATCCTGATAAATTCGTTCCAGGCTCTCGTTCAACTCAGCGTAGGTGGTGAATCGTGGCTCCCTCCGTTGCCGCTTTGATCTGTCTCTGTCATTCTCAATCTTTCTTTTACCTTTATCCGAATCCTTTTTAAGAGGCTTTTCGTCTCTAAATGCAAAAACTTCTATCCCATCTCCTTCTTCTCTCTCGGCATTCGCATCTTCTAATCGTAAAAACTTTTCTGCTTCATGATAGAATTCCTCTAGATCTATGGGTGGATCTTTAGTTAATGCATTCTTGAACTCTGTGCCGTCAGCTATTCCGGACACAGCTGCCATTACCACCATGGACGGATCCGCTCTATCCACTGAAGCTGCTGCTGCATTGAATCGTGCTAGATAACTTCTCAAGGTCTCTCCGGCTTTTTGCTTTAGGGTTGCCAAAGTCATCACGTTTTTGGGTCTGGTAATATGAACCCTGAATTGCCTCATAAATCTCTCAACTAAACCATTCCATGTTCCGATGGATCCATTCTCCAACTGTCTAAACCATAGTGCAGCGATATCTGTCAAGTACAATGGAAAACACCGGGCCATAACCTCCTCCGATGCCCCCAGTACTTCCATATGCCTCATATATTTTGTCAGATGGACCGTGGGGTCCGTTCTCCCGTCATACATATCCAATGATGGTAGTTTGAAATCAGGCGGGTTCCTAGCTTGCCTGATTGCTGAAGTAAAAGGACTTCTATTGACATCTTCCAAATCTTTGTTCACCATACCGCCTCTCAAAGCTCTTCTAACTATCTCTGCTAATCGGTCATTGTCTCCGAGATGTAATCCTTGTTCACTACTTCCAACCTGCCCCCCGAGTTCACGAGGTAACTCCGGGATCTGCCCCCTTGACTGAGCGTTCACTCCTCTACTACTCCTAGGTTGCGCAGATCCTTCTCTTTCTCTTTCCAAGATTGGGTCAACATTCTCAATATGTGTGCCCCCTAGCTCTGGTGCTACGCCGGACGGTCCCGCTCCGTTCTGGACTCCATTGGCTTCCCTATTTTGTGCTCCAAGCTGTCCTATCTGTTGGAATAAACTCTGGATCATTTCCTCTTGCCTCTTCATCATAGTTTCCATCTCGTCCCTAGTAATGTATATCGATGGTTGATTTGCTCCTGAGGAAGCCTCTTGGCTTCCTTGTGGTTCACTTCTCTCAGGCCTTGGCCTCCTACTCGATTGTCTTGCCATAATTCCTAGATCTGAACTCCTGAATTTTCAAATTCAACTTCTTCCCGAATTACTTTCTCAGTGAAAGCACCAAAATGTTTGCCCCAAAATTGGTCACAAACACCCAAAGTCGTGAAAGCACCCGTTTACGTAATCAATTCGATAATATTCAACACAGAACTCAGCAACAATCAATATATAATTCAGCTCTAAGTAACAAATCACAGTAATTCACAAACAACAATCAAAAACACAGGATTTATAGTGGTTCGGCGTTCGCGCCTACGTCCACTTTGAAGGTTTTCTCTTTATTGCTTTGCTTGATTAAATCGATTACAACGGATTACAGCTGACAATTGCTTTGAAATCTGAATACAACAGTGATTGTGATAGATAGACTTGAATCCGGCAGAGTCTTGGCGTTCAATGGCAGAAGTTCTTCCCCCGATCCCCATTTCTGAAGGCTTCAGGGTGCTATTTATAGGCGTTGGAGGCCCAGATCTTGCTGAAACTTCGTGAGACTTCTTCTGGCACGTGAGTGGGCCCACGCGACCGACCCCACCAAGTTTCGTCTCGATCTGACATCGGTTCGAAGTGATTTCGAACCCATCAAGAAATGGTCCAATCGAGCTGAAACTTGGCAGGAACAATCTTTACCTCATTTGGAAGCTACTGTGAAAATTTGGTTGCATTTGGATGTGTGGTTAAGGAGATATGCTCGGTTCGAAATTAGCATTTTCGATTGGCTGTGTCGTTCGAACCCATGAGTTCGAACCCATGATTTCGAATCCATCAGTGCACGTGGGCTTGCAGTGACGTGGCACGCATTCCTCGAATCGATCCTAACTTATCTCCGAATGGACCGCTTCGACTCCGTGAACTACGGCGAACACGTCATCCAAACCAATTGACTCGGTGGATTCGAAATAGGAAGTATTACTGGTTTCGAACGTGACCGATTCGAATCCAGGAACCCTTATGGGTTCGAACTTGATCGGTTCGAACTGGGTCACTCGATGGGTTCGAAGTAAGGATGCGAAGTCGAGCGAAGTCATGGGTTCGAAGGTAGGCCACTGTGGTCGATTCGAAGGTGATGGAGTCGAAGGCGATGGAGTCGAGGTTGGTACTAGCTGATGGGTTCGAACGTGGCTTGGGTTCGAACTTCATGGCTTCGAAGGCAAGGACGTGGATGGGTTCGAACTAGGTGGGTTCGAAGGAGAGGGCGTGGATGGTTTCGAACAGGATGGGTTCGAACTTCATGGTTTCGAACCAGACAATGACTAACAGGATGGGTTCGAACTTCATGGTTTCGAACCAGACAATGACTATTTCTCTTCACACCGAATCCATCATATCTTGAGCATACGAACTCGGATTGACTTGAAACTTGAAATGATGGCTCCTACAACCTTTCTTGTCATGTCCTATCAATTGTGGCCTGATCCGGTCTCGGGCAAAATTCATCGATATCCATAGCAAAGTGAAGTATAACCAATCTCTGAGATGGACTGTTTCCCGTTTTCGACCAATCTTTTGGTATCACGGCTTTGCCAAAAAGCGGGATAACAGGTCATATAACATAGTAAATAGAAATCCCATTTAAACAATTTTAATTTTTCTTGACAAAAGTCTATTTTAAAAATCCAATATTCACTAATTCAAATTTATAAGTTACTCTCGATTCGTATCACATCGGCCATATTTAATTGCTATAACCATTCTTACATTCAAAATATATCCTACTATTTCTTCCAAAATGATTCCAAAATTCGATATAAGTTCACACTATAAACTCATACTCCAACTTATCCACTTATATCATTTTCCTTATTTATAAACCTTGTTTATAAATTTATAAACTCCTTTGAATTTCACTCATTTATAAAACAAATTCTAATTGTAAATTTTCATTTTAAATTTCTTTACCTTAATAAAACCCCCTATTTTATTTCAAACCTATTTTTAGTTATTGATTTGAACTTCCTTCCATAATTTAAAAATAACCTTACAAGTCCTTAGTATAATTTATCTAAAAATCTCTATCTAAATTAATTTACAATACAGTTAATTATAACCCAAGTTAATATACATTTTTCCATCCCGCTTAATTTCCCTTAAAATAAATCCAATTTTCGATTTTAAAATTTTCAATTCAAAATTCCTTTTTAATTTCTTCAAATAGTTATTTATTTATGGTATTTAAATTACCTAATTTAATTTCCATGCTATTATAGCTCTTAATAATTTAATCCACACAACAAACATAGTAATTGATTCCACCATATCATTTATCAATATATATACATACATACATATATATATATATATATATATATGTATGTATGTATGTATAAAACAATAAATATTTTTGAGGAATTCAGTTGGATCCCTCCAACCTGTTTTTCCTTGCATCCATAGATGTTAGTCAACAAATAAAATTCTAATCCCACTTCAAGGCGGGATATTGCGGTATATAGGGTCATCCGCTATTATGCTGGACGCATAGGGTCTCATCCGCTATAACGTGCGGGAATATTACTCTAAATACCAATATATTACTACTATATATATATATATATTATAACATCCCATAGATGATAATTATGTAAATTCGTCTAAGAATCCAATTTTTTTATTAATCTATTAAAAATAAATTTTAGTAATCCGAAAGTGTGAGAATTTTTCTCACCTTGATTTAATTTTGCAATCCATTTCAACTCAACTTGTTTCGTGATTTTTTTGGACCTCGTAAAAGCAATTTACAAATTTTATAAACGTCGAGATAATTAAATTAATATAATCTTACTTGTAAATTTACAAAAAATTAGACTAAATTAATTACCGTTAAAATTTAAATGTCACTCCCTCTCCTCAGCTCGCAACAGGAAACACTACCCTCCTCAAATGTTCACCTAGGCACAAACGAACCAGTCTAACCCTTGACGTCGTCAACCAAATCCCAGATTGATCCTTCCAAAAATCACTGCGCACGGCTGTGCCTCCTCCCACCAACTATTCTTCCTCTGCCACCGCGTACCTATCTCCCTTCACCTCCGCTTGCACTGCCTCCTAGCTTTCACTTCAATCGCTCGCCTTCATTCCCAAATCGTGACCTTGCTCATACCTCGCGCCTCGAGTTCGAGCTTGAGCTTGAACCCCTTTTGCATCTGCTACTCGCGCTCACGATTTCCAGGCAATTCGGTATATGATTTCTCTTTTTGTTTTTTTCGTTTATTCTCAGAGAATTTGGAAAAAAAGGGAGGTTGCGATTTTTTTTTGAGATGAGGCGACTTCGTTTTTGACTGGGAAGGAAATGAGGTCGAGGTTTTAAAAAACAAGAAGGAGCCATTCTTTTTTTTTTATTTTGATTTGAATTCACAAATTGATTTTGAAGAAGAGAAAGGAAAGAGACGTGATTTAAAAGATGGAGGTGGTGTGTAAGATGAATGCTACAGTCACTGAGGTGAAGGGGGAAAAGTTTTGATGGAAATATATTTGTCAAGTCCAATATATATATATTTAAATTCAAATCGTCTCGATTACATAACTCAAAATCTCGAACCCCTATCGAGGCGTGCCGCTAGGTGTTCATAATGTTATACCTCTATTCCGGACACGATGGAAGATGTTTCGAATCCTAATTCGATCGTATGGAGAAGATAGCTTTTTGGATCCGATTTTTATATTGAATTTTCAATATTAGATTCAACGCGTTTATATCCCATGCGACCAAATGATAACTCCGAACGTAACAAAATTTAAAATCCGATAATAATACATTATTATGGATCTAATGAAACTGGTTTCGTCGAATTTCGAGGGTGTGCCTCGAAAGGCTATTTTTAAATGTCAATTTAAACAATATATTTTTAAAACTGAACAAATCACTTTTAAATTCATTTTAAATTTTTTTATTATCTTCATTATTATCAATATAAATTTTGTAAGCCTTTAAATTATTTTTATCGAGCTTAAAACTCCAGTTACAACAATTTAGTAATATTCAGTTATAAAATTCAAAAATTAAATTACCTAATAAATCGTTATATTTAAATTTTGAATTTATTTTACAAATTAAACCCAAGTTTCCATATTCAAAATCAACCTATATTTCAAATTCAATAATTAAAACTTTTAAATATTTCAAATCAAACGTCGAAAAATCCGGGTCATTACATTCCTTCCTTCTTAAAAGAATTTCGTCTCCGAAATTGCTGAGGCAGGAAAAATGCTCCAAACCCATTCACTTATCAAAACCCACTTAGTGAAAACTCAATACTTCACTTTTCAAACACTTTACCTTCATTCAAACCATTAGCTTTCCATCTTGAACAAAAATCCTTTATTTCAATTATAATTTCGAAATCGATTTCCGTTAACAAAAGTTTTTAAAAAAATTTCAAAATTTTTCTAACACCTTAAATTTTCGATTTTTTTTGGCTGAGTCGCCTTTGTACAGAGGACCTTTTGAAATATGACAGGAGAGATAAATATATATACATCGACCCACACGGTCGAAAAACAAAATATATAACAATATATTCTCAATTCTTTATTTTGTTGTGTAGGCGTACCTTTATTTAGCATTTTTAAGCGTTATTTAGCAAGCAAATTACGTCACATGCAATTTCACAATCGAATCTAGCCCAAATGCTTCCATGTACGTATACTTACTTAATTTAAACACGTAATTACCAAAACATGCAATTTTTGTAACATTTCATTTAGTTAAATGGGTAAACACATATTTGGCATAACCAAGCATGTTAAATAAGTATTTATAAGCAATCACAAGGTTCCAATACTAATTTAATTACTTTCAATCAATTCATACTCGATTTGAATGATTTACAACTCAATTTTCATGCATTCACTTATTATTTATACCAAACAAATTAATATTTATCCCAAATTGATTAAAAATCAATTTATTCCCATTCTATTAATTCATAGAATTTTATTTACTTTTGTTTGCGCCGAACGACCATTTTTCTATGCAAATTCGACGCTATCCATTTTATAAAGTAATCATTTCAGCTTATAGTTATTTTTAATTAATTCCGACTCAATCTACATTCAAGCCTATTCCATTTCAAATTGATCTTCAATCAATTTAATTGCATTCCATGTTCTTTTATTTCATAACCATCTCATGGATTCACTTACGAATTATTTCATAATTTATTTCGCCAAAATTTCCATCCAATTTGCCAACTTAAGATAAATTCATTTACTTCCAATTAATTTAACTCTATAACTTAGGTTTGTTTCTCTTGTCATCAATTTCAATTCAATTGTTTTTTGTAATTTATATTCAATCAAATTCCATTACATTCTACCAATTAATATAATTAGTTCATTCACCACATTTAATCCCCTTCAAATTTTAATTTCATTACTCGAATTCATTCTCGAATTCCTTTCAATAATATTCAATGCCATATTTAATTTATTTCCACTCACATTGAAGTTATTTAAAACTCAAGCCATTATTATGTAGTCCAATTCCTTTTTATTTGATCCCAATCGACATATATTCAATCAGCTTATATATAAGTCGAATTTTATTTATCACTCAAGTTCCATATTTAATTCCAATTCCAATTCACAGTCCATTCTATTTAATCAAGTTAAATACCATTCTCATATTCAATTAACAAATTAATTTATCTAATTAGTTCACTTTTATTTTACAACTCACTATCTAATTTTTATTTCAAAAATAATTCTATTTAATCCACTTGAGTTCATACATAAATTTATAATCTAGGTTTGGATTTTATTCCCTTCACTAAAATGTCAAATTATTTTTAATTTTGGTTTTCTATTCCACTTTTCAATTTTATAGGTCATAAAACTTATTTTTCACATTTCCATCAAAATCTATACTCAAATATATTCATATTTTTTTTTATGCCAAGAATATACATTTATTTATATCCCTAGCATAATTTATTTCATAAATTTTCAATTTTTATAAGCTATTCCAATTTATTTGTTCACAATTCAAATTTTATTTTTAATTTGTTCAATTGAATCAAGTAAGAATTCAATTCCATATAACTCAAATCCAATTTACCCTTTTATTTCAATTTCAATTTCTTTAACCAACATTTCAAAACCAATTTTGAGTTATTCATACTTAAACCAATTTACTCTAAACAATTGTACTTTTTATCCATTCAATTTAAACCAAGTCAGGATTTAATTCCACTTTCAAAATTTCCACTTTCTTACTTATGTCATATAGAAATTTTTCGCACAATCTATTTTAACTTACTTAAGTTTAAATTTATTTCTAAAAACTCAATTTCCATATTTTCCTTTCTTATTGAAATCATCCCCTCTTAAAAAGAACCTCGGTATATATTTTCAATCACTTTGGGTCAAACACACACACACACACACACACACACACACACTCTCGTTTTGGTTTAACAAACCACTTCCTTTGAATTTTAAAATCAACCTGATTTTACCCCCAAACAATTCCTTTTTGGAATTTTCAAAACAATCTTTGTTTTTACCAAAAATCTCCACATCAATTCACTATGGTAGCAATCCATCGCTTAGAGACTCGAAAATGAATATTGATGATGTTGTAGTCATCACCAGAATTATTTCCCAATGACTGAAGTGAGTTCAGTGCAACATCACTTTCAAAATCCATTTAATACAAAAGTTTCTATTCAAAAATATCTCCAAAATAATATTAATATTATTTATTTCAAAATACTTTGGAAAGCACTTCCAAAAACCTCTGGATTTAAATTTTTTTCAAAATCTAGTTTTAATCAAATCTTAGTTTTTATTTCAATTGTATAATCCATACTTATACAATTTCCATTTGGTTATATATAACCAACTCCAAATTTTATAATCTTGTTTCGATTAAAATATAATCATCCAAACACCACAACTATATATAATAATTTCAGAAAATTATTTCCCTTATATCAAAAATATAATTTGGGTAAAATTATTTCATTTGCCCTATTTAAAAACAATACCGTGTCAAATTTCTCTATTCAATTGTTTAGAAACCCTTATCAATACAGTTGTATGGACTGTGCCGACTGGAATTCATTAGCCACTCAATAAATCAATTAGCACAATATAAAACCATTTTTATTCACTAATAAATACGCGCTCATATCTATTAATATGCTCAAACTCATTCTAGAGCACTACTGACTCTATCTTTAATGAGTAATCCCTACCAGAGCCAAAGTTCTCGCTTAACCTTCAGCTCTGATACTAAGTTTAGCGACCCGTAATTCTGTACCCCTTTGAGTTAACCATAATCCTCTATTGTTCAACCCAAAGTGTACAGAAGAGCGAATAACTAGGGCAAAGAAGAAGAAAAAGGTAGAAGAAAATTAAACAACAACACAGAATCTCACAATCGCAGCGAAAAAAATAAAATCTATGATAACAGATTTTAAATACAAGATTTGTACTGTTAATATACATACCATTATCAGCGTACAACAATCATCCATCAATGTGGACAATTTAACACTTGTCCTTACACAGAGGAAATAATAATCAAGTATGGAGATACGTCTCTATCATCCAGCTCGTCTCTTGAGCTCCATAGCATTCAATCCTGGATCTGTAAAACTAGGTCTGACCCGAGCATTATACTAAAATTACACCCAAGTCAGTCTGAAAAACCAGCATGAGAAAAACACACTCAATTTGAATTTTTTTTCAAAATCCATTGAAAACAAAGGTATCTCGTAAGACCATGTCACACATAAATGCCAGGTTTTTACCTTACGATAACCAAAACACTTTTATCAAAATCGTCTGATATTATAATAGTGTCTAAGTACAAATACTTATTCAAATAGCCAAAATTGTTACATTAATTAAATTCCAGCATACTAGGCTCTACAAACAAAACCGTAGACTCTTATTGGAGAATGGATTCCAATGAACGACTGGGCCAATGGGGTACCGCCCACCATAGTACACCTCTAGAATAATGTACTGAGGACCTCATCGGGATCCCCTACTACACAAGACCAGCCTACCCCTGACCTAGATAGACCGAATATGTTATCACCCAGGTGTTCCTAACCTTACTATCGAGCGCTCCTTCCATGCACAACCATATCCATAAATAATAGGCTTCCGATGACATCTAGAAAGGTGATAACATAACCTACTTGGGTGTGACCCATTTAGCCTTGCTGCATCTCCCATGTTTTAGTCATTTCTTGGTTGATGAGTTTCGAGGCTAAGCGCTACCTTTTCAAGAACAATTTTTACTAAGAATGCCTATCATCCTCCAATGACGATGTTCTGATAGCCTTCGTCCATACAAGCTGTCCTAGGTCTGAACAAACCGAACCACAGTCTTCATCATCTTCATAGTATTCATTCATAATTTTCAAACCAGATCGTAGTGGATTTCAGATAATTAAACCCGATCCCGGTCTCTTCGAAAATGATCAGCGCATTGGCCAATATTGAAAGTCGGTTATTTAACTATTATATAACATCCCCAGGCACCCATCAAGCCTTATATAAGTTTTCCAAATTATTTATTTCAAATTATCTTTATAAATATTTTCCTCAGTATTTCGTCTTTTGAAAACAATTCCAAAATCCTTATATTTTCGACGGAATATTTCCAACCATTCCGATACTTAGAATATTTTCCTCCCAATCTAATTCTATGTTCAACACTTAGGAAGTATCCCATTTATTTTCCTATTTCCTACTTCCTCGAAAAACCATTTACAATCTACTTGTAATTTTTTTAATCATTTATAATGATTTCTATAAGTTATGGAATTCCTTAATTAATTTCCTTAGCATTTCCGAAGTCAAATATATTTGTCTATAGTTCCAATTTTCCTTCTACTTATTTTGTGAACTATTTCACTTTTCGAAGCTTACTTATCTTATACTTTGGAAATTTCCTTAGTTCCCATATCATCACTATAAATCCTTCTTCTAAAATCATGACCATATAATAACTTTGTTTCCTAATCTCGAGACGATTTTATAAATAAATTTAAATTATTTAAAATTATATATACATAATAAGAATAACGATTTATTTTTAAATTATGTTTAAGTGAATCTAAAATAACAACATTTTAAATAGCATAGACGACTCGTATCCAGTTACTTTTTAAATAACTAATTAATTCACAAGCTGATTAATAAAATTAGAATTTATTTCAATAATATATTAAATATTATAATAACTAACTTTCAGAATATTCTAAATTTAAATAATAGTTTAAGTTATATATCATAGTAAATAGAAATCCCATTCAAACAATTTTAATTTTTCTTGACAAAAGTCTATTTCAAAAATCCAATATTCACCGATTCCAATTTAAAAATCCCTATCGATTCGTATCACATTGTCCATATCAAATTTCTACCACCATTCTTGCATTCAAAATATATCCTACTACTTCTTCTAAAACGATTCCAAAATTCGATATAAGTTCACATTATAAACTTATACTCCAACTTATCCACTGATATCATTTTCCTTATTTAAAAACCTCGTTTATAAATTTATGAACTCCTTTGAGTTTCATTTATTTATAAAACAAATTCTATTTATAAATTTTAATTTTATAATTCTTTTCCTTAATAAAAACCCAATTTTATTTCAACCCTATTTTTAGTTATTGATTTGAACTTCTTTCCATAATATAAAAAAAATACTCACAAGTCCTTAATATAATTTATTCAAAAATCTCTATTTAAATCAGTTTACAGTATGGTTAAGTATAACCCAAGTTAATATACATATTTTTCCATCCCACTTAATTTCCCTTGAAATAAATCCAATTTTCGATTTAAAATTTTCTATTCAAATTTCCTTTTTAATTTCTTCAAATAGTTATTTATTTATGGTATTTAAAATACCAAATTCAATTTCCATGCTATTATAGCTCTTAATTATTTAATCCGCACAACAATCATAGTAATTAATTCCACCATATCATATATCAATATATATATATATATATATATATATATGAAATCAATAAATATTTTTGAGGAATCCAGCTAGACTCCTCCAACTTGTTTTTCCTGCATTCATAGATGTTAGTAAACAAATAAAATACCAATTCCGCTTCAAGGCAGGATATCGCAGTATATAAGGACATCCGCTATTATGCGAAACGCATAGGGTCTTAGCCGCTATAATTTGCAAGAATATCACTTCAAATACTAATATATGTACTACAATATATATTATAACGTTCAATAGATGATAATTATATAAATTCATCCAAGCATCCAAAAATTTTATTTATCTATTAAAAATAAATTTTAGTAATCCGAAAGAGTGAGAATTTTTCTTACCTTGATTTGATTTTGCAATCCATTCCAACTCGACTTGTTTCGTGATTTTTTTGGACCTCGTAAAAAAAATTTACAAATTTTTTAAATGTAGAGATAATTAAATTAATATAACCAAACTTGTAAATTTACAGAAATTAGACTAAATTAATTACCGTTAAAATCTAAATGTCACTCCCCTACCCTCTGCTCACAACAGGAAACGCGACCCTTCTCAAATGATCACCTAGGCGCAAACTGTTGAGACTTGGCTTTGATTCATGACACAAAGCTATCACTACAACATACAGATTTAACGACTGCTACGACCAAAAGAGAATATATAGTACAAGGAGACAAGATTTCAAACGGTGCATTAATTATATTATTTTGTTTTTTAGTTTTAGGTCAATTTTGCTAAAATCTCTCCTCGTTCGCGTATATATTTACTTATATATTTAACCATATTATTTTCAAATAATTTATATATATAATCGTATAATATATATATATATATATATATTATATTATAAAACTTTATAAGTTTATATATATTATTATACTTGTGTAAACTGTGCAAATTGCACAGATTTTACCAGGTCAGTCGACTGACCCAGAGGCTCAGTCGACTGACCAAAAAATTCTACGCAACATGCACATGTGCATTGGTATACAAATATATATTTAAAAATTCGTTTAATATTCAGTCGACTGACCTAGAGGCTCGGTTGACTGAATTTCTACAACAGCTACTTTTTGAAAAGACACGACTATTTATGAAGAGTTATAAACCTCTACGAAAAGATTTGGCCTCAACACTTCAATCGAAACTCTTCATCAACAGTCGTTGCTCTCTAACCTCTATAAATACATACTCTTACCTGATTCCAAATCACCAAATTTTCTTATCTTTCTAATCTAACTCTCTTGAATCTATTTGCTATTATACTTTCAATTATTCTGCATTAAGCAATATTACACCTTTCTACTTTTCATAAACTTCAATTATATATATTTATACACGAGGAGAAGATTATAGGAAGGGTGTACTACAAGTGACAAATCCGTGTTATTAGAACACACAAAGTCAAAACAATATTTCTGTTTGTTGAAAAACTGTTCTGCTGCTCAGGTGTGTGAAGTCCTCTTCAGCCGTTGAGGCGAAATCTTGCTCTGCTACTCAGGTCCCTGTTTGGCTGCTCATGGGCTGTATAGACCTGTTCCTCCAGGTTAAGTGAGGGTTTTTGTTTTAGTGAAATTCCAGAAGGTGTTTGGGCTGGACGTAGGACGGTGCTCCGAACCAGTATAAAAATCTCTGCTATCTTTTTATTATACTGCTTTTATATTCCGCACTATTTACTGTATTACCATCATCACTATACTCTGTATTATCATATATCCATATTACACGAACCATAGCACAGTTTCATTGATATCGGAGCAAGGTTATCATATAACCGTAACACAGTTATCTGATAATCTAATAATATGGAAACTAACATTAGCAGTAACATTAACACTAGCTTCATTGAAGGACAATCCACTCCACATCCACGACTATTTAATGGCATGAATTATAACTATTGGGCCACACGAATGAGAACATATATGTAAGCAAATGATTTTGATTCATGGAATATAACTCAGACATAATATATTACTCTTATTGAAGAGTATTCTACTTGGTCAAATACATAGAAACTAGATGCCACAACTAATGCAAAAGCCATGAATATATTGTTTTATGCCTTAGATAAAAATGAGTTTAACCATGTTAGCATGTGCAATACTACATATGAAATATGACGTACACTCAAAGTTACATGGGATGATTCAGATTCCTCCTCTTCTTTTGGAAGTGAGAGTGAAAGTGATAATGAACAAGCCAACGTATGCTTTATGGCCAAAGATAATAAGGTTAGTGATTTAACTTTTGATGAAATGATAGAGATAAATTCTGAATTATTAGATACTTTAAACAGTCCCAAAAGAAAATATAAAGAGGCGGTAGAAAATAGAACAAGGCAGAATTCGAAAGAGATATGCTTAAACACGAGAAGAAAATATTGGAAGAAGAACTTGAGAAAACTCAAGAATCTCTTTCAAATGTTAATTCTCAACTTATATTATTGAGTCAAAAAATTGAAACTCAAAAAGAAAAGAATGATGCTCTTGTTTTTGAAAATCATGTTTTAAAAACTAATATTAAAATGGTAGAACTAGAAAATTCAAGTCTAAAGACCAAATTAGAAGGAATCACTAAAAATGTTTCAAATTTTAATAAAGGAAGAGAAAATTTATCTCGAATTATTGATAAATCTAGTAATTTAAACAAAGCTAAGTCTAATAAAACACCCACATCTTCTAAAAGATTAGTTTCTAAAACTATGAATATATGGGTACCTAAAACTAATAACAAGTTAATAAGGAAAAAGTATATTAGTTCATTCATAGAAAATGTTCACAATAATAGAAATTATATTTATAAAAGGGACATTAAACCCACTTGGGTTTGGTTTCCTAAGACCTAACTCTTAGAACCCTATTAAAAAGGTGGGTACCAACGTTATCTCATATTTTTTGCAGGTTCCACTCAATAAAATAGGAAAATGGATACTTGACAATGGTTTCTCAAAGCACATGATCGGAGACAAAGATATGCTGATAAATATTACATACTCAGATGGAGGTTCTATCACTTTTGGAGATAATTTCAAGGGCTATATCACCGGTAAAGGCGATGTGAGCAATTAAGGTACATCTAATTTACCTCTTATTACAAATGTTTTATTAGTTAAGAATCTAAAACATAATCTACTAAGTATAAGTCAATCATGCGATAAGGGTTTTAAAATATCCTTCTCTGAAAATAAATTTAGTATCTTTGATCAAAATCAAAATCTTATTTTCGAAGGAAATAGAGGTAAAAGCATTTACGTTTTGAATATGAAAGTTAATCGTAACTCTAACATGTGTTTAATAGCCAAAGAAAATGAACCCTGAATACTGCACAAACGATTTTGTCATATCAATTTCAAAAATATAAAAAAAAATTCTAAAAATAATCTCGTAAAAGGATTACAAAAGATGAATTTTAAAATTCATAATTTATGTGATCATGTCAATTAGGTAAATCAACTAAATCCTCGTTTAAATCTAAGAAAGTCATTTCGACATTACAACCGCTTGAATTACTCCATATGGATTTATTTGAACCTACTCAAATTCAATCCATAAATCACAAAAAATACATATTTGTAATAGTTGATGATTTTTCTAGATATACATGGACTATCTTTATGAAAAATAAAAGTGATACCTTTGAAAGTTTCAAAACATTTGTTAAACGAATTCAAAATTTAAAAGGTATTAAAATTAAAAATATTAGAAGTGATTACGGAGGTGAATTTGAAAACGAAAAGTTTGATAAACATTGTAAAAATAAAGGAATATTTCATAGCTGTTCGTTTCCTAGAACTCCACAACAAAATGGAGTTGTAGAACAAAAGAATCGAACTCTACAAGAATGTGCAAGAACTTTTCTAATGAAAGAACATAACCATTGGGCGGAAGCTGTTGCAACTGCCTGTTATGTATTAAATCGTGTTTCTATTAGACCTCTCACCAAGAATACACCATTTTTTAACGGTAGAAAACCAAGCATATCTTATTTAAAAATATTTGGATCAAAATGTTTTATATTAAATACCAAAGATCAGCTTGGCAAATTCGATTAAAAATGTGATGAAGGCATATTTCTTGGATATTCGAATCGAAGCAAAGCTTATCGAATTTTTAATAAATGAACTAATGCTATCGAAGAGTCTCTTCATATATCTTTTGATGAGAACTCTAAACTCGTTTCAAAAACAAGTAATAATGATAATTTACATAAAGATAAAATGAATATAATAATAAACAATTCAAGAGATGATGATGATACTGTTTATAATTCTAGAGAAGATCAAAACATTGTTAATAATTTAGAAAATAGAAAAATTACTAATACAATAAGATCTCCTCGAAGAATCTTATGAAATCATCCTACAGAAAATATAATTGGAGAAATAAATTCAAATGTTCGAACTAGGAATCAACTAAATTTAATGGGTAATGTAGCTTTTCTCTCTACTACAGTACCTAAAAGTACTAATGAAGCATCATCCGATGAAAATTGGATTATTGTATGCAAGAAAAACTAAATGTGTTTGAACGAAATGAAGTTTGGGAACTAGTACCCAGATTGACCGATCAGACTGTTATAGGAACTAAATGGGTTTATAAAAACAAAGCAGACGAACTGAGAAATATAACTAGAAACTAGCGAGACTAGTAGCACAAGGATATAACCAGGAAGAAGGAATAGACTACGAAGAAACGTTTGCTCCAGTCGCTAGATTAGAAGCAATACGAATCTTATTGGCATACGCATGTTTTAATAACACTTTAAACTCTATCAAATAGATGTTAAAAGTGCATTTTTAAATGTTTATATTAAAGAAAATGTTTATGCCGAACAACCTCCTTATTTATTTATGAAAAATACCTAGATCATGTCTATAAACTTAAGAAAGCTTTATATGGTTTAAAACCAGCACCACATGCTTGGTATGAATGCCTTAAAAGCTATTTAATTGACTCAGGATTCGAAATAGGAAAAGTAGATCAAACTTTATTTATAAAACATTCTAAAAATGATATTTTGATAGTTCAAATATATGTAGACGACATTATATTTGGTTCAACTAATAATAAATTATGTAAAGAATTTTCCAAAATAGTGACTGGAGAATTTGAAATGTCCCATATGAGAGAATTATCGTATTTGATTATACGTGCCGAGATGATATTTTGGAGACTCGCACAGAGACGAATCCAAATGAGAGTATTCGCGACCTAACTCTTCAAAATCAGCTTATTTTATCTCGAAATCAAAAAGCATTGGCTAAACGCATTGATAGTTTTGAAATAATTTTTGCTACATGTCTGGCCATAGTTGAAACGTCACTGTCAACTGTATTATCGGTTCTAAAAGAGGTTCTACAACGGGTTCGTGGTGCTACACCACCTTTAGAAGATTGGCCAACCACAGGGCCTTCTCCTCCTTCGAAACATTCCAAAATTTTTGAGGAGAATGAACCTCCAGAACGAACTCCGACATCTCCTACGAAACAACCTAGCTCTTCCAAATATAAAGATGAAGGAGATGATCAAGAAAAAGCTTCCCTAAAAGATTCTTAGATTTTTTAGGACTCCATCTTATGTATAAAAATGTTAAAAATCTACGAATGTAATCGACTAAAGTAATTAATGAAATTTCTCTTTTTGGTGTGTTATTCTTGTGTATATTTTTATCTTACAACAATTGGTAAATATTTAATGGAATGGTTAAAAAATCCTTTTTGATAATGCCAAAGGGTGAGAAACAATAAAGTTCACAATAAATTATGGAAAGCACATATTCAGGGGGAGATCTATAAAATAATATATAAGTACATTGTAGCTGTCATCATCAAAAAAGGGGAGATTGTTAGGAAATTAAATCTACGGTTTTGATGACAACAAATATACAATGGAAATCGAATATGTATATATATATTTCTATATACAGGTACTTTCTAGAGCAACATCACTAGAAAGAAAAGAACAAGGCTTAAAGATTGTTACAAGAGACTACAAGTCGATAGGATCAAAGGAGCAACATAAATGATGCACAAAACAGACATGCACAGATTCCAGACGTCTGGGTGCACAAGCCATACGTCTGGAAAAATACTTTGGAACAATAAAACAGACGACACCAGACATCTGGTAGTTGCACTGAGACGTTTGAAAATCTACTATATACAAAATATATGTAGTATCAGACGTCTGATACAAATGCCAAACGTCTGATTTCGAACTCGGAATTTGAATTCAAACGTCAACTGCCACATTCGAATAGACATCTCTGCTTCTCTTCGTTGTAACTCTTCATCATCAACAGAAGCAACTGTAGAGCACTTGTTAATGGATGCAACTACTCAAGGAACCTTTCTACAACTATATATATCATCAAGAATTAAGAAGAAATCTTACCTTACGTACTTACGCTCTCTACTTACATACTCTATTATATATTTTTGATCTCTAGCAATCTATACTTGTATTTCACTCTTCCATATATTCAGTTATTCATAGACAATACACTCTAGATATATAGTGGAAGCATTTGTACTTATTAGCCAATATCCGTGTTATATAATACATATTTGACAAGAACAATTTATTGTAACCAAGCCTATTCCTCCGGGCGAAGCGAGGGTGTTTGATAGCCGAATTCAGAAGGGGAGCTTGGGGACTGGACGTAGGACGCACTACAACAAAACAACTATTTTACAACAATTCCTTTACAACTTGCACAAATGGACAATTGTAATAGGTGTTTTATAACAACTGTTTACTTTTAACAGTTGTAAAATATGCACTTTTAATATAAAAAAATTTGAAGCAATTGTAATATATTGTTTGTAACAACTGTTTGTTTGTGGCCGTTGTAGTTATTTATCTGTAACAACTCTTCTTCATAGTTGTCTCCCTTAGCTAGGTTTCTACAGCTGCCAAAATTTTTCTTCCCTCCCTTATTTCATTCGCCCCGCTAAACGTTTCGACACAAAAAAAAATAGCCCGCAAAATATTCTAATTCTAAGCCCTAACCTTATCGCAATTTCTCTCTGTCATTGCCCTATTCTATCGAATCTTGCAAACCCTAACCCGAAAGCGCTCGTTTCCTTTGCACGCACCTCCGGTTCTACCTGCGTTGCCTCCGTCCTTGTTGTTGCTTGCCTCTTTTTCCGCTCGACGCCGTTGTACACACCGTCGTTTCCTTGCCGTCGGCGAAGTTCCAGGTATGTTTTACTTGTCGCTGTTGTACTCGTTTCGAAGAAATTTTATAGGAATAATAGTGGAAATCATTTTTTTATGTTCGAAGATAGAAAAGTGATGTAGGAAGAATAAGTGAAAGAAAGGATTTTTATTTTCTGTTTTTTTTTGTGCAACTAGAAATTATGCCAACGTTATTTTATTCAATTTTGTGCAAATGCAAGTTGTGATCATATTATTTCCTTTAATAGGCCCATTACTGCTGCATTTTGTCTGCCACAAGTACATAATAGTTGAATATATTCATCTTCTAATTGTCAACGTCAACTCTTCCTTTTTCTATGGTCTATATTGAAGCATGTAAGTATATTGTTCTAGAATAATTATTAAATACTTAACCTTAATTGTTTTACTGAATTTGCTTTGATTTGATTACTGCATTTGTTAAATAGTGTACTTGTAATAAATGTTTTACTGAACTTGCTTTGATTCTAGAGGGTTTTACTCTGAACATACCCTTCATTTCCTATATTGAATCTACTTATGATGCCTAATTACTACAGCTATTAATCTGTAACTATTATTGATATTGTATAATATGCTAATGATACATATTTACTATACTTTCTTACGCTGTCTAACGATTGTGACATTGCCCATGTGTAAAAAATTCATCAATCAATCTATTATTTGAATTGAGCCAACCACTACAATAAGTCAATTAAGTTGCAGGAACATTTGAATATGTTTATTTGAAGCAAAAACATGAATATATAGGTATATTTGAGCCTAACAGTACAATATCGAGTTGTGTTGTATTTACTTATAGGTATATATGAATATGTTTCAGTTAAAGCAGAAAAATTGTCACAACTGCTTCTAACGTCTAATTGTGCTATATGTTTATTTCTTAATTTTATATTCTATGAGTGTAGAAAGTTATAGTCATTTTTAATATTATTTCAAGACTAAATAACAACCTATATTATTTCTTGATTCAAAGTCAGTCGTAAATGAAATTCAAAAAATGTCATACTTAATCAAATATACCTTTCCTTTCTTAAATAATTGATTTACTCATGTTTGTTATTCCTTATCTCCTCATGTTTATTGCTCTTCTTGTTACCTATTTAGTTAATTAGAATTTTCCTTTCCTTTCTATTCGTGTGTGATTTATAAGATGGTTGCTGCAATAAAATAATACTTGAATTTCCATTTAAATCATGTCAAAACTTACATGAAAGAGATGTATAATATATTGTGCCATGAATTTAACTATTACAGCAAACATATCTTATTTCTATAAACAAAGAGGTAGATCATATATCCATTATTCTTTTGAAATTTAACAGTAGATGTTTCTAAATTCATTGTTCTGACTGGACTAGTATATATAATATACTATCAAAGTTGAGTTTTGAATTTAATTTTCTTCTTTTTCCATTTTTCATTGATATTTCCAGTTTACCACTTAGCTACATCACCTATCAGCATTCACTGACCTAACTCATTCCATGTTTATTAATTTACTCAACATTTTTTTCTTAATTATCGTCCCTTTTTATGCTTAATTTTGTTGTCCAACTTTTATATAATCTGAAATATGTCCTGGTTCTCTCATATCAGCTCCCCAAGTTCATTGTACATCTATTAATTACTTTAATAAATTTTCTTAATTACCCTCAAGTTTCATGCTTTGGCTGTTCAGCTTATTATTTATGTACAAAACCCAACTATCTGACTTTCATGTTTCTTCTAATTAGTCATATTTTGGTTCATTAAGTTTATGGCAAAATTGTACAAGATCGACATGGATATAGCACAACTGCGTCCAGTAAGTATATCACAATTTAAGTTTATCCTATCCCTATTTATGTGTACATATTAATATATGCTATTTTTTTGTCCTATGTTTAAATATATAATTTTACTTTTGGATATACATAAGTATAACACATAAATATAGTATGAAGGTAGCAGATAGAGATACCCTTTTGGATATAAAAAAAATCAGCACAGTTTACGTTTATAAACATAAATATACAATTGTGTCACTACTGTCTTTAAAGAATCTTCCTTTGAAATCAATCAAGAAAAGTTTAAGAGGATCAGAGCATGCCTAACCTTGATTCGGAGAATTCTACAAGTAATAAAACACACGAGTAATAGACTTATATGGCTGCAGCTTCTAGCTGCGTGTGCCATTATCTTAAAAGCAAAATCATACCTGTGGAACTACCACTAGTACCACTTGATACACACAGCCAACTTCAGCCAACAATCTCTAAGACCACAACTGAACAAGTCACCACTCCTCGACTAAGACAAATCCTTCCTCATAGAATCCAGGTTGCGATATTAAGTAGATGGGGAGGTCGCTATGTTATAATTAGCTGGAGTTTGCTTTGGTGTGTTGTTCCTCGCTACCTAGAAGCATAAGTGCACACGGTTTGAGAAGCAAGGGGATGGTGAATTTGAGTAAGTGGAGATGGCGATGTTGAATAAACAGAGGAGGCGGCGATGTTGAATACGTAAGAATCCTTTAGCAAAAAGAAGGAAAATGGAAAATTTCGACGGAAAGAAAAAAACTGTTAAGTGAAATATTAGACAAGACTGAGCTATTAGGCACATGTTGGAACATAGTTAATATTTTACTAAATATATTTAAAATAGAAATTATATATATTTTTTTTCATCAGGTAGATGCATTGTTTTTTTGAAAAATAAATTTACACTACAAGGAAATATTAATTTTATAACGGAAAAATCCATCGTAAATCCTTCGGAAAACCTATATCAGTGACGGGTTTGCGACGAATGTGATCAAGGCATTGATAAGCTGCTTTTGCTTTTAATGATAGCACAGGACTTATCTGCTATTTTGACCTTTAATTGTCTCTCTGGTCCATAAGAGCAGGGTCGTAAAAAGCAGTCTCTGTTGTCGTCCATCTAACTTTGATTTGTATATTTTAGGGTGTTCTTGACAAATTGAAATATGGTGTGAAAATATAGTGGAAAGAAGAGGGTGCATTAGCATTTGTGACACTTCAGTATTTCACCTACAATATTTGAACATCTTGCATTACAGGAGAAATGGATGTTAAATTCATAATCTGTTAACGAAAAGCATTTTAAAACAAAAAACGTAGTTTATATTCACGGGTTGAGCGCCTAACATTAAACAAGTTTTACAAATTGTTACACCAACATGATACGTAGAGTCCTATAATAACAAAAATAAAGCACCGATAGTTGCACGTTACACTTCTCTCAGCATAGCACCAACATATGCATCCATCTAACTTGTCTATAGGGATTTACTCTTAAACAATGTATATGTGGAAGTCATAAAAATAATAATCAAATCAGAATACTTCAACGTTAGGTTGTATAACAAAACATATCTGCAAAACCTATAGTTACTAGAATAATTGATTAAACAAAACGGATTCACAGTGCATTGGTCCCCATCCTTCAACCAATTGATTTTAGGTTTTTGTTGGTTATCAATAGCATGATTATGTAATAAACACTCAAGCTGAAAAAGACTATCTTTATAGTCTTGTACGGTTGTACCACCTGTTGATCTGAGGGATGGCCTAGTAGCACCTAATAGAGTCTATATTTATTTTCTTTTAGCTGGTAAATGGTAATATTTATAGAGCTCTACCTTTGTTTCACTGTTTGAGAGCATATTTGACACTTTTCAGTTTTTAACTAAACTTGAATAAATGGTTACCTTCGTAGTTAATAGATGAGGCACCCTGCACAACTTCTTTATATCCAAAGCAATTTGGCCTCATATTTTTGTATTTGAATAAGATATTTAAATCATAAAAAAGTGGAATGAAACTAGGACAATGATCACTCATAGAATGCGGTAGAAAATTAGCGGTAGCATTAATTCAGGATTTTTTATAGTCATGTAAAATTTGATTTTCAGCAGGTATGAATTCTAGGTTGAGTTTGTATGAACCATATACTAGTTTAATATATAAGAGATATTAAGAGTCAAAGGTTTCATTAGTTTTATGAATTTTGCTTGATATTATTTGGACATCATCTAATATTTTGATTATCTATTTAGTAAATTTGCATTTCTTGCAAGCTCCTTTTTATAAAGTGTTGTGCAAGTTCTTTTTTATTCGCATGTAACTAAATGATAAACCCATGAACAAATTTCTCTTCGGATAAAAAGGATACAACTTATCAAATCACATAATGATTTACTTGAGTTTTTAACAAAAGTTGATCAAAGCAATTTTACATCTTATCGTACATGATTGTTTACATATTTGCTTGATATTATACATAATCGTTTCATATCAAAATAGTCTTATAATTAGTACGATGTTCTAATTCTTTACATATTATGATATTTTTCCTGGTTGATTACTTAATAAAAGAAGCTTGAACTTGTTGCACCCATGGGTAAAAATGAGCAACATCAAGCAGAGGTAAACATCTTCAACTTTGTGTATTATGGCATTTTCATTATGTTAAGGACCATTGATTTTTGTACCTAAAAGTTTACAAGGTTTGATTATTAGCATTGATGAATGAGAGCCATTGGTCCCATACCTTCGCAAAATTATTCTAATCATCTACATCTACCATAGAGACCTATATTTTATTGTAATATCATGGGGGTGAATGGCAATGCATAGGAGTTGACAGTTAAAGGTCTGTGGTCATAGATTATATTTTTCACTAGGCATACATCTTTTGAGATAAATAAATGTTTCGGCAATCATTTTCTCCATCTGTAACACATCTAAAGTTAAAAATGAAGTACTATATTTTTTTGAATAACTTTTCTCCTTCCTTTCACTTTAAAATACAAAGTTACAAACACAGTCTATGTTAAAATCAAACTAATTCACTTTATTTTGATGAACATTAATTTTTTCCCAAATGACAGTCAATCATATTCCCTCAATTATGATCTTTTTTCCTTTTATTTTCTTTTATTTTGTTTTAAAATAAAAAAAAACTTAGCATTTGTATTTGTTGAAGCCAAGTAATATGTCTTAAATCCGATTCATCAACTGCCCATGCAATCTTCATTAATAGTTCCCACAGTCTAGAGTAAATATGAAAAATATTTATAGATCACGACTTATATATATTCATTTTGTATATACATAGCCATCTTATCTTAACAGAAGGCTGAAATTAATTTCAGAGTTTCATAACTTTCATACTAAACAAATTTGCAAATGCCAAAGCTCAGCTTGTTACCATGTGTAAAATTCTAAACTAATTTTGGCCTAACTTTCGTACTCATTTTTTAAGTCGGGGGGATTCTTATCACTTAAAACACGCACGTGCAACAATATATGCTGGGGATCACCATTCCGATTTTCCAAATAAACCCCGCTAAACTTTTACAACTTCAAAAATTAAGAACAAATTATAAAAATTATTATAAATTCTCAAATTCAAGTATGTGGTTTACTGTGTCATTTAACGTTTTTAGCATAAATTAGGTTAGTAGCAGAGCTGTGGTAGGTAGCGTGCATGTAGAAAAGTTGGAATGCAGAAAGGGTAACTCAGTTTTAGGTGAGTAAACACTAACATATTTATGTCTAAAAGTTATAATCTTTGAATTTTTTATGTTTGTGTTGTGATGTTGGTTTTTGAACTTGTTTTTTGTGCTACGTTCATGCCACCTTTAGCCTTGCAGCATGAGAAAGCAAAGATGACAGCTGCAATCTTTTTGCCTCATATTTAGCATGCCTCCGTCATTTGAAAGAAAAAATATTATGCCATCATCCTTATGCTAACTGCCAAGTAGGATAGGCTATTAAATTCGATTTGCTGCTTTTATTCTATGCTACATGTGTGTGATAGTTTCAAGCAGTGCAGGTGATTCTTTGTGTGCAGATGTGTGTGCATGAGTGCGGCTGTTTGTCTGAGTGTATGTATGTGGTGTTGAATGTGTATAGGCTTGAATACCAGATCAAACATATATATATATATATAGGTAGTATGAAGAGACATCGAAAATCATAATAAGTTCTCTTCATTTGTAAAAACTCTAGTGTGTAATAAAAGCTTCCTTTTTTCTTTAATGGTGATGCTGAAACAAATGTTGTGGAACTAAACATTCTCTGATCAAAGACAAAGTGGGAGAACGCAGAAGGCAACTATGTAAGAAACTCTTATTTCCCTAGCTTATAATTAAAAGTTATTTAACTTTCTTCTGCTACTAATATGATTCTTACTCAAAATAATCACTTGAGCGGTTAACACAATTAGTTTAATTCATCACTTAAAAACACTTAAAATACCAAAAGACGTAAATCTGTTTTAAAGTTGAAGAAGTACGCGCTTAGGCAAATGGCCGTTAGGGGAAAATAGTAGAATCTAGGATGACAAGGCGAGGAATTTCCAGTGATAATTATTTATGAATTCAGACTTAAATTGCCCCAGTAAGTGGTAAGTTTTGAGATAAGGATTTTATTAGTAAAACTAAGAAACTTTAAATTTCCTTTTAATCATAGCCATTAGGATAATATGATTTCTTACAGAGATGTTTCTCTCGGTCTAAAAACACCTCTAAGTCTTTGATCAGACCCTTTTAAAACTTAAAAGGCAAGTTTTACTTAACACTCACAAAATTTTCATGGAAAACTTACAAAAAAGCTTAGAAGACAACTTTATGTTAAATATAATAAACATTTTAAAACATAACACAAGTACAACATAAAACCAAAAAACTGAAATCCTGACAATATTTAAGCAAAAATATATACATGAACTAATAAATATAGATGACTGTGAAACAGATTTCATACAGATATTTAACAAATTTAATTACCTCAGAGAACCAGGAAATGTAATAATAACATAAAGATTCTGTAGAGATTTCTACATAGAATGGAATAAATGGAAAATTGAAAAAGATGACTATAAAATTACAGAAGAATGATTGCGAAAACTAAAATGGTCAATCTTCCAATAATCAAAAACATAGAATCTTTACAAAATTTCTTAGAACATAAATTTATGACAAAGATATTAATAATCCTAAAAAATACAGATCTAAACGAAAACCAGCAATATAATATTACAAAAACATTTAAACATAACTATACAAAAAAATTCATAAATCTTGATGATGAACCTAAACTAAACAAAAAGAAAGTGTTAAAACAAATTAAGCAAACATACTTTGTTTTTTATGCTCACAAATCAGAAGGAAAAATTACTAACAGAATGCTAGACCTTTATGTTAAAGAACATTATGAACTAGTCAGACAAAAAATACTCAAAGAAAACAGAAAATGGTTAAATGAACCCCTAGACTTGGTTCATATAGATACAGATTATTGGTACAAAGACTATACTTACAATGAGTTTTACTAAGGAGGAAAGTTACAAGATCGTAAAAAAAAAGTTAGAAGACTCTGAACAAAAAAAAATGAAATGGGTTCCTAATTCCTATTTTACTAATCTACTTACTGCACCCTTGAGATTTTACACCTACAAGTTGCCAGTAAGGTAACAAAGATGAACAAAAAACAGACTATTCTACAGTTCATAATAGAAATCTTGACATACACAATGAAGTTCATTTCTGGATTTGCTTTTAGCATATATATCCAGGACATTATATAAAACATTTTAGCTATTTACGATAAATAGATATTACCCCACTCCTTTAATGGTATCAAAGCCTAAAGATTACTAGGCCCAATTAAATGAATTATACAAAATTCAATTACCTAAATTTAGAGATTACTAATCCAACAAAAAGGATTATTACCCTAGACAAGCAGAAACACATATGTTACATTAACAATTCTGAATATAAACATAAAATCCATTCAGAAATTGAACACATGAATTCATTAACAGATTTGATTATAGAATTAGGTGAGAACTTAAATTTCTATAATGAAAAGCATTATAACTTAATGCAGTTAGTCCTTGATGGGATAATTGAAAAAAATAAATTATTAAAACAAATTTCAAATAACCAAGAATATTTAAAAACAAATCTATATAAAATAGATAATTTGGAATTAACTTTGAAGAAACTATCGGAAAAATTCGAAGTAATAAAATTAAAAGAATTCCCTAACAAGAAAGACATAATCCAATTAAAAAATTTAATTGAAGAAAATATACCAAATGACATAGAAATACATTCTAAAGAATTAATAATAAAATTAAAAGAACAAACAGAAAAAGATAAAAATCAATTTGATAAACAAATACAACAAATTGAAGAAATGTTGATAGAAATCAAACTTTTAATTTTAAGTTAATGAGTTTTGAAAATAAATATTTCCAAGAAGCAACTAAATATATAGAGTCAAACTAAAGATTTAGTGATGCTACTATAAATGTTAGATATAATAAAGACGACTTCCCAGGAAAAAGTGAAAGAATACAAATACTACAAAATAATACAATAATAGCTATGTTAATACAGATACAAAACAAAATTGATAATATCCAAAACAAGATGTTTGACATAGATCACACAAGTAAAGGCCAAGAATTTGAAATAAATAAATTAGCCGAAAGTTTACAAAAAATGAATTTAGGACCAAATGATCCTACAACAACAATAATAAGTAAAAAATCAAAAATGAACTTTCTTATGTACAAACAACTTGATAAAATATGAATAATAGAAGATTATCTTTTAGTGGCCCTACTAGAACCTTAACAAATGACCGATCTAATAGGACTAATGAAGCAAATTATATCTCATCGTTGGGATGGATAGATAATGTACTTAGAAGAAGTACAAACACAGAAACTCAATTAGAAGAAATAATCGATCTTAACAGAGATATTGAAATATTTTCAAACAACAAATTAACTACATTAAATCCTAGAGAAATATATAGGACTGGTGTATTTACGGTAATAACAGGATTATACAGACACCACAGAGAACAGATGTTTGCTGTTCCAGATGGAAACCAACAGATAATAAATCTTATGACTCCAGAAGCCATAAACCAGCTTAAAATACAAAAAATATAAAATGATCCACCTAGGACTTATTGTCATAGGAGTAAGAGGTTTAACAAGGCAAAAAATAGGAGCAAAACTTCTCTTACTACTAATAGACGACAGACATCAAGACTTAGATAGAGCTATATTTGGAACTATGGAAGTTGATATGAACAACAACGTCGATATTGTTTATATTGCCCCAAACTTTACAATGGACATAAACGATTTTTACAAACATGTAAAATTAGTCATACAAACTAAAGGATATGAAAATTCCAAGGAAAAAACATATTACTTGATATAACATTTTTGGGAAAATGTATGTCCAAACATGCCCCTAAAATAAAGATAAAATTAGACAAAATCATTGAAACATTAAACTCTACTGGAATAAATTTCATAAAATCCATGAAAATTGATTCCTCTGTTCTTGCTGGTCATGAATGGAATATAACAAATCCAAATGAAACAGCTGCAACAATAAAACCAAACAATGTTATAACATACAATAATCTAAATAAATCTATGTCTATAAGATTTAAGGATTATGGTCCATCAAACCAACAAGAAATTGAAACAGATGATGAAACTGAAGAATTAAGCAAAACAATAAATGGATAAGATCGTTTATCCAAAAGAACTTGGGATGGTTCTTGAACCATCTGACATATTTAATCTTGAACAAAGTTTAAAATCATCAAGACAAATAAACCAAGACACTTTTATTTATATTGATGATGAAAACAATATAAGAATAAGAGAAATACAAAACATTAATAATTACCTAAACGATTCGATCCTATCTACAGAAATCCCTAATAAAGATACCCTTGAAGATATCATTTCAGAATTTACAGAACATATGGATTTAGCTGAACCTGAAACAAGTGCGGAATTAGGAATTAGTCATAAATATCCAGATAGGAATAAAGACCAAACAATGCCATATGAAATAGGACAACCTCCTAGGTAGGCATACAATACATATACAGATACAAATCCAAATTTAAGAACTATAGGAAAAAGATTACCTGATGAGAAATCTTATTTCGAAAATAACTCAGTCATTTTAAACATAACTGAATGTCATCCCCGGTTGCTAGATACATATCTAGAACAATGGACTGCCGCAATAGCTAGAGACTATTCAGCAAGACATCTAAATATCAATTCTGGTGAAGAAATGATCAGAATTGCTGAAAATTACTTTGGTGACAACGCTAAAGCAATATGGTAATCATACAAAAAAGATTTCCCAGGAGATATTGCCAACCTTATTGCCCAAGGAAACAATATCTATAATTTTGCTTATTCCATACACACTATCCTGACTGGAAGGGACGTGAACACAGGAATAACAATAAGACAACAAGTAGCAATGCGAGATCTTGCACAAATACAACTCCTAGACTGGAGATACATAATAAAATTCTTAAAAAAATATTTACATTATGCTACAATTTCTGGAAATTATTATAATACTGAAGTAGGCAACAGACTTTTTTCCAGATTACCAGGTAATTTAGGAAAAGAAATACATCGGTCTTGGATAACAGATTATCAAGATACACCTGAAAACTTCTTTTTTTGAAATGGTACTTTATATACAACAAATCATTGAGACAACATATCTCATGTCAATAAACGTTCGAAAGCAAGTTTCGAACTTGTGACCTCTCGCACCAAAGCCGAAACACTTAACCACTTGGACAATGGTGCTTGTCAAACCTGAAAACTTACCTCCAAGTTATAATAACATTGGAATAAGAATTACACATATCATCTCAGAATTAAAAAAGAGATGCACCTACATAAAAATCCAAAAGGAATTAAAACAAAAAAATTATGGGTTTTGTGGGCAAATATATACACCACAACAATATGGCTCTCATAAGATTGAGAATAAACCAAAATTTAAAAAGAAACATACAAAAAAATATTACTTAAGAAGATCAAATGCTAGAAAACCTTACTTAAATAAAGATAGACATGTTCGGAAATATAATCCAAAAAAAACATATACAAATACAATCACATGCTTTGCATGTAATGAAAAAGGACATTTATCATCCTCGTGTCTGAAAAAACAAAACTTATATACAAGAGAATCAAACCTTGTTGATTCAGTCAAAGAAGATCTAATAGAAATTGCCTCTGATGTTTCAGAAACATCAATGATATACTCCATAATCTCTCTTGAAGGATTAGAAGAACATGAACAAGTAAGTTCATCTGATTATGGTCTAATCAATGAATTAACAACATTTGGAGAAGATTTAACAAATGACTCCTTTTTTAACATAATGAATAAAGAAATTTCTACCCATAATTTCAGGTACAAAATGGGAATTGACACAAAAAATGTGAGTTTTGTCCCTGGTACCCTGCCTTTGACAAACGATATAAATGTATAACTTGCACAATTGAGATTTTCCAAATCTGTGCTACAAACAAATTCGCTATACAAGTTCCTAAAGAAACAAAGCTTATTTATACTGATAAAAATAAAATAAATGAAGACAGAATAAAAATTCTTGAAGAAAGAACAAATAACATAGAAATAGAATTAGAAGAGTTAAAAAATGAACTACTAACTCTCGACAAAGGAAAAGGTATAATAAACCATAACAATGAATTAGTAAACGAACAGGTTTATAACCCAGAACAAATAAACTTACACCCAAGTAATGTCCATGAACACCATGCTCAATTAAATAGTATTGATAAACCAATACAAATTCCACTAATTTGCAATACTGGAAGTTTAAAAGTACTACGTATTCCAACAAAATTAAATATAAAGGGAATTGATATAAAAGTTCTAGCTTTTATTGATACAGGTGCAACTAGTTCTACTATTTGCTCCAGCCTTATTCCTTATAAACACGTTACAAAAGCAGATAAACCTAAACAAAGTATCCAGTTTGATGGAACAACAACTATAGTAACCGATATTGTCAAAAATATAAATATACGTTTTACAAATACATGTGGAGAGTGGTCTCTATATTATAACATAAAACAACTCTGGGTTTTAGAATTAAACCTACAAGATATCAAATTAATCATTGGTTTAGATTTTTTATTGAATGATAATGGGAGTTTTTCATTTAATAAAGATTATATACAAATTTCTAAGAAAACAACGCTTACACCCATCTTATCAGAGTTTGCACTTGCAAAGCGTGGTGGAAACAATTCAACACCACCATCAGCATATTCAGACAAATTAGAACCTTGCAACTGCCCAATTCCTGGCCAATACAAAAAATTAAAACATACAAATAAAACAACTGTTGAACTTGAGCAAACTAATTATGATTTTCTTCTAACAAAGAATTATAGTTACAAAAGAAAAGACTTAACAAAAGATTTACAAATGATAAATCCACAAGATATTAGTAAATTATTACTAACAAAAGATGATATTGACCAACTGATTTCTAAATTAGAAAAAATAGAAATCATAGGAGAAAAACCACTAAAGTTTTGGGATAAAGATAGAATACAATGTAAGTTGAACATAATAAACCCAGACTTAACAATAAAAACTGGTTCGCCCAAATATGATAATTGGATTATGGATGAAGTCAAAATGCATATTAAAATACTTACTTATTTAAATATCATAAGAAAAACAGATTCAAGACATAGAACGACAGCGTTTATCGTACAAAACGAATTTGAAAGAAAACGTGGCCAGTCTAGAATGGTCATGAATTATACAAGACTAAATGACAATACTCATGAAGATGGATATTGTATACCAAACAAAGATGTTCTCATCAACAAAATACAAGGCTCAAACTGGTTCTCCAAGTTTGATCTTAAACTGGTTTCTGGCAAGTTAAAATGCATCCAGAATCCATACCTTGAACTGCTTTCACTTGTAGTGAAGGACATTATGAATGGCTAGTTATGCCATTCGGACTGAAAAATACTCCACAGATATTCCAAAGAAAAATGGACAACGTTTTTCAACATTGTAACAATTATACATGTGTATACGTAGATGATATACTTGTTTTCTCTAAAACAAAACAAGAACATATATCACATTTATACACGGTCCTAAAACTAATTGAGGCTCATGGTCTAATAATATCCAAAAAGAAGATAGAATTAATAAAAACACTATCGAATTCCTTGGAGCCAAAATTGGCAAAGGAACCATAGAATTGCAACCACATATGACAAGAAAAAATATTAGAATTTCCTGATAAAATTGAAAACTTAAAACAATTGCAAGCTTTTCTCGGACTTGTAAATTATGCAAGACCATATATTAAAGATCTTTCAAAATACACTGGGCCTTTGTACAATAAAGCTAGCCCAAAGGGAAATAGAGATTTTAATATTGAAGATATAAAATAGATACAAAAAATAAAAGAAATTGCAAATGATTTAAAACCTCTAAGCTTACCACTACAAACAGATTACTTAATAATTGAGACAGATGGATCATCCCTTGGTTGGGGTGGAATTTTATTAAGCAAAAATAATAAATATGAAAATATGAATACAGAAAAAATATGTAGATACACTTCTGGTGTATACAAAGAAAAAGGATATATGACATCCTTAGACTATGAGATCCTAGCCATAATCTATGTGTTAGAATCCTTCCAACTTTTTATAATTTCACAAAAGGAAATTACATTAAGAACTAACTGTGAATCCATAGTTAAATATACGGAAAACAAAAAAGACAAAGGAATTTTAAATAATAGATGATTAAAATTTAAACATTCCATAATAAATTGCGGAACAAACATATGCTGGGAACATATAAAAGGAAAAGACAACTTTCTACCAGATAAATTATCTAGATTATTAAGATAAGACTTTCCATTTTCAGATATTGCTGACATGGTTCTTGCAGATATTTGGCAACTATGAAACAACAACAAAATCCTTCAATGTACTTGAAGACATACTCAAAACAAAACAAATTTGTCACCAAGGCAAAAATTACAAATGAAGATCAACAGATTTTAGACAACATATGGAACATGAAAACACCGCATGAAGCCAACAAACAAAAATTGAGCATCTTGTATACTCTAGTACAAAGATTTACAACTGATAAGCAAAGAAAATTCCTTTATTATGGTCTGTTTACAGGACCAGATGCTGGAATTTACTCCACATGGAGACAAATGATCACAAAGATCAAATACATACAAGAAAACCCCAGATTGGGAACACCACTTTACAAAGGCTTTGCTAGTTTTGATGAAGCCAAAGCAGAATTACAGAAAATTTTTGGAGATGATTATGTTGTCTCTGAAGATATACAAAGCTTACAAAACATATCTCTTGGGAAATTAATAAAAACAAAAATCCTGGAAACTTCTACAATCTCAGGCCACAAACCTCTTTTGCTACAGTTATCAAAACTGAGAAAAGCAACTTTACAAATCTGGGGAAACCCATACAAAAAACCATATTTCCAGAAAAACCTATTTTACAAAAAAAAATAATTTTGCCAAATTTCTCTGAAAATCTTATTAGAGAACTATTTTTTATAAATCACCCTTATGATCTCTCTCCACAAATTTTCAACAAAGCCATCAAGCTTATGGCAAAAATTTCTAGTTCGACTGTTGAAGGGTTACAAATTTCTTGGGATATTTTGAGAAACCTTAATGTCCCATGTACGAAGAAATTTTCTTCATGCCTCTCCTCCTCCACAAACTGTTCCTACACTACAATATGTGCAATACCACAACTTACTATTAACCTCATAAATTACAAATATTTAGTATATGATGACACCACTTTTGATCCTTCCCTCCTCATAAATCTTGGAATTTTTCAAAAGAATTTACTTTGACGAATGGCACACTGATGAGCTTCCTAAACCTATGGGAAGTATTATTGACCATTTTACAAATGTTTTAGCCACAGACATATATATGGATCTGAAATCAACACCTCCACATTTTGGGAAATCCATGTATGAACCAACAAAACATATAATTACTATTAAAGCCAAATTCATCGACCCAACATACGAAGATTGGGATAATAATTATCCCTCAATTCATGCTGACGACATTCCTACAGTCCAACAAACATATGAAAGGTATAGGGCATACAAAATAGCTCAAGATGAAGACTGGAATAATAACAAACTTTATCTTTATGCTGAAACCCCAGTTATGAAGATTTACATAACAAAATTCCTCAAAGACCAGAGACTAAACTACAGAGGTTTCGAGATCTTTCATCCTAAACCATCTCTTGTTAAAAGCTACAAAAAGGAAAGAGACAGAAAAAAACAACATTGATGATGACAAAGATGACGTGTTATCCACCAGCATGTCTATTGATGGATAAAAACAAAACAGAAAAGACTTAAAAGCTTTAGATTCCGCACTATGAAAAGTAAAGACGAGCACCTTCTACTTTTGTGACAAATGTAAAGAATTATTAGTGCTCTTTTTTCTTTTTTGGGTGGAGAATATATTATCTCCAGATGTGCTCTTTTTTCTTTTTTGAGGGGAGAATATATTATCTCCAGATGTAAGTTATTTTTGGACATCTGTCCGTTTTTCTTTATGATCTACTCCATCTATATAAGGAGTTATTAGGTAGTATGAAGAGACATCGAAAATCATAATAAGTTCTCTTCGTTTAAAAAAACTCTAGTGTGTAATAAAAGCTTCCTTTTTTCTTTAATGGTGATGCTGAAACAAATGTTGTGGAGCTAAACATTCTCTTTTCAAAGACAAAGAGGGAGAACGCAGAAGGCAACTATGTAAGAAACTCTTATTTCCCTAGCTTATAATTAAAAGTTATTTAACTTTCTTATGCTACTAATATGATTCTTACTCAAAATAATCACTTGAGCGGCTAACACAATTAGTTTAATTCATCACTTAAAAACACTTAAAATACCAAAAGACGTAAATCCGTTTTAAAGTTGAAGAAGTACCCGCTTAGGCAAATGGCCGTTAGGGGAAAATAGTAAACTCTACGATGACAAGGTGAGGAATTTCCAGTGATAATTAGTTATGAATTCAGACTTAAATTGTCCCAGTAAGTGGTAAGTTTTGAGATAAGGATTTTATTAATAAAACTAAGAAACTTTAAATTTCCTTTTAATCATAGCCATTAGGATAATATGATTTCTTATAGAGACGTTTCTCTCGTTCTAAAAACACCTCTAAGTCTTTGATCAGACCCTTTTAAAACTTAAAAGGCAAGTTTTACTTAACACTCACAAAATTTTCATGGAAAACTTACAAAAAAGCTTAGAAGACAACTTTATGTTAAATATAATAAACATTTTAAAACATAACACAAGTACAACAGAAAACCCAAAAAATGAAATCCTGACAATATTTAAACTATATACATACATATATATATATATATATATATATATATATATATATATATATAACATACTGTTGGAACATTACTTGTCCTTACTTTTTGAGGTATTTCATGTCTTAACTTTTAACCTCCTTTCTCTAGTTATCTTGCTGTTGTATTCTACATGGATACTGGACAATATATATATGTGTGTGTGTGTGTGTGTGTGTGTGTGTATGCATATACATATATATACACGTGTGTGTGTGTGCTGGCTGTTAATGACCACGCTCTTCAACCAATTTAGATATGACTGATCCAACTCATCTCATAGTTGTAAGTAATGCTCCTATTAATTGTAATGATCCTTATCTGTATGGTATTGTTGCTCTCATTGTTCATGCTGATATTTCAACTTTAATATATAATAACTGTGCATGTTTTGCATGCGTTGTGCTAGTGCTACTTTAATAGTTTCCGATTTCTTGAACTCTTATTTGCAATTGCATATCTTTTGACAATTCATTTTATGGTACTATTCAGTACTTGATACCTTTAAGGTCCAAAATCAATGATGTCCCAATGTTTAGTGTTTGATTCAGATAGAATACAATTGATGATAAAGGAACTATATGTTGTCATGCCCTGACACGAATATTATGGATGGTATTCTAATGTTTAGTGTTTGACTTAGAGTACAATTGATCAAACACGTTATAGCTAATAACTCACCACTAAATAGAAGTTGAGGGAAACTGATGAAACTAAAAGTAATCAGATAACTTCTGTTGGTACAGTGGCTTCAATATTGTAGAGAAAAGTGGCTATTTAGAACTTGAAGAAGAACTTAAGCAATGAGTCATTTCTCAATAAATATAATTTTGTAGGCTATGCTACAACTTTGGAGTATTGATTATGTAGCTAAGACTATTAGTATAGATTCTCATGTTCAATTTAAGTTATATAGTATTATGCCAACAGCTTCTATATCTGTATTATGTTTATTAAGGAGTTTAATCCATAATATCATTGATACAATGTTTTGTTGTAAAATCGAATAGAGGGATTTACCATTTTAGGGATTTAAATCATTCACAAAACAAATGAAATCAGCATAATTCATTTCAAAAATAAAAGAATATATTATTTTCATCACATTCAACAATAAAATGGCACATCTTGCTTTCATAGGAGGATTTACTAACTAGAAATTAATTTACATTAAATCAACAAAGAGTTTAATATTTTTATGTAATGCTATTAAGTTGCCCCCACCATTAAAAACAGTGATGAACCCAATTCCGCAAGGTTAAATTACAATTTTTACTTTATAACTAGCACAAACTTTCGGTTGCAATATTTTTTTTAACAATAGTTTATTTTTAGCAGCTACTTATCTTAACAGCATGATAGTAAATATACTTTATTCTTAGCATTAATTATCCATGTCCTATTTTACTATATGCAAAGTAATATGCCCTTCAGTTTTGCATCCTTTACCAGCATTTTTCTTTGGCTCTAGTCAAAAGTGCTTGGATCTTGTTTAATGTGCTTATTTTCTTGCGACCTTGCTTGCATCTCCTCTTGTTGACTTGGATCATGTCTGTAATTTCAGATGTAATTTGCATGTAAGCTTCACTAATTTATAATTGAAAATATATAATATATTTATATTTATATAGGTGAAACCAATACATATAAACTGTGATATTTACTTATGAGGTATTATAAATATATTTGTGTAATAATAATAAACATAAAATAAAGAATGAATATAAAATGGTTCATATGTGTAGCTGTTGTTTATTTTGGCATGCTTGGATAATCAAATTGAATGAAGTCAGGAAATTTTGTATATCAATGCTCTATTTAATGGCACATTTTTTATAATTATAAATAAACTAGTCATTCGAATATTGAAATGGTGATAACTTTAATATTTGCTTGGCATAATCGGGAATTAAACAATATAGCCATTTAGGTTTTCTCCTTGTGTCAATTCACCTAGTTGTTTCATGATGACAGAGTTGGCAATATATGGTGCCATGCAGTATATTCAGTCTCCACTCTCTATGTTGGCCAGGTGAATTTTTGTTCCTATTTTTTTTTAGATTTTGGAAAAGCTTTGAAAGGATTTACATTTAGACAAATAGGCATACATGTTTGTATTGATTGGTAAGTATAGTAATATTCTTGTTCAATGCAAGTTGCCCCTTTGACATCCTTTCGGCTTAATTATATGAATATTGCTGTTATAATTAGCTCTTGATTATAATTCGGTTACAATCTGAGTATACATTGCAGGATCTTATGCTTGAAAGGACTCAACTAGATTGCACTCATACGCTAATTCATATTGCATCGTATATCTGTACTATTGGACTCAACTGGATTCTTATGCACTCAACTAGATTGCACTCAACTGGATTCTTAAGCTATTCCATATAGGCCTACTTCATACGTCTGTACCATTGGACAAGCGGTTGGGAAGATTGTTGCTTAGCACGGGGAATTTATCTCTTTTAATTAGTATGTATCTATATTTATATTGACGTATGTTATGGATTTAGTTATGTTTTATAATAAAATTATGAATTCAAAAATGGTGTAAAAATGAATTGTTTTAGCTTTTATTAATTGTGAATGGTTCATGTTGTTTCAAGTAATGTTAACGATTGTAGTTATTATTCGTGAAATATCGGTTTTAATTATAATGTTGTAAAATTTATGTTTAATGGCAGTTGTCGGAAGATGAATTGCAATTGTTGGTAGCAGTTGTAAAAAGATTTATTACAACTGTAAATAACAGTTGTAAATGAATCTATTACAACTGCTATTAGCAGTTGCAAAAGTTATTGTTGCAACTGCTATTAGCAGTTGCAAAAGAGACCTATTACAACTGTCAATGCAATAGTTACAATAGATTTTACCACAACTTTCAAAAGCAGTTGTAAAAAGCTTTTTTACAACTGCTCCTGAAACTGTCGGCAACAGTTGTAAAAATATTCAACTCTATTACAACTCCGGATATTAAGACTGGCGGCCGCCTGTTGTAATAGACCTATTACAACAGTTTTTGGCAGTTGCGAAAAGGTATTTTTGTTGTAGTGATGGGAGGTCCGAACCAGTGTAAAATCCTAGTGTGCTTATTCTATATTTACCTAGATTAGTATCGTTTTGGTTGCATCATATGTTTTGTCACATATACTTGCATATACACTACAAGATCCACCCTGTAGACTTTCTTATTTCTCAAAAATCATTTTTATGGTTCAAATAGTAAATCTAAACATACTAATTTTTTTCTCTTGTGAATATATGAAATTCATGAGTTTTATATCCTTATTCAGTGTTCAAATAATTAGTATAAAAATTTATATGATTACAATAAACTATGGGGTGATGATAAGGATATACCAAAATAAATGAACAAATACACATTCAATCACAATAGCGTCCATCACAACATACAATCAACATTCAAATCAACCAATTCAACAACAATCAATTCAATAACATATCACAATAATTATTGGTTATCACATATTGGAGTTTATGTATTCAAATTAAATATCAACTAAAATTCCAAACCAACAATCAATAATTTATCACAGGCTTACCCCGATCGTTTTCAGGGCGTTTGAGCTTGGACAAACGACCTGATTATTAGGGCTGTTGGGCCCCCTATCTATTAAGTGCAAACTAATGGGTGTAAACAAATAGCGCGCCCCTCCACTAAAATGGGTTGGAACGCTTGTATAGCCAAAAGTTATGTCTTGGTTCGAGTGGGGATAGCATTTCTCTTCTGCATGTCTATGGAGTTTTTAAAAATACAAACATCTCAGAGATAGATATAGAGGTAGAAATTTGTTGAGCGAACCGCACTCCTATATGACTTGTTTAACTTGCAAAAAAAAATTAGTATTTCGTGAGTAAGTTTAAACACTCACCTTATGGATTACCCTTTTCTAGTCAGATTTGGATCAGCTACTACTTCCTCCTTTTGATTTGTTTTCTTACTATCTTAATCTTTTTTAATAGAATGTTTTGGAAGAGATAGAAGAGTTTGTTTAGATCTAGATTTGAAGAAAATGATTTGGTAAAAAGAAGAATGTTTGGAAAAGAAGAAGAAAATTTAAAATAGATGAAGAATTGAAAAAAAAAAAAGAAGCTTTGAAAAAGAAGAAGATTTGAAGAATAAAAAAAAGAAGAATAAAAAAAAAGAATAAAAAAATGAAGCTAAAAAAAGAGAAGAAGGAGATTTGAAGAAGAAAAAATGAAAAAGGAAGGAGGAAGGTGAAGAGAGAAAAATAATGAGATGGAAGTTTTATTTGGAAAATGAAACTATAGATGATGAGACTTGAAAATGAAATGAGGCTATAGGAATGAAGATGAAAACAAATGAAAAGCTATTAAGGTATATATAAGCAAATTAGGAATTGAAATAAAGTAAAAATATGAACAACCCTAAATCGGTAGTATTGAAAGAGGTGAACTAAAGGAATAAATATATCAATAAAGATAAAAAAATAAATCTTCTGTTTTAAATATGAAGCTTCAAGAGAAAGAATTGCCAATGAAAGGAAGTTATAGGAACTAATAATTCATAAGCAAAACAAATTTCAGAAACGAAGAATAGTAAACGCTAATGAGGTGGCATGAATATTAATTTAGATGTTCACATTAAAAATGGAAAAAAAGGAATTTTTTTCCATGTAAAGCACTTGAAAGCAGAAAATGAACAAATGAGAAAAAAAGAAAAGAATGCGGAAATTATTAATTATAAATAAATCAAATGAGGCAACTATTAATTAATAAGAAACAAATGGGTAATCTAACAATTAAATGGATGCTCAAATGGAAGCTACACGGAGAACATAAAAATGAAAAGAAAGAGAATGTGGATGTGATAATAAATGTAAAGTAAATGAAGAAACCACTTATATACTATATACAAACCTTTGGGATCCAAATGATGAAACTTACTCCTATTAATTCATTTCCACAAACCCAAATATTGTAACGACCCGTAAGCTTAACTGGTTTTAATAACGTTATTAATTGAAACTTTATGGAATTTTTAAACGATAAAATTTTTAAATATAAATTTGATATTTGGAATGCGTCTAGTTAAACATAGCAACTGGTGAATTTTCATCCAAAAATATGAAAATTTATTTGTGTGTAATTTTACTTTAATTTAACCAGTTAGTAATTGATGAAAATAAAACGGTTTCGAAACCTGAATATTTTTACATAGATAATTTCTAAATCATCTTCTGAGCAAGAAGTCATTTTTCGTTTTTCAAAATTCGGACTTCTTTAGCTCCGTCAATCTTATTTTTCGACGTTTTTACTGCATTTTCCTTCAGTAGAAGTTTCGAATTTTTATAATCCAATCGTATCACCGATATTTGTATACCGTTTTGATCGTCTCGTCGTGTTGATCTCTGCGGTGTATTTATTTCCGTGTTTTGAGGTCCGGTATGCGATGAAACGATGGAATCGTACGTTATATCGATACCGAAATTAGTGACCTATGGAATTCCTTGCTTTTCAAAATTTGAACTACTGGCCACAACAATAAATTTCCTTTAACTATTCCAGCTGTTTGCATTTATACGTGCGTGCGTGATTTTCAATATCCTACTGTACACTTTACATTTTTGCTAACGTCGGTTCACCATTGAGAGAAAATAATGCATATATATTATTGATACAATATACCTCTGTCACTTTCACTTTAAATTGCATTTCACATTTTGCCTTGGCCTCTTCATTTCATCTTCTTCCAAGCCACACTTCACAGCAAAGCCTCTTTCTTCTCCAACACAAAGAAAAAAAAGAATGAAAAGCTCCTTCATTTTGTTTCCTGCCTTCATAGCGTGCACATATAAATGCAAGTATAAATGCACTCAACGCAAGCACATCACAGCCGAAGCTAGCCTAGCCGAGATCCTTCCACCGGCCTCAACCTCTCTCCTCCATTCGCCAAGTCTCGTCTCACCTCACTCCTTCAAATCACCACCGATCCACCTTTCGTCCGCCCTTCGCCTTCTTCCTCTCGAGAAGCTCCACCACACAAGCTTTCCCCTACTTGAGCCAACTGCGAGTCCTCTCCTCCCCATCTTTCATGCTTTGAGTCTCCTCCTCTTAAAGCTAGCCGAAATCACCACCAACCTGCCGCCAACACCAATAACCTCAGCCATCCCTTCCACTCATGCCTCTCTCCCTGTCAGCTCGCGTGCAACTTCTCTCTTTTTCCTATTTAAGGTAATATATATTTACAGCTTATGTTCAAACTAGTCATACACATATATATTAGTACGTAGTAAAAGTGTTACATTTTATGTTTTAAAATATATTTATAATAGTGACAGGTTATGTACTTTATATAGAAAGGAGAATGGGTTGTTTTATATAAGTAGTATGTGTTGTTTATGATTTTTACTGACTATATATAATACCTACATGTATATAGAATAATTTATATTTTTGTGCTGTTCTGGTGCTACAGTTTATTTTGTTGAAAATTTATATCAGCCTACATAACTTTATAAGCTATAGTGGTTTCGGTTGTTAAATAGTATATTGATTTCCTAAGTCGATTTTTTTAAGTCTACTAGACAGTATGCTTTTTTATATTTGTAAGTATGGAGCTGTTTGTTTATAAGGTATAAATTTATATATATGACCTGTTTATTTTATATCAGTTATATATAACTTGTTGTTAATTATAAGTCTATATATATAGTTGATAAAGTATGTCTGCTATATTAATAGTGTAGTAATAAATACATAGTTTTATTTGTTACTGTTAGAGTCATTTATATTTTCTTTTAGCTGAAATTGTAGATTTGGTTATAGTATGAGATTTGCATAAAATAGTTATATAAACTGTTTTTATATTTGTCTACGTATTTGTTTATAAGTATATATATTGATTTATTTAATTTTTTTTATGTATGTAGATATGTTGGTTCATATGAGTTTTTAAAAAAATGCGATTTCGAAATACGTATATAGATACACATATAGATTTTGAATATGTATTTTTAAGTTGATTTAATATATATGGATATTATATTTGTTCGTTTAAGTCAATTTTTAGCAAATTCTAATTTATTTCGAAATACGTATATAGATACACATATAGATTTTGAATATGTATTTTTAAGTTGATTTAATATATATGGATATTATATTTGTTCGTTTAAGTCGATTTTTAGCAAATTCTAATTTATTTCATCAATTCCCTACTTATCAGCTTTTATCGTCAAAATCGTGCTGATTTTGCTTTGCTTGGGTTCGAAATCCAATTTCAGTGTTCGTATCAGTGTGCGTATCCATGTCATCGTCTATTTTCCCTAGCCTCGAAAGGTGAGCAATCACTCACGATTAATGTTATTTTATTTATTAAATTTGATTTCTATAGAAACGACAATTGAAATGTTGCTGATGTTAGTTATTTGCACTGTTATATATGCTATTACCTAAATCAGTTCACCTGTGACATCTGACACCATGATCTGTTAATTATTTATGCGATGATAATACAGTTTGGCTGTTAATTGATTGACTGTTTGATGTATACATTGGACGTTAAATTGTTAATGTATGAAGTGATAAAAAATTTAAAATTGAATTTGATATTGGATAGTTAATAATTTAATTGTGAGTGTGCTGAATTTGATTAGAAACTGGTATAGTATGACCCCTTTAAATGTTAAATCAATTGACACGTAGAAATTGGTTAAGTACACCTTGAACCATTGAATGTATGTTGTATAAATTGATATAGTATGGAATCGAATTATAAATGCCAAGTGTAGAACCGCATAAAATAATTGTGTAACGACCCGTAAAATTTCATAGATTTAATTTGGTTAAATAAATAAGTGTAATTAAAGGTTAACAATATAAAAATGAAATTCCAATTCAATAAAATAATGTAAAAAGTTGTGATTTGATTTTTAATGGAATATGAGAAAACAAGAGTAAGTATTTAATAATATTTTATTTATTTAGGATATTGAATAAAAATTTGTAAGCCAATTGTGATAAACGGTAATATTGTGATATCAGCTAATAAATTTGATTTCAATGCAATACCCATAAATGAATTGAATGAAATGACCGTATGTAAAGGTATACTAGGTTATTTATCAAATAGAAGGAAACAAACGTATATATCGAATTGAATTATGAATAAATACTTTGAATAGTAATTTAATATACAGTTCATGGTAATTTAAAACTTGTTCATAGTAAGATTGCATAAGATTCAATAAATTAAGTAGTGGAAAGATTTTACCTAGATATACTTTGAAGATGTGAAATTAAATGAAGATATTAAATTTGGTTAATGTAATATAACATTTATTAACCGTAAATGGGAATAAATTTAAAAAATTATGTTAATGCAAGTGGATCATTTATAAACTTAAATGAAACATTCAAATTTAATAGAGATATTGTAATGTTATGATTTATTTCAAAGGTAATAATTGGATTTAATTGGAATTTGTTATATTTGGTTTAAATAGTAAAGGAGTATACAAAAGTAACTGTGAATAGTAAAGTCGCAACTGTAAATGGAAGAAATTGAAATAAGGGGCAGTAAACATTGAATAAATTAATAGTAATAGATGCCAACATTGAATTGTAATAAATATAATTTAATATTACAAGTGGGTGAACTTAAAGATAAGGGTTAAGAGTGTTGGAAAGGGTATATTAAAATAGCTATAAAGTGTAAACGTAAGTATTTATAGAGACATGAATTATTTGAAGGAAAATAATTGGAAAAGGGGTTGGGCTAAGGAAATGTTGTTGATTGTTTTGAAACCTTATTAATACGGGGAAATTTATTTAGTACAAGCAAAACCAATGCAAATATTAAATTTATCAGTGAAGCAATAAAAATAAATAGTAATCAATTCAAATTTATGAAATAATAGAAATGTGAAATTCGGGGAATAGATTCAAAGTTATGAATGAGTTGTTAAAAAGTATGCATAATAAGTGCAAATTTAATAAATCAATGGGAGTATAGATTTAAAGTATAGAAAGTGATATTTTTAGTTTAATTCAAAGTATTGCAAAAGAAATGAAATTAACATTTAAATATTACGTTTATAGAGATTAAACTAAAATTCAAGGACTTTAAAAAATATAGGTTTGGAACCCAACATGGAATCCATCTACTTAAAAAATTTATAGATGGGATAAACACTGATTATTTAATTTATAGAAATTTTGGGAACTAAAATTTATAATTTTGAATATAATGAAATTTAAGATGGGGCTTTGAAATTGGTAAATTTATCTTCTCTAAATCGACATTTAAATATTGTTTAAAAAATTGCAAATGATGGAGAAGTATTAAGGTGATAAATTCTCAACTCTATAATTGAAATATAAAATTCGATTTAATTGATTTTATTTTATTTTATTTAATTAATATAAAAGTAGCCATTTTGGCCACGGACTCGGATTTCGACAAAATCAGTTTCATCGGATCCGTATCAGTGAATTATTGTAGGGTTTCAAGTTTCGCATCAATCGGACTTGTCGTTTGATCGTACGAACACGAAACGGCTTGAAATCGATTTAATTAAAATCAATTTGAAATCAATTTGGAAATATTGTTTTATGCATAACTTCTTCATACGATCGAATTTGGACGTGAAACTTTTTCCATCGTGTTCAGAATATTTTAAAATACCTATTTGGATATATGGGTTTAACAAATTTTGTTTCGGGGTCAGAACGGGCTTTTTGGGCCAACTACCGTTTAGCACGTTCGTAATTCGTGCCCACCTATTCTTTTGCAGTTTGTCTATAAATAGGCTGTGATAAACCCTAGCCTCCATTCTATTCTCATTTGCTGTACGTTCTTTTTTCTTCAACTCTTTCTCTGCAAAATTCAGATCCAATTTCAAAAACAAACCAAAGCTAAAATTTTAAACAACTCAGAAAAATTCGAAAAAAACATATGTCATAGTTCTCGACTAGCGTAGTCTCCTGGTGTAATTTGTTTCTCGATTTGGTCTATAGTTTGACCAGAAATTAGGATTTTGTCCCAGCCGTTCATGGATAATCAGCGAGATTCAACGGTAGATCGTCGTCCTGGGTTCGATCGGGTTGTAGGAGGTTGAAGAGGAGGTCAAGGCAAGGCGATCTGGTGATTTGCATTTCGTCTCTGGTGACCGATGTTGCTTGAAACACGGTGGGTTGCTGGCATCGGCCGTTCGTGCTAGGCCAAGCCGAAGGGGGTCGCGAGTAGGGGCTGAGATCGGTTTGAGGAGCGGAGTTGGTCAGCGTTGCCTGATCGAGGTCTCGGAGTGTCGAGAGATAGCGAAATTTGATGGAGAACGGGGTATAGGTGGTGGCCGCGTTTGACAGGGACGAGCATGAGTTAGGGTTCTGCGTGTTTTGCCTGTAGGGGGAGTGCGTGGGAATGGAAATGTTTCGGTGATGTGGATTATTGGGTGAGCTTTGTTTATTTTTATTTTTATTTTATTTTCTGATTTCAAACCTTTTTATTTGAATAACTTTCACATACGTTATCCTTTTCAAGCGAAATTTCTTTTGTTAGGATCGTAATAAAATTCCGGATCCGCTGACGCTGGTTTGGACAGATTTGGAGACTGTGCAATTTTTGGGTTTAAATCGGATTTAAATTCGATTTAAATTCAAAAGGTGAGTGTTTTAACCCACTCGCAACTTCAAAAATTTCTTGTGTTTGTTAAATTGATTTTTGATACGAGTAGAAATTTATTTATGGCTGTTTGGCATGTTTTATTCATTATCCCTGTTTAAACGCATTTATTTAATATAAGTGTTAATTAATTTGATTATTGCGTATAAATTGACAGTTAAAAATTTATTTATTTGCATATAAACTGATAGTAAATAGTTAATAAATTTATTTTGGATATAAACTGTTAGTTAATAACTGTCATTTGTTTCCTGTTATATTGCATATACTTTAAAGTGATGTTTGTTTGAATTGATGATGATTGAAATAAAATAATGATGGTTGAGATAAATTTGTTGATGATTGATTTTGGATGAATGGATGCTATATTTATATTGTACAACTGCAAGTTATCATGCATTTTCATTTCATTCGGGATTGCGGTTTGAAATGATATACAACCGCATTTTTATTGTAAATTGCGGATTGAAATGATAAACATCCATATCACTTGACCATAGGGTAGAAAATTTTATACAGGCACCGTGGTATATATATAAAATTATTTTTGAAATGATTTTCTATGGTTTTGTAAAGCTATATATATATGGTTTATGGGACATTGATTTGGTTATTGATACAGGTTATTTATATATAGTAATTTCCGGTTTTTAAGCTTGGTATAAATTTGATTTTGAAGTATAAAATAAAGTTTGATTTTTAAGATCAAATACGATTAAGGAATTATTTAAAAATTTAATTTCTGGAAGTTCTATTGACTTAAATAAGAATAAGGTTGAAAGATGAATCTTAAGTTAAATTGGAATTAAATAAAAGTTAGAAATTTTAAAGGATATGATTTTTATAACTTGATTTTGCGTAAAGTGATTTAATGAATATCAGGTTGATTTAAATGAATATATCAAGTTTAATAAATTAAAAGATTTTTCCAGTTATGTGAAGTTAAAGGTTTTTCTTAAATTACATTGAATTCATTAAGCAAATATTTCAAGTATAAATAATAAGTAATTGAATTTAATAAATATGGGATTTTCAAATGAGTTTGCTTTGAAAGGGTGAAATATTTAAAGCTTTGAAACATAGGAATTGAAGGGGTATTTGGAAGTTTAAATCAATATATAGAATTGATTTGTGAAATCTAAAGAAGCTATCTTGTTTTATAAAAGTAGTTTAATTTTTAACCATTTGAGAGATGGAAATTTGTTTCAAAGCTATGTTTTTCAAGGTAGTATAATTTGGGAATATTATATTCAAGAGTTTTGATTCCAAAAATATTTTACTTTGGAAACCCTATGATTTTGGAAAGAATATATATTGGGAAAATAAAATGTTATCGTATTGATTTTGGGTTTTAGGAATAAATGATATCGTATTCATATAGGTTTTAATGGATATTTTATTTTGGTTTTAAAAGTATAATTATTTTTAAATGACCGCGGTGTTATAATAACGATTGATTGGCAAAGAGACCGGGATCGGATATGGACATACTCTCTGTCGATACCGAAAACCACTTTGACTAACCGTGTACGCGGTGGAGATTCCAGAATGAAGTAGGTTGGTGGCGGCGTTTCCTGTAAGGTAAATACGTGGACCCAACTCCCGTGAGTTTGCATAAGGTGGCTAAAACAGGAGCGATTGACAGGACAATGAGGTCATTCCTCTGATCGGACACTCCTCTTCGATATTATGACTTTGGATTGATTCAGTGGCCACTTTTACTTTGATTTTTGGGGGAGTTTGTTCGTGGTGGGCGGTAGCTGCGGCTACGCGTTTCCATCAGCCCGGATACGTAATTGGTATATCTACACTGGCATTGCCTTGTTGTGCCATGTCACCTACCATACCGAGCCTTTACTACGAGTTTCTATTTGTGTCGTACCTATGGAGTATCCTCTGGTAGCTTCCCGATCAGGAGGTATTACGTTACTGTATAGACTATTGGCATTATTTGTGTTAAGGGCTATATGGGTAACCCCTTAACTCTATTAAAAAGTAAGTTTATTTTACAATTAGACACTATTATAATAGCGAAATATACTACATAGTAAATAGTTTAACGGATCCTTAAGAGATGTAAATCCCGAACATCTTTTGAGTTATTACACTCATATTTATTTCTGTTGATTTAACTTACATAAGATCTTTTAGTTCTGACTCGAGTGTTTTGTCTTTTCAATTCGCTCGGGTCAGTCCGAGCGTTTCAGGATTGAAGATTTTATTTCTGGAGGAAGAAGACGGAGATTTTATTATTATTACTATAGATTATATGGTTCCACTACACCCATATTCTTCCGCTTCATTGTTATATGGTATGTGTACTCTGATATGTATTGTATAAATAATATAATCAAAGGTTTTGTAAAAACAGAATTATGAACTGTATATTTTATTATTAAATTTTATCCTTTCGCTGTGAGATTCTGTTTAGTTTTTTTCTCTCTCTGTTTTTCTTATTTATCCTATAACAATCTGCCCTTATGTATGGTTTGAATTGGCACGTGTGTCTATTTTAAATCGTGCAAAAAGGCGGGATGTTACAGTTGGTATCAGAGCTTTGGTTTAGCGATAAACCTTGGCTTTTTGGGATTTGACTCTTTGTTAATAGGGTAGTAATATCCTATGGGAGTCGCTGAGTGTATATATATGAGAGAGCGTATTTGTTAGTGTTACAAAAAGATTTTATAATTGTGTTAATCTGTTCCATTTTGTATTTATAAATTCTGGTTGATGCACGGGATGGTGTGACATCAATAGGGATTTCTAAACACTTAATAGGACAGACCGACATAATATCTGTTTTAATATAGGTGAATGAAATAATTTTGCCGATTATATTTTCTATATATAAAATAAAATTTTCAAATGATATCTATATTTGGCTGCAATGGATTGGTTGTTAGGTAATAAAGTGTATAAATAATAATAGAAATAAGATAAATGAAATTTGGAAATTTAGAATTTAGTTCCGGGGTTGAAAAACTTTCTTTCGAAATCTTTTGGAATAAAATAATATTGTTTATAAGTATTTTCTGATAAATATTTCAATGAAATTCGGAAGAGTTGTTTTAAAGAATATTTTGAGAAAATAAGTTTTGTACTTTCCTCTCTGTCGCTGGAAAATAATTTCGGTGATGGCGGCCGCATCATCGACTTTCATTTTTGAGTTTCGAAGGGGGAAGGCCACTGTAGTAGTTTACTGCAGATTCATTTTTGAAAAATAAATTTTGAATTGTTTTAAATATAATTAGAGATATAGGTTGTAAGAAAATATTTATCTATTATTTTAAAATAATTTGAAATTTAACCCAGTATTTAATTCCTAAATTTCCATTAATCAATTAATTGTTTCAATTATTGTAGTGAAATAAAAGGGTAGTGATTAATAAATGGAAATCTCTAATTTAGGTAAGAGATTTAATACAAAGTTATAAATGGGAATTAATGGAAATTTGAAATTTGTAACATATGAAACGAAGAGTAATATTGTTGAATATTAAATTTAATTAAAGGATGAGATAAAACTTGTATAAGTTCATTAGCATTTTCTTTAACATATATAACTTACCAAATATGAAAAGTTGAAATGTTTAATAAGAGATGTAATGGAAATTTGTACAAGTAAAAGTAGGTAATGAAGTATTCATTGAATTTGCTATTATAAATGAGAATTTATTGTTATAAACTTAAGTTATAAATTGAAATTTTACCAAAATTAAAGGTAAGTACTATAAATAGGTGATTTTAAACTTAAGTAAATAAAATGAAATTCTTTAATAAATAAGGTTTCATGTGTAGGGTTATAAACTTAAGTATGATTTAAATGCTACTAGTTGAATATAATGAAAAGTAGGTAATATAAATAAATGACTGCAAACCTTAGTTAAAGAATTAATAAAATCCTTTATTTATCAGAATGGATATTATAAGGTTAAGAATATAAGGGTAATTAAAAAAGGGTTACTATAATTAAATATGATATAGATGTAAGCATAGAATAAATGATTGAAATTGAGAAGTGTGTTAAATATAATACAAATAAAAGAAACTTACATGACCTGAATAAATAAAAATGAATAATTATAATTAATAAGTTGAAATAAAGGAAATAACCACTGAATGAGAAAATAAAATTTAAAGTTGTTAGAAATAAATGTAAATTATGAAAGGAAAATTTATGTGGTTTGAATAAAAAGAGAAAATCAAATAACAAAGGTATGAAATGAAATTATTAATAAGATGAGTTGATCGTTGTTTGAAATTGGTTGTTGATGATTGTTTGGGCAAGGGTACTTTAAAAAAAATAGATTTGGGATGAATGAATAATCTATTTAGTTTTATCTAAGACTGTTGAGTAAATGATACGCTAGTAGTTATTCTTCATTCCGTACAATTTAAAAGTTTTGAACCCGAACAACTATCTGTTTGTTTGATTTAATGGTTGTTTTGTATTGGTTGTGTATGATGTTTGTTGAATAGATGGTTGTTGTATTGATTTGTTGCTAGTGATTGAAACCACCTAAATATTTCACCTGATCCAATTGTTAACCATTTGGATTATATGAGTGAAATGCAGGTTATGGAAGCAATTGCTACTGCTTTTGGTTCCATATAATAAGCGGTAATTTGCCCGACAAATTGGTACTTTTCGGATTACGATTTATAACGCTATTTATATATTTTTACGTGATGGGATATTATATTTTGGATAATATATGAATAGAAATTGTTATATTTTTGATATATATTTCTCCCGAGCCTCTCCGTACAAAGGAGACTTGCCAAAAATTTCCGTAATTTTTGAACTCGGAATTATTTTGAAAATGTTTTTCCAAACTTTATTTATATAAGTATAAAAAGATATAATGATTATTGAACGGGTATATTTTATTTAAGGTAATAAATTTAGTAAATTATTGTGTATAAGTTTTGAATAAGATGTATTGTTACTTAATTCTTTCTTCTCCTTTCTTTTTCCTTTTCGGGGACGAAAAGTATTGAGTGGGGGAGAGTGTAACGACACGTAAAATTTCATAGATTTAATTTGGTTAAATAAATAAGTGTAATTAAAGGTTAACAATATAAAAATGAAATTCCAATTCAATAAAATAATGTAAAAAGTTGTGATTTGATTTTTAATGGAATATGAGAAAACAAGAGTAAGTATTTAATAATATGTTATTTATTTAGGATATTGAATAAAAATTTGTAAGCCAATTGTGATAAATGGTAATATTGTTATATCAGCTAATAAATTTGATTTCAATGCAATACCCATAAATGAATGGAATGAAATGACCGTATGTAAAGGTATAATAGGTTATTTATCAAATAGAAGGAAACAAACGTATATATCGAATTGAATTATGAATAAATACTTTGAATAGTAATTTAATGTACAGTTCATGGTAATTTAAAACTTGTTCATATTAAGATTGCATAAGATTCAATAAATTAAGTAGTGGAAAGATTTTACCTAGATATACTTTGAAGATGTGAAATTAAAGGAAGATATTAAATTTGGTTAATGTAATATAACATTTATTAACCGTAAATGGGAATAAATTTAAAAAATTATGTTAATGCAAGTGGATCATTTATAAACTTAAATGAAACATTCAAATTTAATAGAGATATTCTAATGTTATGATTTATTTTGAAAGGTAATAATTTGATTTAATTGGAATTTGTTATATTTGGTTTAAATAGTAAAGGAGTATACAAAAGTAACTGTGAATAGTAAAGTCGCAACTGTAAATGGAAGAAATTGAAATAAGGGGCAGTAAACATTGAATAAATAAATAGTAATAGATGCCAACATTGAATTGTAATAAATATAATTTAATATTACAAGTGGGTGAACTTAAAGATAAGGGTTAAGAGTGTTGGAAAGGGTATATTAAAATAGCTATAAAGTGTAAACGTAAGTATTTATAGAGACATGAATTATTTGAAGGAAAATAATTGGAAAGGGGTTGGGCTAAGGAAATGTTGTTGATTGTTTTGAAACCTTATTAATACGGGGAAATTTATTTAGTATAAGAAAAACCAATGCAAATATTAAATTTATCAGTGAAGCAATAAAAATAAATAGTAATCAATTCAAATTTATGTAATAATAGAAATGTGAAATTCGGAGAATAGATTCAAAGTTATGAATGTGTTGTTAAAAAGTATGCATAATAAGTGCAAATTTAATAAATCAATGGGAGTATAGATTTAAATTATAGAAAGTGATATTTTTAGTTTAATTCAAAGTATTGCAAAAGAAATGAAACTAACATTTAAATATTACGTTTATAGAGATTAAACTAAAATTCAAGGACTTTAAAAAATATAGGTTTGGAACCTAACATGGAATCCATCTACTTAAAAAAAATATAGATGGGATAAACATTGATTATTTAATTTATAGAAATTTTGGGAACTAGAATTTATAATTTTTAATATAATGAAATTTAAGATAGGACTTTGAAATTGGTAAATTTATCTTCTCTAAATCGACATTTAAATATTGTTTAAATAATTGCAAATGATGGAGAAGTATTAAGGTGACAAATTGTCAACTCTATAATTGAAATATAAAATTCGATTTAATTGATTTAATTTAATTTTATTTAATTAATATAAAAGTAGCCATTTTGGCCACGGACTCGGATTTCGACGAAATCAGTTTCATCGGATCCGTATTAGTGAATTATTGTAAAGTTTCAAGTTTCGTATCTATCGGACTTGTCGTTTGATCGTACGAACGCAAAACGCATTGAAATCGATTTAATTAAAATCAATTTGAAATCAATTTGGAAATATTGTTTTCAGCATAACTTCTTCATACGATCAAATTTGGACGTGAAACTTTTTCCATCGCGTTCAGAATATTTTAAAATACCTATTTGGATATATGGGTTTAACAAATTTCGTTCCGTGGTCAGAACGGGCTTTTTGGGCCAACTACCGTTTAGCACGTTCGTAATTCGTGCCCACCTATTCTTTTGCAGTTTGTCTATAAATAGGCTGTGATAAACCCTAGTCTCCATTCTATTCTCATTTGTTGTATGTTCTTTTTTCTTCAACTCTTTCTCTTCAAAATTCAGATCCAATTTCAAAAACAAATCAAAGCTAAAATTTTAAACAACTTAGAAAAATTCGAAAAAAACATATGTCATAGTTCTCGACTAGCGTAGTCTCCTGGTGTAATTTGTTTCTCGATTTGGTCTATAGTTTGACCAGAAATTAGGGTTTTGACCCAGCCGTTCATGGGTAATCAGCGAGATTCAACGGTAGATCGTCGTCCTGGGTTCGATCGGGTTATAGGAGGTTGAAGAGGAGGTCAAGGCAAGGCGATGTGGTGATTTACATTTCGTCTCTGGTAACCGATGTTGCTTGAAACACGGTGGGTTGCTGGCGTCGGCCGTTCGTGCTAGGCCAAGCCGAAGGGGGTTGCGAGTAGGGGCCGAGATCGGTTTGAGGAGCGGAGTTGGTCAGCGTTGGCTGATCGAGGTCTCGGAGTGTCGAGAGATGGAGAAATTTGATGGAGAACGGGGTATAGGTGGCGGCCGCGTTAGACAGGGACGAGCGTGAGTTAGGGTTCTGCGTGTTTTGCCTATAGGGGGAGCGCGTGGGAATGGAAATGTTTCGGTGACGTGGATTGTTGGGTGAGCTTTGTTTATTTTTATTTTAATTTTATTTTCTGATTTCAAACCTTTTTATTTGAATAACTTTCACATACGTTATCCGTTTCAAGCGAACTTTCTTTTGTTAGGATCGTAATAAAATTCCGGATCCGTTGACGCTAGTTTGGACAGATTTGGAGACTGTGCAATTTTTGGGTTTAAATCGGATTTAAATTCGGTTTAAATTCAAAAGGTGAGTGTTTTAACCCACCCACAACTTCAAAAATTTCTTGTGTTTGTTAAATTTGTTTTTGATATGAGTATAAATTTATTTATGGTTGTTTGGCATGTTTTATTCATTATCCCTGTTTAAACGCATTTATTTAATATAACTGTTAATTAATTTGATTATTGCGTATAAATTGACAGTTAAAAATTTATTTATTTGCATATAAACTGATAGTAAATCGTTAATAAATTTATTTTGGATATAAACTGTTAGTTAATAACTGTCACTTATTTCCTGTTATATTGCATATACTTTAAAGTGATGTTTGTTTGAATTGATGATGATTGAAATAAAATAATGATGGTTGAGAAAATTTTGTTGATGATTGATTTTGGATGAATGGATGCGATATTTATATTGTATAACTGCTAGTTATCATGCATTTTCATTTCATTCGGGATTGCGGTTTGAAATGATGTACAACCGCATTTTTATTGTAAATTGCGGATTGAAATGATAAACATCTGTATCACTTGACCATAGGGTAGAAAATTTTATACAAGCACCGTGGTATATATATAAAATTATTTTTGAAATGATTTTCTATGGTTTTCTAAAGCTATATATATATATATGGTTTATGGGATATTGATTTGGTTATTGATACAAGTTATTTGTATATAGTAATTTTCGGTTTATAAGCTTGGTATAAATTTGATTTTTAAGTATAAAATAAAGTTTGAAATTTAAGATCAAACACGATTAAGCATTTATTTAAAAATTTCATTTCTGGAAGTTCTATTGACTTAAATAAGAATAAGGTTGAAAAATGAATCTTAAGTTAAATTGGAATTAAATAAAAGTTAGAAATTTTAAAGGATATGATTTTTATAACTTGATTTTGCGTAAAGTGATTTAATGAATATCAGGTTGATTTAAATGAATATATCAAGTTTAATAAATTAAAAGATTTTTCCAGTTATGTGAAGTTAAAGGTTTTTCTTAAATTATATTGAATTCATTAAGCAAATATTTCAAGTATAAATAATAAGTAATTGAATTTAATAAATATGGGATTTTCAAATGAGTTTGCTTTGAAAGGGTGAAATATTTAAAGCTTTGAAAGATAGGAATTGAAGTGGTATTTGGAAGTTTAAATCAATATTTAGAATTGATTTGTGAAATCTAAAGAAGCTATCTTGTTTTATAACAGTAGTTTAATTTTTAACCATTTGAGAGATGGAAATTTGTTTCAAAGCTATGTTTTTCAAGGTAGTATAATTTGGAAATATTATATTCAAGAGTTTTGACTCCTAAAATATTTTACTTTGGAAACCCTATGATTTTTGAAAGAATATATATTGGGAGAATAAAATGATATCGTATTGATTTGGGGTTTTAGGAATAAATGATATCGTATTTATATGGGTTTTAAATGGATATTTTATTTTGGTTTTAAAAGTATAATTATTTTTAAATGACCACGGTGTTATAATAACGATTGGTTGGCAAAGAGACCGGGATCTAATATGGACATACTCTCTGTCGATACCGAAAACCACTTTGACTAACCGTGTACGCGGTGGAGATTCCAGAATGAAGTAGATTGGTGGCGGCGTTTCCTGTAAGGTAAATACGTGGACCCGACTCCCGTGAGTTGGCATAAGGTGGCTAAAACATGAGCGATTGACGGGCCAATGAGGTCATTCCTCTGATCGGACACTTCTCTTCGATATTGCAGATTGATTCAGTGGCCAATTTTACTTTGATTTTTGAGGGAGTTTGTTCGAGGTGGGCGGTAGCTGCGGCTACGTGTTTCCATCAGCCCGGATGCGTAATTGGTATATCTACCTTGGCATTGCCTAGTTGTGCCGTGTCACCTACCATACCGAGCCTTTACTACAAGTTTCTATTTGTGTCGTACCTATGGAGTATCCTCTGGTAGCTTCCCGATCAGGAGGTATTACGGTACTGTATAGACTATTGACATTATTTGTGTTAAGGGCTATATGGGTAACCCCTTAACGCTATTAAAAAGTAAGTTTATTTTACAATTAGACACTATTATAATAGCGAAATATACTACATAGTAAATAGTTTAACGGATCCTTAAGACATGTAAATCCCGAACATCTTTTGAGTTATTGCACTCATACTTATTTCTATTGATTTAACTTACATAAGATCTTTTAGTTGTGACTCGAGTGTTTTGTCTTTTCAATTCGCTCGGGTCAGTCCGAGCGTTTCAGGATTGAAGATTTTATTTCTGGAGGAAGAAGAAGGAGATTTTATTATTATTACTATAGATTATATGGTTCCACTACACCCATATTCTTCCGCTGCATTGTTATATGGTATGTGTACTCTGATATGTATTGTATAAATAATATAATCAAAGGTTTTGTAAAAACAGATTTATGAACTGTATATTTTATTATTATATTTTATCCTTCCGCTGTGAGATTCTGTTTATTTTTTTTTCTTTCTCTGTTTTTCTTATTTATCCCATAACAATCCGCCCTTATGTATGGTTTGAATTGGCACATGTGTCTGGTTTAAATCGTGCGAAAAGGCGGGATGTTACAAATTATGTAATAATCTTTAATCTACACTAAATGATAGTGTAGATTTTATAAATAATGTTATTAATTTGCATAAACAAAAATGTGAATTAATACGATTATTTCGGGATTATTTGAATTAATTATTGGATTGTTATTATTGATTGTTGTTATTGCTTGTTTGTTTACTTCGACACCATCCCATTTATCACACTGCAAGTTCCCTTTGCTATGCTTTGATTTTTGAATTGAAATGGAATAGGGTTGAAATGATAAATACCCAAATGAACTTGACTTAGGATAGAGAATTAAATAAAACCTGATTGGTAAATAATTTGGTTTGGAAATAAAATTAAGATTTTATTTGAATAAATAATAAGATTTGAAATGAAGTTGGAATTTTAATTTAATGAAAGGAAAATGTTAATATTTTAAAAATCTGAAATGAAAATCTTAACATAGTAGTTATTGAAATAATGTTGATTTAAAATAAATTATTTGACGATAAAATATGGAATTATTCATTGAATTAAGTATGAAATGATCTAATAATTAAGTTTGAATTTATAATTAAGTTTGAAATGATTAAGTTTTGAAATTATTAACAATTAAGATTGAAATTATTTAATAATTAAGATTAAAAATCCCAAATTGCAAATTCCTTTAAATCTATATTCAAACATTCTCTGGAATTCTTCTTCAAAATTATAATCACCTTTACAGTTTACGTTTACAAATCTCATTTGTATATGGAGTTTATTCCAATTTATAAATTACATCTATAATCTATATTTCAAATTCCATTTTGTCATATAATTTATTTTTCAACTTTGGTTATAAGTTTCAATTTCTTATTCAATTTCTACACAACAGTGTTAATAGTTTAATATTATCATTTCTTAACAATCAAGCATCCAAATACTATAATACTTTACAAAAATTATATCTTTTATATACAAAAATAATTTGGGTAAACTTATTCGATTTACCATATTTGAAAACAATACTGTGTCGAATTGTTCTATTCAAGTGTTTAGAGATCCCAATCAATAACGTTAATTACTCGTATTGACCAGAATCCATAAACTACTCAATAAACCAATAAAAACAATATAAAATCATTTTATATTCACTAACAAATACGCGCTCATATCTATTAATACACTCAAACTCATTCTAGAGTACTATCGACTCTATTCTATGAGTAACTCCCACCAGAGCCAAGGTTATCACGAACCTAAGCTCTGATACCAAGTGTAACGACCCGCAAATCCGTACCCCTGAGTCAAAGCTATTCTACACCAATCAACTCAAGTGGCACAGAAATGCGAACCATTTGGATTTAAAGCAGAAGAGGTAGAAGAAGAGAAACAGAAAACAACAACAGAATCTAACCATCGCATCGGAATAAACTATAATATATAAACAGATCTTTACACAAAAGAAAATCATAACTATTTATACATACATTATCAGAGTACATCATCAGAGTTCCACATCAATAATATACAATAGGATACATAGCGGAATAATAATAATCAAATACGGAAGTACGTATCGCCATCCAGCTCGTCTCCTAAGCTCCACAGCATCAATCATGTATCCTATAATACTCGGTCTGACCCGAGCATTATAGTTAAATAACACCCAAGTCAGTCTGGAATACTAGCGTGAGAAAACCACACTCAATTGATTATTAACGTTTCAAAAATCATTTTGAAAACAAAAGCATCTCGTAAGACCACGCCACAAATAAACATGTCGGGTTTTTACCTTACGATAGCTAAAACACTTTTTATTAAAGTTCTCTGGTATTATAATAGTGTCTATAACAAGTATAATAGAATCTAGCTGAAATGCTTGCATCTCACGTTTCAGCAATAGTTGGGCACAATCAAAACCGTACAGGCACGTAGGGAGAATGGATTTCCAACGAATGACTAGGCACTGGGGTACCACCTGTCACAGTACGTGTCCTAGATCACAGTACCGAGGAGTACGCCCGCTCCCCTGCAACAAAAGGCCGGACCCATCCCTTACTGGACAGTTCCGAATAAGATCACCCCACGGTTGTGATCAGCAACCGCACCACTAAGCCGAAATAAAAAGGGACATCTAGACAGGGATGACCTTACTCTCTAGTGGGGGCTACCCACGAAGCCTTGCTGCATAACCTCTGATTTTCAGTCATTCGCGGTTGATGAGGCTTGAGGCTAAGCGTTACCTTTAGAATAAATCCCTTAGAATGCTCATCGTCCACCTGACGATGTTCTTAAAGCATTCATCCATACAAATCCGTCCCGGGTTCGAACGAAACCGAAGACACTATTCCTACTACATCCATTTTGGAAATATCCTCAGGATTAGTAACGACTAGCCCTTGCACTTCACTACTCCATCTTCGACTCCGAACTCGTTTCCCCACGAAAACGTATAAACCGGATTGAAGTGGTTTTTCGAGAAATAAATCTCGATCCCGGTCTCTTCGAAACGATCATCGCATTTGGCCAATATTGATAGTCAGTTATTTAACTAGCAATTAATATTCACAAACAACTATCAACCAATAAATAATTTCTCAAATTATTTATTAATCCCAAAATATCTTCACAAGATAAATTTCCAATTTCAACCCCTTTTGAAAACAGTTTCAAATCCAGTTTTCCTTTCACAGAGTACATTCCAATTACTTATTTCCACTGGAACACCAAGTACAAAACATTTGAGATTTATATAATTTAAAAGCACTTTTTATAAAATATACTTTATAACATTAAAATTAAAACTACTTTAAATATTTTATTAAACTATATATACTTTAAGATTATTTAATATAAAACACTTTATAAAATATAAACTAAATTTTCTCTTTTAAACACAATACCAAGTTACTTTATATAGTTAGTAGAATAATAGATTTTGAAAAAATATACTTACTTTAAAAGTTAACATTTAGAAATAATAAACTTTCCAAAACATGCTTTTTTAAAACAATATTAAAACCTTTAATTTATTTATTTTTAAAATTTCTTTGAAAACCATACTTGGCTATCCAAGGAAATACTCTTCTCTTCCCATCTTTAAAAATAAATCACCATTTATTTTTAAACAAATTCACATCCCTTTATAAATTCCCATCTTGGATTTATATTTTCAAATATCCACGGATATTTATTCATTTTATAAACCCAGTGCATAAATTCCAAAATCTCATTTTTATCTTTAAATTCCAATTCCAAACGCTTAAGTAAATTTGCAATTGATTTCCAATTCACTCTACCTTTGAAATAAATTTCTTTACTTACTTCCTTTATTTCAAAATTCATTAACTTTCAGATTTTATTTCTTAATTATGATTTAATATACTTTTAACAAGAAATACCAATTTTTGATTTCTCAAATTACTTCTTATTTCCTTTAAATAAATTTAAACTTTGAATTCTAAAATGATTCTTTATTCCTTTAATTTATATCATTTAAAGTTACGATTCGTTAATTTCCATTTATTAAAATTCCTCTTTTCCCATATTTAGAATTATTTATTTATTAGTTTCTTATATCACTTTCATTCTTTTCACTTCATTCTTAAATCCATTCAAATTTTCTAGAATTATTTTGCTTATAAATTTGCTTCTTTATTTTCTTTCAAAATTCAATTTATATATTTTTGGAATCTCATTATACTCAAATGTATTCAGTCAAACCATAGCATTCAATATTCCAATATAATTCATCATAGAATATCAAATAATCACAATAGAGAATATTAAATACTTTAAATAAATGTTGAGGAATCCTGTTGCATCCCTCCAACCTGTTTCCCTGCATCCACAGATGTTAGCACAATACCAATTCCACTTCGAGGTGGAATATCGCGGTATATGGGATTAAATATTATATTATCCGCTATTATGCGGCGCATAGGGTCGCATCCGCTATAAATAAATGCGGAAATCAATCATTCCAAGATGTAATGTATACTATAACATAAAACATCAACCAATTCAACCAATCAACCAATTATTTAAATTTAATCATTTAAATTTAAATTCAGCTGAGTGAGATTAACTCACCTTTGATTTGTTTGGAGTCCATTTCCATTCTGACTTGTTTTCCTCATGTCTTTAAACCTTGTATAAACATTTTTCGGTTTATCAACACTTGAAATAAATTAACCACTTACTATTTCAAATAAATTAACTTAACGAACATTTACCCCAATAATTTCTGTTTCCAAAATCTTTTCTGTATATACATATTCACAATTTAGCTATGAGTATGTCCATATTTATTTTATTATTTATTTAATTTTATTTTAAACAAACTCTTAAACATTTCTAAACTCCTATATATATATCCTCCAGACCTTGCCTATATATATAAACTTTATCACTTTCCAACATTTAGGATTTTTTCTTACTGTATAAACTTATGTATATATATAAATAAATTACTTAATATACCCTACTGGTATTATATTTTCCCCACTGATAAAACTACCCCAATATAATAATTACTCAATTAAACCTACTAAATACTTTACTGTTTAGTTTGAAAACAATCTTTCCAGACTAACATAAATGTTATAATAAGTTATATATACTCATCTCTATTTAAAAAAAATCCCAAACATTTTCGGATTTATAGTTAAATCAATAGATATCATTTACCAGATCTTTTTTTATTCAATCCGTATTATATTCAAGTAGAACGAAAAGAAGAAGAACAGATACCTCACTCGAGCGATTCCATTTCCCACTGCTACCTTCTTGATACGCGAATCCCCAAAAGCCAAGAACAATCGGCCTTGGAATCCTCTACACCGAAGTGCCCTCCCATTCCACGAGCCTAGGTCCTCCATCCCAATCTCACATCGAAGGTCAAAAATAGAAGAACTCGAACCCTAGGTCGACGACTTCGAACACGATTCCCAAACCTAGACAGCATCGCCACCTTCTCAAACATCCTCTCCTGCACGCACAATGCCCAAAAACTCAGCCTCCTACCACCGATTCACGATAAAACCTAAGGAGCAATTGAATTCAAACTGCCTTTGTTCTATTCCAGTACGAACGCGATGTAGATGGGTTGATTCGCGTATCAGTCGCCTTCTTTTTATTTATTTATTTTTTACAGAGAAGGAACGTTTCGTTTTAAAAAAAAGGAGTTGAGGGAAGATTTCGTTCGTTAATATCCTTATATTTTGTTTATTATTCCTACAGATTGGCTTCTGAACAAAGGAGAAAGGAAGATTGCGACTTTAAAAATGAAAGCGAGGTGATGTTTGCATGTACGATAAAAGCTACAGTAACCATGAGAAGAAAGAAAAAGGCTTTGACGTGAAATTATTTCGGCGGAAGGTTGACTGGTTAAAGAAATAGTTATATTTTATTCAAATTCAATTTGCCTAGATATAATTTCAACGCGTTAATTTATCGTACAAGCACAGAACAACTCCAATCACTACGAAAATTAACATCCAATAATAATACAATATTACGGACCCAATGGAACTGGATTCGTCAAATTCCGAAACTGTGCCTCGGAAGGCTATTTTTAAATTCAATTTAAACAATAAAATTTTAAAACTGAACAAACCACTGTTAATTTCAATTTTACAACTTCTATTATTTTCAGTGTTATCAATATAAATTTTACAAGCCTTCAAATTATTTTTAACTGGCTTAAAATTCTAGATTCAACATTTTACCCAACTTCCAGTAATTAAATCCAATAACTGAATTACTAAATAATAATAATATTTAAATTCAAGTTAAAAATTAGCTTTTAAATATTTAAAATCAATTAAATATTCTTATTTCAACTGTCCAAAAATTTCGGGTCGTCACATTCCTCCCCTCTTAAAAGAATTTCGTCCCGGAAATTGCTAGTTAGGAAGAATGATTCATAACCCACTACCTATTTCCTCTCCCCAAATAGTTTTCAACAACTTGCCAAACAATTTTTTTTATCAAAGACACACTAACCCTCTTTTTAACTTTTCACACCTATCCAAACGTCCTAAACAATATCACTTACTTATCAACTCAAATTTTAAATTTGAAACCGAATTTTGAATTATCAAAATTTCCTCAAAATCTTTCTAACTCCCTAAATTTCCGAAAAATTTCGCCAGCGTCTCCTTTGCACGGCTAGCTCAGTACAACTACAAAATGGCTCTACGGCCTCCCAAATCCAAAAAGAAAACAAAAAGCCAAGTGGTTCGATCAAAAACCCAATCAAATTTCATACAGAAATTTAAACACATACCTTTTAGTCGGGCAATTCTAATTTATTATCTGAAACCAAAACCAATTTTCCTTTTCATTCTTTCCATACCTGCATATCCTACATAGAATAATATCAAATCACAACATTCAAAATCATTTATTTGACTTCCTTTCAAAATTTCCATATTCATCCCATTTAAGTCCGTATGATGTACCTATATCATTCGTACGCAATACCGAATCCAATCGCTTACTCGATCACACAATTTCACTTCCGAACTAGTATGGTCCACCCGACTTTCTAGTGCGGACTCAGATCTGGTTTCTTGATCAGAAACCGTCATTCTCCTTACATAGACATAACTATGATAGAGAATTTCCAGAATCAATCAAAATTCCATATCCAGGCTCGCCGTTGAAAATCGAGTGAAAAATCCTAACTCGGATCGATAAAATTATCTCGAAATTCTATGCTCGAATCTGGATCAAATAGCTGTGCAAATAAAATAATACACGTACATCCTATGTATTTAGCCCAATTGATTTTCAACTATATCAATTCCCTTTTTATTCACATTTATTTTGATTGTTATTCTCTTATTCACAATTTTCCCGTTTCACAACTATCAGTTTTAATCTTCATTCAATTATTTGCTCAGTATACTTCTTAATACCAATTTACTTAAGAATTTCATTCTTCATTTCTTCAGTTCAATTCAAATATTTTACATACTTATTATATTTATTTTCACTTCACTATGGAAGTTCACGTTCATTTATAATCACCTTTGCCCTTACAATTCCATTTGATTTCAATTTGGCTTTCATTTTGAATATTGAATTAGTTGCACTTACTAATTAATTTAAATCTCAATTAAAATTTATTTGCAAACTTTACTTTCTTTAATTTCATTGATTTCACTTACTTTAAATTCACATGAAAAATAGATTTCAATTATTCAGTTCCAATTCTGTTTGCTTAACAAAATTTAAATCATTTGTCGTTAGTGGAAATTTCCAAAAAATTTCTAACTCCCAAAATTTCAGAAAATTTTGGCAGAGTCTCCTTTGTACGGAGGAGATTTTGCTATTTGACAAAAGATATAAATATATACACATCGACCCACCCGGTCGGAAAACAGAAAAACAGTTCATATTTCCTATTTTTATTGCGTAGGTGTACCTTTATTTAGCATTTTTAAGCAAGCATGTGACGCCCCACCTCTATACCCACGCTAGCCAAGAACATTTCGGTGAATGCTGTCGACTAGCACGGAGAATAAGGCCGTTGAGGAGCGACCATCCGTCTAATTTCTTTGCGCGAGCACCGATATGTCAGATAATATAACATGCATTCTATTTCAAGAGGGAATCCGACATACCGACACAAACTCAAAGCTACTACACGGTGGCTATATAAATCCTTCGGAAAACAAATATAGAAATAAGCATAACACAAATCAGTCACAGACAATTCATATCACAAAGGCGGAAATAGATATGAATATTACACTTGGAAGTGTACATCAGAGTAGTGGTCTAAAAAGATCCACAATATCACAAAAGAATAGTTACATGAACTACACAAAAGAATAAGTATACATTATGGAGTCTATATCTCAAATGTATACAACAAAAACTACTAATCTAAGTAGTTAACCAAAAGCAAGAGAAATCAATCCCAAGAGAGAAGTCAAGCAGAAGCACCTGTAACATCTCGGTCTGACCCGAGTATTATTTAATAAGAAAATAATAAACGGATCAGTCTAACTATAGATTTCAGATAACATGATATAAAATAGGAGATATGACTAAACACATAATAATCACAATGCCAAGCTGTGATATATATAAGTAATTGAAAATCAACAAGAGATTAATCAATATCACGATAATCTACTCAAGATAAAAAGGAATGTCCTACTCCTAATTTCATTCACCAAGCCACAATAAATGACATATAAGATATGGCATAGGCGTATAATATCCATAATGGCATACTACTATAAGTATGTAAATGATAATCAACAAACGATTAATCAATATCAAAGAACCTTCTCGAAGATCCAAAAAGGGTATCATACCCAAAACTTGTATTCACAACAAGTTAATGACACACGAATTCACCTATGCACAAGAATTGATAAATCATATCAATAGACATCACAAAATTGACGAAACATAAATTCCAGAAATCAACACAAGAAATCCACTCAATGACACACAAATTTACCTATGCACAAGAATTGATAAATCATATCAATAGAAATCACAAAAATAGGTGAAGTATAAACTCCAGAATTCGACACACGAAATCCATAAATTTCACAAAATAAAGGGGGGAGGCCTATCACATGAACGGGAGCATGAAAACTCACCAACAGCTGTAACACATGAACGAGAAGCTATCTCATGGTAGCTAGCCATTAATTTGACACACGAATGGTCCGAAGACCTGACACACGAATGGTCCGAAGACCGTGGGTTGCTACCCTACCAAATTTGAGTCGAAACTCCACAAAGCAGACAAAGAGACATCGCACAACTGCTAGTCTAAATCACAAAAATGATCGTCATGATCATCGAGAAGTGTCAATTACACTAATCTAGTAAATATATGAGTTTAGCTTCATCTCCCATAACCACTTGCTTAACTTAAATATTTACGAACAAACTGTAAATCTCCACTAGAAAATTGTCACAAGAGGTTCAATCGAACAAGTCCAAGAATTAACCGACAAAGTAAACGCAAGCGTTTCATACCACTTGTTTTACTAAGCCGTTTAATTAGATTTCTCATACGAGTGAGGTAAAGGTTTGTATATACTAATAGATTGGAAAACGATTTTATAAACAAATTTGGTATTAAAATAGTATTGAAATCGTTTGAGGAAAGAGTTTTGATATTTACTACTAGTATAGAAAACTTATATATTTTTAAAGTGACAAATCACGAAGAAGATTGTAAGAACAATCAATCACAAAGATTCACATACGAAGACGTGAATAAAATCCTAAGAAATCGATAAAGGATCCATCGAAATGGATATTCAAAAATCCCTAAAAAGAGTCATCAAAGTCATAATAGATGATAACAACAAATAGGATTATCACGAATCGATTTAAATTTGAATTTCAATCCAAAAAGGCAAACTGGACTCAAACAGCAGGTTCAGTCGAGTGAACAGAGTTTTCAGTCGACTGACCCTGTGCCTGGAAATTTTCCAAGTTCAGGAAACTTTCTGTTTCCAGTTTCAGTCGACTGTGCAGAGTTTTTCAGTCGACTGAATCATGCCTGGAAACTCTCGGGTTTCAGGTTCAGTCGACTGAACAGAGTTTTCAGTCGACTGAACAGAGTTTTCAGTCGACTGAATCATGCCTGGGCTGTTTTTCAGCCTTATTCAAATGAAGAGCAAACTCTTCCAAAATGCAACCGGACGAACATTGGCTCTAAGGGTTTATGCCAATTGGCAACCCGGCCCTATATGCTCCTCGATGCATCACCAAAAGCATGATCAAACATCCATAAAAGGATTTCACACAAATTTGACTTAAAAACCCAAAACTTGGAGTATTCACGAAACCAATCCAAATCAAGAGCAAATGCACATGAAGAAGTGTTAGGAATTCATACCCAACAACCAAAGATAATTATAGTCATAGATGTGAGATAAAAATCTCACCTTTTCTCAAAATCAAACAAGAAGAAGCTTGAAAGCAAATGGAGAATCAACCTCTCTTCAACACAACCCAAATGAGCTTGACTCTATGCTCAAAAACAAGAACATTCCCAAAATTAGGTTTAGGAATTTCTGAAATTGGTAAGAGAACAAGTTGAAGAAGAAGAAGAGAAGCTTACCAATGGGTTCTTCTTGAGTTTGGAGCTAGGAATTTGATTTGCAAGAGAAACTAGGGTTTTGGAGTTTTAATTTCCAATCTCTCCCACCATTAAAGCTAAGAAAACTGAAAAGAGAAAGAAGTGAGGGAGAATGGGGAGAGTGGTTCAGTTTTGGAGTATAAGTTAACATAGGGCTGAGCCCAAAAACCAAACCCAAAGTAAAAAGTAGCAAAAATCAACTTTCTCCAAACATATCGAAGCTTATACTCAAAAAGGTCGCAAACGACATTTTAAACTCAATGGGAGTGGTCTCGAGTCCTAATTCGACCGTATGCAAAAAGTAGCTTTTCGGACTAAAATCCGACTAACGATAAAATATTTAAATAAAATATTTAAATATAAAATCGATAAATAAGCGGGTTGTTACAGACTCCCCTCCTTAAAGAAATTGCGTCCTCGCAATATTACAAGAAGAAGATATATAGTAACAACCATAAAAGCATATTCAACACAAAAGAAGTTTGAAATAAGAAGTTCACCTCAAAGAGCACGAGAAAATAAGTCCAGATGTGTACGCTCGATGTACTCTCTAGATTCCCAAGAACAATCCTTAGGATTTGAAGACCATTGAACTTTAACAAGCGGAACATCTTTATTTCGAAGTCGTTTGACTTCCGAAGCAATGATACGAATAGGATGTTGCTCATAAGTTAAATTAGGCGAAACTTCAATCTCATCCACAACACCGGGCTCAAGAACAGAATCGGAATCTCGAAGACATTTCCGAAGTTGAGAAACGTGAAACATGTCATGCATAGCAGAAAACTGAGCCGGTAATAAAAGGCGATAAGCCATGGAACCAATACATTCGGTGATAGGAAATGGCCCAATATATCGAGGCGTTAGTTTTCCCGATCGACTGAAACGTACAACACCTTTCATAGGTGACACACGAATGAAAACAAGATCTCCCACAGAAAATTCTAACTTCCTTCTCCGGTTATCGGCATAGGATTTTTGTCTACTCTGGGCTTCTTTCATCCTATGACGAATAAGATCAATCTTTTCTGTGGAATCACGAATAAAATCTGGACCTAAAGCCAGCTTCTCACCGGCCTCAAGCCAACAAGAAGGAGATCGGCATGGCCTTCCGTAGAGTGCCTCAAAAGGTGCCATACCAATACTAGATTGGAAGCTATTATTATAAGAAAATTCAACAAGGGAAATATGATCTTCCCAACTTCCACCGAAATCAAGCACACAAGCACGAAGAAGATCTTCAAGAGTTTGATTAACACGCTCGGTTTGTCCATCGGACTGGGGGTGATAAGCGGTGCTAAAATTAAGCTTCGTTCCTAAAGCTTTTTGAAGACTCTTCCAAAATCCACTAGTAAACAATGGATCACGATCACTAACAATAGAAGTAGGAACACCATGTAATTTAACAATTTCTTTGATAAATATTTTGGCCAAAAGAGGAACGGTTCGATTAGATCGAACGGGAATAAAATGGGCGGATTTAGTAAGTCTATCAACGATCACCCATAAGCTATCATGACCCGAACGAGAACGGGGAAGGCCATCTATAAAATCCATGGAAATTTAGTCCCACTTCCAAATTGGAATTTCTAAAGGTTGCAATAACCCACCGGGCCTTTGATGTTTGGCCTTAACGAGTTGGCAAGTCATGCAACACTTAACAAAGTTAGCAATATCGAGTTTCATTCCCTTCCAATAATAAAGTCGCTTCATATCCGCGTACATTTTACTACTACCGGGATGAATGGTAAATTTAGAGTGATGAGAATCTTCTAAAATATCTTTACGAAGATCACCAATATTTGGCACGACAAGTCTACCAAATTTCCGAATGCCGCCACGAGAATTGATATCAAAGTCTTTCAAACCTTCAATATCAATTTTATCCTTCATATTTTGGCCAAGAAGAGCCAATTCGGGATCTAGCCTTTGAGCTTCAAGAATGCGGTCCAAAAGAGAAGGATGAGCTTCAAGGCTACATAAAACAAATGATGAGCATAACTCGGATACGCGGTCTCGAATCTCACAAGTGGATAAGATCTCGAGATCGTTCCATTCGGATATCATCATAGAAACAACAGCTTTTTGTTTACGGCTAAGAGCATCGGCGACACGATTACCCTTACCGGGAGTATAAAGAATATCAAGATCATATGGTGCAAGAAATTCGAGCCAACGCTGTTGACGCAAATTAAGTTCCTTTTGAGAGAATAAATATTTCAAAGACTTATGATCTGTGTAAAGAACAAATTTCTCTCCTAAGAGATAATGACGCCAAATCCGAAGAGTAAAAACAATAGCCGCGAGCTCTAAATCATGAGTGGCATATCTAGTCTCAGCAGGCTTTAATTGCCTAGAAGCATAAGCAATAACACGTTCCTTTTGCATAAGAACGGCACCCAAACCAATGCGACTAGCATCGGTATAAACAACGAAATCTTGATTCCCATCGGGAATAACAAGAATAGGAGCATCAGAAAGAAGTTCTTTTAATTTCTGAAAATAAGCTTCACATTTGTCCGACCAAATGTATTTAACACCTTTCTTCGTCAAGCTAGTGAGAGGCACGGCAATTTTAGAAAAGTCTTTAATAAAACGACGGTAATAGCCCGCCAATCCAAGAAAACTACGAATCTCTGTCACACTCTCCGGTCTCTTCCAATCTTGAATCGCTTCAATCTTTGAAGGATCCACGGAAATTCCGGATTCGGAAATAATGTGACCGAGAAACTTCACACGAGATTGCCAAAAATGGCATTCAGAAATTTTTGCCTTTAATTGATTACTCCTAAGAGTTTCCAACACAATCCGAAGATGTTTCTCATGCTCCTCCTCGGTTTTAGAATACACAAGAATATCATCGATAAAGATGAGAACAAACCGGTCGAGAAAGTCTTTAAAAACTCGATTCATTAAGTCAACGAAATAAGCCGGGGCATTTGTTAACCCAAATGGCATAACAAGCCATTCATAAGATCCATACCGAGTACGGAACGATGTCAAAGGAATGTTATCCTCTGCAATACGAAGCTGATGAAAACCGGTAGCCAAGTCCAATTGTGAAAAGACTCTAGCACCACTAAGTTGATCGAATAGATCATCAATCCGAGGTAAAGGATATTTATTTTTGATAGTAAGATCATTAAGCTTGCGGTAGTCAACGCAAAGCCTAAGTGTACCATCGGATTTCTTCACAAAAATAGCTGAAGCTCCCCAAGGCGAGGAACTAGAACGAATAAATTGCTTCGTTTCCAATTCAGATAATTGTTTACGCATCTCCTCGTTTTCTTTATTGGACATACGATACGGAGGACGAGTGATAGGTTGAGCTCCAGGAATAAGATTAATTCTGAACTCAATTGCTCGCTTAGGTGGTAATCCTAAAACGGGTTCGAATATGTCGGAAAATTCACAAACGACGTGAATAAGAGAAATAATATCACCCTCATCATCATCATCGTCATCACGAGGATTTAAAGAATATAAAGATGCAACCAAAGCAGAATCTGAATCTTTAAGAATAACATAAACCTGATTAACAAAATGAGGATGTCGAAGATGAATAGTCCGCTCAGGACATAGGATATGAGCTTCATAACGGTTAAGCCAATCCATTCCCAAAATCATTCCAAAGTCGCATGACATGCAAATCGGCTCGGAAAGAAAAATCACACAAAATAATCTCGACATCTTTACACAATAAACTGATTGTTGCGGATCCACCAACCGGATTCGCAAATTCTCAAAGAATTCATTAAACACAAAACATCCAAAGAAAAAGTATCAACAAGTTCTTTTGATATAAAAGAATGGGACGCACCCGTATCAAAATGAACTCGAATAGGATGATCACGAAATAAAATAATTCCATCTAGAATAGAATGAGGCATACCTTGACCACGAGATGTGTTGCCACGGGCTTGAGCAACATTAAGCTTTCCCTCCCTCCTACTTTGAAGTTTGGGACATACATGCATAAAATGGTCTGGGCTTTTGCAATAGCGACAAGTACGAGGCTTTGAACACTTGTTCGCAAAATGGAATTTCGAACCACAATTATAGCATTTCCCTTGAGTAGAGGAAAAGGTCTTTTCAGCAGGAGTTGCTTGCCTCCCTTTCTTATTGGGATAAGGACCTTTGAATTTGCTTGACCTCTTCTTGTTGTTGAATTTTGGTTTGGAACCAACCACTTCAACATCATTCTCCTTATCCGCCTCTTCAAGACGAAGAGCAATATCAACGAGTTGGTCGAAAGAAACTTCTAACTTTAGACGTAATGGCTTCTTGAGATTTTTGTTTAAGCCATAGACGAACCTCTGGTTCTTCTTTAAAGAGGTGTTGATGTATTCAACCCCATATTTGGAAAGCGACTCGAAGGAGGCGACGTAATCAGTCACGGAGGACTCACCTTGAACAAGGTCTATAAATCGTCGAGCCAATGCCACTTTTTCAGCTTCCGGTACGAATTTCAACTCGAAGCGTTCTCGGAATTTCTCCCAAGTGAGATCCGCTTCATTAATCTCAGAAATAAGAAGCTCGTACCAGTCCAATGCTCTTTCTCGGAGCATACTAGAGGGCACCTGAACTCGGTGAAGGTCAATAAGATTCATGCGAGAAAAGATTCGATCGCATGACCTTAGCCAAGCCTGTACTTCAATAACAGTTTCGGAACCTTTGAATGGCTCCCCACCCAAATTAGTGTAATCGCTACACAAGCGTGCAAATCCCGACTTTGGGTGAGTAGGTTCCGGGTTAGCTCCAGCTGCTTGAGCATTAGTTACCAAATCAAGAAGCTGTTGAGCAGTCATAAAAACTCCATCCTGGGGTGGAGTGCTTGATGGCACGGCTCTGGGGCGGCCTGGTCTAGACATTTCTCTTCCTTTAGAAAGAAAGAAGAAGAAGAAAAAGGTTATTCACCAAATGGAATATCAAGCAATCTTGATAGACAAAACTAGGAATCATAAAAGAAAATAGGATAGAACGGTACGTAGACCCGAATAAAATCCTAAAGCACGACTCCTAAGAAGAACTTAGGACGATGATCCTTGTTATAATATTCCATATTCTTCCAAAGTTTGGCTCTGATACCAAGCTGTCACGCCCCACCTCTATACCCACGCTAGCCAAGAACATTACGGTGAATGCTGTCGACTAGCACGGAGAATAAGGCTGTTGAGGAGCGACCATCCGTCTAATTTCTTTGCGCGAGCACCGATATGTCAGATAATATAACATGCATTCTATTTCAAGAGGGAATCCGACATACCGACACAAACTCAAAGCTACTACACGGTGGCTATATAAATCCTTCGGAAAACAAATATAGAAATAAGCATAACACAAATCAGTCACAGACAATTCATATCACAAAGGCGGAAATGGATATGAATATTACACTTGGAAGTGTACATCAGAGTAGTGGTCTAAAAAGATCCACAATATCACAAAAGAATAGTTACATGAACTACACAAAAGAATAAGTATACATTATGGAGTCTATATCTCAAATGTACACAACAAAAACTACTAATCTAAGTAGTTAACCAAAAGCAAGAGAAATCAATCCCAAGAGAGAAGTCAAGCAGAAGCACCTGTAACATCTCGGTCTGACCCGAGTATTATTTAATAAGAAAATAATAAACGGATCAGTCTAACTATAGATATCAGATAACATGATATAGAATAGGAGATATGACTAAACACATAATAATCACAATGCCAAGCTGTGATATATATAAGTAATTGAAAATCAACAAGAGATTAATCAATATCACGATAATCTACTCAAGATAAAAAGGAATGTCCTACTCCTAATTTCATTCACCAAGCCACAATAAATGACATACAAGATATGGCATAGGCGTATAATATCCATAATGGCGTACTACTATAAGTATGTAAATGATAATCAACAAACGATTAATCAATATCAAAGAACCTTCTCGAAGATCCAAAAAGGGTATCATACCCAAAACTTGTATTCACAACAAGTTAATGACACACGAATTCACCTATGCACAAGAATTGATAAATCATATCAATAGAAATCACAAAATTGGTGAAACATAAATTCCAGAAATCAACACAAGAAATCCAGTCAATGACACACAAATTCACCTATGCACAAGAATTGATAAATCATATCAATAGAAATCACAAAAATAGGTGAAGTATAAACTCCAGAATTCGACACACGAAATCCAGAAATTTCACAAAATAAAGGGGGGAGGCCTATCACATGAACGGGAGCATGAAAACTCACCAACAGTTGTAACACATGAACGAGAAGCTATCTCATGGTAGCTAGCCATTAATTTGACACACGAATGGTCCGAAGACCTGACACACGAATGGTCCGAAGACCGTGGGTTGCTACCCCACCAAATTTGAGTCGAAACTCCACAAAGCAGACAAAGAGACATCGCACAACTGCTAGTCTAAATCACAAAAATGATCGTCATGATCATCGAAAAGTGCCAATTACACTAAGCTAGTAAATATATGAGTTTAACTTCATGTCCCATAACCACTTGCTTAACTTAAATATTTACGAACAAACTGTAAATCTCTACTAGAAAATTGTCACAGGAGGTTCAATCGAACAAGTCCAAAAATTAACCGACAAAGTAAACACAAGCGTTTCATACCACTTGTTTTACTAAGCCGTTTAATTAGATTTCTCATACGAGTGAGGTAAAGGTTTGTATATACTAATAGATTGGAAAATGGTTTTATAAACGAATTTGTATTAAAATAGTATTGAAATCGTTTGAGGAAAGAGTTTTGATATTTACTACTAGTATAGAAAACCTTTATATTTTTAAAGTGACAAATCACGAAGAAGATTGTAAGAACAATCAATCACAAAGATTCACATACGAAGACGTGAATAAAATCCAAAGAAATCGATAAAGGATCCATCGAAATGGATATTCAAAAATCCCTAAAAAGAGTCATCAAAGTCATAATAGATGATAACAACAAATAGGATTATCACGAATCGATTTAAATTGGAATTTCAATCCAAAAAGGCAAATTGGACTCAAACAGCAGGTTCAGTCGACTGAACAGAGTTTTCAGTCGACTGACCCTGTGCCTGGAAATTTTATAGGTTCAGGAAACTTTCTGTTTCCAGTTTCAGTCGACTGTGTAGAGTTATTCAGTCGACTGAATCATGCCTGGAAACTCTCGGGTTTCAGGTTCAGTCGACTGAACAGAGTTTTCAGTCGACTGAATCATGCCTGGGCTGTTTTTCAGCCTTATTCAAATGAAGAGCAAACTCTTCCAAAATGCAACTGGACGAACATTGGCTCTAAGGGTTTATGCCAATCGGCAACCCGGCCCTATATGCTCCTCGATGCATCACCAAAAGCATGATCAAACATCCATAAAAGGATTTCACACAAATTTGACTTAAAACCCAAAAATTGGAGTATTCGCGAAACCAATCCAAATCAAGAGCAAATGCACATGAAGAAGTGTTAGGAATTCATACCCAACAACCAAAGATAATTATAGTCATAGATGTGAGATAAAAATCTCACCTTTTCTCAAAATCAAACAAGAAGAAGCTTGAAAGCAAATGGAGAATCAACCTCTCTTCAACACAACCCAAATGAGCTTGACTCTATGCTAAAAAACAAGAACATTCCCAAAATTAGGTTTAGGAATTTCTGAAATTGGTAAGAGAACAAGTTGGAGAAGAAGAAGAGAAGCTTACCAATGGGTTCTTCTTGAGTTTGGAGCTAGGAATTTGATTCGCAAGAGAAACTAGGGTTTTGGAGTTTTAATTTCCAATCTCTCCCACCATTAAAGCTAAGAAAACTGAAAAGAGAAAGAAGTGAGGGAGAATGGGGAGAGTGGTTCAGTTTTGGAGTATAAGTTAACATAGGGCTGAGCCCAAAAACCAAACCCAAAGTAAAAAGTAGCAAAAATCAACTTTCTCCAAACATATCGAAGCTTATACTCAAAAAGGTCGCAAACGACATTTTAAACTCAATGGGAGTGGTCCCGAGTCCTAATTCGACCGTATGCAAAAAGTAGCTTTTCGGACTAAAATCCGATTAACGATAAAATATTTAAATAAAATATTTAAATATAAAATCGATAAATATGCGGGTTGTTACATAGCAGCTATTTATTTTAGCATTTAGCGCGGCAAAACCAGTAAAACGGCTTCCAACAACCTGTACTTACTCAATTTAAACAAGTAAGTGCTAAATATATATGAAATGCATAACATTTTTCTTATTTAAACAACCACAACACATCAATGCTAAAGAAAGGCAGTTTAAATAACTTCCACAATCAAGTTATATGATTTACATAACTAATTCAATTGCTTTTATTCGCTTCCTTACCATTTTAGTTGATAACTATGTCAATTTAAATCCCGATCCATTATTATATTTAATTTCATCTCATTTCTAATTTATTCACAACCCTTCACTTGCATTTCATTTCATTTCCATAATTGATCCATGCTTTTATACTACTAGTCGTTTCCAAATTAAATTTAACCCAAACTTCTATTCAATGGACTCCCATTTTTATTCGAAGCCAAATTCTCATTAATATAACTTAAGTTACATAACTCAATTGCTAATTTCATTTCCATATTTCATTTAATAGTTAATTATCAATTTGTTTAATCAAATTTTATACCCAATATTTGATTTTTATTTCAAAAATCACTTTAACTATTTTACTGGAGTTCAATCTATTTTATAATTTAAATTTTGGATTATATTCATTACCATTACAAACAATTTTATTTGGCTTATTTATTTTACTTCCAAATTTTATAAGTCACAACTTATTTACTCATATTCCATCTATTTACAATCAATCTTATTCACATTTTACTCTTTAACTCAGAATTACCTTTTATTTAGCCAATATACTTTTATTATTCCATTAACATTTTAAACAAGATTCCAGAGTTTGAACAATTTTTCAAAATTTCAAAATCACCTTTGAAGTCCATGATATTCAAAATCCTTTGCATTTCTAGAATCAAACCCAACTCTTGCAAACAAATGCCGACCCAAAATCATCCAAGTAGCAATTCCTCTTCTAGAAACTCGAAAATGAACATCGATGATGCTGCAGTCATCACCGAAGTTATTTTCCAGTGACCGAAAGAGAATATAATGCTTTTATCTCTTTAAAAAACATTTCAAATATTTTTAAATTCCCAAACCTCACCAGATTTCAATTTCAACCCAAAAATATTTCTGAAATAATACCATTATTATTTCTCCAAAACTTTTAAAAAAACCATTTCCAAATCCAAAGGAATTTAAACTTTTTCCCCAAAAATCCTAAATTGCAAATTCCTTTAAATCCATATTCAAACATTCTCTGGAATTCTTCTTCAAAATTATAATCACCTTTACAGTTTACATTTACAAGAGTTTATTCCAATTTAAAAATTACATCTATAATCTATATTGCAAATTCCATTTTGTCATATAATTTATTCTTCAACTTGGGTTATAAGTTTCAATTTCTTATTCAGTTTCAACATAATAGTGTTAATAGTTTAATATTATCATTCCTTAACAATTAAGCATCCAAATACTATAATACTTTACAAAAATTATATCTTTTATATACAAAAATAATTTGGGTAAAATTATTCCATTTACCGTATTTGAAAACAATACTGTGTCGAATTGTTCTATTCAAGTGTTTAGAGATCCCTATCAATAACGTTAATTACTCGTATTGACCAGAATCCATAAACTACTCAATAAACCAATCAACACAATATAAAATCATTTTATATTCACTAACAAATACGCGCTCATATCCATTAATACACTCAAACTCATTCTAGAGTACTATCGACTCTATTCTATGAGTAATTCCTACCAGAGCCAAGGTTACCACAAACCTAAGCTCTGATACCAAGTGTAACGACCCGCAAATCCGTACCCCTGAGTCAAAGCTATTCTACACCAATCAACTCAAGTGGCACAGAAATGCGAACCACTTGGATTTAAAGCAGAAGAGGTAAAAGAAGAGAAACAGAAAACAACAACAGAATCTAACCATCGTAGCGGAATAAACTATAATATATAAACAGATCTTTACACAAAAGAAAATCATAACTATTTATACATACATTATCAGAGTACATCATCGGAGTTCCACATCAATAATATACAACAGGATACACAGCGGAATAATAATAATCAAATACGGAAGTACGTATCGCCATCCAGCTCGTCTCCTAAGCTCCACAGCATCAATCCTGTATCCTATAATACTCGGTCTGACCCAAGCATTATAGTTAAATACACCCGAGTCAGTCTGGAATACCAGCTTGAGAAAACCACACTCAATTGATTATTAACGTTTCAAAAATCATTTTGAAAACAAAAGCATCTCATAAGACCACGCCACAAATGAACATGTCAGGTTTTTACCTTACGATAGCTAAAACACTTTTTATTAAAGTTCTCTGGTATTATAATAGTGTCTATAACAAGTAAAATAGAATCTAGCTAAAATGCTTGCATCTCACGTTTCAGCAATAGTTGGGCACAATCAAAACCGTACAGGCACGTAGGGAGAATGGATTTCCAACGAATGACTAGGCGCTGGGGTACCACCTGCCATAGTACATGGCCTAGATCCCAGTACCGAGGAGTACGCATGCTCCCCTGCAACACAAGGCCGGACCCATCCCTTACTGGACAGTTTCGAATAAGATCACTCCACGGTTGTGATCAGCAACCGCACCACTAAGCCAAAATAAAAAGGGACATCTAGACAGGGATGACCTTACTCTCCAGTGGGGGCTACCCACGAAGCCTTGCTGCATAACCCCTGATTTTCAGTCCTTCCCGGTTGATGAGGCTTTAGGCTAAGCGTTACCTTTAGAACATATCCTTTAGAATGCTCATCGTCCACCTGACGATGTTCTTAAAGCATTCATCCATACAAGTCCGTCCCGGGTTCGAACGGAACCAAAGGCACTATTCCTACTACATCCATTTTGGAAATATCCTCAGGATTAGCAGCGACTAGCCCTTGCACTTCACTGCTCCATCTTCGTCTCCGAACTCATTTCCCCACGAAAACGTATAAACCGGATCGAAGTGGTTTTCGAGAAATAAATCTCGATCCCGGTCTCTTCGAAACGATCAACGCATTTGGACAATATTGATAGTCGGTTATTTAACTATTAATTAATATTCACAAACAACTATCAACCAATAAATAATTTCCCAAATTATTTATTAATCCCAAAATATCTTCACAAGATAAATTTCCAATTTCAACCCCTTTTGAAAACAGTTTCAAATCCAGTTTTCTTTTCACAAAGTACATTCCCAATTACTTATTTCCACCGGAACACCAATTACAAAACATTTGAGATTTAAATAATTTAAAAGAACTTTTTATAAAATATACTTTATAACATTAAAATTAAAACTACTTTAAATATTTTATTAAACTATATATACTTTAAGAATATTTAATATAAAACACTTTATAAAATATAAACTTCCTCTTTTAAACACAATACCAAGTTACTTTATATAGTTTGTACAATAATAGATTTGGAAAAAATATACTTACTTTAAAAGTTAACATTTAGAAATAATAAACTTTCCAAAACATGTTTTTTTAAAACATTATTAAAACCTTTAATTTATTTTTAAAAAAATTTCTTTGAAAACCATACTTGGCTATCCAGGGAAATACTCTTTTCTTCCCATCTTTAAAAATAAATCACCATTTATTTTTAAACAAATTCACATCCCTTTATAAATTCCCATCTTGGATTTATATTTTCAAATATCCACTGATATTTATTCGTTTTATAAACCCAGTGCATAAATTCCAAAATCTCATTTTTATCTTTAAATTCCAATTCCAAACGCTAAAGTAAATTTACAATTGATTTCCAATTTACTTTACCTTTGAAATAAATTTCTTTACTTACTTCCTTTATTTCAAAATTCATTAATTTTCAGATTTTATTTCTTAATTATGATTTAATATACTTTTAAATAGAAATACCAATTTTTGATTTCTCAGATTACTCCTTATTTACTTTAAATGAATTTAAACTTTGAAATGATTCTTTATTCCTTTAATTTATATCATTTAAAGTTACAATTCGTTAATTTCCATTTATTAAAATTCCCCTTTTCCCATATTTAGACTTATTTATTTATTAGTTTCTTATATCACTTTCATTCTTTTCACTTCATTCTTAAATCCATTCAAATTTTCTATAATTATTTTGCTTATAAATTTGCTTCTTTATTTTCTTTCAAAATTCAATTTATATATTTTTGGAATCTCAATATACTTAAATGCATTCAATCAAACCATAGCATTCAATATTCCAATAAAATTCATCATAGAATATCAAATAATCACAGCAGAGAATATTAAATACTTTAAATAAATGTTGAGGAATCCTGTTGGATCCCTCCAACCTGTTTCTCTGCATCCACAGATGTTAGCACAATACCAATTCCACTATGAGTTGGAATATCGCGGTATGTGGGATTAAATATAATATTATTCGCTATTATGCAGCGCGTAGGGTCTCATCCGCTATAAATAAATGCGGAAATCAATCATTCCAAGATGTAATGTAGACTATAACGTAACATGTCAACCAATTCAACCATTCAACCAATTATTTAAATTTAATCATTTAAATTTATATTAAAATTCAGCCGAGTGAGATTAACACACCTTTGATTTGTTTGCAGTCCATTTCCATTCTGACTTGTTTTCCTCATGTCTTTAAACCTTGTATAAACATTTTTCGGTTTATCAACACTTGAAATAAATTAACCACTTAATATTTTAAATAAATTAACTTAACGAACATTTACCCCAATAATTTCTATTTCCAAAATCTTTTATGTATATACATATTCACTATTTAGCTATGAGTATGTCCATATTTATTTTATTATTTATTTAATTTTATTTTAAACAAACTCTTAAACATTTCTAAACTCCTATGTATATATCCTCCAGACCTTGCCTATATATATAAACTTTATCACTTTCCAACATTTAGGATTTTTTATTACTATATAAACTTATGTATATATATAAATAAATTACTTAATATAACCTACTGGTATTATATTTTCCCCACTAATGAAACTATCCCAATATAATAATTACTCAATTAAACCTACTAAATAATTTACTGTTTAGTTTGAAAACAATCTTTCCAGACTAACATAAATGTTATAGTTAGTTATATATACTCATCTCTATTTAAAAAAAATTCTAAACATTTCCATGTTTATAATTAAATCAATAGATTTCATTTACCATATCTTTTTTTATTCAATCCGTATTATATTCAAGTAGAACGAAAAGAAGAAGAACAGATACCTCACTCGAGTGATTCCATTTCCCACTGCTGCCTTCTTGATTCGCGAATCCCCAAACGCCAAGAACAACCGGCCTTGGCATCGTCAACACCGAAGTGCCCTCCCATTCCACGAGCCCAGGTCCTCCATCCCAATCTCGCATCGAAGGTCAAAAATAGAAGAACTCGAACCCTAGGTCGACGACTTCGAACACGATTCCCAAACCTAGACAGCATCGCCATCTTCTCAAACATCCTCGCCTGTACGCACGATGCCCAACAACTCAGCCTCCTACCATCGATTCACGATAGAACCTGAGGAGCGATTGAATTCGAACTGCCCTTGTTCTATTCCAGTACGAACGCGAAGTATATCAGAGTGTCCGATGACTTGATAAAAAGATAATTCCACTCAGACATCACCAAAGAATCAACCACTTGTTGCTTACGACTAAACGCATTGGCAACACGATTTCCCTTTCGGGAATAAAAGAATACCAAGATCATAAGATGCCAGGAACTCGAGCCAACATGAAGTTCCTTATGAGAAAATAAATATTCCAAAGATTTATGATCGAGGCGGAGAACAAATTTTTCCCCCAAAAATGATGATGCCAAACTCTAAATGCAGAAACAATAGCCGCGAGCACTAGATCATGAGTGGCATATATAGTCTCGATAGGCTATAATGATTTAGAAGCACAAGTGGTAGCACGTTCTCTTTTGCATGAGAATGACATCCAAACCAATACGATTAGCATTGGTACAAAATATAAAGTCTTGGTTCCCCTTCGGGAATCAAAAGAATAAGAGTATCGGAAAGAAAGAATTTCTTTTAAGTAATCTTCCTTCCCGAAAAGTTAAAACTTTCGAAAATTATAATTAACTTTATGTAATCATCTTTCTATAAAAATTTAAATTTTTTACAAGTCAATACATCGTGTCTGACTGTCTCATCAAAGCGTTTAGGAGTTTCCTATCGATAACGTTGATCAAGCGCATCGACCAAAATTCTTAAAGCACTCAACGGGCAATACAATCACAAAATCATCTTATATACGATGAAAATATCTCTTAAAAGTTTTGAGAATATTCTTTCCTCGTTTAAGATCAAAATCCAATTGTACTTATAAATAAATCTTATAAAAAAGATTTGCAAAATTTTAAATTTCTATTTTCATCCAAAAGCCATAAATGCAAAAATGGAGTCATCGAGATATTCGATAAAATGCTCGATACATAAAATGGATGAAATAAGCTGGACAAATTGAATGTCATAATAATTCATTCATAGGAATCATAACAATTGCGGAATGCGGTAAGTGGAATGCTAACTTCCGCAACTTGTAGCAAATGAAAACCAGTGGTAAAGTCGAACTGAAAAGACCTTAGCACCATACAAAAGATTACTTAGGTGATAATCCTAAGACAAGCTCAAAATGCCGGAAAGTTTAACAAATCATTTAGATAAGAGATATAACACTTTCCTCACCATGCGGGCTTAAAGAATAAAATGATGCCATCAAGTTGGAATCAAAATCATAAAGGAAAAATAGAAATCTGCTTAACAGATTAAAAATGTCGAAGATGAATAGTCCACTCGAAAATATAGGATATGGCCTCACAACGATTAATCTAATCCTTTCAAAAAAATCAGTTCCAAAGCCAGAGTAGCGCATAACATGCAAATCGGCCCGGAAAGGAAAAATCACATAAAATGATTTCGACATCAATAAAAAGAAACAAGTTGAGTGTTACGGATCTACCATCCGGATTCGCAATTCTCGACAAAGACATCACGCCCAAAATATTTTTAAAGAAAAAGAATCAACAAGTTCTTTTGATATAAATAATGAGATGAACTCATATCAACAAGAACTTAAAAAGGATAATCACAAAACAAACGTAATCAATGATTGAATGAGAAATACCTTGACCAATAGAAGAGTTGCTAGGGGCTTGCAGCTTCCCTTCTCCCTTGCTTTGACGCCTAGGACACGAAGATATATAATGATCCGCACTTTTGCAATAGCGGCAAGAAATAGGCCTTGGACATATATTTATATAGTGGTTCCTAGAGCCACAATTGTAGCATTCTCCACGATTAGGGATGGGAGTCTTCGCTACAGAAGTCACTTGCTTCACTCTCTTGTTAGGATTAGGACTTTCGAACCTAATAAAGGGATGCCTCTTCTTGTTGTTGTTGGAGCTCGGTCTGGCACCGACAACTTCAACATCGCTTTTTTTATCGGCCTCTTCAAGTCGAAGAGCGATATCAATAAGCTGATCAAAAGAAACTTCTAGTTTCAGAAGCAATGGCTTTCTAAGATTCTTATTCAAGCCATAGACGAATCTCTGATTTTTCTTCAATGGGGTATTTATATACTCGACCCCATACTTAGAGAGAGATTCGAAAGATGCGACGTAATCCATCACAGAAGATTCACCTTGAACAAGGTCAATAAAACGCCGGGCCAAAGTTACTTTTTCAGCCTCCGGCACAAATATCAATTCGAATCTTTCCCGGAATTGCTCCCAAGTGAGATCTGCTTCAACGATTTCAGAAATTAAAAGCTCATACCAATCTAATGCTCTTTCCTAGAGCATGCTAGAAGCCACTAGACTCGATGTAGATCAATAAGGTTCATGCGAGAAAAGATGCGATCGCATGATTTGAGCCAAGCCTGAATCTCTATAACACTCTCGGATCCCTTGAAGGGCCTTCCACCCAAATCGGTATAGTCTCTGCACAAGCATGCAAAACCGGATCTAGGATGAGTAGGCTCTGGAATGGGTCCGGCTGCTTGGGCGTTCCTTACTAGATCAAGAAGCTGCTGGGCAGACATGAATACTCCATCCTGAGGAGTAGCGCTGGATTGACCGGCACTAGGTCGATTAGATCTAACCATTTCTTTTAAGAAAGAAAGAAGAAGAAGAAAAAGTTAATCTCAGAATAAGTATCAAACAATAATGATTGATAAAACAAGGCATCACAAAGAAGATAGGATAGAACGGTACGAAGACCCGAATTAAATCCTATGGCACGACTCCTAAGACGGACTTAGGACGATGATCCTTGTTAAATTATTCTACACTGTTCCGAAGTTTGGCTCTGATACCAAGCTATGACGCCCCACCTCTATACCCACGCACGCTAGCCAAGAATACTACGGTGTAATGCTGTCGACTAGCACGGAGAATAAGGCTGTTGAGCAGCGACCATCCTTGTAGTTGCTTTGTGCGAGCATCGATATGTCAGATAGTATGACATGCAATTTCTTTTCAAGAGGAAATCCGACATACCGACGCAAACTCAAAGCTACTACACAGTGGCTATATAAATTCTTCGGAAACAAATATAGAAATAAACATAACATAAATCAGTCACAGACAATTCATATCACAATGGCGGAAACAGATATGAATATTACACATAAAAGTGTACATCAGAGTAGTGGTCAAATAAGATCCACAACATCACAAAGGAATAGATACAAGGGCAAGACAAAAATATGTATACATCAAGGAGTCTATATCTCAATTGTATACAACAAAAACTACTAAACTAAAGTATTTTGCCAAAAGATCAGGTGAAGGTCCGATGAGGAGTCAAGCAGAAGCACCTGTAAAATCTCAGTCCGACCCGAGTATTATTTAAGAAGAAAATAATAAACGGATCAGTCTAGCTATAATTATCAAATAAAATGAGATATAAGAAGAGATATAATAATAAAACGTATGATAACCAAAAATGTCATACTACGGCAAGTATACATTAGAAAATCCACAAAAGTCATACAATATCTCAAGAATCTCATAGCATCAAAAAGAATGTCATATTCTTTATTTAATTCACCAAGCCACAATAAATGGCATACATATCAATGCCAACTGAAAAAGGTGGTGAAACATAAATTGCAAAAATCAATAATTAGAAATCCAGAAATCACAAGAAAAGGATGGCCAATCCCATAAAAATGCGCCGAAGCTCCTCCTAACAGGGTATAGTCCCCCATTGCGGACTTTGAGCCGAAGCTCCTCCTGGTGAGCCGAATCTCCTCCTGACAGGGTATAGTCTCCTATTGCGGACTTTGAGCCAAAGCTCCTCCTGGTGAGCCGAAACTCCTCCTGACTGGGTATAGTCCCCCATTGCGGACCTTGAGCCAAAGCTCCTCCCGGTGATCCGATGTTTCTCCTGACAGGGTATAGTCCCCCATTGCGGACATTGAGACGAAGCTCCTCCTGGTGAGCCGAAGCTCAACAAAATGAGGTACAATCCTCCACGTAGACAAAGAGACATCGCACATTGCTAGTCTAAACCATAAAATTATCACAACGATCATCAAGAAGTGTCAATTACAATAAGCTAGTAAATATATGAGTTTAGCATCATGTCCCATAACCACTAGCTTAACTTAAATATTCGCGAACAAATTGTAGATCTCCACTAGAAAATTGTCACAAGAGATTCAATCGAACAAGTCCAAGAATTAACCAATAAAGTAAACGCAAGCGTTTCATACCACTTGCTTTACTAAGTCGTTTAATTGGATTTCTCATATGACTGAGGTAAAGGTTTGTATATACTAATAGATTGGAAATCGGTTTGAGAAACCGAGCTTTGTAAATAAATTAGTGTTGAAATTGATTTGATGAAAGAGTTTTGATATTTACTACTAGTATTGAAACCTTTATATTTTTAAAGTGACAAATCATAGAAGTGATTGTAGAAACAATCAATCATAAAAATTCACATTCGAAGACGTGGATAAAATCCAAAGAAATCGATACCGAACCCATCAAAATGGATATTCAAAGATCCATAAAAAGAAGTCATCAAAGTCGATAATAAGTATTAACAACTAACCGGATCAACAAAAATCGATAAACCTTGGAAATTTACTCAAAAATAGCCAAAATAGACAAATTAAACAATTCCAGACATCTGGTAGGTGTTCCCAGACGTCTGGCCCTAGTATCTGGAAGCATATGTGTTTTCTCCTTTCAATTTTTAATTCCTGGGCCATTTCTGTAACGATTGCGATTTTCGTTGTCGAAAAACCGAAAGGTTAGGGTTAAAGAAGAAGAAAAAGATAGAAGAAGGGAGAAAAAGATAAAACAGAATAGAAACAACAGAACAATATCAGAATCTCACAATTCACAGCGGAACAACATATAATAGATAAATGAATAATCTTTAAACAAAGAACTATATCAGTTATTACATTACATCATATTACATTACATTACATCATCAGAGTGTACAACAACAACATGCAGTGGAACAACATATAATATACTAGTAATACGCCATGTCATCCACCTTGCTTCCAGCAACTCCTAAATTCCAGAATATCCTGGTAAACCTAACTCTTGACTGCCCGTGTGGAAATTGGTAGGCACCCAGAGTTTAGGAAGGAAAACAATAAACTCCGAGTCAGTCATGTGACTGGTGTGAGAACTCAAAACAGTTTATTTTTCTTTAAAATCAAAATAGAGGAATATTTTTAAAGTCAATTCGCAATGCTTTTAAAAATGAGACTACCATAAGGCCTCCCGCACACACATACAATGCAAACGCAGAATCGGAGGAGATTTCTCCTTATGATAGTCAAAGATGCTTGATACGCATTAAAAAGAAACATTTGATATTATTACTAGTGCATAGTGTATAAAACATTTCGAAAGTAAAGATATAAATCTTAGCCAGCATAGGCAATCCGCACTTATGCCTACTATAGCTACCATGTTCAATAGCAGGTTACCGCCACATTCCATGGCAGGTTATACAACTAAAACCGTACAAGATCGTATTGTTTCTTTGGATTTCCAACAAATGGTCAGGCCAAGGAACTTCCCATTGCCACATGGGTACGCCTCTGGAAAGATGACCCGAGAACCAAACCGGATCTCTGCCAACACAAGGCCGGGTTACAACTAACTGGGTAACTACTGACACGAATATGTCATCCCCCGATCGTAACCGATCTATCCGAGGATCCTCGATTTCCAGCAACCACAAAATTTGCGGCAACAACATAGGTTAAGTATTTGGGCTCCATACCATGATACCACCTCTATCCAGAAGGAATGACATACACTAAAGGGGTGCTACCCCCTAATAACCTTGCTGCATCCTTCCTATTTTGACCATTTCCAGGGTGTGAGGTCCGACGAAGTCTCGTCCACAAAGCCACGCTTTATACAAAAGCCGTGCTTTGGGTCAATCAAATGATCATAGAAATGATCACCAAGATAAATGATCAAATAAATGATCCTATCACAAATGATCAAACAATGATCATTTCACAGCAACACTCAGCATGCCACACTACTAAATTGGGAGTATATCACTAATAACCTTCAACTATATAACCTCTGAGCTCGTACGTCTCAGAGAAGGGTGTTAAGCTAAGAGAATAATTTCTCCGCCACCAACATAAATATATTTGAAAGAAATCAGCTTTGTATCTCAATTTGTAATGTCAGACATACAATCCATACAAGTCTGTTCCGGGATCGAACAGAACCGAAGGCACTTACAAAGAAGTCCTTGCATTCCGGATATTCACTAATCACGACCGGACTTCCCGTCACTAAGGGTGATAAAACCTCTATATCGGAGATCAGCCGATGTAGAGTAACTCGACGGTAATCCTTCCGTTTTCATAAACATCCGTTCTTCAACACCGGTCATCAAATGCAATCCATAACGACGTATCACATACTCGGAATGGGTTATACAACCCCAAGGTCCTTTCCTGGCTAACCCGAATAGTGAGCGCTTATTCAAAAATAAGTGTGGCATTCAAATTCAAACAATCACAACAAATACCTATTTAAAGGTAGATATTGATAGTCGGATTATTTAACTATCAATAGGCATGCTCAACATCACCAAATTCCAAATAATTTTCCAAATTATTTATTTTCCAAAATATCTTTACTAGGTATTAAATTTCCCACACTTTAAACATTTGAAAACTAATTTTCAAATCACTTTTCAATCCTTTACCATTTTTGGAAACAAATTTCAATCATTTTCCTTTCCCGGAAATATTTTCATTTCAAAATGGTTTATTTAAACCAATTAAATAAATCCTTAACGATTTACTTTATATTTACGTTCCAAATCCGTAAATTAATTCCCACACTTCAAAAATAAATCAACGTTTATTTTTAAGCAAATTTCCTTTCTTTTATAAATTCCATAGTGAATTTATATTCTAAAATATTTATGAATATATGATTCCCAGATCGATTTCTAATATTCATTTTCAATTTGTCTTCAAAAAGATAAATTCTCAAAACGTTTATTTCACATTGGAAAAATATTTCCATACTTATTAAATAATAAGTAATTTAGAAATCTATTTATTTTCAACATTTGAAAATATTCAATATACTTAAATCAAAACTAAGTATATATTTCATTCTTTAAGAAATCATTTTCTTAACACATAAATTTGAGTCAAAACGAATGTTGCGTAAAACATCGTTACGACGCCCCAAAATCACTAGTATAGGGATTCGAAATTTAAAATAGATATATAAATCCCAATACTATACAAAACATTTCCTTTCGAAAACCATTTACTATAACAACAGTGTTATAGTCTACCATTTCCTTCTTTCTCGAAAACGTCTATTTCAACAATAAATGTTGAAATCTATGGTTTCGATTCATAATACATTTTAAAACATCTTTAAAATAATTAACTTCATTCTATAATATTCCTTTTGCCAAACATGACTATTTCATTCAATAATGTATTCACCGTCCAAAATCGTGAATATATTTCCTTTAATAAACTTCACTATTCAATTTGTCAAATTAAATTGATTTCGAATTTATAAACAATGTTTATAAATTCCATTTCTATTTATAAGCTTCGATTTATAAATCTCATTATTAACAAATTCCATTTCCATCTCATTTAAATGCCAAAATCTGATTTATAAGATAATTACTTATAAATCTTCTATTTTACAAAATCTATTTATTTTTATAACTTCACAATTTATAAATTTATAAATTCCGTTCACTTAAGAAATCCATCTTTATTTCACCTTTAACACTTATAACAGCTCGTTTTATAATTCCAATATTTTTAACTTATAAAAATAAATTTAAAAATCTTTTATAATGATTCAAAATTACAAATTAAACTATTTTATAAATTAATCACTATTTATTTCGAAAATCTCAAATTTGGTTATATTTTACAAAAACAGAAATTTTTATAACATAAAAATTTATAACGTTTTAATTTTTTTTTAAACGAATCAACTCAAAATTTTATAAAAATATATACTTTGAAAAATCACTTTAAAATCCTTTTAAAACCAAAAATCATTATTTTTAAAACTTCAGAAATGGATCCGATGATGCAGCAGCACCAAATAGTCCATCACGACATCCAAATATCATATATCGATATGATAATCAACAAATATCACAATATCTGTAAATAAATCAACACAGTTGAGGAATCCAGTTGGATCCCTCCAACCTGTTTCCCTGCATCCAAAGATGTTAGCACAATACCAATTCCGCTCCAGTACGGAATTATCGCGGTATGTGCGATTTATAAATATTATCCGCTTAATAGGCGGCGCAATAGGGTCTCATCCGCTATATAATACGGGAAATCAACAACTGCAATATATACATATGCCAATATATATATATATATATATATATATATATATATATATATATATATATATATATTTCTATTATATATAATACCAATTTCACTGTTTATGAAATATTCGCGGTATATGTTTTTAATAAATAACATCCGCTTACTAACGGCGCATAATGTCTATTTTAACAATCAATTGATAACAATCATCATTCATGCATACAATCAACAATTTTAAATCTAACTATTTAAAATATAAATCGAAACTATTCGATTGAGTGAGAAGTTATCACCTTGATTTTGAATCCGTTTCAGCTTTTTATTTCGAATAAAATTAAACGGACGTTTAATTTTACCCGAAAATTTCACTGACTCATATCGCTTCCAATCTAGCTCCATTGCGTAGTGCTCGACAAAACAAATCCGACGCAAGTCGTTTCGTAATTTTTCGACCTCGTATCACAAAGATATGTAAATTTAAAGTTACACGATTTTAATATAAATCAATTTCATAAATTTTTTATTTATTTATTTTACAAACCATCACAGCCGTGAGATCCTTGCCTCTCTCATCCAGGCCGTCCCACGCACTCATCTTCCCAACGTCAGGAACTTGCACGCAACATAACCCATAAAGCTTCGAATTAGGGTTGAACATTGCCACCACCCCGTTGACCCGGAGTTCGATCAGGAAGTGCCAAACAAAGCTCCTCACCTCCCTCTACCTTCGGCCAGAAGGGCATCAAGCTCGGCCTCCTCCTTATGCGCGCGCAACGAGGATGAACGGCAGGAAGTTGCGGCCAAGTTTCTCCCTCTACGCTGCGCCATACCCCGTCAACCCCGTATGGATTGAAAGATCTTGCTTAGCTCTTCGACTTTCGTGTTGAATACTTCGCGTAATTGCTTGTGGATTGAGAGTAATTGAGGGGTGATGATTCGAGCATTTCTGGCCTTTGGTTGCATAGCCGGCGGCTAGGGTTTTAAAACCCTAATATTATTATTTTTTTGTGAAGAGAATGGGCCTATTTATAGAAGTTTGAACGACACTATTCATTCGGCTTTTCCAAACTCCGATTTACGCGTGATGACCATCGTTTTTAGGGTTTATCCCGCGTTCCGGACACAATGGAACAGGTTTCGGAAGCTAATTCGATCATCTGTGTGAGTTATGGCAATAAACGATCAATTTAAAATTAAACCGATTAAACGATTTTCTAAGCGTTTTAGCTTACACCGGACAAATGGTAAATCCGATTGACACGAAATTTGAAACCATACAATAATATCACATTACGGATCCGATGAAACTAGTTTTGTAGAAATCCGAGACTGTTTGAAAAATGACTATTTTAACTCGCCAAATTTATATTAAAAACAATTTCAATGCGTTTCGAGCTGCCACGGTCAAACGATAACTCCGATTGCTACGAAAATTGAAATATGATAATAACTAACTATTACGGATCCAATGGAACTAGTTTCATCCAATTCTGAAACTGTTCGAAAATTGGCTAATTTCACTAGTCGATTTAATATTAAAATATTCAATTTTCACAAATAAACTTTTAATTCGATTTTAAAAGTTCTAAAATATTATTCTAACTTCAATATGATAAAATAAAATTTTACAAATCATTTTCAATCATATTTTACCCAATTTTCAATTATTTCTGTATTTTCACATATTAAATTATTGATTTAACTCTTCAATTATATCTAATATTCGAAAAATAAATTATTCGACTTATACATTCCACTTATTGATATTTAAAATCAATTAAATATTCAAATTTAAATTATCAAAAATTCTGGATCGTTACAATCTTCCCCCCTTAAAAGAATTTCGTCCTCGAAATTACCAAGTAAGAAAAAGTTACAGAATTCATTAACTTTCCCAAAATCCATAGCTAAACTTCTCACAATAACTTACTAAGTTTTCAATTCATACTTAGTTATCTTTCAAAAACAACTACTATTGTTTAACTTTCAACTCCAAATCAACGTTAAAGTTTTCACAAATTTTCCCAAAATTTCCAAAAATATTCTAACGCCTTAAATTTTCGGAAAAATTCGCCATAGTCTCCTTTGCGCGGCTCGATCCAAAAAAAAATGTCAGTATATTTATCACAAATATACATCTCATCAAGTGATGAGGCATCCCGCAGGAAAAAAAGTGTAAAAGTACAATATTTAATCCGAGATATGTACCTTATTTATTATTAGCGAGCATATACGGCTAATATAGCGCGAAAGCGAGCTCTAAATGCGAAGCAACGCCATCCGCACCTACTAAACACTCAACAACAACATGAGAATCATGCATATATGAAAATAGTATCAATATACAACATATAGCTACATGTGCCAACTTAGCAAATGCAACAAAACAACAAATGCAAACATCAACCAACTATCATCCATAACCAAATCAATATTCATTCATATTCTAATTAATATTCAATGAATTGGTTTTCAATTTAAATCACATTTGATTCATTAACATTGGATTTACTAACATTCATTCATATTCAATTTTAATTAGTTTGCATTCACTAATTAAATCCAATTCACATTCAATTCTATTCAAATTTATTTACTTTCAATTTGAATTCAATTATATAGCTTTCAATTTTGCCAATTCAATTTCATTAACACTTAATGAATTTATATACAATCAACTAATAATCATATAACAACCAATGCATATTCATCATAACCAAATTATTAATTTTACATTCAATTTGGTCCATCACTTTTAATTCCAATTGGTTCAACATTCAATTGACTTTCATTCAATTTATTCAAATAGCTTTTAATGAATTAACACTTATATATTCATTATTTCATATCAATTATTTACATTTAATTGATTAACATTTAATCCATTAGTTTAATTCAATTGCTAATTCCTTTAACAATATAAAGTTGAATTTCATTCATATACTCAAGTTCAAATTCTTAATGACCTCACTTCATTAATTCGCTTATTAATTTACTTTGACACCGAAATCAACTCTATTCAACATCACTTAAGTTATATTCCTTTTCAAACATCTTATCAAATCCAAATCAATTTATTTAACTTTTTACCAAAGCTAAATTTATTAACTCCTATCATAAGTTCAAAACTTATTTCACTTATATTCATCATCTTATAAGTTATCTTTTCAAAACCAATTAAATCCTTTAATTTAACTCCATCCTTTAAGTTAAATTTATTCTATCAAAATTCAAATTGTATAAGTTATCAACTCATTTATCATTCCCATAAATATCTTAAATAGGATTCCAGAGTCCTTTCAAATCTTTCAAAACCATTTTTGAAATCAATTCAAATTAGCTTCTGAATTTCCAAAACCAAATCCAAATTTTCTAAACAACTTTTATTTAAAACAATTTGGCAGCAATTTCTCTTTTGGAAACCCGAAAATGAACACCGATGATGTCATGATCATCATGGAATTATTTTCCAGCGACCGAAAAGAGTTTAGAGCTTTAATTTCTCCAAAACAATTTTCCAAATTATCAAATCCTTTCAAAACACTTCTCTGGAATTTTATTTCAGAATATAAATCACATTTGTTAAACTTTTACTTATATAATTTCACTTCTTATATATAAGATTATTTCACAAGTGTAAATTATTTTAATTATAATTCCATACTTATAATTCATTTTCTTATACAAATTTTCTTTTACAATTATTGTTTTTATTTAACTAATTCAACAACCAAACAATCAATTCATATACACTTTAATAATTTTGAAAAATTATTCTTTTATATATAAAATATAATCAAGGCAAAATTATTTCATTTACCCTATTTAAAACAATACTGTGTCGAATTGTTCTATTCAAGTGTTTAGAGATCCCTATCAACAACGTTAATTACTCGTGTTGACTAAAATCCATATACCACTCAACAAACCAATCATCACAATATAAAACAATTTATATTCACTAACAAATACGCGCTCATATCTATTATTACACTCACACTCATTCTAGAGTACTATTAACTCTATCTCTAATGAGTAGTACCCAACAGAGCCATAGTTGTCGCTTAACCATAAGCTCTGATACCAAATGTAACGATTGCGATTTTTCGTTGCCGAAAAACCGAAAGGTTAGGGTTTAAGAAGAAGAAAAAGATAGAAGAAGAGAGAAAACGATATAACAGAACAGAAACAACAGAACAATATCAGAATCTCACAATTCGCAGCGGAACAACATATAATAGATAAATGAATAATCTTTAAACAAAGAACTATATCAATTATTATATTACATCATATTACATTACATTACATCATCAGAGTGTACAACAACAACATGCAGTGGAACAACATATAATATACTAGTAATACGCCATGCCATCCACCTTGCTTCCAGCAACTCCTAAATTCTAGAATATCCTGGTAAACCTAACTCTTGACTGCCCGTGTGGAAATTGGTAGGCACCCAGAGTTTAGAAAGGAAAACAATAAACTCCGAGTCAGTCATGTGACTGGTGTGAGAACTCAAAACAGTTTATTTTTCTTTAAAATCAAAATAGAGGGATATTTTTAAAGTCAATTCGCAATGCTTTTAAAAATGAGACTACCATAAGGCCTCCCGCACACACACACAATGCAAACGCAGAATCGGAGGATATTTCTCCGTATGATAGTCAAAGATGCTTGATACGCATTAAAAAGAAACATTTGATATTATTACTAGTGCATAGTGTATAAAACATTTCGAAAGTAAAGATATAAATCTTAGCCAGCATAGGCATTCCTCACTTATGCCTACTATAGCTACCATGTTCAATAGCAGGCTACCGTCACATTCCATGGCAGGTTATACAACTAAAACCGTACAAGATCGTATTGTTTCTTTGGATTTCCAACAAATGGTCAGGCCAAGGAACTTCCCATTGCCACATGGGTACGCCTCTGGAAAGACGACCGGAGAACCAAACCGGATCTCTGCCAACACAAGGCCGGGTTACCCCTAACTGGGTAACTACTGACACGAATATGTCATCCCCCGATCGTAACCGATCTATCCGAGGATCCTCGATTTCCAACAACCACAAAATTTGCAGCAACAACATAGGTTAAGTATCTGGGCTCCATACCATGATACCACCTCTACCCAGAAGGAATGACATACACTAAAGGGGTGCTACCCCCTAATAACCTTGCTGTATCCTTCCTGTTTTGACCATTTCCGAGGTGTGAGGTCCGACGAAGTCTCGTCCACAAAGCCACACTTTATACAAAAGCCGTGCTTTGGGTCAATCAAATGATCATAGAAATGATCACCAAGATAAATGATCAAATAAATGATCCTATCACAAATGATCAAACAATGATCATTTCACAGCAACACTTAGCGTGCCACACTACCAAATTGGGAGTATATCCCTAATAGCCTTCAACTGTATAACCTCTGAGCTCGTACGTCTCAGAGAAGGGTGTTAAGCTAAGAGAATAATTTCTCCGCCACCAACAAAAATATATTTGAAAGAAATCAGCTTTATATCTCAATTTGTAATGTCAGACATACAATCCATACAAGTCTGTTCCGGGATCGAACAGAACCGAAGGCACTTACAAAGAAGTCCTTGCATTCCGGATATTCACTAATCACGACCGGACTTTCCGTCACTAAGGGTGATAAAACCTCTATATCGGAGATCAGCCGATGTAGAGTAACTCGACGGTAATCCTTCCGTTTTCACAAACATCCGGTCTTCAATACCGGTCATCAAATGCAATCCATAACGACGTATCACATACTCGGAATGGGTTATACGACCCCAAGGTCCTTTCCCGGCTAACCCGAATAGTGAGCGCTTATTCAAAAATAAGTGTGGCATTCAAATTCAAACAATCACAACAAATACCTATTTAAAGGTAAATATTGATAGTCGGATTATTTAACTATCAATAGGCATGCTCAACATCACCAAATTCCAAATAATTTTCCAAATTATTTACTTTCCAAAATATCTTTACTAGATATAAAATTTCCCACACTTCAAACATTTGAAAACTAATTTTCAAATCACTTTTCAATCCTTTACCATTTTTGAAAAAAAATTTCGATCATTTTCCTTTCTCGGAAATATTTTCATTTCAAAATGGTTTATTTAAACCAATTAAATAAATCCTTAACGATTTACTTTATATTTACGTTCCAAATCCGTAAATTAATTCCCACACTTCAAAAATAAATCAACGTTTATTTTTAAGCAAATTTCCTTTCTTTTATAAATTCCATAGTGAATTTACGTTCTAAAATATTTATGAATATATGATTCCCAGATCGATTTCTAATATTCATTTTCAATTTGTCTTCAAAAGGATAAATTCTCAAAACGTTTATTTCACATTGGAAAAATATTTCCATACTTATTAAATAATAAGTAATTTAGAAATCTATTTATTTTCAAAATTTGAAAATATTCAATATAGTTAAATCAAAACTAAGTATATATTTCATTCTTTAAGAAATCATTTTCTTAACACATAAATTTGAGTCAAAACGAATGTTGCGTAAAACATCGTTACGACGACCCAAAATCACTAGTATAGGGATTCGAAATTTAAAATAGATATATAAATCCCAATACTATACAAAACATGTCCTTTCGGAAACCATTTACTATAACAACAGTGTTATAGTCTACCATTTCCTTCTTTCTCGAAAACGTCTATTTCAACAATAAATGTTGAAATCTATGGTTTCGATTCATAATACATTTTAAAACATCTTTAAAATAATTAACTTCATTCTATAATATTCCTTTTGCCAAACATGACTATTTCATTCAATAATGTATTCACTGTCCAAAATCGTGAATATATTTCCTTTAATAAACTTCACTATTCAATTTGTCAAATTAATTTGATTTCGAATTTATAAACAATGTTTATAAATTCCATTTCTATTTATAAGCTTCGATTTATAAATCTCATTATTAACAAATTCCATTTCTATCTCATTTAAATGCCAAAATCCGATTTATAAGATAATTACTTATAAATCTTCTATTTTACAAAATCTATTTATTTTTATAACTTTACAATTTATAAATCTATAAATTTCGTTCACTTATGAAATCCATCTTTATTTCACCTTTAACACTTATAACAGCTCGTTTTATAATTCCAATATTTTTAACTTATAAAAATAAATTTAAAAATCTTTTATAATGATTCAAAATTACGAATTAAACCATTTTATAAATTAATCACTATTTATTTCGAAAATCTCAAATTTGGTTATATTTTACAAAAACAGAAATTTTTATAACATAAAAATTTATCACGTTTTAATTTTTTTTTAAATGAATCAACTCAAAATTTTATAAAAATATATACTTTGAAAAATCACTTTAAAATCCTTTTAAAACCAAAAATCATTATTTTTAAAACTTCAGAAATGGATCCGATGATGCAGCAGCACCAAATAGTCCATCACGACATCCAAATATCATATATCGATATGATAATCAACAAATATCACAATATCTGTAAATAAATCAATACAGTTGAGGAATCCAGTTGGATCACTCCAACCTGTTTCCCTGCATCCAAAGATGTTAGCACAATACCAATTCCACTCCAGTATGGAATTATCGCGGTATATGCGATTTATAAATATTATCCGCTTAATAGGCGGCGCAATAGGGTCTCATCCGCTATATAATATGGGAAATCAACAACTGCAATATATACATATGCCAATATATATATATATATATATATATATATATATATATATATATATTGTTATTATATATAACACCAATTTCACTGTTTATGAAATATTCGCGGTATATGTTTTTAATAAATAACATCCGCTTACTAACGGCGCATAACGTCTATTTTAACAATCAATTGATAACAATCATCATTCATGCATACAATCAACAATTTTAAATCTAACTATTTAAAATATAAATCGAAACTATTCGATTGAGTGAGAAGTTCTCACCTTGATTTTGAATCCGTTTCAGCTTTTTATTTTGAATAAAATTAAACAGACGTTTAATTTTACCCGAAATTTTCACTGACTCATACCGCTTCCAATCTAGCTCTATTGCGTAGTGCTCGACAAAACGAATCCGACGCAAGTCGTTTCGTAATTTTTCGACCTCGTATCACAAAGATATGTAAATTTAAAGTTACACGATTTTAATATAAATCAATTTCATAAATTTTTTATTTATTTATTTTACAAACCATCACAGCTGTGAGATCCTTGCCTCTCTCATCCAGGCCGTCCCACGCACTCATCTTCCCAACGTCAGGAACTTGCACGCAACATAACCCATAAAGCTTCGAATTAGGGTTGAACATTGCCACCACCCCGTTGACCCGGAGTTCGATCAGGAAGTGCCAAACAAAGCTCCTCACCTCCCTCTACCTTCGGCCAGAAGGGCATCAAGCTCGGCCTCCTCCTTATGCGCGCGCAACAAAGATGAACGGCAGGAAGTTGCGGCCAAGTTTCTCCCTCTACGCTGCGCCATACCCCGTCAACCCCGTATGGATTGAAAGATCTTGCTTAGCTCTTCGACTTTCGTGTTGAACACTTCGCGTAATTGCTTGTGGATTGAGAGTAATTGAGGGGTGAAGATTCGAGCATTTCTGGCCTTTGTTTGCATAGCCGGCGGCTAGGATTTTAAAACCCTAATATATTTTTTTGTGAAGAGAATGGGCCTATTTATAGAAGTTTGAACGACACTATTCATTCGGCTTTTCCAAACTCCAATTTACGTGCGGTGACCATCGTTTTTAGGGTTTATCCCACGTTCCGGACACAATAGAACAGGTTTCGGAAGCTAAGTCGGTCACCTGTGCGAGTTATGGCAATAAACGATCAATTTAAAATTAAACCGATTAAACGATTTTCTAAGCGTTTTAGCTTGCACCGGACAAACGGTAAATCCGATTGACAAGAAATTTGAAACCATACAATAATATCACATTACGGATCCGATGAAACTAGTTTCGTCGAAATCCGAGACTGTTTGAAAAATGACTCTTTTAACTCGCCAAATTTATATTAAAAACAATTTCGATGCGTTTCGAGCTGCCACGGTCAAACGATAACTCCGATTGCTACGAAAATTCAAATCTGATAATAACTAACTATTACGGATCCAATGGAACTAGTTTCGTCCAATTCAGAAACTGTTCGAAAATTGGCTAATTTCACTGGTCGATTTAATATTAAAATATTCAATTTTCACAAACAAACTTTTAATTCGATTTTAAAAGTTCTAAAATATCATTCTAACTTCAATATGATTTTAAAAGTTCTAAAATATCATTCTAACTTTTAATCCAAAACAAAATGCGATCGAACGAGCGATGGATGCTAAGGATTTATGCCAATCGGCAACCCAACACTATAGGCTCTTCGTTGCACCACCAAAAACATGTTCAAACATCAAAGATTGGATTTTTAAAGATTTGACTACAAAACACCAAAAATTGGAATATTCACAAATTCAATCCAAAACAAAAGCAAATGAACATAAATAAGTGTTAGGAATTCATACCTAACAACAAAGATAGATATAGACATAGATGTGAGATAAAAATCTCACATTTGAACCCAAAAACAATGCATGAGAAGCTTGAAGACAAGGGAAGATTAACCACACTTCAATCTCAACACAAGAAGCTTGAATCTAAGCTTAAAAGAGAAACATTTCCCAAATTAGGTTTAGGAATTTTCTGAAATCAAAGAGAGAATGAGTTGGAGAAGAAGAAGGAAATGCTTACCAATGGGTTCTCTTGGAATATGGAGCTAGAGCTTGGATTTTGCAAATGAACTAGAGCTTGGAGTTTTAATTTCCCATTCCACTCACCATTAATCTCTTTAGAACTGAATGTAGAGGAAGAGGGAGCGAATGAAGAGGGGGTTTCAGTTTGGGGTATTTAATTAGAACATTGGGCTGAACCCAACCCAAACCCAAAGCCCTAAGTGAAAAGTAGCAAAATTCTACTATCTCTAAACATATCGAAGTTTATACTCAAAAATGTCGCAAACGGCATTTTGAACTCAATGGATGTGGTCTCGAGTCCTAATTCGGCTGTTTGCAAAAAGTAGCTTTTCGGACTAAAATCCGACGAAGTATGAAATATTTAAATAGAATATTTAAATATACAATCGATAAATATGCGGGTTGTTACAGACTCCCCTCCTTAAAGAAATTGCGTCCTCGCAATACTTAAGAAGAAAATAAATAGTAACAACCATAAAAGCATATTAACACAAAAGAATTTTGAAATAAGAAGTTCACCATAAAGAGCACGAAAGAGTAATCTGAACGGGTCGCACGATGAATTCCAGGATTCCTAAGTGCAATCCTTAGGATCTGAGAACCATTGAACTTTCACAAGAAGAACATCTTTATTCCGAAGGCGCTCAACCTTCGAATCAATGATGCGAATGGAATGTTGCTCATAAGTCAAATCTGGTGAAACTTCAATTTCCTCAATAACACCGGGCTTAAGGATAAAAATCGGAATCCCTTAGGCATTTCCATAGTATAAAGACGTGAGAAAACGTCATGAATATCAGAAAATTGAGCTAGTGCAACGACGCAGTATAATAACAGTACGCCCGATAAACGAGAAACTCAAATAATTTGGGACAACAGCGTAATACAAAAACGGTACGCCCAATGAACCAAAGCTCGAATAATTTTGGAACACCGACGTAGTACAAAAATGGTACGTCCAATGAACCGAACACCATAAAAGAACATCAGACGCAAGTCCATGAGAGAAATGAGATGAAACTCAATAAAACAAAGTATATCAGAATGTCCGATGACTTGATAAAAAGATAATTCCACTCAGACATCACCAAAGAATCAACCACTTGTTACTTACGACTAAACGCATTGGCAACACGATTTCCCTTTCGGGAATAAAAGAATACCAAGATCATAAGATGCCAGGAACTCGAGCCAACATGAAGTTCCTTATGAGAAAATAAATATTCCAAAGATTTATGATCGAGGCGGAGAACAAATTTCTCCCCCAAAAATGATGATGCCAAACTCTAAAAGCAGAAACAATAGCCGCGAGCACTAGATCATGAGTGGCATATCTAGCCTCGATAGGCTATAATGATTTAGAAGCACAAGTGGTAGCACATTCTCTTTTGCATGAGAATGACATCCAAACCAATACGATTAGCATTGGTACAAAAGATAAAGTCTTGGTTTCCCTTCGGGAATCACAAGAATAAGAGTATCAAAAAGAAAGAATTTCTTTTAAGTAATCTTCTTTCCCGAAAAGTTAAAATTTTCGAAAATTATAATTAACTTTATGTAATCATCTTTCTAGAAAAATTTATATTTTTTACAAGTTAATACATCGTGTCTGACTGTCTCATCAAAGCGTTTAGGAGATTCCTATCGATAACGTTGATCAAGCGCATTGACCAAAATTCTTAAAGCACTCAACGGGCAATACAATCACAAAATCATCTTCTATACGATGAAAATATCTCTTAAAAGTTTTGAGAATATTCTTTGCTCGTTTAAGATCAAAATCCAATTGTACTTATAAATAAATCTTATTAAAAAGATTTGCAAAATTTTAAATTTCTATTTTCATCCAAAAGCCATAAATGCAAAAATGGAGTCATCGAGATATTCGATAGAATGATCGATACATAAAATGGATGAAATAAGCTGGACAAATTGAATGTCATAACAAGTGCGGAATGCGGTAAGTGGAATGCTAACTTCTGCAACTTGTAGCAAATGAAAACCGGTGGTAAAGTCGAACTGAAAAGACCTTAGCACCACACAAAAGATTACTTAGGTGATAATCCTAAGACAAGCTCAAAATATCGGAAAGTTTAACAAATCATTTAGATAAGAGAAATAACACTTTCCTCACCATGCGGGCTTAAAGAATAAAATGATGCCATCAAGTTGGAATCAAAATCACAAAGGAAAAATAGAAATCTGCTTAACAGATTAAAAATGTCGAAGATGAATAGTCCACTCGAAAATATAGGATATGGCTTCACAACGATTAATCTAATCCTTTCAAAAAAATCAGTTCCAAAGCCAGAGTAGCGCATAACATGCAAATCGGCCCGGAAAGGAAAAATCACATAAAATGATTTCGACATCAATAAAAAGAAACAAGTTGAGTGTTACGGATCTACCATCCGGATTCGCAATTCTCAACGAAGACATCAAGCCCAAAATATTTTTAAAGAAAAAGAATCAACAAGTTCTTTTGATATAAATAATGAGATGAACTTATATCAACAAGAACTTAAAAAGGATAATCACAAAACAAACGTAATCAATGATTGAATGAGAAATACCTTGACCAATAGAAGAGTTGCTAGGGGCTTGCAGCTTCCCTTCTCCCTTGCTTTGACGCCTAGGACACGAAGATATATAATGATCCGCACTTTTGCAATAGCGGCAAGAAATAGGCCTTGGACATCTATTTATATAGTGGTCCCTAGAGCCACAATTGTAGCATTCTCCACGATTAGGGATGGGAGTCTTCGCTACAGAAGTCACTTGCTTCACTCTCTTGTTAGGATTAGGACTTTCGAACCAAATAAAGGGATGCCTCTTCTTGTTGTTGTTGGAGCTCGGTCTGGCACCGACAACTTCAACATCGCTTTTTTTATCGGCCTCTTCAAGTCGAAGAGCGATATCAATAAGCTGATCAAAAGAAACTTCTAGTTTCAGAAGTAATGGCTTTTTAAGATTCTTATTCAAGCCATAGACGAATCTCTGATTTTTCTTCAATGGGGTATTTATATACTCGACCCCATACTTAGAAAGAGATTCGAAAGATGCGACGTAATCCGTCACAGAAGATTCACCTTGAAAAAGGTCAATAAAACGCCGGGCCAAAGTTACTTTTTCAGCCTCCGGCACAAATTTCAATTCGAATCTTTCCCAGAATTGCTCCCAAGTGAGATCCGCTTCAACGATTTCAGAAATTAAAATCTCATACCAATCTAATGCTCTTTCCTAGAGCATGCTAGGAGCCACTAGACTCGATGTAGATCAATAAGGTTCATGCGAGAAAAGATGCGATCGCATGATTTGAGCCAAGCCTGAATCTCTATAACACTCTCGGATCCCTTGAAGGGCCTTCCACCCAAATCGGTATAGTCTCTGCACATGCGTGCAAAACCGGATCTAGGATGAGTAGGCTCTGGAATGGGTCCGGCTGCTTGGGCGTTCCTTACTAGATCAAGAAGCTGCTGGGCATACATGAATACTCCATCCTGAGGAGTAGCACTGGATTGACCGGAACTAGGTCGATTAGATCTAACCATTTCTTTTCTTTAAGAAAGGAAGAAGAAGAAGAAGAAAAAGTTAATCTCAGAATAAGTATCAAACAATAATGACTGATAAAACAAGGCATCACAAAGAAGATAGGATAGAACGGTACGAAGACCCGAATTTCATCCTATGGCACGACTCCTAAGATGGACTTAGGAGTATGATCCTTGTTAAATTATTCTACACTGTTCTGAACTTTCGCTCTGATACCAAGCTGTGGTGCCCCACCTCTATACCCACGCTAGCCAAGAACACTACGGTGTAATGCTGTCGACTAGCACGGAGAATAAGGCTGTTGAGGAGCGACCATCCGTGTAATTGCTTTGTGCGAGCATCGATATGTCAGATAGTATAACATGCAATTTCTTTTCAAGAGGAAATCCGACATACCGACGCAAACTCAAAGCTACTACACAGTGGCTATATAAATTCTTCGGAAACAAATATAGAAATAAACATAACATAAATCAGTCACAGACAATTCATATCACAATGGCAGAAACAGATATGAATATTACACATAAAAGTGTACATCAGAGTAGTGGTCAAATAAGACCCACAACATCACAAAGGAATAGATACAAGGGCAAGACAAAAATATGTATACATCAAGGAGTCTATGTCTCAATTGTATACAACAAAAACTACTAAACTAAAGTAGTTATCCAAAAGATCAGGTGAAGGTCCGATAAGGAGTCAAGCAGAAGCACCTGTAAAATCTCAGTCTGACCCGAGTATTATTTAAGAAGAAAATAATAATCGGATAAGTCTAGCTATAATTATCAGATAAAATGAGATATAAGAAGAGATATAATAATAAAACATATGATAACCAAAAATGTCATACTACGACAAGTATACATTAGAAAATCCACAAAAGTCATACAATATCTCAAGAATCTCATAGCATCAAAAAGAATGTCATATTCTTTATTTAATTCACCAAGCCACAATAAATGACATACAAATCAATGCCAACTGAAAAAGGTGCTGAAACATAAATTCCAGAAATCAATAATTAGAAATCCAGAAATCACAAGAAAAGGATGGCCAATCCCATAAAAATGAGCCGAAGCTCCTCCTGACAGGGTATAGTCCCCCATTGCGGACTTTGAGCCGAAGCTCCTCCTGGTGAGCCGAAGCTCCTCTTGACAGGGTATAGTCCCCCATTGCGGACTTTGAGCCGAAGCTCCTCCTGGTGAGCCGAATCTCCTCCTGACTGGGTATAGTCCCCCATTGCGGACCTTGAGCCAAAGCTCCTCCTGGTGATCCGATGTTTCTCCTGACAGGGTATAGTCCCCCATTGCGGACATTGAGCCGAAGCTCCTCCTGGTGAGCCGAAGCTCAACAAAATGAGGTACAGTCCTCCACGTGGACAAAGGGACATCGCACATTGCTAGTCTAAACCATAAAATGATCATCAACGATCATCAAGAAGTGTCAATTACAATAAGCTGGTAAATATATGAGTTTAGCATCATGTCCCATAACCACTAGCTTAACTTAAATATTCGCGAACAAATTGTAGATCTCCACTAGAAAATTGTCACAAGAGATTCAATCGAACAAGTCCAAGAACTAACCAACAAAGTAAACGCAAGCGTTTCATACCACTTGTTTTACTAAGTCGTTTAATTGGATTTCTCATACGAGTGAGGTACATGTTTGTATATACTAATAGATTGGAAATCGGTTTGAGAAAAAGAGCTTTGTAAATAAAATAGTGTTGAAATCGATTTGACGAAAGAGTTTTGATATTTACTACTAGTATTGAAACCTTTATATTTTTAAAGTGATAAATCATAGAAGTGATTGTAGAAACAATCAATCATAAAAATTCACATTCGAAGACGTGGATAAAATCCAAAGAAATCGATACCGAACCCATCAAAATGGATATTCAAAGATCCATAAAAAGAAGTCATCAAAGTCGATAATAAGTATTAACAACTAACCGGATCAACAAAAATCGATAAACCTTGGAAATTTACTCAAAAATAGCCAAAATAGGCAAATTAAATAGTTCCAGACGTCTGGTAGGTGTTCCCAGACGTATGGCCCTAGTATCTGGAAGCATATGTGTTTTCTCCCTTCAATTTTTAATTCCTGTGCCATTTCAGACGTCTGAAATTTTCAACCATATGTCTGAATTTGATTTCAGACGTCTGGACTTTGTTTCAGACGTCCGGATTTAGTCTCTACCTTTTCCAGACCCCTTTCCTGACTTTTGGATTTTTCAACCAGACGTCTGAATTTGGTTTCAGACGTCTGAAATTAATTTCAGACATATGAAATTGCTTGCTAGGCAAAAAATACAGTCTAGACCAAAAATGGCAAATCCAAAACAAAATGCGATCGAACGAGCGATGGATGCTAAGGATTTATGCCAATCGGCAACCCAACACTATAGGCTCTTCGATGCACCATCAAAAACATGTTCAAACATCAAAGATTGGATTTTTAAAGATTTGACTACAAAACACAAAAAATTGGAATATTCACAAATTCAATCCAAAACAAAAGCAAATGGACATAAATAAGTGTTAGGAATTCATACCTAACAATAAAGATAGATATAGACGTAGATGTGAGATAAAAATCTCACCTTTGAACCCAAAAACAATGAATGAGAAGCTTGAAGACAAGGGAAGGTCAACCACACTTCAATCTCAACCCAAGAAGCTTGAATCTAAGCTTAAAAGAGAAACATTTGCCAAATTAGATTTAGGAATTTTCTGAAATCAAAGAGAGAATGAGATGGAGAAGAAGAAGGAAATGCTTCCCAATGGGTTCTCTTGGAATATGGAGCTAGAGCTTGGATTTTGCAAATGAACTAGGGCTTGGAGTTTTAATTTCCCATTCCACTCACCATTAATCTCTTTAGAACTGAATGTAGAGGAAGAGGGAGTGAATGAAGAGGGGGTTTCAGTTTGGGGTATTCAATTAGAACATTGGGCTGAACACAACCCAAACCCAAAGCCCTAAGTGAAAAGTAGCAAAATTCTGCTATCTCCAAACATATCGAAGTTTATACTCAAAAAGGTCGCAAACGGCATTTTGAACTCAATGGATGTGGTCTCGAGTCCTAATTCGGCTGTTTGCAAAAAGTAGCTTTTCGGACTCGACGAAGTATGAAATATTTAAATATACGATCGATAAATATGCGGGTTGTTACATAAATTTTTATCATAGTATGACCTTTGATTTGAATAAAAGGATGGAAATCAGTTTACTCAAATTTATTGGAATTGGAAATTTTAATAAGTTAATTTATTACAGTCATTGAAATAAAAGGTTACGTAAATGAATGATAAGATGAAATGGTAAAATATTGATGTAATGGAAGATATAACAATGTTGACTATGCATATAAGGTAATAATTGATTTAATAAGAGAATGAAACCAAGGTAAATTAATTAATTTAGACTTTAATTATAATTAATGTGTGAAATTGACCAAAGTTCAATAAAATGGAAATATAGTAGTTAATGGAAATAAAGGATGGAAATCGAGGTATATTAACGTAATGAAATGTAGAACAAATGTCAACTACGTTATTAGATCATAAGTTTGGACCATAAATAAAATTCTAAAAAAACAACAAAACTACAATGAAGCAATGAAGTGGAAGGTTCTAATGCGTATTAGAATATAATTTAATAACAAGAATTGGAATACTAAATGTCAGTTTTAATGATGAGTTAAATGAATATTGATTGGTAGAGAAAAATATTTATTTAGTATGTAATTTAATGCTTGTTGGAAACTGTAATTTTATAAACATGTTTGCTTGACTATAAATAAGGATTACAATGTTCACGTACTTATTCAATTGATTTCATCAATTAGGGTCAGTTTTGAAGTGGAAGATTAAAATTAATTGGAAATAAATTTTTTAAAATCTTTCAATTGAAAAAGGAAAAAGAAACAAAGTGCAATTTATAAAATTAATGTAAGAATGTTTTCATTTGGAATGTACATTATTTGGAAATATAAGAATGGATTAAATATTGTATAAGTTGATCATTTTAGAATATAAGAATGTTTACATTTATGAATTGCAAGTAACGAATGAGCATTTTAAGGAAAATAAAAGAATGTTAAGGATAATAAAGTGAATGTTTCCATTCTGAATATAAATATAACGTTGTATAAAGAGAAAATTGAAATTTTAAAACAACATTTTACGGTAATTAAATAGCAGGCATAGGTTGCACGGAAGTGATTTTATTACTAACTTTGAAATTTAAAATAAATTAAATATTTGAGTTCATAATTACGTGTTGAGAAAAATTTTATTTTTAAATTTGAATTTTTAAATCATGGTTCATATTTTATTTATGTAGCGGCTGTCCCCGTTATGTAAATTGGTCTGTTCAAATTTAGTTATGTTGTGGTAATTAAATCATTAATGAATGTCAAATTTGGTATGTTTGGGGTTAAAAAAATTAATTGGGTGAAAAATGTTTTGAAATTTGAATTCTAAAAGTTTGTTTATAGAGTAGAGTTGGTCCATTCATTCCCTTTCTAATTAATAATTGTCACACTTTTTTTTCATTGTTTCCTCACTTTTTCCATTTCTCATTTCCATTTACATGGTCTAAAGCCTTTTCATTTCATGAACGTTACATACTTTTCATATTTTTAATTCTTTCTTTCACCTCTTTTAATATCTACCATATTTTTTGGGTTGTTCATATTTTTACTTTATTTAAATTTCTACTTTGTTTATATTTAGCTTTATTAGCTTTTCACTAGTTTCATTCTTCATTCTTGTAGCTTCATTTCATTTATTTTTTAAATTTCATCTTCTATAGCTTCATTTTTTGTCATTCTTCACCTTCCTCCTTCCTTTTTTCATATTTCTTCTTAAAATCTCCTTTCTCTCTTTTTTTCCAAAGCTTTTTTTCTCCTCTTTCTTCTTCGTATTCTTCAAATCTTCTTCTTTTTCAAAGCTTCCTTTCCTTTTTTTTTCTTCTTCTTCATTAAATTTCTCTCTCTTTTAAACCTTCTCTTCTTTCCATGTCTTTTTCTTCAAATCCATATTTATATAATCTTCTCTTCAAAACTTTCTATAAAAAAAAAGATTAAGATAGCAAAGAAACAAAACAAAATGAGAAAAGTAGTTGCAGATCCAAATCTAATTAGAAAAGGGAAAGCAAAAAGGTGAGTGATTCAACCCACTCACGCAATACTAAAAATTCCATTGCAATCTAAATAAAATGTACGATGTGATATATAATTTCTTTTTTTTTTTGAAATTTCAATCACTATTAATGCGTATAACTTTCTCCTACGAACTCCATTTCACGTGCGATTTTTTTGTTAGGATCGTAATAAAATTCCGGACTTGATGACGCTAGTTTGGACGGATTCTGAGACCGTCAAAATTTTGGGTTTAAATTGGATTTGAATCCAATTTAAATTCAAAAGGTGAGTGTTTTAACCCACTCACAACTTCTAAAGTTTCTTATCTTTGTTAATTTGACTTAAGATATGAGTAGAAATTTAATTATGATTGTTTGGCATGTTTTATTCATCATCTCAGTTAAATCACATTTATTTAATTTAACTTTTAATTAATTTTTATTATTTCATATAAATTGACAGTTAGAATTTATTTATTTTCATATAAACTGCTAGTTGAACAGTTATTAAATTTATTACTGAATATAAACTGTTAGTTAATACCTGTTATTTACTCCCTGTTATATTATATGCTCTACATTGATGTTTGTTTAAATTGGATGATGATTATAATTAATGGTTGATGATTGATGTTTGGTGAATGGATGATGTGTACTATATTTTAAAATATGCAAGTTATCATGCATTTCATTTTATTCGGGATTGCGGCTTGAAATGATATACAACCGCATTTTTATTTTTAAATTGCGGGTTGAAATGATAAATATCCGTATCACTTGACCATAGGATAGAAAATTATATACATGCACCGCGGTATATATATAAAATTACTTTGAAATGATTTTTATGGTTTGGATATGATAAGGTTTAATAAATATTAAATTTGGATATTATACAGATATTATTTTATATATTTATATTGTTAAATTTAGAATTTAAGCTACGTATATATTTGTTGAATATAAATAAATAAGTTGAATAATGAAGTTTGATAATTTATACTTTACGATTTAATACAGGTTTAATGTAACGATCTCGAATTTTAATTAATTTTAAATTGATGATTAAATTTACTTTTTGATTTAAAATTGTGAAATTAAAAAAATAAATTGATTTGAGTTTATCCAAATCCAAACAAATTATGTTATTTATTTAGAAAGAAATGGTTTCTTTTATAAATTATTTTTATACAATATTGAGTTATTGTTAAACAATATTAATATAGAGATATTTGAGTTCATCTTATGAAATGGATTTTAGAAGTTGTATAAATATAACATGATGTTTGAAATTTGTTTAAGCTAAAATAAAAGCAAATATACAAAGTAAAATAAAACACAAACAAAATGTACTTACAAAATACATCAAAATATAAACCATTGAGAATAAAGTATAAGCATGAAGACATAAAAGACAGCAACTTTATATGTTCATATACAAGCAAAACATTAGTACGAAAATGAAAATAAACTATGCACATAAAGTAAAAGCAGACTGCCTTTATTTCCATCATCTCAGCATAGTAAAGCAAGAGGATAAACAAAGCAAATGTAATATCTAGGATAATACTTGCAACAGGAAGTAGAAAATCAAATAACAAGACACAATATAAAATTATGAAACAAAAGAAATACATTCTCAAGTATAAAACAAGATAGGAAGCAAACATACAAAATTAAAAAGTGTAAGCTTGTAAACAAGATAGGAAGCAAACATACAAAATTAAAAAGTGTAAGCTTGTAAACAAGATAGGTGTAACAACCCTAAATTTTTGTATACTATTTAAATTAGATTTTTCTTTTATTTTAAAATTATTTTAAAATTATTTTATTTCAAATATTTCATATTAAATATAAATGCTGAATATTAAGTGATCTATAGTTCAAAATAGTATAGATTGGACATTTTACTTAAAAGGCGAATTTCTACTCAAACTGTTTAAAACTTTGACTTTTAAAATTTAAATTGAAATCATTTTTAAATATTAAATTTTATCTTTTATTATGAAAATAGATGTAATGACTTAAACACTGCTTTTCGTTTCGTTGGAAATGGACTTAAACTGTAAAAGTTACGTACATTTCAATTTTGAGTGTAATTTGATTTATTTAACAATTTTGTCTATTTTAAATTATATAAATTATATTTTCTTTTTCATATTTTATTTTAATATGTTATTTTATGTATATTTTTGTATTATAATAATTTTAAAATGAAGTACACAATTTTCCAAAGTCAATGGTGATTTATTTGTAATTTCTGGACACTGTTTTGGATTTTTAAGCAATTTCCTTAAATCTTTTTCTATTTTCTTTAAATTAAGTTTTTTTTATGTGTTAAAATTTTAGTTTAAGTATATTTTGTCTTTTAATATTTTTAAAGTGATGTTTGAATTTTTCCAAAGCTTATTGAATCTATTTCCAAATTTTAAAGCCTAGTTTTCTTATTTTCTGCTATTTTCTTCATTAAAATTTAATTTAAATTTAATTTTTATTTTATTTTGTGAATGTACTTTTATTTTATATTATTATTTATGTTTAAAAATATATTACAAGATCATATGAATTTTCTAAAATTTATTTCATTCAATTTCAAATTTTCTAGACTAGTTTACTATTTTTAGCCATTTTCCTTAATTTAACTTTATATAATTAATAAATATTATACATATTTTAATATTTTGATAAATTTTCTAAATTTTATCTGCGATTATTATTACTTACAGAAATATCATGTTATATAAACAAATTTAAGAAATTTGAAAGGTTTTAAAAGCTTTGAAACGTAAAGTCGTTTCTTTTACCGTTTCTTCATTTACTGTTTGGCAGTTTTTTTATTTATTAGCCACATCTTTCAGCTACATACTCTGTTTCCTATTCACATACATTCATTTTCATTTCTGAAACAAAAAAATTTCGGCCATGGCTATTGAGAAGAGTTTGGGTAATGATTTTTCAACTTTTCTTATTCTTCTTCCTTGTTTACATTTATTTTTGCACTTATTCTCATCTAGATTTGATTGGCTCCTCCTCAACCAGATCTGACCTGACCTCCACCACCCCCTTTCTCTGACCATCACCCATCCTACTACCTCTACATTTCAGGACGAGCCAATCCAAGGTGAAGATCATCACCAAAATCCACAAATACATCACCTGTTCACACAAACCGGGCCTAGTTTGCTAGCACCACCTTCACCTTCCTTTAGCCGCCACTTTCACTACCACCACTAGCTCAGACTCGACCTCTACCCTCTGCCACATCACCCAACACCACCTCCAGCCCTCCCCATCCCATTGTCATGAGCCACAATGATGAAGAACCACCTAAAAATGAGCAAAGACAATAGCCTAGCCCACCTTGCATCCATCACCTTCAACACCCCTTAGCCGCCACCTACACCACCACCACCTGTTGTACCCGACCTGACACACCTCTCCACAACCCCATCTGACCCCACCTGAAGTGGCCATGCACTCCTTGGCCTTGGCCGAGCCCATAAGTTGTATTGAATCCATACTTTTGCCTTGAAGTGTTAGCCTCTTGCCTCACCAACTAGTGCACCATTTTCTCTATGCATGACCGACCCCCTATAGGACCCAAACCAGACCTTAGTTCATGCCATGGCTGTGCTAAATCCATCCCTTGCCGATCCATGTGAAGTTGAGTACAAGTGCAAACCATTTGAAGTTGTTTTGGGCTTTGATTTCTTATGTTGTTTAGGCGTAATTTGTTTTGAAACTTATATTGTTTGTATTGTTTTGTCTTATGTATTCAAGGAAGTTAACCTTATCTCTCCCACACTCATATCATCATCATGGCTGAGAAAATGAACCCCCTTGGTCGAGCTTTTGAATGGTTGTAGCAAGGTCAATTTATCTTGTCTTTGTTGCCTTTCAATTTCAATTTATTTCAATATATTTTGGTTGAATATTCATAAGTTATATTGTCTTGTTTTGTGGTTGTTTACAAGATGATATCTTGGCTAATTTTCTCCACCCAAATCAAAGTTCATGCCTTCTGGATCTGTTGTGTCATTCTAATTGATATCTCCAGCATAAAAATGTGAGTTATTCTCACCAGACAATATGTACATATATAACTAGTAAATTGACCCCTTTTGAATCTGTAAAATGCATTATCATGTTACACCTGGTGTATTATGATTTTATGATGTTCACCCATGCTTAAACACCTGTTATAACATCTGTTACTATTATATTATGTTGTTCTGCTAGTTTTATCAGTTTATCACACTGCAAGTTCCCTTTAGATTAGAATCACTATGGGTTGAAATGATATATACCCGAACGGACTTTAGAATAAGGGAAAATTGTTGTGGGCTGAAATGATAGGCCTGAATGACGTTTAATTTATTTCATTTACTTGGGATTGCGGGTTTGAAATGATAAAACCAAGATTTTTCTTTGTAAATTACGGGTTGAAATGATATATTACCCGTATCACTTTACCTAGCGTAGAAAATTATATACAAGCCCGTAGTTAAAATATGTTTTCTAAATTTTTTAAAATGTTTTAGAAATTTAATTATTATAATATTTTGATTTGAAATTAAATAAAAATATAATTTTTGTAAAGTATTATTGATTTTCAGGAAATCTATAAGTTAAATAAATTATGGAAAAGTTAGAAAATCTAAATGTAAGTTATTTTGGAAATTTTGATCAAAATTGTAATGGAATTTAAATTAACTTTGAAAATATGATAAATTTATGATATTTTGAATTTAAATTAATTTAAAATGATTTTATAACATATTAATGATTTTTGAATAAAGTTAAAATGTTAATGAGTGAATATTAAGTTGAATTTAGAAATATAACTTAAATTGGAATTTATGAATTTGGTTTAAAAGTGAAATTTTAAGTTAAGTTAAATAAAATGGAATTAAGTAATATTTGAAATTTTAAAATTAAGTGTTAAGTTGAAATTTAATGTAATGAATTTAAATTTGAATGTTGAAATTTAATAAGTGAATTATTAATAAATATTGATTTTTGAAAGGAAACTTACCTTTATAAAATCATGAATTTAAGAAAAATTAAATGATGCTTATAAATATGAAAATGTATGATTTTGTAAGTTAAAAATGATTTAAATAAAAAATAAGTGTTGTGAAATTCCATTGAATATTTGAAGTTAATTAACAGCATTTTAAATGTTGTCTTTTGTTAAATTGAACTGTTTTGAATGTAACTTCCGGTAGCATTTTCCAAATTCTGCGAAACTTGAATTTTCGTTGTTTTAATAAATTTAAGTGCATAAATGAACATTGAAAAGTTTAAATTTTTTGAATTTTATAATTTAATTATTAAATGTAATAACTTCATTTTTATGATCTAAAATGAAGTAATTTGTTTTGAAATATAACTATATTGATATATTAAAATGATTTGAAATGTGATTTTGAAAAGATATGATATTTGGTATATTAAAATGATTTGAAATGTGGTTTTGAAAGGATATGATATTTTGATATATTAAAATGATTTGAAACAATGTTTTGAAAGATATGATATTTTGATATTAAATGATTTGAAAAATGGAGTTTTGAAAGATACGACATTTTGATATTAAAATGATTTGAAAAGAAGTTCTGAAAGATATGATATTTTGGAAATGAAGCTTTGAAAGGTTATGATATTTTGATATATTAAAATAATTTGAAAGGAAGTTTTGAAAGGATATGATAATTTAATATATTGAAATGGTTAGAAATGACTTGATATTTATTTTGATAAATATTTGAATTGAAAGATATGTACGATGATATATTGATATGGTTTGGAAATGATTTAATCTTTATTTTGATAAAGATTTGGGTTGAAGTAATATTTTATTTTGAAGTATAAAATATTGTTTTAAAGTTATAACTATGGGTTATAATAATGATTGGTTGCTAAAGAGACCAGGATCGGATATTGTCTTATAGCCGGCCAATACCGAAAACCACTTTAACAACTGTGTACGCGGTGGAGATTCCAGAATGAAGTAGGATGGTGGCGATGTTCTGGAGGTATATTACGTGGACCCAACTCCCGTAAGTTGGCATATATGACTAAAACAGGAGCTATACCGGGCTACACAAAGGGTCGCTCCCTTTCATCGAGCATGCTCCATTGGAAACCATTCTATTACTTTTGTGATTCGATGCGGTGGCGCCACTTTGATTCGGGGGTATTGTTCGAGGTGGGCGGAAGCTGCTGGCTTGTCGTCACCACCGGTCCGGGAGTGCAAATGGTGTATCCACCCTGGCATTGCCTCGCGTGCCGTGTCATATCCTTATATCGAGCCAACTACGATTTTGGTTTTAAAGATCCGACCGCGTTAAGGTTCACCATCCCCTTAACGCTATTTTCTATATAATTATACTTTACTGATTAGACACTACTGGATATAGCGCAATATACTACATAGTAAATAGTTTAACAGATCCTTAGAGGATGGGCGGTCCCAAGCATCTTCTAAGTTACTTGTACTTTTACTACAGTTCACTTGAACTGGTTTACATTGTATAAGTATGTATGTCCTTACTCGAGTGTTTGTATTTTTATTTACGCTCGGGTCAGCCTGAGTTATTTACAGATTTGGATTCCACTTCTGGAGATTGGAATCGTTGGAGATTATCAGCTTATGTGGTCTTATCTATTCCAGTTCTGTTGTTCTATCCAGCTTGTACTTGGTTGTCATCTTGAGATTTCTGTTGTATTTTATTTAACTCTGATATATTTATATAGTAGCTTCATGAACTACTATTTATTTTACTTCCGCTGCATTATTAAATACTCTGTGTCTGAGATCTGTGATTATTATTTACTGTATGTTCTGAGATTTGCCAAATTTCACTTACAACGCGGTATTTTGAGCAATTCAATTCCGGCATGAGTGTCTACCTATACACTTATAATGGATGCGAATGGTTGAAAATACCCGGTTGTTACAATAGGAAGCAAGCATTTAATACCCTTGCACAAAACAAACTTCTCAGCTGAAATGGGATCAAATCACATTAGTAAACAAATGAAAAAGAAAAAAAAATCTTCAAGTATGGTACAAATCTCCCAGCTGAAACAAGAATTCACATCAGCTTCCAAACCAAAGATAAATCTGGTTGTTTTTGCAAGAATATCAACATGGTTGTACAAATAATAACTAATAATCTCATGTACAAATTTTATTACCCTGTACAAAATGTAGTACAACCTGTAAACTCTTTTTATATAGACATCAAACTCCTTCCTTTCAGTTTCATCCATCATTTAAAATAAAACTGAAGTAAACAAAATAAAAACTTAAACAAAACTTCAACTGCAAACAAACTACAACCAGAGAAATCAAAGAAGAGGATTTCAGCTGGCAATTTCAAAGCCAGTTTCAAAGTATTACAAATAGCAGGCTCAAAATTTCTTCTCTGCTTCCTCTTTGTTATTTCTGGAAAAAGGTGAGTAACTATAATATAAAATCTTTAAGTCAGCTATATTTGTGAATGGATTATGTTTAATATGTATATCTTCTTTGTTTCAACTCTGGGTGTATACATATTCATTTTGACAGTACTAGAATATTCAAAACCTCTCTGTTAATTCATAGGATAGATGACAACTAAGAAATTCAATCTCTCATCATCTACTTAGTGTTAGGATTTGATGTCAATAGTAAAGATGTGTACTCAAGTAAGAACTTTGATAAAAAAAATTTTATGAAGTATAGATGTATACGGGAGGAAAAATAATTTTTTTACAGATGAAACTCTAAAAACATAGAAATTTCAAAATGAACAAAATAGTGATTCACGAATATAACCTGAATCCTTATCTAAAGTTATGATTTTTAAGATAAATATTAGAATTTTTAATATTAAATTCAATGCGTATTTGGGAAATGACTGGAATTTGGGTTTTGGTCGGAATCTGGTGGCCGGAGCAACTAGAGAGGTCGGGTTTTCTCGTGGTGATCGTGGAGGCTACGGGTGTTCAGGGAAAAATGGTGGATGGGGGTGCAGTTGGTTGTGGAAGCGGCGGCGAGGGGTTTAGGTCCGGTAACCTAGTTTCGAGGGGGTCGCAAATTTTGGTTTCGTTCGACACCATTGCTCGATCGAGTGTCCTGTGGTTTTGGGAAATGGTAAGTGGAGTAGTGACGGAAACATGGCCGGAGTTTGAGGTTCGATGGTGGTCGAGGCGGCGAGGGCAAGTGGTTGACAGGTTTTGTGGTAATGTCATTTTCGATGTTCCCAGGTTCCATTTTCGAGCTCGCTTTCGATTTTGAATGGCGACGTGGATCTTGGGGTTTTGGTGAGCGAGATCAGTTTGGGTGAAGATCGTCGACTTGCTCGGCGATGTGGTGTTGACCGAAGATGGTCAGCGACCATGTGCAGGTGCACCATGCACGGCAAATTCTAGTGGAGATTGGGTTTTGTTGTTTTGAGTTGATGATGTCTCAGGCAATGTTTTGTCCAAACTTTCAAAGCAGAGCCTGTTCTGTTTTTAAGAAATTGAAGTTTAGTTTTAAATTATAAAATAAAGTTTAAAATGCATTTAAAAGTCAAGTTTTAAATATAATTTTAAGCTCAGTTTGAAACAGTGTTTGGAAATTTAACAAAGTTTGAATTTAAATTGTTTTAATAATTAAAAAGGGTGATTAAGTATTGAAGTGAAACAAAAAGGATTTGTATTTAAAGTGAGAATGTGAAGATGTAAAGGTAGAATTTAAGAAGTTTTGAAAACTGGATTTACACTTATTCTTTGAATCCTAATTTGGAAAAATAAAATAAAAATAAAAATAAAGTTTAAATATTTAAATGTTTAAAACAAGATTTCAACTTAAAGAAGATTTTTAAAGGAATGAAATTGGGTTTCCAACAAATGTTTAAATTTGATTTTTTTTAAAAATCTTTTTTTAAAGGCTTTTCTTTAATAATTGACAAGTGATAAATGTTCTTTATATTTATTTTAAAAAGGCTTATAAATTAAATTTAAATTTTATTAATGTTTAAATGGTTAATCATTTTGAATCTTAAATTCAAATGGAATTTAAATTTAAATTTAAAGGTGTAATGTTTAAAATACACTTAAATGTTAATGAAACGGGTAATTAAAGAAATTAATTATCTTAGAGATAATTAAAGTAATGAAATGGTTTAATTAATAAGGTAATTAAAGAATGATTTTATTTAATTTATAAATAAATAAATTAGATTAATTTATAATTAGAAATGATTATTAATGAATTAATCTAAGATAATTTCTTAAGAAGGTAATTAAAGAAATGTTATTAGTTAATGAGGATAACTAACTATGAATTATTAAGTAACAAAATTGATGTGATAATTTTGATAAAAATTTAGATTAATTAATTAAATCAATTGTAAATTTTTAATTACTTAATGAAAGCAATTAAGGGGTTAATTACTAATTGTAATTAAATTTGGATATTTTGATTAAATTAATGATAAAGATAAATTGGTAATTAATGATTTGCTATTATGAGATGATTGCTTAATAATTAAAGGTTAATTATTTAAAGAATTGAAGGTTGATTTATTCAATAAATAAATGATTATAGGATAATTAATCAAATGATTTGAAATCAATTATAGTTAATTAACCATGGCCTATGACCCATCTGATTTAAATTTATCAGATAATTATTGAGTTCACTTATGGATGATTGAATCCTATTGATTGTTGAACGGTTTGATATTTCCGATATGCTATGCTTTGTGCTATAAATTGTTTCAGTATGATCTATGATGAATGTAATTTATTTATTTATTTTCTATCTGTGAATCTATGTATGTAGATAAGCGCTATCGGGATATACCGCTTATCGATATTATGTAATTGCAAATCTGTGATGATTTATGATGTTACACTATTGTGTTAAAACCCTGGACCACACCGTACACACACAAATATGGATTTCATGAGGAAATCGATTTAGTCACAGATTTTGAAATGATTTATAAAATTGAATATTTGAATTCAAATGTTTTGGAAATGGATTGGGTTTAAAGTGAAAAGCTTTTGAAATGGAATTTCAAAGATGAAATTTATTTTTGAATAACTTGATTAAATTTTGGAATTTAAATAATTTGATTTAAAGTTAAATTCAAAATTTGAAACTGAATTCTATGATCTGAAAACTAGGGACTAAAGATGTTATACCGGTTTATATGGGTTAAACTATTTTAAAGGTATTGATTTGGGAATTTGAATTTAAATTCAAAGGCTTTAACTCGTGTAAATAAAATTGGATCTTTCAGAAATAAAATTATTTGCTTTCAAATAATAAAAGCTTTCATATAAGAAGTGAACTTCTAAATTGTGTTAAAAGGGATTTCAAGTTTAAATGGAAATGATTTTCCAAGTTATGGGAATGATTTGAAAGCCATAAGTTAAATATTTAATTTAAAGATTTTAAACGAGTTAATCCAATTGACATGGAAATTGTTTTGAATTCCGGGAATGAATCTTTGTGAAAATGGGTGAACTTAGTGAAATAAATCTTTTGTTTAAAAGATTTGAAAATGGCAATTGGTTTAAACCGTTTGAAAGAAAGTTTTGAATTATTAAGTTGTGACTTAATCAAAATCTCATATCCATATGTTTTAAATGTTGCGCTCACTATTCGGTTTAGCCGGGAAAGGACCTTTGTGTCGTATAACCCATTCTGAATATGTGATACGATGTTATGGATAACATTTGAAGACCGGATATTTTCGACAATGAAAGGGTTTCTTGTCGATTGTCTCTGCACTGGCTGATCCCCGGTATAGAGATCTCCATATGTGATGGGAAATCCGGACGTGATTAGGGATTATCCGGATTGCAAGGACTTCTTTGGAAGTGCCTTCGGTTCTGTTCGTGCCCGGAACAGACTTGTATGGATTGTATGTCTGACGTTACATTTGAGATATAAAGCAGATTTCTTTCAAATACATTTCCGTTGGAGGCGGAGAATTTATTCTCTTAGCTTTACACCCTTCTCTGAGACGTACGACCTCAAAGGTTATGTAGTTGAAGGTTATCAGCGATATATTCCCATCTTGGTAATGTGGCATGCTGAGTGCTGCTGATCATTTGTTGATCGAAGCATGGCTTTGTGAAAAGCGTAGCTTTGTGGACGAGACTTCGTCGAGCCTCACAAATCTGTAATGGTCGAAACAGGAATTGTGCGGCAAGGTTTCAGGGGTAGCTCCCCTAGGGTATGACCATTCCTACTGGAAAAGGGTAGTATCATGGTACGGAGCCCAGATACTTACTCATGTGGACACACTATATTTATTTATGTATGATTGTTGGATTAGAGGTACCTTGTTTAAAGGTCCCAAAGGACCGGGGGTGGCGTATATGAGGTTTTGTAATATCCCTTGGGAGGGGGGTAACCAGCCTTGTTTTGGCAGAGATCCGGGTTGGTTCTCGGGGCGTCCCGCCAGAGGCGTTCCCATGTGGCAATAGGAAGTTCCTTAGCCCGACCATTTGATGGAAAATACAAAGAAACAATACGAGCCCTGTACGGTTTTAGTTGTATAACCTGCCATTCATTTGTGGTGGCGCCCCACTGTTTGGACGGTAGCTATAGTAGGCATAGTTCGAAATGTCTATGCTGGCTAAGATTTATATTCTACTTTCGAAATGTTTTCTACACTATGAACTAACAATAATAATCAAATGATTTGATTTCTGCGTAGTAAGCATGTTTGACTATCATAAGAAGAAATCTCCTCCAATTCTGCGTTTGCATTGTGTGTGTGGAGGGAGGTCATATGGTAGTTTCATTTTCAAAAAGCATTGCGAATTGACTTTAAAATTCTCTTGCTGTTTGTATTTAGAGATAAACTGTTTTTTTTTTTACTCACACCAATTCCTTAACTGACCCGGGGTTTATTGTTCCTTTCCTAAACTCTGGGTGCTCACTATTTTCCACACGAGCAGTTTGGAGTTGGGTTTTTCAGATAGTTAGGTCGAGTGGATTATCTGGGGCTAGTTCAGTCTTTGGATCAGACTGCACTTGCTTAGCATGGTGCATCTTTATTGGGAGTTCGAGCTATTGATGGATTGGTTCTTGGAGACGGAGATTATCCACTGCTGGTGTTATCGTTTTCTTTTCCGCTACTATTTTCTTGTATTATATCTCTGATGTATATTGATATCTATTGGATCATCTGTTGTATCAGATATTGTAGCAGTGCTGTATATCAATGTATTATTCTTTTATTCCGCTTTGATGTTTACTTAATGTTGTATAAGCTCCGGCGACTCAGATTTGAACGGTCGAATCTGCGGCATTCGAGTACGATATGAAGTATGGATGTCGATTTTCGAACGCGAAAAATCCGTATCGTCACATTTTGGTATCAGAGCTGAAGGTTGAAACTTTAGCTCAGGAGAATAACACGTTAAGTAGCTCATTAGAGATAGGGTGAAGTATACCCTAGAATGAGTAATCCCTAAGATATCCGTTTGAATGCCTCAGTAAATTCTCTTATTATTCACCAATAGTAAGTATGAGTGCAAAAAGAGAACGAGATAGGGGACAGGGAAATACCACTACGAATGGTCAATACCCTGTAACAACAGTGGAAACAATCTTTTCTCTATCAATCTCTTTTGTTTAGCGTCTCTTTTCAATTCTTTGATAGTTCCTGGTAGATCTAGGAAGGAAATTCGATATATTAATATGGGACATAAACTCCAATTTGGCCAGAATTGTTTGTTTGGATGAATTGGTTGCTTTGGTTGCTATGGTTGATAGGTATACTTTAGTTTTAAACTAAAATTTTTGAAATTATATCCATATATCTATCTATTTTTGGGTCCCAATATATTCTACGAATGGTTAGTTATCCCTTCGAACTGACCAATGCTCCTGCATATTTCGTAGATTTGATGACCCGAGTATCCAATGTAGTATTGTATGAGTTTGTTCTCATATCATTGATATTCTGATTTGGTAAGCCAAATGCAGAATAGATATCTAGTTTGACATGGAGAATTGTTCGTCTATCTTCATTATCTCTCTCTGGCGAATTTCGAGGACGAAATTACTTTTAAGGGGGGAAGTCTGTAACGATCTCGAAGTTTAATTAATTATAAATTGATGATTAAATTTATTTTTTGATTTAAAATTGTGAAATTAAAAAAATAAATTGATTTGAGTTTACCCAAATCCAAATAAATTATGTTATTTATTTAGAAAGAAATGGTTTCTTTTATAAATTATTTTTACACAATATTGAGTTATTTTTAAACAATATTAATATAGAGATATTTGAGTTCATCTCATGAAATGGATTTTAGAAGTTGTATAAATATAGCATGATGTTTGAAATTTGTTTAAGTTAAAATAAAAGCAAATATACAAAGTAAAATAAAACACAAACAAAATGTACTTACAAAATACATCAAAATATAAACCATTGAAAATAAAGTATAGGCATGAAGACATACAAGAAAACAACTTTATATGTTCATATAGAAGCAAAACATTAGTACGAAAATGAAAATAAACTATGTACATAAAGTAAAAGCAGACTGCCTTTATTTCCATCATCTCAGCATAGTAAAGCAAGAGGATAAACAAAGAAAATGTAATATCTAGGATAGTACTTGCAACAGGAAGTAGAAAATCAAATAACAAGACACAATATAAAATTATGAAACAAAAGAAATGCATGCTCAAGTATAAAACAAGATAGGAAGCAAACATACAAAATTAAAAAGTGTAAGCTTGTAAACAAGATAGGAAGCAAACATACAAAATTAAAAAGTGTAAGCTTGTAAACAAGATAGGAAGCAAGCATTTAATACCCTCAGCACAAAACAATCTTCTCAGCTGAAATGGGATCAAATCACATTAGTAAACAAATGGAAAAAGAAAAAAAAATTCTTCAAGTATGGTACAAATCTCTCAGCCGAAACAAGAATTCACATCAGCCTCCAAACCAAAGATAACTCTGGTTGTTTGTGCAAGAATATCAACATGGTTGTATAAACAATAATTAATAATCCCCTGTACAAATTTTATTACCCTGTACAAAATGTAGTACAACCTGTAAACTCTTTTTATATAGACATCAAACTCCTTCCTTTCAGTTTCATCCATCATTTAAAATAAAACTGAAGTAAACAAAACTAAAAAATTAAACAAAACTTCAACTGCAAACAAACTACAACCAGAGAAATCAAAGAAGAGGATTTCAGCTGGCAATTTCAAACCAGTTTCAATGTATTACAAATAGTAGGCTCAAAATTTCTTCTCTGCTTCCTCTTTGTTCTTTCTGGAAAAAGGCGAGTAACTATAATATAAAATCTTTAAGTCAGCTATATTTGAGAATGGATTATGTTTAATATGTATATCTTCTTTGTTTCAACTCTGGGTGTATACATATTCATTTTGACAGTACTAGAATATCCAAAACCTCACTGTTAATTCACAGGATAGATGACAACCAAGAAATTCAATCTCTCATCATCTATTTAGTGTTAGGATTTGATGTCAATAGATGTGTACTCAAGCAAGAACTATGATAAAAAAATAATTTTATGAAGTATAAATGTATACAGGAGGAAAAATAATTTTTTTACAGATGAAACTTTAAAAACTTAGAATTTCAAAATGAACAAAATAGCGATTCACGAATATAACCTGAATCCTTATCTAAAGTTATGATTTTTAAGATAAATATTAGAATTTTTGATATTAAATTCAATGCGTATTTGGGAAATGACTGGAATTTGGGTTTTGGTCGGAATCTGGTGGCCGGAGCAACTGGAGAGGTCGGGTTTTCTCGTGGTGATAGAGGAGGCTAAGGGGGTTCAGGGAAAAATGGTGGATAGGGGCGCAGTTGGTTGTGGAAGCGGCGGCGAGGGGTTTAGGTCCGGTAACCTAGTTTCGAGGGGGTCGCAAATTTTGGTTTCGTTCGACACCATTGCTCGATCGAGTGTCCTGTGGTTCTGGGAAATGGTAAGTGGAGTAGTGACGGATACATGGCCGGAGTTTGAGGTTCGCTGGTGGTCGAGGCGGCGAGGGAAAGTGGTTGACAGGTTTTGTGGTAATGTCGTTTCGATGTTCCCAGGTTCCATTTTCGAGCTCGCTTTCGATTTTGAATGGCGACGTGGATCTTGGGTTTTTGGTGAGCGAGATCAGTTTGGGTGAAGATCGTCGACTTGCTCGGCGATGTGGTGTTGACCGAAGATGGTCAGCGACCCTGTGCGCGTGCACCGTGCACGGCAAATTCTGGTGGAGATTGGGTTTTGTTGTTTTGAGTTGATGATGTCTCAGGCAATGTTTTGTCCAAACTTTCAAAGCAGAGCCTGTTCTGTTTTTAAGAAATTGAAGTTTAGTTTTAAATTATAAAATAAAGTTTAAACTGCATTTGAAAGTCAAGTTTTAAATATAATTTTAAGATCAGTTTGAAACTATGTTTGGAAATTTAAATTGTTTTAATAATTAAAAAGGGTGATTAAGTACTGAAGTGAAACAAAAAGGATTTGTATTTAAAGTGAGAATGTGAAGATGTAAAGGTAGAATTTAAAAAGTTTTGAAAACTGGATTTAAACTTTTTCTTTGAATCCTAATCTGCAAAAATAAAATAAAATAAAAAGTTTAAATATTTAAATGTTTAAAACAAGATTTCAACTTAAAGAAGATTTTTAAAGAAATGAAATTGGGTTTCCAACAAATGTTTAAATTTGATTTTTTTAAAATCTTTTTTTAAAGGCTTTTCTTTAATAATTGATAAGTGATAAATGTTCTTTACATATATTTTAAAAAGGCTTATAAATTGAATTTAAATTTGATTAATGTTTAAATGGTTAATCATTTTGAATCTTAAATTCAAATGGAATTTAAATCTAAATTTAAATTTAAAGGTGTAATGTTTAAAATACACTTAAATGTAAATGAAACGGGTAATTAAAGAAATTAATTATCTTAGAGATAATTAAAGTAATGAAATGGTTTAATTAATAAGGTAATTAAAGAAAGATTTTATTTAATTTATAAATAAATAAATTAGATTAATCTATAATTAGAAATGATTAATAATGAATTAATCTAAGATAATTTCTTAAGAAGGTAATTAAAGAAATATTATTAGTTAATGAGGATAATTAACTATGAATTATTAAGTAACAAAATTGATGTGATAAATTTTGATAACAAATTAGATTAATTAATTAAATCAATTGTAAATTTTTAATTACTTAATGAAAGCAATTAAGGGGTTAATTACTAATTGTAATTAAATTTGGATATTTTGATTAAATTAATGATAAAGATAAATTGGTAATTAATGATTTGCTATTATGAGATGATTGCTTAATGATTAAAGGTTAATTATTTAAAGAATTGAAGGTTGATTTATTTAATAAATAAATGATTATAGGATAATTAATCAAATGATTTGAAATCAATTATAGTTAATTAACCATGGCCTATGACCCATCTGATTTAAATTAATCAGATAATTATTGAGTTCATCTATGGATGATTGAATCCTATTGATCGTAGAACTGTTTGATATTTCCGATATGCTATGCTTTGTGCTATAAATCGTTTCAGTATGATCTGTGATGAATGTAATTTATTTATTTTTTCTATCTGTGAATCTGTGTATATAGATAAGCGCTATCGGGATATATCGCTTATCGATATTATGTGATTGTAAATCTGTGATGGTTTATGATGTTGCACTATTGTGTTAAACCCCTAGACCACACCGTACACACACAAATATGGATTTCACGAGGAAATCGATTTAGTCACAGATTTTGAAATGATTTATAAAATTGAATATTTGAATTCAAATGTTTTGGAAATGGATTGGGTTTAAAGTGAAAAGCTTTTGAAATGGAATTTCAAAGATGAAATTTATTTTTGAATAACTTGATTAAATTTTGGAATTTAAATAATTTGATTTAAATTTAAATTCAAAATTTGAAATTGAATTCTATGATCTGAAAATTTAACAAAGTTTGAATTTAAATTGTTTTAATAATTAAAAAGGGTGATTAAGTATTGAAGTGAAACAAAAAGGATTTGTATTTAAAGTGAGAATGTGAAGATGTAAAGGTAGAATTTAAAAAGATTTGAAAACTGGATTTAAACTTATTCTTTGAATCCTAATCTGGAAAAATAAAATAAAAATAAAAATAAAGTTTAAATATTTAAATGTTTAAAACAAGATTTCAACTTAAAGAAGATTTTTAAAGAAATGAAATTGGGTTTCCAACAAATGTTTAAATTTGATTTTTTTAAAATCTTTTTTTAAAGGCTTTTCTTTAATAATTGATAAGTGATAAATGTTCTTTACATTTATTTTAAAAAGGCTTATAAATTGAATTTAAATTTGATTAATGTTTAAATGGTTAATCATTTTGAATCTTAAATTCAAATGGAATTTAAATTTAAATTTAAAGGTGTAATGTTTAAAATACACTTAAATGTTAATGAAACGGGTAATTAAAGAAATTAATTATCTTAGAGATAATTAAAGTAATGAAATGGTTTAATTAATAAGGTAATTAAAGAATGATTTTATTTAATTTATAAATAAATAAATCAGACTAATTTATAATTAGAAATGATTAATAATGAATTAATCTAAGATAATTTCTTAAGAAGGTAATTAAAGAAATGTTATTAGTTAATGAGGATAACTAACTATGAATTATTAAGTAACAAAATTGATGTGATAATTTTGATAAAAATTTAGATTAATTAATTAAATCAATTGTAAATTTTTAATTACTTAATGAAAGCAATTAAGGGGTTAATTACTAATTGTTATTAAATTTGGATATTTTGATTAAATTAATGATAAAGATAAATTGGTAATTAATGATTTGCTATTATGAGATGATTGCTTAATAATTAAAGGTTAATTATTTAAAGAATTGAAGGTTGATTTACTTAATAAATAAATGATTATAGGATAATTAATCAAATGATTTGAAATCAATTATAGTTAATTAACCATGGCCTATGACCCATCTGATTTAAATTTATCAGATAACTATTGAGTTCACTTATGGATGATTGAATCCTATTGATTGTTGAACTATTTGATATTTCCGATATGCTATGCTTTGTGCTATAAATTGTTTCAGTATGATCTATGATGAATGTAATTTATTTATTTATTTTCTATCTGTGAATCTGTGTATATAGATAAGCGCTATCGGGATATACCGCTTATCGATATTATGTGATTGCAAATCTGTGATGATTTATGATGTTGCACTATTGTGTTAAACCCCTGGACCACACCGTACACACACAAATATGGATTTCATGAGGAAATCTATTTAGTCATAGATTTTGAAATGATTTATAAAATTGAATATTTGAATTCAAATGTTTTGGAAATGGATTGGGTTTAAAGTGAAAACCTTTTGAAATGGAATTTCAAAGATGAAATTTATTTTTGAATAAATTGATTAAATTTTGGAATTTAAATGATTTGATTTAAATTTAAATTCAAAATTTGAAACTGAATTCTAAGATCTGAAAACTAGGGACTAAAGATGTTATACCGGTTTATATGGGTTAAACTATTTTAAAGGTATTGATTTGGGAATTTGAATTTAAATTCAAAGGCTTTAACTCGTGTAAATAAAATTGGATCTTTCTGAAATAAAACTATTTGCTTTCAAATAATAAAAGCTTTCATATAAGAAGTGAACTTCCAAATTGTGTTAAAAGGGATTTCAAGTTTAAATGGAAATGATTTTCCAAGTTATGGGAAGGATTTGAAAGCCATAAGTTAAATCTTTAATTTAAAGATTTTAAACGAGTTAATCCAATTGACATGGAAATTGTTTTGAATTCCGGGAATGAATCTTTGTGAAAATGGGTGAACTTAGTGAAATAAATCTTTTGTTTAAAAGATTTGAAAATGGTAATTGGTTTAAACCATTTGAAAGAAAGTTTTGAATTATTAAGTTGTGACTTAATTGAAATCCCATATCCATATGTTTTAAATGTTGCGCTCACTATTCGGTTTAGCCAGGAAAGGACCTTTGTGTCCTATAACCCATTCCGAATATGTGATACGACGTTATGGATAGCATTTGAAGACCGATGGTGAAGACCCGATATTTTTGAAAACGAAAGGGTTTCTTGTCGATTGTCTTTGCACTGGCTGATCCCCGGTATAGAGATTCCATATGTGATGGGAAATCCGGACGTGATTAGGGATTATCCAGATTGCGAGGACTTCTTTGGAAGTGACTTCGGTTCAGTTCGAGCCCGGAACAGACTTGTATGGATTGTATGTCTGACGTTACATTTGAGATATAAAGCAGATTTCTTTCAAATACATTTCCGTTGGTGGCGGAGAATTTATTCTCTTAGCTTAACACCCTTCTCTAAGACGTACGAGCTCAGAGGTTATGTAGTTGAAGGTTATCAGCGATATATTCCCATCCTGGTAATGTGGCATGCTGAGTGCTGCTGATCATTTGTTGATCGAAGCATGCCTTTGTGAAAAGCGTAGCTTTGTGGACGAGACTTCGTCGAGCCTCCCAAATCGGTAATGGTCGAAACAGGAAGTGTGCGGCAAGGTTTAAGGGGTAGCTCCCCTAGGGTATGACCATTCCTTCCGGGAAAGGGTAGTATCATGGTATGGAGCCCAGATACTTACTCATGTGGACACACTATATTTGTTTATGTGTGATTGTTGGATTAGAGGTACCTCGTTTAAAGGTCCCAAGGGACCGGGGGTGGCATATCTGAGGTTTTGTAATATCCCCTGGGAAGGGGGGTAACCGGCCTTGTTTTGGCAGAGATCCGGGTTGGTTCTCGGGGCGTCCCGCCAGAGGCGTTCCCATGTGGCAATAGGAAGTTCCTTAGCCTGACCATTTGATGGAAAATCCAAAGAAACAATACGATCTCTGTACGGTTTTAGTTGTATAACCTAACATTCACTTATGGTGTCGCCCCACTGTTTGGATGGTAGCTATAGTAGGCATAGTTCGAAATGTCTATGCGGGCTAAGATTTATATTCTACTTTCGAAATGTTTTCTACACTATGCACTAATAATAATAATCAAATGATTTGATTTCTGCGTAGTAAGCATGTTTGACTATCATAAGAAGAAATCTCCTCCAATTCTGCGTTTGCATTGTGTGTGTGGCGGAAGGTCATATGGTAGTTTCATTTTCAAAAAGCATTGCGAATTGACTTTAAAATTCTCTTGCTGTTTGTGTTTAGAGATAAACTATTTTTGTTACTCACACCAGTCCCATGACTGACCCGAAGTTTATTGTTCCTTTCCTAAACTCTGGGTGCTCACTATTTTCCACACGAGTAGTCTAGAGTTGGGCTTTTCAAATAGTTAGGTCTAGTGGATTATCAGGGGCTAGTTCAGTCTTTGGACCAGACTGTACTTGCTTAGCATGGTGCATCTTTATTGGAAGTTCGAGCTATTGCTGGATTGGTTCTTGGAGATGGAGATTATCCATTGCTGGTGTTATCATTTTCTTTTCCGCTGCTATTTTCTTGTATTATGTCTCTGATGTATATTGATATCTATTGGACCATTTGTTGTATCAGATATTGTAGCAGTGTTGTATATCAATGTACTATTCTTTTATTCCACTGTGATGTTTACTTAATGTTGTTATAAGCTCCGACAACTCAGATTTGAACGGTCGAATCTGCGGCATTCGAATACGATATGAAGTATGGATGTCGATTTTCGAACGCGAAAAATCCGTATCGTCACATTTAAGATATTTTTTATATATAGAGTTTAATGATTCCAATCAATTAAGATTGGAAGATAAATTGAAAATTTATTTGGAATTGGGTTTATTTAAAAATTTAATTCCGTAAGTTGATGCAAACTTATTAAAATTGGAAATTTTAAAGATAGGATATTTATAACTGGATTTTTATTCAGGATAAATTAAATGAATATTTCTAGTACAAATAAGGTGAAGGAAATAATTAATTGTTAGAAATTTGAGTTTTATTATGGATTTATTTTGTGAACGTTTCTAACTAAATAATAGGACCATAAATTGTTAAATAGGATTTCCAACCTTAGTTTGAAATTTTAATACTCGAAGTTGAATATATTGAAATCGAAGTATTTTATTGAAATTAAAAGTGAATCTAAATTTTATAGGTTTAGGCCTAAAGTTCTAAATGAATAAAATTGTGAAGTCGTGGAAATTATTTTATAAAGAAAGTTAAAAATTCAAACTATTTTATTCTATATACTGTTTGAATATCCAAACCATTCAAGTTTTAGAAGTATGGTTTTAAAGCTTTGAATTTCGAACTATTGTGTTTTGAAAGTTATAATTCAAATGTTTGATTTCCAAATATTATAAACTGTAAAGCAGTATGATTTTTGGAAAAGAAATATATTTGAAAAAGGGATATTATTGATTTGGGTTTTATAAAAATAATATCAAATGAGTTGTTTTGGAAACTGAAATGATATCGTATTTATATGGTTTTGAAATAGATATTTATTCTGGTTTGAAAGTATAATTATTTTTAAATGACCACAGTGTTATAATAACGTTTGGTTGTTGAAGAGACCGGGATCGGAAGTTGTCACACTCTCTGCCAACTCCAAAAACCACTTTAACAACCGTGTACGCGGTGGAGATTCTAGAATGAAGTAGGTTGGTGGCGGCGTTTCCTGTAAGGTAAATACGTGGACCCGACTCCCGTGAGTTGGCATAAGGTGGCTATAACAGGAGCGATTGACGGGCCAATGAGGTCATTCCTCTGATCGAACGCACTCCTTCGATATTATACTATGTCTTTTGGATTGATTCGGTGGCCACTTTACTTTGATTTTAGGGGTGTTGTTTCGAGATGGGCGGCAGCTGCGCGTTGCGCGTTTCCATCAGCCCGGATGCGTAATTGGTATATCTACCCTGGCATTGCCTAGTTGTGCCATGTCACCTACCATACCGAGCCTTGTACGAGTTTGGATTTCTCCCGTAGCCCGTGTGGTATCCTCTGGTGGCTTCCTGATCAGGAGGGACTATGATATTGGATGGACTACTGGGACTATTATGTGTTAAGGGCTATATGGGTAACCCCTTAATGCTAAGAAAAAAGTAAGTTTATTTTACAACTAGACACTATTATAATAGCGCAATATACTACATAATAAATAGTTTAACGGATCCTTAGGAGATGTAAATCCCGAGCATCTCTTGAGTTAATGCACTCATATTTATTTCTGTTAATTTAACTAACATATGATCTTTTAGTTCTGACTCGAGTGTTTTTGTCTTTTCAAATTCGCTCGGGTCAGTCCGAGCATTTCAGGATTTGAAGATTTTATTCTGGAGGACGAAGACGAATATTTGTAGTATTACTATCTACTATATTATTCCACTACACTGTTTTCCGCTGCATTGTTATTTATTGGTATGTGAACTCTGATATGTATTGTTGAATTAAATCAAATAAATTTGTAAACAGCTTCATGAACTGTATATTTGATTTATTATATTTTATCCTTCCGTTGTGAGATTTTATTCTATTTTATTTCTTCTCTGTTTTCTTATTTCTCCCATAACAATCCGCTCTTCCGTATGGTCTGAATTGGCACGTGTGTCGGTTTAAATCGTGCGAAAAGGAGGGATGTTACAACCAATAACAATCAATCAATCAATTAATCTACCAGCCAATCTATATATTTATTAATGTCACCCAAATTATTTTTATTAATTCATGAATATATATCTATTTGTGCATTATAAAACGATTTACTTTACTTTTTAAATTACTGTAACGGTCACATTAATTTAACCAATTTATAAGTTTTAACCATATATAAAATGGAAAATAATTATATGCAAACATGTGTAATTAATGTAAAATTGTTAATAAAGGTAATTTCTAATTGATTCAATAACATTTATACAACCATTAACCCTTCGATATATTTTAAAATTTGATTGCTAATAAGTATGTTCATATATATTATTCTAAAATACATTTCCAAAATCATACTTCATACTTATTCAAAATGAAAATTTTAATTTTTTACGTCTCACAACATGTAATTATTTTAACTAAAATATTCATTTGATATTGACACAAAAATGCAAGTTCATATATTAACTCATTCATTACAATTTCATTTATGTTTCCTTTTAATTGACACATTTCAATTAATTTAATTCATTTCATTACTAATTCCAAACAAATTCTAATTATAAAACACTGTTTTCTTTTCATTTATAGCAATTCAAACATGTTTTATAAAATTTCATATACAACAAAATTTATACACTATCTACAAAGTAAATGTTTTATCTTATTGAAAATCAACTTCTCCAAGATGCATTCCAAATAACAACTTATGATATTCTTTCATTAAAACATTCACTCAATCCTTTATCTTAATTGAATTATTCACTCAAAGCTTAAATTTCATTAAAATGTTTATCTTAATTGAATTTAAAATGCAAGTTCTTATGCCGAACTTATTAATTACAATGCACTTGTCTTTTCTTTCCAATTAAAGGATTCCAACAACTCTTATTGAAGTTTATATTCAATATTAGATGAATTCTCATTATACCACAACTATTTTCTATTCATTTCATATATTCCAACATTTATTTCTTAAATTATTCCATTCTTATATTAACATTTATTGTTACAATAAATGGAACTTACATTCAAACAATTATTAAAATAAATTGAAATTACACTAAAATAGTTATCAAGTACATTAAATCACATTACTAAATTACATTATTAAATTACATACTAATTGTTTTCTTATTAAAAAATCATAAATTTCTAATTTCATACAATATTAAATCCTAAAATTTTATTAAATTCAATATATTAATTATTGAAAAAAAATACGGGTCGTTACACTCTCCCCCACTCAAAACGTTTCATCCTCGAAATGGAACGAGAAGAAATTAAGAAGCTTAAAATAACTTTATTCAATTAATCGATTTATAAACAATTAAATTTACATAATTAAGTATTTTAAATAAAATATACAAATTAATAAGCAATTAAATCTTCGTATTCAAGTTTACTAAAGTTTGTAAATATTTTCACTTCACAAAAATTTTCTATGTCTAAAATTCATGAAAATTTTTGGCAGAGTCTCCTTTGTACGGAGAGGTCCGGAAAAACAATAATATCAATACTTACAATATATGTATATCATGGTTAAAAAATTAAATATCCCAAACCATGGGAAAAACAATGTAATATCGCTATAAAACCATGATCCGAAACCGTACCTATTTGTCGGGCAAACACGCTTTATTTATGAAACCAAAAGATGTAACTATTGCTTTCATAAACCTGTATTTCACTTATATAATCCAAAATAGTAAGAATTTTATTCAAGAGAAATATTTAGTCGTTTTCAATTTGCAACAACAGCAAATCAATATAAAACATATACAAACAAACAATACAACCATTTATGCAACCAAAGAATCCGTCATACATCCATAGCAACCAAAACCAATAGTTTGTGTAGTTCAAAAACTTGTTTATTCAATTGGTTTCTTTTTACCTCACTTACCTTTTATTTATTTTCATTCATTGATACAACATCTTTGTCATGTACTTACATAAATTATTTCACATTCAACATCTAAAATAATCAATGAATTCATTATTTAAGTATTACATACTTTTTAATGTAGTTTAATTCACATTTAATTACTTATAATGTTTGATATCCATTTAGCATTAATATTCATCAGTAAATCGTTTCAGTCATTTTCTTGAGTTTATAATCATTTACCTAAACAGTATTTAACTTTTTACTATTTTATTTAATTATAAGCATCTTACAATATTAACTTACGTTTATAACATTATTTGTTCATCAAAATTCTTATTTATAGAAATAATTCCATTGAACACTTCCCTAACTTAAGTTTTACTTGTATAATATTCTATTACATATTTCTATTTAACATTTTCAACTTTTAACATATTGGTAAGTTATATATATGTTATATAGAATGAATTTGAATGTTACACAAGTTCACCTTATTAACTTCAATTAAAAAAAATGTTCAATAATTATATCTTCTAAAATTTTCATATTTACAAGTTATTTTCAATTTCTTATATATTTCATTAATCACTTAGCATCCAATTCCTTAATTTCAATTTGGAAGTTTCCAATTATTAATATAGTCAAGATTTCCTTTTAAAAATTCTTTTAAAACATTTCTTTCAAATCACATTTGAGAATATTTATCCAAAATACTTCTAAATATTAATAGTATTATATTCCAAAAATCCCTTAAAAATAAATTTCAACCCCGGAACTTAAGTTCTCAAATTTCTAGTTAAATTCGTGTAACAACCCTAGATTTTTGAATATTATTTAAATTGGACTTTCTTTTATTTTTAAATTATTTTAAATTTGTTTTATTTCAAACATCTCATTTTAAAAATATAAATGTTGATTATTATGTGTATTATAATTTCAAACTTGTGTAAGTCGAATATTTTCCTGAAATGTTGATTTTTGTCAAAATTAGTCAAATTAAGATTTTTAACATAAAAAATTTAAAAGTTTGAAATTATAAATTTTATATTTTATTATGATAATAGATTTAATAACATGAATACTACTTTTTTTTCGTTGAAAACGGATTTAAATTGTGAAAGTTATACTGTTTTCAATATTGTGTGTACATTGAATTATTTAACAATTTTCTTTATTTTAAATTTTATAAATTATATTTTTATTGTCAAATCATGTTCTAATATGTGTTATATGACATGTTAAATATATATTTTATTTTAAAAATATTTTTTTAGTAATGTTATAATTTTTCCAAAGTTTACTGTGTTGATTTCCTATTTTATAGGCTGTTTTCTTATTTTCTGCTATTTCTTCATTAAAATTATATTTAAATTAAATTTTATAAATTTATTTTGTGAATGTATTTTTATTTTATTTATTATTTATGTCTAAAAATATTTTGCAAGCTCATATGAATTTTCTAAAATTTACTTCAGCTAATTCCAAATTTTCTAGTCTAGTTCACTGTTTTTAGCTATTTTTCTTAATTTAACTTTATATAATTAATAAATGTTATAGAAAAGTTTATATTTTGAAAATTTTCGAAATTTTATCTGGGATTTTTATTATTTCCAGAAATATCGAGTTATATAAACAAAATTTAAGGAAATTTGAAAGGTTTTAAAAGTTTGAAACGTAAGTCGTTTCTTTTGCAGTTTTTTTCTCATTTACTCTTTGACCGTTTTTTTTGTTTTATTCTCTTTTAACCATGATTTCCTCCTTCATTTTTCACGTGGATCTCCGATCCATTCCTCATCTAAAAAACAAAAAAATACGGCCATGGCTTGAAGGAGTTGAGGTAAAAAATTTCTTCTTCTTCCTTTGTTTTTCTACTTTTCTATTTTGAATTTTGTACTTGTTCTTACTTTCATAGCTTGGCTCCTCCTCAACCAGCCATGACCTTGGCCGAACCCACCTTGATGGCTAACCCCTTCAAATTGCAACCTAAATGCCTAAAATCAATGTTGTTGACCACTACTTGCCATATCACTTCATCCACCACCCTAACCACCACCACTACCACCACCTTTGGCCTGTCCTCCACCCTCTGCCACATCACCCACCACCACCTGGAGCCACTGGCCGTGTCCTACCTGATGTTGGTCGTGGCCTTTTGTTGCATGAAAACTTGTTGTATTCCCTTGTGTAGTGTAGTTCCATGCACGCCTATATCTTTGCATCAATTTTTCCTATCCCCATACATGCTAGGCCGACCTTTAGGAACCCAAACCAGATCCTAACCCACTCGGTAGCCATGTATTTCAGATCTATATTTGAAGCATAGGTGGTAGAAAGCAAGTGCAAAGGCATTGGAATTTTTTTATGCATTAATTCTTAACATTGTTTATTTATTTTGAGTTGAAAACTTATGTTATATTTATCTGTTTTGTCTGATGTATTCAAGGCAATTAACCTTGTCTCTCTCACACTCAAATCATTGTCATGCCTTCATGCTTTCCGGGTCTTTGTTTGTGTATCTGAATCTGTTATCTCCAACTTATAGAGGTGAGTATTTCTCACCAGACATTATGTACTTATATAAGTAGTAAATTGACACCCTGTGAATCTGTAGAACTATATGATCATGTTATAACTGCTTATATTATTATCATATGATGTTCACACCTGTTATGACACCTATTATATTATATGTTACTGTTATTTCATGCTATTCTGTTTATTTTATCTGTTCATCACACAGCAAGTTCCCTTTAGATTAGAATTACTATGGGTTGAAATGATACATACTCGAACGGACTTTAGAATAAGGGAAAATTGTTATGGGCTGAAATCATAGGCCTGAATGGTTTTCAATTTATTTCATTTACTTGGGACTGGTGATTTGAAATGATAAAACCCGGATTTTCTTTGTAAATTACGGGTTGAAATGATATATTACCTGTATCACTTTTCCTAGTGTAGAAAATTATATACAGACCCGTAGTTAATATATGTTTTTCTAAAAAATTTAAAAATTATTTTAGGAATGTAAATATTAAAATATTTTGATTTAAATCTAATTAAAAAGGATTTTTGTAAAATATTATTGATTTTCTGAATAATTGTAAGTGAAATGAATAAATGAAAAAGTTAGGAAATTTTGAATGTAAGTTATTTTGGAAATTTTGATTTAATTATAGTTGGGAATTTAATTGAATATGAAATTACGATAAATTTATGATAATTTGAATTTAAATGAATTTAAAATGATTTTTTATCATATTAATGATTTGTAATAAGGTTGAAATGTGAAATGAATGAATATTTAAGTTGAAATTTTGAAATATAACAAAAATTGGAAATTTATGAAATTGACTTAAAAGTGAATTTTTAGTTAAGTAAATAAAAATAAAACTAAGTTATATGTGAGAATTTGAACTTAAGTGTTAAGTTTAAATTTAATGTAATGAATTTAAATTTGAATGTTGAAATTTAATAAGTGAATTATTTATAAATATTGATTTTTGAAAGGAAACTTAACTTTATAAAATCATGAATTTAAAGAAAATTAAATAATGATTATAAATGTGAAAATGTATGATTTTATAAGTTGAAAATGATTTAAATAAAAATATAAGTGTTTGTGAAATTCTATTGAATATTTGAAGTTAATTTACAACATTTTAAATGCTGTCTTTTGCTAAATTGAATTGTTTTGAATGTAACTTTCTGTAGCATTTTCCAAATGCTGCGAAACTTGAATTTTCATTGTTTTAATAAATTTAAGTGCATAAATGAACATTGAAAAGTTTAATTTTTTGGAATTTAATAATTTAATTATTAAATGTAATAACTTCATTTTTTGATTTAAAATGAAGTAATTTGTTTTGAAATATAACTATTTGATATATTAAAATGATTGAAATGTGGTACTGAAAGATATGATATTTTGGTATATTGAAATGATTTTGAAATGTGGTTTTGAAAAATTATAACTATTTTGATATATTAAAATGATTTGAAAGGAAGTTTTGAAAGGATATGATAATTTAATATATTGAAATGGTTAGAAATGACTTGATATTTTATTTTGATAAATATTTGAATTGAAAGATATGGCATGATGATATATCGAAATGGTTTGGAAACGATTTAATCTCTATTTTGATAAATATTTGGATTGAAATGATATTTTATTTTGAAGTATAAAATATTGTTCTAAAGTTATAACTACGGGTTATAATAACGATTGGTTGTTAAAGAGACCGGGATCAGATATTGTCTTATAGCCGGCCAATACCGAAAACCACTTTAACAACTGTGTACGCGGTGGAGATTCCAGAATGAAGTAGGATGGTAGCGACGTTCTCGAGGTATATTACGTGGACCCAACTCCCGTGAGTTGGCATATATGACTAAAACAGGAGTTATACCGGGCTACACAAAGGGTCGCACCTTTCATCGAGCATGCTTCTTCGGAAACCATTCTATTACTTTGTGATTTGATTCGTTGGCGCCACTTTGATTCGGGGGTATTGTTCGAGGTGGGCGGAAGCTGCTGGCTTGCCTTCACCACTGGTCCGGGAGTGCAAACGGTGTATCCACCCTGGCATTGCCTCGCATGCCGTGTCGTATCCTTATCGAGCCCACTACGATTTTGGTTTAATGATCCGACCGCGTTAAGGTTCACCATCCCCTTAACGCTATTTTCTATATGATTATACTTTACTGATTAGACACCACTGTATATAGCGAAATATACTACATAGTAAATAGTTTAACGGATCCTTAGAGGATGGGCGGTCCCAAGCATCTTCTAAGTTACTTGTACCTTTGCTACAGTCCACTTGAGTTGGTTTACATTGTATAAGTATGTATGTCCTGACTCGAGTGTTTTTATTTTATTTACGCTCGGGTCAGCCTGAGTTATTCACAGATTTGGATTCCACTTTCTGGAGATTGGAATCGCTGGAGATTATCTGCTTATCTAGTCTTATCTATTCCAGTTCGGTTGTTCTATTCATCTTGTACTTGGTTATCATATTGAAACTTCTGTTGTACTTTATTTCTTTCGTTGTATTTTATTTAACTCTGATATATTTATATAGAAGCTTCATGAACTACTATTTCTTTTACTTCCGCTGCATTTTTATTACTCTGTGTCTGTGATCTATAATTTTTATTTACTATATATTCTGAGATTTGCCAAATTTTTATTTACAACGCGGTATTTTGAGCAATTAAATTTCGGCATGAGTGTCTACCTATACACTTATAATGGATGCGAATGGTTGAAAATACCTGGTTGTTACAATTCGTTTTATTTATAAATCCTATTTTGTAGTCAATATTTATAAAATTTCACTTCCTATCAAACAAATATATAACGTACATCTATTAGAACTTCAAAATCAAGTAAATATTTCAAACCATACTTCAAAAATATCAATTTCAATTTATTTTTCAAGCATATTACTATAATAAATTTCCCAAATCATTTAATTTTTATAAAATTGTAAAACATTTTTTTATAGTCCATTTATATAATATCTTTAAATTATACGTTCAAAGAAACTTATATAAATTTTACTTGAAATATTGATTTGAAAATTTCATTTGCAAATCAATCATCTTGAGTACTTTAATACTTTGCAAAATTCATCCATGAAATTTCTTTCTTCCTTTATAAATACCATTTTAAAAATCTTAAATAACATCTTTATAAATATATGTAAATTATTTGAAAATATTTATTTACATTATAACTTATATTTAAAAAGGAGCTACTAAAAACCATAAATCCACTATTTATAAATTTTATTAGTTTTAAATCTAAAATGCCTTTCAAACATTATTTATAAATCAATAATCATTAACTTTAAATACGTTTTATTTAATTAATAACTTCTCACAATATTTACGATATTTATAATTAACAATTAAACCAAGTTGTACATAATAAACAACACTTTAAACATTTAAAAATATATAGAAAAGAAAAATGACCAAAATATCCTCTATATTTATATAATACCTTATCAAAAAACTTTTCTAACTCGATGTTTTAACAAGTTTATCCTAGTCCTTGCAGACTCTAGCAATGCATTGATTGGGCGCAACGCTAGAATTCTCCAAGTAGTTAGCAGACCTGTTTCAACACCTAGTGAAAATACTTAAAAAACATTTAAAATGGATATAAATGGACATTCCCCTATGGATCGCAGTTACGCAATGGTTACGCTGCTATCCCAGCGAAATCAGTTGTATCTGTAGGCATCGCCGCCCCTCAACTTATGCCACAGTTCATAGATCGCAGCTACATAATGGTTACACCGCTATCCTAGCAGAATCACTTGTAGCTGTAGACATCCCAGCCCTCGATTTACATTTTGCATCTATAGATCGTAGCTACGCGATGGTTACGCCGCTATACCAGCAGAATCACTTGTAGTTGTAGGAATCGCGCCCGTCGATTTACGCTATTCAACAATATTAAATGAGTATAATAAGTGACCATCAAGTGGGTTTCGATATGTGTTCCTACCAAGTAAGACCCCCATTTCCAATGGACAACCCGTGTAGAGTTCCAATGCAACCCTGCCGAGTAGGATCCCGATTTTCGATGGAAAGTACTTCCCATATCATTTACTTCAAAATATATCATACCATATATATACCCTTTCAAAATCATAACTTCAAATATCGCACTTATATAAATTCCATTATATTTAAGATTTCATTTTCAAATAGAGTACTTCCCAAAATCAATAGTCTCGAATATATCAAATCATTCTTATATAAATTCCATTGTATATAAGATTTATATCTTCAGATCTAATACCTTCCAAAATTAATAGTCTTCCAAATCACTATATACTTATATAAAGTCCATCTTATATAAGAATCAAAAATTTCAAAATCAATTACGCTGCATGAAGAGCCTTATGGGATTGAACATCTTTGCTTTATAAAAGGTTTTGAATTTAGAATAGTTTTGTCTATAAAATAGTTCGTAAAATAGTTTGTATATAAAATAGAATAAATATAGTTTTGTAAAAATAGCTTTATATTTATAGTAGTTTGGATGAAAAAATTACAATTTAAATTACAAAGATTTCCACCCTAACTTTCAATTTCAGCATCAAAGCATATTAATAATATTAGAACATAAGATGTATATATGTAGTCATCACGCAAAATCATATTCGATCGCTCGATCACACAAGTTCGCTTTCAAACTAGTATTGTTTATTCAACTTCCCTAATGCAGATTTCGATAAGGTTTCTTGACTAGATACCGTCATTCTCCTTGCATAGCCATATACTATGATAGAGAATTTTAGAATCAAACCAAAACCCATATCAAATATTCACCATTAAGAATTGATTGAAAAATCCTAACACGAAATGGTGTAATTCACCTCGAACTTGTGTACTCAAATCTACATCAAATTAATTATGCGAATAAAATAATATACGTACAACTTACGTATTTATTCCAATCTGTTTAATCATAATTACATTGTAATTTAAATTCATTATTAATCTCATTGATTAACACAAATATTACTTCGTACTTTAATATTTGTTTCAGAGAATTTCTCCATTTAATGTAAAACATTAATATATTCGTTCTTATAACATTGCTTATATTTCTCTTCATTTTAAATTACATTCATTTTCACATGTAATATTTTTCATTTGCAAATCATTTCATAAGAAATTTCCTTAAGTTTACAGCCAATTTATAAAAGCTTAACTTCTTTTATAAGACATTACTCGAGTTTAAATTTATCGCAACTTTAATTATAACCATTTATTGCAACATCCATTTATTTTATAAACAATTTACAAGTCATGCCTTTATTTAGAATCGTTCCACTTTTAGTTTATATTTGTTTATTTAATTAGTTTTCACTTTTACTTTTCAAATTTATTTATGACACATTTCATAAATTTTAATTAAGTTTATAAACACTTTTTTTTCATTTACGACATTTCCTTAGTCATAATTTAGATTTAAACATGCCAAGGCATATAGTTCACACTTGTATATTATTACATTACATGCCAAGAATGCATACAACAATTCTGTTCATTTACTAAACATAGATATAACCAATTAATCCTTGTTTCACTTGTTTTCAAATTAGGGTTACCAAATTCAACTGCATAATTCAACATAATTACTAAATTTGAACTCATATATTAATTTAGAAGTTTACTATAATCCAAAATATCAATATATTCCATTTTATTTCAACAGCTGAAACTGCCAATCAACAAACAACAAGATTCACAACAAAATATTACAATTTCATAAACAAATACCCTAATTATTCACTTTTCAATAATACTACTATTATGTAAAAAACATTAGGAAACCAATTTCTAAATCATTGAAGTTTAGTTCTCAAATTTTCATTTTAAATTCTCTTTATTAAGACGAAACTTAGAAATCATGTTCATATAATCATTCACTTTATTATCTTTAATACACCATAATTAAACTAGTGTTTAATTCATAAATTCAATCAACAATAATAGCCAATGCTTATAAACTGACTAAACACAACAAATCAATAATAAATGATAATAATTAAATAGTACTATTTCTGTAACGATCCCGTTTTTAAACCAAATTTAATCTAGTAATAAATATAAATTTTAGAATTAATTTCTAAATTTATTTGAAAATTTTCAAACAAATAAAATATGTATTTGTTTAGATATATATATATATATATATATATATATATATATTGTAAATAAAATTTTGATTTGAAATTTAAAAATAAATATCTTAAATTGGATTTAAAACTCTATATTTTAAAAACTAATGTATATATGTATATGTGATTATTTATTAATGTACAATTAGTTTTAAATCATTTTCTTTAAACTCATATAAATTTGAATAAAAGGAAATGTATAAAATATAAAAAATATAAATATAGTTTGTGTATATATATACATATATATAAATAAAGGAAATGTATTCATTAAATTTGAAAATAGAATATAAATTAATAAAACATATATACATATATAAAACTAATTAAATATAATATAATATATAATTATATAAAAACATTATTAACATGCATAATTAACAAGTGTAAGTAAGATAACATAAAATATAACAAGTATAAACCATGTAACATGAAATTAAACAAGTGTCATGATTTTCTTTTATTTTTTAAAATAATGAATAAAAGGAAATCAAGGCTACATATATCATTACCCCTCTCCTTTCTTAATTTCTTTGATTTATTAAAAACTAAACCTGCAACTCAAAACTAGAAAAGAACTAAAATTAAAAATCTAAAACCTGAAGTATCTTAGACCTGAAAGCTAAACAAAGATTCAACATTTAATTCAACTTAAAGCAAGCAAAGGATCATCTCAAATATCAAGCAAGATCATTTCCATTTTCAAAGTTTTCAAATTCAAAAGAAATGTCCAGGCAAAACTTTTCTGTTCAACCAAATCCAGTGAGTAAACTACTTTAAATCTGATCTATAACTTGATGTTTGTGATTAGTATTTGAAGTGAAGCTGTGAAAAATGTTTGCATGAATGTAAATATGTTTGCATATATACAAATATGTGTGTGTGTGTGTCTGTGCATGTTCGGAAAACAAGCAAATATGCGTCTGTACTTCATTACAAGTTTCAAAAGCTTTCAAATCCAAAATCTCTTCCTCTGATTCTTTTTTAGATCTAAGTTCTAAAAATATTTTTAAGGAAAATTTGAAGATAGTTTTAACTGGAAAGAAGATATACAGTAAAACTTAAAAACATATCAAGATTCGAGTATCATATTTTCTTGATTCACCTATATCATCCAACTAGCCTTCGAAAACCATGATTTTTAAAAATAAATTCAAGATTTTTAGGTAAGTTTTGAGTGAGGAATTCATGGTTAAACGGAAAAAGGGTTTTTGGCAAATTCTATTGATCGGAGCAAAGTTCGGTCTTGGGATCGTCGGTGAAGCTTGTTAGGAGGTCAGAGGTTTTGGCAAAAATGGTGGGTGGATTTATCAACCATCGTGGTGGCCGGACGACGACAATGTAGGGTTTAAACCTAGTTTTGGGTTGATGTCGGAAATTGGGTTGCTGCAGCGTCGTCAATGTATCGGACTTGACCGGGGCAAGGGGAATCGAAGCGTGGACCTTCGGTGAATCTTTGGCCGGAGTGGCGTGGATTCAGATTGTCTGAGGCTTCGGGTCGAGGAAATTATTGGATGATCGGTTCATTTTAGATGGTAGTCGTTGTTGCATGTTTTCGATTTCAGGTTTGTTTCGATGCTCTGGTTGTCGGAATCAAGTGAGAAGGTAGAAGTCGATATGTCGGCGATGGTACCGATGGTCAGAGCCGCCGCGATCGCCTGTGCACATGCACATGTGTCAGTGGGTTTAGGTTTGCGAAGAAGGTGATTGTCTCGGGTTTGCTTTCAGGGAATTGGTTTGTTGGCTCGGCTTTGGCCTTGGGGTGTACGTGTGTTATAACAGTTTTTAAAATGTTAAAACAAAACAAAGTTTTGAAAAATAAAATAAAGAAATAGCTCGGGTTTGGGTAAGGGGAGCACTCGGGTCTGACTTGGGTAAGTATAGTAGCAGTTTTAAAATGTTAAAAAAAAATCAGTTTAAACATATCTTAATTAATTCTTTAAATAATTGTTTTTTATTTAATTTTGGGATTAATTAAAGGTTTTAAAGTAAATTATTTTAAATTAATTAAGTTTAAATTTTTCAATGTAGGTGACCATTATTTTTAATAAATTCTTTAAGTTATTTAAACAAATTTTAATAGTGTAATTGAGAAGTTAATTTAAAAGGTAAAATGTTTTCATTATTGATTAACTTAAAAGTCTTAAGTTAATTCATATGTTAATAATAAATTTATTTTCAAAGGTTTATTAAATAAGGTTTAAATGATGTAATTGAGTAATTAATGAAGATGAGTGGTTTATCTTTTAAAATTAATTAAGGTCTTAATTAATTAAAGGATAATTACTTAATTGTGATTAATTAAAGAATAATTAATTAATGTAAGTAATTAAGGATAATTAATTACTTAAAGGATAATTACTGAATATAAGTAATTAAAGGATAATTACTTAATGAAATTAATTAAAGGTTAATTAGTTTATAATTAAAGTTAATTATTTAGTAATTAAGGTTAATTGATTAATAATTAAAGGAAAATTAATCAGTAATTAAAGGATAATTAATTAACGAAAGTAATTATGTGATTAATTAAAATGATTTGTAATTATTTAATGTTAATTAAATAGAGTTTAAAAGTAATTGAAGTAATTAATTTAATTTATTTGGAGATTAAATTAAATTAATTAGGAATTGAACAACTAATTAATTTTGCTTATGGATGATTGGATTATATTGAATTCCTTGAATTGTTTGATATCTCTGATACGTGATGCTCTATGATATGAAATGCCTGGGTTGAATGTGATAATGTAAGTTATTTATCTGTGATGAATTGTTGTGTGAATATTAACTTCTGAATTGAATTAAAATTGTTTACTTAAACGACTTGGCCTTTAGAATGACATTTGAATTTCGATGAGGCAGGGAATCGGATTCCAAATGGTTATCCGAAAACCACATCGAATCTTAAAGGTGGATCTTTTGTTCAAAAGATTAAAAATGGAAATTTGTGTCTACATGTTTTAAAATAAACGCTCATTAATCAGATAAGTCGGGGGAGGACATTAAGTCAAAAAAACCATTCCGAATAATGATATGACAGATTTGAATTGCATTTGAAGACGGTGGTTGAAGACTGGGTATTTTCGAAAATGAAAGGATTGCTTGTTGATTGTCTCTGCATCGAGTTGCTCCGGTATAGAGATTACCCTATGTGATGGGGAGTACGGTCGAGATTGGGGATATCCAGATTTGCAAGGACTTCTTTCCTTAATTGGATGAAGTGCCTTCGGCTCCTTTTGGACCTAGGATGGAGTTGTATGGATGTAAGTCTGACACTACACTTTGAGATATAAAGCTGGTTTCTATCAAATACATTTCTGTTTAGTGGCGGAGAATTTATCCTCTTAGCTTAACACCCTTCTCTGAGACGTACGAGCTCAGAGGTTATGTAGTTGATTGTTATTAGTGATATATTCCCAATTTGGTAATGTGGCATGCTAAGTGTTGAGCATTGGTTGATCAAAGCATTGCTTTTGTGTAAAGCATAGCTTTGTAGGACGAGACTTCATCGAACCTCACACCCCAGGAAACGGGCGAAATAGGAAGAATGCGGCAAGGTTATGGGGTTCGCGACCCTCAGGGTATGTACATTTCCTTCTGGAAAAAGGTGGTATTCTAGTATGGAGCCCAGATATTTCTCTTATGGGTTGTTGGTGACAGAGGTACCTCGATAAAGGTCGGTTACGACTGGGGGATGACATACTCATGACAGTTAGTTACCTAGTTACAGAAGTAACCCGACCTTGTGTTGGCAGAGATTCGATTAGGTTCTCGGGATGTCCCTCCAAAGGTGTACCCTTTCGGATAAAGGAAGTTCCTTAGCCTTGGCCATTTGTTGGAAATCCAAACAATCAATACGAGCCCTTTACGGTTTTAGTTGTAGAACCTACCATTTAACATGGTAGCTATAGTAGGCATACTATAATGGTACATATGCGGGCTAAGATTTATATTATACTTTCGAAATGTTTTTCCACACTATGCACTAATAATAATATCAAAAGGATTTTGGAATATCAAGCATGTTTGACTACTATAAGGAGAAACCTTCCCTATATGTGCGATTGCATTGAGTGTGTGCCGGGAGACCTTATGGTAGTTTCATTTTCCAAAAGCATGAACGGATTTTATTTTATTTTCTTTGGTACAAATAACTGTTTTTAGTTTCTCACACCAGTCCCATGACTGATTCGAAGTTTATTATTCCCTTTTCTAAACTCTGGGTGCCTCTAATTTTCCACACGGGCAGCCTAGAATCAGGTTACCAGTAGGTTGGAGCTAAGCCACCGTGGATTTGGAAGTCTTTGTTTTTGGAAGCTTTTGGTTTTGAACTTTTGCTTTGGAGCTTTGGAGCTTAGAAGTGAAGATGCAGTATGTTGATCTCTTTTGGAAGACAGTGTTGATGTTCCGATGTTATGTTATTGTTCCGCTATTGTGTTGTATTCTGCTCTGATGATGTCGGATCCTTGTTGTAGAATGTTGTAATCCATGTTGTGTATCTATGAAAGTCATTTTGTTTCCACTGTGTTGTTATCATCTAATGTGTTATAGCTCCAACGATACGGACTCCAACGGTTGAATCTTCAGCGTTTGAATACGAGTGATGTATTAGATTCCGATTTTTAAAGGTTGAAAGTCCGGCTCGTCATCTGAGCTAGAGGTTAAGTATGAACTTTAGCATTGGAGTATAACTCATTAGGTGACTCATTAGAGATAGAGTTAGAAATGCCCTAGAATGAGTATATTCCCTAAGATATTTTGTCTGTATGCCTAAAGCAATTTTCTTACTATTTACAAATAGTGAGAATAAGTGCAAGAAGAGGACGAAGTAAGGGAAGGGGGAGTACGACTATAAATGGTCGAGACCCTGCAACAACGGCAATGGAAAGAGTAGCTCTTCCCATCTAACCCCAGCCAAATCTGGCAGAATTATATCAGAATTTCTCAAGACTTGGAGGGAAACCATTCAAAGGCACAAAGACTATTATAGAAGCGCAAGCTTGGATTCGATCTTGTGAGAGGATTTTTAAAGGATGGATATTGGATGATGATCAAAAGACGTTGATGGCTTCGTGGCAGCTCTAGGATGAAGCTTTGGAATGGGTGGAGACCATTATTTTGGCCGAATCGGAGGATGAGTTTACATGGGATAGATTCAAGCAAGTGTTTGAGCAGCGTTATATGCCTTCCGTTGGTATTTCCAGAATGTTTCAAGAGTTTATCGATTTGAAGCAAGGAAATTTATCTTTTGAAGAATACTTAATTAAGTTTAATGAATTATCCCAATTTGGACCTGAATTGGTGAATAACCCTCTTAAGAAGAATGAGAGATTTATTAAAGGGATGAACAAGAAGTTTCACGAAAGGATGACGGGCCATGTGAAGGAGTCTTTTTCTAATTTGGTGGACATGGGATATAGATATGCCGCCTTAGATAAACAAGAGATTCCAAAAGATAAAGGAAGCAGAAGTAATCCAAATTGGAAGAAGAGAAAGTTTGGAGGAAAGAAGCCTTGGCAAGGTAAAGAAAAGAAGGATACTCAGGAGAACAAGGCGAAGAATGTTACTTGTTTCAACTATATGGAGAAAGGTCATTACTCGAGTAGCTGCAAGAAGCCTAAGAAGCGAGGGAAGAAGGATCAACCTAAAAAGTCAGGATAAGAATCCAGGGAATTCTACTATTGCCATAAGACAGGACACATGGTTAGAGAATGCCCGATAATGAAACAGACTCAAGTAGCAAAGGTATATGAGATCAAGGATGAACCTTCAACTTTCGGAGTTGATAAAGGGAAAGGAGCTTTAGAAGGTAATCTTCTTATTTATGATAAAATTGTTGAGTCCTATTCGACACTAGAGCCACACATAGTTTTATTTCTCAGCAAACCATAGAAGAGTTAAATCTTGAACCCGAAATTGTAGACGAACCTATTTGTGTGAAGAACCCTGTAGAAGGCCCTGCAAATCTTTGTTTACATTATAGAAAAGTTCCTATTTCATATTCTCATCATCAGTTTCCTATTAGCCTTTTCGTTCTTGACTTTAATGAATTTGAAATTTTGCTCGGAATGAATTGGTTAACAAAATATGAAGCTAAATTATATTGTATCAATAGAACGATTTCGGTCAAAACCAAATTTGGGAATTTTATCGTAAATTCTTGTCAGGATCCATGTCCAAAGAAGGATAAGCTAATGTATACTTTAGGGTATCCCGACTCGAGTTTGGAATCCATACTATTGTTCGAGAATTTCCTGAAGTATTTGAAGAAGTTAAGTCTTTACCTCCGCATAGGGAAATTGAATTTAGAATCGACTTGGTTACCAATGCCCGTCCAGTTGTGCATGCTAGTCGTAGGATGGCACCAAGGGAAAGAGTAGAGCTAGTTAAGCAAACCCAAGATTTACCAAAGAAAGGAATTATACGACCTTGTCGATCCCGTTGGGGTTCAGCTGTAGTATTTGTAGCCAAGTCTGATGGATCTTTTAGATTGGGTGTAGATTATCGTGATCTTAATAAGTTAACCCTTAAAAATAAATTTCCTTTGCCCCGAATCAATGACCTGTACGATCAATTGCATGGTGCCCGATTCTTTTCCAAGATGGACCTTGCCCAAGGATTCCATCAACTAAGAATTGTGGAAGATTGTATCTATTTGACTGCGTTTAGGGGTCCCGATACATTTTATGAGTGGTTAGTTATGCCTTTCGGACTAACCAATGCCCCTGCATATTTCGTAGACCTGATGACCTGAGTATTTCATGAAGTATTGAATAAGTTCGTTCTCGTATTTATTGATGATATTCTAATTTATTCCAAAACTGAAGAAGAGCATGCCAAACACTTAAAAATAGTTTTGGGAATATTGAGTAGGAATATTATTTTTTCCAAGTTTTCTAAACGTCATTTTTGGGTAAAAGAAGTTAGATTTTCGGGACATATTGTAACAAAAGAAGGAATTTCTTTAGACCCATGTAAGGTTTCCGCTATCCTAGATTGGAAGCAACCCATAATTCCAAAGGAGGTCAGAAGTTTTCTGGGATTAGCTGGATATATACTACGAAAGTTTGTCTAGGATTTCTCTAAGTTAGCTAGTCCATTAACTAAGCTGACTATGAAGAATGCCAAAATTATTTGGACTCCAAAGTGCGAGGAAGCATTCCAAGAATTAAAGAAAAGGTTGACCACTGCTCCCGTTCATTCCATTATTAACAGAAATAAAGGTTTATCTATTTACACATATGTGTGGTGAAGAAGTGGGTGTTGTTCTAATGCAAGAGGGTAGAGTGATTGCCTATGCAAGTAGACAATTGCGACCAAATGAGAAGAACTATTCGACCCACGATCTTGAGCTTTTGGCAGTTATCTTTGCTTTAAAAATCCAGCGTCATCATCTTCTGGGTGAAAATTTTGAATTGTTCACCAACCATATATCTTTGAAATACCTCTTTAGCCAGAAGGATTTGAATCTACGACAGCAATGTTGGTTAGAATTCCTAGCGTCATACGACCTGGATATTCAGTATACACCTGGTAAAGCCAACATGGTAGCTGATGCTTTGAGTAAAAGACATGTTGTTCTTGCTTATCTAGTTGTCACCTCCACTCTTCTTGAGAAGATTTCTAGCAAGCAAAAATAAGACAAGTTTCTCCAAGAATTTTATGGAAGAATAGATCGAGGCGAAAATTCCAGCTTTGAAATCGATAATAGTAGAATTATAAGGTTGAAACGGAGGATTTGTGTTCCAGACATCCCAGATCTCAAACGAGAAGTATTAGATGAATGTCACAAGTCCAATTCAGTATTCATCCAGGGGTTAACAAAATGTATCGAGATATTAAAAAACCTTTTGGTGGAAAACGATGAAGAGAGATATATCCATTTATGTTAGTCGATGCGTAACTTGTCAATAAATAAAGAGTGATCAAATGAAGATGGCAGGATTACTCCAACCACTGGAAGTGCCTAAATGGAAGTGGGACCAAGTATCAATGGATTTCATAGGTGGATTGCCACGAACTCGGAAGGGTAATCAGGCAATTTTGGTTATTGTGGATCGTCTGACTAAGAATGCCCACTTTATTCCAGTTAAATCCACCTGTACGACATCGAGTTTCGTAGCGTTATATGTGAAGAAAATTGTTCGACTCCATGGAATACCAAGTAATATAGTGAGTGATTGTGATTCGATCTTCACTAGCAGATTTTGGGAGGCATTTCATGCCGCACTAGGAACCAAGTTGAACTTCAGTACTGCTTACCACCCGCAGTTTGATGGGCAAACTGAGAGAATAAATCGAATCATGGAAGATCTTTTGCGTTCCTGTATTCTTGATTTTGGGGGTTCATGGGAGGACCATTTGCATTTAGTTGAGTTTTCATATAAGAATAGTTATCAGGCCAGTATTAGAATGGATCCTTTTAAAGCATTGTATGGTCGTCCTTGTAGATCACATGCATGTTGGATTGAGTCGGGTGATAGGCTTCTTCTTGGTCCGGACATGATAAGGGAACCTTTTGAGAAGGTTGATTTCATAAGTTGAAAACTGCCCAGAGTGGACAGAAAAGTTATGCCGACCACGTGAGAAGAACTCTAGAGTTCCAGGTTGGAGATTCAGTTTTCTTAAAGGTTTGCCCAATGCGTGGAGTTTTGAGATTAGGAAAAACGGGTAAGTTGGCACCGCGATATATAGGTCCTTTTCCTATACTTGAGAGAATTGATTTTTTGGCTTATCGAGTGTAGTTACCTAATTGGTTAGCTAGCGTGCATAATGTGTTCCATGTTTCACACCTTCAGAAATATGTGCACGACCCAGATCATATCATAGAGGTGGCCGCTCAGAAGGATTTGGAAATCACACCTAACTTAGCAGTGATAAGAGAGCCATTGAAGATTATTGGTCGAGATGAAAAGTGGTAAAGGAATAAAGTGGTGAAATTGGTGAAAGTACAATGGAGTGGAGATTCGAATGATTGTACTTGGGACACAGAGGAGAGCATGCAGAAGTCCTATCCCAAGTGTAGAGTGGATATTTCGGCTTGATCTTGTAAGCCATTTCTCTATTTTTTTATGAGTTCATATGTTCTTTGTTTCTCTTCCTGTCTATCAAATTTCGAGGACGAAATTTTCTTAAGGGCAAAATCTGTAACGATTCCGTTTTTAAACAAAATTTAATTTAGCAATTAATATAAACTTTAGAATTAATTTGTGAATTTATTTGAAAATTTTCAAAACAAATAAGATATGTATTTGTTTATATATATATATATATACAAAGATTGTAAATAATATTTTGATTTGAAATTTAAAAATAAACATCTTAAATTAGATTTAAAACTCTGTATTTTAAAACCTAATGTATATATGATTATTTATTAGCATACAATTAGTTTTAAATCATTTTCTTTAAAGTCATATAAATTTAAATAAAAGGAAAAGTAAAAAACATAAAAAAAAACATAAAAATAAATATAGTTGGTATATAGACATAAATATAAATAAAGGAAATGTATTCGTTAAATTTGAAAATAGAATATAAATTAATAAAACATATATATAAATATAAAATAAATATAATATAATATATAAATTATATAAAAACATTATTAACATGCATAATTAACAAGTGTAAGTAAGATAACATAAAATATAACAAGGGTAAACCATGTAACATGAAATTGAACAAGTGTCATGATTTTCTTTTATTTTTAAAAATAATGAAAAAAGGAAATCAAGGCTATATATATTATTACACTTCTCCTTTCTCAATTTCTTTGATTTATTCAAAACTAAACCAGCAACTCAAAACCAGAAAAGAAATAAAATTAAAAATCTAAAACCTAAAGTATCTTAGACCTGAAAGCTAAACAAAGATTCAAAGTTCAATTCAACGTAAAGCAAGCAAAGGATCATCTCAAATATTAAGCAAGATAATTTCCAGTTTCAAAATTTTCATATTCAAAAGCAATTTTTAGGCAAAACTTCCCTGTTCAAAAAAATCCAGTGAGTAAACTACTATAAATCTGATCTATAACTTGATGTTTGTGATTAATATTTGAAGTGAAGCTATGAAAAATGTTTGTATGAATGTAAATATGTTTGCATATATATAAATATGTGTGTGTATATATATCTATGCGTGTCTAGAAAACTGGCAAATATGCCTCTGTACTTGATTACAGGTTTCAAAAGCTATTCAAATCCAAAATCTCTTCCTCTGATTTTTTTTAGGCTTTAAGATCTAAACAAAACATGTTTGTATAATCCAGATCTAAGTTCTAAAAATACTTTTAAGAAAAATTTGAAGGTAGTTTTAACCGGGAAGAAGATACAGTAAAACTTAAACACATGTCAAAATTCGAGTATCATATTTTCTTGATTCACCTATATCATCCAACTCGCCTTTGAAAACCATGATTTTTAAAAATAAATTCAAGATTTTTACGTAAGTTTTGAGTGAGGAATTCATGGTTTAACGGGAAAAGGGTTTTTGGAAAATTCTGGTGATCGGAGCAGAGTTGGGTCTCGGGATCGTGGGTGAAGCTTGTTAGGAGGTCAGAGGTTTCGGCAAAAATGGTGGGTGGATTTACCAACCACCGTGGTGGCCGGACGATGGCAATTTAGGGTTTAAACCCAGTTTTTGGTCAACGTCGGAAATTTGGTTGCTGCAGCATCGCCAATGCATTGGACCTGACCGGGGCAAGGGGAATCGAAGCGTGGATCTTTGGTGAATCTTTGGTCGGAGTGGCGCGGGTTCAGATGGTCTGAGGCAGCGGGTCGAGGCAATTATTGGATGATCAGTTTGTTCCAGATGGTAGTCGTTGTTGCTCGTTTTCGATATCAAGTTTGTTTCGATGCTCCAGTGGTCGGAATCAAGTAAAAAGGTAGAGGTCGATATGCCGACGATGGTATCGATGACGGAGCTGCCGCGATCGCCTGTCCACGTGCACATGCGTCATCGGGTATGGGTTTGAGAAGAAGGTGATTGTCTCGGGTTTGCTTTCGGGGAATTGAGTTGTTGGCTCGGGTTTGGCCTCGGGGTGTTCGTGTGTTATAACAGTTTTTAAAATATTAAAACAAAACAAAGTTTTGAAAAAATAAAATAAGGAAATGGCTTAGGTTTGGGTAAGGGGAGCACTCGGGTCTGACTCGAGTAAGTATAGTAGCATTTTTAAAATGTTGAAACAAAATCAGTTTAAACATTTCTCAATTAACTCTTTAAATAAAAAATTTATTTAAGTTTGGGATTAATTAAAGGTTTTAAAGTAAATTATTTTAAATTAATTAATTTTAAATTAATTAACTTTAAATTATTTAAATTAGGTGACCATGATTTTAAATAAATTCATGAGGTTATTTCAAAAAAAAATAATGTAATTAAGAAGTTAATTTAAAAGGTAAAATGTTTTTATTATTAATTAACTTAAAAGTCTTAAGTTAATTCATATCTTAATAATAAATTTATTTTCAAAGGAATATTAAATAAGGTTTAAATGATGTAGTTAAGTAATTAATGAAGATAAGTGGTTTATCTTTTAAAATTAATTAAGGTCTTAATTAATTAAAGGCTAATTACTTAATTGTGATTAATTAAAGAATAATTAATTAATGTAAGTAATTAAGGGATAATTAATTACTTAAAGGATAATTACTGAATGTAAGTAATTATCATTAAGTAATTAAAGGATACTTACTTAATGAAATTATTAAAGGTTAATTAAATTATAATTAAAGGTTAATTATTTAGTAATTAAGGTTAATTAATTAATAATTAAAGGACAATTAATTGGTAGTTAAAGGATAATTAATTAATGAAAGTAATTATATGATTAATTAAAATGCTTTGTAATTAATCAACGTTAATTAAGCAGGGTTTAAAAGTAACTTAAGTAATTAATTTAATTTATTTGGAGATTAAATTAAATTAATTAGGAATTGAACAAATAATTAATTTTTCTTATGGATGATTGGATTATATTGAATGCCTTGAATTGTTTGATATCTCTGATATGTGATGCTTTGTGATATGGAATGCCTGGGTTGAATTGTGATAATGTAAGTTATTTATCTGTGATGAATTGCTGTGTGAATATGAACTTCTGAATTGAATTAAATTTTTTTTACTTAAACAACTTGGCCTTTAAGACGGCATTTAAATTTCTATGAGACCGGGAATCAGATTCCAAATGGTTATCGGAAAACCACATCGAATCTTAAAGGTGGATCTTTTGTTTAAAAGATTAAAAATTGAAATTTGTGTCCACATGTTTTAAAATAAGCGCTCATTATTTGGATAAGCCGGGGGGACATTAAGTCATAAAACCCATTCCGAATAATGATACGATGGAATCGAATTGTATTTGAAGACGGTGGTTGAAGACCGGGTATTTTCAAAAACGAAAGGATTGCCTGTTGATTGTCTCTGCACCGAGTTGCTCCGGTATAGAGATTACCCTATGTGATGGGGAGTTCGGTCGAGATTGGGGATATCCGAATTTGCAAGGACTTCTTTCCTTAATTGGATGAAGCGCCTTCGGTTACATTCAGACCCAGGATGGAGTTGTATGGATGTATGTCTGACACTACACTTTGAGATATAAAGCTGGTTCCTATCAAATACATTTCTCTTTGGTGGCGGAGAATTTATTCTCTTAGCTTAACACCCTTCTCTGAGACGTACGAGATCAGAGGTTATGTAGTTGATTGTTATTAGTGATATATTCCCAATTTGGTAATGTGGCATGCTAAGTGCTGAGCATTGGTTGACCGAAGCATGGCTTTTTGTAAAGCGTAGCTTTGTGGGACGAGACTTCATCGAACCTCACACACCAAGAAATGGTCGAAACAATAAGGATGCGGCAAGGTTATGGGTTTCGTGACCCTTAGGGTATGTACATTTCCTTCTGGATAAAAGTGGTATTCTGGTGTGGAGCCCAGATATTTTTCTTATGTGGTTGTTGGTGACAGAGGTACCTCGATAAAGGTCTGTTACGACCGGGGGATGGCATGCTTGTGACAGTTAGTTACCTAGTTACAGTGGTAACCCGGCCTTGTGTTGGTAGAGATCCGGTTAGGTTCTCGAGACGTCCCTTCAGAGGCATACCCTTTCGGATAAACGAAGTTCCTTAGCCTTGGCCATTTGTTGGAAATCTAAATAATCAATACGAGCCCTTTACGGTTTTAGTTGTTGAACCTGTCATTTAACATGGTAGATATAGTAGGCATACTATAATGGTACGTATTCTGGCTAAGATTTATATTATACTATCGAAATTTTTTTCCACACTATGCACTAATAATAATATAAAAAGGATTTTCGCTTACCAAGCATGTTTGACTACTATACGGAGAAACCTTCCCCATGTGTGCGATTGCATCGAGTGTGTTAGCACCAAAATTGGTCACTAACACCCTTAGAAAGATTTTGTAGAGAGAATGATGAAGAAAGTAAATGAAAACAGAGAAGAGTATGTAAATTTAAATGCAGAAATTAAGAACACCAAATTTATAGTGGTTCGGCGTAATAGCCTACGTCCACTTTGAAGTTGATCTTTGTTGCTTTTCTTTATAATTGGTTACAGATACAATCCGTCCCCAATTAGTTGAATACAATTTCTAGAATAAAAGGATTAAGTCTTGAGTGGGGGTTGAGTATGGCAGAGCCTCCCCAGTGTTCTCAAAATTCTGATCTTTTTCACTGTGCCCCTGCCCCTCTATTTATAGACGAAGGTGGGTTGGTCTTCCCTGGTGGGCCTGGTAGCTGAATACCTCGGTCCAAATGGAGTGGTCTCTGTGTGCCGAACCGAACATGCCGAACAGTTAAATGTCGAACCATCCTCTTCATGCCGAACGGTGCGTTTGTTGTGTGGAAGAGTGGGCCGAACAACAATCGAAGCCGGTCGTGCTGGGGAGAATGCCGAGCCATGTTTGATTGCCGAACGTTCTCGGGAGGCCGAACATTCTTCGGGGGCCGAACGAAACTTATGTCGAACGTCTATCAGATGCCGACCCTTCATGGATGCTGAACGTTCCTTGAGGCTGAACGTTCCTTGTATGCCGAACGTCTTTGGTATGCCGAACGTCCTTTGGCCGAACGATGCCCTTGGCCGAACGATGTCTTTGGACGAACGATGTCTTTGGCCGAATGGTGTCTTTGGCCGAACGTACTCGGGAGGCCGAGCAATCTTTGGTTGCCGAACGATCTTATGCCGAGCGTTCTTCTGAGGCCGAACGATATCCAATACCAAACATTTCTCGATGTCGAACGCTCCTAGATGCCGAATACCCTGAATGCCGAATGAGGTGCTCGTTCCGAATGGCCTTGGCGTGCCGAAAGTTCATTAATGCCGAACGTTCCTTCGCACCGAATGCTTCCCAATACCGAGCATTAAGTTGCCTGGTCAAATCTCTAGGAAACAGAGTGTGTGCTGGGAAACCTTATGGCAGTATCATTTTCCAAAAGCATGAACGGATTTTATTTTATTTTCTTTGGTACAAATAACTGTTTTTAGTTTCTCACACCAGTCCCATGATTGACTCGGAGTTTATTGTTTCCTTTTCTGAACTCTGGCTGCCACTAATTTTCCACACGGGCAGCCTAGAATCAGGTTATTAGTAGGTTGGAGCTAAGTCAACGTGGATTTCGAAGTCTTTGTTTTTGGAAGCTTTTTGTTTTGAACTTTTGGTGTGGAGCTTTGGAGCTTGGAAGTGAAGATGCAGTATGTTGATCTCTTTTGGAAGACAGCGTCGATGTTCCGCTGTTATGTTATTGTTCTGCTGTTGTGTTGTATTCAGCTCTAATGATGTTGATACTTGTTGTAGAATGTTGTAATTCATTTTGTGTATCAATGAAAGTCATATTGTTTCCACTGTGTTGTTATCATCTAATGTGTTATAGCTCCAGCGATACGGACTCCAACGTTTGAATCTGCGGCGTTTGAATACGGGTGATGTATTGGATGTCGATTTTTGAAGGTTGAAAGTCTGGATCGTCACAATTTCCTAAATCAAACACCTTACAAATAATTATATTAGCTGTAAAAAAAATTATTCCTTTATGTATAACATATAATATTAGGAAAAATTATTTCATTTCAAAACTCAAATAAAACATTTTATAACACTAACAAATACGCACTCTCGTATACACACACACACACACACTTAGATAAACCCATTCTAGGATATTACTACTCTATCTCTAATGAGTTAAACCCAACAGGCTAAGGTATGTCTAAACCTAGCTCTAATACTAACTGTAACAACCCACCTTTTTGGATGGTTTAAATCGACAAAAAACCAAACATGTTAAATTTAAACCACTCAAAAGGGAGGATTATTAATGGGTAAATAAGAAAATAAAAGAAAAAAAACGTAGAATTTTGCAGTGGAACTATAAAATATAACAAGCAAATAAACAGTTCATGAAGCTGTTTTTCAAAAAACATTTGATTACACTTTTACAATTCAAATCAGAGTTATACAACATCAGAAATAAACAAATAATGCAGCGGAAAAATATTAATAAATATGGTCTTCAAGCTCCATCTCCATCTTTAAGAAATAATATCTTCGAAACACTAAAATACTCGGGCTGACACAAACGTAAAGGAAAATAATACACCCGAGTCAGAATTAAAATTCTTATGCAAATTAAATCAAAATTAGATGAAATAAGAAATGCAGATAACTACATTTTGAAGGCCCAAATTTTCCAAAAAAGTTATTGTTTCCATATTCAAAATACAATAGATTTCACAATAGATCCATTCTAGTAACTTACAAATTTACAGAAAAATTCCCAATTAAATTTCATAGTTCAAGAGATTTGATTTATAAAAATGTTCTAAAGTTTCAACATTAATTTTATGGAAACTTCCCAATGTTTGAAAATTTAATTTTGAAAACTTTCAAATAAGGTAACGACAGTTTATTTCTAAAAAATCATTTTTATGGTTCGAATAGTAAATCTAAACATACTAATTTTTTTCTCATGTAAATATATGAAATTCATGGGTTTTATATCTTTATTCAGTGTTCAAATACTCGGTATAAAAATTAATATTATTACAATAAACTATAGGGTGATGGCAAGCATATATCAAAATAAATGAACAAATACGCATTCAATCACGATAGCATCCATTACAACATACAATCAACATTCAAATCAACCAATTCAATAGATCAATCAATTCAATAACATATCACAATAATTATTGGTTATCACATATTGGAGTTTAAGCATTCAAATTAAATATCAATTAAAATTCCAAACCAACAATCAATATTTATCACTATATGACTTGGTTTAACTTGCAAAAAAAATTTAGTATTTCGTGAGTGATTTTAAACACTCACCTTATGGATTACCCTTTTCTAGTCGGATTTTGATCTGTTACTACTTCCTCCTTTTGATTTGTTTCCTTGCTATCTTTAATTTTTTTAATGGAATGTTTTGGAAGGGACAAAGAAGTTTGTTTAGATCTGGATTTGAAGAAAAGGATTTGGAAAAAAAAAAGGATGTTTGGAAAAGAAGAAGAAAATTTAAAAAAGATGAAGAATTGAAAAAGAAAAGGAAGCTTTGAAAAAGAAGAAGAAGATTTGAAGAAAAAGAAAAAAAAGAATAAAAAAATGAAGCTAAAAAAAGAGAAGAAGAAGATTTGAAGAAGAAAAAATAAGGAAGGAGGAAGGTGAAGAGAGAAAAAAAATGAGATGGAAGTTTTATTTGGAAAAATGAAGCTACAGAAGATGAGATTTGAAAATGAAATGAGGCTACATGAATGAAGATGGAAACAAATGAAAAGCTATAAGGTATATATAAACAGATTAGGAATTGAAATAAAGTGAATATAAGAATAGTCCTAAAATGGTAGAATTGAAAGAGATGAACTAAAGGAATAAGTATATTAATAAAGATAAAAATAAATCTTTCGTTTTAAATATGAAGCTTCAAGAGAAAGAATTGCCAATGAAAGGAGGCTACAAAAACTAATAATACATAAGCAAAATTAACTTCAGAAACGGTGAATAGTAAATGCTGATGAAGTGGCATGAATATTTATTTAGATGTCCATATTAAAAATGGAAAAAAAGAAAAGGAATTTTTTTCAAGTAAAGCACCTAAAAGGAGCAAACGAACAAATGAGAAAGAAATGAAAAGGATACAAAAATTATTAATTATAAATAAATCAAATGAGGCAACTATGTTTGATAAAATTCGAACATGTTTTATAAAATTCAAACATGTTTTATAAAATTTCATATATTACTTTATTTATACACTATTTACAAAGTAAACGTTTTATCTTATTGAAAATCAACTTCTCCAAGATGCATTCCAAATAACAGCTTATGTTATTCTTTCATTAAAACATTCACTCCATCCTTTATTCAAATTCAACATTTGTTATTTCGGTTAGAGATAAACATATAATATATTCTTTTCAAGTTAAAGCTTAAATTTCATTAAAATGTTTATCTTAATTTAATTTAAAATGTAAGTTCTTATGTTGAACTTATTAATTACAATGCACTTGTCTTTTCTTTTGAATTAAAGGATTCCAACAACTCTTATTGCAGTTTATATTCAATATTAGATTTCAAACGAATTCTCATTATACCACAACTGTTTTTTATTCATTTCATATATTCAAACATTTATTTCTTAAATTATTCAATTTTTGTATTAACATCAATTATTACAATCATCGAAACTTACATTCAAACAATTATTAAAATAAATTTAAATTACACTAAAATAGATATGAATTACATTAAATCACATTATTAAATTACATTCTAATTATTTTCTTACTAACAAGTCATAAATTTCTAATTTCATACAATATTAAATCCTAAAATCTTATTAAATTCAATATTTTAATTATCGAAAAAAATACAGGTCATTACAATATTTGACTATAATCTATACAACATTTATCAGAGTTACATACACACACACACATCATGAATGAATAATCAATGAGCATAATAGAATGATGCAGAGAATTATAATAGTAATAATATGCCAAATCTTCGTCTTCGTCCTCCAGAAAATAATGTTCAATACACTGAAAAACTCAGGGTAGATCCAAGTGTAATGAATAGACAAAACACTTGAGTCGGAACGAATATATTCTCATGTAAGTCAAATCAATATCGCGTATAATATGAGTGTCGTGGCGTCAGAGATGTTACAGGATTTTTCAACTCCTATCCAGTGTATAACGTCATGCAATAACTTAAGATATGTTATGAGATTTTCTATCTCTTAAGGATCCGTTAAACTATTTATATATAATAGAATACACTATATATAATGTCTAATCGGTAAAATAAATATTTTCCTAGCGTTAAGGCTTTACATTGATCCACTTTAACGCTTTTTATAGGTACAATACTAAACCAAAGTCGTCATGGGCTCACATAAGGATAAATATGACAAGACACGTGAGGTAATGCCCAAGGTAGGATTCTACCAGTTTACCCTTTCTAGATGGTCGTAAACCATTCGTGGCCGACCGCGACTATCAATCGAAACAAAGGTTGCACCCATCGAGTACAAAATCACGATAGTAATACGAATGATCAACGTCGCTAGAGGTAGCTAACCTCATTGGCCAAACATAGGCTCTTGTTTTAGCCATTTTATTTATGACACAAGGGTCAAGGCTATCCGTCATCGTTATCTTACTTCATTCTAGTAAACGTTCGCCAATTCAACCACTACATTTTGGACGTACATGGTTGTCAAAGTGGTTCCAGTATTGACAGAGGGTATGCCAATAAGAAACCCTAGTCTCTTTAACAACCAAACGTCGTTCTACACACCGGTAGGTACTTTTATATTTCGAAAACAATTTGTACTCGATATCAAAATATCATATTCGCTTTGAAATCAAATCCATTTCTTAATCATCATATTTACTCAAAATATACCATAGAATTTTTTGCCTTAATATCTCGATTCTGCTTCCAAAATTGTTTCGAAATTCAATTTAGGTTATAACTTCATTTTAACCTTATTCGCATCAAAATCCAAGATTTAAATATAAACATTCCACCCTATTGACCAGTTTGAATTTTTAGAAAATAGTTTAAAGAATTTTAAAATAGTTAAATAGTTAAAATAGTTTAATAGAAAATAGTTTGAGTGTTGAAAATAGTTTTTATAATAAAATATTTTGAAAAATCAAAATAATTTGAATATTTAAGAAGATAAATTTAAACCATTTATACTAAATTAATTTATTCGAAAATAGTTTCAAAGTCAAACTGATTCCATTCCAGATTTTCCAATTCAAATCAATTTCAATTCCCACTTCAATTTAATCGATTCAATTCCGATTTCAAGTCAAATTTTACTTCGATTCCAATTTCAATTCAAATAAATTCGATTTTGAATTAATTCAATTTCATTCTCAATCCCAATTGATTTAAATTTAAATTCCAACTTGAATAAATTCCAATTCAATCCCAATTTAATTTCAATTTCAATTTTAATTCCAAATTAATTTCAAATTTCAATTCCAAATTAATTTCAATTTCCATTTTCAACTATCCAATTCAATGACTAAATTTCAACTCAATTCTCAAGTTTAAACCATTTCGATTTTTATCAATTTTGAGTTCTATTTTTAAAATATCATTTCAAATCACTTAAATCAAATTAACTTCCAATATTCAATTTAAATCCAAATCTTCAAACATAATTCAATTCCAAACTCAATTTTGAAGCATCGTTTTATATTACTTTTACGTAGCAATATTCAACGTTCAAATAAAGTTCCAATCCTTTAAAAAAATCAATTATTGAAATTTAAATCATATTTAGGCTATAACTTCAAAATCTCATTTTCGATTATTTAAACAATTCCTATTATCAAATTTAAATTTCAACATTCCGAGCTCAAGTTCGTAAATAATTTGGTTTTCATAAATTCGATTTTATTTCTTAAACATCAAAATAAATTTGAATAATTTCAAATCAAAATCTTAAAATCATACAGTTCAACCAATCTGGCATCCGTATATAATTTTCATCCTATGACCAAGTGATCAATTATTTCAATTTAATTCAGGGATGGATATATATCATTTCAACCCAAAATAAATGTCATAGTTATATATTATTTCAACCTATTTCTTAATTTATTCGAAATAATTAAATTAACAATTATATACTACCAAATGATATCCAGGGTGATAACGGAATATATAAAAAATAAATAAACATCCAACCATCAAATATATCACCCAGTAGCATTCAATTTCAATCAACCATCCAAACCAGTCAATAATTCACAACAATTACATCATTATTAATATCGAGTATTTTACCGACAAATAAATTCCATTTTCAAATTTTAAACTGTCAATTTAAATCCTTATCAATTCAAATCATATATCATTCTAATGTCAATTAATTTACCAAAGATCAACCAAATGAAATTAAATTACTTCACGATATTAATTTAACTAACATAAAATTTATTTAGCCAATTGTGAGCATATAAAACACTCAACTTTCTATTAGAAGCCGAAAATATTTTCAACTTCAAATAAATCTCGCTTCGATTCCATGCCAAAACCTTCTTCAATACGATCCCAACATGATTCTTTCAACTCGAATTGGATCTCGTATGAAAAAAATATGCGATAATTAATATTACTATAATAATTAAATTCAATTAACTTTCACAATAACTTAATGAAAATAAATAAATTTAATTACGTAATCTTTGACTCGTTCATGGTTCGCTCTGCCATCATCACGTTCCTCAGGTCACGACTTCGTGCTCGCTTTATTTTATTTTTTAAATCGATCGAAATCAAAGGCCAATGCCCTGGTCGTACACACCGCGACCAACGCCTCAGGCCATCGCCAGCGCCTCAGACCGCCGCGCCCCTTGCGTTTTCCGCCCTCCCAGTCACCATGACCAAACTTTACACAACAGGAGGTCCGAGTTTGCGAACCCACTCTCGACCACGCACTTCGCCTTTGTCTCGGCGCCTTTGTCGCATTGACTCAATCTTTCCCCCAAGCGCTTCACTTCGATCGAGTTCCATTTTTTTCTTTCATTCGTTTAGTTTATTTTATATCTTGATTTGAATCTAATATTAGCAGAAGGGGGAGGGATAGAGATATACGCTAAAAAAAGAACGAGGGTTTGAATAGGATCATTTGCTTTAGATATATTATTATTTAAATTAGAAAAAATATCTAGCCTAAGACGTCCGAAATTTCTCGAGCTCCAAACGAATAATACCATATAGCGTTTATAATGGTTCACCCACACTCCGAACGCAACGGAGCTAGTTCCGAGGCCTAATTCGATCGTATGCAGAAGATAGCTTTTCAAAATCGATTGACTTTAATCGATTTCTTTGAATTAATTTCTACGCGTTTCAGGCCTGCATGGAAAAACGAGAAGTCCGATCGCTACAAAACTTGAAATCCTACAATAGTTCACTATTACGGATTCGATAAAACTGGTTTCGTTGAATTTCTAGAATGTGGACAAAATGACTATTTTTACCCGTCAATTACAGTATAAAATTTTCAATTTTTAATTGTTCACTTTTAAATTCAATTTTAAATGTTAACCATCTTCATTCATATTTAAATAAAATTTAAATTGACTTTCGATACCATTTTCATTCGTATTAAATTCGGAACTCAATTATTCAAAAAAGTTTCTATTAAATTTAAACAATTTAATTATCCAATAAATCGCTATAATTGAAAAATAAGTCATTTAACTTATAAAATCTTACTTTTAAAACAAATCACAATAACAAAACAACTATTTCCATTTCACAATAATGCAACATTATTATTCGATTCAAGTTGTCGATTACAACACATTAAATACATAGAAATTTGTTTCAATGTTTATTATTGCCTAAATCTTTGGATTTTATTATTTCAAATTTTTATTCAAATTCATATTCAATAACTACACTAATAATTCATTAAATTTTATTTTTAACCATTTTTATCCAATAATCATATTAAATTTAATAATTTCAAATAGTTAAAAATACGGGTCATTACAGAATACATAACTTGAGGTTAACTTACTTTGATCTCTATCTCCGGTATAACCAGAATCGCAAAATCCAACCAAACTGAAATTTCTATCTCTGCTGCAAAAAATAAGCCTATGGTCTGGAGTTCCTCTAAGATATCTAAAAATATACTTCACAATATCCTAACGTGTCTTTCCCGGATTTGCCATATATCTACTAACAATCCAACATCATGTGCAATGTCAGGCCTGGTGCAAACCGCAGCATACACTAAGCTACCAACTGCACTTGCATAGGGCACCTTCTCCATGTAGGCCTTACCCTTTTCTGAGATCGAAGAGCCTTTACTAGAAAGTTGTTGCAAAGGCATGAGTGTACTAATTGCCTTCGCTCTCTCCATGCTTAACCGAACACGCACCTTTCGAATATATTCCTTTTGAGTGAACCTCAAAAGTCCAATCTTTCTATATCTTTGGATTCCCATACCCAAAATCTTCCTTACTTTCACAATGCCTTTCATCTCAAAATTTTCTTTTAACTTCAACTTTAATTTATTTATTTCAGCTTTATCCTTCGAAGCAATTAATATATCATCCATATACAAAAGCAAATACACCCAACTAAATGCTTAAAATGAAAACATTCATCTTTAATACTATGATTAAAACCAAGTGAAAGCATAAAAGAAACAAACCTCTTATACCACTGGTTAGACGACTTCTTAAGTCCATGAAGAGATTTCTTTAACTGGCAAATCCATTAAAAATGCCACAAATCCATTAAATACATTTTGAGTAGTGAAACCCTTCTGGCTGCTTCATGTAAATGGTTTTCACCAAATCACCATGCAAGAAAGTGGTATTCACATCAAGTTGCTCCAACTCCATGTCATGTGTAGTATCTATGGCAAGAAAAATTCGGATAAAGGTATGTCTCAAGTAACACCCACTATATTTTTACGTTAGAAAATCAATTACAAACATCGTAAAATACGTTGTAACTAATTTCCAATATTAAAAGAAGGGATCGTTTATATTATAATTTAAAAGTTTTCAAAACTATGAAAATAAAAGAAAAATTCGCAGCGAATCAAATATCAATATAAATGTTCATTAACTTATTTATACAACAATTTTACAACACTATCACCATAATATACATCAATTATCACTGATTCATGAACAATAAAACAATGGTATAAAAGAATATACTAATCAACTATTCACAATGCAACATGCATCCACCTTTCCATTCCGTCTTCTACTCCTACCTACAACTTCAGAACTGTATAGATATATATAAAATAGAAGGAAAAATGTTTTAAATATGTTTGGGCTGCACCTAACCCTATATGCTAAGGTCATAGAATGGATAGCTATTGCATATGAAAAGACTACCTACGTATCCCTTTTGGGGGATCAAGCAATCATAGTTCCATTTCCTGCTCTTTTCTTCCATCCAAATTGATATTAACACATAACAACCATAGCATCCAACCATCACAACCAATGCAACCAATGCAATCATTGCAACCAACACAGTCAATGCAACCATTGCAACCAAGGTAAACAATGCAAGAAGGAAACACTACTCTTACTAAACCAATCCAATCAATCATCATTAACATAGGGTAGAAACAATAATAACATACTTAGTCATTAAATATTACAGTCATTTGACAACGCACAATGTCAACCACAAACATCAAATAAGCTAATCATAGCATGCATATACTCACATACTAATTTTTAGCTATTATTAATACACCATTAATGTAAGTATAAACCAATCGGATGTGTACTAAACCACTATATTAGTAACACAGACATAATAATAAAACCATACACACGTAGTAATAATGAAAAAATACCTCACATACCTCCAAATACGTTCACATCATCATAAAACACCATACATGATAAACAAAATCAACAGTTAATAACATATTACATCCATTCACAAACATCGTATTTAAGACCATTATTTTATAAATATAAATTCATTTTACTATTGTTTATTATAAATGAACTTTTTATTTATCACAAGACAATAATAATTCTTTCAGAAATGATAATATACTTAAAACTACTTTATTGTAATCTCATTACTCCAAATTCCTTAAAACATCATATTTTCCACCAAAAATAGTAATTTACATCAAAACACTTTTCAAAGAAATAATAATATTATTTTACACCATAATAATAATATAAATATTAAATCCTTTTAACATTCTCCAAAACTATTGCATTACTATTTATCTCAAAATAGTGAAATTTTCACAAAAACTGAATCATTGTTTGTAAAATATCATTATTTTAAATAATAATAATAAACGTTTTAATTTTAGTTTAAATATACCTTCAGCTATTATTTATGGATTTTCCCAAAAATTCATAAACAATAACCTTATTATATTTGTTCCATTAATGACATTTAATTAGTTTTCCGATTCAAATCAACAATTATTAATAACTAAATACACAAAAATATGGCATTCAATAATAATTATCCAAATAAGACCTAATTCCTCCAAAATATTATAGTAATCAAATAGTCTTCCATAAAACACAACATATGTGAACAAATATTATTTTTCATCAATAGTTACACATTTTATACTCTAACAATTTAATTAATTAAATAAATAAACTATATCAATATGCTTTTTTCAACAATCTTTAAACTAAAAAATTCAGTGCCAAAACATCCAGAACTCCAACATGGGTCCAAAACTACGCATGAATCGAAGTTCGTATGTGAGAGTTATTATGGTTCACAGATATAATATTTAATTGAAAATATATAAATTGTAGGGGCAAAAGTATAAGTTTTCATCACCTACATGCAACCGAACCAATCCATATACCCTTTATCGACGCCTCTGATTACTGTTTTCTCCCGACTTCGACCACAACAGAACTAGAAACCACCGCCGAAGGAAAGTACTTCGCCACCGCTACCTCTGGCTATCGCGTACATCACTTTTGGTTGCCTATTTCAACCACCATCGTCAATCTATATGAAGCCATATTTGGCAGTTGACATCGCCACAGGCCGAATTGACTCCCTATACCACCTCCAATTAACTCCACTCTTCAATGCTGACCTATTACTTCCAACGTCCCCGTTCAATTTACCTCCAATCGAAAACCTCCAACTGCAACATATGACTTCGTTGTGTTTCACCTTTGACCATGATTTGTTATTGTCCTAAGCATCATTTTCAAAAAAATACCTGATGTTGACTCCAGTCATCCAGGGCTTCGCAACAGTATATAACTCGATAGGTTTTAGACACGTTGAATTTCTAATTACCTTTTAATCAAGAGAGAATTAGGGATGATTTGGAGATTAGGAAAGAAAACTAAACGCAAAGGTGACGGCTAGGGTTTCCTAGCCTCATTTATGTGATTGTTAAGCTAGGTTATGGGTTTTTTTATTTGATTTGACCCAAAACAGCTATATAGGCTATTTAAATACTATAACTCCCCAATTTTGTAAACCATAACTCCATATACATCAAAATTACATATCAACCGATTGTCTCAGAAAAACCTTCTCAATAGTTATCAACATGATACCGAATTCACCCTTAAATCTATTCTAAATTAATTTAATATTTTCCAATGTCAAATTTGTGGGTTATTACATTCTTTTAAGGAAAAAGAATTGCACCCTCGCAACTTCCAAATACAACAATCGACCAAATCAATAAAGTATCATCGTGGATTTAATCATAAATACGGGTAAGTATATTAATCAAAATCAGCCATCTTTAATTGTAGTACATGGAACTCGCACAACACAAATAAATCATGACAAACAACAATTCATTCATAATAATGAATTCAACAAACATACTATAGTAACACCTTAAATTCCTCAATCATGCATCCAAACTATAGTATATAACAATGACACTCCATCAATAAAGGGTAAAACCATCCCAACTTTATACCAACTCCATACACTAGTCACAATATACATCTTAGAAATCCAAAAGCAAACATCCATTAGCAAAAATACACAAAAAATTTAGATTGGTCTAAACATGCAACCATTATAAGAATATACATAAATCGATAATCAACATAGGTCATTCAAGTAAAGCATACACATACCCCAAAACTAGAAATCTTCACATCATCATACCACCAAATAACATATGTGTGCTAATTCCTACAACGACTACCCTTCCACTATAGTATGTATATCTTCCAACCTATTAATAAACTTTCTCATAGTCTCATTCTCATAACGATCGGTGTACTATCTCTTGCCCACACCTTTCAAAATAATATTTGTGCCCAGTTGTGGTTACCTCCTTAAAATAATGATGCACTTGCATTAATCCTTGATTTCTTGGCCCCTCACATACAGTTGGGAAGTATAAACCATCATTAAAGCAAATTAGACCATCATCAAGTCTTCACATCATATTAGCCATTACCAAGGTTTCACCTTACTATGTATCATCACCGAAGTCTCACTTCGCCATAATCCTCATCGAAACCTTGCTTTTCCAAGATCCTCATCGAAGTCTCACTTCGTCACGGTCATCTCCGAAGTCTCACTCCATATTAACTTACTCAAAGGCTCCCTTCACCATGACCTTCTCAAGGTATTTTGAAAGCATCAATTTGCTGCGATCATGTCCGAAGTCTCACCCCATCATGTTCATTTTTGGAGTCTTGCTCTACAATGACTTTCTCAAGTCCTCCTTCAACGTGACCTTCTCAAGGTCTCTTGGATACACGATAACACACTCTATGACCTTTTAGGCTGGTGACAGTTCATGCCACAATGGATTCGACATTCTTTTGGATACCTATCTTATAGTTGTTGCCTTCTTAGGACAAGTTAAACCATCTCATGGTCTTTGGTCATAGGTTAGCATTCTCACATACCCCTGCCACTAGGAAAAACCATCCTACATCACCCCATAATTTTAATGCTAATTAATTTAAAAGAACTTAATTAATAAATAATAACTTTGAAAGATAGAACTTTCACAACATCATAATTTGACTATAAAACTTACACCATTAGATTCGTGGTGATTTTCTAATCATTTTCATATAAAATAAGATTTCAAATGAAAAAATTATTGACTTTTGAAGTTTTGGAATCGGAAATAATTATATATAATTAAGGAAACAAATAATAATTAACTAGTGTTACTTATAAATGTTTAAACTGAATGGTAGTTTAGACGTTAAGTAATGGTTAATAGGAATTTTTTTATATGAATCGGGTAAACAAAATAAAAAACCAAACAAATCAACACAGTAGATCAATTCACCATAAAATAAAGAGGGTAGTCGACCCAAGATGCTCTTAGGTCGACCAGTAGCGGTAAAGTCTATGGCATGAGCGGTCGCCGTTGTTAGTCTTGAATCGAATAAACATAGGCCGTGCGGATTTAAAACAGTTTAATCAAACAGCTTTCATTGATTTAAACCCTTATAAATATAGTCCTAGACGCCCACTTCCAAACTTGAATGTTCTAATGGACGCAGAGGCTCTGCCACTTTCTCTTCTCTACAAATTTCTAAATTCTCTAATTAGTTCTAGTTATACCCATACATACAATTGGAGAATTGTAGAAGATGATAAAGAAGAAGAATATGGTCAAATCAAATCATCAAAACCAAGGTAAACTGTAAATCCCAATCTAAAATACAAATCACATTCTAAATCTCTTTTCTAATCTAGATCTTTAATAAATCTGTGTTTGCTTGTGGCGTATGAATTCAAATAGGAAGAAAAGGGAGTTGAAGTGGAATAACAGGGATTAGATCTAGAGATTTGGAAGGCTAAAAAGATGAATGGACATAATTATATACTTTTGTATAATATTAGATTTATATAGTTGTAGATCTATTCCAATATTCTTGAAATAAAAATTATAGTTGTAGGCTAAACCTATACACATGCAATGAACTTATAAACCTGCCTACATGTTCTATAATTGTTAACTTGATTATAAAAGAAAAATGATTAACAAAAGAAGAATGAATATATAAATATATAGGTTATATATGTATATGTGGCCTTAAGTATGCATTTTTAATGGGTGTAAACTATTGAAGTTAATAAATGATTGTATGAATAGAATGGCATTAGTCATTAGTATGGGTTGGAATGCGAGGTCATTAGTGTTACACAATAGAAATCTTCCCACCGCAAGGGGATACTAGCAGTTGTGTATACATTATACTGATGTGAGACATATCCAAACATATGACTTGTGGAGAGTATACGCTTGCGTATAGATGAAGGAATACCCCAATAGATAGAGGATTCTACTTCAATAATGAGAAATGAGGGTATTTCCTTGATTGGAATAGACAGTCCAAATTAGATGATGAGCGAAGAACGACGGTACGTCAGCATGTGTTGGTACCAAATAAAGGAGTAGGGCTATACATAGGTCCAAAACATCATTAGTCCTTAGCGGTCAATGGGAAAGACGGGGGTTACACCTAATGTGTACGCTGCCTACTAGTGTACAGACCCCGTTAGGGCATGCATCGCCACATTATTTTCTAGTTTGTTTGATAATAGGCAAGGCCGTTAATCTTATTAAAAAGATCTTTCAAATCGTGCATAGGGTTGTTTATGGAGCCGAGTCCACAGTAGGTGGGGCTGAATCCACCATATTTATAGTTCATAGAGTTGAGTCTACAAACGGGAAGAAGATAATAAAATACCTAAAATGTAAGTTAGATTGCGGCTAAATTATTACAAAACCGTTAGTAGGCACTACGTGAGTTCCGACGAGATCGTGATATGGCGACAGTGATGGATCCTTATGGCGTGCTGATGTGGAGATACTAATGGAGAATGTATCTAGGCCAAATAGGGGGCCATGATACTTATATTTATATATATGTATGTAGCTATAGTCTACTACAGGTAGATGGGACATATCGTATGCATATGTAAAGTTAAGATGACTAATTGAAGTGAAAAGGCATAACAAGAGATAGAAGAAAATTGACATAAACTGATGTTATGTACATAATATATTATTTACAAGTCACCAGAACATTGTTCTAGCCCCTTCCTCGTTACAACCCACGTGATATCTTAGAAGGGAAAAACTGGTTCAAGGCAGATTCTTTTTCCATGCTCGATACTGACAAGGACACTAGAACTTTGAAGTGTTAACCTTCGTCGGTAATTATATGTTCCATAATACTGTACTATTCCGCTGTGAGTTATATTGATAGTGCTCTAATATGCACTTATTTGTTTATTTGTAGAAACCAACGATCTGTACTTCAATGGACTTGGGTTTTCGATTTAGCGAAAATTCAAGCCCACTCAGGTGCAGGTTATTACATTTGGTATTAGAGCTTTGGTTAGCGGATCTTGGAAATTTTTTTAGGAAAAGTTGAGTAAAGAACTTGTATTTTTCTATAAATATATTGTATGCTAAATCATAAGAATTCCGAATATAGACTAGTTGCTACCATATACTACAATATGGATAAGTTGATTATGAGTCAGAATAATAAAAAAAGTAAAAGATATACACTTACCCTGATTATCCCATGGTAAATCGGTCGTATGGAAAGGCATTGACTTAAAAGATCAAGTGTGTATCATATGGAAGGTCCCTAAAACCGAATGGTACATGACTTCTTAGTTGGGCTTCCAATAGCCTAATGATTGTAAATCCTCATATGATTGCCGATTAATGAGGTATAGAAGGTCTAGATAAGGAAAGAAATAAGAGTCTATATGTTGTAGATATCCGAAAGCAATTGAGTTCCCGCGTGAAGTAGTCACTCCAAGGTGATAGCTAGATTTTGATATTTGAAAAAGGAGGAAAAATCCAAAAGAAGGGACGAATAAAAATCCTCTGAGTCCGACCCTATGTGAAAGAATTTAATGTAAAATTTGAAATGATTTCAATATAAAAGTTTGAGAATATATATATATATATATATATGATATATTTGTAATAACTTTCAAATGAATTAGTTGGATATAGAAAAACCAGAATTTTGGAAAGTAAGTAAATATCAAACTTTCGAAAAAAATAGCTATGTTATATTTAATAAAAAGTTTTTTTAGAAAATTAAAATTTGTTGGATCATAAATAATAACAAATGGGTTTTAAAAAAGGGTTAATTCTTTTGAAAAAATAGTAGTGCACATGTATCTTATTACTTTTTCTAAGTTGAAATTTTTTTAAAGTTGGAAAACTCATTTTAGGTGTGGAAAATAGGAAGTTATACAAGTTTAAAATGGCATAAATAGTACAGGAAGAAGGCTAGATCTCGAAATAAAGGCAGTAGGTGAATGCACTGCCATGGTTCAATATAGAACACTATAGATTGAGAGAAAGTTAATAAGATGAACTCTTAAATAAGAGTAGTTAGGGTAGGAGAAAGATAAATAATATTAACATTATAAAATACAAATAGAAACAAAGTTAGGAATTTGTATAAAATAACGTTAGTAAATAGAAATAGTATTAGGTGATTTTATAAATAATAATAATAATGCTAGTAATCTACTTAGAAGAAAAATAGGAAATTAAACGTGAAACAAAGGAAAATGGACATTTTCCATTGTTGTGCGCATTTACTGCAAATATCTTTTAAAAGTCCCCCTCATATGATATTAGAGACTATGTCAAGGATTGGAAGTAGAGACAGTACAAATGATAAGAAAATGGTAAAATGAGAGTTGTTCTTATCAACTCCAGTTTTATTGTTTAAAATTATAAAAGATGTTGTAGGAATATTTGTAAAAGTGCGTTCTTGGAAGAAATGGTTTGGTTAACAAATGAGTTTTTAAAAAGAAAATAAACAGTTCGGGTTAAAAACTCCAATTCTTTAACAAGTACAAGTTAAAGGTCTACAAAAAGAAAAGAATGCATATTTAACAAGTACAAGTACTCCGAGGCCTTGGTGCAGTGGTAAAACGCCAGGCTGTTGACGACAAGGTCGGCAGTTCGATCCCTGCCTCTGGCATATTAAACTGTGCGCCATGATGATTCTTGCAGACTTGTGTGCTGCCTACTTTGTAAATATAAGTACCCAGTTTCAAAAAAAAAAAAGTTGATTTGAAGAAAAAGGAAAGAAACCTTAAAAAAATTAATTTCGTTAACATTTTTGGACTTGATGAATAAGCTAAATTCAAAAAATTTAAATTATAGTTTTAAAAGTTAAGACACAAAGTATTTTGAATATAATAAAAGGTTTCTAAGTTGCACTTTTAAAAATAAAGGTTTTGGGAATTTTGAAGGTTCTAATTTTTGCGAAAAAAGGGTGAAGACCAAACCAAAATTTTAAATTTGAAGCAGATCAGAATGACTGCCTTGGTAAGACGGGGTAAAAGATAAGACTATGAAGAAGATAGTAAGGACTACTCTTAGAGTAGCAATGAGGAATCTCCGTAAAGTGTGAAGAATACTGGTGAGAACCTAGAAATGTTTTGTTAGACACATGTGCAAGTCATAAGAAGGATTGCAAAGGAATGATAAATAGTATTAAAGTGCACTTTTATAAGTTCTTCGGGTATATTTGTAGAAAAGTTCAAAGGTAAAGGAAGTAAATACCAAGATTTAGATTAAAATAAGAGAGTAATAGAGTGTAATGAGATGGCAAACACACATAGAGGAATTGGTAGACTCAAAGTTAAAGAAGACATGTTAGAGGGCAGAAAAGTTATTCCGCCAAGCCAGTTGCAATTGAGTTATTCAAAAGGTGCATAGTTTGTAAATCTTATCCATTATAGTGTAGTAGGACGCATAGTTAATTCCATAATTGGGTGTGGTAATGGAAGTAATAAATAGACGTTATTCATCAAAAGCCATAAAATTAAGTTAAGGTATGTGGGTTGGAGAATGATGACATATTAGAAAGGTCAATAGGTAGTAGTAGTTAGTAACTGGTAATACTAGTTGTATTTCCTTTCAGTAGTAGTTTTTATTTTAGTTGCGCTGTTAGCATTAGTTATTTATGTTATGTAAAAGTGCATACGATGTAATGAAAATTTTCATTTTTATGGTTTTTCTTTTGTGGACCTCTACATTATGGGAAAAACAATAAAAACAAGGGAATTTCAGAAAAGACACTTAACCAACGTGAAGGAAAAGAAAATAGTAGAGACTAAAGTTAAGTAATAAACAGAGAAAAATTATTTAACAAAATACTAAAATTAGAGTAAAATAAGATCTTCAGTCCTTCAAAAAAATAAGAAAATTTTCAAAAAATAAATTTCAGTAAATGGAGGACATGGAAAGGATGTTGCGCAGCCATGTCCCTGTACCCCAAAATCTAAAATTTATAATTGAAATTGTGTGCTATTTGTTATTATAAACAAAAGAAAAGCTTTGGAATTTAAAATTCTCTGCATAAATAGGTCAAGTCCAACATGGATGTTAGACTTTTGACTTAACTTCGATTTCATGAGGTCTAATTTTGAAATTTTTGTTCGATACTCTTGGTTTTGAAAAATAAAATACTATTATAGAAAGTTTTGGAAATTTTGTGATGAAATTTTTTAAAGCCTGGAATTTTTATCGACATTAATATAAAAATATTTTTGGGCAGAAAAGAAAGAAATTTTTAAATATTGGACATGCCACATACGTGACATGGGGGAGTAGTTGACAGGTTAGTTAGTAAGATTTTACTGTACAACAGAAGTGGTAGTAAAATAAAATACGGTTAGAGACAAGGAAGATGTTTTAGCTACAGATCTTTTCTAGTATGCATTGTACATGGGTGAACAAAAAGTTGATTTTTGAAATAAAACCTATTTAAAACTTTAAGATAAAAAGATAACCATGCAAATTGTACCTGGAAAAGTAGGAAAAGAATTGGGGGCAAAAGAGAAGGTTCCAAGTACAGTAGGAAGTTGGGTACCCAAGAGAAAACGGATGAAAATATGGAATTTTCCATCTAAACTATTTTCCTCGCATAAAGAAAATAGATTAGAAAATTGGATTTTCAAATTTGGATGTTAGCAACGGTGTGCTAAGATTTTGGATGGTCGGAGGTGGATGGAAAATTGGTTGAACTATGTGCCTATTCGTATAACTGTCGAAAATTTTGGATTTAAAAATAAGTTTTGATTTTCAAAAATTGCATGTATATAGAACTGCCAATATATTTAGGATGTTTGCACAAGAAATTTATTTAAAAGGATGCATTCATATAAGAGGCGTCCATTAGAATAATTCTACATACATGTCATATGTATTGTCATACACTATGCATTTGTATACGATTGGTTGCAAAATTATAGCACACCAATTGATTTGATAGCTTAGAATGATTGGTTGTTATGTTACACTGTTCGATCCTTAAGGAATTTCAGGGGAGAAATTCTTTCAAGGAATGGAGAATGTAACACCCTGTAATTTTACTGCTACTTAATTTCAAAGAAATTAATTAATAAATAACAACGCTAAAAAATAGAATTTTTACAAAAATTAGAATTTGACTATGAAACTTGCGTCATTGGGTCCGTGGCAATTTTTTGAACAATTTTCACATATAAAGTTTTCTGATAGAAGTTCAAATGAAAAAGTTATAAATATTTGAAGTTTTATAACCGAAAATAATTATATATGTAATTAAGAAAACAAATAACACTTAAATAATGTTAATTACAAATGGTTAAACTTAACGGTAGCTTAGATGTTAAGTAATGGTTTATAGGAAACAATTTACAAGAATCGGTTAACCAAACCATAAAACGAAACAAATGAACACAATAGATCAATTTAATGTAAAACAAAACGGATGGTCAAGCCAAGATGCTTCTAGGTCGACTGGTAGAGGTCGACCCTAGGGCACGAGTGGTCGGTCGTTTTCAGTGTTGAATCAAATAAACAGAGGCCTAAACGACCCGGATTTAAAACGTTTTAGTCGAACAACTTGCATTGAATTGAACCCTTATAAATATAGTCGTGGAAACCCACTTCCAAATACTTATTTTCTAATGGACGTGGAAGCTCTTTCACTTTCTCTTCTCCGCAAATTTCTAAATTCTATAATTAATTCCATTTATACATATACATACAATTGAAGAATTGTAGAAGATGATAGAGAAGGGGAATGGGGTCAAACCAAATCGTCATAGCCATGGTAAACTGTAAATCCGAATCTAAATATAAATCAAATTCCAAATCTCCTTTCTAATCAAGATCTTTAATAAATTTGTATATGCTTGCGGTATATAAGTCCAACTAGGAAGAAAAGGGAGTCAAAGTGGAATAGCAGGGATTAGATCTAGAGATTTGGAAAGTTAAAAAGGTGAGTGGAAATAATTATACACTTCTGTATAATATTAAATTTATATCATTGCAGATCTATTCCTATATTCCTGAAATATAAATTGGAGTTGCAGGTTAAACCTATACACAAGCAATGAAATTATATGAATGTAAGTTTGGAAAAGATTTAGGTATTAGCAATCCCTAAATTTGTTATTGAATAATAATAGACCAGGAATTTATAAATGATGTAATAATTCTAGATTTGTTATTTAAAATGGATATCGAAAAATAAGAATGTAAAACAAAGAAATCACAATAATGTTTTAGGGGTTTAAGTGGTATTTTAATTCGTTGGAATCTAAATTGTTGCAATGTGAATGTCTATACATTATCAAGTTTAAAAGAGATAAAAGTGCGTCATTTGAAATGACAAGGAATACACCCAAAAAGAAAGAGATGTATAAAATAAAAAAAATTGCCTTATTTTACTGTCTATTTCAATAACTATGAAAGATAATTCCTTGTAGTTTCAAACACCATACAAGCTTTCCTTTTGGATAAGAAATAGAAATTGATAGCGTTAACATTTCCATGGCAAAACCTAATTCCAATGCATTAAATGCAGAAATCCCGAAATGTTAAATAAAGAGGTATAAACGTGATAAGAATGTTCTAAAAGAAAAAGTTGTGTGATACCAATAAAGGTAGGAATTAAATAAAAAGATACGTACGCGTAGGAGAGAACAAATACAAGGGTAAAAAGAGAGTAGAAAAAGAAAATGGTGTAAAAAGGGTAGAGGGAGAGAGAAGACACTATACAACTTTTAAAAAGAAAGCATTAAATAACCCTAAAGTAAGCAAGCTATAAACGCATAATGAAAATAAAAATATATGTTATATATATATATGTGTGTGTGTGTGTGTGTGTGTGTGTGTGTGTGTAGCCTCAAGTATGCGTTTATGATGAGTGTGAACTATTGACGTTAATAAACAATTGTATGAATAGAGTGACATTAGTCATTGGTATGGGTTGGAATGCAAGGTCAGTAGTGTTACACAATAGAAGTCTGCCCATCGCAAGGGGCTACCAGAAATTGTGTGTACATTATACTGATGTGAGCCATGTCCAAAGATAAGACCCGTGGAAAGTATATGCTTGTGTATAGATGAAGGAATACCCTAATAGATAGAGGAGTCTACTTCAATATTAAGAAAAGGTATACTGCCTTGATTGGAATATACAATCTAAATCGGATGATGAGTGAAGAACGACAGTATGTTAGCTTGTGTTGGTACCAAATAAAAGAGTAGGGCTTTACATAGGTCCAGAACGTCATCAGCCCTCAGCAGTCAACGGCAAAGACGGGGGTTACACTGTCAACTAGTGTACGGACCCCATTGGGGCATGCATCACCACGTTGTTTGCTATTTTTTTGTTATGTAGCAAGGCTAGTTAACCCTATTAAGGAGATTCTTCAAATCATGCATGGGGTAGTCCATGGAGCCAAGTCCATAGCCAGTAGGGCTGAATCCACAATATTTATAGTTCGTAGAGCTGATTCTACAACTGGGATGCCGGTAAGAAAATCCAAAAAAATGCAAGTTATAATACGGCTAAATTATTACCAAGCCATTAGTAGGCACTATGGGAGTTACTTGATATGCATGGTGATGAGATCGTGATACGGCGAGGGTGATGGATCCTGACGGGGCGCTGATGTAGAGATACTAGTGGGGATAGTGTCTAGGTCTAAAAAGGGGACCATCGTACTTATATTTTTGTATATGTACATTGCTATAGTATACTACAGGTAGATGGGATATGTTGTACATGTATGTAAAGCCGAGGCGACTAATTGAAATGAAAATACATAATAAGAGATAGAAGGAAATCATCACAAACTTGTGTTATTTACAAATGATTTACTAGTCACCAGAACGTTGTTCTGACCCCCTCCTTATTACAACCCACAGGATATCTTAGAAGGGAAGGTACTGGTGCAAGGCAAGTTCTTTTTCCATGCTTGATACTGACAAGGGCATTAGAACTTGGAAGTGTCAACCATGGTCAGTAAGTATATGTTCTATTACACTTTACCATTCCGCCATGAGTTATATTGATAGTGTTTTGATATGCATTTATTTGTTTATTTGCATGATACCAAACCAACGATCCATACATTAGTGGACTTGTGTTTTCGATTTAGAAAAAATTATGGCCTACTATGGTGCGGGTTGTTACACATTCAATTTAGAGTTATCAATAATTCTTAGCATCCAACTTGATCTGAATTTTCATGCCCTGCCACATAGCTTTACCTTATCGAACATGCTTCTTCGGACTACTCTAGTGCCATTCACTTCCCACCTGAAGTACTCGATCAAATGCCTCACATCGTCGGTTTGACAAAGTCTAGAACATGTCACTTGGCTCGTACGATTTCCTTGCACTTGATCTACCATTTTTCCTATGCACTCTCGAATTCAACTAGAGCAAATCTCACGTCATCCACTATAGAAAATCCAAATATATCCCTTAACATCTCATTAGTTTCTCCAATACACATTCCCTAAAAATTAACATTGGGTAACCACCTCATCATACGATTAGTAACACTAACAGGCATGTATACTACCATACAATGTATACAATCATAACAAAACAAACGACAAGCAACTAGGAATTAAGCGGATTGAAGAAAACAAATAATCGACAAAAATATTATGCAATCAATATAATTAACCCAAAAATGCATAACATAAGTAATGAACAATCATTATCAAACAAGTAAAATGTAGTAGTACAATGTAAATAGAATAATTTAATTCAAAAAATCATGCAATATATCATAAAAATAATGTAGTCAAATGAAATAGTCAAACTAATAGAACTAATGTCAACAAGCAATAGAACAACACAACCAATTCAACCAAAACAAACAAGAACAACTAAAGTAAAATATCTCAACCCCATACACCATAATGAATTTTGGACAAATTTAAAACCCACTTCACCAAGTGTCCCACATCTCATGTCGTACAACCTAGTTATACAATCTTCAAATTGAGTTTTTCCAAATAAAATACACCTTCAGAATTTTATTAAAACCAAATATTTTACTTCTTTTCATTTTAGAAATCCACTTCTGAATCAAGCGATATCCATCCTTGTAAAATATTTTTCCAAAATATTTAACAATATTTTACAATACATCTTTTTTTCGAAAACAGAGATATCTTCACAATATTCTCAATAAAACATTCTCTTTTAAAAATTTGGTACTCTCGTAATCAAAATCCATTTTAAAAAAATGTCCTCTCTTCAAACACCGTTTATCAAAAATGTTCTTTATATAAAAATAATTACTACCACAATTTGCTTCCACATTAAAGCTTTTCAAATTTCAAGGATGTTCTTTTAATCAAAACACTTCTCTTTTTTTTTCAAATAATATGTTACATTCACTCTTTACTCAAAATATATTTTTCAAAAATTTCTTACTTTCAAATAATTTATCCATTAAAATAACTTCTTAAAGGTATTTCTATGTTCCACTATCATTTTACTAAACCATCATTTTCCGTAAAACAACCTAAAAACAAATTTTTATCAAGTCAAATATTTATTTTCACGTTTTTAAAACTTCAGTAAATCTCTATAAGTCCAAAATATACATTTTACTTCTTAAATATAATATCTTTCAAAATTCAAAATGTATATGTTTTAATATAACTTCTTAACTTAAAATTCCATAAAAATTGGCGCACTTTTTAAGGTTAGGTTTTAAGTCACATGTATGTCACTAGGACTAACACCAACACTTGACCCCTTCTAAAATTGCTCATCCAACTATGACGCCCCACCTCGAGTCCACATTAACTAAGAATATTACTTGGTAAGACTGTCTACTATTACGGATAATAGGGCGGGTTAGGAGCGACCATCTATAGCTTTGTCTTAAACATCCACTGAATACGTCAATTTTTTGTTCTATTTTTTTCTATCTCAAGTGGATTGACATATTCAGTAAGTGCTTAATACAAAACTACAATGGCTAATGGATCTATCAGAACAAAATACAATAACAAAATGTACATCACATCACAGAACAGCAAACAAATATACATATATACATATACACTGATACATCCCAGTACAATACAAAATGATACATCACAAGTGGTACCAAGACCACACTATATACAACAAGTCAAAAGTATCGACACATATTAGAGTTAATCAAAAAGGATACAAAACTACACAAAAATAGATATGCAGATATCCAAGGTGGAAGCAGCAATGCAAGGTCCAATAATAGGTATCTAACCCAAAATAACTCGGTCTGACCCGAGTATATAAAAATACAAGGATCGGTCTAGCTTAAACAACTGATTAATATAAGATAGGAGTAAAGCATATGGATAAAAGATAAAAAATCTTCTCGAATAGAAGAAGCAACACTATGTCTAAGTTAATAGGGTTTCTAAGTAGAGATAAATTCAACTCAAATGCAAATACCCATAAATGTGCCTCATTTCATCAGCTTTATCCAATAGCTATATAATAGCTAAGTTAAACAATAACAACATCTATTATCCACAAATATACACCTCATCTCATCGACATATACAAATCTCAAAAAGGCCAAAGAATGGTAATATTAATCACAATATAAATAGAACTCGACTAAGAGTTCGAAACTCCAAATGTAAACACCATATGGTCAACATTATGGCACTTAGGCTAAATAAATAGCTCAACAAAGGTGACTATGGTGAGAATATATATAAATCATCAAAATTCTAGAAATTGACATAAAGATATCTAGAAAACATCAATATAAGAAATAGGACCCAACAGCCCAATAAAAGCCCTACAGCTCTATGAAAATAGGCCCCAACAGTCCAATAAAAGCCCAACAGCTATATGAAAATAGGACCCAACAGTCCAATAAAAGCCCAATAGCTATATGAAAATCAGATCCAATAGTACAATAAGTGGCACAACAGCCTGCCGAGTACAGTGCATAAGAGACTGTATAAGAGACCCAACAGTCTCAATAGGGCCCAAAAGTCCATGATTAGCTCAACAACTATATATACACATAGGACCTAATAGTCCAATATGTGGCCCAACAACCTAAGTACAGACAATAACTCATGAATGTGTCATAAACTCTTAGATAGGAACCCCAAAAAATGCATCCCATACCACACGTTCTCATTTATTGGTTTAATAACCGCTGGTCAATGCCACACTAGAAAACAAAATTAGTAATCACAAATATTTGTTGAATCTCATCGGCAAATACGACATGAAGGTCAAAACATTTAAAAGGACAAGTTGGAAATTAACTGAAAAAGTAAACGTGCATGTCCCATACCACTGTTTTACCATATCGTTTAATTCTCCTTTTCATTCGCTCGAATAGTGAAAAAACGTGTATTTTATGTAGAAAATAATTTGTTTGAAAAAACAAGCTTTTAAAACAATTTTCAAAATCGTTTTTGTAAAACAATCTTTGAAATTCCGTTATTATAGGGAATATATAGTATTTATAGCTTTAAATTAATTTATAAATATTATATAATATATTTTCAAAAGCTATTTTATTTTAAAAATCATTTCAAAATTATTTATAAAAACCCGCGCTCGATATCAAGGAAAATCATTGAAAAACAACAAAATCCGACATTCGAAATAATTCAAAAACGATTCAATTTTGAATCAGGTATTCACCAAAATTTAGGCACATCCACTGATAGGCTCCATGGCCATCAAAATAGTTCAAAATTATCACAAATACAAGATGCAAAAGTCGGAAAGCAAGCTGGAAATGAAGACAGAACAAAACGATTGCATAGGCCAAAAAACAACTCCTGGGTCTGAAATCTTCTTCGGGTTCAATTTTTAGACATAATTTGAATGTTTTAATTTGCTCAGAATGGTTTGAAATTTGAGAGACACAAAGTAGAACAATTTATCTATGAATTGGAAAACGATTCACTGAATTCTGGCATGAAATGGTAAAGATATGAAATTTCAAACATGTACTCAGGCCATGTTGAATTCTGCGCAGGTCTAAAAACCCTCTCGGGTTTAACTTACAGGCATGAAACAGGTGACCAACCGACCTCAGATTGGACTGAAATTGGTATGCACATAAAAGAATGCTTTATCTTTCAAATAAAAAAAGTATCGTTTAATTCTGATGAGAAATGAAAGAGATACGCTACCTCAAACATGGACTCAGGCCATGTTTGTAGCAGCTCAAAATGGGAATGTGCCTAGGCCTGAAAACCATCTCGGGTTCAAATTACAGGCATGAAGTAGATGACCAAACGACTTTAGATTGAACTGTAAACTGATATGCATATAGTCCTCACTACTACAAAATAGGCCATTTGCATCGGTTGTTTACCCCCCTTTTGCATCAGTTCAACAACCGATGCATATGCAACCGATGCAACAGGCCTAACACTTTTGCATCAGTTCTGACACCGATGCAAAAAGGTCCTTTTTGCATCGGTTGTTACTAACAACTGATGCAAAATATCATGGTTGGTTGCTTGAACATAGCCCCCATGTTGCGTCGGTTGTAATGAAAACTGATGCAACAAAGGAACTTGTTGCATCAGTTGTTGTTGAAAACCGATGCAAGCTAATCCCTCTATTGCATCAGTTTTTTATAACAACCGATGCAAACTAATCCCTCAGAAACCATTATTACAGTACTCAAATAGACTATATATATATATATTCCGTTTGCATCACATTTACATTTTATAGAGGGAAATGTCCTTTTCACAATCATTATTTGCTTACCTGGGCACAATAACCAAGCATCTTATCTAGACCCCATGCATGTATTAAGTCATTCTGGAGAACAAAACAATAATATGAATGAATAGAGAAATTACTTAGGTAGTAAATATGCAACCAAATAAACCTGAATCATATGCTATACACAACGCCATGCTGATTTAGAGAACATGGGAGCCATCATTTCCACCCATCTACAAATATATCAATTTATTTATTTATTGTTTATTGGAAGCTGAATACTGATAGTATAACGCACAAAAAAATATAACAAATGTCTGAACATGCAGTTTCATTTGGGATTAAATTGTTTTATTCCCCTACAGCATACATAGGGAAAATAGTTACCTTGTACATGGAGGAGCGGAACTATTCTTGTAACACTTAATAAGTGTACTTAGTTTACAATTTAAATGACCTATTTGCAGCAATAAATAGCATGCAGTAATCATAAATTATTTAATATTTTTTTAGAATAGGAGTCATACTTTATTCAAGTATAGAATCATTTCTGATGTATAGATAGCCAAACACCTTCAGAACTCATGTTTAGAATTCCTTACGACTTACCACTTAAACTAGTGAATCTTGAAGTAATCATATATTGTTTATTTATTTATTTTTCATATTGTTTCAGCATTGTATTGCTCTGCATGAGTAATAAAGCAAGATTTTAACTTGCTTACTACTCAGCCATTTATTCAAGTACACTTTTGAATTTGAATTAATATGTTGTAGAATTTTCATTCAATTCTAATAAATATGTTTAATGCTTGAATTCAACAATATTTGAATTAATTTAAGTCTATCACTAAACCAGAGTTAATTGACTCAATAGGTTTCAAATGATATTCGGACTTAATTTCAACTTTATATCACTTTGAATCCATCTAAAAATTAGACATCGAAAACCTATCTCAAAATTTATTTCAAACATTATTATTTGAAATTCTAGATGTTCTAACCTAACTTGCTATGCTTCAGACATGAACTTGCATATGTACTAACAGTCAACCAAACAATCTGGTTATAAATTTTTATCGCAACGTCCAAGTTTTCCAGTCAATCTAACATACATGAACAATCACACATGCACTGCCATGAACATTACTAAAGAAATGCCAAAGTAGGAAATTTCAACTTGCAAACTATGGTCCAGGCCAAAAGAAACTATAAAAACGCATGACATCAAAATGCCACGAACTACACAGGTCCAATTGGGGCATTACCATTACGTAGAAAGATACATATCCTATATTGGACTAAATTTACATCTCAAGGAAGACCAAGAATAACAGCTTCACCATGCACAAACAAATATCAACTTTACCAGGCTACCATAAATGAAATAGTATATGAACATGGGTTCAAACAGCTATAAGAAGCCAACATCATAAAATAAACCAGCTACATATTTATCAACTGTAAGAAATGTAACATAAATAAAAACATAAGGCTTCCAAACAGGTTTCTCAACAGCATAGTTTAAACAATACATAAGTAAAAAAACAACCAAAGACTATCTATCAGGATCACTCCATAATAGCAGAGAAGAAATTCAGACAGCAGCCACAAACTATTGAATGTTAATAATTACTAAAATAACAAAAAACACTTTAAATTATAAATATCTAATCGATTACTTATGATTTTGAAAAATTATTTCCCACGACAATTTGAAACAAAAATTCTTTTTAACTAGCTGGTTCGACTAAAAAACATTAACTATAAATTCCTATGAAAACAAAATTAGTTTTTATCAACAAATCTTGTGTTAACTAGCCATTAAAAAAATTCATTAACCATTACCAAATCAATTCTTAGTATACAATTATTTCAAATAACAAATTAAATACACCAATTCTAATTTAATTCTTATTATACAAATTAATCTTTAATATACAATTAACTACTAACTTAAAATTAGAGCATAGAAATCAAAATTGACGCTGGAACATAATGCTATTTGCAAATTACAAGTACAACAAACTTAAAATTAGATAATACAAACCAAAATGTTTCAAATTTTTATACAAACATTTAAATTGCCACTTGATCTATTGCTAATAGGATAATTCAATAAAGACGGAGATCAACATATCCATACAGCAGACAATTTCTAAAACAAAGTTACGAATGGAAGAAACAACCAAGTATGGTAATTGATAAGTAATAAATTAAGTACCTTTTCGCTTTTCAGCAAACAAGCAGCCAAGCATGAAGTAGCCAAAGTAACAACCGAAGCTGGAAGAAGATTGCTTATGTCTGTGCGACTGTGCCCTAGCTGTGTTGGAGGCTAGAGCTTGGAGTTGCCTATTTCCGTCGCCAAGTCATCCTCGATTGGAGTCGCCAACTAATCATCGTCGATTGGAGCCGCCACCTAATCACCGTCGTTTGGAGTCATCGTCGGCCATCGTTGTCGATTATTATCAAGTGAAGTTGCGATAATTTTTCCTTTTGCTGCAGATTGAGATCGTGATTTTTCCCTCTTTTTGTTGCACATTTGGTAGTGATGATGGTGCCCTAGAATTTTCGCGGCCCAAAGCCACTGCTTTGCTAGCTTTACCCAAAGGCCGGCCTTGCCAATACGCCACAAATATCGCCTCTGCAAATACCACCTCCTTTCAACCACTGCAATTCGCCCCTCTTCAAATCGCGCAACCCAAATTAAAAAGTAATACAATTCGAGTAATGTAATAAAAGGAAGATTTGGTACCTTGATAATGAGAAGCCGTGGCCAAATCTAATCCGCGAAATCACGTTTGAAATTAACGGTGAAAATCAATTTTAGGGTTTTTTTGTTTTGAAGAAACGAATGGGAAAATAAGAAATTGGGATGGCAGGGATAACAGTTGAGTATGGAAAGGCGTTTCATCTGACCTGCACGACGTAAATAATTTGAAATTGCATCGCCTTTGCCAATGAATCGATGCAAATTAACGTAGTTGCATCGGTTGATTTTAAAACCGATGCGACTAAAACTATTTGAATCGACGTATCTGCATCGGTTGTTAGTGACAACTGATGCAAATTTGATTTTTCATTACCTATTGCTTTCCACGTACCAATTGTATCGGTTATTAAGACAGAACTGATGCAAATAGTTCTATTTGCATCAGTTTTTACTTCAACCTATTCAAATGAGGCGATGCAAATGGCCTGTTTTGTAGTAGTGACTTTAAATTTCAAATAAAAAAGAATCGATGAATTTCGACAAGAAACAAGAGAGATATAAGCTCTCAAAGTTGGACTCATAGCCAGATTTGACTGTCAACTGCTGGAGCAAAACATGCTCCAATTCAAAGTTTAACAGCATGTTTCTATAAGGTACAGAGATTAGAGTGACCTAAAATTTGATAAGCATAAAGTTCAACAACTATACTTTAAACTGGAAAAATAATCACGCAATTTGGACAAGGTATGGGAAATTTATGATGTCTCAAAGTTGTACCCCAACAATGATTTCACGGTGAAAATCTAGAGCAAAACATGCTCAGAATCAAAGTTCGGCAGCAGATTTCTATAAGCTACATAGGTCGAAATAAACTAAAATTTGACATGCATAAAGTTTAACACTCTAATCTTGAAGAATTCCGGTGACATTTCATGATCAGGAATGCAAGATATGAACTCAAAAATAGGCAATAAAGAACTGATTTTGCTATATCTATTAATAGAAGAAACAAAACATTTGCAGTAAACAATATAGAGCAGTTTTCAGCTAGCAATTTGTTTCTTAAGCTAGATTTTGTGAGCATACACTGACCTTAGCAATTAGAAAATTGAACTTGAGCAAAACTTGAAGAAAGTTGAAGGCTTTAGCCTTGAACAAGTTTCAACGCCTTAGAAATGGCAGTGCAAAAACATGCAGATAAAAAATCTCAAGATATAACCAACCTAAAATCTCAAACTCAAACTGATGAAATAAATTTAGGTTGCTGGAGTGATTACCTGTGAAATATAGCTTTAATTCGATAAAATTCACCAAAGAGATTGATTAATTGGAGATTTAGAGCTTAGGTTTTGAAAGAGGGATGGTTTTCTTTTGTTTCTTCTTTATTGTAAAAGATAATGAACGCACAAATGAAAGAGGAGAGAAAGATGTTTTCTCTTTTCTTTACAAATTAAAATGATAATGGGCTTGACCCAAAGCAAAAGAATTCATTAGCCTAAAAATAAGTTATCTCTTAAATCACTAATACTCTTATGTTATTAACCAAAACAACATATTTAACAATATTTTCAACACAATAAATCAAACAAACATATTTCTATGTTTAATAAAACATTTTACAACTAATAAAAAGATAATATAGTTATAAAAATATTTTTATTATTAAAAACTCTTATTTTTAAATACATACCTAATTTACACAAATATTTAAATAAAATGCTATTTTTAACTCCAAAAATTTTACAAAAAATATTTTCTTGCATAATTAAATGCAATAAATCATACTAAAATCATTTTTATATCCAAAACTTATTTTTGTACAAAATTCCTTTTTTTATTTATAATATACACATATAATAACAAATTCTTCATTTAAAAATTAAAAAAAAGAAACATTTGGCAATAATTACAAGAATTATTGCATTTTCTCAAAATAAAACCATATATTTCTCATATTCAATACAAACAACCAAAGTAAAGTTTTTCAAAACTTTATTTTCTCATTTATATTGAAAACCCATTGTTTATTTAAAATAAACAATTTTAAATCTCCAAATTATTTTATTTCTTAATATTAAATTATAACCACCTTTATAATTTAATATTTACAGGTAATTGCCAAGGCCAGGGTTGTTACAGACTCCCTCCTATAAAAATTGCATCCTCGCAATTTCTCGAAAAGAGTTATATTCAACACAATTTATTTCAATAGGCAAAAGAAAAATATACAAGCTCAAGTTTCAAATTTCTTACCCTCAACATAGGATGATAGAAAACCAAGATAAGATTGCTCAATAAATCCTACTGGTTCCCGAGTGTAATTACTTGGACTAGCGCGACCATTGGATTTTTACGAGCAATACATCATGATTTCGTAGGTATCTCACCTTTGAAACATGAACACAGACAGAATGCTACACAAAAGATCAATCGAGTGAGATTGTTTTTTCAGAAGCTTCTCGAATAGAGTTGGGATTTAACATAATTTTATCCCGACCTCCAATCAATAAGTTAATTGACGACGTGATCTTTCGTATGACACTACGAAAGGAACCACACCAATACTAGATCAACAACTATTGAGGTAAGAAAATTTGACGAGAGGTGGTTTCTTTATAGGCCACCAAACTCAAATGACAGCATAAACCCACGTCGTTAGACAATTGCACAAAGGCAAGATAAACTTAAGGAATGGAATTTTATACTCCTATTTTACTAAACAAATATTTTTAAGGATTTCAGAACCCACTTTCTTCATAACCAAATTCTCAAATTTTAATATTTTCAAAATTTTCAAAATCTTTGACAAAATCCAATTTAATCTCCAAACTCTTCATTTAATGTGAATAAAATGTTTTACTCTTAAATTCTACCATAATATATTTCAGTTTGAATCATATGTTTTTCATATTAATCATCAACTCAATTACATTCACAAAATAGGTAGAATGCACTTGACCATTAAGAAAACAAACCATTTTCAATTTCAAACCTACTGTAAAGAAAATAAGTTTTGACATAGCAAACAATAAAATCAGAGAACTCTTATAAACTAAAAGTTGTTCTACTAAGTCTAAGATTTCCAGCAATATAAAGATCATCAAAACCGGATTCACGGTTTGAAAGTTATGAAAAATTTACATTCAGCTTAACTTTTAGAAATTTTATAATAAGATAGAAATGTTTATTCACATCCAACCCAATTTTAAATAGAATAAAAAGCAAAATCTTCCAAAGTGGTAAAAAGAAAATCTATAGGTTTCTAAAAGCTCTTCCATTTACAAAAAGTTTGAACTCATTCAGAGTTATAAGTCTCAAATTATTGTTGTTTTAGCACATCACTTTTCCAAACCAAATCTCAACTTTCAAATAAATTTAAAATTTGAAATTTTCCCAAACCATTTTAATGTTAAACTGCATTTCCAAACAAGCTTTTTGCTAAATCATTTATTAAATGATCTTCTTTTCCCCGGAAAGCTAAGACATACCAGAAACAACTCATTAAGTGGAAACATTTTCATTACTTTCTAAAATCTAACTTTAAAACAATTAACTACGAAAACTCATTTTGGAAGAGATAACTAATCTCTTCCATTATCAAGAGGCGATTATAAATTATCCATTAAAATAAATTTTTGGGGATGTGTGTGTGTCTAAAGTTTAAAATTATTCTCACAATTGAAATGATTATAGTACATGAATTGTTCATATATCAAAAAAATTCAAATTCACATTTCCATTTTTTCATGAAAAATAAATTTCCTTTTAATTTTCAACATAGAACTAATTAAAATTGATAATTAATTCATACTTGTTTTTAAAAGAATTTTACAAATTCACATCAACAAATATTTAGCACAACCAAACTTCAAAACAAAAACTTGTTGACAAATTCATGATAAAAGTTTAAAATAAGCATATTCGATTTTAAAAAAAAATCAAATAATACGAAGGTATTGCCTCGTCATTAATTTATAGTGTATGACCCCATCGATTGGCTGCTGAGTTGACCTAATGATCAAAACTACCTCGCCACTCATCCAACACTAACTATGGTTCAATGACTGCATTAAACATTCAAAATAAAATTTAATTCTTAAACCATATAAACTTATTCCAAACTTTACTTACAAAAACTCAATTTACTATGTCTGATTGTCTCATCATAGCATTTAGGAAATTTCTATCGATAACATTAACCGAGTGCATCAACCAGAATTCTTAAAACACTCGATAGACAACCACACACAAAAATCCTTTTCTATAAAAAGAAATGCCTCATATATACTTCACAAAATATTCTTTGTTTATCTCAATAAAAAATCCAATTACACTTAAAAACATATCTTCGATTTGGAAGATTTGAAAATTCAAATTGTTGCTTACACTCATCATCAATGAACATAAGGATAACTCATCGAGAAGTTACCAGAATACTCGATTCACAAGATTGATGAAATAAACTGGGGTGTTCGTTAAACCGAACGGTATAACGAGCCACCCTTTAGACTCATAATGAGTACGAAATGAGGTAAGAGGAATGCTATCCTATGCAACTCATAGCTGATGAAAATCGGTGTAAGGTCAAGCTGAGGAAAGACCCTAACACCTCTCGACTATTCGAACAAGAGATCAATGAGATATAGGGGTACGTGTAAGGTATCTTCTCGAATGGGAAGAAGGAACACTAACAACATTTTATTTCTTGGAGTGAAGCAATATCACAAAGTATATCAACAACCGAGTATCCTTAGAGGATATCTCGAAAGAGGCAAGAACAACTATATCAATTAAATTCAATTAATCACCTCATTTCCTTAGTGGACATCCTAGTGAGAGGATCGCCGACGGGCTAAGAACTTGGAATAAGGTCAATACAACACTCAATTGCCCGATTGGGTGACAAATCCGAAACGGACTCATAGAAACCAACAAAATCACAATAGTTGGAAATCAAGGTACATCATCATCATCTCGAGACTCAAGAGCAAATAAAGATACTTCAGAATAATCATCAACACTCCAAAGAACAGGAGACAACTAATCTGTAACGACCCAGAGTTTAACCATACTAAAATATTCCATCTGTAGTTATTTTAAATATAAAATAGATAAGGTTATATGATTCAAACAATATTAGATAGGATTTGGAAAGAGAAGTATATACAAAAATAGTAACATTTGTCTATATCGACAAAATTGACAAAATGCCGATTTCAGAAAAGTAACTTTCAATAGTTAAAAAATTATTTAAATTTATTTATAGTTGTTTATAATTTTAAATAATATTATAAAAATTTATTTTTAAATTTGGTTTACGTAAATAAATAGTTTAACTAAAACATCAAAATGTGACCGTAAAACATTTTGTCGAAAATCAAGGTTTTATCGATTAAAAGTTGTCGCAATGTTGTCGCACCTTTATTTTCTTATATAAAAAAATATATTCAAACATTTTAATTATTAATTAATTCACTAATTAACTTCACTTCTACTAAACAAGATTAGGAAATTCTAGAATGTCATTAAGAAAATTATGTAAGTTTAAGAAAAGTCAAAAGTAAACATCAAATCCAAATCACATCAAAATCCAACAAAATAATTACTTTGCTTTACTTAATCTTTATGTGACTAGAACATCAAGTAAGAAGAGAAAGGAAAATGTTAAGTGTTGAAACAGTGGAGTTTGCTTTAGGTTGAAGTAAGATTAGTTTGGTAATTTGGTTAGAGGTTATTTTGGTAAATTACCACTTTTTTCTTTTTTTATAAATACCCACCTCCTTCTTCGCTTTCATTCACATTTCTTCTACTTATTTTCTCATTCTTTTTCACTTTCTTCCACTCCTCTTTTATGGCTTTCAAGCCATAGGAAAAAATTAGAAAGAAATAATGTCAAAATATTTATAAAATATTCAAAAGAAATCAATGTTCATTCTCTTCAAATTAAACTCATCTTTTCTCCATATTTTACCTCTTCTTCTCTCGGCCATAACTTCTTTAAAACCGAGACAAAACATAAAATTATTTTTTTCAAATTATTTATTTTTCCAGTGGCTAAAACTTTCATGTTGTCTACTTGTCTCATTCTAAAATTAACCATGTCAAAAATCCACTTCTTTATAGTGCATTCTCTGGCCCAGTTTTTAAGATAGAGAATAGCCCATTTTGTTTTGATTATAACTTGATCGTTATCGATCCAAATTAATAAATTATTCTTAAAATTCATATGAAATTCCATTGGCTACAACTTTTATGTGGATCATTTTTTCCAGTTTTGAGGTTTGCTATACCTGAAACTTAATTCCTTGAAGTGCATTGTTGGGCTTCATTTTTGTTAATCCAACAATACCTCTTCTTCATTCTATCATATCACCCTCAAAACAACTTGGATTCAAATGATTCTTTTATCTAATTCAAGAGAAAAGAATTTTCAAAAACTTTTAGTTAAAAAATTTTCCAAAATTTGATATTTAGAGGGCCTAAAATTAGATACAGGAACACCTATTTTTTGGATCCAAATCTTGGAAATTCACGTTCAAAGCTCTACCGCTTCTTTTCTATCCTTTCGGCCAACCTCTATCTCAAGCTCGGCGAAGCTATTGGAAGAGAGAGGGTGTCTTTTTTGCTAGTGTTCAATGGAGTGGAAGTAGTCAGTGAAGTGAATAGAATGTTGTTAGGAAGTTTATCGCTTTGGTTTATGGTGAGGACCTCTATTTAATATATATATATATATATATATATATATATATATATACACACACATATACATGTTTGATGATGTCTTATGATTGCTATGGATGCTTATATATGCTTTGATCATCAGGTATTGTCCATTTGATATGATTGTTAAATTTTTTACCAAATCACATTAATACACATCGATAAGCACAAAGGAGATCGCTTTCCTTTTGAAAATGAAATAGTGTATATGGAATGCTTAAACCTTTTGGAAATAGTTTTAAAATGAGTTAGAAATGTTTTATAAACATTTAAATATGTTTGAAGAAATAAATAATAAAAATCAAGATTAGATCTTGTATATTTTGAAATATGTCCAAAACAATTTTCTAAAAACATTGCGGTTTTGCAGTTCGGAATCTAGAAAAGGATTTTTTCAAAATGATATTTTTTAAATGTTTTAAAAAAATATAAAATAAATTATAAAAATGTTTTAAAATGTTTTATAAGATATTTAAGTTGAAAAGATGGATTTCTAAATGATATAAAAGTCGTTTTAAAGAATATAGCTTTTAAAACACTATTTGCAACACTTTTTGCAACGCTTTTCGCAGCAGTTTTAAATAACTTTTGAAATGTAGTTTTAAACTTAACAACTCTTTCCTAAATATTTTTCGAATGATTTTAAAAAAAAAATTTAAGTAATTTAAAGATGATTTGGAAGTTTTAATAAGAGTTTGAATAAATGGTAAAGCAGAATTGTTTATACTACTTAAACAAAAAGTGAAGAATATTAAATGTAATAACAAACCGAGTGTATAGAAACGAGTAGTATATTTGTTCCACCCGTGAGATTTGGGAAGATAAAACAAGGTGCTTAACTAAGGTTAGGAATGGAGCAACCAGCGCCTTGAACATACCTGACCTATATTTTCTCTTCTTAGGCGAGGGGTAGAACAGATCGAAAGGTTAGCCGAATGCTCTAAAAGATCGTATTTAAGTTTTTCCAAGATAAAAGAAAAGAAAAAATTCTTTGAATATTAATTATCCACTTAATACTTTTTATTCGATGAATAGTACGAAGGAACCGACATCGGATTTGGGTGATTCCTATCCGAAGAACCGGGATCGGATTTGGGTGATTCTTATCTAAAAACCCTTTCAAACTAATTATCGAAATAAAACTTATTGAAGAAAAAGATCATTGAAGATGAAGATCTTCATAATGTAGGATTACCTGCCATTAGTCCCCAAAGGTGAAATTTACCACATCAAAGGTGGTAATAGTACTCTATTATGAAAATCTTCGATTTGCAAGAATATGATTTGAAGTTAAGAAGTAAATATTTGATTAAGATTTAATAAATGATTTGGGAATATTTTTTTAAGTAAAAAGTTATAGCTTGAATATAAGGAAATCTTTGATTAAGATTTAATGAATGATTTGGAAATATTTTCCCTAAGCTAAAAGTTATAACTTGAATATAAGAAATCTTTTATTAAGATTTAATGAATGATTTGAAAAGGTTTACCTAAGTAAAAGAGAAAATGATTGTTGGAATTATTCTAGGATTTAAGAAAGGTTTAAATAAACCAAATGATTTGATAAATGAGGCTTAATGATTCCATACACTCTTGAAAAGAAAATGAAATAAATTGAAAAGATTATATCTAAGAAAGATATTTGATTTAAATAAAAGATGAAGTAATTGATTGATGATTGATATCCACATATGAACTTAACATCTTATAAAGCGATGTTTGGCTTCAGAAACTGGGGTCAGATTTGGATGATTCCTATCCGGAAACCACTTCGAACCAATGTATACATTCGGAAGTGAAGATATGTTGAAGATGATGATTATTGGAGGCTAATGATCTTCATAGCGTGAGGACTTCTTGTTGATATGCTCTGGGTCGCTCCCATTATAGTGTTATTTATAGCAGTGGTCTTCTCGTTATGGAGATTTTTTTAGGATTTCAAGGGCTTTTCGCCAAGTAATGGCCGTGGAAAGTGCCTTCGGTTTCGTTCAACCCCAAAATGAACTTGTATGGATGAATGTCTGACATTGCATTTTTGAGACACAACGTTTTACTTTTACAAATTTACATCTACTTGGTGGCGGGAAAGGCAACTTCTCTTAGCTTAACACCCTTCTTTTAGACATACGAGCTCAGAGGATGTATGCTTGTGGGAGTCAAATAGTGATTAAAGAAATGGCAGTGTGGCATTCAAACTGAAACTCGTTATGATCAAAGCGTGGTTTTGTATAAAAAGCATGGCTTTGAAGAAATTGAACATAGCCTCACTAGCTCCACATCCCGGAAGATGATATAGGATATTATGTGGTCTGATAGACATAAATTCAGAATAAGTGAGTATGTATGGTGGTGTCTAATACGTTAGGCCCTTTGGAGGAAAATGTCCCTCAAGGTATTTATTGCCCCATTTTGATAAAGTGGTTAGCTTGAGAAAAGTAGGGAACTACCCGTTATCGGTGGTAGTATAGCAAGTATAGTTCTAAGTGACTAGTTTGAGTAAAGCGATTAAGGCACCATTGGAACTATGTTTGTTATGCATGGATCAGAGAAAAGGCCACTAGTTCCCTATCATGTTGGAAAATCCAATTCCAGTCACTACAAGAAATCTTACTTTTGACTGCAATTGTTATCAGCGCTCAACATGCAAATGCAGTAAAAGCTATTTCAAAATGAAAATATTTCTACACAAATGCGGAGAATAATTAGAGGTTTTAATTTTCAGTATCAAAAAAATTGCCGCCTCTCTCGTTGTACTTCCCCAAAAAATTCATTTTCCCCCGTTCCCCAACCGCTCTACCCTCATCTCTTAATTCATTTCCCTCATTTTCATCTCCCTCGGATTTTTTTTGTTCTTCGATTTTATCATCAATCATTGCTGCCCTGATTCGCCTACAATGTCTCAGGTATCCCCTTGTCAACAAATCAACCTTATTTTTTTGATAGGTTTAATGAATTCGCCATTTTTTAGGTTTATTTAAGTTGTTGATTCAAATTTCAAACTTTAGGTACTTTGGTTCATGGACTGTCGTGAGTTTTTCAATCCATTATTTGTGTGTTTCTATGAATAATTAGTTGGGTATTTACAAGGATTATTTGATAAGCTTGTGAATGTTAACTCTAAGCACACATTGATTAAATGCTAGAAGAAACCATACAATAAATTTTTTAATTAATTTTTATTACGGGAAACCCAAAATCTGCATTCTCTTGCTGATTTTACTACTCTCTTTGTTGCAACTCTCAAAAGTGCTTCTTTTATTTACAAAATTGTAAATCGTGCTTCGTATGTTGTTTTTATAATAGAATATCTTCATGACTATGGAAAATTATACCACCTATATTGCTATACTTGCAACTTTATCAGTATAGATGTATGAGGTCTTACAGTCTTTGTTTTCACCTTATTTACTACCCATGCCGTTGAAGTTTTACTAGGAAGCAACCTACACTTAAACTTAAGGATGATTTGCTTAACACGGTAAGCATTCACATAAATTCAAATGCAAGAGTGTGATTTGAGATCTGCTGTTTAACTATTTGGTGTCTTTGGATGTTAATTTGCGTAGTGGTTTTTCAGAAGGAGCCATCTGTTGTTTAACTATTTGCCTCCCATGTTTCTCTATTCCCTCCCTACTTTTTTTCCTTCTTCAAGCAATGAAACAATGCATGGCAACAAAAAAAAACCCTAGACCAAACCACACCACTCCCCGCCGATCACCATCATGACCCACCTTCAACCACACCTCCGACCATGACTTCGCCTACACCCCCTTTCCAGCACGCCCTCCCACATATGCAGGTCTGATAATATACATTTTTTTTTATTTTCTTACTTCAACAATGTTTGGCTATGACCTGCCTCCTCAGCTCACCAGCAACCAAACCTAAAGAACCATTGTACTTATCTACGCAATACGATCTTACCGATACCCTAAGTTTCAACTTTAACATGCCCACTCAAAATCCAGGAATGGATATATCAGAACTGTTTTCAATCATTTTCGATCACCTCTGCCTTCGACAACCATTCAAAATTTAGTCGATTTGTTCATGTCATTTCCCTCTACATTTTCTCTTTTGGTTCCGTGGTGAAATTCGTCATAAATTTTGTGTTATATGGAATTGAAGTTTACCTTTTTGTCTAAAATATGAATTTAATTATTTTTTGTTCGATGAGTAATATGTTCATTTATTTTCCCTTGAATATTAAGTTAATTTTTTTTTTAAGTTCTATGCATACAAAATGACCAAATCACATATTATAATGAAAAGGTAAATGGAAAAGGTAGTTTGAAAAAATAAAAGTATTTAACTTTTTGCGTGGCTTACTTAGCATCATGACCGCAACTGCTGGCAAGGTTGATTTATCATGAACTATGTCTGTTTGCATCATGTAACAAATTCTTGTTTATTAATAGCAGAAAGATAATTATTATATCACATTTGCTATTAAATCTTTTGTATTATTTCATAGTCAATGTTATTGGCTTCCATAAGGGAGAGTAATCTAACTTATTACTTTGATTTGTTAATGAAAAAACAAGTTCTCTTAAAGACAATTGTTGGCCACAAAAACAAGGTCTATGGTATCTTTTTAGGATATGTTACAAACTGTGCAAATAGTGAAGGAAAAAGAGTAAAATAGTTTATGGTTATAACATCAAATATTTTAAGCTTATTTTTGGAATCTTGCAAGGAATAATGTCTTTCCTGTAGGAATGGTTGATATTCCTTTGCAAAAGGAAGCACAATATTAAAAATTAAAATGATTTCGTCAATTTTTTGTCACAGATTGTTTTTACGCTTAAGCAAGAATACACAAGCTAGAGAAATAGAAACTTGTTTTGGGTTTTTCAAGAGATAGTCAGTTTTTCACACTTCATTTTTATACATTTCATTTCGATTAGCTAGTGTAGAAATTGCCGAGAACATGCTGCTTGCTCGGTTAGCAATTAGGTCAGCCAAACCAAATGGCTAATGTTGCATATCACCTGATAATGTAGGTTATGTTTTTTCCTTAACATCATTAAATTGAAGAAAATATTAGATTTTTTAGTAGAATTTCATGGCTTTATTATTGGATATCATTTAGGTGTCTAAGGTTTTTATACGCTAATAATGAGGATTGCTTTCAAACTAATTATTGGAATATAATGAGGATTGGTTTCAAACAAATTATCGAAAATAATTAACGAGCAGTAGGAGCCTTTATGTGCAATATAAAGTTTGCTAACTCTTTTAAATTTGTTTTGTGTCTTTCCAAACTGGAAGCTTAAATTAAACGGACTAATAATACATTTATAGGTTGATGTAAATGTAACAGGATTTCTAAAATACCTGGATATAATTATTTATGAACTGAATCTACGCAGTGTAGCATAATGCAAACTGGACTATAAAATTTTTAAAGGACCTTCTGAAACTGTGCCAATGATTAACATGGTCATAATGTATATAAACTTATTTTTAATACAGCCATATGATTATTCTAACATTCGACTATTGGGTTATAAATTATAATAGTCACATCCTAGATATTATACAGTTTATTTTGAGGACAAAATCATTAAAACATTGAGCACAAAAGGGATGTCATTTCTTTTGATTTTGGGTAATCAAGCGAATAAGTAAACTATAACAAAGGCTTAGTTGCATGGTTGCATGAAAAATCAACCAAATTAGCCACTAGACAATGTTATTGGAAATTTTACCAATTTGAGCTGCTTTTCAAAACAAAACACCAATTTAAACTATTTGCAGAACCAGCTTGTTTCTATCTACATTACAAAAAAGGCATTTATTACCAAAGTGATTTTGTATAGCTTTATTATAGAATTTCATTTCTTGCTACATAGATCAAAAGTAGTCTATTTTTTCCTAAAAAAGATGTTACAAAATTTGTTTAAATATATAAAAGTAACATAAAATTATGTATGTATGCGAATAATTCTATAAGTCCATACGTGCGTGTATATATGTGTTCATATGTGTCAATCTATTAGTGTGTATATGTATCTTTCTATGTACATGCGAGCGTTTTTTGTCTGGGTTGCATGTGGTGCATGAGTATATACAAATAGCTAGGCATGTGTGTTGAGTTAATGTGTGTGACTTGCGTATGTGTGGTGTGTGTGGAGTTGTTGGGGTATGTGATTTAGAGAGTTTGGTGGGTAATTATGTTTTTGACTTGCTACAATTTGTACATTAATGTTTAACTTTGTATTGCTGAGGTTGCTAAGTTTTATTTTTATATATTAAATAATCGATTTTTCATGTTTCATGACTGTTGAGTTTGCATATATGTGTGTTTAATGATTGATAGGTGTGTGAGAATGCTATCACCACACTATAAATTGAATTTTATTCTTGCAACACATTCATATATTTACTTATGGTAAATAGAGTACAATAAAAGAGTGTATTTTTATTTTATTTTGCAACTTAAAATACTCTGCTTTCCTACGTTTTTCTTTGAACTGATTATAGTGTCTCTACTTTGATGTTGCAAGGCTGATATTACATCACTATGTATTTAACGTTTGTTGAGTTGATATTGATGACCATTAATATACAATATTTTATTTGTTAAAGATACATGTATATGTGCATTCCTATATATGTGTGTACGATGGAGTTGTGTACCCGTGCATTTGTATGTTTTTTAGAATACATGAGTGTATCCTGGTGAGAGTGAGTGGGCTACGTAGTGTGGTGTGTGTGTGTTAGGTTTAACAAAGTTACTGTGTCTTTAGGGGTATATGAACTAGTGAAAATCATGTGTAATATGTTGTGCGGTGAGTGATGGTGCATATGTAATATGTGTGTGGTGAGTGACAGTGCGTGCGTACAAAGATATATATAAATCAATGAATAAATTATTTGCTTTTATGTTTTCTAGTGGCTGTTTTATTTTGGCCAAAATATTTCTCACTACCTCTATCTTGCCATGCTTGCCCATGTGTTTATACATAGGAGCAGTATTGTGCTATGAAATTGGCGAGTTCGTACGCAACTTAGGAAACAAATGTGTTTATTTATATTTTTTGACAAACTAAATTTATATGCCAAAACTCTACTATATGTATTTAGAAAATTCTGTAAGAATAAATATATATAGGTATGCATGTATTATGAGCTTATACACACGCACACACATATGTATACATATGTATGTATACATACATATGCATATGTATATGTATACCTGTAGTTTAACATTCCCTATGCAACCTATAGTTGAACTGGTTTGAATCACTTTTTAGTATATTCTTCTGGTCTATTTTATTTTATTGCTGGAGTACCAGACATGTTTCTGAACTCATACTTAGGGTGTGTATGGCCTGTGGTCATATATGTTACTTTTATATATGTAAACTTTTATCTTTGTAAATCGAGTCTAATTTTTAAAAACTGACTACACCTATATTGGTATACTGAGAGGACCACTTAGTTAACAACATCGACGACTAGTTTACGTGATTTGTAAACAGACCACTTCATACGTCGATAATATGCAGCTTGATTTTACTCCAAGTAAATTACTGAGTTCATGTATTATTTTTTACTCTACTTCACTTGTAAATGCTACTTGATTTTATGGCATGTTGTATAATTTGTATTAATCAATCGCCTAAAGAAATATTGTGCTGAATATTTAGTTTTCGCATTATGAATCCGATTTAACTTTGTGTACACTTTTTTGATGAATTGATCCTCAAGCATTATTTTTTGCTTTAAAAGTAGATAGACGACTATGATGCAAAAAAAGGTTGCAACGAGTTATGGATCAAAGTTGTTTTTGCTGCTCGAACTACTTTTTTGTTTTAACGTATGTACTACGTGCTTTTGTTTTGCTATTGCTATGCGTTCTATATTTTGTTTATAAACTATTGATGATGAACTATTTACGTTTGGTGTAAGAATATTATGTATTTTGATTATGAAATTTCATACGTTGGTTATCAAATATGTGTCCAAAATGTGGTATTGGTACAATATGTTGGTTTTGCAATGTAGTAAAGATATAATATACTAATTTTGAAATGTGGCATATATACACATTGTGACTGACGCTTACTGAAATGGAATTTACCGAAAAGTAGGAAAAGCCTAATTGACTTATCTTTGTATACAATTTAACAGGGTTTTTAAAACGCTATTAAAACATTCCACGGCATTTTTTAAACGCCGTTGAATGTTTTAACAGCGTTTTAAAAATGCCGTTAAATCGTATGTAAAAAAAACCATATACAACTTAACGGCGTTTTTAAAACACTGTTAAAACATTCCACGACGTTATTTAAATGTCGTTGAATGTTTTAACAGCATTTTAAAAATGCCGTTAAATTAGACCAAACGTTGTTAAATGATTTCATGACACCAGGGAAACGCTGTAAAAAAGGACATTTAACGTCGTTTTTTCCTTATCATTGTATATCTCTGACATATAACTGCATGTCGATATACAACGTATGTAAAAACGCTGCAAAAATCTTTTATAGCGTTTTTGAAACGCTGTTAAAGGTCATGTTTGTTGTAGTGAGTAGGAGCTTTACGGTTTTGATTGTATTCCTAATATAGCTCTAATGACTTGCAAACATTTTAGCTACCCGTTCCAGTATCTTATATTCCATTAGGTATATTCCGTTGACCCAGTCCGGATATATTCCCTTAGACTTAGTCCGAATATTGATACCTTAATTGAATAAGTTTATTTAAAAAGTGTTTTCAAAAGAATGTCATTAAAAATAATATCAAGTGTATTTTGGTATAAAGTGTTTTGGTTATCAGAAGGTAAAAACATGTCCGTGTTTATGAGTGGGTGTTATCTTATGAGATACCCTTCTTTTCATAGGTTTTGATAATATAGTCATTTTAAATTTCAGGTATCTCATGCTAGTTTATTAAGCCTGATCCGGGTATTTGTAATACTCGGGTCAGATCCGAGTAGTTTTAGGTTTAGTTGAATACAGTTGGAGTTTCCAGAGGAGAGCTGGAGATCTTCATCATCGTATGGACGTATTTTATTATCCGCTACACCTATTGCATTTGTTTTGTTGTTTTCAGCATTTGTAAGGACAGGGGTTTATAACTGTCCAGGCTGAATCTAGGTTAGACTTTGATATTGTATTTTAAAATTTTATGCTGTAAAGATTATTATTGAGATAATATATATTATTTCATTCGTGTAAGATTCTGTTCTATCTTTATTTTCTTTCTACCTTTAATAATCTGTCTTTTCGTGCAATTTGAGTTAGACATGTGTGTTTTATTGTCGATTCAAAGGGTATGAAAAAACGAGGCGTTACATATGGTATCAGAGTTGAAGGTTAAGCGAGAACCTTGGATTTGGTTGGGTGAAGACTCATCAGAGATAGGTTAGTAATACCTTAGGATGAGTGACTCATTAGAGATATGGTTATTAGCACCCTTGAATGCATTTTAGTGTATTATATATGAGTGCGTATTTGTTAGTGACTAATAAATTTTTTTGTGTTGATTTACATGTTGAGTGATTTATGGTAATTAATCGATACGCCTAATCACCGTTATCGATGAGGGTTCCTAAACATTTGAACAAGGCGAACCGACAACTGATTTTGAAAAATTGGTAAATGAAATAATTTTACCTAGGATTATATTTTGAATATAAAGTATATATTTTATAAAGTTGTATAGTTAGAAATCTGGATTAGTGAAATTTAAATATTAACATCTTGTGATTAGAATTTCACAGTTTGACTATAAGTTGTTTCATAAAGATAATCGATAAGTAAAAAAATCTGATAAGGTAATTAAAATCTTTAATACTTATTCCAAAATAATAAATTAAGAAATGATAATGTCAAATTACTATCATAAATTGATCAACTGTTTGATTTAAAAGTTGAAGTACAATACCTTGTGAATTAAATTTCACAATTTGACTATAAGGTGTTTGATAATAAGATTTATTTAAGGAATAGACATATAAGATAAAAATAATATAAGATAAATAGTAGAAAATTATTATGTAAAAGTAAAAATAATATAAAAGGAATGAGAATTTAAATTCGAGTAAAAGAATTGTGGTAATTTAAATGAAGTTAATTAATATAAGATAAAATGAATTTATAAAATAGGTTTTATAAAGTATTCTCTAAAGGATTTTAAAAATGGTATTATTTCAAATAAAAAAAGGTATTTTATGATAACTAATTCGATTGGCTCAAAAATGAACTAAACATGGGCAAAAGATGTGTTCGGATGGTAAGAACTTCACTAAAGTATTACTCTTCTTATTAAGAGGATATATGATACTATTGGTGGTACCCAATTCCTTTGCATTATTTTAGAGTTACTCGATCTATGTAATTTTCTTAAGTTAAAGGGATAATGTGAATCATTAACTGATAAAGTGATTAGTAATCTTTATAAAAGTGTTTAAACTATAGATAAATTGGGATCACTAATTGATAAGATAAAGCAGGATTCTCGATGATTTTGAACAGTCGAAATTTTCCGAATCATACCTAACTCAGAGCTAAGAAATTTATGAAAACTTTTGGTAAAAGATAAACAATTGTGAAATATTCTGAAAAAATCAAATTGGATAAGTGTAATTTATAAATATGATTATAAACAAAAAGGAAATTATAACCAGAAAATGTTTAAATATCGAATTCCAGCATTGATTAAGGATTTGGACTTAAGTCTTGATTTACATAAGTTATAAGATGTAATAAACTTAAGTAATAGTTTTACGAAATGATTCATAAATAATATTAGTGTTAAAGGAAATATACTAAGTTAAAAGATCATGGGAAAACATTTTTATGAAGATAAATTATCTTTTGAGTGAAAAATGGTTCCTTTAGAATATTTTCCTTTACTAAAAATATTTGAAAATAAGTAATCAAAGGGATTATATAAAGAAGCACCTTTATAAAATGTTTAAACTTAGGATAAAAGTATATGAATTTTTTTTGAAAGTTACTAAATACATATATTATATGTAGATCATCTCATCGCACCAATTTTGATCTAAGATCGGGTTCGGAACTTTTGAGGTGTTTACACTGGTTTGAAAAAGGATTTATCACTCGATTTTTGATGACAAACATTGATGAGGATTTTTGTTTAGGTACTTGAGTTTTCTATCATAGTTGAGAACTATGCAAGAAAAGTAAAGGTTCTGATCTAGAAGCCTGATCAGAGTTTGCACTAGAGGATCAGAGGATCGATACTAGTTCAAAAATAAAGTTGTGTATTCAAGTAGAAGATCGAATAAGGTATTTCAAACGGATGATCTGTGTATATTATATGGAATTAAGTTTAAAGATGAATGTTTTAGGCAAACTTTTGTTTTGTGTAATTTCGAAGATGAAATTCTTTTAAGTAGGGGAGAATGTAATGACCCAAAGTTTGACCACATTGAAATATACTATTAAAGTTATTTTAAATATAAAATAGGTAAGGTTATATGATTCATACAATATTAGATAGGATTTAGAAAGAGAAGCATACACAAAAATAGTAACATTTGCCAATATCGACAAAAGTGACAAATGCTCATTTCAAAAAAGTAACTTTCGATGGTTAAATAATTATTTTAATTTATTTGTAAGTGTTTATATTTTTAATTAAAATTATATAAATTTATTTTTAAATTTGATTTACATAAATAAATAGTTTAACTAAAATGTCAAAATGTGACAGTAAAACATTTTGTCGAAAATCATCGTTTTTTCGACTAAAAATTGTTGCACATTTATTTTCTTATATAGGAACATATATTCAAATGTTTTAAGTATTAATTAATTCACTAATCAAGTTCACTTTTACTAAATAAGATTAGTAAATTCTAGAATGTCATTAAGAAAAGTGAGTAAGTTTAATATAAGTCAAAAGTAAACATCAAATCCAAATCACATCAAAATCCAACAAAATAATTACTTTTCTTCACTTAATCCTTAAGTGACTAAGACATAAAGGAAGAAGTGAAAGAATGATGTCAAAAGTTGAAAAAGTGGAGTTTTCTTTAGGTTGAAGTAAGGTTAGTTTGGTAATTTGGTAAGAGATTATTTTGGTAAATTACCACTTCTTTCTTTTTCTATAAATACCCACCTCCTACTTCACTTTCATTTACATTTCTTCCTTTTCTTTTCTCAAGCTTTTTCACCTTATTCCTCTCCTATTTAATGGCTTCCAAGCCATAGGAAAAACTTAGAAAGAAATAATGTCAAAGTATTTATAAAATATTCAGAAGAATCAATGTTCATTCTCTTCAAATCAAGCTCATCCTTTCTCTATATTTTACCTTTTCTTCTCTCGACCATAACTTCTTAAAAACCAAATCAAAGTACAAAATTATTTTTCTCAAATCATGTATTTTTTCAATGGCTACAACTTTCATGTTGTCCACCTTTTCTCATTCTAAAATTAACCATGTCAAAAATCCACTTCTTTCCAATGCATTCTTTAGCCTAGTTTTTAAGATAAAGAATAACCCATTTTGTTTTGATCATGACTTGATCATAGATGATCCAAATTAAGAAATTTCTTTTTTCAGTTCATATGAAATTCCAATGGTTACAACTTTAATGCTTTTTACTTTTCCAGTTTTGAGGTTTGCTATACCTGAAACTCAATTCTTTGAAGTGTATTTTTGTGCTTCATTTTTGTCAATCCGACAATAACTCCTTTTCATTCTATCATATTTCTCTCAAAACAACTTGGATCCAAAGGAATTTTTTTATATTTAAGAGAAAGAAATTTCAAAAAACTTTTTAGTTAAATACCTTTCTAAATTTTGAGATTTAGAGGGCCTAAAATTAGATACAAGATAACCTATTTTTCAGATCTAAATCTTGGGAATTCAAGTTCAAAGCTCTGCCGCTTCTTCTCTATCCTTTCGGCCACCCTCCATCTTAAGCCTCTGCCAAGCTATTGTAAGGGAGAGGGTGTCTTTTTCGCTAGTGTTCAATGGAGTAGGAAGTAGTTAGTGAAGTGTTGGTTGATTAGAATGTTGGTAGGAAGTTGTCGCTTTGATTTATGGTGAGAAACTCTATTTAATATCTATATTTATATATATACGTGTTTGATGACGTGTTATGATTTCCATGGATGCTTATTGTAACGTCCCACCATTTTGTACGTTTTAAATCGACGATAAACTACACATATCAGACTCAAACCATATAAAAGGGCGAATTGTTATGGGGTAAACAAGAAAAAGCAGAGAAAGAGAAGAAAAGAAACAAAACAGAATCTTGCAGCGGAACGATAAAATATAATAATCAAATATACAGTTCATGAAGCTATTTTACAAAATCATTTGATTATACTTATACAATACATATCAGAGTTACACATACCAAATAATGGAGCGGAATAGTATGAATGTAGTGGCATGATGTAGCGATCCTGACTTGACCTTCGAAAATCGACATCCATACTTCATATCGTATTCGAATGCCATAGATTCGACCGTTCAAATCCGATTCGCCGGAGCTTATAACAACATTAAGTAAATAACACAGCGGAATAAAAGAATAATACATTGATATACAGCTTTGATACAATATCTGATACAACAGATGATCCAGTAGATATCAATATACATCAGAGATAGGATACAATAAAATAGCAGCGGAAAAGAAAAATAGATAACATCTAGCGACGGAACAATATAACTCTAAGATAGTCTTCAAAAGAGAACTCCGAGAACTGCAACTCCATTTCCAAGAATCAATCCAGCAATAGCTCGAACTCCCAATAACGATGCACAAAGATAAGCAAGTATGGTGCGATCCAAAGACTGAACTAGCTCCAGATAACCTACTAATCTGACTATCTGAAAAACCCAACTCTAGACTGCTCGTGTAGAAAATAATGAGCATCCAGAGTTTAGGAAAGAAACAATAAACTCCGGATCAGTCGTGGGACTGGTGTGAGCAACAAAAACAGTTTATCTTTTAAAACATTCAACAAAAGATTTTCAAAGTCAATTCGCAATGCTTTTTAAAAATGAGACTACCATAAGGCCTCCCGCACACACACACAATGCAAACGCAGAATCGGAGGAGATTTCTCCTTATGATAGTCAAAGATGCTTGATACGCATTAGAAAGGACATTTGATATTATTACTAGTGCATAGTGTAGGAAAAATTTATTTCGAAAGTAGAATATAAATCTTAGCCAACATACGACCATTATCGTATGCCTACTATAGCTAACCATGTTCAATAGCAGGTTACCGCCACATTCCATGGCAGGTTATACAACTAATACTGTACAAGGTTCGTATTGTTTCTTTGGATTTCCAACGAATGATCAGGCCAAGGAACTTCCCATTGCCACATGAGAATGCCTCTGGATGGACATCCCCGAGAACCAAACCGGATCTCTACCAACACAAGGCCGGGTTACCCCTAACTGAGTAACAACTGACCGAATATGCCATCCCCCGGTCCTTTGGGACCTTTCACCGAGCGCTCGCAATCAATTCACACAATCATAAAGTGTTTTCAACATGAGTAAGTATCTGGGCTCCATACCATGATACCACCCTTTTCCAGAAGGAAATGCACATATCCTAAAGGGCGCTACCCCTCATAACCTTGCCGCATCTTTCCTGTTTTGACCATTCCCGAGGTGTGAGGCTCGACGAAGTCACGTCCACAAAAACATACCTTATACAAAAGCCATGCTTTGGGTCAACAAATGATCATAGAAATGATCACCAGGATAGACGATCAAATAAACGATCCTATCACAAATAATCAACACAATGATCATTTACAGCAACACTCAGCATGTCACATTACCAAATTGGGAATATATCGCTGATAACATTCAACTACACAACCTCTGAGCTTGTATGTCTCAGAGAAGGGTGTTAAGCTAAAAGAATAAATTCTCCGCCACCAACAGAAATATATTTGAAAGAAATCAGCTTTATATCTCAATTTGTAATGTCAGACACACAATCCATACAAGTCTGGTCCGGGTTTGAACAGAACCGAAGGCACTTACAAAGAAGTCCTTGCAATCCGGATATTCACTAATCACGTTCGGACTTCCCATCACATATGGAGTCTCTATACCGGGGCCATTCGATGCAAAGACATTCGACGAGTTGTCCTTACGTTTTCAAAAATATCCGGTCTTCAACACCGGTCTTCAAATGCAATTCATAACGACGTATCACATATTCGGAATGGGATATATGACACAAAGGTCCTCTCCCGGCTAAACCGAATAGTGAGCGCAATATTTCAAAAACATATGGACATTGGGATTTCAATTAAGTCACAATTTAAAACCCAAAAACTTTCCTTTTCAAATGGTTTAAACCAATTACCATTTCAAATCTTTATATTACAAAAAGATTTATTTCACAAAGATCAATTCATAGATTTCAAAACAATTTCCATTCCAATTGGATTAACTCGTTAAATCTTTAAATCCAGATTCAACTTATAGCTTTCAAAATTCGATTAACTTGTTGAATCTTTAAATCAAGATTCAACTTATAGCTTTCAAATCGTTTTCATAACTTGGAAATTATCTTCATTTTCAAACTTGAAATTCCTTTTAACACAATTTGGACGTTCATTTCTTACGTGAAAGCTTTTATTATTTGAAAACAACAGTTTTCGTTTCAGAAAAATCCAATTATATTTACACGAGTTAAAGCCCTTGAATTCTATTCACATCCCAAATCAATACTTTTTAAAATAGTTTAACTCATATATAACTGGTATAACATTTTTAATCCCCAGTTTAAATCATAGAATTCAGTTTCACATTTTGAATTTAAGTTCAAATCAAATTATTCAACTTCATATTTTATCGAGTAATTCAAATTAAATTTCATCTATGAAATTCCATTTCAAAAGCTTTTTACTTTAAACCCAATCCATTTCCAAAACATTTGAATTCAAATATTCAAATTTAAACTATTCCAAAAATCTGTGACTTAATCGATTTCCTCGTGAAATCCATATTGGTGTGTGTGTATAAGTGTGGTCCAGGGGTTTGACACAATAGTGCAACATCATACAATCATCACATATCAGAATACAGAAATATAGTTGATAAGCGATATAAAACTTATAATGCTCATCGTCCATTCACAGATTCACAGATAATATACAAATGCAAATGAATATACACTGCTCAATCTATAGAACAAAATATCACAAATCAGATAGGATAATCAATTCAAGGCATCTCATACAATACGATCATTCATAAGTAAGGTCATGCATTTAATAATCATTTATAAACAGGATTAATTAATCGTTTAATCCTAATTAATTCAATTTGATTTTCCAATTAAATTAATTTACTTATGAATTTTATTATCCTTTACTAATTACATTCAGTAATTATTATCTAATTACTTCCCTAAGTAATTCCACTTCATTAATTATATTAAGTAATCACACTTATCAATTTATCAAATGATTATCTTAAATTAATTAATCTAATTAATTAATAAATTTTATCACATTAATTAATTATTAAATAATCCCTAGTTAATTATCTTCATTTTCTAATAACATTTCCTTAATTACCTTCTTAATTAATCTCTAATTACAAATTAACCTAAATCATTAATCTATTTAAATTAACTAATGACTCATCTTAATTACCTTAATAATTTAATGAACTATAAATCATTAAGGCCTAATTAACCTTAAGATGAACCTTAATCTTATTAATGATTTAATTCTCATTTACAAAGTAATTTAAAAACAATTTGCTTTTAAAATTCCTTTAAATTCCATTTTAAATTAAGATTTAAAATGAAATTAACTTTAACTTAAACAAAGTTTAACAATTCAAAACTCTTTAATTTCATGTTAAAGAATTACTCATCTTCTAAGGGAAATTAAAAATAGTTTTAAATCCATATTCAATTTCAATCAATTTAAAATATACTTTAAATGTTCGAAGTTGTTTTTAAAACATTTAAATTAAAAAAAAACTTTATTTATTTCAACTAGAATTCAAACTAAGCTTTGAATTTAGATTTAAACTTAAATTTAAAAATCTTGTTTAAATCTCATTTTCAGATTTTAAAAACCACATTATAAAATACTTTAGCAAATTAAAGTTGTTAAAAACATTTCATTTTTTTTTTAAAAAAAACTTATTTATTTTGAAAACTAGAATTCAAACTCATTTTGAATTCAGATTTGAACTTATTTCAAAACCTCTGTATTAAACTTGCTTTATTTTTATTTTATTTTTATTTTTTTTGTTTAAATTTAAAAAAAACTGTAACAATGACAGTTTTCTAAATCCTGTAACAAAATTTACTCGAGACTAATCAATTTTACTTCGAGTCTAACCTAATACAAACTCGAGCAACCTCAGCATTTACACGAGAATCCCTCGAGACAAAACTCCAACTTGTACTTCTTCTTCCCCAACCTTGTAACCCACAGGCACAACGACGCGCGTGCACGTGCACACCACCAACGACCAACTCCGGTCGACCCTACGCCATCAAACAAGTCGACGATCACCTTCAAACCATCCTCCGACCATTCGAACTCCACCATCCCCTCGCATTCGAAATTTCGAGTTTGAGCATGAAAAATAAAACCTGGAACACGTGAAACACATCCCTTAGCAAACCTGTCAACATCGCCTCGTCCTCCATGCTCCGACCACCGTTCGCCACCAAACTCCAGCCGCAGCTTCACCTACGACCCATCCACCATTCCTCCAAACTGCGTCGAACTCGATGCATCCAATAGGGAGAACGAATCAAAAGTTCTCGACACTCCAAAACTAGGGTTATAAAGCAAAACTCCTCGCCGCCGACTCCACAGTGAACCGGTGCACTTCCCACCATTTTTCCCCTACTCACCGTACTCCCCTCTACCTCCACGCGAAATCCCGAGCTCCAACAATTCTCTGATCACCTGAATTTACCCTAAACCCACTTCCAGTTCATCTTGAATGTGCTCTATATATACCCAATTTAAAATCATCAATTTAGGCTTAAAAATCCTATCTTGCAGTGTTGATTCAAGTTATGAAATTGAATTTGTATTTCATGATATTCGAATTTTCCTTAAGTTTGAGTTTACTCTGTAAAAAAAAAAAATCAAGTTTTTACTTGCTATATATTTCTATTTCACTTGAAACTATTTTTTTTAGATGATAACTGATACTCAAACACACCTGTTTGTTTTGACATTAAGGCCTAATAATGATTAGATGATAAAAGATTGGAGTTACTTGTTAAGTTGCAAACCTGTAACTCAGAAAAGAAAGAAAAATAAACAGAGGAGGTGAAGAAGAACAACATCCTATAGATCAACTTCACAAATATAACAGAGCTTCATACACGATATACTTATACTCAAACTTGATTATATTTAAGTATTCATAAAATTTGTTTATTCACTTGAAACCAGATTGAACAGTGAACACTTTGCTGTTTTGAAAACTGTTTTTGCTTGAACTTGCTTGATTGTCTCCTTTCTTTTAAGTTGTTAAGTTAGCTTCAGTTTTCAATCTTATTAAGTTTTCAACAAGACAATCACCGGTATAGGCATGCATACATTTAGTCATGCAACAAATAGCAGTAACAATTTTTTTTTTTACACAACATCAACAAGCAATCATCACAACATCAACATATAGATCTAAGATTCAGTTTAACGAGTTGCTCACTTTGAGAAATGGCAGAGAAGAACAGAAATCTGAAACTCGATTTATTTGAAGTCATTTGATCTTCTGCTTGATCAGGTTGCAGATTTTATTTTATTTATTTTCTGGAATGTTTGGTTTTGCCTTTGAACAAATTGGAACAAATACCCATATATAAAGGAGACGTGCAGGTTCAAGTAGAGTACTTAGTATTACTATCTTGTATAGTTTCTTTGTACTGAAGCAAGACTTTTTTTTTTCCACTATTTCGAATGACTTGCTTATGGGCTAGGTTTGAAAGCATTTAATGCTCATGTTCTTCCCATCCTTGTATGTTTACAGCCTATGCTGTTTGATTTGTACTTGTTTATTTTTGTTGAGATGTAAGCATTCAATGCTTAAGTCCTTTATGTTTTTACTTATTTTTTTTTTTTATTCGTAGATATATTTTTTTCATTACTTTGCTTAGCCTGCATACTTACTTTTATGTATTTGTTTTGTTATTGGTTAGACTTTAACTTATATATGTACAAATATATTTTATTTTGTTTCTTTCTTTTGTTTCATATTTTGAAATATACATGAGTTCTATATTTAATTTGTTGTTAGAATTTGTTAAATGTGTTTTACTTTTATATTTATTTATTTGTTTGACTCGACATTTATTGTCTTGTATTTCTAGTTTATATTTTAATTGTTATTATTATAATTAGTCTTGTATTTAATATATATATTTTAACCATCAATAATAAATTAACAATTCACTTATTTATTCATTTCGTACTTGTGTCAATGTATATACTTTAATATTTATTTCTAACCATAAATTTATTTTTCAAAAATCATTTATTTAAGAATTTATTTAAAATCCAATATATACATATATATTCACATATATGCAAATTTTCAAATTTATACGACTTAATATAATTTCTATTTGAATCGGGGAAACTCGCATCTCTTAAATCGATAAACTTACAATTTTAATTCAAAAATTCATTTAAATTATCAATTTAAATTCATAAAAATTTGGGTTCGTTACACATGATATAATAAATAATAGTAATACAATCTTCGTCTTCATCTTTCAGAAATAAAATCTTCGAATTCTGAAATGCTCGGACTGACCCGAGCGAATTGAAAAGACAAAATACTCGAGTCAAAACTAAAAGATCTCATGTAAGTTAAACCAACAATAAATAATATGAGTGGAACGGCGTCAGAGATGTTTACGGGATTTGACATCTCCAATCCAGTGTCTAACGTGAGTGCAGTAACTTAAGAGATGCTCAGGATTCACATCACTTAAGGATCCGTTAAACTATTTACCATGTAGTAATATTTCGCTATTATAATAATGCCTATTATAAAACAAACTTACTTTTAAATAGCATTAAGGCTTTACATTTTCCACCTTAACACGTAATAGTCCCAGTAGTCCATCCAGTATCTGCGCATCTCCAGATCGAGAGACTACCCTAAATAATCCACGAGCTACGGGAGAAATCCAAACTGGTACAAGGCGCGCTATGGTAGGTGACATGGCACAAATAGGCAATGCCAGGGTAGATATACCAATTACGCTTCCATGTGGTAACGCATAGCGCGCAACTACCGCTCACCTCGAGCCACACCCCCAAATCAAAAAAAATCAAAAGCGGCCACCAAACCAATCCAAAAGTCTGAGTATAATATCGAAGGGATGTGTCCGACCAAAGGAGCTACCTCATTAGCCTGTCAATCGCTCCTGCTTTAGCCACCTTATGCCAACTCATGGTAGTCGCACGTATTTACCTCAAAGGAAACGACGCCACCATCCTACTTCATTCTGGAAACTCCACTGCATACACGGTTGCTAAAGTAGTTTTAGGAGTTGGCAGAGAGTATGACAACTTCCGATCCCGGTCTCTTTAACAACCAAACGTTATTATAACACCGCAGTATTTTCAAAATAGTTTATACTTTTAAAACCAGAATATAATATCCATTTCAAAACCATATAAATAGGATGTTATTTCTATTTCAAAACCCAATCAATATGATATCATTTTTATTTCAAATATATCCTTTTGCCAAAACCATAGTACTTTCAAATCTATATACCTTGAAACCCATAGCTTTGAAACATAACTTCTAATACTTAAATGGTTTAAATATTAAATTACTTTATATAATAAAATAGCTTCTTTAATTTCACAACTACATTCCAAATACCGATTTGAACCTCCAAACAAACCATTTCAAATTCAATATATTTCAAAGCTTAAATATTCAATATTTCAAAACTAAAATTTATAATTCATACACACACACACACACACAATTTCACTTTTTTATTATTTAGTTTTAAAATACTTGCTTACTAAATCCAATATCCTTCACATAAAACTTCAAATTTCAATAACTGAATATTCCTAAATTTATTCACTTAAATCACCTTAAACCTGAATTAAGTTATAAAACCATATTCTTTTAAAATCTCAATTTTAATAAATTCCAAATTGATTCTTATTAAATATAACTCTAAATTAAATATAATCTCAAATCAATTTCAAAACTATCTTCTCAACCTTGATTTATAAAAATCAATATAAACTCTATATTATAATATAATTCAAGTAAATACTTATCCATATTATATTTTAAAATAAAATCAAACTTTATTTTCTAACTTATTTTATACTTAAAACAATTTTATTCATAGCTTAAAACCAAGAATTTAAAAATACCAATTATAAAATATTCAATCAATATCTCATAAAATCATATATTTCTTTCCAAAACCATAGAAATCATTTCAAAATATTTTATATATAGACCGTGGTGTCTGTATAAAATTTCTATCCTATGGTCAAGTGATACGGTTATTTATCATTTCAATCCGTAATTTAAAACAAAAAATGCGGTTGTATATCATTTGAAACCGCAATCCCGAATGAAATGAAATAAGTAACAACTTGCAGTTTATAATAATATATAATCCAATATCCATTCATCCAATATCAATCACCAACCATTTATCACACTCATCATCCAATAAAAATAATAACATCAATATATAACAAAAAATAAACAATAGTACTTACTACCAGTTAATATTCAATAATAGATTAAATAATAATTTAACTGGCAGTTATATGTGATAATAAATTATATAACTATTTAATCCACTAAATCCAATTTAACTGAGATGATGGTTAAAAATATGCCAAACATTCATAAATAAATTTCTAATCACATCAAAAATTAATTTAACAAACACAAGAAATTTTAGAAGTTGTGAGTGGGTTAAAATACTCACTTTTTGAATTTAAATTGAATTTAAATCCAATTTAAACTCAAAATTTAACAGTCTCCAAATTTGTCCAAACCAGTGTCACAATGTTCGGAATTCCAATACGAACCTAGCAGAGAAAACCGCGTGTGATTTCGACCTCGTATGAGAAAGTTATACGCATTAGAACATTCATATTGGAGATTAAATAAACAAGATAAAATAAAATAAATAATTATCTCACCACGGCACGTCAACGCGTCTTCATCGCTTCCCCAGGTTTTCAAAACAAAACCTTAGTTCCAGTATCAACGCATGCAACGCCATGCACGAGAAAAACCGTACCGGCCGCCACTGCGACCCTCGATCGCGCACACCCACCAGACTCCACGCACCTCCATATCATCATCCACGCTAAGCCTCGGCCTCCACGACGACGATCGCGACCCAAAACCACCATAGATGCCGATAATAGTGAACCCTAGTCGAATTTTCATGCAAGATCCAACCACAAATTCAGCGAACGAACCACTCTAATGCACTGCGCTCTCCCTCCTCTACGCGATGGTACCCCTGATTTGACGATCTGACAAAGTTGACCGTGATGCAATGGAAGGCCGAGGATAAACCTTCAATTTATAGCCACCCACAAACTCAGATCGAGAAACGAACTGCAGATCTGAGATGCGTACATCAAGAGTTTCGATATATAATTTTTTTGAGGAGTTTGAAATTTCAATTTGATTTTTGAATTGCAATTGGATTTGGAATTGTCAGCCATTGAAATGAGGAGGTGAAGTGGGATTGTATGCACAGAAAAATAAGAAATAGAGGTAGGCTAGGGTTTATAACAAGGTATTTATAGGTAGGGTTGAAATAGAATGGATCAGATCGATTGGATATACGCGCTAACGACAAAGTGGCCCAAAAAGCCCATTTCGACTTCGGAACGAAATTGGGTCAACCCATATATCAAAATAGATGTTTTAAAATATTTTAAACGCAACTAAAAAGGTTTCAAGTCCAAATTCCATTGTATGAAGAATTTATGATAAAATCAGTATTTTTCAAATTGATTTCAATTTAATTGATTTCACGGCGTTTCACGTTCGTACGATCAAACGACAAGTATGATCGCTATGAAACCTGGAATCCTACAATAATTCATCGTTACTGATCCGATGAAACTAGTTTCGTCGAAATTCGAGCCAGTGGCCAAAATGGCTATTTTTACAGTTAATTAAATAAATTAAAAATTAATTAATTAAATCAAATTTCCAATTTCAATTCTAAAATTGACAATTCTCATCATTTTATATTTCCAAATCACACTAATTTAACAAATTTATATGTCAATTTAAAGTTAATTAACTTATCAATTTCAGTGCTAAATTTTTAATTTCATTGTATTCACAAATTATAATTTAAATTCTCCATAATCCCATTGAATTCGCTTTTCATTGTTATTATTCAATTCATTATTATTCAACGGATGAAATTAACATTTGTTCATGGCTTATTACAATATTATTCTCAAATTTTATCTAAATCTCAATTAACGCAATAATTAAATATCAAATTACATTTAATTGCAATAAATCCAATTATTAAATTTAAGTTAATAAATCTTGATTCTCACTCCTTTTATTAAATCAACCATTAACTTATGGATAACTTTAACTCTACTATATATCCAATTGCCCTAATGGTTTATAGTTATCAGCTAAATTCATATTAACTTGTAATTAATTACGTTTAATTGCAATGGATTTAGATAAAATTCAATAGATTTGATAAATGGGTAAACGATTAATTATTATTACCATTTGCCTAATTTGACCACATTCCTACTTAATTATCAATTTACAAATATTATAATTTCTTACTAAACATTGATTTTATTCAGTTACCCTTTATTACGTATTATTACATCAATTTATATAACTTTGAATTCATTCCCAATCTACAAATTTCAATTAATTATAACTTTTCAATTTGTTTCCATTAATTGGTATTGCATTGAAATTTTTTATTTATTAGCTTACATTAACATTATTACCTTTAATTGCAAATTGATTACCAATTTTATTCAACGCCCTAAATAAATAACATATATTAATTCAATACTTACATTTGTTTACCTATGTTTAATTTATAACAAATTATATCATTCCCATTATTTCAATAAATTTGAATTCCATTCTAGTACCAATTTATTACTTTATACATACAATGCATTTCTATGGAATTTATACTTTCACACTTTCCGTTATTATATTAATTGTCATTAAAGAAATGTTCATTATTGGTCACCCATGATTATACCAACTCATATCACACTAATCCTATTCAATTCCCATTTATTACGCAGATTTATATTAATAAATCAACATTTACATTTGTTACTTACAATCAACTTATAACCGAGTTATACTATTTTACATTATTTCATTTAATGCAATTTCATTCAAATATTTAATAATTAACTTTGGTTAACCTTGTTACCTTTCATTTAAGTTATTATCTCCTTATTAATTAACAAATCTTTCACTCTTTCAATATTAAATTACCAAAACTTTACCAAATTAACAAATTTAAATCGTTGAAATTTACGAGTCGTTGCACTTATATATACTTTAAACATTAAGTATTGATTGTTTGATATGATTGTTAATTTTTTTACCAAGTCACGTTAATACACATCGATAAACACAAAGGAAATCACTTTCCATTTGAAAATGAAATGATGTATGTGGAATGCTTAAACCTTTTGGAAATAGTTTTAAAATGAGTTAAAAATGTTTTATAAACATTTAAATATGTTTAAAGAAATAAAGAAATAAAATCAAGATTTGATCTTGTATATTTTGAAATATGTTCAAAACAATTTTCTAAAAACATCGAGGTTTTGCAGTTCGAAATCCAGAAAAAAATTTCTGTTAAAATGATATTTTTTAAATGTTTAAAAAAATATGAAATAAATTCTAAAAATATTTTAAAATTATTATAAGATATTTAATTTGAAATGATGGTTTTTAAATTGTATAAAAGTCGTTTTGAAGAATACAGCTTTTAAAACACTATTTGCAGCACTTTTGGCTACTATGCTTTTCTCAGCAATTTTAAATAACTTTTGAAATCTAGCTTTAAACTTAACAATTCTTTCCTAAATAATTTGTGAATGATTTTAAAAGAAAAATTAAGTAATTTAAAGATTATTTGGAAGTTTTAATAAGAGTTCGAATAAATGGTTAAGAGGAATTGTTTATACCACTTAAATAAAAAGTGAAGAATATTAAATATAATAACAAACCGAGTATGCGGAAACGACTAGTATATTTGTCCTGCCTATGAGATCTGGGAATATAAAATAAGGTGTTTAACTAAGGTTAGGAATGGAGCAACCAGTGTCTTGAACTTACCTGGCCTATATTTTCTCTTCTTAAGCGAAGGGTGGAACATATCGAAAGAAAAGCCCAGATGCTCTTAAAGATTATATTTAAGTTTTTCCAAGATAAAAGAAAAGAAATAAATTGTTGAATGTTAATTAACCACTTAAAACCTTTTGTTTAATGAATAGTATGAAGAAACCAGGATCGGATGGATGATTCCTATCAGAAGAACCGAGATCGGATTTGAGTGATTCTTATCCGAAAACCCCTTCAAACTAATTTTCGAAATAAAACATATTAAAGACAAAGATCATTGAGGACAAAGATCTTCATGAGGTAGGATTACTTGCCATTAGTCCCCGAAAGTGAAATTTACCATATCTAAGGTGGCGGTAGTACTCTATTATGAAAATCTTCGATTTGCAAGAATAGGATTTGAAGTTAAGAAGAAAATCTTTGATTAAGATTTAATAAATGATTTGGGAATATTATCCCTAGTTTAAAAGTTATATCTTAAATATAAGGAAATCTTTTATTAGGATTAATGAATGATTTGGGAATATTTTCCCCAAGTTAAAAGTTATAACTTGAATATTAGAAATCTTTGATTAAGATTTAATGAATGATTCGGTAAGGTTTACCTAAGTAAAAGAAAAAATGATTTGGAATTATTCCAGGATTTAAGAAAGGTTTAAATAAACCAAATGATTTGATAAATAAGGCTCAATGATTTCATATACTCTTGAAAAGAAAATGGAATAAATTGAAAAGAATATATCTAAGAAGTATATTTGATTTAAATAAAAGATAAACTAATTGATTGATGATTGGTATCCACATATGAACTTAACATCTTATAAAGCGATGATTGGCTTTGAAGAAACCAGGGTTGGATTTGGGTGATTCCTAAAACTACTTCGAACCAATGTATATGATCGAAAGTGAAGACATGCTGAAGATGATGATTAGTGAAGACCGAAGATCTTCATAGCGTGAGGACTGCTTGTTGACATGCTCTGGGTCGCTCCCATTATAGAGTTATTTATAGCAGTGGTCTCCTCGTTGTATAGATTAATTTTTGGATTGCAAGGGCTTTTCCCCTAGTAATGGCCGAGGAAAGTGCCTTCGGTTTCGTTCAGTCCCAGATCAATCTTGTATGGATGAATGTGTGACATTGCATTTTTGAGACACAACATTTGACTTTTACAAATGTACATCTGCTTGGTGGCGGAGAAGTTAACTTCTCTTAGCTTAACACCCTTCTCTTAGACATACAAGCTCAGAGGTTATATGCTTGTGGAAGTCAAATAGTGATTAAAGGAATGACAGTGTGGCATTCGAAGTGAAACCTGTTATGATCAAAGCGTGGTTTTGTACGAAAAGCCTATCATTGAAGAAATTAAGTGTAGCCTCACTAGCCGCACATCCCGAAAGATGATATGGGATCCTATGTGTTCTAAAAGACACAAATTCGGAATAAGTGAGTATGTATGGTGGTGTCCAATACATTGGGCCCTTTGGGGGAAAACGTCCCTCAAGGCATTTACCGTCCCATTTTGATAAAGTGGTTAGCTTGAGAAAAGCAGGGAACTACTGGTTATCAATAGTAGTATAGCAAGTATGGTTACAAGTGACTAGTTTGAGAAAAACGATTAAGGCACCGTGGGAACCATGTTTGTTATGCGTGGATCGAAGAAAATTCCACTAGTTCCTTATCATGTTGGAAAATCCAATTTCAATACGAGCTTTACGGTTTTGATTATATTCCCAAAATAGCTGTAATGACTTGCAAACATTTCAGCAAACCCTTCTGGTATCTTATATTCCATTGACCCAGTCTGGATATATTCTCTTGGACTTAGTTCAGATATTGATACCTTATTTGAATAAGTTTATTTGAAAAGTGTTTTCAAAAGAATGTCATTAAAAATAATATCAAGTGTAATTTGGTATAAAGTGTTTTGGTTATCATCAAGTAAAAACATATCCGTGTTTATGTGTGGGTGTTGTCTTATCCACTACATCTATTGCATTTGTTTTGTTGTTTTCAGCATTTGTAAGGACCGGGGTTTATAACTGTCCAGGCTAAATCTAGGTTAGACTCTGATATTGTATTTTAAAATTTTCCGCTTTATAGCTTATTATTGAAATAATATATGTTATTCCATTCGTGTGAGATTCTGTTCTATCTTTATTTTCTTTCTACCCTTAATAATCCATCTTTTCGTGCAATTTGAGTTAGACATATGTGATTTATTATCGATTCAAAGGGTTTGAAAAAATGGGCCATTACATAATCAGCCGAATTAGGACGTCTAAAATATACGATCCTTCTAGAACATAGGATTGGACTTGATAACAAACAAGCTAATCTATCCACAAAATCATATTAAACCCAAGGTAGTAATATAGTGCAAATTCACACGAAAAGAAAAACTATAAGGAACAACCTCAATATTCTTATATGACATGCCAAGTATTGCGGATCCCCTCAATAGGATTCTCAATCCTCAAAGAGTAATAAGATAAGCAACATCCAACGTTATCAACAAGCTTCTTCGATATGAATGTGTGTCAAGCACCCGTATCGAAGAGAACTAGAATAAGATAATCACGATAAGGATTATTCTTAGTATAAGATCCCTTTAATTCAATTATTGAATACTACGGAATATTCCCAACTAATATCTACACCAAAGGACACGAAAAGGCAAAGGACAAAATGGTTAGGGAATTTGTAGCACTTATATTGTACTTTGACGTACCATAATATATGTTTATGTTCTGTGTTTATCATATTCTGTTCTGAACTCAACTCTGATACCAAGCTGCGACTCCCCAACCCGAGACCCACATTAACAAAGAGTATTACTGGGTAATACCGTTTGCTAATGCAGAGAATAGGGCTAGCTAGGAGCGACCATCTACAGCTTTGTCTTAAACATCTACTGAATACGTCGATTTAGTGTTCTATTTTTTCTATCTCAAGTTGATCGACATATTCAATACATGTTTAATACAAAACTACAATGGTTAACGGATCTATCAGAACAAAATACAACAACAAAATGTACATCACATCACAAAACAACAAACAAATATATATATGTACATATACACTGACACATCTCAGTACAATACAAAATGATACATCATAAGTGGTACAAAGACCACACTATATACAACAAGTCAAAAATATCGATACATATCAGAGTTAATCAAAAAGACTACAAAACAACACAAAAATAGATAAGTAGATATACAAGGAAGAAGCAGCAAAGCAAAGTCCAATAACAGGTATCTAACCTGAAACAACTCGGTCTTACCCGAGTATATGAAAATAAACGGGTCAGTCTAGCTTAAACAACTGATTAGTATAAGATAGGAATAAAGCAGATGGATAAAAGATAACAAATCTTCTCGAAGAGAAGAAGCAACATTATGTCTAAGTTAATAGGGTTTCTAAGAAGAGATAAATTCAACTTAAACTCAAATATCCACAAATATGCCTCATTTCATCGGCTTTATCTAATAGCTATATAATAGCTAAGTTAAACAACAACATCTATTATCCGCAAATATACGCCTCGTCTTATCTCATCTGCATATACAAAACTCAAAAAGGACAAAGAATGGAAATATGAATCACAATATAAATAGAAATCGACCAAGAGTTCGAAACTCCAAATGTAATCACCATATAGTCATCATTATAGCACTAAGGCTAAATAAATAACTCAACAAAAGCCACTATGGTGAGAATATATATAAATCAACATAATTCTAGAAATCATCACAAAGAAATCTAGAAACATCAATATAAAAAATGGGACCCAATAGCCTAATAAAATCCCAATAACTGTATGAAAATAGGATCCAACAGTCCAATAAAAGCCCAGCAGCTATATGAAAATAGCACCCAACAATCAAATAAAAGCCCAACAGCTATATGAAAATAGGACCCAATAATCCAATAAATGGCCCAACAGCCTGCCAAGTACTGCATATAAGAAACCCAACAGTCTCAATAGGACCCAAAATTCCATGATTAGTCCAACATCTATATATACACATAGGACCCAATAGTCCAATAAGTGGCCCATTAGCCTAAGTACTGGAAATAACTCGTGAATGTGTCACAAACTCTCAGATAGGAACACGAAAAGTGGTAACAATGCATCCTATACCACATGTTCTCACTTATCGATTTACTAACCGCAAGTCAATGCCACACTAGAAATCAAAATCAGTAATCATAAATATTAGCTTCATCTCATCGGCAAATACGACTTGAAGGTCAAAACATTCAAATGGACAAGTCAGGAATTAACCAAAAAGGTAAATGCACGTGTCCCTTACCACATATTTTACCAAATCGTTTAATTCTCCTTCTCAATTGCTCGAATAGTGCAAAAATTTGTAATCTATTTAGAATGTAATTTGTTTGAGAAAACAAGCTTTTAAAATAATTTTTGAAATCGTTTTTGGAAAACAATGTTTGAAATTCCCTTATTATAGGGAATATATAGTTTTTATAGCTCTAAAATAATTTATAAATATTATATAATATATTTTCAAAATCTATTTTATTTTAAAAATCATTTCAAAATTATTAAAAAAATCCATGCTCGAAATCAAGGAAAATCATTGGAAAACACCAAAAACCGACATTCGAAATCATTCAAAAACGATTCAATTTCGAATCAAAAATTCACCAAAATTTAGGTTCGCCTAATGATAGGCTTCATGGCCTTTAAAAAAGTTCAAAATTATCGCATATATAAGATGTAGAAATCGGAAAGCAAGATGGAAATGAAGATAGAACAAAACAATTGCACAGGCCAAAAAAACAACTCCCGTGTCTGAAATCTTCTCCGGGTTCAACTTTCATAGATAATCTGAATGGCTTAGTCACCTCGGAATGGTCTGAAATTTGATAAACATAAAGTTGAACAATTTGTCTATGAAATGGAAAAAGATTCCCTGAATTCCGACATGAAATGGTAAAGAGATGAAATTTCAAACATGTACTTAGGCCATGTTGAATTCTGCCCAGGTTCGAAAACACTCTTCGGTTCAACTTACAGGTATGAAACAGATAACCAAACGACCCCAGATTGAACTGAAAATTGGAACGCAGATTGAGAAAAAAATGAGGTCAAAATGACCTAAAATTTGACAAGCATATAGTTCAACAACTATACTTTAAACTGAAAGAAGAATCACACAAATTGGGCAAGGTATGAGAAAGTTATGATGTCTCAAAGTTGTACCTAGGCAATGATTTCACTGTGAAAATCTGGAGCAAATACATGCTCCGAATCAGTGTTCGACAGCAAATTTCTATAAGCTGCAGAAGTCGGAATGACTTGAAATTTGACGTGCATAAAGTTTAATACTCAAACTATAATCTGGAAGAATTCCGGGAATAATTCAAGACCTGAATGCAAGATATAAACTCACAAATAGGCAATACAAAACTGATTTAGCTATATCCGTCAACAGAGGAAACAAAACATTTACTATAAACAATATATAGCAGTTTTTAGCTAGAAATTTGTTATTAAGCTAGATTTTGTGAGAAAACACTCAACCTAGTAATTTTTAGATTGAACTTGTGCAAAATTCGAAGAAAGTTGAAGGCTTTAGCCTTGAACAAGTTTCAACAACTTGAGAAATGGTAGTACAAAAACATGCAGTCAGAAAATCTCAAGATACAACCAATCTAAAATCTCAAACTCAAATTGATGAACTAAATTTAGGTTGTTGGAGTGATTACCTGTGAAACATGGCTTTTATTTGATAAAATTCACCAATAAGATCGATTAATTGGAGATTTAGAGCTTAGGTTTTGAAAGAGGGATGGTTTTTTTTCTTTACTGTAAAAGATAATGAACGTACAAATGAAAGTGGCGAGAAAGATGTTTTCTCTTTTCTTTACAGGTTAAAATGATAATGGGCTTGACCCAAAACAAAAGAATTCATTAGCCTAAAAACAACAAGTTATCTCTTAAATCACTAATACTCTTATGTTACTAACCAAAACAACATATTTAACAAGATTTTCAACACAGTAAATCAAACAAACATATTTCTATGTTTAATAAAACATTTTACAACTAATAAAAAGATAATTTAGTTATAAAATAGTTTTATTATTAAAAACTCTTATTTTTAAATAAATATCTAATTTACATAAATATTTACATAAAATGCTATTTTTAACTCCAAAAATTCCACAAAAAAATATTTTCTTGCATAATTAAATGCAATATATCATACTAACATCATTTTTATATCCAAAACTTATTTTTAAACAAAATTCATTTTTTTTGTTTATAATATACACATATAAAATAAAATTCTTCATTTAAAATCAATAAAAGAAACACTTGGCAATAATTACTAGAATTATTGCATTTTCTCAAATAAAACTATATGTTTCTCATATTCAACACAAACAACCAAAATAAAGTTCTTAAAACTTTATTTTCTCATTTTATATTTAAAATCCATTGTTTATTTAAGGTTAACAATTTTAAATCTCTAATTTATTTTTATTTCTCACTATTAAATTATATCTACTATTATAATTTAATATTTACAGGCAATCACCAAAACTAGGGTTGTTACACCAACTCTACTCCTATGGTATTTATTTCCTAGTCAAATGTCGTTGTAAATAACTAACATCTTAGGGTGACGTAATAGTGGTTACAAACACAACCCATACAAAGAAAACATCAATAAGAATGCTCTCTCATTCTATATTTTTACCCAACCCAAAGTTTAAATTAACCTACCCTAAATTGTTAAGTCTACCTAAAACTTAGGGAGTCGCTAATGTAACATCCCCTATTTTGAGGCCCGAAGTAAACCGCTACATATGCTGCAGTCATCAATAGTATTAACTTCCATTGATGAAATAGGGTAATGTCAATGGTATCCATAATATCAGAAGCACATGAATATAAAATAAAATCAACATAGATTTCAAAACAGCTTTTCTAATTACATTTCAAACCAGTATTTCACATTCAATTACAAAATCCCAAAACGATTCCCAGGTTTAGATAAATATAATTATTACAAAATACGCCAAGAGCGACATATAAAGACGTCTCATAGTACTAAATAGACATATCAGTCAATAAATACATCACAACGGAAAGAATAATGGATAGACTCGTAAATAGCTAATTTTTGCCTCCTGTATGTCTTCGGAAGCTTTATTCGTTACTTACTTAAACTTGAAATATCTTAAATCTCAATCTACTCAAATAAAATTTTGAGCTCCCATGAGTTTAAGTGGGAAACATACTTCGAGTCGGCCATAAAACGTGGTGTGAATAATTCTATTACATTTCATTTTACTAATATTAAGTGAGACCACGCCGCTTAGCAGAACGAGTTTCCCATCACTAATATCATTTTAAAAGCATATCTTTTGCAAATCAAAATCCTGCAATCAAATTGATTATAACAACAATAGCAACAACATATATGCATATAAATCAGGTAATCAATATATTATTCATATGAACATTATAGTTTTATCAGGTTAACTATTAACCACTAGCTGACTCGGGTCTACCAGACATAATAAATATTCTAACTTTAGTTAGACACAACACCGAATTGTCTGTCCTTAACTAACTTCTTCTAAGGTCAACTGATCCTAATGATTTTGCAGGCTCACTAATAACCTATCTTTACTCTATGTATTCCTTTGTGTATGTAACATCATTTTTGCCTTACCTATGACAATGTCATAAACACTAAAATTTTGGACTTTTATTAGCTAGAGGCTACTAGCTAAAGTATAGGGCGCAACCCATACTAGTCCCATCTGGTTTTTTTATCTGGGTCATATACTTAGTGCTGACTACATATTCAATTTTCCTTAAAAACATTTCTTTCAAATTGATTTAACTCTTTTAAATCATACCATAACAAAGGAAAATATACTCCTTTCTTTACTTAAAATACCTATGCCATGATATATGCTTTACACAAAATAATATTGATGAAAACCTAATATCAGTTGGGTTATCTATCCCTTTGAAATAAGTAATGCCCTTTTCAACTTAGAAAACATTAGGCTATAAAACCAAAACAATAGCTTCGAACCATTGTTTAAAACCTTAAACAACCCCTTTCGAAATCATTTAAAGTATCTTTTTTGAAATCATTGAAAGTATCCTTTTCGAAATCATTGAGTTTAACACTTAATAAAACCATAAGGTCAATGGGAACAGGGGCGAAAGCATCACTTTGGAAGGCATTGGTCTAAGGTAAAAGAATTGGAGAGGAGGGTAGTTTCGAAACTATCCTTTCGAAACCATTGCCTTTGAATTTATTAGTAAAAGCGGCTAAGTCAATCCTTTCAAAAATATTGGGGAAGGCGGCTTCAATATTAGCAGAAGGTACGAAGACGAAAGTTTCCCCTTTCGCATACGTTGTTTAAAGGTTGTATAAAGTGGCCTCTAACTAAGGCAAATGGTATTAATACGGCAGCTAAGGCGTCAAAGGAGTTCAAAAGCGGCAACCCTTTCGTAAGCATACTTTTTGAACAATGGTGAGTTCAAAGATTTGAAAGCATTGAAAAGCGGCTTTATCTCTTTCGCAGACATGTCATCGACACCACCACTTCCTTCCATTCTAACTCCAATACACTACGTACCAATGGCTTGATACCATATTTTTGGGTTTCAAATGCATGTGGATGAGGTTGTGGGCGGGAGTATGTTGACGGAAGCTTGCCTGGGTAAGTGGCAAAGCTGTAATTAAGTTAAAAACTGCATTTTTGTTTTTAAAAGAACCTCTTTTTCACCTAACCATCAATATTTGTTCAATCTCATTGGTTTATAAAACTTTACCAAATTTCTTTCTCTGAAAATACAGCTGCATGCTATATGCACAAGTACTCAAACAATTTACACTTAAGCCCAACTTTAAACATTTTACTTAAGCAAATAAGCCATTATCATTGAAAATAATTTATTTACTCATCTTAAGCTCTTAGGAAAAATTTCCAAAAATCAAATTAATCATTCTTTTCCCCATATACACATTTTTAGGCTGAAAACATATTTAACCATTTAAATATTTAAAATCAAGTAAATCATTTTCTAGACTAAGAAAATTCACCGTAAATCCAGATTAACTTGGAAAGTTATAAAACCTGAAATTTACTTCTAAAATAATAATTCTCATATCATATCAAACTCTTAAGTCAACCGGATGTTAATAGAATGGTTTTCTAACTCAAACATAACACAACAAATCATATTTAAACCATAAATCATCATCATAGCATATAACACTTTTAAACACTAAACATGGCATATACTTTTAAAAGAAAAAGGGTTTACCTTTTAACCAAAATCATTCATAAAAAATAGAGATGTAAACTAATTATTTACCTTGGTTTGGATTAAGGAGTTGAGACTTGAATTAATATTGATTTCCTAAGATTTTCCCTTAATCTCTTAGCTTTAATCTCTTGTTTTCCTTTCTTGTAATGGCCGGCTGAACTTAGTATTGTTTTTATTTTGTTTGTGAATGTAGAATGAATTAGGAAGTGAAGAGAATGGAAGGGTTTAGGGTAAAGGAATAAAGACTCTTCCTATATTTACCCTTCATTAATATATTGATTAAGGCATGACTCAACTTTAATGATCAAATCTCAATTCCTCTAACCATTTACATTATTTTATTTAATTAATCGAATTAAATGTCTAAATAATATTAGCTAAAATTAGGGTCGTTACAAACTCCTCTCCTTAAAGAATTCATCCCTGAAATTACAATAAGATTCCCACAACAATGAAACATAAAGGTAAAACATAGCAGCATCAAACAAGTTAAAAAAAGTGTCCATAATCCTGCTCTCGATTTCCCAAGTACGGTCTCTCTCGTCATCGCTCAACCGGAATTTCACTAATCTGACTGACTTGTTCTTTAGTCTCTTCTCATCTCTCGCAACTATATGAACTGGTTTTCTAACTATAGTCATATCTGATTCCATTATTAGATCTTCTTACGCAGTCGGTGTAATAGTGTCCCTGGATCTCGATTACACTTCCTTGGATGAGAAATATGGAAAACATTGTGGACTCCTGCCGAACTATTCGGTGACTCTACCCTATATGCAAGTTTTTCGATCCTTTCTATAATAGGAAATGGTCCAACAAATCTCGATGCCAACTTCTATGATCTAACGAATCTGATCACAACTTTCATTGTGAGACTTTGACGAAAGCATGATCTCCAACTGAGAAATCTAAGTCTTTCTATCTCTTATCAGTATAATTCTTCTGCCTAGACCGAGCTTTCATTATTCTAGCTCGAATTATCTCAATCTTTTCTACAGCTTCTTCAACTAAATCCAGACTAGTTACTAATGTATCCCCGGTCTCTATCTAACAAACTGGAGATTTGCATGGACTTACATACAATGATTCAAACGGTGCCATCCTTATACTAGTCTGATAACTATTATTATACGAAAAATCAACTAAGTGTAGATGGTCTTCCCATGGTCCTCTGAAATTTAGAACACAAGCTCTTATTAAATCCTCTAAGACTTTGTTAACTCTCTCTATTTACCCATCTGTCTACGGATGATAAGTGGTACTCATAAAGAGCTTGGTACCTAAAGTATCCTATAGACTCTTCCAGAACTCACTAGTGAATAAGGAAACGCTAACACTTACTATACTACTAGGAATTCCATGCAGTCTAACTATATTCCTCATGAATAACTAAGCTAAATCTGGTGTTGTCCTAGTCGACTTAACGGGTATAAAGTGTATACTCTTAGTCAATATGTCCACTATAACCCAGCTACTCTCATTTCCTCTATTCGACCTTGGTAATCCATCTATGAAATCCATAGAGATAGAATCTCATTTCCAGACTGGAACATCCACAGGATGAAGTAATCCACTCAGTTTCGGATGCTCAACCTTTACATGTTGACAGTTCAAACATTGCTTCATCCATAGGCCTACATCTCTCTTCATACTTTTCCAAAAAAAGTCCTTTTCATATCCTGATACATATTAGTTCCTCCTAGATGAATAGTGAACTTCGAACGATGGCATTCTCTAAAAACTTCCTTCCTAATGTTTCCCACACTTGGAATACATAGTCATCTTTTCTTCCTTAACCATCCATTCTGGTCAAGACTAAAATCTTTCAAGTCATCGCTCTCTGTTCCATTCCTTAACCTTTTGATCCGCTCGACTAATAATGGATCATCTCCTTGTTTAGAAGCAATCCTTTTGATTATCATTGGTCAAACTTCTAAACATGATAGCATTTCATTTTCTTGACTAGAACTAGCCTCAGATCTCCATTGTACTCCACATGTAGTCAATGCTTCTAAATCTTTTCACTCAGTTATCATCGCCAATACTACATTCTAATGTTTTCTACTAAATGCATCTGCAACCTTATTTCCTTTTCCCGGTGTGTACTCAATACCAAAGTTGTATGCATTTATGACCTCTAACCATCTCTACTGTCTCATATTCAACTCCTTTGAGAGAATAAATATCTTATTGGCTTATGATCCGTAAACATCTCGAATCTTTCTTCCAAAAGGTAATGTCTCCACACCTTCAATGCGAAAATTACCGCAGCTAATTCCAAGTCATGAGTTGGATATCTAACTTCATGCGATCTGAGCTATCGAGAAGCATAGGCAATCAATTTACCCCTATACATAAGCACTACTCCTAATCTTGTTCTACATGCATCTGTGTATACCAGTAAGTCCTGATTCCCCTCTAGAACAACCAACATAGGTGCAGAAGCCAATAAATGTTTCAACTTCTAGAAAGCTTCCTCACATTTATCGGTCCAAACATACTTCACCTCTTTCCTAGTTAGCTTAGTCATCACGCTGCCATCTACGAGAAATCCTTAATAAATCTCCAGTAGTAGCCAGCTAATCCAAGAAAATTCTTTATCTTTATCACTGTCTCGGGTCTTTCCCAACTATTCACTGCCTCGATCTTAACCGGATCTACTGACTGCCCTTTCTCTAAGACTACATGTCCAAGAAACATCACTTTCTTCTTCCAAAAGTGACACTTCGTAAACTTTGCCTTCAACCGATGCTTCCTTGGTGTCTCAAGCACTATCCTAAGATGAACTTCATGATTTCTTTCATCCTTGGAACATATCAAAATTTCATCTATGAAAACTAATACAAATCTGTCCAGATGCTCTCGGAAGATTCTTTTCATTAAGTCCACGAAGAATGCTAGTGCATTAGTTAGTCCGAATTGCATCACTAACCATTCATACGATCCATATCTTTCCCTAAACACCGTCAAAAGAATATTATCCTCTGCTACTGTAAGTTGATGGAACCCTGTAGCCAAATCCAATTGAGAGAATACTTTGGCTCCACTCAACTGGTCGAATAAATTGTCAATCCTAGATAACGGATATCGGTTCTTTATTATCTTCTCATTCAGCTTACGATAATCGATATGCAACTTTATCGATTTGTCTAGCTTCCATGCAAAAACTACGGCTGCTCCCCAAGTCGAACTACTTGGTTGGTAAAATTCTTACCTTCTAAATCCACCAACTGCACCTTTAGCTCCTTCATCTTGGCAGGTGTCATTCTACTTGGCGGTCTACTCACAGTTTCAGCTCCTGGTACTAAATCCATCTGAAACTCAATGGTTCATTTCGATGGTAGTCCTATCACGGGCTAAAAGACATTTGCGAATTTTGTAACAACGAAAACTCGATTCAATCGTCTTCTTCGTCCATAACGCCTAACAGAGCGCAAGAATTTAAATTCAGGTTTTCTACAGTGTATATAATCCGATCACCACAACTAGAGAGTCTAAGTGATATTTTCCTATCATGGAAAAATATCCTAGCAACTTACTTACTTAACCTATCCATACCTAAAATAATTCCAAAATCGACAAAATCAATTATATGCAAACTCCAAGAAAATATATGACCTAACAATTCAAGCTCTAAGTGGTCATATCTCATCCTTAGAGTCGCATACCCTCCTATCGGATTCGCAACCCTTAAGGATGTAACTAGGTATGAGGGTTTTAGGTTAGCTTATCTACCAAACAATGAGATATGAAAGAATGTGATGCACCGGCATCAAATAGAACTCTAACTGACATACCATGAATCAAAAGCATACCTCCCAACACATCTTTTCCTTCCTCTACCGTTGGTCTTAAGGTAGTTGGTTCCAATGCAAACACTTTTCCCTTCCAATCCTTGGCTAATTCCTTACACTGATTCTTACAATGTCCAATCTGATCATAGTTGAAGCATTTGATATTCTTCTTCCAGATCACTTTCTTTCCATCTCTAGAACGTCATTCATTCGCGAAATGCCTTTTCTTATCATACTTGTAGCATATCACTTTTTTCTTTCCTTTCTTGGCATCTCCACTCTTTTGACCTCCCTTCTTGTGGAAAAACTCCCTCTTCTGGTTCTACCTACCTCGAGTTTCCACAACTTTGTTACCATTAGAGAAAGTGAACATCTCCCCATTCCTCAAAGCGTCTCAACAACAACATCGCATTGATCCCTAATATGTGGTAAAGTGTTTTAGCAAGCTTGGGTCTTAATCCACGGATGAACTTCTCATTCCTTTTGATAACTGTATCAACCGTAGCGTATCTTATCTCGATAATTCCTCGAATCTAGTAGCATACTCAAGCACCGTCATGTCTCCTTGCACCAACTCAGCAAACTTCTTGAGCAGAGTTGACTTGGCGATCTCCGACATGAATCGTTCCTCAAACCTTTTTCTGAATTCCAATCAAGTCATAGTCTCTTTAGCTACTCCTATAGTAACATTGTTCCACCAGTACAGTGCTACTCCTTACAACTATCAGGATGCCAATCTCCTTTTCTACTTATCATCAAGTCCTAAATCGGCAAAAATCCTTTCGCAATGAAGCAACCGATTCTCCACTTCTATTGCATCCTCAGTCCCGATATATATCTTCCCTCCAAGCCTAACATAGTCTCTGCTCAATACTGCATAGTTAATGACCATCGGACCCTCCTGATATCCTTCTCCAGTATTTCCTCCAACAAATCCTGTAGCATCTCTAGCTTGCTTCATGTTGACAAAGAACTGATACTTAGTTCCCGTATCAACTTGCGGTGCTCCAGCACCCACATTAGCAGCTTGTGCCCGACCTGGATTCCTCCAAGTATTCGGTTTGGCATTTTCATTAGTTGTGGTGCTTCCTCCGCCAAGGTTACCTCTTCCATTCCTAGCATCCATAACTTACTTCCTTTAAATATGTATTCGAATCTTTGTAAGGTGCGGAAGAATAGCCTAAGGGAGATGTGAAGATGGAGATAAAGCGTATACTTATATATATAACAAATACAAGTACATTACCATAGCATTATCCTATACCCTAATCTTTTCTCTAAATCCTTTAGACTATGTTTTTTTCCAAAATCATTTTAGGTTTAAAATTTCTTTTAAGTTTTCATAAACCTATGCTATGATACCAAGTTGTAACATCCCCTATTTTGAGGCCCGATGGGAAGATGAGCCTAAGGGAGATGGCTAGATGGAGATAAAGTGTATACTTATATATAATAAATACAAGTACATTACCACAGCGTTATCCCACACCCCAATCTTTTCTCTAATTCCTTTAGATTATGTTTGTTTTTTTCAAAATCATTTTAGGTTTAAAATTTCTTATAAGTTTTCATAAACCTATGCTGTGATATCAAGTTGTAACATCCCCTATTTTGATGCCTGAGCCTAACCGATACAGATGCTACAGTCATCTATAGTATTAACTTTCAGTAATGAAATACAGTAATGTTAATTGTATCCATAATATCAAAAGCACATGAATATGAAATAAAATCAACATAGATTTCAAAAACAACTTTTCTGATTACATTTCAAATCAATATTTCATATTAATTTACATAATCCCGAAATGATTACCAGGTCTAAATAATTATGATTATTACAAAAAAAGCCAAGAGCGACATATAAAGATGCCTCCTTGGATAATCAAATACTAAATAGACATATCGATCAATAAATACATCATAGAGGAAACAATAATGGATAGACTCCTAAATAGCTAATCCTTGCCTCTTACACATCTTCGAAAGCTTTATTCGTCACCTACTAAAACCTGAAATACCTTAACTTTCAATCTACTCAAATTAAATTTTGAGCACCTAAGAGTTATGGGAAAACCATAAACTTCGAGTCGGACATCAAGCCTAATGTGAATAATTCAATTACATCTCGATTCAGTAACATTAAGTGAGATCAGGCCGCTTAGCAAAATGGATTTCCCTTCACTAATATCCTTTTAAAAGCATATTATTTGCAAATCAAAATCCTACAATAAAATTGATTATAACGACAATAGGAAAAACATATATGCATATAAATCAGGTAATCAAAGGGGATATGAATCAGGTAATCAAAGGACTACCATCCGAACATTATAGTTTTATCGAGTTGACTATTAACCACTGGCGGACTCGAGCCTACCAGACATAATAAATAATCTAACTTCTATTAGACACAATACTAGACGGTTTGTCCGTAACTTACTACTCCAGGGTCAACTGATCTTAATGGTTTTGCGGGCTCACCAGTAGCTTATCTCTACTCTATTTATTCCTTCCTGTATGTAACATCATTTTAGTCTTACTTGTGACGAAGCCCGGCACACTGGAATTTTGGACTTATATAAGCTAGGGGCTACTAGCTAAAGTATAGGGTGTGACCCCACACTAGTCCCATTTGGCTTTTTTATCTAAGTCGTATACTTAGGGTTAACCACCCTATTCAATTTTCCTTGAAAATATTTCTTTCAAATTGATTTATTCCTTTTAATCATACTTAATATAGGAAAACATACTCTTTGCTTTACCCAAAATACCTATGCTATGATATATGCTTTACACAAAGCAATGTTGATGAAAACCTAAAATCAATAGGGTTATCTATCCCGTTAAAATAATTTAAAGCCCTTTTTAATTTAGAAAACATCAGGCTATAAAGCCAAAACAATACCTTTAGAACCATTTTTTAAAACCTTAAACAACACCTTTCGAAATCGTTGAAAGCAACCCTTTTGAAATCGTTGAATTCAACACTTAATAGTACTATAGGGACAAAGGGAACAGGGCGAAAGCATCACTTACGAACGCATTGGTCTAAAGTAAAAGAATTGGAGAAGAGAATAGCGTCGAAACTATTCTTACAAAACCATTGCCTCTAAAACTATTAGTAAAAGTGGCTAATTCAATCCTTTCGAAAACATTGGGGAAGGCAGCTTCAATACTAGCGGAAGGTATGAAGAAGAAAGTCTCCCCTTTCGCATACATTGTTTAAAGGATGTAAACTATGGCCTCTAACTAAAGCGAAAGGTATTATGCGGCAGCTAAGGTGTCGAAGGGATTCAAAAGCGGAAACCCTTTCATAAGCATACTTTTAGAACAAAGGCAGGTTCATAGATTCGAAAGCATTAAAAAGCGGCTGTACCCCTTTCACAAGCATGCCATCGACACACCATCCTTCTACCTAACTCCAATACACTACATACCAATGGCTTGACACCATGTATAAAGGTTTCAAATGGATGTGAAAGGGGTTATAGGCGAGAGTAGGTTGACAGAAGCTTGCCTAGGTAAGTGGTGAAGCTATAATTAAGTTAAAAACTTTATTTTGTTTTTAAAAGAAATTCATTTTCACCTAACCATCAATATTTGTCAAAATTTCATTGGTTTATAAAACTTTACCAAATTTCTTTCTCTAAAAATACTGTTGCATGCTATATGCACGAATACTCAAACAATTTACACTTAAGCCCAAATTTAAACATTTTACTTAAGCAAATAAGCCATTATCATTGAAAATAATTTATTTACTCATCCTACACTCTTAGAAAAAATCCCCAAAAATCAAATTAAATCAAATTAATCATTCTCTTTCCCATATATAAATTTTTTGGCCGAAAACATATTTTAACCAATTAAAATATTTAAAACCGAACTAATCATTTTCAAAACTTATAAAATTCAACATAAATCTATTTAATTTGAAAAATTATAAAACTTGAAACTCTCTTCTAAAATAATGATTCTCATATCATATCAAAGTCTCAAGTCAATTGGATGTCATATGAATGGTTTTCTAACTCTAACATAACAAAATAAATCATATTTAAACCATAAACAATCAACATAGCATATAATCACTTTTAAACCCTAAACATGGCATATACTTACAAAAAAAGGGGTTTACCTTTAAACTGAAATCATTCATCTAAAATAGAGATGTACACTAATTATCCACCTTGATTTGGATTAAGGAGTTGATACTTAAATTGAGATTGAGTTTCTAAGATTTTTCCTTAATATCTTAGATTTAATCTCTTGTTTTCCTTCCTTGTAATGGCAGGATGAACTTAGTATTGTTTTTGTTTAGTTTGTGAATGTAGAATGAATGAGGAAGTGGAGAGAATGGAAGGGTTTAGAGCATAGGAATAAAGACTCTTCCTATTTTATCCTTCATTAATATATTGATTAAGGCACAACTCAAGTTTAGTTGTCAAATCTCAATTCCTCTACCCCATTACATTATTTTATTTAATTTGTCAAATTAAATGTCTAAATAAGCTAAAATTAGGGTTGTTACACTAAACATAAGTTCTGATACCAAGTGTAACAACCCATTTTTTTCTTAAGTCAGAAATCAGATATAAACGTAACAAAATAAACTGCAACTAATTTCTAATATTAAAAACATTGTATCATTTATATTATAATTTAAAACTTCTTAAAATTGTGAAAATAAAAAACCTCACAGTGGAATCAAACATCAATATAAATGTTCATTAACTTAATAATACAATTATTTTACAACACCATCACCATAATTCACATCTTACTACATCAATTATCATAGATTCATTAACAATAAAACAATGGTGTAAAAGAATATACCGATCAGCTATCGAAAATACAATCTGCATTCACCTTTCTATTCCCTTTTATGCTCTTACAAGCAACTTCAAAACGGTACATACATACACACATACAAACATATATATATATATATATATATATATATATATATATATATAAGAGGAAAAAGGTTTTAACTATGTTTGAACTGCGCTTAACCCTATACACTATGACCATGCGCTCGATAGCTACAGCATAAGAAAAAAGTGCCTAAGTACCCCTTTCGAGGGATCAAGCCATAGTTGTTTGGTTTCTCGCTCTTCTCCTGCATCCAAATAGTTATAAGCACATAACGACCATAGCATCTGTCCAACCATCGCAACCAATATAACTAATGCTACTACTGCAACCAGTGCAGTCAATGCAACCACTGCAACAAACAAAATCAATGCAAGCAAGAAATAAACTGTTATAATCATTCACCGGTAATATGGGATAACAACATTAATAGCACACTTAGCTATTAAATACGACAATCATTTGAGAATACACATTGTCAACCTCAAACATCAAATAAGCTAATCACAACATGCACATGCTCATATACTAATTATCATATATTGGTAATGCACCATCAATATAATTATAAACCAATCAAATGTGTACTAAACCATTATATTAGTAACAAAAATACCAACAATAAAACCATAGTTAACTACACAATGTACTAATAATGGCAAAATATCGCGCGCACACGTCCAAATACAATCTCAACATCATAAAACAACATATGTGATGAATAAAATAAACCATTAATCATAATTACATTTGTCCAAAAACATCTTATTTACGACCATTGTTTTCTCTTAAGTATAAAATCATTTTATTATTATTTATTACAAAAGCACCTTTTATTTATCACAAGACAATAACAATTCTTCCAGAAATGAAATTATACTTCAAAATACTTTATAATAATTTCATTACTCCAAATTCATTAAAACATCGTATTTTACACTAAAATTAGTAATTTACATCGAATTACTTTTAAAAGAAATAATATTATTATTTTACACCAAAGTAGTAGTAGTAGCAGTAGTAGTAATAATAATATAAATATAAATATTAATCTCATTTTATTAAATAATAATAAAACTTCTAATTTAGTTAAAATATATCTTTTGCTATTATTTATGAGTTTCCCCAGAAATTCATAAACAATAACCTTACCATATTTCTTCCATTAATTTCATTTAATTAGTTTTCCAATTCAAATCAACAATTAATTATAATTAAACACCCAAAAGTATGACAGTTAATAATAATTATATGATAAAACCTAATTCATCGAAAATATTATACTAACCAAACTGTCATCCACAGAACATGAAATATATTGACAAATGTTATTTTTCATCAATAGTTATGTATTTACAATTTAAAAATTGATTCATTAGATAAATAAACCATACCAATGCGCTTTTTCAGAAAATCTCCAAACCTAGCAAAACCAATGTCGAAATTTCAAGAACTCTGCCATGAGCCCAACGGAAGAAACTACTCATGAATTGAAGTTCATATGCGGGAGTTATTAAGGTTAGAAGATATAGGATTTAATTGGAAAATAAATAAAATATAGGGGCTAAAATACAAGTTTCCATCACCTGCACACAACTAAACCCATCCCTATACCTTATAATTGCACCATTGATGATCATTTACTCTTGACTTTGGCCATAATAGGGCCAGAAACTACCGCCGTTGGAAATTACTTTGCCCCCGCTACCTCCAGCCACTGCCATTGTACTTTCGATTGCCAGTCATAGCCACCACCATCAACCCATAGCGAACCCCAATTTGGCAATTGACACTACTATGGGTTGAATTAGCTCACCACATCACTTCCAATCAACTCCACTCTTCAACATTGACCAATTGCCACCAACACCGCTGTCCAATTTGCCTCCAATCCAAAACCCCTAATTGCACCATACGATTTCGTCATTTTGCACCTTTGTTCGTGATTTATGGTTGACCTAAGCATCATTTTCAAAACTAACACATGTCATTGACTCAATTCATCGAGAGCTCCGCAGGGTATATAATTCGATTGGGTTTAGACACTTTGAATTTTTAATTACTTTTTAATTGATTTCTAATCAACATTAGAGAGAATTGGGTTGATTTCGGGATTAGAGAAGAATACTGAAGATAAAGGTGACGGTTAGGGTTTCAAAGACTCATTTATATAGTCGTTAAGTTGGGTTATGGGTTGTTTGTATGGTTTGGTCTAAAATTGCTACGTATACTATTTAAACAGTATAATGCCTCAATTTCGCAAACCATTACTCCAAATACATCAAAATTATATATCAAATCGATCATCTTAGAAATATCTTTGCAATGGTTATATACATGATACCCAATTCACCCTTTTACTAAAATCCATTTTTAATTAATATAATATTTTGAAGTGTCAATTTACGGGTAGTTACATCTCACTACAGGTGCAAATATCTGCTTATACTCCATTAATTTTCTTTGTGATAACTCTTTTGCAACTAATCTTGCCTTGTATCTTCCATCATCTTTGACCTTGAACACCAACTTACAACCTATAGTTCGACTTCCCTGATGAGGTAGTTCCAAATCTCAAGTCTTATTCTTCTTCAACGACTCAACTCCTCTTTTATGGCAAAAATCCACTTCAAGCTATCACTCAACTTCATGGTACCAATCTCTATACTTCTCAGGGGGCTTAATAGTCCTACGACTGGCTCTCGAGTAGGTATCACATCGCCTAAACAACATTTAGTTCCACCTTAAATCGAACATTCTCTAGTTTCATGCATATCACAAACACTACCAGAAGGCACGTGCAGACTATGATGTCTCATCAACCACTTCTTTTCTTATATTAACAATAGCTACAACTCTACTACTGGACTGAAATGTGGAAACTACTCCACTTACTTAGGCCTATCAGAATCAACCGATGTGATACGTAACTCTTCCATAAGCTTGAACATCACAAAATCAACAAATTTAACATGTTTGGAATGTACAATATTCTTATCAATTGGGTTCCAAATTCCATATCCTTTGAATCCAAACTATGTCCCATTAATATGCCATTTAATTCCCTAGCATCCAACTTATCATCACCTATATGGTGCATATATACAGGACAACCAAAATATAATAAATAACCATGGTACACTGTTTTTATCTCTCCACTTTTCTTCTGGAATCTTCCAATCTATAGCTGAGCATGGATTTGATTTATAATATGCACTATAGTTGACAAAATTTTAGCCCAAAAGCCTCTGGATAAGCCGATAGTCAATCTTATGTAATGGGCTCGTCTTACAGAAATCTGAACAACTTCATTGGATTGTGGATCACTAAGTGTAGTGAAATGTCTCCAAATACCATGCTTCTTTCAGAAATTGAGGATCTCTCTTGTAATGACCCGCATTTTTGACCTCTAAGTGTTAACATTAATACAACGACAGTATTCACGTGCCGAGCACCTACGTGCTAGGAAGATAGATTATTAGGGTAAAAAGAAAAGGCAGAAAGAAAACGAGTAAGAAAGAAGAGAAAAAAACATCTAAGTCTCATAATAAAACGATAAAATATAATATCCAAAAGACAATACAAAGTGTTACTATAAGATTCATAACATTTCAGAATTACAATCTTAAGTACTACTATCAGACTTGATAGTTAAAACAGTCCGTCCTCATAAATGTTAATATATACATAATAGTAGTACAGCAGAAATAAGAATACTACTATAAGTGAAAACATCCAGCTCGACTCCTGAAGTTTCAAAGAATATCAACGAAAACCTATCGTTCTCAGACGGCCCGAAAGAGCGCCCAAAGAATTAATGGACGGATAAAACCACGAGTCACACATAAGTCTTATGTGAGAAACTCAAGAAATATGTGATCAGCATATAACAATATCTTTCGAGACCACCCGAATAATTGGAATAGTTTCAAAGCATCTCTTGATATGTAGTTGATATGCCCTTGGTTAGCTAATCGCATTGGCTATGAGGCCTCCTCTATTTTCTGTCAATTCTGATGGTGAAGACACACTTAAGAACTCTTACCTGAGTCTTTTTCAATTTAACAGATCTCAAACCTCTCCATGAATTCTAGCATAGTTCACCCAAAGAATGCTAAAGTTGATCTCTCCCTTGGACTTAAAATTAGGATAGACGGTTCAACTCTATAGCATTTTTTTTGTAATGTTAATGCTGACCTCTTTTTTGGACTCAGTCTTAGGATAGATAATTCCACTCTATAAAATTCCACCCCACAACCGCTTCTATAACATAGAACTCGTATATCAGTTTTTAAGTGGTTTTCGTTAAGTAATACATAAGTACACTTATCTAATCTCAGTCTCTTTAAAACTAAATCACTAAATTTTCAATTAACTCAGTTTCGGTTCTTTTAGAAGTAAGCAAACGATATAAATAAATCCTCCTCAAGGAATCTTATGTATAAATATTCTTAAAGCGAGAGACGTTTCATACTAATGAGTCCTCACCGAGGATCTCAAACTGTATGAAGCGCGAAGCTTTTATATACTTCCTAGGTTAATTTGGTCAAGTTTGATAGAAATAAAAATGATCGCATATGGAAATCAAGTCTCATATACCCATCACCATTTCTAATCATCTAACCTTGCTCTATTCCTCGGTCAAGAGCTAAGTCAGGTAGGTTAGAGCATTGGTTGCATCAAATACCTACCTTGACACTTTATTATGATGTCTTACAAATAGAACAAGTCTACAATTGACTTTTAGTGCTAAGTATAGGAATAAATACTTTCCATAAACGAGTAAAAATATAAAGCATGATTAAGTTACACAAGCAAATTCTAATCCCCATATTCAAGTAAAACTTATTTGTAAATACTTGCATATATATTATAAATACTTTTACAAAAGATATATACATGTACATTACTATTTGAATATTTATTTCTACTCTTTAAATTTTTAAAAATACATTCATATTCTTATCTCTAAGGTAAAAGATATTCACAAATATCTTAACAAGATTTCACATTAAATAGGTTAAAAATAAATGCTATTAAAACACTTTTACTGTAAATCTAAAATCATTTTATACATGTCATTATCTTTAAACTATTCTCTTAAATATCTACTTATTTTCAAAAGTAAATTCAAATAGTTAAAAATAAATATTACTAAAACGCTGTTACTATAAACCCAAAACCACTTTATACTTGTCATTATTTTTAAATATTCTTTTCAAAGATTTAGGTATATCTACACTTACTTAACAAAGTAATGTGCTTTAATTAACTTCTCAAAACCATACATTTAGCTTAATGTTATAACAAAACCGCTTTATCCTTTTATAAAATACTTAACTTACTTTTTCAAACTTATATATATAAATACTTTAAAATACTTTAAAATAGATTTTTGTTATCTATACAAATGATTACTTAAAAGCAACAGTTTAAAAAAAAAAATTATATGTATAACCCTTTACTTTAAAAATTCATAAATAATTATTAAAAATATATTTAAACTTAAAACAACATTTAAAATACTTTAATTAATGTTACTAAACATCTGTAAAACGGTTTTGAAAAAATACGTCATTTAAATAACACTTTTAACCATTTTGAAGTTTCAAATAGTAAACAATAGTATTTAACAGAACATCGATCCAAAGTTAAGAAACGCCCAGAAAGTGCTACAGTTGGAAAATTGGTGTAGTTTCATGTTTTTGCCACAACCAGTTTTAAAGCCCTAAACATTTGACCAAATTTCAACAATCTATTAATTGATTTAAAGTCCCTTTTCTATAGTAAGTACTTTAGTCATTTTAGTTAATAATTATGCAAAGAAACCTCTAAGGATGTCTTTACAAAATCCTATAAAAATTCAGAAAAACAAGGCATTTCAAAGTGCATCTATAGTGACGTTTTCACCTATTAACTTTTGCAAACTTTGTTCTATTATTTTTATAATTTTCCAAACCAATTCTTTGTTGTCCCATACTCTATTATAAGTGTAGACAACAACTAAGATATATTCTTTCGTAATATATTATTTATATATAAACATTTAACACAAGGGATTTCAATGCACACTTATAGCGGCCTTTCTCGCTTCAAACACTTCCGAACACACTTCGACTTCACACACAACCTAACCAAACTTGTAAAAACAAAGCACAGCCTACGTTACGTGTGGTAAAGGGTAATAAAAGCAATCATATATAATGTAGAGTTGTCATTTTCTTTCAAAAGCAAAGGTGTCCGAAATTATAACTTCATTAGTTAATGTCTTGACTTTATATTCATGCATAACATATACACACACGTTATGTACTTTTCAATTGTGAGTTAACTTTCCAAAATCCTTGTTGACATCAAGCACAATCACTAAGAACATAAGACCACTTCCTACCATCACCAAACATCCCCACACACCACCTTTGCACATAAAAAGCTTACGGCGATGCTCCTAAAACCCAATACTACTCACGCCTCACTTGAACCTCCCTTTTGTGCTTATTTTCTTACACTTTTGACTTGATATTCCTGTCTCCTATGTTGTGCTTGGCCCTTAGCCAAAGTTTCGAGAAATTTGATGTGTTTATGTAGACTTAATAAGAGGTCACTACTACCCCTTAACATCCTTGGAAGGTCACCATGCATCCTCCCTTACATGTGCCAACTTTATACCTCACTTTCCTAAGGAAAATATCTGTTTAAAACATCTTCTATCTTATGACATAGACCATGACATCATTCTCCCCCACTAATTGATAGAGTTAGGGTTATGCCCTAGAGACAATTTTTTATTTTATTGTAAGTTAATTAACTCTATAATCAATTCTCGTTCATAATAAAGGTGTTTTTCATTCATTTATATATTTGTTATAATGTGTTATAAATAATTAAATCCTTGATTAAAACATATTAAACAAAATATCCATAAATTGTGTGTTTGTGATAGTATTTACAAATAGTTATAATCATGAGTATTGTGTCTTTATAAAACACACCATTTTAAATGTTCCTAGTCAAGGTGCATCGAGACTAGATATCGATGTATCCATTGGGAGTAGTTTACGTAATGCTTTCTAAATGTTGGGCAGTGTATTACTCATGACTGACAGAGACAGCTAGAGGTTACGTACTGATAGTTATTAGATAATTATGGAGCAACTCATATGATAGTTTTTTGTTGGTTAATATAATTAAGGTTAAACCGGAAATGTTGATATGACAGATTTACATAGTTATCTTGACTTGAGAATAATGTGGACCTTCAATATGAAAGCTCTGCTTTAATTATAGTCAAGCCATGGCATGACAACCAACGAGTGACTATATTTGGGTCGAGCGGAAGTATTGGATGTAAAGCACTATTCAATAAATGATTCATCTCCTTGGTTATATGGGGTCAGTATTCTGGTCAATTCAAGTCAACTCAAAGTCAAATTCTCTGGCCAGAATAATTCAATTAATAATAATTGTTATTATTGAACTAAGGACTTTGTGTTTGGACTACAGAGTTGAATACGGATGATATTTGAATTTTGACCGTTACCAAATTCCGTAACTCCAAAGTGATATAATTTTGATGAAGAGAATTGGTGTAAATAAAAGTCACAAATAGGCAACGCTTAACTAAATGAAATTGGATTTTACCGAAATTAAGTAAGTGATAAATTTGGCTAAAATGTCACATCACCTGCTAAGTGATGCATGAACGTTAATATCCAAATTGTTCGATGTTAATTGTTGACTAAATTCACACACGACGAGTCACACAATGGAACGATAAATTCTCCTTTGACCAAACTATTTGCTTAATTTATAATTTTTATACATTAATTATATTAATATTTATGAAATATTAATTACAAAATATGAATATAATTTGATGAATAAATATTTTAAATATATTTATAATAGTTATAGATATATCAATCAATATAAGAAATCGATAAGCGATTAAATTTGATTTAATTGCATAATATTTTATTTTGGGCATAAATGGGTTAAGTCTGATCATAGGGGTAGAATTTTCATTTGAAAATAGATTATATAGGCGGCTCATTTTTTTGTTAGATAGGCTTAGTTTTGGATGGCTCAGATTAAATGAGAATGAGTATGTTATTAGGTCCTCCTTTCCATCCACTATATAGGCATCTCTAACCAAACTAGATTTAATCTTTTTGTCGCCTCCTCCTTCATTACTTGATGGCTAAAAATTAACCCTAGTACCTCCATCATATCAAACTCAAATCAAGCTAGATTCGATCGCTATTTGAAAGATGAAGATCAAAGATTTAAGGACTAGCTCTTTATTGAATCAGAAAGAGTTTCAAGGGTCGGAAATCATCTTTTCAAGGGGTACATCAAGTAATTGAGATTAAGGTATGTTTTTAATCAAAATATAGTTATCAATTCTCTATTAAAATGTTTTATTATATATGTATGTATTATGTATAGTGTTAATTTGGTGGCGATTCTGATATGCAAGTAATGTTGTCACAAAAAAGCTTGGTTATATGCATGTTTATATAAATAAATTAATTAAATTAATTTTTTTTATCAAATTAAAATCAAGTCGGTACAACTTTTAATGAAAAAATGTTTTATATTTTATTAAATTAATATGTGATCATCTAATTAAATATATATATATATATATATATATATATATATACAGTTCATAATTAATTATTATGCCGTGCTTTAATCAAAATTAGTTGTATAATTTTATATATGAAGAATTAATGCAACGATTATTTTTGGTAGTAAAATATTATTTTTCTATAAATATTTATTATTGTTTAACATTATTTAAATTAATTTATTACATAAATAAGTTATATTAATTCAAATATGTTATGAAAATTATATTTTATACTTTATAAATTTATATAAGTAGTAAGAAGCACTTAGCCAAAATTAAAAATAAATTTTTAAAATTTAATTTTTAAATTAATTATCTAATTTTAGCTAAAAATAGAAAAATGATTTTCAAATTATTTTTAAATTGAAAAATTATGGACAAAATCTAAAGAACAAAATATTATTTAGGATTTATAAGAAATTTAAAATTTGAAATAAAGGTTCAAAATTAATTTTTAATTGCTATTTTACAAATTTTTGGATGGACATTTAATTAAAATATGCTTTAAAATTAAAAAAAATTAAACTATTTGCTTAGTTTTGAGCAAAACCTAGTATTTCATATTTATCTAAAATATTTTTATTTTATTAATATATATTTATATTTTATCATGTATATAATAGTATGTGTGTGTGTGTATATATAAATTGAAATAAATTTCTTATATCCATATATATGTGTATTACTTATGGTTTATAAAAAATTAATTTTTATAAATGTTTTTATATTTAAATAAATCCATTATATGATATCTATATATAATATTGATATTTTATTCACAAGATTATACACACATACTTATATGCTATATAACATTATTTAAACAAAACTTTAATATATATATATATATATAATATTCATATATAAATCATAGTATGTATATATAAATACGTGTATTTGGACAACGTACGCTTGCATATTGGATGAGCTAATGTGTCCGTTGCGATGTAAATTTCAATTTTATACACATATTTATACCTTGCACAACTTGATATGTTACACACGTACACATAGATATATGCGTGTATGGTACATATATTGTTAATACATAATATAAATAAAATAATATATTATAAACTTAAATTAAATAAAATATTTTATTTGAATAATATTTATAAATGTTCTAAATAAATTAGACTTCATAAGCCCAATAAAGATCCAATATGGTAAAAAAAAATTGAAATTCACCCAAAACTTATGTTGCGAGCTGGCCTAGTTCCGACAATGGCATTAAAGCCAAATCGCCTATGCAGTCTAAATTAGTCATGTTAGGATTAACTAATTATGCTCATAGCCCAGATAGTAGGGTGTCTAGAAAGGTAGTTTCTAGGATTGGGTTGAGGTAATTAAGTACTCTGCCCTATCTGGCTACCAGCCTAGCCCAAACAAATATGTAAGCCTAAAAGGTTTCCCTTAATAGAAGAGGCCCAATTTGAATTGCACCTTGGGCTAATTTTAAAAAATGTTTGATAATTTAAAAATATAAGATTATAAATGTAAAAGTTAAATTTAAAATAAGATATACATATATTATAAAAGTTATAATGTAATAAAGTTTTCAAAATGTTTGAAAATAATTCAAATCAATTTTAATATTTTTAATTTTTTATTAAAATTAAAATAATAAATTAATTAAACAAGTAAATTAATTAATAAATATATGCTTGTATTATATATTAAGATATATGTTGTAATGTATTAAATTGTCTAAAATAATATAAGTATACATATATGGATATGAATTAAAATTTGAAATTAATATAATTTAATTAAAATAGTTTAATTAAGTAAATTAGTTAAATATAAATTTACTAAATAATGTACACATGTATATGATATATGTGTTATATTATAAAAGTTATAATATATAATAATATTAAATATAATACTAATTTATAATTAATTAAAATGTTAGTCCACGGGTGTGGCATAATGAAAATAGGTGCCTAGGTTTGGTAATAGACCCAAGTTCAAGCACGGCCTTGCACACACTTCTTGTAAAAAATAATACTTAGGGGTTATAGGTGTCACGAGTTAAAGCGAACATGCACAACGTAGTTCCCCCTTAGCAGTTTACCCATCCGTCAGGTTCTCCTGAGTATAGTACAAAAAATATATAAAATGTTAATTAATTAAAGTTAATTAAATAAAAAAATTTAATATAGTTTTATACATAAGACTATTATATACGTAATATAAAATATAAAAGTTATTTAATATTAAACCTTATACAATATGAATGTATAAGTTATGGTGGAATATTAAAAAACCGTAAATAGACTTAAGGAATAAATACCAAACATAAATGTACATATACCGTGATTTTCGATGTTTCTGACGCTTGAATCACGAGAGTAATTCATAAGAATTATATTATTCCATTAGTCAATATTACACAATATTTTATATATTGAAGATTAATAATTTTTAATATAATGTTCTCCTTTACCATATATAAATTAATGAATTATTTGCATACTCCTTGGTTGTTGAGCAAACTCAAGCTAGGGATGTTATGTGTAGTGTTATTAATATATTGAAAAAATGAGGTAATATAACTATTTGAATTTGTTGAGTAAACTCAAGGTACATATACTATACTTAGGCCATCATGATATGGTAGGTATGACTGAATTATTTCATTTCGAGTTGTTGAGCAAACTCAAGATCGAAGTAAAATTCAGACAAGGTACCAAGTGTTTAGAGTTGTATATGATACAACCAATAAGGAGCTATCCATTGTCCATAGAGCTAGGAATTGTTGAGTAAACTCAAGGCCGTAATTCTAAGAAGGACGAGTCCTAATAGAGACTAGCGAAAGCTTATTATTAAATGAAACATAAAGTTTAACCTTACTAATATTATAAGAATATCTACTATGATTTGTTCTAATAATCTACCACTTAAATTTGCAGAAGATGACAACTCCAAAACTTTTTTTTGAAACCGACAAACTTACCAGACCAAACTATATCGACCGGCTAGGAGCAATTTAAATAGCATTGATATATGGGCTCTTTAGGACTGCTATTACATGCAAACCTAAAGAACAACTGACCGATGACGCCAACCCCGAACTATGACTTGCTTATGAAAAACGGATGTTATAATTAGAGATTGCCTAAGTTTTCGTGATGCTATATTTTACAAGCCGTTGCAGTGGCAGCACAAAAATATGTCTAACCATGATTGTCTCGTGGCTCTTTTTAGTAAACAGTCATGCTCCGCAAGGTACGAGCTTACGAAGAAGCTGTTTAATACCAAAATGACCAACAGACAGAAAGTAGACGTTTACGTGCTAACGATGAAGGGCTATATAGATAGGATTTTGCAATTGGGCATACAGATAAGTAATGAATTGCAAGTAGATTTGATCCTTGGTTCACTTATTTCTCAATATGAACTATTCATACTGGATTATAAGAAGAACTATTTGAATATGAATCTCATGGAGCTCCTTAATATGATGTCGGTTGAGTCGCAATCTAAGGATCAAGGTGTTGTACTTGCTGTTAAGGGTCATGCATCATCTTCGAAGAGTTCGAAGAAGCCAAAAATATAAGGTAAAAAGAACAAGAAAAGTAAAAATACCAATGCCAAGGGTGAATGTCACCATTGCTACAAGAAAGGTCACTAGAAAAGAAACTATCCCGACTACTTGAAAATTGTTAGGGAAAAGAAGCAGAATGGTTCTACAGCTCCATTTGGTACATTTATAATTTAAAATTATTATGTAATCAGTAAAATATCCTAGGTTATAAATATTGGATCTGGTACTCATATATTTAATTCTTTATAGCGGCTTAGAAACTGGTATCACATGGCCAAAGGAGAGAGAGGCTTTAAGTTGCTGATGGATCTATGGTAGATGCAACGACGGTTGGAGACTTCCATTCAAATTTACCTAGTGGATTGGTATTAGTATTAAATAATTGCTATTTTATAAAAGACTTTATTTGTGGGATTATTTATATTTCTATATTGTCTGAGACTGGATATATATTTCATAGTGCTAATAATGTTATGGAAATTAGTTTGGATGTAAATAAAGTTTGCGATTATATTCTTGAAAATAGTATTTATGTCCTTAATACTATTTATACTAGGTAACAGCCCATTAGCATGATTGTCAGTAGCCCAAAGGAAATAAACAACCGCGACTTTCACATGTGTTCTACTTCTTGCTCAACTCTACACGTGACTCTGAAACTACATCTTGCATCTCATCGCCAACGACCATAGGCTTCTTTCTCAAATGAAAGTCCATCAGGAATCTCCCATAGGCATTTTGATATCACACTTCGGACCTGTGCTGCAAGTTTCAATCTCCTTGATTTTGTTGTACTGTCCCTTGTGAATTGCGCGAGTTTACCATCATCTCGCTTCTTCTTAATCCTCTTGTTGTTTCGGCTCTGCTTGATCCACCTAATCGCGCAACTGATTTTGTTTCGTTTTGGAAATTTTCTTTGTCATTTGCTTACTCCTGCTTTTTGCCTTAACTGGAAGTTGCAATTTAATCTAGTTAGGGTTCCTCTATTTTAGTGGAATGAGATGAAACAGATGAAGAAGAAGCAAATGAAGAATGCGGAAGGGCATTATGGGAAGTTCCAAGATATACGGTTGAAATTAGTTCACTAAACTTCCATTATTAGTAGTGAAGATGTGTTCTACGAATAATTCATCTAACAATATAAATGATAGTTATCTTAACATTGTAGGCTAGGTCATATTAGTGAGAAACGACTAAACAAATTGAAAACCAAAATTTTTCTATCATTAATTGATTCTGAATCATTTGACATATGTGAGTCGTGTCTCAAAGGTAAAATGACCAAGCACCCCTTCAGTGGGAGGAATGAAAGGGTTGATGAACTCTTAACATCAATACATAGTGATTTCTATGGCCCAGTGCCTATAATAATCAAAGATTATAGTTCTTACTTGATGATTTCTCGAGACTAGGATATGTGTATCTTATAAAGAGCAAATTCGATGTCTATTAGAAATAAGTTGAACATAAAATGTAGTATAAAACCAAACATACTGCAAGATAAATATTCTTTGATCAGATTGAGGAGGTGAGTATGTTGGACATTATTCCGACAATACTTAAAAGATAATGTGATTAACTCTTAGATTACTCCACCATATCATCTACAACATAATGATGTGTCAGAGCAAAGGAATCGAACCTTATTAGATATGGTTCGTTCCATGATGAGTAAGGCTGAGTCATCTTTGTCCTATTTGGGATGTATGCTAGAAACTGCATCATATATGTTGAACTTATTATCCACTAAATATGTAACGACCCAACTTCCTACGCCCAGGAAGACATGTCGTTATTAAGAAAGAAAGAGGTAAGAAAATAGAAAAGAAAGAGAAGAAAGAAGAACAACATCAGAATCTTAACAGCGGAACGAATAAATTATATTAATCACATAAGTATTACATAATATACAATATCAATCAGAGCTACACAGATAATACATCACATACTGGACAGTTATAAACACCTGTCTAGTATTTACAATACAACACAATACAACTCAAACAATACGACTCAGAGATACCAAGACAGCGGAAAACTATATCTATCTACAATGCTGAAGCCTCCTGCTCCATTGCTCCTCCAGTCATTCGTCAAAGCTAACCTGAATCCCTTAGCTACCCATAAAAATTTGGGTACCCGAGAGTTTAGGAAAACAGAAATAAACTCCGGGTCAGACCTGGTTCTGGTATGAGTAGCAGGTTAAAGTTGCTTAACTTTTCAAAACCTTTGAAACAAAAGATATCACGTATGACTTCCCACAAATAAACATGGGTAAGTTTTTACCTTACGCTAACCAAATATTTGGTAGGAAATTCAGTGATATTATAATAGGTCTAGGGTTTTCAAGTAAAATACAGAAATAGCCGAAATGCTTACATCTCACATTCCAACATAGTTGGGCACAACTAATACGTACGACACTTCTTGGAGATTGGATTCCATACAATGGCAGGGCTACTGGGGTACCGCCCGTCACAGTACGGGACCTAGATCACCGTACCGAGGATTACTCCCAATCCCCTACAACACAAGGCCGGACTCATTCCTTACTGAACAGTTCCGAACAAGATAATCCCAGCGGTTGTAGCTATTCAACCGTCCACAAAGCCGAAATAAAAAGGGACATCTAGATAGGGGTATACCGCGTCCTGCTTGGGCATGACCCACCTAACCTTGCTGCACATCCCCTGTTTTAGCCATTCCCAGTTGATGAGGCTTGAGGCTACGATTACCTTTAGAGAACATATTTCTTAGAATGCTCATCGCCCACCTGACGATGTTCTGAAAGCATTCAATCCATACAAGTTCATTTCGGGTTTGAACGAAAGCGAAGGCATTATCTCGTTACACTCATTTTGGAATCACCCTCAGAGTTAACGACGATAACCCTTGTATTCTGAACCTTTATCTTCACTTCAGAATCACGACCTATCGTTAATTTGGATCGATGTGGTTTTCGGATGTCCAAATATGGAAACCCGATCCCGGTCTCACCGAAATACAAACGTATCTTCTAAGGCAAGTTGTTTTAAAGTTTAAAACAAATTCAATTCAACATTATCTATATACACACAGATAGACAACTCACATATCACAATAGATAATCATATTCTCATCATAAACAGATAATCTGTATTATCATCACAAACAGATAATCCATATTATCATACTTAACTAAGCATCCATATCATATAGATATTACTCATCTTATTACTGAGATCACAATCATTCAATGAAATATCAATATCATCCATAAACAATGATTTATTAACCACCATCTATAATTAATTTAAAATGAATTAAATTAATTACTTCTATCTCTAATTAATTTAAAGTGAATTAAATTAATTACTTTATTCCATAAATCGTGCTTATATATCCATAAATGAATTAAAATCTAATTCATTTGTCATTCTTAGTATTTATCTTGATTAAACACCTTTGATTAATCATTCTCTAATTACAATAAGTAATTAGTCCTTAATTAATTCCACACATTAATTAACCTAAATCATTCATAGTAATTAACATTTAATTACTCCATTGATTGATTAAATATAATTAATTACATTTATCCTTAATTAATTACATTAATTAATCACCTCATTATTAATTATTTCTTAATTAAACAATTTTCTTAATTACATCATTTATTATATTAATTAATGATCTCAAAATATATTTAAATTAATTACATTTAGTAATTATTCTTCAAAAAAAAATTACATTTAGTAATTAATCTAAAATTAAAAACGCAATTATTAATCACCCTTGATTAATATCAATCCAGTAGTTAACTACCCTTAATTACTCATTAACAAATTAATTATTCCATAATTAATTATCTTCATTAATTAATCCCTTGATTAATTATACCAAGTAATTATACTCAAATTACTTTCATCATTAAATCACCCTCCGTTAATTACATCTGGTAATTATCATTAATTACTTTCTTAAGTAATTACACTTATCACATCATCAAAAGGGTATTAACTTAAACAATTCATATTAAACTTAATTAATTACAACGAGTAGTTAATTACTTAATTACTTCTATTAAGTAATTACACTTAAACAATTCACAATTGATTAATCTTTAAAATTAATTAATCTACTTAATCACATCAATTAATTATTAAATAATCCTTATTTAATGTCCTTCATTAACTACTAACCATTCTCTAATTACTTTCCTAAAGTAATTAACCAAGATTTATTCATTATTATTTACAATTAATTATTCTTTAATAACTCATTAATTAATCCATAATTATTTAATTAATTAAGTGTTAATTGTTACTTAATCAATCCTTAATTACTTACTTAATTATTACTAATTATTAATTAAAAGTTAAAACCTTATTGATTTATGATCCTTAATTTTTACTAATTTATCCTAAATTATCTATCTTAAACCTTAATTTACTAATTTAACCCTTAATTACTAAATTAATTAATCATTAGATATCCATTTTAATTAATTTTAAATAATTACACATCATTAAATCTTTATATATTCAAAGATAAAAACATTTATCTTATTAATGATCAAATTATCAAAAACAATTTACTTTCAAATTTTACTTTTAAATTTCATTTTAAATTTAAGATTTAAAATGAAACAAATTGACTTAACAAAGTTTAAAACAATTTCAAAACCCTTTTAAATTCACAAGTTAAAGAAATATCTACCTTAATATAAAAGTTTAAAAGAATTTAAAATCCCAATTTCATCTTAGATTTTAAATCAATTTAAAATTTCACTTCATCATTTAAAATTGTAAACAATTCAAAATCTCCCTTTATTTCAAAACCAAGATTTCAAATTTAGAATTTAGCCCAGATTTATACTTATGTTTGAATCTCCATTTTACTTAAAGCTTTACTTTTTAAATTTAAAACTATTTAAACCTCTTGCTTAAAACTATTTAATCCTCTTTTAAAGTTATTACAGGCAATTTAAATTTTAAAAACTTTATTATATTTCAAAACTGAGATTCAAACTTCATTTGAACCCGAACTAAATTTTGTTTAAAACTTAGTTTAATATCTGTTTACATTTTAAAACCCAGGTTAAGGAAATTTACAACTTACAGGTTTTCAAACCTGCAATTATCCTACCCGAGACAACTACCAGAATGCTTCGAGCCTAAAGCAAATTTCTTCGAGCCTAAAACTCGAATTAACTGAGAAACTCACGACACCAAAACCTTGCAATCAAAATCCAAACCACCTCCACCATAACAAACGTGTCGTGCACGTGCACGGAGGCTTTAGGTGATTCCGACCATCGATGGCGATCTTCCCACGTCCACTGGCATCTCCAAAACCCAACTCAATCGTCAGAAATCCCTCAACTTGACTCAAAATCAAATTCGAGTATAATATCCAAACCTGGAAACAGCACGGCCCTCCACATCCAAACCTGTCATCGCCTCTTCCACGACGCCTCGGCCACCAGAAAATCCCCTACTCCGGCTACGACTTCGACTACGACCCCTCTACCACCTCCCCTAGTCACATCGCACTCGATCATATTCACAGGACATAGTGGTCGATTCACTGAACATGGTAAAAACTAGGGTTCTGAACAAAATCCCATCACCGCTTCCTCCTCCTCTAATTGTTCATCCATTTAATAATTTTCCACCAATCTCCAGTCATTCCTCCACCTCCAAGAGGAATCCCGACCTTCACCTTCCAGTGGTTCACCAGAAAATCACAATTCCACATATTATGCTCAACCCAGAACCACACCTTCAATACTTAATTAAAAATAGTGATTTTGCTTTTAAAAATCATGATTAGGTATGATGTTTCAAATCCTAGTCCTGAAACAATACATTGTGATACTTAAATTTTTACCTATTTTAGTTTTGATCAGTAGACTTGGTTTCCAGAGTCAAACAAAAATATTATTTGACTTAAGTACCATTTTTAAAACTAGAGTTTACAATTAGGCAATCAAGTTTGATTTGTATATTTAGTTTAAACAGAGACAAGATCAAAGATTTGAATTTTTAAATCAAAACTGGAAAACTGGAAGATAAAAGCAGAGAGTACCCAGATGAAACAAAACATACATATGTATATAGAGAAAGCACTAATATATTCATGCATTCAACATAATGGTTCCAGAGATTTCATGCAACAGATTACTACTTAAGTTTTACCAAGTGAAGTTACTCACCTTTGCTTTGAAAAGAGGGACAGAGCACCTCTGATTGCAAACAGTTTTTGAACTTTTAAAACTAGAAACAGTCTTTACTTTGATCTTTTAATCATCTTGCTTGATTGTTGTTTTAAATTTTCTGAAAGCTTTGTCTTGATTGAAACATTAGAAACTCGAAAGCTTGCTTTGATTTTCTAGCCTCAGATTGCACTTGAAACTAATCCTGGTTTACAGGTTGTCTTATTTAATTTAAAGATGTTTTCAGTTTAAAAAGAAATGCTAACCATTTTTTGCTTACTGGTTTTCTGAGTTGAACGAAAAGCATGCATATATAGAGGCGACAGCTTGCATAGGGAGGTAGGTGTTATCTGGGTTTGCATATTTTCCTGGTGCACTATTTAGTTTTGTTTTTATCAGGCAGATATTTCAAATGTAGGCTGAAAGGATTTTTGAACAATTGGAATTGACATAAGTTTGTGCTGAGAAAATGCAAGCATTAATTGTTAATGTACCATATGTTTCCTACTTAGCTACCTTATCTTATTAGTCTTGCATGTACATAGATATTTTATATTTTCACTTCTTGTCTTGCCTGCATACTTGCTTACAGCTACAAACATATTCTACTTGTCTACTCATGCTTCACACTTTATTCTTTCCTGACTTGTTTTTATACTTATCTCATTTTTGTTTTTGTGTTCCTAGATATTTGTTTATACTACGTACCAGCCTAGCATACTAACTTACAGCCTACTAATTTATTTACTTATCTTATGTATTTTAATTTCTATTTCTAACTTAGGTGTTATTTTTATTTCACTTTTATTCTTAAAACTTAAACAATTAAATACTTAATTTACTTATTATTTATTTCATACTTATGTTAATATTTATAAGATTTATTTTATTCCAGATTTACTAATCATAGCTCTCCAAAATACATATATACACACAAGTTTAAAATAACAAATTCTATTTATATTAAAATCCATTTGTAAAGATATTGCGTTATTAATATTGTTTAAATATAACTCGTTACTTAATTAAAATAAATTTATAAAAGAAATTATCTCTTTATTAATAAATTACTTATTTTATCAAGCTATATTTGAAACAAAACAAACTTTTTTTTATTTAAGTTTAAACATAAGCTAAAATCAATTTTAAACAATTAAACTTTTATCTTGAGTAATTTAAAGCCCTATGTTTTTTTTTTTAATATTAAGTTAAATCAAATTTCCAAATTATCCACTCATAGTAGAATTAAAAACATAGCTTTATCTATTAATTTAAAAACAAAACTGATATATTTACAATATATATATTATATATATATATATATTATAAATAGAAAACAATTTAAATTAGCTTTTTAAAAAATAAAACCACTCATTTCAATATTTATTTAAGAAAATTATTAAATCAATCCAAATTATTATTAACAATATATTTAATTTTTAACACAGATTATTAAATTTATATTGCCAAAAATTTCGGGATATCACATTCCTTCCCCCTTAAAAGAATTTCTTCCTCGAAATTTAAAACAAATGTAATTTAATAATCTAATTAAAAATTTAATTTTAAAACACAAACATATATTAGTTATATGCTAACAACCATAACAACCAATTCATCCAATCAAACAATCCTAACTATCCAGACAAAATTCTGGATCGAACTTTCTCGAGTTTCCCAAGTATAAATACTGGAATACTCGCTCTACATGATCCAAATAATCAATACTACTAAGCTACAGAGCTTCCACTCATCTAGATCTACAAAACAAGACAGGATATCAAACTACAGACAAGTCTAACTCAACAACCAAAACTCCCTGAACTGCTGGCTCTACAACCAGAGATAGATCTTACACGTACTCCCTCAGAGATACGTGAAACACAATGAATCCCAGTTATCCAAACTGGCAATTCAATCCTGAAAACCAAGCGCTTGTCCAAAATCAAATGTCCGACTTCGGAATGCAAATTCCTCTATCTCTTATCCACAAAACTCTTCGGACGATCCTGGGCCGTCTACATCCTTACTGATCAGCTCAACCCATGCCGATGCCCTTAGAAATAAACTGAACCAAAACAATCCAACAAGATGATCTTTCCAAGATCAACCCAAAACTCAGGACACAACTCTTTACCAAAATCAGAAGACTGATCTCACTTCTTCCATTTGGAAAAGATAAAACAGATGCACTCCAATCTGGCCTTAAGATTCTGAAAAATTTCCTGTAGAAACTCTCTAATCCAAAATACTGCAACTTCCGGTTGCTTCCACACTAAAACAGCTTCCACCATGCTTCCACTGCGCAACTCTGATTGAGCAGATGAAAATGCTGATGATGAACTTAAGCACAGACTGGACACACATCCCAGAACCATGGTTCCGCAGATCCATAAAATAAAACTCAGAATTTCCTCCAAAACCCGAACTGCTTCACCAAACTCTCTCTCTAGAATCCATCCTACTATTAAGCTGAACCATCGGTACCACTCCTGGAATCCCGTCGATACCAAACTCAATCTCTAGATGCTGACAAAACTCTGACTTCCTGAAGACATTCGGTAAATCTCTGACAACCCAAGAGAACACTCAGCTATCACAAGTCACTTTTGCGATTAACCCAGCCTAATTCCAAAGAAAAACTACTCTCTCTTTACCAAACAGAACAGCCTACACTTATCTAGCCAATCCATCAAAGAAATGGAACCACTCTGCTGCTTCTGAATTCCCTCCAGAAAGAACTGCTAAGCCAGAAGATCTCCTTGATGGCACACAGAACACTCTGAGCTGCATTGCCGACTCAGATGCTCAAAGACTTCCTTGCCAATACACAGAATACTCCAAACAGCACTGCTGACACCTATGCTAAGAAATTCCTAATCCAGAGCTCTTCGAGAAACTCGGACCACAAGCCAGACACAAACATCCTGCTGAACACAGCCACGTCACCAAAGCAGACACACTTCCTAACTTGTTCTAAAGAAACATCTTCGGAGATGTCCATAGTCACTGTGTCCCATCACACAGCTACTACATCTCGAGGTATCAAGATAACATGACTTGCTTCAATCAAACCGACAGAATCTAAACTCTAGCTCATCCAACTACACTTCAAAGATGAACTCCGAACCCTTAACAGGTTTCCTTCAGAGATCGACGAAATCCTTACACCATCCAAAGCTTACTCGAGACGGTATTTGGTCTACAGTCTCGACAGATACACTTCCAACCTCAAATATTCAAACTCCAACCATTGGTAGTCGTGTTACACACAACACTACCCTATCTACCTTTATAACTTATATTGGAAAACCCGTACAGGTAACCCAACAAATAGGTAGAAATAAATAAATATATATATCAAATTACAAATACGCTCTCTCAAGAAAGAAATCACTCAAGAGCCTAGGTATTCGCTCAACCTAGCGCTCTGATACCACTATGATAGCCCTAGGCTTTTCAACCGTCGGGCAGCGGCCACTCTCCACCATGGGTCACAGTGATACCTCGGGTTTGCTTTTACGGCCAGCCTCTCAACTCACAACCAACCCCGCAAGGCCTTATACTACCCCCGGGGACATGTAGGGGTAAGAGTCTCCCGTTCGCCACCTAATGCAAAGCGAGAACCCCCTATCACGCTGTAATGTAGCAAACCTGATCCCGGTCTCACCGAAATCCAAACGTATCTTTTAAGGCCAAGTTGTTTTAAAGTTTAAAACAAATTCAATTCAATATTATCTATACACACACAGATAGATAAATCACATATCACAATAGATAATCATATTCTTATCATAAACAGATAATCTGTATTATCATCACAAACAGATAATCATCACAAACAGATAATCCATATTATCATACTTAACTAAGCATCCATATCATATAGATATTACTCATCTTATTACTGAGATCACAATCATTCAATGAAATATCAATATCATCCATAAACAATGATTTATTAACCACCATCTATAATTAATTTAAAATGAATTAAATTAATTACTTCTATCTCTAATTAATTTAAAGTGAATTAGTCCGCGTGCTTGGTGCGGTGGTGGGGTGATGCGCCTCCTAAGTGGGAGGTTTGGGGTTCGAGTCCCACCTTGTGTGGGAGGAGAAACGACTTTTCACATGGGAGGTATGAGTCATTTTCGCGCCTCCTGCACCAAGTCAACCGAAAGGTCTGGCTGCCTGGAATAGTTGGTTGTGGCGGGCCTTTCGGCTATCCCCTAGGTTTACTGTTCAGGAACCGCTGGTCGGTAGTGATTGAACAGGTTTCCCTGGTTCCAAAAAAATAATAATTAAAGTGAATTAAATTAATTACTTTATTCCATAAATCCTGCTTATATATCGATAAATGAATTAAAATCTAATTCATTTGTCATTCCTAGTATTTATCTTGATTAAACACTTTTGATTAGTCATTCTCTAATTACAATAAGTAATTAGTCTTTAATTAATTCCACACATTAATTAACCTAAATCATTCATATTAATTAACATTTAATTACTCCATTGATTGATTAAATATAATTAATTACATTTATCCTTAATTAATTATATTAATTAATCACCTCATTATTAATTATTTCATAATTAAATAATTTTCTTAATTACATCATTAATATAATTAATCAATCATCTCAAATTATATTTAAATTAATTACTTATTTAAATTAATTACATTTAGTAATTAATCTAAAATTAAAAACGCAATTATTAATCACCCTTGGTTAATATCAATCCAGTAATTAACTACCCTTAATTACTCATTAACAAATTAATTATTCCATAATTAATTATCTTCATTAATTAATCCCTTGATTAATTATACCAAGTAATTATACTCAAATTACTTTCATCATTAAAACACCCTCCGTTAATTACATCTGGTAATTATCATTAATTACTTTCTTAAGTAATTACACTTATCACATCATCAAAAGGGTATTAACTTAAACAATTCATATTAAACTTAATTAATTACAACGAGTAGTTAATTACTTAATTACTTCTATTAAGTAATTACACTTAAACAATTCACAAGTGATTAATCTTTAAAATTAATTAATCTACTTAATCACATCAATTAATTATTAAATAATCCTTATTTAATGTCCTTCATTAACTACTAACCATTCTCTAATTACTTTCCTAAAGTAATTAACCAAGATTTATTCATTATTATTTACAATTAATTATTCTTTAATAACTCATTAATTAATCCATAATTATTTAATTAATTAAGTGTTAATTGTTACTTAATCAATCCTTAATTACTTACTTAATTATTACTAATTATTAATTAAAAGTTAAAACCTTATTGATTTATGATCCTTAATTTTTACTAATTTATCCTAAATTATCTATCTTAAACCTTAAATTACTAATTTAACCCTTAATTACTAAATTAATTAATCATTAGGTATCCATTTTAATTAATTTTAAATAATTACACATCATTAAATCTTTATATATTCAAAGATAAAAACATTTATCTTATTAATGATCAAATTATCAAAAACAATTTACTTTCAAATTTTACTTTTAAATTTCATTTTAAATTTAAGATTTAAAATGAAACAAATTGACTTAACAAAGTTTAAAACAATTTCAAAACCCTTTTAAATTCACAAGTTAAAGAAATATCGACCTTAATATAGAAGTTTAAAAGAATTTAAAATCCCAATTTCATCTTAGATTTTAAATCAATTTAAAATTTCACTTCATCATTTAAAATTGTTTAAACAATTCAAAATCTCCCTTTATTTCAAAACCAATATTTCAATTTAGATTTTAGCCCAGATTTATACTTATGTTTGAATCTCCATTTTATTTAAAGCTTTACTTTTTAAATTTAAAACTATTTAAACCTCTTGCTTAAAACTATTTAAACCTCTTTTAAAGTTGTTATAGGTAATTTAAATTTTAAAAACTTTATTATATTTCAAAACTGAGATTCAAACTTCATTTGAACCCGAACTAAATTTTGTTTAAAACTTAGTTTAATATCTGTTTACATTTTAAAACCCAGGTTAAGAAAATTTACAGCTTACAGGTTTTCAAACCTGTAATTATCCTACCCGAGACAACTACCAGAATGCTTCGAGCCTAAAGCAAATTTCTTCGAGTCTAAAACTCGAATTACCTGAGAAACTCACGACACCAAAACCTTGCAATCAAAATCCAAACCACCTCCACCAGAACAAACGTGCCGTGCACGTGCACGGAGGCTTTAGGTGATTCCGACCATCGATGGCGATCTTCCCACGTCCACTGGCATCTCCAACACCCAACTCAATCGTCAGAAATGCCTCAACTCGACTCAAAATCAAATTCGAGTATAATATCCAAACCTGGAAACAACACGACCCTCCACATCCAAACCTGTCATCGCCTCTTCCGCGACGCCTCGGCCACTAGAAAATACCCTACTCCGGCTACGACTTCGACTACGACCCCTCTACCACCTCCTCGAGTCGCATCGCACTTGATCATCTTCATAGGCCATAATGGTCGATTCACTGAACATGGTAAAAACTAGGGTTCTGAACAAAATCCCATCACCGCTTTCTCCTCCTCGAATTGTTCATCCATTTAACAATTTTCCACACATCTCCAGTCATTCCTCCACCTCCAGGAGGAATCCCGACCTTCACCTTCCAATGGTTCACCAGAAAATCACAGTTCCACATATTATGCTCAACCCAGAACCACACCTTCAATACTTAATTAAAAATAGTGATTTTGCTTTTAAAAATCATGATTAGGTATGATGTTTCAAATCCTAGTCCTGAAACAATACATTGTGATACTTAAATTTTTACCTATTTTAGTTTTGATCAGTAGGCTTGGTTTCCAGAGTCAAAAAAAATATTATTTGACTTAAGTACCATTTTTAAAACTAGAGTTTACAATTAGGCAATCAAGTTTGATTTGTATATTTAGTTTAAACAGAGACAAGATCAAAGATTTGAATTTTTAAATCAAAACTGGAAAACTGGAAGATAAAAGCAGAGAGTACCCAGATGAAACAAAACATACATATGTATACAGAGAAAGCACTAATATATTCATGCATTCAACATAATGGTTCCAGAGATTTCATGCAACAGATTACTACTTAAGTTTTACCAAGTGAAGTTACTCACCTTTGCTTTGAAAAGAGGGACAGAGCACCTCTGATTGCAAACAGTTTTTGAACTTTTAAAACTAGAAACGGTCTTTACTTTGATCTTTTAATCGTCTTGCTTGATTGTTGTTTTAAATTTTCTGAAAGCTTTGTCTTGATTGAAACATAGAAACTGGAAACCTTGCTTTGATTTTCTAGCCTTAGATTGCACTTGAAACTAATCCTGGTTTACAGGTTGTCTTGTTTAATTTAAAGATGTTTTCAGTTTAAAAAGAAATGCTAACTATTTCTTGCTTACTGGTTTTCTGAGTTGAATGAAAAGCATGCATATATAGAGGAGACGGCTTGCATAGGGAGGTAGGTATTATCTGGATTTGCATATTTGCCTGGTGCACTATTTAGTTTTTCTTTTATCAGGCAGATATTTCAAATGGAGGCTGAAAGGATTTTTGAACAATTGGAATTGACATAAATTTGTGCTGAGAAAATGCAAGCATTAATTGTTAATGTACCATATGTTTCCTACTTAGCTACCTTATCTTATTAGTCTTGCATGTACATAGATATTTTATATTTTCACTTCTTGTCTTGCCTGCATACTTGCTTACAGCTACATACATATTCTACTTGCCTACTCATGCTTCATACTTTATTCTTGCCTGACTTGTTTTATACTTATCTCATTTTTGTTTTTGTGTTCCTAGATATTTGTTTGTACTATGTACCAGCCTAGCATACTAACTTACAGCCTACTAATTTATTTACTTATCTTATGTATTTTAGTTTCTATTTCTAACTTATGTGTTTATTTTTATTTCACTTTTATTCTTAAAACTTAAACAATTAAATACTTAATTTACTTATTATTTATTTCATACTTATGTTAATATTTATAAGATTTATTTTGTTCTAGATTTACAAATCATAGCTCTCCAAAATACATATATATACACAAGTTTAAAATAACAAATTCTATTTATATTAAAATCCATTTGTAAAGATATTGCGTTATTAATATTGTTTAAATATAACTCGTTATTAAATTAAAATAAATTTATAAAAGAAATTATCTCTTTATTAATAAATTACTTATTTTATCAAGCTATATTTGAAACAAAACAAACTTTTTTTTATTTAAGTTTAAACATAAGCTAAAATCAATTTTAAACAATTAAACTTTTATCTTGAGTAATTTAAAGCCCTATGTTTATTTATTTAATATTAATTTAAAACAAATTTCCAAATTATCCAAACATAGTAGAATTAAAAACATAGCTTTATCTATTAAATTTAAAAACAAAACTTATCTATTTACAATATATACAAATGTATATATATATATATATATATATATATATATATATATTATAAATAGAAAACAATTTAAATTAGCTTTTTAAAAGATAAAACCACTCGTTTAAATATTTATTTAAGAAAATGATTAAATCAATCCAAATTATTATTAACAATATATTTAATTTTTAACACAGATTATTCAATTTATATTGCCAAAAATTCTGGGATATCACAAAATATGTGCCTAAAATACCATATGAATGTGGTTTGGTAAGAATCCCAACTAAAACATTTGAAGATATGGTGTTGTTTGGCATATATTAAGAACGTTGGTCTGAATAAGCTAGAGGCAGGATTGGTACTGTATAAATTTATAGGATATCCCAAAAACTCAATGGGATATGTATTCTACAATACCAAGGAACGAAAGGTCATTATTTTTCGACACGTTGCCTTTTTGGAAATGGAAGTCTAAGAAATTTACGGTAAGAATTGTAGGCTTGGATGAGATCCAAGAAGTTAACACTAAGGCCGAACCATTGAAAAAACCAAGTTCATCCATGTACGAAAAAATGTAACCTATTAGAAGGTCTAGTACGGAATCTGTTGCACTAGAGAGATACTGTAGTTTTCTTGCGGATGGCGAAAAGGAGGACCATTTCTTAGATGATGACACTCCTCTGTCTTTCTAATAAGCACTACAGAGTAAAGACTCTGCACTCTAGCTTGGAGCAATGAAATTCGAGATGGGTTACATGTACGAAAACAATGTTTGGACTTTATCGAACGTACCCGTAGGGATAAAACGCATTGGCTACAAATTAATTTTTTAGAAAAAGCTTAATGCAAATAGAGAAGTAGAACTTATAAGTCAAGGCTAGTTGCGAAAGGATTTTATCAAATTCAACGTGTTGATTATGGCAAGAACTTTTCGCCCGTAGTTATGCTGGAGTCCATTCAGATTATGCTAGCCATCGCTGCATTATATGACTATGAAATATGGCTAATGGATGTAAAGACTGTTTTTCTAAATAGTTATTTATAAGATATCATTTTCATATTGTATCCCAAGGATTTTGTGATCAGTGGAAGTGAGGGCATGGATTGCAAGGTGTTAAAGTTCATTTATGGACTTAAACTGATAAAGTAATCAAATAGTTTGATTTTTTTTTAAAATAGAGGAAGCGTTCATATATAGAAAGGAACAGGGCAACGCTATCATTTTCTTAGTGCTTTATGTCGATGATCTATTATTGATTGACAATGATACTTCATTCTTGCAATCAATGATAGCTTGGCTTTCCAAGAACTTCTCGATGAAAGATTTGGGAGAAGCAGCCTATATACTTGGTATAAATATCTACATAAATAGACCTATAAGGCTATTGGAATTGTCCCAATCCCTCTACATAAATATCATACTAAAAAGGTTCGGTATGAAGAATTCCAAACGTGAAAACTTTCCAACACAGTTTAGAATCATCCTCTCTACAAAGGGCAATCCGCATACCGATGAGGAGAAAGAGCGTATAATGAGGATCCCCTATGATTCAGCCATATGATGCATATAATGTACGGTATGCTATGTACCAGACCAGATGTGTCATACGCATTAGGATGCAAAAGTCGATACCAGTCTGGTCCCAGAGAAAAACTTTGGACGGCCGTAAAATGTATTCTTATGTATTTGAGAAATATGACAGAACTGTTCCTCATATACAAGAATGGCGACCTCTTTATGAAGGAATGTACATATTCAAGCGTTCAAAGTGATATAGATGATAGTAAGTTAGTGTCTATCTATGTCATTATGCTTAACAGCGGAGCTATTAATTGGAAAGTTCCAAGCAAGAAATAGTTATTGATTCCATAGTGGAGGCCGAGTACATCATCTTTAATGAAAAAAACAAAAAAGGAGGTTTGGATGCACATGTTTTTGAGTGAGCACAGAGTGATTCCCAGTATTGAGAATCCTATGACATTGTTCTATGACAATAATGCGATGATACAGATCGCAAAGGAGCCAAGAGTACTCAAGAAGTTATAGCACATTCTTTAAAATTTCCACCTAATTGTAGAATTCGTTGGGAAGAAAAAAGTCATGATTTAAAGGGTAGATACCAAGGACAACAAAGCCGATCCATTCACTATAGATCTAGCTTGATCGTCGGAACCAATTCTATAATTTATTGCAAATTAATTAATTCTATAATCAATTCTCTTTTGTAATAAAGGTGTTTCTCCTTTTATTATATATTTGTTATAATATGTTATAAATAAATAAATGCTTAATTAAATTATGTTTGACAAAAAATCTATAAATGGTATGTTTGTGATTGTAGGTACAAATAGTTGTAATCATGAGTATTGTATCACAATATTATAGGACACATCATTTTAAATGTTCCTAGTCAAGATGCACCGAGACTGGATATGATGTACCTATTGAGACTAGAGTAGGTAATGCTCTTCAAATGTTGGGCAATGTATCACTCATGAATGTTGGGGGCACTTAGGGGTATCATACTGACAGTTATTGGATAACTATGGAATGACTCACATGTTAGTTTTCTATTGCTTAATTAACTAAGGTCAAAAAGAAAATACCAATGTGACTTATTTACACAGTTCTCTCGACTTGAGAACAATGTGGATCTTCAATATAAAAGCTCCGCTTTTGATTATAGTCAAATATGTAGGTTGTGGAATAATGGGTCTTAAAGCTAATTTAACACTAGAGGGGGGTGAATAGTGTTTTGTAACTTATATAAATCTTTTTAAAATTCTTTCTAGATTAAAACCAAATCACATACTAACAACACGGTTTTATACTTACAATCATTCAAAGAAGTAATCACAAATAAATATAAAAGCAATAAAGTAAAAAGTAAAGAGTTAGAAAGACGACTCCTATGACTATAAATTGTACATTAGTTAACTCTGTAATTTATTGTACATTAGTTCACTCTATAATCAATTCTTGTTCGTAAAAAAGGTGTTAATCTGTTTGTTATAATGTGTTATAAATAAGTAAATTCTTAATTAAAATATATTTAACAGAAAATCCATAAATGGTATGTTTGTGATAGTAACTATAAATTGTTTGTAATCATGAGTGTTGTATCACAATATTATAAAACACATCATTTTAAATGTTCCTAGTCAAGATGCATCAAGAATAGATATCGATGTATCCGTTAAGACTAGAGTACGTAACACTCTTCAAATGTTGGAAAGTGCATTATTCATGACTGCTGAGGGCACCTAGGGATTACTTATTGATAATTATTGGATAGTTATGGAACGAATCACTCGATAGTTTTTTGTTGGTTATTATAACTAAGGTCAAACAGAAAATATCAATGTGACTTATTTACACAGTTCTCTTGACTTAAGAATCATAATGACCGGATTTTCGATCCTTAAATTCGACACTAATACGTCCACTATATTGCGTTTCAAGCATTCAAGTGCCATAAAATCAACCATTAGAGTTGAAAGAAAGAAAAGATAGAAGAGAATAAAAACTAAACAACACAGAATCTTACAATGCAATAGAACTTTATATATTACTCAAATTATATATTACAAAATCATTTCAAAAATGTTACATCAAAGTCCTCCTAATATAAATTCTACCCTCGGACAGTTATAACAATTTGTCCCTACCTAACTGAATACAATATACATATAATATAGTGGAAACAAGAAAATTAACTAGTTATCGATGAAACCACCTACTTCAAGCTTCTACTAGTGAATTTGCGAAAAAACCTGAACTACTTGGATGCCCATTCAAATTTTTGCACCCAAGATATTAGGAAAAGGAAATAAACTTCGGATCAGACATGAGTCTTGTATGAGTAAACTCAAATAACTTAATTATTGCTTTAGAACTCTATTGAAATCAAAGGTATCTCGTAAGAGCACGCCGCACATAAACAGGGATGGGTTTTACCTTATGATAACCAAAACATTTGTATACAAAATCTAGTGATATTATAATAACATTTAGATTACAAGTTCATATCCCAAAATAGCTGGAATTGTTAACATATTAAATTCCAGAATACTAGGCTCTAAAATCAAAACCATAAAGGCATGTATTGGAGATGGATTCCATGCTATGGCAAGGTAAGGGATGACTTCCATTGGTAAATCCCTAGAAAATGCACCAGAGTCCGACAAGAACTCCTAGCACCCCTGCTACACAAAGCCGGTTGCTCCTTTAACATGGCAAATCGGATTACCTCATCCCTTTTTGACACCAAGGCCTTATATTACCATGGTGTTTGGGCACAAAACAACTCGAATATGGACAATCTAGAATGGGATGGCGGCTCCTAATGGTAGCTGACTACATAGCTATGTTGCATACCCTGTTTTTTCCACTTCCCGGTTTGTGAGGCTCGTGAGGTTACGTCGTTACCTTCTTCCACTTAGCAAACAATCTTGGAATGCTAACACTGCCCTCCAAATGGAGATACAATGTAAGCATTCATCCATACAAGTTGTTTCGGGATCGAACATACAATCCACATTACTATTTTCCATTTTGGAATCACTCTACAAAAGAATAGTATAACTCCACGACATACTTCATATGATTATACATCAATCGTTATTAGTTTGGAGTGGTTCTGATAAATCCAGGAACCTATGTCTCCAAAATTAAGTGATAATTTCCTACTAACTCAAATTTGGTTATTTAACTATCAAATAAACAAACAATAACCAATTTCATTGAGATTTATTTATCCATAGCAACCACTAAGCCTCAAAACAAAATTTTACTTAATAATCTCTTTTCAAAACGCTTGTTCAAAACATTCATATACTTATCTCTGTAACATAAGTATATTCACAAACATTTACAAATAACTTTTTACTTCCAAATCATGTTAAAAAGGATTCTAACATCATTCTTCAAATTGGAGTTAAGGATAACTCTAAACACTATTCCTTCGGTGTTACGTGTGAAACAGAAGTTCCATACCACCATTTTTAAAAGGCCAGTTTAGAGAAATCCAGATCTCATATTCTTTTTATACTTCTTTCGATAAATCCTTTTAAATCGAATCTATTTCACTTATGAAATCTCCTTTACTTGAAATCCCAATCCATTTCAAAATGCTTCGCAAACTCCCAAAATCATTTATAAAATCCTTTTATAAATATTAAAAAACATTTATACAAATTGGTTTCATAAATATCCAAACTTTTTGTATAAATTTCTTATAAATATCCGAACCTTTTTTTAAACTCCCTTTATGAACATCCAATCATTTTCTAAAACTTCTTTTATAAATACCCCAAAATCATTTATAAAACCTCTTTATAACCATTCATCTTTAAACAACTTCTTAAATAACCTTAATCAAATTAGCTTCCTTTAATAAGCAAATCCATTTTGTAAATCTCCCTTATTTATGAAATCTTCTTTACTTAAGAACTTAAACCCAAAACACCTTATAAATTTCCAAATTCATTTATAAAACTCTTTATGAAATCTTCTTTTTATAACATGGAAAACCGTTCCTATTAGTTAAAAGCATCTTTAGTAAAACCATTTGTCAAATCATTCGTTAAATATCTTGTCTAAATGCAATAACTTTGAAACCATTTCAAAAATAAAATGAAATATTTATCCTTACAAAATCAACGGAGACTTAATGACCACATTGGCGCTTTTAATTTGGTTTTACATATCTAGCTAACATGGCATCACACAACAACAAGTATATGAGAAATCAACACATGACAATCAATCAACATTTATGAACATCTAGGTTATTATAATAGCATAATGGTGTTTTGTTATGCTAATATGTATCATTTAGTTACATAGTCATACTTAGGGCTTAGACAAGAGATCCTTCGATTTAAAAACAATTCAATTAGATAAGAAAACTGGTTTAAATAAATATCCTGTAGAATTATAAAGAACATTTAAAATGAATACCTCAATTAAATCATAAGTTAAAACTTTATTGAACCTTAAAATCTTAATTAAATCATAATTAATCTCTAAATTAGCTTATTTAACTCTTAATTTATTTAGTTTAAACTTAATCTTAACTAATCAATAATTAAACCATAATAAATTAATTTTTATTTATAATTAAATCTTAATTAAACTTTAATTAAATAAGCATTCATTTATAATTAAACCTAATTAAGTAATAACTAAGTGAATAATTAACCTTTAATTAAATAATAATGTAACGACCCGCTATTTTGGACAATTCGCATCCGCACATGTCGGACTTGAATAATTCAAAATACCGAATTGTTAATTTAAATTTGGCAAAACTCAGATATATAGTAAATGAATAATCACAGAATCACAGACACAGAGTAGTAATATGCAGCGGAAGTAAAAGAGATAGTAGTTCATGAAGCTACTATATAAATCTACAAGATACATCAGAGTTTACAACAGAAGAGAAATATGATACATCAAGTACAAATCAGAATACATCACTGGAATCATCGAATACTGAAGCAGAATAGATGGCTGGATCTTCAAGCAAAGCTCCAACTCCAAAGGTGAGTCTTGAATACTGGTACACTCAGTCTGACCCGAGCGTAAAGCAAAACACAAAACACTCGAGTCAGGATTAATATTCTCATATCAATAAATCCAACTCAAGTGAAATAGCATTCGAAATACAAGTAACTCAAAGGATGTTGGAATCACCATCCTCTAAGGATCCGTTAAACTATCTACTATGTAGTAATATACGCTAAGTAGATAATGTCTATCAGTAATATAAATATCAAAATAGTGTTAAGGCGTTACCATTATCCCCCTTAACACATTTTATATAAATGTCATAGTCTATACAGCACTGTAAACTCCACCGTAAACTGGTGGGATATCAGGGAGTACTCCATAGGTATAACACAAAACAAATTCGTAGTGGTCGCGTATATAGGGATACAAGTATGACAAGGCACATGAGGCAATACCCAAGGTAGTGAAACTACCGTTCGCCTGATCCGGACTGGTGAGAACGCATCGCCGCAGCGATCGCAACACCGCGAAACAACACTCCTGAAATTCCGAGGGTGCACCAATCAATCACAAGTAATGAGTAATAGTTACGAAGAAGTGTGTTCGCTCGAGGTGGCTAACCCCATTTGGCCCGGCACGGCTCCTGATTTTAGTCATTTCCAATTTGACACAAGTGTCAAGGCTATCCATTATCGTTCTCTTTCTTCAGTCATCACGTACATCATTCCAACCACTTCATTCTAGATCATCACTCCGCGTATAGTTATTAAAGTGGTTTTCGATTTAGATAGAGAGTATATCCATAACCGATTCCGGTTTCTTTAATAACTTTCGTAATTATTAAACCGATTGGTCGTTTAATAAATTTATCAAACCAAATCAAATTCAATTTCAATTTCAGTTCGTAAATCAACATTTCGTTTGTCCTTCTAAATCAATTTCCAAAGTTTACATTTTAAAACTTCCGAATTACCATTCCAGAATCTTATAATTCGATTTCAACTTTTATTTAAACAATTCAATTACTGATTCAAATTCATATGTAAATTTTATTTCGAAATCATTTAAATTAATTAATTTAACACTCAAATCAATTTCAAATTCATTTATCGATTTCATTTAATATTCGCTAAGCTAATTTATCATTCAAAACAACTTCTATTTAAATTCCAATTCATTTAAATCAATTACTTACGTTTAACTTCATTATATCAAAACATCAAATTGAAATAAATCAAATTCGTCAAATCAATTCTTTAAATTACAAGTCTTACGTTAATTTCAATAAATCCCATTCATTACAATAAATCACATTTTATTTCTTGTTAAAGAAATCCTAATTTCACTTATTTATTTACTTCGTTACAAATTTCAAACTCAATTAGTAAAGAACTAAATTTTATATATTCGAGAAGTTTAATTTCACTTATTAACTTACTTAAATTTCCCAAAGCTTAATTAATAAATAAGAAACTCAATTTCATTTATTATCGAAGTCCAAATCCACTTATTCAAAAGTTCAATTTCCCTTATCAAAGAATTCCATTTTTATTCGATTATCAAATCATTGAATCTCATTCAAATATTAAATAATTTCAATCTTAATTATTAGTAATTTCAAAACTTAATAATTACAAACTTGATTATAATTTCAGATTTAATTATTAAATCATTTCCACTTAATTATGAATTCAACTTAATTATCAAACCATTTCAACTCAATTTATAAATTCAACTTAATAATTTCGAGCTTAATTATAATTTCAAACTTAATTTCAATTTCAAATTTAATTATTAAATGATTTCAAACTTCATCATTTCAAAACTCAATTATTACCAATTTCAAATTTTTTGTTAATAATTCCAAATTTAATTATTAGGTAATCAAATCTCAAACAACGTTCTTTCATCAATTACTACGTTAATATTTGTTTCAGATTTCAATCTTTGCATTTTCCTTTCAAAAATTTAAATTTCAACTTCATTTCAAAACTTATTCTTTATTCGAATAAAATCATTATTTTATTTTAAATCAAATTATTGACCAATCGGATTTTTATTTAATTTTCTATCCTAAGTCAAGTTCATTTGGGTATTTATCGTTTCAACCCGATTCCAATTTCAATTCAAAATCAAACATAATAAAGGGAACTTGCAGTGTGATAACATGGATGGTGTCAAAGTAAATAAACAAGCAAATAGCAACAATCAATAACAATCCAATAAAATTATTCGAATAATCCCGAAATAATCGTATTAATTCGCATTGTTATTTGTGCGAATTAATATAATTATTTCTAGAATCTACACTATCATTTCATGTAGACTAAAGATTATTACATTACAGTTTTTCCACTTGTCGTTCAATTTCAATTTCAAATTTAATACTACAACAATTAATCCAATATCCGTCCAAAGGTTCAAAGTGTAATTTATAAGTTTTTACGTGTCAATTAACTTAAAAATTAAAAAGGGGTCATATTATTCAAATTAACTAATCAAATTCAACACATATGTCGATTCAAAATTTATAACTATCCTACGACAAATTCAATTGCATAACATTTATCACTTTATACATTACAATTTACATCCAATATAAACAACAATCAATCAATCAATTATCAACCAAACTGTATTATTATTGCATACATAACAGATAACGGTGTCAGATGTCAAAGGTGAACTGATACATAAATAACAGTGCAATAAATAACAGCAGTATATTTCAATTGTCGTTCCAATTGAAGTCAGATCTAATAAATAAAAGAATATTAATCGTGAGTGATTGCTCACCTTTCGAGGCTGGAGCGGTTCAACAAAAGAAACGAGTTACGAATCCAAACGCGAATTCCAAAGCAAAGCTAGATTGGCACGATTCGACGAAGAAGACAAGCACGACGAACACAGCTGATAGACGAGAAATTTATGAGGACAAATCAGACTCAGTTTTGATATAACAGAGAATACACACATTATTATACATGTATATATAAATCCAGTATTTTAGTTTAAGACAAATATATTAAAATAATATAAAGATTTTAACACCATATATTTTAGACTCAGTTATCGAAAATCAAAGATATATATGTTTTAAAATCCATTTAGTAAAATACATATATTATAAATTTATTCAAAACGTCAACCGAAGATATCATACAAATAGATTAGGCATGGATATCTGTCACTTATAACTGTATATATAATGCTTTTCAAAATACTAACATACATGTAAATAGTTTTAAAAAGAATCAATAGTTAATAACAATGCCAATAGAGGAACAAAACAAAGTAGATGAACAAAACAAACAAAAGGTACCCAGGCTATATATATAAGTAGATTATGTATCCCCAAGCACCTATGCAACTTATATCGTATACATGAACTTATCTTCATTTCAGTTTAAAAATAGACAACCAGGTCATATATCAAATGTATATTTTAAAAACATATTCATATACCTATAACAATATTTCTTTTACAAACAAATCTACTGTCTTTATATATTATGTAAAAATCAAAATACTACATGAACTTATTATCATATCCATGATACACACACGACGACACTATGTGCATAACATATACAGGAAGAACACTATATACATATTCTATACGAAATGTATACAACACTTTAAACTAGATATATAAAACATATAACATATACCATCTAATGTTAAAATATATGTACGTGGAAAATCATTTTACTAACAATATGTGATCTATAAATATACGTATAAAGTACAACAGTACCTTAAACAATGAAAGTACTGCTTCCATCATGAAATATACTGTAATTATATTTTACTGCACACTCACATTTCAAAATCACATATTAAATTTAAAATAAGATCCCGATCCATACTATAATATGAAACTTAATTGTTGTATAAATTTTTTTTTCAACTCATAACCTCGAAAGTCATTGTTATAAATAAATATATCTATAAAAGCGAGCCAGGTTGTCTACCCTTGTAAAAATATCTAAAAGAACAACTACTTATATAACTTGAGCTGGTGAAAACACATACAATACTACCTTTATGTAACTTTCTTACTGAATACTCTATAACTATGCATAAATTTTTATACCCATATATATACAAACACCAAGTATACTTTTCTAGTTAATACTTTTCTAGTTAATATGCAGCAAATATATATACCTTCTTATTTATAAAAGAAGAGCAACAGGCACAAGCAGGAGAGAACATGGACAAGAGCAATGGTGAATGCTTGGGTTTTGCATGCTTGGTTGGGAGGGTGGTTTCGGCAATGGTGGTAGGCCACGGTCTAGGACGAGGAAGATCTGGACTTGCTCGAGTGGATGATGAAACGCGGCTAGGTCGATGGGCTTTCCGATGTAGGACGGATGCAGTTTGCTATGGAGGCCGGTTGACAGGGTATGTTATACAGGGATGGAGAGTGGGATGGGTTCATCTTGAAGCAAGGGGAGGACGGGCTGTCGGTTGTACTACAGGGCGGGGATGAAGTGGAATAAAAATCGCGGGCTGGCTCGGTGGCTGCTATGGCCGAGGGTGCGGAGGAAAATGAGAGGGAGGTCGACGACAGCGAGTACTCGAACCGCGTGTGATCTTGTGTAGCAGGCTTGCAAATTTTCTTACAAAGTGCAAAAGAATGAACATGCACAGGCGTAGGCATAGGGGGAAGACTGAATATGCATGGCCACATACACATTTCGAAGTTTGAAAACTAAAATTTCCAGACGTGAACAATAAAACAAATGTGAACCAACGTTTGATTTTTTAGGAGTTAATAAAGAAATGGCTTTTCGTTTAATATAAGGAAAGAATGAATAGACACAGTAAACAAAAGGTTCAAAACTGACAGAAAACCAAAAGAATTTGAAACGGGTACCGGTACGATCTGACGTTTTAAAGATTTCGCTATCCACCGGATACCGAAACACACAAACGGATATACTGCAGAGATTAGCACAACGAGACGACCAAAACAGTATACAGATATCAGTGGTACTATTGAATTATAAAAATTTCAAATTTTCTACTACGGAAAATGCGTAAAAATCGCAGAAAAATAAGATCGACGGAGCCAAAAATGTCCGAATTTTGAAAAACGACAAACTGACAACTTGCTCAAAAGATGGTTAAGAATTTTTCTATGTAAAAATATTTTGGTTTTGAAAACATTTTATTTTCATCGCTTTTTAACAGATTAAATTGAAGTAAATTTACGCGCGAAACAAACTTTCATATTTTCGGACGAAAATTTACCAGTTGCTATGTTTAACTAGACACATTCCAAATATCAAATTTATATTTCAAAATTTTATCGTTTAAAATTCCACAAAATTTTAATTAATAATGTTACTAAAACTGGTTAAATTTACGGGTCGTTACATTCTCCCCCACTCTAAACTTTTCGTCCCCGAAAAGGAAGGAAGTAGGAGAGTAGAAACAACAAAAGAAAATAGACTTGAATTACATAATAAACAATTTATTTAAGCCATATAAATTTCAATTTAAATTAATTTATATTCAACAATTGACTTTAAGCTCAAGGAATTTCCTTAACTTGGTTTATTTTCAATTTATCATTGTTTATTACAAAATTTATTTCAAACAACAATTTATTTTATTAATCCACTTATAATTCAACTAACCTAGTATTCTATTTATCTCTATTAACCAATTTATTATTAAACTTTAAGTGTATAACCTTTTTATACGCACTCAAGTTTTATTTATAAAGACAATTTATATTGTAGATTATCAAATTTTCTTAAATTAACAATTTCAAGACCATAAATTTGAATAATCATTATAATCATATTTTATTCGACAAATTTAATTCTTCTTTATTCCAAATTATTTAATTTATTCTACTTAATATATCCTATCAAATATATATTAAGTATATTTACATTTATTATAACTACTCAAATTTATTTAAAATACCTTTGATATCATTTATATCGTATAATGTTCAATTACATAGTTAACCTTTGAAAATTTAGGTAAGTTATATATAATGCAATTGAGTATTATCCAAATAAAATTTTACAATTCGCTTATTTCAAGTTAAGTATTTAGTCAAAAAATTTGGCTTCATTTAAAATCATCCTTAAATAAAATTTTAAGAATAAATTTTCGATTAATTTCAAACAACTTAGAGATAAAATAAATAAGTATATATATATATATATATATATATATATATATATATCATACTATATCAAATCAAATTCAAAATCATCAATATATCAAGTCATGTTTAGAAATTCAAATCAATTTATTTTTCAAAACAAACCGTAGCAAAGCTACAGAATAGTCTCTCCATTTCGAAACTCGAAAATAAATGTCGATGATGCGGCCGTCATCACCGAAATTATTTTCCAGCGACAAGAAAAGAGCACTGATTTTAACATCTAAAATTTCTTTGAAATAATTTCTATTTGAAAATATTTTACATACATTACCCTCTAAAACTTTCAAATCGAAGTTTGAAATCACCGAAAATTAAATTTTCGAATTCTTGATTTAAATTCATTTAAACTCCAAATCAAATTATAACCAAAGTTATAAATTTTCATTTATTTATATTATGAAATAGTCAATGATTTATAAAACAACCATTGAAAATTAAATATTGTCATTTCGGACTACAAATTCATTAACAATTTAATTTCAGAAAACTTTTTTTTTATAATATAATCATACGTACTATTTTGTTTATCGAATTCGAAAATATTATTGTGTCAGTTTGCTCTGTTCAAGTGTTTTGGAAATTCTATCGATAGCGTTGATCAGACGAATCGATCGAAAATCCAAATCAACATAAACAACTCAAACAACCCAATATATTAAACATTTTAAATATTAATTTGCAAATGCACTTCCTCGCTTGACGATACAAAGATGGATTTCTAAATAAGTATAGAGATTTTAAATTCGATGGAAATCAAATCAAAGAGAATTTTGACTTGATAATAAGTTCGAAACAGAAGATAAGATAGTTCGATTAAAAGAATCGAGAGATGGATAAGCTTATTTAATTCACGGGCAACCTTCACCGGGTCGACCGTAACTTCAAGAATTAGATCGATTCAGAATTTCGAGGTAAATCAACATTCGATCTCAAGAAATAGAATTCAGGTATAGCAGGGAATAGAAAGCATCGTAAACCGAGGATACAGAAATCTCCGGTAAATCGATGCTTATTATAAAGGAGTTTCACCCATTTATAAATAATTCGAAGATTGGCGAGACCGCCGATACATAATAAAGATCATTTGAAGTGGAGTTATGGGATGCTCCGGAATTGAAAGAAGTCGAAAAGTGAGGGACACAAATGAATTTCGGAACCGAGGGAACGTTCCAAAATTCAAAGGAATTGAGTCAAAATGAAGAGAATGAAACTCGAGTGGGAGTGATTCTGTAAATACATTTACCCTATATGCTAAGTTTTGCCTAGAGCTACCAAAGCTCTAATACCAACTGTAACGACCCGCTATTTTGGACAATTCGCATCCGCACATGTCGGACTTGAATAATTCAAAATACCGAATTGTTAATTTAAATTTGGCAAAACTCAGATATATAGTAAATGAATAATCACAGAATCACAGACACAGAGTAGTAATATGCAGCGGAAGTAAAAGAGATAGTAGTTCATGAAGCTACTATATAAATCTACAAGATACATCAGAGTTTACAACAGAAGAGAAATATGATACATCAAGTACAAATCAGAATACATCACTGGAATCATCGAATACTGAAGCAGAATAGATGGCTGGATCTTCAAGCAAAGCTCCAACTCCAAAGGTGAGTCTTGAATACTGGTACACTCAGTCTGACCCGAGCGTAAAGCAAAACACAAAACACTCGAGTCAGGATTAATATTCTCATATCAATAAATCCAACTCAAGTGAAATAGCATTCGAAATACAAGTAACTCAAAGGATGTTGGAATCACCATCCTCTAAGGATCCGTTAAACTATCTACTATGTAGTAATATACGCTAAGTAGATAATGTCTATCAGTAATATAAATATCAAAATAGTGTTAAGGCGTTACCATTATCCCCCTTAACACATTTTATATAAATGTCATAGTCTATACAGCACTGTAAACTCCACCGTAAACTGGTGGGATATCAGGGAGTACTCCATAGGTATAACACAAAACAAATTCGTAGTGGTCGCGTATATAGGGATACAAGTATGACAAGGCACATGAGGCAATACCCAAGGTAGTGAAACTACCGTTCGCCTGATCCGGACTGGTGAGAACGCATCGCCGCAGCGATCGCAACACCGCGAAACAACACTCCTGAAATTCCGAGGGTGCACCAATCAATCACAAGTAATGAGTAATAGTTACGAAGAAGTGTGTTCGCTCGAGGTGGCTAACCCCATTTGGCCCGGCACGGCTCCTGATTTTAGTCATTTCCAATTTGACACAAGTGTCAAGGCTATCCATTATCGTTCTCTTTCTTCAGTCATCACGTACATCATTCCAACCACTTCATTCTAGATCATCACTCCGCGTATAGTTATTAAAGTGGTTTTCGATTTAGATAGAGAGTATATCCATAACCGATTCCGGTTTCTTTAATAACTTTCGTAATTATTAAACCGATTGGTCGTTTAATAAATTTATCAAACCAAATCAAATTCAATTTCAATTTCAGTTCGTAAATCAACATTTCGTTTGTCCTTCTAAATCAATTTCCAAAGTTTACATTTTAAAACTTCCGAATTACCATTCCAGAATCTTATAATTCGATTTCAACTTTTATTTAAACAATTCAATTACTGATTCAAATTCATATGTAAATTTTATTTCGAAATCATTTAAATTAATTAATTTAACACTCAAATCAATTTCAAATTCATTTATCGATTTCATTTAATATTCGCTAAGCTAATTTATCATTCAAAACAACTTCTATTTAAATTCCAATTCATTTAAATCAATTACTTACGTTTAACTTCATTATATCAAAACATCAAATTGAAATAAATCAAATTCGTCAAATCAATTCTTTAAATTACAAGTCTTACGTTAATTTCAATAAATCCCATTCATTACAATAAATCACATTTTATTTCTTGTTAAAGAAATCCTAATTTCACTTATTTATTTACTTCGTTACAAATTTCAAACTCAATTAGTAAAGAACTAAATTTTATATATTCGAGAAGTTTAATTTCACTTATTAACTTACTTAAATTTCCCAAAGCTTAATTAATAAATAAGAAACTCAATTTCATTTATTATCGAAGTCCAAATCCACTTATTCAAAAGTTCAATTTCCCTTATCAAAGAATTCCATTTTTATTCGATTATCAAATCATTGAATCTCATTCAAATATTAAATAATTTCAATCTTAATTATTAGTAATTTCAAAACTTAATAATTACAAACTTGATTATAATTTCAGATTTAATTATTAAATCATTTCCACTTAATTATGAATTCAACTTAATTATCAAACCATTTCAACTCAATTTATAAATTCAACTTAATAATTTCGAGCTTAATTATAATTTCAAACTTAATTTCAATTTCAAATTTAATTATTAAATGATTTCAAACTTCATCATTTCAAAACTCAATTATTACCAATTTCAAATTTTTTGTTAATAATTCCAAATTTAATTATTAGGTAATCAAATCTCAAACAACGTTCTTTCATCAATTACTACGTTAATATTTGTTTCAGATTTCAATCTTTGCATTTTCCTTTCAAAAATTTAAATTTCAACTTCATTTCAAAACTTATTCTTTATTCGAATAAAATCATTATTTTATTTTAAATCAAATTATTGACCAATCGGATTTTTATTTAATTTTCTATCCTAAGTCAAGTTCATTTGGGTATTTATCGTTTCAACCCGATTCCAATTTCAATTCAAAATCAAACATAATAAAGGGAACTTGCAGTGTGATAACATGGATGGTGTCAAAGTAAATAAACAAGCAAATAGCAACAATCAATAACAATCCAATAAAATTATTCGAATAATCCCGAAATAATCGTATTAATTCGCATTGTTATTTGTGCGAATTAATATAATTATTTCTAGAATCTACACTATCATTTCATGTAGACTAAAGATTATTACATTACAGTTTTTCCACTTGTCGTTCAATTTCAATTTCAAATTTAATACTACAACAATTAATCCAATATCCGTCCAAAGGTTCAAAGTGTAATTTATAAGTTTTTACGTGTCAATTAACTTAAAAATTAAAAAGGGGTCATATTATTCAAATTAACTAATCAAATTCAACACATATGTCGATTCAAAATTTATAACTATCCTACGACAAATTCAATTGCATAACATTTATCACTTTATACATTACAATTTACATCCAATATAAACAACAATCAATCAATCAATTATCAACCAAACTGTATTATTATTGCATACATAACAGATAACGGTGTCAGATGTCAAAGGTGAACTGATACATAAATAACAGTGCAATAAATAACAGCAGTATATTTCAATTGTCGTTCCAATTGAAGTCAGATCTAATAAATAAAAGAATATTAATCGTGAGTGATTGCTCACCTTTCGAGGCTGGAGCGGTTCAACAAAAGAAACGAGTTACGAATCCAAACGCGAATTCCAAAGCAAAGCTAGATTGGCACGATTCGACGAAGAAGACAAGCACGACGAACACAGCTGATAGACGAGAAATTTATGAGGACAAATCAGACTCAGTTTTGATATAACAGAGAATACACACATTATTATACATGTATATATAAATCCAGTATTTTAGTTTAAGACAAATATATTAAAATAATATAAAGATTTTAACACCATATATTTTAGACTCAGTTATCGAAAATCAAAGATATATATGTTTTAAAATCCATTTAGTAAAATACATATATTATAAATTTATTCAAAACGTCAACCGAAGATATCATACAAATAGATTAGGCATGGATATCTGTCACTTATAACTGTATATATAATGCTTTTCAAAATACTAACATACATGTAAATAGTTTTAAAAAGAATCAATAGTTAATAACAATGCCAATAGAGGAACAAAACAAAGTAGATGAACAAAACAAACAAAAGGTACCCAGGCTATATATATAAGTAGATTATGTATCCCCAAGCACCTATGCAACTTATATCGTATACATGAACTTATCTTCATTTCAGTTTAAAAATAGACAACCAGGTCATATATCAAATGTATATTTTAAAAACATATTCATATACCTATAACAATATTTCTTTTACAAACAAATCTACTGTCTTTATATATTATGTAAAAATCAAAATACTACATGAACTTATTATCATATCCATGATACACACACGACGACACTATGTGCATAACATATACAGGAAGAACACTATATACATATTCTATACGAAATGTATACAACACTTTAAACTAGATATATAAAACATATAACATATACCATCTAATGTTAAAATATATGTACGTGGAAAATCATTTTACTAACAATATGTGATCTATAAATATACGTATAAAGTACAACAGTACCTTAAACAATGAAAGTACTGCTTCCATCATGAAATATACTGTAATTATATTTTACTGCACACTCACATTTCAAAATCACATATTAAATTTAAAATAAGATCCCGATCCATACTATAATATGAAACTTAATTGTTGTATAAATTTTTTTTTCAACTCATAACCTCGAAAGTCATTGTTATAAATAAATATATCTATAAAAGCGAGCCAGGTTGTCTACCCTTGTAAAAATATCTAAAAGAACAACTACTTATATAACTTGAGCTGGTGAAAACACATACAATACTACCTTTATGTAACTTTCTTACTGAATACTCTATAACTATGCATAAATTTTTATACCCATATATATACAAACACCAAGTATACTTTTCTAGTTAATACTTTTCTAGTTAATATGCAGCAAATATATATACCTTCTTATTTATAAAAGAAGAGCAACAGGCACAAGCAGGAGAGAACATGGACAAGAGCAATGGTGAATGCTTGGGTTTTGCATGCTTGGTTGGGAGGGTGGTTTCGGCAATGGTGGTAGGCCACGGTCTAGGACGAGGAAGATCTGGACTTGCTCGAGTGGATGATGAAACGCGGCTAGGTCGATGGGCTTTCCGATGTAGGACGGATGCAGTTTGCTATGGAGGCCGGTTGACAGGGTATGTTATACAGGGATGGAGAGTGGGATGGGTTCATCTTGAAGCAAGGGGAGGACGGGCTGTCGGTTGTACTACAGGGCGGGGATGAAGTGGAATAAAAATCGCGGGCTGGCTCGGTGGCTGCTATGGCCGAGGGTGCGGAGGAAAATGAGAGGGAGGTCGACGACAGCGAGTACTCGAACCGCGTGTGATCTTGTGTAGCAGGCTTGCAAATTTTCTTACAAAGTGCAAAAGAATGAACATGCACAGGCGTAGGCATAGGGGGAAGACTGAATATGCATGGCCACATACACATTTCGAAGTTTGAAAACTAAAATTTCCAGACGTGAACAATAAAACAAATGTGAACCAACGTTTGATTTTTTAGGAGTTAATAAAGAAATGGCTTTTCGTTTAATATAAGGAAAGAATGAATAGACACAGTAAACAAAAGGTTCAAAACTGACAGAAAACCAAAAGAATTTGAAACGGGTACCGGTACGATCTGACGTTTTAAAGATTTCGCTATCCACCGGATACCGAAACACACAAACGGATATACTGCAGAGATTAGCACAACGAGACGACCAAAACAGTATACAGATATCAGTGGTACTATTGAATTATAAAAATTTCAAATTTTCTACTACGGAAAATGCGTAAAAATCGCAGAAAAATAAGATCGACGGAGCCAAAAATGTCCGAATTTTGAAAAACGACAAACTGACAACTTGCTCAAAAGATGGTTAAGAATTTTTCTATGTAAAAATATTTTGGTTTTGAAAACATTTTATTTTCATCGCTTTTTAACAGATTAAATTGAAGTAAATTTACGCGCGAAACAAACTTTCATATTTTCGGACGAAAATTTACCAGTTGCTATGTTTAACTAGACACATTCCAAATATCAAATTTATATTTCAAAATTTTATCGTTTAAAATTCCACAAAATTTTAATTAATAATGTTACTAAAACTGGTTAAATTTACGGGTCGTTACAAATAATTAATAAAAAAATTAATTCTAATTAAATAATTAATTAAAGTAAATAACATGATTAAATAAAAATTACTCAATTAACCATTATTTAAATTTTACTTTGCTAAAAATAATTATCCTGATTAATAATCTCTTAAACTCTAATTGCTTAACCTGATTACTTAATAAATTAATAAATAATAATTACCCTAATAACAAATTAATTAAATAAATTATTAAATAATTAAAAATTGAACTTTTGACTTACTTAATAAATTTTAAATGAGTTTTCAAAAACAATCCAAAAGAAAACACTTTAAAACTTGAAAATCATGAATTTTTTTGAACTACATCCGTAGTGACTATCGCTATAATCGCAGTTCGCTAGAATTGATATTTAGGTGGAAACTTCACCTAAACTCTAGCTATTACGTTTTTGAAAACATAAATGGAAAAGTTTTGAAATCTTTAAACAAAGGTGAAAACTTGGAAAATATTTTCAAAATACAAAACTAGAATATAAACTTCCGTTTTCAAATCGGATCTCAAGTCTTTTGCGACTTTTCAAAGAGCTAATTCACAACAGTTCATCACATACACTTGGTTTTGATTTCACAAACACACTACCGTCATTTCATAGCCAATCATTTACATAATCATATCCAATAATTTATTTAACAACCAAATCACAAATCCAAGCTCAAACATAAACACATAATCATATGCTATCCAACATAACATGATTATTCAACAGAACAACCACCGTATTTTCACAACATATAGTCCATCAAAACCAATTTAATTTCTTTTCCAAAAACAAAAGTTTTACTCGACGAAACTTTTCTAAATCAAAGCGAACTTTTTTCAAAAATTTGAAAACACTTTAGAACTTTGCAAAAATCAAACTTTTGATTGCTCGAACACTTGTAAATGGCCCGACCAAGTGGCTTTGGGCTCAGCTTAGTGATCTTTGGGCTCGGCCATCAAGGGTTTTGGCTCAGCCATGTTGTGTGTGGGGTTTGTTTGCTTGATTTTTGGAAGAGAAAGTGTTGTAGGAAATGTAGAAGTGGTTTTGTGAATTAAAGGACAGATTTTTTTACAAAATTAAGTGAATTTTATCACCTTGAAAATCATGAAGAGGAAGTGTAACGACCCGCTATTTTGAATCATTCAAATCGACAATAAAACCACACATGTCAGACTTGAATCGTTCAAAACAATAAATTGTTAATTAAATTGGGGTAATTAAATCAATCATCGAATCACAGACATAGAAGAAAAGAATATCTCGCAACGGAATAAATAAAACATAGTATTTCATGAAGCTATTAAATACATAGTCTTAAAGCAAATACATAATATTAGAGTCTGAAATCAGATACATTTGGAAATTCAAATACATAAGTCCAATAATACATGAGAAAATTACTGAAAGGAAAATAACTCAAATAGGATATGGTAGTTAGATAGCTAAATCTCCACCAGATCTCTAGCTCCAAAAGATGAATCCAAGGCTATGATACTCAGGCTGACCCGTGCATAAAGTAAAGCAAACACTCGAGTCAGGATTAACATACTTATATAAGCAAATCAACTCAAGTGAAATGTTCAATAAAAAGCATTAGTAACTCAAATGATGTTTGGGATTCTCATCCCTTAAGGATCCGTTAAACTATTTATATGTAGTAAGATACGCTATTATATGTAGTGTCTATCAGTAAAATAAATATTGAAAATAGCGTTAAGGCATTATCCATATCCCCTTAACACATTTTATATAAGCATTATAGTCTATACAGTACTGTAAATTCCAACATAAACTGGTGGGCTATCAGTGACCACTCCATAGGTACCGCACAAAACAAAGTCGTAGTAGGCTCGATAAGGATAATATGACAAGGCACGCGAGGCAATGCCCAGGGTAGGATTCTACCATCGTGCGAAACTAGGCTGGTGGTAGCGCATAGCTGCAACTATCGCCTATCTCGAACAACACTCCTATAATCAAAGGTAGCCACCAATCCATCACAAAATTAAGAGATATGGTATCGAAGAAGCGCGTTCGATCGGAGGAGCGACCTCACTTGGTCTGGTTATGGCTCCTTTTTTAGTCATATCATTATGACCCGAAGGTCAAGGCTGCGTTTCTTACCTCATTCCAGTAGCGTTTGCCAAACCATCCTACTTCGTTATGGATTCTCCACCACATGCACGGTTGTTAAAGTGGTTTTGAAATTGGTAGAGAGAACGACACTATCCGACCCCGGTGTCTTTAACAACCAAATGCTTATTTCACACCGTGGTCATTTTATAAACATCTTAATAATACATCTTAAATTAAAATTTAAAACGATACCAAAATATTTATCTTCAATTATATATTTAGATTTGAAACATTTCTTAATAATTCACATTAAATTAATTTTTACATTTCAAAATTTTATCCTTTGGAAATCAAATAAACAACTACTTAAATAGAATCACATTTAAATTTAAATCCTTTAAACTAGGATAAATTACAACGTTATCTCTACTTGACTTCTTACATTTAATTTATTAAAGTTATTTTAAAAATCTATATTTATTAAATTAATTTAAATTTAAATAAATATCTTAAAACTATATTAAATATTTTATTAAACTAAAATTTAAACCATTTAAAATATATATATATTTAAAACTAGATAAAAATATAAGTAAAAATCTTAAATTTACATTTAAAACCATATATTAACTTATAATTTGAAAATTTAAAACATATAAAATAAATTATTTTCCGATATAAATTTTAAATAAAATCATTAAATTAAATTTAAAAATCAAATTTAGAAATCAAAAATACTTTAAAATGTAAAAAATAATTTAAAACCGACCAACGGTGTCCGTATATACCTTATGGTCAAGTGATTGGGTATGTGTCATTTCAACCTAAAATAGTTAAATTTTCCGCATATATATCATTTCAACCCGTATCCCAAGTCAATAATTTCCAAACCGATAATATCGCTCGAGTGTGTATCATTTTAACCCATAATGATTTTCCCTAATCTATAAGATCATTCGGGTATATGTCACTTCAAACCATAATGATTTTCCTAATAATAAACTAAAGAAACTTGCAGTGTGATAACAACATATATAATAAATATAACATTAGTCACGTATCAAATCACATAGCATAACAAAATCCATTTTTTCATGTGTAATACATTGCATATCGAATGATCATTTTATCATAACAAAATATATAGTGTCAACTAGCACATCTTAACATTCCAATGACAATTCAAGTGATATTAATTCACTTATAATAAGTATGTAAGTCATGAGTGATTTCTCACCTTTTGTTGTTAAGCGAAGGTGACTACTGCAATAAATGGACACAAAGAAGCACGAATAGAACAGAATCTCAAGCTTGCAAATCCACAAGCATAACACACTTGATCAAAAGCTCGAATACGAAGAGACAAACACAAAAATATGTTTTTTTTTCTTTTTTTTTTCTTTTTTTATAAAAGAAGAGGGAAGAGGTAGAATGGGTTCGGCCAAGGGATGCATGGGCTCGGCCTAGGATGTGGGTGGGTGCGGCCTGGTGGGTGTGGAGGAGGATATGGGGGTGTGTGTGTGGGTGGATCTTGGATGTGTGTGCTTGGCTAGGGGGTGGGTCAAGGGGAGGGTGGTTCTGGTGTCTGGGTGCTCGGCTAGGGTTTGGTGGCACACGGCCGATTGAGCTGGAGGGTGGTCATGGGTGATGGGAATGGCGGCGGCAAAGGGAGAGAGGAAAAGAGAGAAAGGAGAGAGAGGAAGGAGAGAGGAAAGAGGAGAAAGGAAGAAGAGGGCTAGAGTTTAGGGATTGGAAGGAGGAAGAAGATGGAGCAATGGTGAATGGAAGGTTACTGTAATTTTGTTTTCTAGAGAACAAATGAGAAGAGGATGAGGAAAAAAAGACAGAAACGTACTTACTCTTTTTCCCAACAGAAACATCCGTTGGTGAAAGGATAAGTACCCATTTAGATGGCTCTTAGGATTCAAGTCCATAAACAAAAGTCCAACAATAACATAACCCAAAACCTAAAATTCAATATACAAAATAAAGGTAGAAATGCACACAAATACAAAGTCAGTATTCGTGCATTTTTACACCGTAAACTGTAGATAAAAGCTACAGAAGTCGGTATTTAACGAAACGAATAGTGGAGACCATCTCAGAATTAAATCTAGAATTAGAAGAAAAGAATAAATTTTAAATTTTAAATTTTCAAATTTTAAATTTTAAATTTTAAATTTTCAACTCAAACTCAATTTTTGACTAAATTTGACCAAAATTTATTTTTTAGGAATTTTCTCATTTTAATAAATATGGAAAAATATATTACTCAACATTTCAAATTCGTTATTTAAATTCAAATAATACTTAATTTAAAATAGTTCAAATTTAAGAGTCATTACACTCTCCTCCACTCAAAACTTTTCCTCCTCGAAAAGGAATGAGACACGAGAATAGAAACAAAAGGAAGATAAGATAGATTCAACAAATAGTAACTGGAATGAACAACTCTTGACTCGAAGCACGCATGCTCTCCTCCGTCTCCCAGGAACAATCCCGATCATCAGTACTCAACTGCACCTTGACCAGGTTGACTGACTTTCCCCTCAACTGCTTCGTACCTCGATCAATAAAATGAAGCGGCTTCCTCTCGATGGTGAGATTTGGCTCAACATCCAAATTATCAAGTAAAGGAGACTGAACAGTCAAAGATGGATCATGAAGATGCAAACCATAGAACACATTATGCACTTTAGATAGTTTCTCAAGCAATTCCACTCAATAAGCTAAAGTACAAGCTCTCTCTAATATACGGAAAGGTCCAATGAATCTAGGATTTATTTTTCCTTTCCGTCCAATGTGAATCACATTCTTCAATGGCGAGATCTTCAAAAAACCTAATCACCCACTGCAAATTCCAAACTCCTCCTTTGCCATTAGCATATTTCTTCTACCTATCCTGAGCAATCCTCATCTTCCTCGTAATCTCCTTAACCTTCTCAAAAGCACCCAAAATAACATCAGGACCAAGAACCAAACGATTATCGGATTCAATCCAGCAAGATGGAGAATTACAAGATCGTCCATAAAGAGAAGTGAACGGGGACATCTTGATAGTTGCCTGATAGCTATTATTATAAGTGAATTAAATGAGATGGAAATGATCTTCCCAAGACCTTACATAATCAAGAACATAGGCACAATAAAGGTCTTCCAAAATCTGATTAACTCTTTCCGTCTGACCGTCGGTCTGCGGATGGTAAGCTGCGCTAAGATTCAACCGAGTACCCAAGCTTCCGAAAATGCCCTCCAAAAGTTACTGGTAGATATGGGACCTCTATCACAAACTATATTAATTGAAACACCATGAAGTCGAACAATCCCTCTTAAAAATCTCTGCTTAACTCGAAGCAATGCGGTTAGGCCTGATCGGAATGAAATGAGCCGACTTGGTCAGTCTATCAACAACCACCCATATATTCTCATTACCCCTTCTAGTCCTTGGTAATCCATCAATATAATCCATAGAAACATGTTCCTACTTTCAATTGGGAATCTCAAGGGGTTGCAATAATCCATCGGTTTTCTAATGATCAGCCTTAACCTATTGGCAAGTTAAACATCTGTTGACATAAAGAGAGATATCACGCTTCATACCACTCCACCAATACAACTTCTTCATATTCTGGTACATCTTCGTAACTTCGGGATGAATTGAGAGTCTAGACTGATGATTTTCCTGAAGTAACTCTTGCCTCAATCCATCGACATTCGGAACATAAAATCGATTATTAATCCTTAAAATTCCTCTATTATCAATCTGTGCTCTCATTCCATCTTGGTTACCACCTTCACTATTACGAACATTCTCCTTAATAAGCCTTACCATCTCGTCTTCATCTTGCTTAGCAATAATACGATCCATAAGGGTGGACGAAACAACAAGCTGGCATAATATCGCCTTCTTCCGACTCAAGGCATCGGCTACTACATTAGCTTTCCCAGGAGTATAGTTGATGTTGAGGTCATAAGCCGCTAAAAACTCAAGCCATCTAACTTGTCTCTAGTTCAAATCCTTCTGGGTAAAAATATACTTCATTGACTGGTGATCCGTAAAGAGCTCAAACTTAGTTCCTAAAAGATGATGCCTCCATAACATCAAAGCGTATTCTACGGCAAGCAATTCCAAATCATGAGCTGCATAATTGGCTTCATGGGACTTCAACTGACGGTAGGCATAAGCAACAACCTTCCCATTCTGCATCAAAACAGCTCTTAAACCTTTTTGAATAGCATCAGTGTATACCGTTAATCCCTCACTTCCATTTGGAATGGTAAGAACAATAGTTGATTTCGAAACATTCAAATCGACAATAAATCCACACATGTCAGACTTAAATAGTTCAAAACAACAGATTGTTGTTTAAATTGGGGTAAATAAAATCAATTACAGAATAATAGATATAGAATAACATAATATCTCACAGCGGAATAAATAAAACAAAGTAGTTCATGAAGCTACTAAATTCATAGTCTCAAAGCAAGTACATAATATCAGAGTCTGAAAGCAAATACAATTAGAAATCAAAATACATAAGTCCGCTAATACATAAGCAAATGACTAAAACAGAAATAACTAAAATATGAAATGGTAGATAGATAGCAAATTTCCAACATATCTCTAACTTCAAAAGATGAATCCAAGACTGTGATATTCAGGCTGACCCGAGCATAAAGTAAAACAAACACTCGAGTCAGGACTAACATATTTATGTAAGTAAATCAACTCAAGTGAAATGTTCAACAAAATGCATCAGTAACTCAAAGGATGTTTGGGATTCCCATCCCTTAAGGATCCATTAAACTATTTATATGTAGCAAGATACACTATTATATGTAGTGCCTATCAGTAAAATAAATATTAAAAATAGTGTTAAGGCGTTACCCATATCCCCATTAACATATTTTATATAAGCATTGTAGTCTATACAGTACTATAAACTCCACTGTAAACGGGTGGGCTATAAGGGAGCACTCTATAGGTACAATACAAAACAAAGTCGTAGTAGGCTCGATAAGGATAATATGACAAGGCACACGATGCAATGCCTAGGGTAGGATTCTACCTTTTTGCGGAACCAGGCTGGTGGTAATGCACAGCCGCAACTATCACCCACCTCGAACAACACACCCATAATCAAAGCTAGCCACCAATCCATCACAAAAGTAAGAGATATGGTATCGAAGAAGCATGTTCGATCGGAGGAGCGACCTCACTTGGCCTGGTTATGGCTCCTTTTTTAGTCGTATCATTGTGGCCCGAAGGTCAAGGCTGCATTTCTTACCTCATTCCAGTAGCGTTCGCCAAACCATCCAACTTCATTCTGGATTCTCCACCACGTGCATAGTTGTTAAAGTGGTTTTTAAATTGGCAGAGAGTATGACAATATCAGACCACGGTCCCTTTAACAACCAAACGCTTAGTTCACACCGTGGTCATTTTATAAACATTTTAATAACAAATCTTAAATTACAATTTAAATCAATACTAAAATATTTAACTTCAATTATATATTTAGATTTGAAACATTTCTTAATAATTCATATTAAATTAATTTTTGCATTTCAAAATTTTATTCTTTTGAAATCAAATAAACAACTTCTTAAATAGAATCTCATTTAAATTTAAATCCTTTAAACTAGATTATATTACAAATTTATCTCAACTTAACTTCTTACATTTTATTTATTAAAGTTATTTTAATAATCTATATTATTATATTAAATTAAATTTTAAATAAATCTCTTAAAAGTGAATTAAATATTTTATTAAATTAAATTCATACCATTTAAAATATATATATTTAAAACTAAATAAATTATAAGTAAAATCTTAAATTTACATTTAAAACCATATATTAACTTGTAATTTGAAACTTTAAAACAAACAAAATAAATTATTTTTCGAATATAAATTTTAAATAAAATCGTTAAATTAAATTTAAAAATTAAATTTATAAATCAAACATACTTTAAAATTTAGAAAAAAATTGAAACTAACCAACGGTGTCTATATACCATATAGTCAAATGATTGGGTATGTATCATTTCAACCCCAAATAGCTAAATTTTCCGGATATATATCATTTCAACCCTTATCCCAAGTCAATAATTTCCAAATCAATAAAATTGCTTGGGTATGTATCATTTTAACCCATAACGATTTCCGCAAATCTATAAGATCATTCGTGTATGTATCATTTCAACCTATAGTGATTTTTCTAACACCAAACTAAGGAAACTTGCAGAGTGATAACAATATATATAATAAACATAACATTAGTAACATATCAAATCACATAGCATAACAAAATCAATTTTTGTCATGTGTAATACATAACATATCAAATGATCACTTTATCATAACAAAATATATAGAATTAACTAGCACATCCTAACATCCCAATAAAAATTCAAGTGATATTAATTCACTTATAACAAGTATGTAAGTCATGAGTGATTTCTCACCTTTCGTGGTTAAGCGAGGGCGACGAGTACAACAAATGGACACGAAGAAGCATGAATAGAACAGAATCTCAATCTAGCAAATCCACAAGCACTACATACTTATTCACAAGCTTGAATATGAAGAGACAAACATAAATTTTTTTCTTCGTTTTTTTCTTTTTTTTATAAAAGAAGGGGGAAGAGGCAGAATGGGCTCCGCTAAGGAGTGAATAGGCTCGGCCTAGGGCATTGGTTGGTGCGGCCTAGGTTATGTGTGGGTTTGGTGGGTATGGAGGAGGGTATGGGTGTGTGTAGGTGGTTCTTGGGTGTGTGTGTGTGTGCTCGGCTAGGGTGTGGATCAAGGGGAGGGTGGTTCGGGTGTGTGGGTACTCGCTAAGGTCTGGTGGCGCACGACCTATGGAGGTGGAGGGTGGCCATGGGTGATGGGAACGGTGGCGGCAAACGGAGAGAGGAGAGAGAGAGGAAGGAGAGAGGAGAGAGAGAGGAAGGAGAACGGAGGAAGAGGGCTAGGGTTTAGGGATTGGAAGGTGGAAGAAAATGGAGCAATGGTGAATGGAAGGTTGCTGTAATTTTTTTTTCTAGAGAGCAAATGAGAAGAGGATGAGAATGAGAAGCCAGAAATGTACGTACTCTTTTTTCCAATAGAAACATCAGTTGGTGAAAGCATACATACCCTTTTAGATGAATCTTAGGATTCAAGCCCAACAACAATACAACCCAAAACCCAAAATCCAATATACAAAATACATGTAGAAATACACACAAATACAACGTCCTTATTCGCGCATTTTTACATTGTAAATTGCAAATTAAATGCTACAGAAGTCCGAATTTAATGAAATGAAAAGTGGTGACCATCTCAGAATTCAGCCTAAAATTAGAAAAAAGAATAATATTTCAAATTTCAAATTTTAAATTTTCAACTCAAATTCTAATTTTGACAAAATTTGACCAAAATTAGATTTTTTAGAAATTTTCTCAATTTAATAAATATGGAAAAATATATTACTCAACATTTCAAATTCGTTATTTAAATTAAGATAATACTTGATTTAAAATAGTTCAAATTTGAGAGTTGGTACAGGAAGCCATTGAGAAGTTTACTTAAGCTATTAGGAATTTGAAATGAAGAAGGAGGTTGAAAATTGAGAAACATGAGTGGTGAGAGGCATATATATGCTTAGGAATTAATTAAAATAATGTAAGCTGATTATGTTTAATTATACATATATGCATGCATCTCATACCTCCCCCGATGATCTGGCCCCTCCTTGTGCTCCTCCTCCATCATTGTTCGACTATTCATGCCATGATTTATGTACCATATGTTGACAAAGGCATTAATATATACAAAAATATATACACTTTTATTTAAAATATCCTCTTTTATCTTATATACATGCACACTTAAGAAGAAACATGTACATGTATATATGTGTATATGTAAACATGTTTAAATAATTTTATTATGTGCATGTATGTTTACAATAGTGTTTTAAAATTTTAAATAACTTAACCAATGAAAAATCAATATTTTAGAAAATAATTTCTGGTCACATTTTCTATTTTTCTATGAACTATACATATTGGTAAACATAATTTGAAAACGATTTTCTCGTCATTATTTATTATTAAAAATAAGTTTATTTGTTAATAAATTTATTTATTTATTATTTAAAAATATAATTAAATGTTTATTTAAATAGAGATTAAATTCTAGGTTATTACACTCTTCCCCCCTTAAAAGAATTTCGTCCCAAAATTTATCACAATCCTAACCCAAAAGTATTGTTTAATGAAACCAAGTTTATTTAAGCCTTCTTGTTTATATAATTCCAATTTAACTTCATTTGTTAATCTATCCACTAAGCAAAATACCTTATGGCTGGTTAACCCTTACCTACCGTGTAATGACCCGTATTTTAACTATTTTCAATTATGGAATTGAGACAATTATTGAATAAAGATTGGTAGAAATAAAATTTAATGATTTATTAATATTGGTTTATTGGATAATTAAATTATTTAAAATTTAATATTGGAAATTATTCGAATAAATTAATTCTGAATTTAAGATTATTGAAAATGATATCGAAAATTGATTTAAATTTTATTCAAAATATGGATGACGATGTTAACATTTAAAATTGGATTTAACTGTGAATTATTAAAAAAATGAAAATTTTGTATTTTAATCAACGAGTTAAAATGTTCATTTTGGCTACTGTCATGGATTTCAACGAAACCAGTTTCATCGGATCCGTAATAGTGAGTTATTGTATGGTTTCAATTTTCATAGCAATCGGACTTGTCGTTTGGCCGTGCGAGCTTGAAACGCGTAGAAATTTAATTTCGGAATTTAATTAAAATAATCTACTTTGAAAAGCTATCTTCCACATACGATCGAATTAGACCTCGGGACTAGTTTCATTGTGTTTGGAATGGGGATAAAACATTATGAAAGTCAGGCGGCACGATTCGGTTGGAGCTCGAGAAAGGTCGGACTATAAATATCAGATATTTTCAAGTTTAATAATAATAAAAAAATATCTAAACGTTCTTATTTGAACAAATCAAACGCTCCTCTCCTTGATTTGATGTCAGACCGTACTCAAATTTTGCCACTCTCCTTAAATCCTAAGTCCCCAAATAAAAATAAAAATCCACAGGCATTAAAAAAATGATCGATCAAAAAAATAGAATAATAATTTAAGTAGCGAATAGATGATGCTCGCAACTGCAAGCATTTAGGGAGGAGGCACGTTCTTGCGGTAGGAGCGGCGCCATGCCTGGAGGCGCATGAGCACAAGCGCGAGGGGTGAAGCTAGGCTCGTTCGTGCGAGTGTTGGCGATGCGGCGGAGGTGAGAGACGACATCGATGTCGATGAGGTCGAACGCATAAACCTTGGGTCGCGTTTCTTCCTATGAGTGCGCATGGTCTTCTGATGGTGGAGGCGGGTGGTGTGGGGCGATGCTTGGACGGGGAAGTTCGCGGCGGCAGTGCAATAGTAGAGGGAGATCGGGAAAAAAATGAGATGTTGTGAGCACCTTGGAGGAGTTTGAGCTGGGTACTGTCATGAGGAGGTTTTCGGTTAGGTTAGGTTTTATTTTATTTGATTTAGTTTACAAGTTTTATTTAAATTATATCGAATTTAAATTTAATCGTAGGCTAATATAATCGTATCTTGTTCGTGCGAGGTCTATTTCGAACGGAACGAATTGCATCAAGATCGTATTGACATCGTCTACGAGATGAAATTGGATTGACATTTATATGAAGCTGGAATATTTTCAGTTCAAATTAAAAGGTGAGTGTTTACGCTTACGTTTGACTATTTTATTTTATGTTAGTAAAATTTTTATCGTAAAGTAATTTAAACTTATTGATGGCTGTTGGATAAATTTAAATTGGCATTTAATTGACATCTAAATTTATTGATAGGATTTGAATTGATAGTTAGATTAAATTAGAATTTAACCGCTACTAAAATCCTTGATTTTGGATAATTTGTTGATTGTTGTGATTAGTGACTGTTTGGTTGATTGATTGTGATGGATTGAAATTGGTTGATATTTGAATGATTACATGGTTAATTATTTTGATATACTCTGTTATCACCATGTATATTATTTACAGTATATAAAACTGTAAATTAAATTATTTCGAACAAATTAAGAAATAGGTTGAAATGATATATACCTATGACACTTATTTTGGATTGGAATGATATATATCCATCCTTAGAATTTAAATTGAAATAATGATTCACTTGGACATAGGATAGAGAATTATATACGGACACCAGATTGGTTAAATTAAATAATTTTAAATTTTGATTTGAAATTATTTAAATGATTTGGTTCTAAAGAAAAAAATCGAATTTATGGAAATTGAATTATTTTTGAATTAGAACTTAGAATGTTGAGATTTAAAATTTGAAACAGAATTTGTTTAAATAATCGAAGTTGAGATCTTAGTGGTAATAGGAATATGATGTGGGTTTTAGAAAATTGATTTTTTAAAAGATTGGACTTTTTATTGAACTTTAAATATTTCTAAGGAAACGGTGATCTATTATGATATTTGAAATTGAGCTTGGAATTTCATTACATTCTAAGATTGGGATTTAAAGTCTAATATAAGGAATGTTTGATTTAATTGTTCTAAATCGATATTTTGAAAATCGAACTCGTAATTAATATAAAAAGAAACGGTTCAAATTTGGGATTGGAATTTAAATTAATTTGAGATTGGAATTTAAATTAATTTAAGATTTGGAATTTAAATTAATTTCAGATTGGATTTTAAATTAATTTGGAATTGGAATTTTTTTAATTAATTTGGAATTTGAGTCGAAATTTATATGGAATTGGCATTGAAATTTATTTGGAATCGATGTAAAATTCGACTTGAAATCGAAATTGAATCGATTAATTCGAAATGGGAACCGAAACTGATTTGAATTGAAATTTTGGAAAGTGAACCGATTTGACTTTGAAACTATTTTAAATTAATTTTTTTAGTATAAATGGTTTAAAAATCTATATTCTTTAGGTATTTAAATTATTTTGATTTTCCAAACTATTTACTACATAAACCATTTAAATACTCTAATTATTTTCTATTAAATTATTTTAACTATTTAACCTATTTTATAAAAATTCAAACCGATCAAAGAGTGAAATGTTTATATTTAAATCGTGGATTTAAATACGAATCGGGTTAAAGTGAAGTTGTAATCGAAATTGCAATTCGAATCAAATTCTGAAATGAAATCAATATATCTAACTGAATTGACATTTTGAAGTAAATTATGATTTTTGAAGCGAATATGGTGAATTTCGAAATGGATTTGATTTTGAAGTGAATATGATATTTTGATATCAAGTACGATCTGTTTTCGAAATGTAAAATAACCAACTGGTGTGTAAAATGATGTTTGGTTGTTAAAGAGACCAGGGCCTCTTGTTGGCATATTCTCTATCAATATTAAAACCACTTTGACAACTATATACGATGTGGATGATATCCAGAAGGTAGTGGTTGGATTGGCGACGTTTACTGGAATGAAGTAATAGAACGATGATGGATAGCCTTGACACACGTGTCATAATTAAAAAGACTAAAACAGAAGCCAATGTCTGGCCAGTGAGGTTAGCTACCTCTAGCGATGTTGGTCACTCGTATTACTATTGTGGTTTTTAACTCGATGGGTGCACCTTTTATTCGGATTGATTGACGCGTTCGGCCACAGATGGATTACGACCAGCCAGAAAGGGTAAACTGTTAGAATTCTGTGACGCCCCACCTCTATACCCCCGCTAGCCAAGAACACTACGGAGTAATGCTGTCAACTAGCGCGGAGAATAAGGCTGTTGAGGAGCGACCATCCATGTAATTGCTTATCATACGGTGGCTATATAATAATCTCCGGAAACAAATATAGAAGTAAGCATAACATGCAAATCAGTCATAGATATCCATATCACAAAGGCGAAAAAAGATATGAATATATATAGAACACATGAAAGTGTACATCAGAGTAGTGGTCAAAAAGATCCATGATAATACAAAAGAATAGCAACGCGTGCTATAAAAAATAATACAACTATGAGTCTATATATCAAGTGTATACAACAAAAACTGCTAATCTAAGCAAGTAGCCAAAAGTCTGTGTAGTGAATCACTGGGGGAGAAGTCAAGCAGAAGCACCTGTAACATCTCGGTCTGACCCGAGTATTATTCATAAGAAAATAATAAACGGATCAATTTAGCTATAAATATCAGATGACACGATATAGAATAAGACATATGGCATAAACATATAATCTCCATAAAGGCATACTACGATAAGTATGAAAATGATCATCAATAAGAGATAAATCGATATCACAAGAATCTTCTCAAAGATCCAAAGAGGGCATCATACCCTAAACTTGTACTCATAACAAGTCAATGATACACCACAAAAATAGGTGATGCATAAAATTTCCAGAAATCAATCACACGAAATCCAGAAAATCATAAAAAGGGAAAGAGGCCTATCACATGACGGTCTGAAGAGCATGGGGAGCTACCCCATATGCGTGATTCGGAATCACACAGATTGAGGTCTAGGCTAACCATAAATCAAAAAGGTTTGTGTGAGTGGAATCACACAAGTGGTGTCTAGTCTAACCTCGCAAACAAAAGATATGTGTGAGTGGAATCACACAAATGATGTCTAGACTTACCTCACGGACAAGGAGATATGTGTGAGTCGGAATCACACCAATGAGGTCTAGTCTAACCTTGCAAACAAAGAGACATCGCACAATTGCTAGTCTAAATCATACAAATGATCGTCATGATCAGCGAGAAGTGTCAATTACACTAAGCTAGTAAATATAAACGTTTAGCTTCATGTCCCATAACCACTTTCTTAACTTAAATATTTACAAACAAACTGTAAATCTTCACCAGAAAATTGTCACAAGAGGTTCAATCGAACAAGTCCAAGGACAAAGTAAACGCAAGCGTTTCATACCACTTGTTTTACTAAGCCGTTTAATTAGATTTCTCATCCGAGTGAGGTAAAGATTTGTATATACTAGTAGATTGGAAAATGGTTTGAGAAAAAGAGTTTTGTTATTGAAAATAGAGTTAAAATCGTTTTGATGAAAGGGTTTTGATATTCACTACTAGTATTGAAACCTTCATATTTCTAAAGTTGTCAAATAAGATTCCCTACATAGGGGGGGTCCAGGGGGGTGGCAACCCCCCAAGGTGGGGGTGCGGGGGCAACACCACCGCTACGGGGTTCGACCTGCCCGGTCAAGTCGCAGGGGTCCAGGGGGCAGCGCCCCCGGCAGGGTGCGGGGCAGCACCCCGTCCAAAATGGTACGACCTAGTGAAGACAAAATGAGGTCTAATGACCGAAGGGGGATAGGGTCGAGCGACCTAATGGTTGCGGCCTAGGGGTCTAAGGGGTCAAGCGTCCTATCGGGATAAGGTCTAACGACCTACGAGCTAAAGGTCCAACGACCTAGAGGGTTAAAAGGTCATGCGACTTATCGGTTTGTAAGGTCAAGCGACCTAAGTGGTCATGCGACTTAAAGATGAATGAGTCGAATGACCTAAGGGTCACGACCTAAGGGTCGAACGACCTAGCGTGGAAGCGACCTAAAAGCCATAGGACCTAACGACCTAAGGTCATACGACCTAGCGACCTGAGGTCAAATGACCTAGCGACCTAAAGTCAAATGACCTAGCGACCTAAAGTCATACGACCTAGTGACCTAAGGTTAAAGAAGATGGGTCACGCGACCTAAGGAGATAAGGTCTAGTGGCCTACGAGCTAAAGGTTCAATGACCGAATAGGATATAGGTCCAACGACCTAACAGGTAAGAAGACCACACGACCTAAAATGCCTCGCGACCCAATGTTAAAAAGGCCAACGACTTACGACCTAAGGTCCATACGACCTAACTCCAAAGACGTTAGAAATGGCCAGAACGACCTACGACCTAAGGTCCATACGACATATGACCTAAGGTCCATACGACCTAACTCCGAAGACGTTAGAAATGGCCAGAACGACCTACGACCTAAGGTCCGTACGACCTAAGGTCCATGCGACCTAACTCCAAAGTGCCAATTTTTCCAGAACGAACCAAGTGCAGTTTTTCACCAAAAAGGCTAAAAATTGGAGTTTTTCGCCAATCCAATCCAAACCAAATGCAAATATACATGCAAACATGATAGGGATTCATTCCCAACAGTCCAAGATAGTCATAGGCTAGATTTGTGAGATAAAAATCTCACCTTTGCACCAAAATTTATGAAGATGAAGCTTGAAAGCAAGGAAAAGCAATCCAAAGCTTGGATCCAATATCTTCTACTTGAATTTGGAGTTGAATGTTGGATTTGCAATTGAATTTGAGCTTGGAGTTTTACTTTCCCATTCTCTTCACCATTAACGCCAAAGCTTGAGTTAGTTAGAAAATTTATGAAGAGTGAGGAGAAGGGGGTGGGAACTTGGGCTTAATAGGCTAAACTAACCCAAAGTCCAAAGCGGGAAAAGTTAGTGAAATTTCACTAGCTCCAAACCTATTGATGTTTATACTTAAAAAGTTGTAAACGACATTTCGAACTCAATGGAAGTGGTCTCGAGTCCTAATTTGACCGTTTGCGAAAGTAGCTTTTCGGACCAAAATCCGATTAACGATATAATATTTAAATACAATATTTAAATATAAACTCGATAAATATGCGGGTTGTTACAAATCCTACCTTAGGCATTGCCTCACGTGCCTTGTCATATTTATCCTTATATGAGCCCATTACGATTTTGCTTTAAACTGTAAAATGTGTTAAGATGGATCAAAGTAAAGCCTTAACGCTATTTTGATATTTATTTTACCGATAGACATTATCTATCATAGCGTATACTATTATATATAAATAGTTTGATGGATCCTTAGGAGATGGAAAATCTTGTAACATCTCTTAAGTTATTGCACTCATATTTGTGATATTGATTTGACTTACATAAGAGTATTTTAGTCCTGACTCGAGTGTTTTGTCTTTTCATTATGCTTGGGTAAGTCTTGAGTTTTTCTCAGAATATTGAAGACTATTCTTTAGAGGACGAAGACGGAGTTTTGGTATATTATATTGTTATCCCCTGCATCATGATATTCTGCTGTATTGATTATTTATCCCTGATGTATAGATATAACTCTGATAAATGTGTATAGATTATAATCAGATGTATAGTAAACATCTTTTGAATTGTTTATTTGATTATTATATTTATCGTTTCCGCTGTGAGATTCTGTATTTTGTTTTCTTCTTCTCTTCTTATTTTTCTTATTTAACCACATTGATTATCTACGTTTCGGATTGTTTAAGTCAGATATGTGTGGATTATTGTCGATTTAAACCTTACGAAAGTAGATCATCACATACCGAGTTGATGCAACAGAAAATCATGGATCTTATTAGCTCTAGTCTTAGTGTATTTGCAAGGGTAGAAGAGATAAAACTATGATAGGAACTATTATCCATTAAGAACAATAGAAGAAATGATACATATATATATATAGAATAGCATTCAAACAACAGGCAATCCTAGATACACGCCAAGTGACTCCATCATAAATGGGAAGTACACTACAAAAGATACATACAACAAAAGATACTAGCAAGGCATAACTTAGGATAATATTCCTAATGCTAGTCTCTATCTTGCCAGTGCTAAATTGATCCTTCCACAACTTCTTTTCCCTTTGCTGCTGCTAAAGTAGATGGTTCTATGATGACATTAAAGGATTTAGGCTCCCTCCATTCCAGAGCCCTAGACAATTTTTGACGAAGTGTCTCTCTTGGTGTGTAACGACCCGTAAATTTAACCGGTTTTAGTAACGTTATTAATCGAAAGTTTGTGAAATTTTAAAGGATAGAATTTTGAAATATAAATTTAATATTTGAAATGCGTCTAGTTAAACATAGCAACTGGTAAATTTTCATCCAAAAATATGACGTTTGTTTTATTGTGTAATTTAGTTTAATCTAAATCAGTTAGTAATCGATGAAAGTAAACCGTTTTCAAAACCCAAATATTTTTACATAGAAAATTCTAAATCATCTTCTGAGCAAGACGTCATTTTTCGTTTTTCCAAATTCGGACATCTTTGGCTCCTTCGATCTTATTTTTATTGATTTTCATGCATTTTCCCTAGTATAAAAATTCAATTTTTTATAATTCGATCGTATCGCTAATATCTGTATATCGTTGTGATCGTCTCATCATGCTGATCTTTACGGTATATTCACTTTTGTATTTCGGCGTCCGATACGCCGCGGAAACTGCGTAATAGTCATTTGTATCGGTACTGTTTGAAGTTTGAATTCTTTTGCCTCTTGGGTAACAACCGTGCAAACTCAAATGGATACCTAACTTTTAACCTCCTAAGAAATAGCTATGACTCTCCAATATAATATGTTTGTATCATTTATTGATTCATATTAATTTTCTTTGTTCATGCGTATGGAAAATGCAAACTTTATACACATCTCCCTCTCTCTTTGTACATCTTCTTTATGAGACCTTTCATCATGCCTCTCTCTCCTTTTTCTTTATTTTTCTCTTCTCCAAATAAAACTACAGAAAAGAAAAATCAAAACCCATGCCCACCTATCCCGACCGTTCAACCCCACCTTCCTCCGCCAGCACTAAAACCCTCCGCGTCCATCAACTATGCCTTCGCCGACCCCCTGAGCGCGACCCCAAGCAGGCTTCCATTTCGCCCACCACCGTGCCACATCAGCTCACACCCCCTCCAAAGCGAACCCTCCTCTGCCGTGAGCCACATGCAACCAATCTGCCACCTTCCAGCAACCGCCTTGAAACGCCAACACTCTACGACCCGCACCCCACTGCGAACAGCCTCCGCTTGCGACCCAGTTCTGCTTCCTCCCACTCGCAAGCTTCGGCCATCTTCGTTGCATTGCGTGCGTCTTTTTCTTTGAGGTATAGAGTCAAATACTATATAGAATACTTGTTGATTTGTTTATGTATGTTAACTACTGTTCTCATTTTTTGTATAAACTAAATTTGTGTAAAACTGTTGTTCTCATGTTATCTGTAGTATGCAACTTTGTCCATTTAAAGTAGTTATATATATACAGTATGTTATCTATATATGCGTTGAACATGTTGACTACTGTCTTGCTTTATATGTATAATACCCGGTTTATCACAGAGGTATAAGTTATAAAAAGGGTTATATATATAGTTGGTCAGTGAGGATTTTGAATGTCAGCAGTTATACATTGCATGAGTCACGTGAGTGTAAAAAAAAAGAAAAAAAAGGAGAGAGTATGTTTGGAAAAAAAAGAAATTGAAAAATGATGTACATACTGTTCAAATTTATAGCCTGCATGTTGTAGTCAGTGGTCTGCCATACTACTTGTACTTTGTTTAAGCCTACTTGCCACTTCATATTTTCCATATTATAAGTTACTTATAAGTATATATGATATATTGGCATATGTGTTTTATTTAAACAAGGATTTTAAACTTATATATGTAAATTGCTGGGTATGTATATATATATAGTAAGTACATTCTTTTAATTTTAAAATCTAGTATGTACGAACATTTATATCTATGTTTTACATTTGTATATTCCTAAGTAGATGGGTAGTGTTTCTAAATATAGTGAATATATATATATATATATATATATATATGATTTATAAGTTTTATCTATATCAGTTCAATTGTATCATTTATCATCATCAATCCAGTCCTGATTCGATTTCGTCTATTCCTATATATCAGCTTTGAGCTTCGATTCATGCCAATCTAACTTCAATTTGGAATGCGTGCTTGAATTCATAACTCAACTTCATTGTCTGTTCATCTCCCTAGCCTCGAAAGGTGAGCAATCACTCATGTTTAATATTATTTTATTTATTAAATTTGATTTCAATTGAAATGACAATTGAAATATGCTGCTGTTATTTATTGCACTGTTATTTATGTATCAGTTCACTTTTGACATCTGACACCATTATCTGTTAATTATTTATACGATGATAATACAGTTTGGTTGATAATTGATTGATTGATTGTTGTTAATATTGGATGTAAATTGTAATGTATAAAGTGATAAATATTATGCAATTGAATTTGACGTAGGATAGTTTAAAATTGTGAATCGACATATGTGTTGAATTTGATTAGTTAATTTGAATAATATGACCCCTTTTAAATTGTTAAGTTAATTGACACGTAGAATTTGATAAATTATACTTTGAACCTTTGAACGTATATTGGATTAATTGTTATAGTATTAAATTTGAACTTGAAATTGAACGACAAGTGGGAAAAACCGTAATGTAATAATCTTTAATATACGTGAAATGATAGTGTAGATTCTAGAAATAATTATATTAATTCGCACAAACTACAACGTGAATTAATACGATTATTTCGGGATTATTTGAATTGATTATTAGATTGTGTTCGATTGTTGTTATTGCTTGTTTATTTACTTTGACACCATCCCAGTTATCACACTGCAAGTTCCCTTTGTTATGTTTTGATTTTTGAATTGGAATTGGAATTGGAATCGGGTTGAAATGATAAATACCCAAAATGAACTTGACTTAGGATAGAGAATTAAATAAACCCGATTGGTCAATAATTTGATTTGAAATAAAATAAAGATTTTATTTGAATAATAAGGTTTTGAAATAAAATTGGAACGTAAATTTTGATGAAAGGAAAATGTTAATATTGGAATTTGAAATAAAATATTACTGTAATAACTGATGAAAGAACGTTGTTTGAAATGAATTATTTAACAATTAAATTTGGAATTTTTCATTGAATTATGTTTGTAATGATTTAATAATTGAGTTTTAATTTATAATTAAGTTGAAATTATTAAGTTTTGAAATTAGTATGAATTAAGTTGAAATTAATTAATAATTGAATAAGATTGAATTATTTGATAATTGAATAAAAATTGAATTCTTTGATAAGAGAAATTGAACTTTTGATTAAGTGAATGAACTTCGTTAATAAATGAAATTGGGTTTCTTTATTATTAATTTTTGGAAAAATTATTTAAGTAAATTAATAAGTGAAATTGAACTTTTTGAATATGTGAAATTTAGTTTCTTTATCATTTTAGTTGAAATTTGTAACTAAGAAAGTAAATAAATAATTGAAGTTGAATTTCTTTAACAAGAAATAAATTGCGATTTATTGAAATTAACGTAAGACTTGGAATTTAGGGATTTGATTTGACGAATCTATAATTAAAATTTTAAGTTGATATAATGAAGTTGAACTTAAGTAATTGAATTAATGAATTGGAAATTAAATGGAAACTGTTTGAATAATAAATAAACTTAACGAATATTGAATGAAATTGATTAATGAATTGAAATTGATTTTGAATGTTAAATTAAATTACTTTAAATGATTTCAGAATGAAACTTATATATACGAACTTGAATTAATATTTGAATTGTTTAAATAAAATTGAAATTGAATTGTAAGACTTTGAAATGGAAATTCGGAAAGTTGAACGTAAATTTTGGAAATTACTTTAGAAAGACAGACGGAATGTTGATTTTCCAATTTTAATTGAAATTGAATTTGATTTGGTTTGAAATTTTTTAAACAACCAATAGGTTTAAAAATTACAAAAGTTATTAAAGAAACCAGAATCGGTTATGGATATACTCTCTATCTAAACCGAAAACCACTTTAATAACCATACGCGGAGTGATGATCCAGAATGAAATGGTTGGAATAATGTACGTGATGACTGAAGAAAGAGAACGATAATGGATAGCCTTGACACTCGTGTCAAATTGGAAATGACTAAAACAGGAGCAATGCCGGGCCAAATGGGGTTAGCCACCTCGAGCGAACACACTTCTTCGTAACTACTACTCATTACTGTTATTGATTGGTGCACCCTCGTACTTTTGGGAGTGTTGTTTCGCGGTGTTGCGATCGTTGCGGCGATGCGTTCTCACCAGTCCGGATCAGGCAAACGGTAGTTTCACTACCTTGGGTATTGCCTCATGTGCCTTGTCATACTTGTATCCCTGTATACACGACCACTACGAATTTGTTTTGTATTATACCTATGATGTACTCCCTGATATCCCACTAGTTACGGTGGAGTTCACAGTGCTGTATAGACTATGATGCTTATAAAACTATGTTAAGGGGGATAATGGTAACGCCTTAACACTATTTTGATACTTTATCTTACTGATAGACATTATCTATTTAGCGTACACTACTACATAGTAGATAGTTTAACGGATCCTTAGAGGATGGTGATTCCAACATCCTGTGAGTTACTTGAATTTCGATTGCTATTTCACTTGAGTTGGATTTATTGATATAAGAATATTAATCCTGACTCGAGTGTTTTGTGTTTTGCTTTACGCTCGGGTCAGACTGAGTGGTTCAGTATTCGAGACTCACCTTTGGAGTTGGAGCTTTGCTTGAAGATCCAGCCATTTATTTTGCTTTTAGCATTCGACGTTTCCAGTGATGTATTCTGATTTGTACCTGATGTATCGTGTTACTCTTCTGTTGTATATGATTTAACTCTAATGTATCTTATATATTTATATAGTGGCTTCATGAACTACTATCTCTTTTACTTCCGCTGCATATTATTACTCTGTGTCTGTGATTCTATGATTACTTATTTACTGTATATCTGAGTTTTGCCAAATTTAAATTAACAATTCGGTATTCTGAATTATTTAAGTCCGACATGTGCGGATGCGAATAGTCCAAAATAGCGGGTCGTTACATGGTGGCAGCAGTAACAATTCTTTGGTGCATTATGCTTCTCAAGTTTTTCTCTCTTAGACTTTGCTTTTCCCATTCTCTTTCACTTACCCTAAGTGCTTTTCTAAACTAAGTAATCTTTCTCTCTATATCTGAAGCAATCATAATTAGACACCTTTTCCTTGAACTTGTGCTTTTTAGCTTCAGTAGGTGCAGTAGTAGGCGGTTGTAGAGCCAAATCTTCAAACCACATAGCATTACTTATCATCTTCTCGAATGATCCTTTAATACTCTTCATCATGTCATTACGTAGCTTGTCGCACAAGCTCAGCCAATTCTTAACTTCCACGATCGATTCTGAACCCAAGAACTTCCTTTGATTAAAATCTCAAAATTTAGCATAACGAATCAAAGTCCATTGAGTTTTAATCTTGCGGCCCTTCCTCAACAACATACCTCGTAGTTCCAAAAACTCTAGGATTCATAATACTTGGTTATCTAGATCATATTGAAACATTTAGTTTCAAACTGTACTAGTCATTTCCTAAGTTTAAAGAATGATTTAAAAGCAAATAACAATAATAGCATAACATTCAAAACATCTCCATGGATACATATTATACATAACTTCCCAGAACACCCTCATATTTATGAGTTCACCACCAAGATACTTTCCCCATCTATTGTTCGCCTCCTCTTTCCATATATACATTCCCTCAATTATCGCTCTCGAGATGGCTGGTTTCTTCTAAATAATTCCTTCGTCCTATAGTGATTTTTTAATTATAGAACAACTTTTCTTGATGTGTCCAAGTTGTTGGCAAAAGAAGAAATGTTTTTCCCAAACTTTAGGAACTACTTGTCCCTCCTTTCCTTTTATACAATAGTCCATAGTATGTTCTGCCTTATGACATAAGTAGCAATAAGTTTCCTTTCCCTTTTTGAAGAATTTACTTTATGGACCACTCTCTTCTGATTTGCCATCTAAAGGCCTCTTCCAACGCGGTAGAAATTTCCTCCTTTTAAGTTTATTGATGTTGCCGTTCTTCATTGAAGTTGTCGACTTCTTCTGAACTTTAGCTACTTCTTCATTTAGGAACCATAATTGCTTTGGCGGCTTGTCTATCGGTTTTTCCATCCTTTGTGGTTAAGTTCTTCGATCTCTTTCTCTGTCCTCTCCCTCCTAGCATACCGATTCTTACTACCTAATTAAAGTAAGATACCTTTAAATTACACTTCTAAATCGTGTTCATATAGTGAAAGGTATCGTTTTCAAATGATAATTGACAGATATTATCATTCCTTATCACCCATTATATCCAACAAATCTATCAGCTTTGAACACCTTTTCTTTACATATTAATATAATCACAGGTAAAATTATTTCATCAATATTATGTCGGTTTGCCTTGTTCAACTATTTAGGAAACCCCTATAGATACCATGATGTCCCACGTCTCGACCAAAGTTCTTAAACTCAATCGATGAATCGCATAATACAAAATATTTTTATATCACTAAAAAATACGCACTCATATGTATATTACACTCAGACTCATTCTAGGGAACTACTGACCCTATCTATAATGATTTTACCCACCAAAGCAAAGATGTTCACTTAACCACAGCTCTGATACCAAATGTAACAACCGAATTTTAGATCCTCAAAAATCGACGCTAATGCATCCACTGTATTACGTGCCGAGCATTCAAGTGCCGAAAAATCGATCAATAGGGTTGAAAGAAAGAAAAGATAGGAGAGAAGAAAAAATAAAACAACACGGTGTCTCATAATGCAATGAAACAATATATATTACTTAACATAATATATTAGAAAATCATTTCAAAACTGTTATATTAGGGTCCTCCTACTACAAATTCTACCCTTAGACAATTATAACAGTCTGTCCCTACCTAACCGAATTCAACATACATATAATATAGTAGAACCAAGAAAATTAACTAGCTGTCGATGAAGCCAACTGCTCCAAGCTTCTCCTAGTGAATTTGGGGAAAAACTTGAACTACTTGGCTGCCCATTCAAATTTGAGCACCCAAAGTTTAGAAAAAGAAAATAAACTGCAAGTCAGACATGGGTCTTGTGTGAGTAAACTCAAACAACATAATTATTTCTTTAAAACTATTTTGAAATCAAAGCAATCTTGTAAGATCACACCCACATAAACACGGACGGGTTTTGTGACGCCCCACCTCTATACCCACACTAGACAAGAACACTACGGTGTAATGCTGTCGACTAACACGGAGAATAAGGCTGGTGAGGGGCGACCATCCATGTAATTGCATTGTGCGAGCACCGATATGTCAGATAGTAGAGCATGTATTTCATTTAAGGAGGAAGTCCGACATACCGATACAGACTCAAAGCTATCACACAGTGGCTATATATAATCCTCGGAAACAAATATAGAAACAAACATAACATAAATCAGTCACAGACACCCATATCACAAAGGCGGAAATAGATATGAATATATAACACATAAGTGTTTACATCAGAGTTGTGGTCAGAAAGATCCACAATAACACAAAAGAATAGCTATAAAAGCTATACAAAAGAATAATTATACATCACTGAGTCTATATCTCAAATGTATACAACCAAAAACTACTAATCTAAGTAGTTAGCCAAAAGTCAGTATAATAGATCTCGGGGAGAAGTCAAGCAGAAGCACATGTAACATCTCGGTCTGACCCGAGTATTATTTCATAAGAAAATAATAAACGGATCAGTCTAGCTACGAATATCAGATGACATGATATAAAATAAGAGATGTGGCATAAACATATAATATCCATATGGCAAACTACTATAAGTATGTAAACGATAATCAACAAGAGACTAATCAATATCACAAGAATCTTCTCAAAGATCCCAAAAGGGTATCATACCCAAAACTTGTATTCATAACAAGTCAATGACACATAAATTCACCAACGCACAAAAATTGATAAAGCTTATCAATGGAAATCACGAAAATTGGTGAAGCACAAAATTCTAGAAATCATCTCAAGAAATCCAGAAATCACAAGAAGGGGGAGGCCTATCACAAAACGGGAGTATGAAAACTCACCAACACGTGTAACACAAAACGAGATGCTATCTCATGGTAGCTAACCATTAAATTTTTGAGCCGAAACTCCACAAGAATGGGACGAAGGCCGTGGGTCGCTACCCCACTTCTATGTGATGGTGAAACATCACACAAGCGGGGTTTAGTCTCCTTAGTAGACAAAGAGACATCGCACAGTTGCTAGTCTAAATCACAAAAATGATCGTCATGATCATCAAGAAGTGTCGATTACACTAAGTTAGTAAATATTTGAGTTTAGCTTCATGTCCCATAACCACTTGCTTAACTTAAATATTTACGAAAAAACTGTAGATCTTCACTAGAAAATTGTCACAAGAGGTTCAATCGAACAAGTCTAAGAATTAACCGACGAAGCAAACGCAAGCGTTTGATACCACCTGTTTTACTAAGTCGTTTAATTAGATTTCTCATCCGAGTGAGGTAAAGGCTTGTATATACTAATAGATTGGAAAACGGTTTAAGAAAAGTGTTTTGTAATGAAAATCGATTTGAAATCGCTTTGATGAAAGAGTTTTGATATTAACTACTAGTATTGAAACCTTTATATTTTTAAAGTGACAAATCACAAAAGTAATTGTAGAAACAATCGATCACAAAACTCACATTCGAAGATGCGAATAAAATCCAAGGAAATCAATTACAAAACCATCAAAGTAGAAATAACCATGCGACCAAACGTGGCCGAGTTAAAGTGCAACGACATAAAGTAAAATAGGTCGAACGACCTAAGGATAGAATGTCGAGCGACCTAGTGGAAAAACAGGTCAAGCGACCTAGGGAGTCATAGAACCTAAAGGAAACAAGCTTCAACGACCCAAAGAAACAAGGTCCAACGACCTAAGGAAAATAGGGGTCATGCAACCTAGAGACTTGCGGCCTAAAGGTATAAGGCCAAGCGAGTTGACATGGCAACCGATCTAGTGGTTGAGCGCGACCTAAGATGGAAGGTAAGGTCTAACGACCTTGTGGTGTATAGGTCATGCGACCTAACGGGGTAAAGGTCCAACGACCTAACGGGGTACTCGACCTAAAGGTGGTTCGTGACCCATGGAGAAACGACCTAAGGTCTTACGACCTATCGACCTAACGACCTAGCATAGAAAACGGCCTAAAAGGGCGAGCAACGCCGAACTAGTAAATTCCCAACGACCTAATGGTCTAGCGACTTAAGGGAACGACCCAAGCATACGACCTAAGAGCAGAGGGGAGGCTACCTTAGCACACGACCTAACAGCTTATAAGGTCACGCGACCTAACAGAAGACAAGGCCGAGCGACTCAAGTGGTCAACGACCTAACGACCAAAGGTCTAAACAAGGTCACGCGACCTAATGACATATAAAGGCCACGCGACTCACGGCCTAGCGACCTACGACCTATGACCTAACGAGCTAGTGCTGAGCGACCAATCTCCCAATGGCCAAATTCCGAGGTGACGATTCGTGCAGTGCGACCTAAGTGCAGTAATTTCACCAAAACACTAAAAATTGGAGTTTTTAGCCAATCCAATCCAAACCAAATGCAAATGTACATGCTAACATGATAGGGATTCATTCCCAACAGTCCAAGATAGTTATAGACAAGAATGTGAGATAAAAATCTCACCTTTGCACCAAAAGTCAATGAAAATGAAGCTTGAAGCAAGCAAGAATCAATCCCTCTTCAATCTCAATACAAGAAGCTCGAATCCAATGTCTTCACTTTGAATTTGGAGTTGAATGTTGGATTTGAAGTCAAAACCTAAGCTTGGAATTTTAATTTCCCATTCCCTCCTCCATTTTTGATAAAGCTTGAATGTTTAGGAAATAAGATAAAGTTATGAAGAGAAGAGGGAGTTGGGTTTGAGTTATAATGGCTAAACCAACCCAAAGTCCAAAGCGGGAAAAGTTAGTGAAATTCCACTAACTCCAAACATATCAATGTTTATACTTAAAAATTTTAAACGACGTTTCGAACTTAATGGAAGTGGTCTCGAGTCCTAATTTGACCGTTTGCAAAAAGTAGCTTTTTGGACTAAAATCCGACTGACGATTAAATATTTAAATAAAATATTTAAATATAAAATCGATAAATATGCGGGTTGTTACAGACTCCCCTCCTTAAAGAAATTGCGTCCTCGCAATATATAAGATGGAAGTAAAAAGTAACAACCATAAAAGCATATTAACACAAAAAGAAATTTGAAATAAGAAGTTCATGTAAAGACCCGTAAATCCGTACTCCTTGAATAGACACTAATCTCCTTTGTTTAATTCAAGATGAACGAAAATACGAACCCTTAGGGGTTTTAAGAAAAATTTAAGAAAAGAAGAAGAGAGGAAAAGAAGAAAGAAGAAGAAAATAGATAATAGAGGGAAGAGAAAACATAAGATAGAAAATTTAGAAATAGAAGGAAAAGAGAATAGAGAAGAGATAGAAAATAGAACGGAAAACAGAAAACAACAGAATCACATCAGAATCTCACAATTCGCAGCGGAACAACATATAATAATAAATGAATAATCTTTAAACAAAGAACCATATCAGTTATTACATTTTATACATTTCATTTCATCATATCATCAGAGTATACAACAACAACAACAAATAGTGCAGCGGAAAAAGAAATACTATATAGCTAGTAATACGCCATGCCATCCAGCTTGCCTCCAGCAATTCCAGAATATCCAGAATATCCTGATAACCCTAACTCTTGACTGCCCGTGTGGAAATTGGTGGGCACCCAGAGTTTAGGAAGGAAAACAATAAACTCCAAGTCAGTCATGTGACTGGTGTGAGAACTCAAAACAGTTTATTTATCTTTAAAATCAAAATAGAGAGATATTTTTATTTTCAATTCGCAATGCTTTTAAAAATGAGACTACCATAAGACCTCCTGCCACACACACAATGCAAACGCAGAATCGGAGGAGATTTCTCCTTATGATAGTCAAAGATGCTTGATACGCATTTAAAATAACATTTCATATTATTATTAGTGCATAGTGTAGGAAAAATTTATTTCGAAAGTAGAATATAAATCTTAGCCAGCATAGACATTCCGAACTATGCCTACTATAGCTAACTATGTTCAATAGCAGGTTACCGCCACATTCCATAGCAGGTTATACAACTAAAACCGTACAAGTCACGTATTGTTTCTTTGGATTTCCAACAAATGGTCAGGCCAAGGAACTTCCCATTGCCACATGAGAATGCCTCTGGAAAGACATCCCCGAGAACCATACCGGAACTCTGCCAACACAAGGCCGGGTTACCCCTAACTGGGTAACTACTGACACGAGCACGCCATTCCCCGATCGTAAACGACCTTTCTCACGGGATCCCAATAGCCAACAACCACAAAGTAATAAATTCGTAGTAACCACATAGGTTAAATATATGGGCTCCATACCATGATACCACCTCTATCCAGAAGGAAATGTACATACCCTAAAGGGTGCTACCCCTCATAACCTTGCCGCATCTTTCCTGTTTTGACCATTTCCGAGGTGTGAGGTTCGACGAAGTCACGTCCACAAAAACATACTTTATACAAAAGCCATGCTTTGGGTCAACAAATGATCAACACAATGATCACTAAGATAGACGATCAAATAAACGATCCTATCACAATAATCAACACAATGATCATTTCAGCATCACTCAGCATGTCACATTACCAAATTGGGAATATATCGCTGATAACTTCAACTATATAACCTCTGAGCTCGTACGTCTCAGAGAAGGGTGTTAAGCTAAAAGAATAAATTCTTCGCCACCAACAGAAATATATTTGAAAGAAATCGGCTTTATATCTCAACTTGTAATGTCAGACACACAATCCATACAAGTCTGTTCCGGGCTTGAACAAAACCGAAGGCACTTACAAAGAAGTCCTTGCAATCCGGATATTCACAATCCTGATCGGATTCACCATCACATATGGAGAACTCTATACCGGAGCAACTCGGTGCAGAGTAAATCGACAGGTCATCCTATCGCTCTCGCAAATACCGGGTCTTCAACACCGATCTTCAATGCAATTATAACGACGTATCACATATTCGGAATGGGTTATACGACCCCATGGTCCTTTCCCGGTTAACCCGAATAGTGAGCGCTTATTCAAAAATAAGTGTAGCATTCACATTCAAACAAATCACATCAACTACCCATTCAAAGGGAAATATTGATAGTCGGTTATTGAACTATCACTGGATATGCACACATCACCAGTTTCCAAATAATTTTCCAAATTATTTATTTTCCAAAATATCTTTACTAGATATATTATTTCAACACTTCAAAAATAAATCAATATTTATTTTTAAACCAATTCCACTTTCTTTTATAAATTCAATAGTGAATTTACATTCCAAAGTATTTATGAATATACGATTTCAATTATTCATTTTCAATTTATCTTCAAAAAGATAAATCCTCTAAACGTTTCATTTCACATTGGAAAAACATTTCCATACTTATACATTCATAAGTAATTCACAAATTTTATTTATTTTCAACACTTAGAAAATATTCAACATACTTAAATCGAGATTAAGTATATATTTCATTCTTTTAAGGAAATCATTCTCTTAAACATAATTATTTGGGCCAAAACGAATGTTACGTAAAACATCGTTAGGACAACCCAAAATCACTAGTATAGGGATTCGAAATTAAAATAGATATATAAATCCCAATACTATACAAAACATTTCCTTTCGGAAATCATTTACTATAACAACAGTGTTATAGTCCATCATCTCCTTTTATTTCTCGAAAACGTCTATTTCAACAATGAATGTTGAAATCTATGGTTTCGAATCTCAACACAATTAAAACATTGTTCGATCGTTTTAATTCTATTTAAAACATCCAAATTCAAAACAATTTCTTTAACATATTATTCACTATTCAAAACGTGAATATACTTCATTAACAATTTCATCCTTTTATTCATTTTAATTCAAAGGATCATTCACGGTCAAAAATGTGAATATAACCCCATTTACAAGTTATAACAATTTTACTTATCAAAATAAGTCGTTTGCGGATTTATAAAACGACGTTTATAAATTCCATTTCTATTTATTTATAAAAAACTTCCTTTTTTATAAATTCTTTTATTAACCTATTCAATTTCATATCTCCATTATAAACCAAAAGTTCATATTATAAGTTAAATACTTATAAAAACGATTATTTTACAAAATCGTTCTTTTTAACTTCCCAAATTATAAATCTTATAACTTATAAGATTCATTCATTTATCCAAAATCATTATGTTAATAACTTAATAAATTTTATAAACCTACTGCTTATAAAATTCCATTTATAACTTCACCGTATAAAATTCTATAAATTCCATTCTTATAACTTCACCATTTAAATTCTATAAATTTCATTCTTATAACTTCACCATTTAAATTCTATAAATTTCATTCTTTAATGAAATTCATTTTCACTTCATTCAAACACTTATAAAAACTCGTTTTATAATGTCTATATTCTAATTTATAAATATCCATTTATAAATCTCTTAATATAAATCAATTTCTATTATTCTTTTTAAACGTCTTTAAATTCCTTTAAAAACTTCTTCCTTTTGATTCATAAAATAATTAAATTTTATAAACCCTATATTTCAACTTTTCATAATAAATTTAAAAATTCCGATTTAACTATTTTATAAAATCATTAGCATCATATTCTCAAAAATCAGTTTTTAACTATATTTCTCAAAAATCATAATTTTTATAACTTTAAAAATTATAACGTTTATTTATTTAAAATGAATCAATTCCAAAAATATAGCATATTTTCAAAAATCACTTTAAAATCATTTTAAAATCCCAAAATCTGGGTCCAATGATGCTACACACCAAATAGTCAATCACGACAACAACGATATCATATATCGATATGATAATCAATCAAATATCAAAATATCTGAAATTAAATAATACTGTTGAGGAATCCAATTGGATCCCTCCAACCTGTTTTCCTGCATCCAAAAACATTAGCACAATACCAATTTCGCTCCAGTACGAAATTATCGCGGTATATGTTCTTATTAAATATTGTCCGCTTAATAACGGCGTAATAGGGTCTCATCCGCTAAATAAATAAATGCGGGAAATCAACAACTGCAATATATACATATGCCAATATATATATATTGATATTATATATAATACCAATTTCACTGTTTATGAAATATTCGCGGTATATGTTTTTAATAAATAACATCCGCTTACTAACGGCGCATAATGTCTATTTTAACAATCAATAGATATCAATCAACATTCAAACATGCATTCAAATATTTTAAATCTAACTATTTAAAATAAAATCGAAACTGATTCGATTGAGTGAGAAGTTCTCACCTTGATTTTATTTCCGTTTTAGCGATTTATTTCGAATAAAATTAAACGGACGTTTAATTTTACCCAAAATTCTCACTAACTCCAAACGACTCCAAACCAACTCCATCGCGTAGTGCTCGTCCATACGATTCCAACGCAACTAGTTTCGCGCGTTTTCGACCTCGTATGAAAAAGATATGAATTTTTGAAGTTTGTACACGATTTATATACACAAATTTATAACTAACTTTAATAATTTAAACCCTCAACCATTCTTAGCCACAAGATCCATCACCCATGCAAATCTGGCCGTGCATAGCATCTTCCCCCTCTCGTTCCTATCTCCAGACATTCACACGCAAGCTTGAACCCATATCCAAGAATTAGGGTTAATTAACTCTTCCTCCACATTCACTTGCAACTCGATCAGGGAGCTTCATGTCGTAGCCCAACTCCAGCACCATGCTCGGCCTGAATGGCTCAAGGCTCGGCCCCCCCTTCCACCTAGAAACGCATGCGTGACTGGCCATGAACGGCCCCCTGTAGCTCCTCCCACGTTGCTCCGTTTCCGATCATCTCCGTATGAAATTAAAGCTCTCGTCGAGCTCTACAAGTTTCATGTTGAACACCTTAGCTAAATTTTTGTAGATTGAGAGAGATTAAGGGAGAAGTGAGAGACAATTCTGGCCATTCAACCTAAAAGTGGCGGCTAGGGTTTTATAATTAGGGTTTTAGTGTTTTTTTTTTGTTTTTTTTAGAGTGAGGGTGTATTTATAGGAAACCGTCGAAACACTATTCATCCCGGAAATTCCTAACTCCGATTTACGCGCCGTAACTAGCGTTTCTAGGGTTTACCCCGCGTTCCGGACACAATGGAACAGGTTTCGGAAGCTAATTCGGACATCTGTGCGAGTTATGGCTGAAAACGTTCAATTTAAATTAAACCGATTTAAGCGATTTTCTAGGCGTTTTAATTTGTACCGGACAAACGGTAAATCCAATTGACTTGAAATTTGAAATCTTACAATAATATCACATTACGGATCCGATGAAACTGGTTTCGTCGAAATCTGAGACTTTTTGAAAAATGGCTATTTTCACTCGTCAAATTTAAATTAAAAATAAATCGATGCGTTTCGAGCTGCCACGATGAAACGGTAACTCCGATTGACACGAAATTTGAAATACGATAATAACTAACTATTACGGATCCAATGAAACTGGTTTCGTTCAATTCTGAGACTGTTCAAAAATTGACTATTTTCACTAGTCGATTTTAATATTAAAATATTTAATTTTCACAAATTAACTTTTAATTCGATTTTAAAAGTTCTAAAATATTGTTCTAACTTTCATATGATAAAATAAAATTTTACAAATCATTTTCAATCATATTTAACTCAATTTTCAATTATTTCCATAATTTAACGTATTAAATTATCGATTTAAAAATCCAATTAAATCCAATAATTCAAAATAAAATTTATTTGACTTATAAATTCACTTATTAATATTTAAAATTAATTAAATATTCAAATTTAATTTCTAAAAATTCTGGGTCGTTACAATCTTCCCCACTTAAAAGAATTTCGTCCTCGAAATTAACTAGTAAGAAAAGTTATAGAATCTATTAATTTTCCATAATTCATAGTTAAACTTCTTACAAATCTTTACTAAGTTTTCAAATCATACTTAGTTATCTTTTCAAAAACAACTACTATTGTTTAACTTTCAATTCTAAAATCAAAGTTAAAGTTTTCAAAATTTTCCAATTTTCTCAAAAATTTTCTAACGCCTTAAATTTTCGGAAAAATTCGCCATAGTTTCCTTTGCGCGGCTCGATCCGAAAAAAAAATGACATTATATATATCACAAATATACATCTCATCAAGTAATGAGGCATCCCGCAGGGAAAAAAGTGTAAAAGTACGGTATGTAACCCGAGATATGTACCTTATATTTTATTAGCAAGCATATACGGCTAATATAGCGCGAAAGCGAGCTCCAAATGCGAAGCAAACGCGATCCGCACCTACTAATTACTCAACAAACAACATGAGAACATGCATATAGATAATAGTATCGATATACAACATATATCAACATAATAACTATATATGTCACATAGCATATGCAATAAAAGCAAACATCAACCAACTATCATTCAACTAACATTCATAACCAATAAATATTCATTTATATTCTCATTAATATTCAATGAATTGGTTTTCAATTTAAATCACATTTGATTTATTAATAGTTTATGTTCTTTACTAACATTCATTTTCAATTAGTTTATACTCACTAATTCATATTCAAGCTGGTTCACTTCCAAACAAATTCACTTCTATTCAAATTTATTTACTTCTAATTTGAATTCAATTTCATAGCTTCCAATTTCATTAACACTTAATGAACTTATATCCAATCAACTAACAATAATCATATAACAACCAAAGTATATTAATTACAACCAAATCCCTTTGCTTCTCAATTGGTTTAATTAAATGATTTTCATTCAATTATTCAACTTTCTAATAACATTAGATTTTAATGAATTAACACTTATATTCATTATTCCATATCAACTTTATTCAATATCACTTAAGTTATATTTCATTTTATAAACATCACTTGGTTTTACTTAACTTAAATTCCTAAATATATCCATATAGTTTCACTTCTTATATATATAAGTTTATTTCATAATTGTAAATCACTTTAATTATAATTCCATTCTTATAATTCTTTTACTTATACAATTCCTTTATTTAGATTATTCAAACAACCTAACAATCAACTTATATACTCTAATAATTCTGAAAAATTATTTCTTTATATATAAAATATACTCAAGGTAAAATTATTTCATTTACCCAACTTAAAACAAATATTGTGCCGAATTGTTCTATTCAAGTGTTTAGAAACCCCTTCGGCATAGTCTTGCGGACCACGCTGACGAAAGTTCATATACCACTCAATAAACCAACCATCACAATATAAAACAATTTTATATATTCACTAACAAATACGCTCTCATAGCTATTATTACACTCAAATTCATTCTAGAGTACTACTGACTCTATCTCTAATGAATTATACCCAACAGAACCATGGTTGTCGCTTAACCATAAGCTCTGATACCAAATGTAAAGACCCGTAAATCCGTACTCCTTGAATAGACACTAATCTCCTTTGTTTAATTCAAGATGAACGAAAATACGAACCCTTAGGGGTTTTTAGAAAAATTTAAGAAAAGAAGAAGAGAGGAAAAGAAGAAAGAAGAAGAAAATAGATAATAGAGGGAAGAGAAAACATAAGATAGAAAATTTAGAAATTGAAGGAAAAGAGAATAGAGAAGAGATAGAAAATAGAACGGAAAACAGAAAACAACAGAATCACATCAGAATCTCACAATTCGCAGCGGAACAACATATAATAATAAATGAATAATCTTTAAACAAAGAACCATATCAGTTATTACATTTTATACATTTCATTTCATCATATCATCAGAGTATACAACAACAACAAATAGTGCAGCGGAAAAAGAAATACTATATAGCTAGTAATACGCCATGCCATCCAGCTTGCCTCCAGCAATTCCAGAATATCCAGAATATCCTGATAACCCTAACTCTTGACTGTCCGTGTGGAAATTGGTGGGCACCCAGAGTTTAGGAAGGAAAACAATAAACTCCAAGTCAGTCATGTGACTGGTGTGAGAACTCAAAACAGTTTATTTATCTTTAAAATCAAAATAGAGAGATATTTTTATTTTCAATTCGCAATGCTTTTAAAAATGAGACTACCATAAGACCTCTTGCCACACACACAATGCAAACGCAGAATCGGAGGAGATTTCTCCTTATGATAGTCAAAGATGCTTGATACGCATTTAAAATAACATTTCATATTATTATTAGTGCATAGTGTAGGAAAAATTTATTTTGAAAGTAGAATATAAATCTTAGCCAGCATAGACATTCCGAACTATGCCTACTATAGCTAACTATGTTCAATTGCAGGTTACCGCCACATTCCATAGCAGGTTATACAACTAAAACCGTACAAGTCACGTATTGTTTCTTTGGATTTCCAACAAATGGTCAGGCCAAGGAACTTCCCATTGCCACATGAGAATGCCTCTGGAAAGACATCCCCGAGAACCAAAACGGAACTCTGCCAACACAAGGCCGGGTTACCCCTAACTGGGTAACTACTGACACGAGCACGCCATTCCCCGATCGTAAACGACCTTTCTCACGGGATCCCGATAGCCAACAACCACAAAGTAATAAATTCGTAGTAACCACATAGGTTAAATATCTGGGCTCCATACCATGATACCACCTCTATCCAGAAGGAAATGTACATACCCTAAAGGGTGCTACCCCTCATAACCTTGCCGCATCTTTCCTGTTTTGACCATTTCCGGGGTGTGAGGTTCGACGAAGTCACGTCCACAAAAACATACTTTATACAAAAGCCATGCTTTGGGTCAACAAATGATCAACACAATGATCACTAAGATAGACGATCAAATAAACGATCCTATCACAATAATCAACACAATGATCATTTCAGCATCACTCAGCATGTCACATTAACAAATTGGGAATATATCGCTGATAACTTCAACTATATAACCTCTGAGCTCGTACGTCTCAGAGAAGGGTGTTAAGCTAAAAGAATAAATTCTTCGCCACCAACAGAAATATATTTGAAAGAAATCGGCTTTATATCTCAACTTGTAATGTCAGACACACAATCCATACAAGTCTGTTCCGGGCTCGAACAAAACCGAAGGCACTTACAAAGAAGTCCTTGCAATCCGGATATTCACAATCCTGATCGGATTCACCATCACATATGGAGAACTCTATACCGGAGCAACTCGGTGCAGAGTAAATCGACAGGTCATCCTATCGCTCTCGCAAATACCGGGTCTTCAACACCGATCTTCAATGCAATTATAACGACGTATCACATATTCGGAATGGGTTATACGACCCCATGGTACTTTCCCGGTTAACCCGAATAGTGAGCGCTTATTCAAAAATAAGTGTAGCATTCACATTCAAACAAATCACATCAACTACCCATTCAAAGGGAAATATTGATAGTCGGTTATTGAACTATCACTGGATATGCACACATCACCAGTTTCCAAATAATTTTCCAAATTATTTATTTTCCAAAATATCTTTACTAGATATATTATTTCAACACTTCAAAAATAAATCAATATTTATTTTTAAACCAATTCCACTTTCTTTTATAAATTCAATAGTGAATTTACATTCCAAAGTATTTATGAATATACGATTTCAATTATTCATTTTCAATTTATCTTCAAAAAGATAAATCCTCTAAACGTTTCATTTCACATTGGAAAAACATTTCCATACTTATACATTCATAAGTAATTCACAAATTTTATTTATTTTCAACACTTAGAAAATATTCAACATACTTAAATCGAGATTAAGTATATATTTCATTCTTTTAAGGAAATCATTCTCTTAAACATAATTATTTGGGCCAAAACGAATGTTACGTAAAACATCGTTACGACAACCCAAAATCACTAGTATAGGGATTCGAAATTAAAATAGATATATAAATCCCAATACTATACAAAACATTTCCTTTCGGAAATCATTTACTATAACAACAGTGTTATAGTCCATCATCTCCTTTTATTTCTCGAAAACGTCTATTTCAACAATGAATGTTGAAATCTATGGTTTCGAATCTCAACACAATTAAAACATTGTTCGATCGTTTTAATTCTATTTAAAACATCCAAATTCAAAACAATTTCTTTAACATATTATTCACTATTCAAAACGTGAATATACTTCATTAACAATTTCATCCTTTTATTCATTTTAATTCAAAGGATCATTCACGGTCAAAAATGTGAATATAACCCCATTTACAAGTTATAACAATTTTACTTATCAAAATAAGTCGTTTGCGGATTTATAAAACAACGTTTATAAATTCCATTTCTATTTATTTATAAAAAACTTCCTTTTTTATAAATTCTTTTATTAACCTATTCAATTTCATATCTCCATTATAAACCAAAAGTTCATATTATAAGTTAAATACTTATAAAAACGATTATTTTACAAAATCGTTCTTTTTAACTTCCCAAATTATAAATCTTATAACTTATAAGATTCATTCATTTATCCAAAATCATTATTTTAATAACTTAATAAATTTTATAAACCTACTGCTTATAAAATTCCATTTATAACTTCACCGTATAAAATTCTATAAATTCCATTCTTATAACTTCACCATTTAAATTCTATAAATTTCATTCTTATAACTTCACCATTTAAATTCTATAAATTTCATTCTTATAACTTCACCATTTAAATTCTATAAATTTCATTCTTTAATGAAATTCATTTTCACTTCATTCAAACACTTATAAAAACTCGTTTTATAATGTCTATATTCTAATTTATAAATATCCATTTATAAATCTCTTAATATAAATCAATTTATATTATTCTTTTTAAACGTCTTTAAATTCCTTTAAAAACTTCTTCCTTTTGATTCATAAAATAATTAAATTTTATAAACCCTATATTTCAACTTTTCATAATAAATTTAAAAATTCCGATTTAACTATTTTATAAAATCATTAGCATCATATTCTCAAAAATCAGTTTTTAACTATATTTCTCAAAAATCATAATTTTTATAACTTTAAAAATTATAACGTTTATTTATTTAAAATGAATCAATTCCAAAAATATAGCATATTTTCAAAAATCACTTTAAAATCATTTTAAAATCCCAAAATCTGGGTCCAATGATGCTACACACCAAATAGTCAATCACGACAACAACGATATCATATATCGATATGATAATCAATCAAATATCAAAATATCTGAAATCAAATAAATACTGTTGAGGAATCCAGTTGGATCCCTCCAACCTATTTTCCTGCATCCAAAAACATTAGCACAATACCAATTTCGCTCCAGTACGAAATTATCGCGGTATATGTTCTTATTAAATATTGTCTGCTTAATAACGGCGTAATAGGGTCTCATCCGCTAAACAAATAAATGCGGGAAATCAACAACTGCAATATATACATATGCCAATATATATATATTGATATTATATATAATACCAATTTCACTGTTTATGAAATATTCGCGGTATATGTTTTTAATAAATAACATCCGCTTACTAACGGCGCATAATGTCTATTTTAACAATCAATAGATATCAATCAACATTCAAACATGCATTCAAATATTTTAAATCTAACTATTTAAAATAAAATCGAAACTGATTCGATTGAGTGAGAAGTTCTCACCTTGATTTTATTTCCGTTTTAGCGATTTATTTCGAATAAAATTAAACGGACGTTTAATTTTACCCAAAATTCTCACTAACTCCAAACGACTCCAAACCAACTCCATCGCGTAGTGCTCGTCCATACGATTCCAACGCAACTGGTTTCGCGCGTTTTCGACCTCGTATGAAAAAGATATGAATTTTTGAAGTTTGTACACGATTTATATACACAAATTTATAACTAACTTTAATAATTTAAACCCTCAACCATTCTTAGCCACAAGATCCATCACCCATGCAAATCTGGCCGTGCATAGCATCTTCCCCCTCTCGTTCCTATCTCCAGACATTCACACGCAAGCTTGAACCCATATCCAAGAATTAGGGTTAATTAATTCTTCCTCCACATTCACTTGCAACTCGATCAGGGAGCTTCATGTCGTAGCCCAACTCCAGCACCATGCTCGGCCTGAATGGCTCAAGGCTCGGCCCCCCCTTCCACCTAGAAACGCGTGCGTGACTGGCCATGAACGCCCCCCTGTAGCTCCTCCCACGTTGCTCCGTTTCCGATCATCTCCGTATGAAATTAAAGCTCTCGTCAAGCTCTACAAGTTTCATGTTGAACACCTTAGCTAAATCTTTGTAGATTGAGAGAGATTAAGGGAGAAGTGAGAGACAATTCTGGCCATTCAACCTAAAAGTGGCGGCTAAGGTTTTATAATTAGGGTTTTAGTGTTTTTTTTAGAGTGAGGGTGTATTTATAGGAAACCGTCGAAACACTATTCATCCCGGAAATTCCTAACTCCGATTTACGCGCCGTAACCAGCGTTTCTAGGGTTTACCCCGCGTTTCGGACACAATGGAACAGGTTTTGGAAGCTAATTCGGACATCTGTGCGAGTTATGGCTGAAAACGTTCAATTTAAATTAAACCGATTTAAGCGATTTTCTAGGCGTTTTAATTTGTACCGGACAAACGGTAAATCCAATTGACTTGAAATTTGAAATCTTACAATAATATCACATTACGGATCCGATGAAACTGGTTTCGTCGAAATCCGAGACTTTTTGAAAAATGGCTATTTTCACTCGTCAAATTTAAATTAAAAATAAATCGATGCGTTTCGAGCTGCCACGATCAAACGGTAACTCCGATTGACACGAAATTTGAAATCCGGCAATAACTAACTATTACGGATCCAATGAAACTGGTTTCGTTCAATTCTGAGACTGTTCAAAAATTGACTATTTTCACTAGTCGATTTTAATATTAAAATATTTAATTTTCACAAATTAACTTTTAATTCGATTTTAAAAGTTCTAAAATATTGTTCTAACTTTCATATGATAAAATAAAATTTTACAAATCATTTCAATCATATTTAACTCAATTTTCAATTATTTCCATAATTTAACGTATTAAATTATCGATTTAAAAATCCAATTAAATCCAATAATTCAAAATAAAATTTATTTGACTTATAAATTCACTTATTAATATTTAAAATTAATTAAATATTCAAATTTTAATTTCTAAAAATTCTGGGTCGTTACAGTTCACCTCAAAGAGTATGAGAAAGCAAGTCCAGATATGTCCGCTCGATGAATTCTCTAGATTCCCAAGAACAATCTTTAGGATTTGAAGACCATTGAACTTTAACAAGCGGAACATCATTATTCCGAAGACGTTTGACCTCCGAAGCAATAATACGAATTGGATGTTGCTCATAAGTTAAATTAGGTGAAACTTCAATTTCTTCCACAACACCATGCTCAAGAATAGAATCGGAATCTCGAAGACATTTCCGTAATTGAGAAACGTGAAACACGTCATGCATGGCAGAAAACTGAGCCGGCAAAGAAAGGCGATAAGCCATGGAACCAATACGTTCAGTGATAGGAAATGGCCCAATATATCGCGGCGCTAATTTTCCCGATCGACTGAAACGTACAACACCCTTCATAGGTGAAACATGAATGAATACGAGATCTCCAACAGAAAATTCTAATTTCCTTCTTCGATTATCAGCATAGGATTTTTGTCTACTCTGGGCTTCTTTCATCCTATGACGAATAAGTTCAATCTTTTCTGTGGAATCACGGATAAAGTCTGGACCTAACACCAGCTTCTCACCGGCCTCAAGCCAACATGAAGGAGATCGGCATGGCCTTCCATAGAGTGCCTCGAAAGGTGCCATACCAATACTAGATTGGAAGCTGTTATTATAGGAAAATTTAACGAGAGAAATATGATCTTCCCAACTTCCACCAAAATCAAGAACACAAGCACGAAGAAGATCTTCAAGAGTTTGATTCACACGCTCGGTTTGTCCATCGGACTGGGGGTGATAAGCGGGCAGAAATTAAGCTTCGTTCCTAAAGCTTTTTGAAGACTCTTCCAAAATCCACTAGTAAACAATGGATCACGATCGCTAACAAAAGAAGTAGGAACTCTATGTAATTTAACAATTTCTTTGATAATGAGTTTGGCCAAAAGAGGAACGGTTCGGTTAGACCGAACGGGAATAAAATGGGCAGATTTAGTAAGTCTATCAACTATAACCCATAAGCTATCATGACCCGAACGAGAACGGGGAAGGCCATCTATAAAATCCATGAAAATTTGGTCCCACTTCCAAATTGGAATTTCTAAAGGTTGCGCTAACCCACCGGGTCTTTGATGTTCGGCTTTGACAAGCTGGCAAGTCATGCAATACTTAACAAAGTTAGCAATATCAGATTTCATTCCCTACCAATAATAAAGTCGCTTCATATCTGCGTACATTTTACTACTACCAGGATGAATGGCAAATTTAGATCGATGAGAATCTTCTAAAATATCTTTACGAAGATCACTAATATTTGGTACGATAAGTCTACCAAATTTTTGAATGCCGCCACGAGAATCAATATCAAAGTCTTTCAAACCTTCAATATCAATTTTATCCTTAATATTTTGGCCAAGAAAAGCCAATTCGGGATCTAGCCTTTGAGTTTCAAGAATGCGGTCTAAAAGAGAAGGATGAGCCTCAAGGCTACATAAAACAAGAAATGCACATTAATCGGAAACACGATCTCGAATTTCACAAGTGGATAAAACCTCGAGATCATTCTATTCGGATATCATCATAGAAACAACTGCTTGTTGCTTGCGACTAAGTGCATCGGCAACTCGATTTCTCTTTCCGGGAGTATAAAGGATGTCAAGATCATAAGGTGCAAGGAACTCGAGCCAACGCTGTTGACGCAAATTAAGTTCCTTCTAAGAGAATAAATATTTCAAAGACTTATGACCAGTATAAAGAACAAATTTCTCTCCTAAGAGATAATGCCACCAAATTCGAAGAGCGAAAACAACAGCCGTGAGCTCTAGATCATGAGTGGCGTATCTTGTCTCAGCTGGCTTCAATTGCCTAGAAGCATAAGCAATAACACGTTCTTTTTGCATAAGAACGGCACCCAAACCAATGCGACTAGCATCCATATAAACAATAAAATCTTGATTCCCTTCGGGAATAACAAGAATAGGAGCATTGGATAAGAGTTCTTTTAACTGCTGAAAAGAAGTTTCACATTTGTCCGACCAAATATATTTAACGCCTTCCTTGGTTAAGCCAGTAAGGGCACGAAAATTTTAGAAAAGTCTTTTATAAAACGGCGGTAATATCCTGCCAATCCTAGAAAGCTATAGATTTCCGTTACACTCTCCGGTCTCTTCCAACCTTGAATCGCTTCGATCTTTGGAGGATCCACGGAAATTCCAGATTCGGAAATAATATGACCGAGAAACTTCACACGAGATTGCCAAAAATGGCATTTAGAAAATTTTGCTTTTAATTGATTGCTCCTAAGAGTTTCCAATACAATCCGAAGATGTTTTTCATGTTCCTTCTCGGTTTTAGAATACACAAGAATATCATCGATGAAGATGAGAACAAATCGATCGAGAAAATCTTTGAAAATTCGATCCTTAAGGTCAATGAAATAGGCCGGAGCATTCGTTAAACCAAATGGCATAACAAGCCATTCATAAGATCCATATCGAGTACGGAACGACGTCAAAGGAATGCTATCCTCTGCGATACGAAGATGGTGAAAACCGGTAGCCAAGTCCAATTGCGAAAAGACCTTAGCACCACTAAGTTGATCGAATAGATCATCAATCCGCGGTAAAGGATATTTATTTTTAATAGTAAGATCATTAAGCTTGCGATAATCAATGCAAAGCCTAAGGGTACCGTCGGATTTCTTCACGAAAATCGCCGAAGCTCCCCATGGCGAGGAACTAGTGCGAATAAATTGCTTCATCTCCAATTCGGATAATTGTTTACGCATCTCCTCATTCTCTTTATTGGACATGCGATAAGGAGGACAAGTAATAGGTTGAGCTCCAGGGATAAGATTGATTTTGAACTCAATTTCTCGCTTAGGTGGTAATCCTAAAACAGGCTCAAATATGTCAGAAAATTCACGAACAACGTGAATAAGGGAAATGACATCTTCCTCATCATTATTATCATCATCGCGAGGATTTAAAGAATATAAAGATGCAGCTAAAGTGGAATCAGAATCTTCAAGTACGATAGAAATCTGCTTAACAGATTGCGGGTGTCGGAGATAAATAGTCCGCTCAGGACATAAGATATGAGCTTCATAATGGTTAAGCCAATCCATATCCAAAATCATTCCAAATCCTAAGTAACGCATAACATGCAAATCGACTAGCAAAGAAAAATCACATAAAATAATCTCCACATCTCTACAAAGCAAACTAAGAGTTGCGGATCCACCAACCGGATTCGAAATTCTCAATGAAGTCATTAAAGCAAAAACACTTAAAGAAAAAGTATCAACAAGTTCTTTGGAGATAAAAGAATGGGATGCACCCGTATCAAAAAGAACTCTAATAGGTTGATTATGAAATTTAATAATGCCATCAACGACAGAATGAGACGTACCTTGACCGCGAGATCTGTTGCCAGGGCCTTGAGCCATATTTAACTTTCCCTCTTTCTTGATCTGAAGTCTGGGGAAAGCATGAATATAATGATCCGGGCTTTTGCAGTACCGACAAGATTTGGGTTTTAAACACTTGTTTGCAAAATGGTCCTTAGAACCACAGTTAAAGCATTGTCCACTACTTAAGGTAGAAGTCTTTGCTGCCGGAGGTGCAGGTTTCCCCTTTTTGTTGGGATAAGTGCCCTTGAATTTGTTTGGCCTTTTCTTGTTGCTGAAGTTTGGTTTAGCACTCACCACTTCAACATCACTTTCTTTATCCACCTCCTCAAGACGAAGAGCGATATCAATGAGTTGGTCGAAAGAAATTTCTAATTTTAGGAGTAATGGTTTCTTGAGATTCTTGTTTAAGCCATAGACGAACCTCTAGTTCTTCTTCAATGGGGTGTTGATGTATTCAACCCCATATTTGGAAAGCGACTCGAAGGACGCGACATAATCAGTCACAGAGGAATCACCTTGAACAAGGTCTATAAAACGTCGAGCCAATGTCACTTTCTCAGCTTCTGGTACAAATTTCAACTCGAAGCGTTCCTGGAATTTCTTCCAAGTAAGATCCGCTTCATTAATCTCAGAAATTAGAAGCTCGCACCAATCCAATGCTCTTTCTTGGAGCATACTAGAGGCCACCTGAACTCGGTGAAGATCAATAAGGTTCATGCGGGAAAAGATTCGTTCGCATGATCTTAACCAAGCCTGGACTTCGATAATAGTTTCAGAGCCTTTGAATGGTTTCCCAACCAAGTTAGTATAATCACTGCACAAGCATGAAAATCCAGACCTAGGATGAGTATGTTCCTGATTAGGACCAGCTGCCTGGGCATTCTTTACTAAATCAAGAAGTTGTTGAGCAGTCATAAAAACTCCATCCTGGGGAGCAGCACTAGATGGTTCGGCTCGGGGACGTCCTGGTCTAGACATTCTCTTCTTTAAGAAAGAGAGAAGAAGAAAAGTTATTCTCCAAATAAATATCAAGCATCCTTGATAGATAAAACAAGGAATCATAAAGGAAATGGGATGTATCGGTGCAAAGACTCGAATTAAATCTTAAAGCACGACTCCGAAGGTGGACTTAGGACGATGATCCTTGTTAAGTTATTCTACATTGTTCCGAAGTTTGGCTCTGATACCAAGCTGTGACGCCCCACCTCTATACCCATGCTAGACAAGAACACTACGGTGTAATGTTGTCGACTAACACGGAGAATAAGGCTGGTGAGGGGCGACCATCCATGTAATTGCTTTGTGCGAGCACCGTATGTCAGATAGTAGAGCATGTATTTCATTTAAGGAGGAAGTCCGGCATACCGATACAGACTCAAAGCTATCACACAGTGGCTATATATAATCCTCGAAAACGAATATAAAAACAAACATAACATAAATCAGTCACAGACATCCATATCACAAAGGCGGAAATAGATATGAATATATAACACATAATGTTTACATCAGAGTTGTGGTCAGAAAGATCCACAATAACACAAAAGAATAGCTATAAAAGCTATACAAAAGAATAAGTATACATCACTGAGTTTATATCTCAAATGTATATAACCAAAAACTACTAATCTAAGTAGTTAGCCAAAAGCCAGTGTAATAGATCTCAAGGAGAAGTCAAGCAGAAACACCTGTAACATCTCGGTCTGACCCGAGTATTATTTCATAAGAAAATAATAAACGGCTCAGTCTAGCTATAAATATCAGATGACATGATATAAAATAAGAGATATGGCATAAACATATAATATCCATGTGGCATACTACTATAAGTATGTAAACGATAATCAACAAGAGATTAATCAATATCACAAGAATCTTCCCAAAGATCCCAAAAGGGTATCATACCCAAAACTTGTATTCATAACAAGTCAATGACACACAAATTCACCGGCGCACAAAAATTGATAAAGCTTATCAATGGAAATCACGAAAATTGGTGAAGCACAAAATTCTAGAAATCATCTCAAGAAATCCAGAAATCACTAGAAGGGGGAGGCCTATCACAAAACGGGAGTATGAAAACTCACCAACACGTGTAACACAAAACGAGACGCTATCTCGTGGTAGCTAACCAATAAATTTTTGAGCCGAAACTCCACAACAATGGCACGAAGGCCATGGGTCGCTACCCCACTTCTATGTGATGGTGAAACATCACACAAGCGGGGTTTATTCTCCCTCGCAGACAAAGAGACATCGCACAATTGCTAGTCTAAATCACAAAAATGATCGTCATGATCATCAAGAAGTGTCGATTACACTAAGTTAGTAAATATATAAGTTTAGCTTCATGTCCCATAACCACTTGCTTAACTTAAATATTTACGAACAAACTGTAGATATTCACTAGAAAATTGTCACAAGAGGTTCAATCGAACAAGTCCAAGAATTAACCGACGAAGCAAACGCAATCGTTTCATACCACCTGTTTTACTAAGTCGTTTAATTAGATTTCTCATCCGAGTGAGGTAAAGGCTTGTATATATTAATAGATTGGAAAACGGTTTAAGAAAAGAGTTTTTTTAATGAAAATAGAGTTGAAATCGCTTTGATGAAAGAGTTTTGATATTTACTACTAGTATTGAAACCTTTATATTTTTAAAGTGACAAATCACAAAAGTGATTGTAGAAACAATCAATCACAAAGCTCACATTCGAAGATGCGAATAAAATCCAAGGAAATCAATTCCAAAACCATCAAAGTAGAAATAACCATGCGACCAAACATGAACGAGTTAAAGTGCAACGACATAAAGTAAAATAGGTCGAATGACCTAAGGATAGAATGCCGAGCGACCTAGGGGAAAAACAGGTCAAGCGACCTAGGGATTCATACGATCTAAAGGAAACAAGCTTCAATGACCCAAAGAAACAAGGTCCAACGACCTAAGGAAAATAGGGGTCATGCGACCTAGAGCCTTGCGACCTAAAGGTATAAGGTCAAGTGAGTTGACATGGCAATCGATCTAGTGGTTGAGCGCGACCGAAGATGGAAGGTAAGGGCTAACGACCTTGTGGTGTATAGGCCATGCGACCTAATGGGGTAAAGGTCCAACGACCTAACGGGGTACGCGACCTAAAGGTGGTTCGCGACCCAATGGAGAAACGACCTAAGGTCTTACGACCTATCGACCTAACGACCTAGCATAGCAAACGGCCTAAAGGGGTGAGCAAGGCCGAACAAGTTAATTCCCAACGACCTAATGGTCGAGCGACTTAAGGGAACGACCCAAGCATACGACCTAAGAGAAGAGGGGAGGCTACCTTAGCAGGCGACATAACGGTTTATAAGGTGACACGACCTAACAGAAGACAAGGCCAAGCGACTCAAGTGGTCAACGACCTAAGGTCTAAACAAGGTCTCGCGACCTAATGACATAGAAAGGCCACGTGACTCACGGCCTAGCGACCTACGACCTATGACCTAACGAGCTAGTGCCAAGCGACCTATCTCCCAACGGCCAAATTCCGAGGAAGCGATTCGTGCAGTGCGACCTAAGTGCAGTAATTTCACCAAAACACTAAAAATTGGAGTTTTTAGCCAATCCAATCCAAACCAAGTGCAAATGTAAATGCTAACATGATAGGGATTCATTCTCAATAGTCCAAGATAGTTATAGACAAGAATGTGAGATAAAAATCTCACCTTTGCACCAAAAGTCAATGAAAATGAAGCTTGAAGCAAGCAAGAATCAATCCCTCTTCAATCTCAACACAAGAAGCTTGAATCCAATGTCTTCTCTTTGAATTTGGAGTTGAATGTTGGATTTGAAGTTGAAACCTAAGCTTGGAATTTTAATTTCCCATTCCCTCCTCCATTTTTGATAAAGCTTGAATGTTTAGGAAATAAGATGAAGTTATGAAGAGAAGAGGGAGTTGGGTTTGAGTTATAATGGCTAAACCAACCCAAAGTCCAAAGCGGGAAAAGTTAGTGAAATTCCACTAACTCCAAACATATCAATGTTTATACTTAAAAAATTGTAAACGGCGTTTCGAACTCAATGGAAGTGGTCTCGAGTCCTAATTTGACCGTTTGCAAAAAGTAGCTTTTCAGACTAAAATCCGACCAACGGTTAAATATTTAAATAAAATATTTAAATATAAAATCGATAAATATGCAGGTCGTTACAAGTTTTTACCTTAAGATAACCAAACCATTTGTATATAAAATCCTATGGTATTATAATAATGTCTAGAGTATAAGTACATATCCTAAATAGCTGAAATTGTTACCGTATTAAATTCCAGAATACTAGGCTCTAAAATCAAACCGTAAAGGCATGTATGGAGATGCATTCCATACTATGGCAAGGTAATGGACTACCTACCGATGGTACACCCCTAGAAAATGCACCGGATTCTGATAAGAACTTCTCATGCCCCTGCTACATAGAGCCGGCTACCCCTTTAACATGGCGAACTAGATTACCTCGTCCTTTTTGACACTGAGGCCTCATACTACAATGGTGTTTGCATGCAAAACAACTCGAATATGGACCATCTAAAATGGGATGGAAACTCCTAATGGTATCGGACCACATAGCTCTGCAGCATACCCTGTTTTTGCCATTTTCCGGTTTGTGAGGCTCATGAGGTTATGTCTTTACCTTCTTTCACTTAGCAGACCATCTTTGAAAACTAACACTGCCCTCCAAACAAAGATACAATGCCAGCATTAATCCATACAAGTTGTTCTGAGATCGAAGAAAAATTCCAAATTTATTATCTTCCACTTTGGAATCACCCTCAGGCAGAATAGTATAACTCCACAACATACATATGATTTAACATCATTCAATATTAGTTTAGAGTGGTTCGATAAATCCGGCAATCGGTGTCTCCAAAACTAGGCGATAATTTATGGCTACCTGAATTTTGGTTCTTTTGAAATTATGCACTAAGCAATCGAGTCCTCGTCGAGGAACTCAAATATACCCGACATACCTCCTGAGTCAAAACAGGTCTATATTTGATAGTTGGTTATTTAACTATCAATTAAACAAGCAACAACCAATTTCATTTGAGATTTATTTATCCATAGCAACCACTAAGCCTCAAAACAAACCTTTATTTAATAAATCTCTTTCCAAAATGCTTGTCTAAAACATTCATATACTTATCTCTTTAACATAAGTATATTCACAAGCATTTGCGAATAACTTTTGACCTCCAAATTATGTTAAAAGGGATTTTAACATTGTTCTTCAAATTAGAGGTTAAGATAACTCTAAACATTATTCCTTCGATGTTACGTGTGGAACGAAAGTTCCATACCACCATTTTTAAAAGGTTAGTGTAGAGAAATCCAAATCTCAAATTCTTTTTATACTTCTTTTGATAAATCCTTTTAAATCATATCTAATTCACTCATGAAATATCCTTTACTTGAAATCCTAATCCATTTGAAAATGCTTCCCGAACTCCCAAGTTCATTTACAAAATCCTTTTATAAATATTAAAAATGATTTATATAAATTGCTGTCATAACTATCCAAACTTTTGTATAAATTCCTTATGAAAATCCAAACCTTTTTATAAACTCCCATTATGAATATCGATTCATTTTCTAAAATTCTTTTATAAATACCCCAAAATCATTTATAAAACCTCTTTATAAACTTTTCCTATTGAAACTAATCAAATCAGCTTTCTTTAATAAGCAAATCTATTTTATAAATCTCCCTTATTAATGAAATCTTCTATGCTTAAAAACTCAAATCCATTTACCCAAAAAACCTTATAAATTTCCAAATTCATTTATAAAACTCTTTATAAAATCTTCTTTTTATAACATGGGAAACAATTCTCTTTAGTTAAAAACATCTTTAGTAAAACCATTTGTCAAATTATTCTTTAAATATTTTGTCCAAATGCAATAACTTTGAAACCATTTCAAAAATAAAACGAAATATTTGTCCTTACAAAATCAATGGAGGCTTAATGACCACAATGGTGCTTTTAACTTGGTTTTGCTTATCCAGTTTACATGGCATCACACAACAACTGGTATATAAGAAATCAACACATAACAATTAATCAACATTTGTGAATGTATAGGTTATTATAATAGCAGAACGTTGTTTTTTTCTACTAATATATGTCATTTAGTTTCATAGTCATAAGGGTTAGTTAACTCTTAGACAAGAGATCCTTCGATTTAAAAATTATTCGCTTAGAATAGAAAACTGGTTTGGAATAAATATCCAGTAGAATTTTAAAGAACTTTTGAAATGAATACCTCAATTAAATCATAAGTTAAAACTCAATTAAACCTTAACAAAACTTAATTAAATCATAATTAACCCTAACTTAGCTTCTTTAACTCTTAATTTATTTAACAAAAATTTAATCTCAATTAGGCCTGGTTAAGTCTTAACTAATCAATAACTAAACCTTAATAAATTAAAATTTTATTTATAATTAGACATTACTTAAACAAGCATTCATTTATAATTAAACCTAAATAAGTAATAATTAAGTGAGTAAATAATCTTTAATTAAAAATAATTAATAAAAAAATAATTCTAATTAAATAATTAATTAAAGAAAATAACTTGATTAAGTAAAAATTATGTTCATTTAACTTAATTAATCGTTATTTTAAACTTACTTAACTAAAAATAATTAAGTTGATTAATAGTCTCTTAAACTGTAATTACTTGACCTAATTACTTAATAAATTAAATAAATAATAATTACCTTAATTAATAAATTAAATAAATAAATTATTAAATAATTGTAAATTGAACTTTTGACTTACTTAATAAATTTGAAACGAGTTTTCAAAGACAATCGAAAAGAAAACAATTTAAAACTTGAAAATCATGAATTTTTCCGAACTGCATCCATAGTGTATCGCTATAAGTGCAGTTCGTCATAATTGATTTCTAGGTGACAATTTCACCTTAACTCTAGCTGCAAATTTTTTGATAATGCAAATGGAAAAGTTTTGAAATCTTTAAATAAAGGTGAAAATTTTGGAAAATATTTTCAAAATTCAAAACTAGAAAACAAACTTTCATTTTCAAATTGGATCTCAAGTCTTTTGCGACTTTTCAAGATGCTAATTCACAACAATTCATCACATACACTTGGTTTTGGTTTCAAAAACACAATACCATCATTTCATAGCCAATCATTTACATATCATGTCCAACAAATTATTTAACAACAAATCAAAAATCCAAGCTCAAATATAAACATATCACCATATGTTATCCAACATAACAAGATAACTCAACAAAACAACCATCATATTTTCACAACATATAATCCATCAAAATCAAGTCAATTTCTTTTCCAAAATTTTTTTTACTCAACGAAACTTTTCTACATCAAAGCAAACTTCTTTCTAAAACTTGAAAACACTTTAGAACTTTGCAAAGATCGAACTTCTGGTTGCTCGAACACTTGAAAGTGGCTTGGCCAAGTAGCATTAGGCTCGGCCTAATGATGTTTTGGCTCGGCCGTCATGGGTTTTGGCTCGGCCATGGTGTATGTGGGGTTTGTTTGCTTGAGTTTTGGAGAGAAAGTATTGTAGGAGATGTAGAAATGGTTTTGCGGATTAAAGGAGGGATTTTTTGCAAAATTAAGTGGATATTGTCGCTTTGAAAATTATGAAGAGGAAGCCATCTCAAAGTTTACTTAAGCTCTTAGAAATTTTAAATGAAGAAGGAGGTCGAAAAATGAGAAACATGAGTGGTGAGTGGTATATACAGGCTTAGGAACTAATTAAAATAATATAAAGTGATTATATTTAATCATTCACATATGCATGCATCCCATACCTCTCCCCACTCCGATGATCCACCCCTTCCTTGTACTCCCCCTCCATCATGTTCAACTAGTTATTGCATGATCCACGTACCATTTATTGACAAAAGCATTAATATGTACAAAAATGTATAAACTTTTATTTTAAAATATCCTCTTTTATCTTTTATATATATATATATATATATATATATATATATATATGCACACTAAAGAAGACAAATGTACTGTATATATGTGTATATGTACACGTGTTTAAATAGTTTGTATTGTGTGCATGTATGTTTACAATAGTGTTTTAACATTTCAAATAACTTTTAACTAATGGAAAATCAATATTTCGGAAAATAATTTTCAGTCACATTTTCTGTTTCTCTGTAAACTATATATATATTGGTAAACATAATTTGAAAAAAATTTCATCACCATTAGTTATTATTAAAATAAGGTTATTTGTTAAAGGAAATACATTTATTTATTATTTAAAAATATAATTAAATACTTATTTAAATAGAGATTAAGTTCTAGGTCATCATAAGAATACAGTGGATCTTCAATACGAAAGCTCCGATTTGATTACAGTCAAATCATGTTATAATAACGATTTAGTGACTGTTAACTCCACTTTTTCAGCAAGGCCGTGATATCAAAAAATCGACCGAGAAGTCAATGATAGTTCGTCTCGAAGAATGGTCAACTCAACATCTCAACAAAGCAAGTTCTGTTGAATGGCTTTTCAGATAAGATCCCCTACGGAGGGGGGGTCCGGGGGGGGTGCCAACCCCCCTAGGTGGGGGTGCGGGGGCAACGCCACCGCTACGGTGATCGACCTGCCCGGTCAGGTCGCAGGGGTCCAGGGGGCAGCGCCCCCGGCGGGGTGCGTGGCAGCGCCCCGTCCAAAACTGTATACGACCTAAAGCTTCAACGAGTTAACGGGTTAGAGGACTAAGCAACCTAAGAAGACCTCGCGACCTAAGCTGGACCAAAGGTCAGCGACCTAACGGGTTAACCTATCAGTGACTTAAGGCATAAAGCGGCTCAACCGAGTTAACGAGCTAACAGGAGAAGCGGCCTAACGACTTAAGGAGTCCACGACCTAACGACTTAAGGAGTGCCACGACCTAACGACTTAAGGAGTGCCACGACTCAGCGACTTAAGTGTTGGATGACTTAACAGCTTAAAAGGTTGGATGACTTAACGAGTTAAAGATTGGACGACTTAATGGCTGAAGGGCTTCACGACTTAGAGAGTTAAAGCGGCAGCGACTTAAAACTTTCACGACCTACTGTAAGTCGTTCACGACCTTGTACTTAGAGATTTAACTATGCCGCTTTCCATAAGTCGCTAATACCTATCAGTTGGTACAAATGGACATGTGCGAACCAGCTAGGTCGTGACTCCTAACGCCTTAACCCACTGACGACCTACGACCTATCCTAAGTCGTGACCCACGACTTACGACTTACCTTAAGTCGTAAACGACTTAAGGCCTTTGAAGAATTCTCTATAAATACGGTCTAGGCTCCAAACATAAGGGGACTTTTTTAGGGAGGGCAATCTCTTTAAGCGCCGATACTCTGTTGAATTCTCGACTCACTCGACACTTCAAGTACGAAAGGCATCTCAACTAACTTCAAGGAGAAATCTAACGCAATCTACATGGATTCAAAGAATTCTTCTGCATCAGAGTTCTAGTTATTTGTCTCATCAGAGTTGTAATTGAAGATTGTTGTAAAGTTGTAATCAATTCAGTAATAAAGAGAATTAAAGTGGACGTAGGCTTACCCTAAGCCGAACCACTATAAAAACTGTTGTCTTTTCTGCTTTCTCTGTGACTTTTCTACTTGTTTTTAGTTCCAGTGTTCACGGGTGGTGCTTTCGCTCAACTTCAATCTACACCGGGGTGTTAGCGTCTTATTTTTTACGTTAACAGTGACTATGTAATAACCCATAAATTTTAATGGTTTTAATTATGTAATTAACTGAAATTTTGTGAAATTTTAAATAATTGAATTTGGAAATATAAATTGGATATTTGGAATGCTTCTCTTTTAACATTGCAAATGGTAAATTTTCTTTGAAAAATATGAAAGTTTATTCTATTGTGTAATTTTCAGTTTCAATTTATAATCAGTTAATTTGATAAAAAAAAAATATTTTCAAAACCTGAATATTTTTATACAATAAAAATGTAAACTATTTTCTGAGTGAGACATCATCTTTCTTTTCATCAAATTTGGGCTATTATAGCCCCGTTATCTTATTTCCAGTGTTTTAGCAGCATTTTCGGTACCGGATATCAAATTTTGATAGCATAGTCGTATCGCTGATATCTTTGTACCCTTCTGTTCGTCTCATCGTGTTGATCTTCGCAGTATATTCATTTCTGTAATTCAGCGTCCGGTATGTGGCAAATCCGTAAAACGGTTAGCCGTAGCGGTACCCCGTTTTAGCTTTTGATATTCTGTGTCCATTCAAATTTTCAACGGCTAAAATTAACAGCCATTAGCATTTATTATTTGCAGAATTCAAGGGACAACTGTTACCATTTCCATCATTTCAATTTATGATATGCGGTTTTCTTTTCCTTTATGCTAATTTTTCTTTTCTCGTGCTTTGGAAATAAAAAATATATATTATATGTCAGTTGTATTTGATTAGAAGCTTGGAAGACTGTACACGTTTCATTTTCCTATCTATAGCCAAGCTATGCCTTAGTATATAAAAATATAATAAAATATTATATGATATATATAATATAAAGTGTATTGCCCATCTTAATCTTTCTTCCCAACCTATCTCTATAACCTTCCTACTACTTTTGTTTAAATTCCTCTTTCTTATCAATTCTACTTGCCATTTTGGTTTTTGCCTACTCACGTCACCATCCTCACCATCCTTTTTCTTATCTTTCTTCCTAACGTATAGTAGTCACCCCCTCACTTCCTCCCACCAATCCCGCCTCTACTAGCCAAAGACCTCACCGTACACCCGAGCTCCACCTTCCTCCCATCACCAATATCCACTGCCTCCCTTAACGATCAACCCACCTTCACCACTCTACCGTCCGTGCCTCGCCCAAACCCTTCAAGTGCCGAACCCCTCCAGTCAGCCGCCATTCGAGCAGCCTTCTCCTTCGCAGCGTGGCTCTCTGCCCTTCCTCTTCTTTGTTTTTTTCTTAGTTATGGTTTTAGCTGGAGCATTAAATCCTACTTATGTATATATATTTTTATATGTATATACATCGCATATATGTTTGGTTCTATTTTGCCGCACGTTCATATTGGGTATTTATTTTAAAATGTAATAAATAAATGGATGTTTGTTTGCATAGCTTATATTAGTATTATATCTTATCTGTTTGTATAAATTTTATTAGTACCATATATATATATATATTTATAAGTCTACTATATAAATAAGTTATAGTATCATATTTTTATATTATTTTACTGTATATATATAGTTGTTTTGTTGTGTGTATATATATATATATACAAGTTGCATAGAATCTATGGATTTGTATATAAGTTTATATTAGAATTTTATATAGTATCGGTTCATATAAAATCATAATAGTACTATATATAATCTGTTTACATAAGTTTATATCTGTTATACAAGTTATATAAGTAATATACAAATCTGTTGGTTATATTTTGGCTTGTCTGCATATATCTTGTTTATAATCAGAGTTAGATATATATTTGTTTTGCATATCTTTTGTTCAAAGTCTGATTTATATATCTATACTTGTTTCTAAATGAAATCTACATACAAGTGTTCATAGATCTTCATATATTTGTTTACTTATCGAGTATGTGTGTATATATATATATTGGTTTACAACTAGTTATATATACATTAGTATATATGGGTTTATAAAGTTTATTTTGTAGATTTCTTTTGTAGTTAGTACATACATATGTATGTTATAATAATAATGTATGTTTACTTTTTCTGTAAATTTTTAGTACAGCAACTACCATATATAATCAGTAGTATATATATAAATATATAAGAGTTGTATATATAGATGTCTATAAGTTTTATATAACCTATCGAGTTATATATATCTACATACTGATTTCAATATAGTATTGAATTTATAATACAATAACTTCTTCATACTTTCGGTTGTTTATATATATATATATATATATATTAAAATTATATATATCAACTTATATATTAGTTATATATATATATATATTGTTGATTTCAAAGTATATATGTATATAGGATTTTAATATTGATTTAAATTTGTATGTGTGTATATATATAAAGTTGTATAATGTATAGGTTCATATTAGCATATATATATACACATAAGTATGCATAAGTTGGTTTACAAATATGTGTGTATATATATATATATAGATTTTATTCTTATGTGTTTAAGTTAAATTTTTGACTTGAAAATAATAAATATATTTTTATTTTTAATGTATGTTTTAAATTGATTTTAGAGAATTTATATATTTGTAACATATATTTCGTTTCATTGATCTCTTGTCCATCTTAGCTTACTTTCTCAATATCGAATTTGTCGCAGTAATTCTTAGCTTATCATGTCCCGTATCATGCCCATGTCCGTGTGCATATCTGTATCACCTGCTTCTCATTTCGTGTTCTCTAGCCTCAAAAGGTAAGCAATCACGCACGATTAACATTCTTATAGTTAGTAAAATTGATTTCACTTGAAACGACAATTGAAATATGCTGTTAAATTTGAATTGCTAGTTACTTAATTGTTAAATATGATATGCAATTAACCGCAATTATTCACCTGTGATAGATGACACCATATCCTGCTGTATATATTTTATTTAATTTATCACCGATGATATATGTATGTTACTAGTATGTTATATTTTATCATATTTGTTCTCACTCTGCAAGTTCTCTGTTAATTTAGAATTCCCTATGGGTTGAAATGATACATACCTGAACGATTTTGTAGAATAGGGGAAAATCGTTATGGGTGGAAGTGATAAACCCAAGCAATTTTCATCGATTTAAATTTTGGGATTGCGGGTTGAAATGATATATACCCGTAGATATTTAAATTACGGGTTGAAATGATAAATATCCATATCACTTGACCATATGATAGAAAATTATATACCGACACCATTGGTCTATATTTTAAAAATGATTTCTAAAGTTTTGAAAAGAAATATATAGGTTTTATTAAAAATTGATTTTTAAAATATAATATGTATAAATTTTAGACTTTTAAAATTTAGGTTTTGGGAATTTTAAATTTGTAAATTAGTTTTGAAATTTTAAATTTTAAATTTTTTGTTATAATTTTATTTTCTTAAAAATATATAAAATAATATTTAATTTAATAAATTTAATTTAATTAGTTTATAATATGTTTAAGTATTTATTTAAATCTATATTAATATTTTAAAAATAGTAGTTTTATAACTTTAATAATAAAGGTTGGGAAGATAAATTAATGTTGACTTAGAATTTAAATTGGTTAATAATTGAATTTAAATAAGAATTTATTTGAACTTATTATTCTTAGATGTTGAAAATATATGATTTATAACTTGATTTGTTAAAAAGTGAATAAATGATTATTCTTGATTTTAAATAAAATTGAGATTGAATATTTAATATTTATTTAAATTTATAAGTTGGGAATTTAATAAATTGTTATTGAAAAGATTAAGTGAATACTTTCCAATTGGAATAAATTTAAAGCTAAATGTTGAAATATAAATGAAATTTATATTCTAAATGTTTGAATATTTAAACTTGAAACTTTGAACTTTAAATTAAAATGGTTAAATTGAAATTGATTCAAATTGAATTTGTGGAATTTAAGATGATTTGGATCGATCTACGAAGGAAACTATTTTTATTATATAAAGTATTTTTAATATATAAACTATTTTAATACATAAATTATTTTATTAAATAAACTATTTTAATTTATAACTATTTATTTTATATACTATTTTCAATATCTAAAACCATATAAGTCGAAAGTGTTATGATTTCAAAAGTGTTATGATTTCAAAATGTTATGTTTTCAAAAGGGCTATGATTTCAAAGGTGTTATGATTTCAGAAGTGCTATGATTTCAAAGGTGTTATAATTTTGAAAGTGCTATGATTTTGGGAATGAATATTATTCAAATTGAATAATGATATCAAATTGATATGGTTTTGAAATGAATATGATATTTTGTTATGAAGTGTGAACTATTTGAAAATGAATGACCATGGTATGAAAAAAGCGTTTGGTTGTTAAAGAGACCGGGATCGGATATTGTCATACTCTCTACTAATACCAAAAACCACTTTAACAACTGTCTACGTGGTGGAGATTACAGAAAGAAGTAGGATGGTTTGGTGATGATTCTATATGGTATTTAGGTAGCCCAGACTCCCGTGAGTCAGGTTGATGCGGCTAAAACAGGAGCCACGCCGAGCCAAGTGAGGTTATTCCTCATATCGGATACATTTCTTCGATACCATTCTATTGCTTTTGTGATTTGATTGGGTGCACCTTTGATTTAGGAGTGTGTCATGAGGTGGGGGGTAGTAGCTGCTATGCTTTACCACCAGTCCAAATACGCAAACGGTATATCTACCCTGGCATTGCCTCGAGTGCCTAGTCGCATGCCCTATCGTGCCTTCTACGAGTTTGATTTATACTATACCTATAGAGTGCCCTCTGATATCCCTCCAGTTTACGGAGGAATTACAAGAGCTGTATAGACTATGGGAATATATAAAAATGTGTTAAGAGGGATATGGCTAACGCCTTAATGATATTTTAATACTTTGACTTTATTATATACATATTATAATGGCATATATTACTACATAGTAGATAATTCCATGGATCCTTAGAGGATGGAAATCCTAAACATCCTTTAAGTTACTTGTGTTTCAGTTGACATTTCACTTGAGTTGAATTTATTGTTATAAGAATGTTGATCCTGACTCGAATATTTTGTGTTTTGCTTTATGCTTAGGTCAGACTGAGTGTCACAATATTTAAGACTCGCCTTTGGAGTTTGGAGCTTCACTTGGAGATCCATCTATCTATCCAGCTTTCAGTATTTCAGTTATTCCAGTTGTTATGTTTTGGACTTGTCATTGCTTATGTATTGGAGACTTCTATTTATCTTGATTACTGTTGTATTTTATTTCGTACTCTGATGTTTATATGGTAGCTTCATGAACTACTATTTATTCTATTCCACTGCTTATTGTTATATACTCTATATCTGTGATTCAGTGATTGATTTATTTACTATATATGCTGAGTTTTGCCAAATATAAAATAAACAATCTGTTGTTTTGAGCAATTCAAGTCCGACATGTGCGGATGCGAATGGTTCGAAATATCGGGTCGTTACAGACTATAGTTGGGTCGAGTGGAAGTATTGGAAGTGAAGCTATAGCGAACCGAGATTTTCACCCTGAAAAATCAACATCAATACATTCATTTTATAGCATGCCGAATATTCAAGTCCCTGAAATACTGATAGCTAGGGGTAAAGAAGAAGAAGAGATAGAAGAAGAGTACAAAAACAACATATAGAATCTCACAAATCGCAGCGGAACAAAATATAATATATATTAATAGATCTTTATACAAAGAAACTGTAATTGTAATGTACATACAATCATTAAAGTACAATAGTCAGCAATAAATCTGGACAGTTATAATAACTTGCCCTCACATGTACAGAATATACAACATAACACACACAACGAATATAACCAAGTAAGTGTAATACGCTTGAAATGCACCAGCTCATCTCTTGAACTCCATAGCATCCTAACCTGGATATCTACAATACTCGGTCTGACCCTAGCATTATAATAAAATAACACCCGAGTCTGTCTAGAAAGCCAGTGTGAGAAAACACACTCAATTTGAATTTAATTATTTTCAAAAATTATTTTGAAAAACATAGATATATCGTAAGACCACGCCACACATAAATACGATGGATTTTACCTTAGAATAACCAAAAACTTTTGAATTAAAATATCGGATATTATAATAGTGTCTATAGAAAGTAAACTATGAAATAGCTGAAATCTTGCATCTCACGTTTTAGCATATTTGATATACAGCTAAAACCGTACAGCGTTATTGGATAATGTATTTCATAAAATGAACAGGCACTGGGGTACCACCTATCCTAGTACATGTCTAGAAAATGTACCTTGGACCTCCCCTGGATCCCCTACTAACACATGACCGGTCTACCCCTGACCTGGATAGTACCAAACGTCATCGCCCCGGTTGCTTTGAAACCCTTTGTATTGAGATCTCATGCACAACCAATCCATAAATATGTAGATGTAGGGTATCTAGAAAGGTGACAACATACCCTAATGGGTGCGACCCACCTAGCCATGCTCCATCTCCCCTGATTTTTAGTCATTCTCGGTTGATAAGGCTTGACGCAATGATTACCTTTCAAGAAATTTCCACTTAGAATGCTCACTGCCCTCCGATGATAATGTGCTGATAGAACTCATACATACAAGTTGTTCTGGGTCTGAACAAACTGAATCTCTAGAATCACTGTCTTCACTATCTTCACGATATCATAATTCGCAACGGTAAAATCGGATCGAAGTGGTTTTCGAATAATTAAATTTGATCCCAGTCTCTTCGAAAAGATCAACAAATTTGGCTAGATTTGATAGTCGATTATTTAACTATAAAATTACACACATAAGCAGTTATTAGGCATATTATAAATCCTTCAACGTTTATCTTAAAATATCTTTACAAAGATATATAATCAAATCTCTTCTAGTATTTCAACATTTGAAAAACAATTTCAAATACTTATCCATAACAGGATATTTTTAAACCATTTCAACACTTAGAAATATTTCTGAATTTAATTTATAAAAATTAGAAAAATATTTCTATACCATTCATTTCACACATAAAATATATCCTACTTAGAAAAATATTTATAAACATATTCTCCAAAATCATTTTAAAATCAAACTTAGGAAATATTTCATAACTTATCTCATAAATCTCCGGAATTATTAATAAATTCCTTTTATAATTTCCAAAACTGATTATACTCCTTTTTAAACCCAACCAACAATATATAACTTCTTTTATGAATTCAGATTCATTTTCGAAGTTCCTATATTTCAACATTTTGGAAATTTCATTTTCTCCCAAAATCCCTTATAAGATCCCTCTAATATCCGTTAGACAAACTCCGTTTACTAATCTCGGGAGGATTTATAAATAAATTTCAATCATTTCAAAACTTTATATATATGATAAGTATTTAAAAAAAATATCTTTAAAACACGTTTAAGTAATTATTTAAAATATCAAAACACTTTAAATAAACATCGATAACTCATTTCCAATTCATTTTTAAATAAAACTAATCGATTTACAAAGCTTATTATAAAAATTTGAATTCATTTCAGTAGATATTAAATATTTGAATAGTCATATTTTCGAAATATTTCAATACTGAAATAGCTTTAACTAAATAGTTTAATAATTAAAATCCCATTTCAAAACAAACATAATTTCTCGACAAAAATTTATTTTTAAAATCCAATATTACCAATTTAAAATTATAATTCCCTCTCGATTCATATCACATCGATTATGTTTCAATTTCATAACCATTCTCAAATTTCAAAAATAGAATTCACTAATTTTTTCCCAAAAACCGACTTCCCTATCTCGATATAAATTGACACTATGAATTTATATTTTCAATTTATCAACTTAAAATCATTTCCCCTTATTTATAAACATCGTTTATAAGTTTATAAACTCTTTCAGGTTTAACTTGTTTATAAAAATAATCTCATTTATAAAATTTCACTTATGAGTCCATTCGTTTATAAATCCCATTTATTTTTAAAATCTATTTTAAATATCTATTTCAACTCCTTTTCCATGAATCCAAAAATATTACTTAAAAATCTATTTTAAAAATCCCTTATATAAATTATTTTTAAATCTCTAATTAAACATTTTACGAACAGTTGAGTACAAATCCAAAATCAAATCATTGTTTTATACAAATCAATTTCCTTTAAAATAATCCAAATTTCAATATTTTTTATATCCAAAATCTCCTTTTAATTCCTTCAAATTCAAAAATAATATTTACAGTATTTTAAAATACCAAAATTAAGGCCAATGCTACTATAGGATTCAATAAATCAAACAATAACATAATCTATAACAGATTACCCACACACATCATATATCACTATATATGAAATTAAGAACAACAATCTTGAGGAATCCAGTTGGATCCCACCAACTTGTTTCCCTGCAATCATAGATGTTATATGACATAAAATAAATCCCACTTCGAGGCGGGATATCGCAATAAAAAGGGTCATCTGCTATTATGCGGGGCGCATAGTGCCTCATTCGCTCCAATTGGCGAGAAATATACCCAATTACTAATATATACACACACACACATATATACATACATATATATATAATAGCCAACTAATAATAATTTATAAATTCATCCAATCAACCCATAAATGATTTTAACACTTTAAAATAAAACCAGTAATCCAAATTAGTGAGATTTACTTACCTTGATTTTTTTTCTTGAAATTGCCAATCGTTCCAAATTAATTCTATTGCGTAGACTCTGCAGCTACGAATCCCATACGACTGGTTCCGTTTAATTGAACCTCGTATAAGCATATTTTGAATTATATAAATTAACAAGTTTAATTTTAATTATAATTAATCCACTAATTACTTAACTTAAACTAATTTCCTATTAACTAATTTAATTAACCTCAGAAAAATACTTACCCGCCTTTACCCGATGCTAGCGCCACCACTTCGCTCAGCCGCAACCATCACCTACGCGCCTCCAGCCACTAACGTCGACCGTACCATAACTAAGCATCCCTAGACCTTGGTCGAACCCCATGACCCACAGTGTTGCCCTTGACTTCATCCAGCATCGTGAAAACGCGGCCAATGCCAGCACAAACGCGGCTTGATTCATCGCCGCTCTACTTTCCTAGAGCCTCACGCGAACCCAAACGCCAGAGAGTAAACCCTAGCATTGATCGCACACACCTCCACCTCACGCCGCTCCACTATCACCGTCGCCCATCAATCATTGGCCTCCCTCGACATGCACGCGCTCCCTACCATGCCGCGACCATCACGTGATTTTTTTTATTCGAACCAGTTACGTTTTGAAAGAAGAAGAAGAAGAAGTACACAACTTCAAACTGAGGGGAAATGACGCGATTCAGACTATGGTAGCTCGAGGAGTGGCTAGGTAGGCTAAAAGTTTAACTTTTGATTATATATATATATATATATATATATTCAAAATATCTCGTTTTGCATATCTCGAAATTCTAAACTGCTATTGAGACATGCTGCTTGGCGTTCCTAATGTTATACCCTTATTCCGAACACAATGGAATTTTGGGGCCTAATTCGATCGTATGAAGAAGATAGCTTTTTGAACCCAATTAAAATATTAAATTTCTAATATTAATTTCAATGCGTTTCAATCTTGCACGGCCTAATGGTGCATCCAAACGTCATGAAATTTGAAATCCGATAATAATACACTATTACGGATCTAATGGAACTGGTTTCGTCGAATTCCAAGACTGTGCCTGGATCGCTATTTTAACGCGTCGATTAAATTAACGATTTCAAAAATTGGCGAAATCACTTGCAATTCCAGTTTTAAAAACTAATTACCTAATTTCTAATTTAAATAGAACTTATATTCACTTTAAAATTCATTTCGATCCATATTCAGCTCAAATTCCAAGTATTTGTGATATTCGTATTACGATAGTCGCTATATTTGAAATTTAAATTTTTATTCCACTTATTCGATCGATAAACTTCATATCAAAAATCCATTCACATTTCAAATTAACCATTTAAAATAAATTAAATGTTCAAAATCAAACGACTAAAAATCCGGGTCGTTGCATTCCTTCCCCCTTAAAAGAATTTCGTCCCTGAAATTTTTCCAAGGTAGTAAAATGCTTCAAATCATTAATTTTTCAAAACCCACTTAGTTAAAACTTGACATTTAACTTTTCTAAATCTTTTAGTTTCAACCAAAAAAATTTGTTTCCATTTCTACTTGAAATCTATTTATTTCAATTACAATTCAAAAATCAACTTTCAGTTGGCAAAATTTTTCTTCTAAAAATTTTCTAACTCTGAATTTTCGAAAATTTTGGCAGAGTCTACCTTGTATGGAGGGCCTTTTCAAAGATCACATATATGATAAAAAGATATACATCGACTCTCATTGTCGAAAAACACAATATACATACACACAGATATATATATATATATATATATATATATATATATATATATATATATATATATATATATATATATATATATCGATATTTTTATTTTAGCGCTAAATTCATAAGCATACCTTATTTTAGCGTTATGAAGCAAGCTCACCTAATTTATATTCAAATGTGCTACCAAAATCTAGCCAAATGGTCTTTTTGTACATGTACTTACTCAAATAAAACCCATAAGTACCAAAAATATGAAATTCAATAACATTTCATTGAATTTAACTAAGTTAAACATGCTATTTTCCATAAATCAAACATGTTATATATGAATGTATAAACCATTTTATAAACAGAACCCGTTACGACTTGCATATTAGAATGTACATGAAAATACAAGGTTCCAATATCAAATTATTTACTTCCAATTTGATCTACACACATACAAAAACTAAAATTGGTTCGCACACAACTCACTTGAAATCAAGTCATAATCTTCCATTCGATTATTTACTTTCAATCGATCTATATACCTTTTCATTCAATTCGAATGATTCACAAACTAATTTACTAGCATTCAATTCATATCTACACATAATATATCCATATCCATTTTAAATGGATTCTAAACCAATTTATTCACAGAATCTTATTCACTTTATTTTACAATCAACAACAATCCAATCCATGCCAAATTATTTATGAACCATTTCATAAATTAATTACTTAATTTGAATTCCATTCTTATCAATAATATTCCCGACCATATTCAATTTACACTTAAATTGAATTCATTTATAACTTAAGCTATCACCATTTCAATCCATTTTATTTTATTCGACAACATTTCAAAATATAATTAATTCGCTTACATATAAGTCAAATTCCATTTATACTCGAGTCCCACATTCAGTTTCAATTTCAATCCATAATCCAATTTACTTAACCAAGTTAAGTTCCATTTCTATGTTCAATTAACTAATTAATTTATCCAATTAGTTCACTTCCATTTTATAATTCAAAATCTGATTTTTATTTCAAAAATAACTTCTATTGGGTCGACTTCAGTTCAACTTCATTTTATTATACAAATTTGGTTTTCCATTCCTTTACAAAAATATCAAACCATCTCTATTTCGGTTTTTCTATTCCACTTTTTTTCAGTTTTTAAGTTACATAACTTATTTTTCACATTTTCATCAATTCTATACTTGAGTTGATTCCATTTAAAATTTATAACTTATAGTTTATAATCATTTTACAACTCAAATTTTATATTCAATTCAATTTGTTATTGTTTCAATTCCAATCCAACTTTATTTAACTTAGCTTAAGTTAAATGTCAATCCATACAATTTCCTTTTATAAATTCAATTTATTTAACTTGCGTAAGTTAAATTTTAGTTTCATATTAAAATTCACATTTTCCTTTCTATTCACACCATTTCCAACTTATAAGTTCAAAAACTTATTTTCCTTCGGGTTTCACAAAACCTTCAAATGAATATCCCAAAATTCAACCATTCGGATTAACTTCAAATCATTTTGAAATCATAATATATATATATATATATATGTATAGCTCTTTTGGTTTAACAAACCATTTCTTTGGAATTTTCAAAATCAACTTGATTTTATCCATACAAATTTTCTTCGGAATTTCCAAAACAACACTTGTTTCCAACTAAAATCTCCATAACAATTTACTACGGTGGCAATCCATCGCTTAGAAACTCGAAAATGAACACCGATGATGTCGCGATCATCGTCGGAATTATTTTTCTGTGAATGAAGTGAGTTTAGTGCTTTATCACTTCCAAAATCCATTTAAAACAATTTTTATTCCAAAAATATTTTCAAAATAATACCATTTTTATTTTCACAACACTTCGAAAAATATTTTCCAAACCTTTTAGGATTTTAATCTCCAAATTTTTGTTTTGAATCCATTTTTATTTATAATTCATGTCCATAATCATTTTTATACAATCTCTATTTGGTTATATATAACTATTCCAATTTTATAATCTTGTTTAGATTATATAATAACAACCAAACACACCAATTATGCTATAATAGTTTCTGAAAACTATTTCTTTTCATCAAAATATAGTTGGGTAAAATTATCTCGTTTACCCGTTCCAAAACAATACCGTGTCGGTTTACCTAGTTCAAGTGTTTAGAAACCCCTATTAATGTCGTGGCATCCCACTACTCGACTAGAATTTATAAGCCATCTAACAGATAAATCAACACAGTACGAAACATTTTATATTCACAACCAAATACAAGCTCAATCTATTAATACACTCAAACTCATTCTTTGGTACTACTGACTATTATCTCTGATGAGTAATCCCTACCAAAGCCAAGGTTCTCGCTTAACCTTACGCTCTGATACCAAGTGTAGCGACCCAGGATTTTCGACCCTCAAAAATCAACATCAATACATTCACTGTATAGCATGCCGAATATTCAAGTGTCAGAAATACCGATTGCTAGTGGTAAAGAAGAAGAAGAGATAAAAAAGAACAGAAACAACATACAGAATCTCAAAAATCACGGTGGAACAAAATATAATATATAATAATTGATCTTTATACAAAGAAATTGTAACTGTAAGATACATGCAATCATCAGAGTACAATATCAATTGTAGGATCGATTTCACCCTAGAGGGGAGGGTGAATTGGGTGATACTAATAATAATAAAAAATAATGCGGAAATATATATAATAATTGCAGCACATAATAATAAAGCAAAAATAGAAACAACACAGGTTTGCCAAGCTTCGGCAAAACCTTGCCTACGTGTTGGCCCTAAGGTTTTTACTAGAAATTAAGTAGTCAGAATCTTATACACGTAAACTTGCGACATCCACTATCGACTAACCTAACTCTACGCTCAAAACCCTATCACAACTCAACCGCTGAGTTGCAAATTCTCGAACTACACCATCGTAGTTCGTCACCTAGTCACACGACTAGAATTTTACAAAAGTTTAAAAGAAAATTACAAAATAAAAATAAACACTTAAAACAAAGCCCTATATAAAAGGTTAAGCCCAAATAACAAATAGCAATAGCCGGCCTAAAAAGATAACTCCCTTTCTTTACTTCGTCCGACTTCCCTTTTAATTTATTTCGTGAAAAATCTCCGGTTGTGTTCTTATTTTCCTCTTTCAAAAATTAGGGCTTCGTTCGCCGCTACTACAATTGATCAATTGAGGTGTGCATTTGTTTTTGATTGCTTCGTCAATCGACTTTCTTGAGTTGCTTTCTATAGCTTCAATTGACTCGAGTTCGAATGACACGAGATTGGTATGCGATTTGTGCTTTATTTTACCGTTTAATTTGTTTGAACTCGATGTGTTTCTACCGATGGTGATATGGCAATTTATATAGAGATCAAAACCCTAGATTATCGTTCGTATTTTGAATTTGAATTCTTTGAATAATTTTTTTTGGCCATTCGTGTTATGACACGTAATTTTTGATAATTTAAATTAGTTAAATTAATGAGATTTTGGTAATTTAATATTGAAAGAAATAAAAATTTTGTAATTTAATAATGTCATGAATGCTAAAATGAAGGGTAACAATGTTAATTAAAGCTAATTATTAACAAATTGAATGAAAGTCAAATAAATGAAATAATGAAAATGTTATACTTGGCTATAAATGGAATATATGAAAACCAATGTGAATATTGAGGTGATTTAATGAAGTATTAGATAACGTATGGTGATTGAATAGAATCAATATTATGTATGGATTATAATATTGATTGTAAATAATAAACCCTTACAAGTGTGATTAATAGTAAAAGGGTAACAACAATTATATGTCACCTATTTTATTTAGTCTGTAAAATTTAAATTGGAAATCAATTTTTAATAAATGTAAATAAATGTTACATTAATGTGAAATGTAATACAATGTTTATAAATTGTTAAATTGGTTTACAAGGCAAATTAATGGAGATAAAAGAGTGAAACAAAGACAATTTGATATATTGGGATTTTAAATTTTTATAAAATTGACAAAAATACAATGAAATAGAAATATGATGGTTAATACAAACTAAAGATGGAAATTGGAGTATATTAAGGCAAAAAAGGTTAACTAGGTTTATAGAGTAATAATGAATGTAATAAAAAAGATTGAAATTGAATCAAATCAATTTATTGGAATTAGTTATAAATAATTGGAATCAATTACAATTGGAATTAAACAGTGCAATTGATAAGATAGTTAACACCGAATTGATATATAAATTTGTTATAGAGGAATACAAATTACTAGGTAAGCCAAAATGATAGAAATTGTGGTTTATTAACTTTGAATTGAAATTGTAATTTTATTTATTTAATATAAATTTATTTATTTAATGAGAAAATAGCCATTTTGGCTGCTGATTCGGATTTCGATGAAACCAGTTTCATCGGATTCGTAACGGTGAACTATTTTAGGATTTCAGGTTTCCTAACGATCGGACTTGCCGTTTGATCGTATGGGCTCGAAACGCCTAGAAATCAATTAAATTAAATTCAATTGAAATCAATTTGAAATAAGCAGATTTTAATACAACTTCTTCATACGATGGAATTAGGACTTTAAACCTGTTCCATTGAGTTTAAAATTTTTGAAAACTTCTATTTTGATATATGGGTTGACCCATTTGTGTTTTGGGGACAGAACGGGCTTTTTGGGTTATTTAGCGTTGAAAATCCAAATCAAATCGTATCCGTTCATTTCTATCTATGATTTGCCGATAAATACCTCATTATAAACTCTAATTATTTCTCATTTCCCATTTCAGTATGTACAATTCTCTATGGCTCCTCCTTCTCAATGGCAGACAAACCAAATAAACTCCTCAATCCAATTTCAATTCAAAATTCAAAGTCAAATTAAAACTTCTCAAACTATATTAAACTATATATCGATTTGAAGCTCTTGACAAGTGTAAGTCAAATTTGCTCTACGTTTTCTGATTTGTGTTTCTGTGTAGCCAGAACTAGGTGAACTATTTTTGGTCGTTCGTTGATCGTCGATCAACTTGGACTGATCATCGAATCAATGATGTAGTTTTGTAGAGAAGACCGAGAGGATTTCATCGCAGTGGGTTGTTCACCGATTCGATGGTTGGATTGGGTTTGGAAATTTGATTAGGGTTCCTAAACTAATGGCGGCGTCTGGGTTTGCCGCGTTCGCGGTATGCTCCTGTGAGGTCGCGGTGGAGGGGGGACACCGGCGTCTCGATGGTGGTGGCGCGCAAGGCCACATGTACCGGGGCGACTTACGTTACTGCCTTTGAGGGCTTGTGTAGGTCTCGTGCGTGCGAAGGTTGCCTGGGAGTTGCGTGCTTGAGGGTGATGATGTGGTTTGAGATGGTAGGGGTGATGCTGTTGTTTTGTTTTATTTAAAATTAAAAATTTCAATTGTTCTAACTTGAATAACTTTTACATACGAGGTTTGATTCACATGCAGTTTTCTCTACTAGGATCATATCGAAATTTTGAACATTTTGACACTGGTTTGGATTGATTCTGAGACTGTTTGAATTTTGGGTTTAAATTGGATTTAAATTCAATTTAAATTCAAAGGTGAGTGTTTTAACCCACTCACAACCTCTAATATTTCTTATGTTTGTTAAATTAATTTTATGATGTAATTAGAAATTTATTTATGGTTGTTTGGTTTAGTTTAAATCATTATTTCAGTTAATTTGAATTTATTTGAACCAAATCGTTATTTAATTTATTTTTGAATATAAATTGCCAGTTAAATACATGTTATTGATTGTCAGTTCTATGTTGATATTTATTGATTGATTTGGATGACGATTGTGATGGATGTTGATTGTTGATATTGGATGAATGGATGTTGTATTTTACATCGTTATAAAATGCAAGTTCACTATGGGTTGAAATGGTACATACCCAAATGATCTATAGATTAAGGAAAAATCGTTATGGGTTGAAATGATAGACTCAAGCGATTTTATGGATTTTATATTAATTTGAGATTGCAGTTTGAAATGATAGATTACCGTAGAATATTAAATTGTGGATTGAAACGATAAATATCTGTATCACTTGTCCCTAGGGTAGAGAATTATATACGGACACTGGATTGGTTAAATTAAATGATTTTGAATCCATAATTTTTGAATTTAATTAAATGCTATTGTGAAATAAAATTAGATTTATATAAATTGAAGTATTATTGGAAATCAAATTTTGTATTGAAATGTTAATTGGTTTAAAAGGAATTGCTTTAAGAAATAAAATTGAAAATTTAAAGTTAAACTTTTAAGTATAAATGAAATTCTTTCAAACTGAGTTACTGAATTTGTTTGAAAATAACTTTGAAATATGTTAAAATTAGAGTAATCCGAATTGATATTTGAACATGGATTGAAACGATATGAGATTCAATGGTTTATTGAAACTTATAAATCGAAAGATTCGAAATTGGTTTACTGATTTGGAAATTGAAAATGGTCCAAATATGTTGAAAAGAAACGAATAGTTAAATTTGATATTAATTCCAAACTCATATTTTAATATAAACTGCTTTAAAAAAATAAATATATTATTTTAAATTTCTAATTATTAAGATTTTCAAACTTATTAACTATTTAACCAATATTAACTATATAAACTATTTTTAATCGATTTAATTTATTTTAAACTAATTAAACCATTTTCATTCATTTTAAATCGAATTACTTTATTTTTAAACTATTTTGAGTATTTTAACTATTATAACTATTTGAACTATTTTCTAAAATTTCGGACTTAGTAGAGGGAAGTGTTTCTATTCAAATTCATTTGGTTTAAAGCAAGTACGGTAATGATGTTATGACCTAAGTTGGATTTAATAACATATTTTATTTATTTTAATAATTTTGAAATGAGAGTTAACCTGTTTTGGAAATATGACTTTAGAAACGAAATATAAGTTCGAAACTATGATTTCAAATGTGATGTGATTTCAAAGGTGAATATGATTTTGAAAGTAAGTAATGATTTGAAAGTGATATGGTTTGAGAATATGATACTTTGATATCAATTGTGAATTGACTTTTGAAATGTAAAAGAACCATCTGGTGTGTAATAAGCGTTTGGTTGTTTAAGAGACAGGGATCGGATATTGTCATACTCTCTGCCAATACCGAAAACCACTTTAACAACGGTGTACGTGGTGGAGATTCCAGAAATAAAGTAGGATGTTTTGGTGAACGATTTCTCTATGAGGTATGAAGTGACCCTGACTCCCGTGAGTCAGCTTAGATATGAATAAAATCAGGAGCCACGCCGGGCCAAGTGAGGTCATTCCTCCGATCGGGCACACTCCCTCGATATTATATTCTAACTTTGTGATTGATTTGGTGGCCACCCTTGATTTTGATTTGGGAGTGTGTTCTGAGGTGGTCGGTAGTAACTGTTATGCGTTACCACCAATCAGGACAAACAAATGATATATCTACCCTAGCATTTCCTCGTATGCCGTGTTCACATGCTCTAGCGCACCTTCTACGAGTTAGTTTTGTATCATACCCATGGGGTGCCCTCTGTGTAAACCTCTTGGAGGACCGTACGGTACTGTATAGACTATGGGATATATAAAATGTGTTAAGGAGGATATGGGTAACGCCTTAACGCTATTTTAATACTTTTACTTTACTATAGACATATTATAATAGCATATTGTACTACATAGCAGACAGTTTAATGGATTCTTAGGAAATGTGAATCCCGAACATCTCTTAAGTTACCACACCCATGTTAGACACTGGACATGAGATGTCAAACCTCTTAAACATCTCTGACGCTGTTGCACTCATATTTACCGTTGATTTGACTTATATAAGATCTTTTAGTCTAACTCGAGTGTTTTGTCTTTTCAATTAGCTCGGGTCAGCCTGAGCATTTCAAGATTTGAAGACCTTACTTTTTGAAGGACGAAGACGAAGAGTTGTGCTACTATTATTTACTATATTTATTCCACTGCATTCATACTATTCCGCTGCATTATTTATTATTATCTGGTATGTGTAACTCTGATCTGTGTTGTGTAACTATAATAAAAAGTTTTGTAAAACAGCTTCATCAACTGTTTATTTGATTATTATATTTTTTCATTCCGTTGCAAGATTCTGTTTGTTTTTTTCTTTATCTGCCTCTTCTTGTTCACCCTAATAACAATCCACCCTTCTGTATGGTTTGTGTAACGACCCAGGATTTTTAGTAATTAAAATTTGAATATTTAATTAATTTTAAATATTAGTACGTGAATTTATAAGTCGAATAAATTTTATTTCGAATAATTGGATTTAATTGGATAATTAAATCGATAATTTAATATGTTAAATTATGGAAATAATTGAAAATTGAGTTAAATACGATTGAAAATGATTTGTAAAATTTTATTTTATCATATTGAAGTTAGAATGATATTTTAGAACTTTTAAAATCGAATTAAAAGTTAATTTGTGAAAATTGAATATTTTAATATTAAATCGACTAGTGAAAATAGTCAATTTTTAAACAGTCTCAGAATTGAACGAGACCAGTTCCATTGGATCCGTAATAGTTAGTTATTACCGGATTTCAATTTTCGTAGCAATCGGAGTTATCGTTTGATCGTGGCAGCTCGAAACGCATCGAAATTGTTTTAATATTAATTTGGCGAGTTAAAATAGCCATTTTTCAAAAAGTCTCGGATTTCGACGAAACCAGTTTCATCAGATCCGTAATGTGATATTATTGTATGGTTTAAAATTTCGTGTCAATTGGATTTACGTTTGTCCGGTGCAAGCAAAAACGCCTAGAAAATCGTTTAAATCGGTTTAATTTAAATTGAACGTTTATTGCCATAACTTGCACAGATGACCGAATTAGCTTCTGAAACATGTTCCATTGTGTCCGGAACGTGGGATAAACCCTAGTAACGTCAGTCACGGCACGTAAATCGGAGTTCGAAAATTTTGAAATGAATAGTGTTTTCGTTTAAAATTCTATAAAAGCACCATGTTCTTCACCAAATAATCAAAACCCTAGTTATATGTTCGTGGCCGCCACCTTCAAAATGTAAGGCCGAAAATTGTTCAATTTCTTCCCTCAATCTCTCCCAATCCACTCAATGATTTCAGAAATCTTCAACTAACAAAACGTAGATCTCGTCAAGAGCTTTAAAATCAACGGTGGTGATCAATTTCTGTTAAGTGGATCAATGGGAAAACGTAATAGAAAGGCGCGCGTTTTGAGGCCGATTTCACAGCAAAGGAAGGGCCGAGCCTCACAAGATTATGGCCGAGCATGGAGCTCGTGACGAGCTTCGACGTGGATGCGACGTGATGGAATTTCGTGTGTTGTGGAGGCCGTGATATTAAACCCTAAATATCAATGATGGGTTCGGCCTCTTCATTTTGCCTGGAAACAAAGTCGCGTTGGAGAAGATGGAAGGCACGGGTTGGATTGAAGGGGGGTTTGGAGATCCTACGGCTAGTATTAGAGTAGGTTAATATTATAAAGTTTTGTTGTAATTTTTTGAATATAAAATCGAGTAAACTTGTTAAATGCATAACTTTTTCATACGAGGTCGAAAACGCGCGAAACCAGTTGCGTTGGAATCGTATGGACGAGCACTACGCGATGAAAATGGATTGGAGTCGTTTGGAGTTAGTGAGAATTTTGGGTAAAATTAAACGCGCGTTTAATTTTATTCGAAATAAAATCGCTAAAACGAAATTGAAATCAAGGTGAGAACTTCTCACTCAATCGAATCGGTTTCGATTTTATTTTAAATAGTTATATTTAAAATATTTGAATGCATGTTTGAATGATGATTGTATCTATTGATTGTTAAAATAGACATTATGCGCCGTTAGTAAGCGGATGTTATTTATTAAAAACATATACCGCGAATATTTCATAAACAGTGAAATTGGTATTATATATAATAGAAATATATATATATTGGCATATCTATATATTGGAGTTATTGATTTCCCGCATTTGTATAGCGGATGAGACCCTATTGCGCCGTCTATTAAGCGGATAATATTTTAAATCCCATATACCGCGATAATTTCGTACTGGAGCGAAATTGGTATTGTGCTAATGTTTGTGGATGCAGGAAAACAGGTTGGAGGGATCCAACTGGATTCCTCAACAGTTTTTATTTGATTATGGATATTTTGATATTAGTTGATTTTCATATTGATATATGATGTCGTTGTAGTCGTGATTGACTATTTGGTGTGTAGCATCATTGGACCAAACTTTGGAGTTTTAAAATGATTTTTAAAGTGATTTTTGAAAGTATATGTTTATAAAATATTTTTGGAATTGATCCATTTTAAATAAATAAACGATATAATTTTTAATGTTATAAAAATTATGATTTTTGAGAAATATAGTTAAAAACTGATTTTTGGAAATATGGGGTTATCGATTTTATAAAATAGTCTAAATCGGGATTAATTGAATTTATTATGAAAAGTTGAAATATAGAATTTATAAAATTTGATTATTTTATAAATCAAAGAAAATGATGAAATTATAAAGGACTTTGAAGACATTTTGAAATAATAATATAAATTGATTTATATAAGAGATTTATAAATTGATATTTATAAATCAAAATATTTGAATTATAAAACAAGTTTTATAAGTGTTAGAATGAATTGTGAATGAATTTCATAAATGAATGAAATTTATAGAATTATAATCGGTGAGGTTAGAAATGGAATTTATAAGCAGTAGGTTTATAAAATTTGCAAAATTATTAAAAGAATGGTTTTGGATAAATAATTGAATCTTATAAGTTATAAGATTTATAATTATGAAGTTTAAAGGAACGATTTTGTAAAATAATCGTTTTATAAGCATTTAACTTATAATATGAACTTTTGGTATATAATGGAGTTATAAATCGAATAGGTTAATAAAGGAATTTATAAAGGAAGTTGTGGTAAAATAAATAGAAATGGAATTTATAAACGTTGTTTTATAAATCCGCAAACGACTTATTTTGATAAGTAAATTGTTGAAACCTATTAATGGAGTTATATTCACATTTTTGACTGTGAATAATCCTTTGAAATAAAATGAATAGAAGTGATGAAAGTTGTTAACGCAGTATATTCACGTTTTTGAATAGTGAATAATATGTTAAAGAAAATGTTTAGAATGTGATATTTTAAATAGAATTAAAACGACCAAACGATGTTTTAAAAGGTGTTAAGATTCGAAACCATAGATTTCAACATTCATTGTTGAAATAAACGTTTTCGAGAAATAGAAGGAAATGGTGGACTATAACACTGTTGTTATAGTAAATGATTTCCGAAAGCAAATGTTTTGTGTAGTATTGGGATTTATATATCTATTTTAATTTCAAATCCCTATACTAGTGCTTTTAGGTTGTCATAACGATGTTTTACGCAACATTCGTTTTGGCCCAAATAAATATGTTTAAGAGAATGATTTCCTTAAAGAATGAAATATATACTTAATCTCGATTTAAGTATATTGAATATTTTCCAAGTGTTGAAAATAAATAGGTTCGTGAAATACTTATTAAATAAGTATGGAAATGTTTTCCAATATAAAGTGAATATTTTGAGAATTTATCTTTTTGAAGATAAATTGAAAAGGAATATTGAAACCTATTGAAAATCGTATATCAGTAGATATTGTGAATATAAATTCACTATGGAATTTATAAAAGAAAGGGGAACTTGTTCAAAAATAAATATTGATTTATTTTTGAAGTATTGAAAATAATATATCTTGTAAAGATATTTTGGAAAATAAATAATTTGGAAAATTATTTGGAATCTGGTGATGTTGTGCACATCCATTGATAGTTCAATAACCGACTATCAATATTTCCCTTTGAATAGGTAATTGATGTGATTTGTTTGAATTTGAATGCCACACTTATTTTTGAATAAGCGCTCACTATTCGGGTTAACCGGGAAAGGACCATGGGGTCGTATAACCCATTCCGAATATGTGATACGTCGTTATGAATTGCATTTGAAGTCCGGTGTTGAAGACCGGGTCTTTTTGAAAGCGAAAGGACAACTCGTCGATTGTCTTTGCACCGAGTAGCTACGGTTTAGAGACTCCATATGTGATGGGAAGTCCGGACGTGATTAGAGATTATCCGGATTGCAAGGACTTCTTTGTAAGTGCCTTAGGTTCTGTTCGAGCCCGGAACAGACTTGTATGGATTGTATGTCTGACATTACAAATTGAGATATAAAGCAGATTTCTTTCAAATATATTTCTGTTGGTGGCGGAGAATTTATTCTTTTAGCTTAACACCCTTCTCTGAGACGTACGAGCTCAGAGGTTATGTAGTTGAAGGTTATCAGCGATATATTCCCAATTTAGTAATGTGACATGCTGAGTGTTGCTGTGAAATGATCATTGTGTTGATTATTTGTGATAGGATCATTTATTTGATTGTCTATCTTGGTGATCATTTCTATGATCATTTGTTGACCCAAAACATGGCTTTTGTATAAAGTATGTTTTTGTGGACGTGACTTCGTCGAGCCTCACACCACGGGAATGGTCAAAACAGGAAAGATGCAGCAAGGTTATGAGGGGTAGCGCCCTTTAGGGTATGTGCATTTCCTTTTGGAAAAGGGTGGTATCATGGTATGGAGCCCAGATACTTACTCATGTTGAAAACACTTTGTTATGATTGTGTGGTGATGGTGACGAGCGCACGGTTAAAGGTCCCAAAGGACCGAGGGATGGCATATTCGGTCGGTTGTTACTCAGTAAGGGGTAACCCGGCCTTGTGTTGGTAGAGATCCGGTTTGGCTCTCGGGGATGTCCATCCAGAGGCATTCTCATGTGGCAATGGGAAGTTCCTTGGCCTGATCATTCGTTGGAAATCCAAAGAAACAATACGAGACTTGTACGGTTTTAGTTGTATAACCTGCCATGGAATGTGGCGGTAACCTGCTATTGAACATGGTAGCTATAGTAGGCATAAGTGCGGAATGTCTATTCTAGCTAAGATTTATATTCTACTTTCGAAATATTTCCTACACTATGCACTAGTAATAATATCAAATGTTCTTTTTAAATGCGTATCAAACATCTTTGACTATCATAAGGAGAAATCTCCTCCGGTTCTGCGTTTGCATTGTGTATGTGTGCGGGAGGCCTTATGGTAGTCTCATTTTTAAAAGCATTGCGAATTGACTTTAAAAATATTCCTCTATTTTGATTTTAAAGATAAATAAACTGTTTTGAGTTCTCACACCAGTCACATGACTGACTCGGAGTTTATTGTTTTCCTTCCTAAACTCTGGGTGCCCACCAATTTCCACACGGGCAGTCAAGAGTTAGGTTTATCAGGATATTCTGGAGTTGCTGGAGGCAAGATTGATGGCATGGCGTATTACTACTATATAGTATTTCTTTTTCCGCTGTTTGATGTTGTTGTTGTTGTACACTCTGATGATATGATGTAATGAAATGAAATGTAATGTAATAACTAATATGGTTCTTTGTTTAAAGATTATTCATTTATTATTATATGTTGTTCCGCTGCGAATTGTGAGATTCTGATATTGTTCTGTTCCATTCTATTTTCTATTTTCTCTTCCCTCCATTTTCTATCTTCTTATCTCTTCTTCTAGCTCTTTCCTTTTCTTAAACCATAGCATTTCGGGTTTCCGGCCTTCAATTTCTCGGCAGTCGATAAAGTGAGTATCGATGTTGAATTTTCGAAAGTCGAAAATTTCCGGGACGTTACAGTTTGAGTCGACATGTATTTCTGCTTAAAAGTACAAAAAGGCAGGATGTTACATTTGGTATCAGAGCTTTGGTTTAAAGGTAACCTTAGCTTTGTGGGATCTGACATATATTAAATAGGGTAGTAATACCCTAGAATGAGTTGCTGAATGCATATATATATATGAGATAGCGTATTTGTTAGTGTTATAAAAAGGTTATTGTATTGTGTTAATTTGTTCCGTTTTGTATTTATGAATTCTGATTGGTGCATAGGATGCTATGGCATCGATAAGGATTACTAAACGCTTAATAGGACAGACCGACACAATATTTTTTTTGAAATATAGGTAAATTGCTTATTATATATTTTGTATATAAGATACTAATTTTATAAAAGGTATATTTAGTTGTTATATTGTTTTTTAGGTAGAAAAATTTATAAATATTGGTTGCAAAATAAAATTTAAAAATAAAATGAGAATAAATTGGAGAATTTTGAACTTAAATTCCAGGATTTTTGAAAATTCCTTTCGAATGATTTTGGAATATAATATTAATATTACTAGGAAGTAATTTCTTATATAAATATTTCAAGTTGATTTGAAAGAAATGTTTTAAAGGATTTTGGAAAGAAATAAGTTTGTTCTCCCCTCTCTATCGTTGGAAAATAATTTCGGTGACGAGTGCACACATCATTGACATTCATTTTCGGGTTTCAAAGCGGGAAGACCATTGCAGTAGTTTTACTATATATTTAATTTGATAAACAAATATAAAATCCAATTTTTTTTAAATATAATTGGATATGTAAGTGGTAAGTATATACATCTATTCACTATTTTTAAATGATTTAAAAAGGAACCCGGCATTTAGTTCATAAATTTCCATAAATTAGAGATTTCAATTATTGTAATGGAATAAAAAATTTACCTATTTAATAATTGAAACTTCAATATGAAAATAAGAAATTATATCCTAAGTATAAATGAAGAATACAAGAAATCTGGAAATTATAAACTGTAAATAAAATGGATATGAAAATAAGAAATGGTAACTGTTGAACATCTATTTACTAAAATGAAATAAGTTAAACTTGTGTAATTTTTCAATTTGCATTATTTAACATATATATAACTTACCAAAATATTAAAAGTTCTAATGTTTAATAAGAAAATGTAATAGGATATTATACAAGTAAACTTAAGTAATGAAAATGTTCAATGGAATTACTTTTATTAGTAAGAATTTTGATAATATAGTTGTCATAAACTTAAGTTAAAATGGTAATGCTACTAATTAAATGAAATAGAAAATGAGTACTATAAGTAAAGGATTTTGAACTTAAGCTAACGTTTGAAGCTATTTATAATTAAAGTAAATAATAAAATGAATACTATGCTAAATTAAATGATTATAACTTTAGAAATTGTTAAAAAGATTCAGAAAATAGATTTTGTATTTAATGACATTATATAAGAATAATGAATGTAAAGTTAAAAGTAAGAAACTTGAGAATGAATTTATGCATTAATAAATATTAATATCTACTGAAAATCGGATATGTAAATTAATAAATGGGAACTAAACTGTAATAAGATGTATGTAGTATTTAAAAAATGAATTCACTGGTTATTATATACAACTGAATGGAAACAACTTATGGAATTAATGAATGTAATGCATTAAAAAGAAATTGACATGTTATAAATAAATGAAAATGAATCTTTGTCAGTAATAAATGAAAATAAGTGAAATAAACACTGAATGAATGGATGGGAATAAGATTTTGTTAGAGATAAAGATAAGTTAAAGAAATAATCTCTGTATGAATGAAAAATAAAAATAAAAACTGTAGATGTTTTGAAAGAAATTTAATAAGAATAACTTAAGTACATTGTAAATTATTGTTTGTTCTTGTTCATGGGTTGTTTGGGATAGGATACTTCTAATTTTTTAAGATGTATGAATAATCTATTGAGTTCATCAAAGACTATTGAGTAAGTGGTTGTAACGACCTGCTATTTTGGACCATTCAAATCGACAATAAAACTACACATGTCTGACTTGAATAGCTCAAAATACCGAATTGTTAATTCAAATTTGGAAAAACTCAGAATATATAGTAAATAAATCACATATCACAGAAAAGAGTAATAGAATAATGCAGCGGAAGAAAAGAGATAGTAGTTCATGAAGCACTATATATATACATCAGAGTTAAACAAGCTACAACAGAAGTCTCAATATGATGATCAAGTATAAATCAGAATACATCAATGGAATTAACTGGATAATTTGAATCAATTGGATAACTGAAGCAAAACAGATAGTTGGATCTTCAAGCAAATCTCCAACTCTGAAGGTGAGTCTCAAATGTTGTATCACTCAGTCTGACCCGAGCGTAAAGCAAAACACAAAACACTTGAGTCAGGATATACATACTTATACAATGTAAGCCAACTCAAGTGAACTGTAATAGAAAGGTACAAGTAACTTAAAGGATGTTTGGGACCGCCCATCCTCTAAGGATCCGTTAAACTATTTACTATGTAGTAATATATGCTATTGTAATAATGTCTAAAAGTAAAATAAACGTACTTTAAAATAGCGTTAAGTAGCTACCCATATCCCCCCTTAACACATAATAGTCCCAGTAGTCTCTCCAGTATCATAGTCCCTCCTGATCGGGAAGCCACCAGAGGATACTCCACGGGCTACGGCATAAAACCAAAATAGTACAAGGCGTGTTAGGGTAAGTAACACGGCACAACGAGGCAATGCCAAGGTAGATATACCAATTACCCATCCGGGACGGTGGTAACGCATAGCAACCACCACCGCCGACCTCGAGCCACACCCCCAAAAATCAAAGGGCCTCAATCAATCACAGAGTAATAGAATGGTATCGAAGGAGTGTGTCTGATAAGAGGAGCTTCCTCATTAGCCCGTCGATCGCTCCTGTTTTAGCCAGCTTATGTCAACTCACGGGAGTCGGGTCCATGTACATACCTCAATAGAACGTCGCCACCATCCTACTTCATTCAGGAATCTCCGCCGCGTACACGGTTGTCAAAGAGGTTTTCGAAGTTGGCAGAGAGTATGACAACTTCCGATACCGGTCTCTTTAAAAACCAACCGTTATTATTACCCATGGATTTTATTTCAAAATAGGTTATACTTCAAAACCAAAATACCATATCCATTTCGAAACCAAATCAGTAGGATATCATTTCCATTTCAAAACTATATACTATAATATCAATTTCATTTCAAACCAATCAATATGATATGTAACGACCCAGAATTTCCATAAATTAAAATTCGTATATTTAATTGAATTTAAATATAAATAAGTAAAATTTGTAAGTCGAATAAATTTTATTTCGAATATATGGATTTAATTGGATGATTAAATCGATTATTTAATAGTTGAAATTACGTAAATAATTGAAAATTTGGTTTAATATGATTAAAAATGATTTGTAAAACTTTATTTTATCATATTGAAGTTAGAATGATGTTTTAGAACTTTTAAAATTGAATAAAAGTTAATTTGTGAAAATGGAATATTTTAATATTTAATTAACGTGTAAAAATAGCCATTTTTCAAACAGTCTCGGATTTCGACGAAACCAGTTTCATCGGATCCGTAATGTGATATTATTTTAAGATTTCAAATTTCGTGTCAATCGGATTTACCGTTTGTCCGAGGCGAGCCAAAATGCACAGAAATTTGATTAATCGGTTTAATTTAAATTTGATCGTTTATTGCCGTAACTCGCACAGATGATCAAATTGGCCTCCGAAACCTATTCTATTGTGTCCGGAATGCGGGGTAAACCCTAGAGATGCAAGCCGGCACGCTTCGTTTGGAGTTCAGAAAAATTCGGGTGAATAGTATTTTGGAAATTTTCTATAAAAGGACTTGTTATCTTCTCATTTGCAAAACCCTAGAAGGCAAGCTTCAGCCGCCGGCCCCAGAAATACTAATGGCCGAAAATCCTTTTCAATCTTCTTCAATTGTTGATCAATCCACAAACAATTAGAAAAAAGTGTCAACTACAATCTTGTAGAGCACAACACGAACTAGCCATTCAACGGTCAAGATCGGAAATGGAGCCACTGATTGACGGCAAAACGAGATTGAAGCCGCTATGTTTTTCATGCAAATCGAGGCAAGGAGGGAGCCGAGCAGGGCCGCACTCTGGCCGAAGGTGGAGCACGTGGTGGCGAACAATGTGGCACTCTCCGATCGTCTTCAAGTTGCTCGGTTTGGTCGTGAAAATTGCGGGAAGAACGGCGGCTATGGGTTTTGTTTTGGTCATGAATTACTGGAGGAAGAAGAAGCTACAGCACACGGCCTGGATTCTAGGGCAATGAAATCAATGGCTCAGATGCAATTAGGTTTTGAAAATAGAAAAGAAAATGTTAATTGTTTGTATTTTAAATTGTATAAACTTCTAAAAATCATAACTTGTTCATACAAGGTCGAAAACGCACGAAAAAAATTGCGACGGGTTCGTATTGTCGAGCAGTACGCTATGGAGCTGGAATGGAATCGTTTGGAGCTAGCAAAAAATTTTGGGTAAAATTAAACGTCCATTTAATTTTATTCGAAATAAAACGCTGCAATTGATATCAAAAAATCAAGGTGAGAACTTCTCACTCAATCGAATCTGTTTCGATTTATATTTTAAATAGTTAGATTTAAAATTGCTTGATTGCTTATTTAGATGATAAAATGTTATCTGTTGTTTGAAATAGACATTATACGCCGTTAGTAAGCGAAGGTTATTTATTAAAAACATATACCGCGAATATTTCACTACAAAGTGAAATTTGTATTATTTATGTACTTGGAGTTGATTTCCCGCATTATATAGAGGATGAGACCCTATTGCGCCACATAATAGCGGATAATATTTTATAAATCCTATATACCACGATATTCCGTATTGGAACGAAATTGGTATTGTGCTAACATCTATGGATGCAGGGAAACCGATTGGAGGGATCCAACTGGATTCCTCACCAGTATTTATTTGATTACAGATATTGTGATATTTGTTGATTATCATATTGATATGATGTTTGGATGTGTTGATTGGTTATTTGGTGCTGTTGCATCATCGGATCCATTTTTGGAGTTTTAAAAATGTTAAAGTAATGATTTTGAATTTGAAAGGATTTTTAAAGTGATTTTTTAAAGTATACGTTTTATTAAATTTTTGAATTGATTCATTTTAAATAATTAAGACGTTATAAATTTTTATGTTATAAAAATTAAGATTTTGAGAAATATAACCGAAATGTGATTTTTGAAATAAATAGTTGATTAAATTATAAAATAGTTTAAATTGGGATTTTTAAATTATTGTAAACAATTTATATAAAAGATGTAAAAATTGGTATTTTATAAGTTTAAAATAATGGAATTTTAGAAGGAGTTCTTTTAATGTTGAAAATAAGGTAATAAGCGAAATCTTATAAGAAATAAGATTTATAATTTGTGAAGTTTTAAAAGAACGGTTTAGTAAATAAATGGATTATAAGTACTTAACTTATAATAAGGGCTTTTGGTATATAATTGAGTTATATAAATTGAATTGATGTAAAAAAGGGATTTTATAATTGAAGTTTTTATAAATAGAAATAGAATTTATAAATGTTATTTTATAAATCCGTAATCAAATAAATTTGATAAGTAAATAAAGAAATTATTAAAGGGATTATATCCATGATTTTGGACAAGTGGATAATGCTTTAGTTAAATATGTGGAAGTGTTGAATTTGGTAAACGATTTATATCCACGATTTTAGACAATGGATAATCTTTTAATAAATGTGTAGAAACGTTAAATTTGGTTAACGTAGCGTATTCACGATTTTGTATAGTGAATAATATATTTGAAGAAATATTTTGGGAAGTGATATTTTAAATGGAATTAAAAAAATTTAAGAATGTTTTAAAATGTATTAAGTATCGAAACCATAGATTTCAACATTCATTGTTGAAATAGATGTTTTCGAGGAATAGAAGGAAATGGTAGACTATAACACTGTTGTTATAGTAAATGATTTTCGAAAAGAGATGTTTTACATAGGATTGGGATTTATATATCTATCTTAGTTTTGAATCCCTATGCTAGTGATTTTGAGTTGTCGTAACGATGTTTTACGCAACATTCATTTTGACTCAAAGAAAGGTGTTTAAGAGAACGCTTTCCCTTAAAGAATGAAATATATACTTCATTATGATTTAAGTATATCGAATATTTTTCAAGTGTTGAAAATAAATGGATTTGTGAATTACTTATTATTAAATAAGTATGGAAATGTTTTCCAATATGAAAAGAAAGGTTTGAAATTTGATGTTTTAAAGATAAATTGAAAAGTGAAGATTTGAAATTTGTTTTCAAATGGTTAAGTGTGGAAAATTATATATCTTGTAAAGATATTTTTGGGAAAATAAATAATTTGGGAAATTATTTGGAATCTGATGACGTTGCGCACCTCCATTGATAGTTAAACAACCGACTATCAATATCTAACTTTAAATAGGTATTTGTTGTGAATTGCTTGAATTTGAATGCCACGCTTATTTTTGAAATAAGCGCTCACTATTCGGGTTAGCCGGGAAAGGACCTTTGGGTCGTATAACCCATTCTGAATATGTGATACGTCGCTATGGATTGCATTTGAAGACCAGTGTTGAAGACCGGATATTTGTGAAAACGGAAGGATTACCGTCGAGTTACTCTGCATCGGCTGATCTCCAATATAGAGGTTTTATCACCATTAGTGACGGGATGTCCGGACGTGATTAGTGAATATCTGGATTGCAAGGACTTCTTTGGAAGTGCCTTCGGTTCCGTTCGATCCCGGAACGGACTTGTATGGATTGTGTGTCTGACATTGCAATTTGAGATGTAAAGATGGTTTCTATAAAATATATTTCTGTTGGTGGCGGAGAATTTATTCTCTTAGCTTAACACCCTTCTCTGAGACGTACGATCTCAGAGGTTATGTAGTTGATGGTTACTAGTGATACATTCCTAAATTGGTAATGTGGCATACGAAGTGCTGTTGAGCATTTGTGAATTAAAGCACAGCTGTTATATAAAGCGTAGCTTTGTGAACGAGACTTCGTCGAGCCTCACACCCTAGAAATGGTCAAAATAGGAAGGATGCGACAAGGTTATTAGGGGGTAGCGCCCCTTTAGTGTATGTCATTCCTTCTGGATAGAGGTGGTATCATGGTATGGAGCCCAGATACTAAACCTATGTTGTTGCTGCAAATTTATTACTTTGTGGTTGTTGGAATCGAGGATCCTCGGATATAGATTGGTTACGATCGGGGGATGACATATTCGTGTTAGTAGTTACCCAGTTAAGGGTAACCCGGCCTTGTGTTGGCGGAGATCCAGTTAGGTTCTCGGGACGTCATTCCAGAGGCGTTTCCATGTGGTAATGGGAAGTTCCTTGGCCTGACCATTTGTTGGAAATCCAAAGAAACAATTCGATCCTTGTACGGTTTTAGTTGTATAACCTGCTATGGAATGTGGCGGTAACCTGCTATTGAACATAGTAGCTATAGTAGGCATAAGTGCGAAATGCTTATGCTGGCTAAGATTTATATTATACTTTCGAAATGTTTTCTGCACTATGCACTAGTAATAATATCAAATGTTTCTTTTTAATGCGTATCAAGCATCTTTGACTATCATAAGGAGAAATCTCCCCCAATTCTGCATTTGAATTGTGTGTGAGTGTATGTGCGGGAGGCCTTATGGTGGTCTCATTTTCCAAAAAGCATTGCGAATCTATTTTAAAATATTCCTTTGTTGTTTTTAAAGAAAGATGAACTGTTTTAAGTTCTCACACCAGTCCCATGACTGACCTGGAGTTTATTGTTTTCCTTCCTAAACTCTGGGTGCCCACCAATTTCCACACGAGCAGTCTAGAGTTAGGGTATTAGGTCATTTTAGATTCGGGAGTTGCTGTAGAAATCTAGAGGCAAGCTGGATGGTGTAGTATATTACTAGTATATGTTGTATTTCTTTTCCGCTGTTTGTTGTTGTAAACTCTGATGAGGAAATGTAATGTAATGTGATGTATTGTAATAACTGATATAGTTCTTTGTTTTAAAGATTATTCATTTATCTATTATATGTTATTCCGCTTCGATTGTGAGATTCTGATATTGTTCTGGTGTTTCTGTTCTGTTCTATCTTTTTCTCTCTTCTTCTACCTCTTTCTTCTTCTTTAACCATAAAGGTTCGTATAGTCCATCTTGAGTTAATCAATGGAGATTAGTGCCTATTCATGGAGTACGGATTTGCGGACTATTACATTTGGTATCAGAGCATATGGTTAAGCGACAACCATGGCTCTGTTGGGAATTACTCATTAGAGATAGAGTCAGTAGTACTCTAGAATGAGTGTGAGTGTAATAATAGATACGAGCGCGTATTTGTTAGTGAATATAAAATGTTTTATATTGTGTTTGCTTATCCGTTGAGCTGTTTGTGAATTCTGGTCGGTATGTGGGACGCCATATTATCGATAGGAATTTCTAAACACTTAAACGAGGCAAGTCGACATAGTATCGTTTTAAATTGGGTATATGAAATAATTTTACCTTGATAATATTTTATATATAAAGGAATAATTTTTCAGAATTATTAAAGTGTGTATGAATTGATTGTTTGGTTGTTGAATAAGTTAAGTAAAACACCAATTTTGAAAGAATGAATTGTATAAACCAATGAATTATAAGTATGGAATTATGATTAAGATGATTTACAATTATGAAATAATCTTATATATATAAGAAGTGAAAGTATATAAGTAAAAGATTTGAAAATGTGATTTATAATCTAAAATAAAATTCCAGAGAAGTGTTTTGAAAGGATTTGATATTTTGGAAAATTGTTTTGGAGAGATGAAAGCTCTAAACTCTTTTCGGTCGCTGGAAAATAATTCCGATGATGATCGCGACATCATTGGCGTTCATTTTTGGGTTTCCAAAAGAGGAATTGCTGCCGAATTGTTTTAAATGGAAGATGTCTGGAAAATTTGGGGTTTTGCTTTGAAATTCAAAGGATAATTTGAATTGTTTTCAAAAATTGATTTTGAAAGGTTGAAAAAACTCTGGAATTCTATATAAAAATATTTATGGAATATTATTAAGTTGATAACTTGTAAAGTTTAAAGTTGTTAAAATAAAAATCTAACTTAAAGAAAATTTATTGAGTTGAAAATAAACTTGGAGTAATTAAAATGAATTGGAATTGAGTATTGAATTATGGAAATAAATTGAGAATGAATGAATGAATTTACAGTTGCAAGTAAATGAAAGTAAATTGAATGTTGAAATTCATTTCGAATTTGTAAGCAAATAGAATTGAATGGAAATTGGATTTGATTTGTGATAAATAAAGTGAAGTATTGAAACAAAATTTAGTAAATGAAACTGATTAAAAATGAAAAGAATTGAATTCAGTAATTATAAATGAAGTAAATTGAATTCATATGGAATTTGAAATCCTGTTTAAATATACGTGGTTATAAACTGAAATTGAAAACTGAATATTGACAACCAATTTGAATTGTGCGAGATGAAATGAATTAGAACTTGTAATGAATTAGTAATTCGAACTAATTTAAAATAGTGCAGTTATGAATAAAAGATAGTTGATCAAATTCAATATTCAGAAGGTAAATTGAATCCAATTAGAGTTGAAAGTGTAAATTGAATTCAAATGAAATTGGAAATGCAAGATTGAATGAAAATGGATATATAACTTCAATAGTAAAGTAAAAATGGGATAAGAAGTGTATGTTGAAAATTTTGTAATAAAATTGGCAAAGTGGTTTGAATTTTGTAATTGGATATTATGGCTAGCAGGATATACAGGTGTATTAAAAGAAATGGAATCGGGATTTTGATTTCAATGATAAAATTGAATTGCTTGACAAAAAGGTACGTATTTCAATTTCAGTATGAAATTTGGTGATTTTCTTGTCCAGCCGCTTGGCTTTTCGTTTTCTTTTTGAATCCGAGGGGCCGTGGTGCCATTTTATAGTTGTACCAAGCTAGTCGCGCAAAGGAACGCAGGCAAAAAATTTCGAAAATTTAGAGTGTTAGAATTTTTTTGAGAAAATTAGAAAATTTTGGAAAACTATAATTTTGATTTTTGAATTGGAAGTTAAACAACAGTAGTTGGTTTTGAAAAGATAACTAAGTATGTTTTGAAAACTAAGTAAAGCGTTGTAAGAAGTTTAACTATGGATTTTGAGAAAGTTAATGGATTCTGTAACTTTTTCTTACTTGGTAATTTCGAGGACGAAATTCTTTTAAGAGGGAAGTTTGTAACGTCCAAGAATTTCTGTAAATTAAAATTCGTATATTTAATTGAATTTAAATATAAATAAGTAAAATTTGTAAGTCGAATAATTTTATTTCGAATATCTGGATTTAATTGGATGATTAAATCGATTATTTAATAGTTGAAATTAGGTAAATTATTGAAAATTTGGTTTAATATGATTAAAAATGATTTGTAAAATTTTATTTTATCATATTGAAGATATAATGATGTTTTAGAACTTTTAAAATTGAATTAAAAGTTAATTTGTGAAAATTGAATATTTAATTAACGTGTAAAAATAGCCATTTTTCAAACAGTCTCGGATTTCGACCAAACTAGTTTCATCGGATTCGTAATGTGATATTAATGTAAGATTTCAAATTTTGTGTCAATCGGATTTACCGTTTGTCCGTGGCGACCCAAAACGCATAGAAATTTGATTAATCGGTTTAATTTAAATTTGATCGTTTATTGCTGTAACTCGCACAGATAATCAAATTGGCCTCCGAAACCTATTCCATTGTGTCCGGAATGCCGGGTAAACCCTAGAAACGCCAGCCGGCACGCTTCGTTTGGAGTTCGGAAAAATTCGGGTGAATAGTATTTTGGAAATTTTCTATAAAAGGACTTGCTATCTTCTCATTTGCAAAACCCTAGAGGGCAAGCTTCAGCCACCGGCCCTAGAAATACTAATGGCCAAAAATCCTTTTCAATCTTCTTCAATTCTTGATCAATCCACAAACAATTAGAAAAAAGTGTCAACTACAATCTTGTAGAGCATAGCACGAACTAGCTATTCAACGGTCAAGATCGGAAACGGAGCCGCGGATTGACGACAAAACGAGATTGAAGCCGCTGCAATTTTCATGCAAATCGAGGCAAGGGTGGAGCCGAGATGGGCCGCACTCTGACCGATGGTGGAGCTCGTGGTGGCGAACAACGTGGCACTCTCCGAACGTCTTCAAGTTGCTCGGTTTAGTCGTGAAAATTGCGGGAAGAACGGCGGCTATGGGTTTTGTTTTGGTCGTGAATTACTGCAGGAAGAAGAAGCTACAGCACACGACCTGGATTCTAGGGCAATGAAATCAATGGCTCAGATGCAGTTAGGTTTTGAAAATAGAAAAGAAAATGTTAATTGTTTGTATTTTAAATTGTATAAACTTCTAAAAATCATAACTTGTTCGTACGAGGTCGAAAACGCATGAAACAAATTACGACGGGTCCGTATTGTCGAGCACTACGCTATGGAGCTGGATTAGAATCGTTTGGAACTAGCAAAAAATTTCGGAAAATTAAACGTCCATTTAATTTAATTCGAAATAAAACGCTACAATTGATATCGGAAAATCAAGGTGAGAACTTCTCACTCAATCGAATCTGTTTCGATTTATATTTTAAATAGTTAGATTTAAAATTACTTGATTGCTTGTTTGGATGATAAATTGTTATATGTTGTTTGAAATAGACATTATACGCCGTTAGTAAGCGGAGGTTATTTATTAAAAACATGTACCGCGAATATTTTACTGCAAAGTGAAATTGGTATTATTTATGTACTTGGAGTTGATTTCCCGCATTATATAACGGATGAGACCCTATTGCGCCGCATAATAGCGGATAATATTTTATAAATCCTAAATACCGCGATATTCCGTATTGGAACGGAATTGGTATTGTGCTAACATCTGTAGATGCAAGGAAACAGGTTGGTGGGATCCAACTGGATTCCTCACCAGTATTTATTTGATAACAGATATTGTGATATTTGATAATTATCATATTGATATATGATGGTTGGTTGTGTTGATTGGTTATTTGGTGCTATTGCATCATCAGATCCATTTTTGGAGTTTAAAAAATGTTAAAGTAATGATTTTGAATTTAAAATGATTTTTAAAGCGATTTTTCGAAGTATACGTTTTATTAAATTTTTGAATTGATTCATTTTAAATAATTAAAACGTTGTAAATTTTTATGTTATAAAAATTAAGATTTTTGAGAAATATAACCGAAATGCGATTTTTGAAATAAATAGTTGATTAAATTATAAAATAATTTAAATTGGGATTTTTGAATTATTGTAAACAATTTATATAAAAGATGTAAAAATTGGTATTTTAAAATTTTAAAATAAAGGAATTTTAAAAGGAGTTCTGTTAATGTTGAAAATAAGGTTATAAACGAAATCTTATAAGAAATAAGATGTATAATTAGTGAAGTTTTAAAAGAACCATTTAGTAAATAAATGGATTATAAGTACTTAACTTATAATATGGACTTTTGGTATATAATTGAGTTATATAAATTGAATTGATTTAAAAAAGGGATTTCATAATTGAAGTTTTTATAAATAGAAATAGAATTTATAAACGTTGTTTTATAAATCCGTAATCAAATAAATTTTGATAAGTAAATATAGAAATTGTTAAAGGGATTATATCCAAGATTTTGGACAAGTGGATAATGCTTTAATTAAATATGTGGAAGTGTTGAATTTGGTAAATGATTTATATCCACGATTTTAGACAATGGATAATCTTTTAATAAATGTGTAGAAACGTTAAATTTGGTTAACGTAGCATATTCACGATTTTGTATAGTGAATAATATATTTGAAGAAATATTTTGGGAAGTGATTTTTTAAATGGAAATAAAACGATTTAAGAATGTTTTAAAATGTATTAAGTATCGAAACCATAGATTTCAACATTCATTGTTGAAATAGATGTTTTCGAGGAATAGAAGGAAATGGTAGACTATAACACTGTTGTTATAGTAAATGATTTCCGAAAAGAGATGTTTTATATAGGATTGGGATTTATATATCTATCTTAGTTTTGAATCCCCATACTAGTGATTTTGAGTTGTCGTAACGATGTTTTACACAACATTCATTTTGACTCAAAGAAAAGTGTTTAAGAGAACGCTTTCCCTTAAAGAATGAAATATATACTTAATTATGATTTAATTATATCGAATATTTTTCAAGTGTTGAAATAAATGGATTTGTAAATTACTTATTATTAAATAAGTATGGAAATGTTTTCCAATATGAAAAGAAAGGTTTGAAATTTGATCTTTTAAAGATAAATTGAAATGTGAAGATTTGAAATTTGTTCTCAAATGGTTAAGTATGAAAAATTGTATATCTTGTAAAGATATTTTTGGGAAAATAAATAATTTGGAAAATTATTTGGAATCTGATGATGTTGCGCACCTCTATTGATAGTTAAACAACCGACTATCAATATTTACCTTTAAATAGGTATTTGTTGTGAATTGCTTGAATTTGAATGCCACACTTATTTTTGAAATAAGCCCTCACTATTTTGGTTAGCCGGGAAAGGACCTTTGGGTCGTATAACCCATTCCGAATATGTGATACGTCGTTAAGGATTGCATTTGAAGACCGGTGTTGAAGACCGGATATTTGTGAAAACGGAAGGATTACCGTCGAGTTACTCTGCATCGGCTGATCTCCGATATAGAGGTTTTATCACCCTTAGTGACGGGATGTCCGGACGTGATTAGTGAACATCTGGATTGCAAGGACTTCTTTGGAAGTGCCGTCGGTTCCGTTCGATCCTGGAATGGACTTGTATGGATTGTGTGCCTGACATTACAATTTGAGATGTAAAGCTGGTTTCTATCAAATATATTTCTGTTGGTGGCGGAGAATTTATTCTCTTAGCTTAACACCCTTCTCTGAGACGTACGAGCTCAGAGGTTATGTAGTTGATGGTTACTAGTGACACATTCCCAAATTGGTAATATGGCATACGAAGTGCTGTTGAGCATTTGTGAATTAAAGCACAGCTTTTATATAAAGCGTAGCTTTGTGAACGAGATTTCGTCGAGCCTCACACCCCGAAAATGGTCAAAACAGGAAGGATGCGATAAGGTTATTAGGGGGTAGCGCCCCTTTAGTGTATGTCATTCCTTCTGGATAGAGGTGGTATCATGGTATGGAGCCCAGATACTTAGCCTATGTTGTTGCTGCAAATTTATTACTTTGTGGTTGTTGGAATCGAGGATTCTCGGATATAGATCAGTTATGATCGGGGAATGACATATTCGTGTCAGTAGTTACCTAGTTAGGGGTAACCTGGCCTTGCGTTGACAGAGATCCGGTTAGGTTCTCGGGACGTTATTCCAGAGGCGTTTCCATGTGGCAATGGAAAGTTCCTTGGCCTGACCATTTGTTGGAAACCCAAAGAAACAATACGATCCTCGTACGGTTTTAGTTGTATAACCTGCTATGGAATGTGGCGGTAACCTACTATTGAACATAGTAGCTATAGTAGGCATAATTGCGAAATGCATATGCTGGCTAAGATTTATATTATACTTTCAAAATGTTTTCTGCACTATGCACTAGTAATAATATCAAATGTTTCTTTTTAATGCGTATCAAGCATCTTTGACTATCATAAGGAGAAATCTTCTCCGATTCTGGTTTGCATTGTGTGTGTGTGGGGGAGGGTTTATGGTAGTCTCATTTTCCAAAAAGCATTGCGAATCTATTTTAAAATATTCCTTTGTTGTTTTTAAAGAAAGATGAACTGTTTTAAGTTCTCACACCAGTCCCATGACTGACCTGGAGTTTATTGTTTTCCTTCCTAAACTCTGGGTGCCCACCAATTTCCATACGAGCAGTCTAGAGTTAGGTTATCTGGTCATTCTGGATTCGGGAGTTGCTGTAGAAATCTGGAGGCAAGCTGGATGGCGTAGTATATTACTAGTATATGTTGTATTTCTTTTCCGCTATTTGTTGTTTTAAACTCTGATGAGGAAATGTAACGTAATGTGATGTAATGTAATAACCGATATAGTTCTTTGTTTTAAAGATTATTCATTTATCTATTATATGTTACTCCACTGCGATTGTGAGATTCTGATATTGTTCTGTTGTTTCTGTTCTGTTCTATCTTTTTCTCTCTTCTTCTACCTTTTTCTTCTTCTTTAACCATAATGGTTCGTATTTCCATCCATCTTGAGTTAATCAATGGAGATTAGTGCCTATTCAAGGAGTACGGATTTGCGGACTATTACATGATATTATTTAAATAAAACCCAACTTTTCAAATCAGCGAATATCACCGTCAATTATTTACTTTAAATATTTCTTTTAAAATCATCTTAAACCAAAACCACTTTATAAAGTCAGATTCTTAAATCTTCGATTTCAAATCAATATATTCCAAGACAATTCTTAATTAAATATAATTCCAAATAAATACATTTCCAAAACCATAGTACTTTCAAAGTTATAACAACTCCGCAATAAACACTTTGAAACCATAATACTTTGAGATCGTATCACTTTAAAATGTTATCATTTGGAAATCATAATACTTAGAAAATCATAACACCTTTAAAATAATATTTATTACCAAAGTTATAGCATTTTTAAGTTCATTCATTCAATTATACCAATTTCAAAACATTATATCAACTTATAAATTTCAAAAATGGTTTATATTTCACCTCAAAACATATCCATTTAAGCCGTTTCAATTCAATGCCAAAATATTCCAAAATTATATTCATTTCCAAAGTTCATTCATTCAAATATAAACTTTCCAAAACATTATATTTTCAGCAAAAATAACACTTATAAAGTATTATGGTAGATATTTTAGTATTTCAAAAACATTGTCAATTTCAACATAGCAACACTTATAAAGTGCTACAGTTGGTATTAATATTTCAAAACAGTACAATTTTCAGAAACTGAAGCACTTATAAAGTGCTGTAGTAGATATATAGGTATTTTCAGAAATAGTTCAAATTCAGAAATAGCAGCACTTATAAAGTGTTGTAGTAGATATTTAGTTATTTCATAACCGAGGTATCCATCAATTCAAGGTATTTAATCATCATTCAATCATTCATAAACAAGGGGGATCGTTTCCAAGATTAATTTTAATTTTTCTCTAAGCAAATTACTTACTAATCCTTTAATCACTTAGATTACATTTACTTAGTCATTAATAATTGCAAATCGATTTATACTCATCATCTAACTGTCCATTCTTGATTAGTTATCTTCAATACATAAAAATTATTATCCTTAACCATGTAATTAATCATTAATTACTTTCATTGATTACATTAATTAATTACATTAACTAATGATTCTTAATAAATTACTTCCCTTAATCAATCTTAATTAATTAGTAATTTGCCATCCTGCAATTAATTTCCTTAATTAATTAATTCCTTAATTAATTATATTAATCTTTTAATTAATTACAACAAGCAATTAATTCTTAATTATTAATTAAACTAACTAATTACTCTTGATTAATTACTTAATTAACCCTTTATAATAAATTAATTAATTATACTTGGTTTCCTAATTAACTTAATTAATCTCAAGACATTAGATCCTTAATTCTCTTAAAATTAAAACATTGTTTTATAATCTCTACATTGATTAATTGTCCTATAACTAATCACATTCAATAATTAACCAACCCTTAATTACTCTCGTTTAATCTTTATTAATTAAGTAGCTTCAAGAATTAACTTACAAGTTAAATAAATAATTTTACTTAATTAATTCAAACACTCAAGCCATACTTTATCCTCAAAGAATAATTAAGCAACATATTAAAATTCCATTTCGTTAACTTAAAAGATTTAGTTACTGCTTAATTTTCCCGAGTCAAAACTCGTACTTACTTGAACAAAACTTGATACCTTCCCCTTTTTTTCTTCTTCTTGTCGAAATACTTTATCAGTCAATTTTGCTGAATGAAATAACACACGCAACCAACATGCATGAGAACCCAAACTAACCACTCAATTTCCCAGATTTTCCCAGGGCTCTCTCTCTCTTCATCTTCCTCACGAAACATCACCGATGCACAGCGGCCTTGTACACGTGCACATGCTATCTGACCGGCGTCGAACATTGCTCCGACCATCAATACGTCAACTTCCTTCCCCTGATTCGACTCGCCTATCAGATCATCGAATCACCTCGAAAATACAGAATCGACCGAACGAACCTCAAATACTTCGAATACCATCGCCTAAGTTCACCGCGCATTGGCGTCTCCGATCACCGTAGGCAATATAACTTCGGCTATGCCTTGCCTTGCTTCCACGCCGCCATTCCCCAAAGTTTTAAGCAACTCGCATCATCAGAGTAGCCACGACGACCCCAAACCCAGCTTCAACAAAACTAGGGTTTAAAACCCCTTTTTAATCTACCACCAGCGCCACAGGAGGTGATAAAACCTCTTAGCATTTTTGCCTGAATTCCCACCATCTCCTCCACCTCCAGCAATGTTCCCTACCACCCCAAATGTTCCATCCCCCCAGAAATCACTAAAAACCCATTTTCAGACAATCCAAAAATTCACATTCATTTTAATGTTAAAAATTCTGATATTTTTTTTAAAAATCATAACTTTTAAAATTGATTCAAGTTATAGTCTCAAAACAGTAAATAAAGATGAATTGATTTTACATGTTTTAAGAATCTCTACTGTATTTCCCAGGTTTAACATAGTTTAAATCTTATAATACTTGAATCTATTTATAATTCCTGGATTAGGCTTTAACTAAACAAGATATTGTTTAAATTTCGCAGTCCCACAGAGAACACAAGCAAAGATTTTTGAACTTCGATCGAAAACATATGCTCTGAACTAAGAACAGAGAAGTTAGGATCAACAGATCAGCATACATCATATATACACACAGATTTATTTTCATGCGTACATACAGAACATTTATCATCACGAAATAAGATAATTATGTACTTAACTTTAATTTAGAAATGTTTACTCACTTGAATTACTGTTGAAACAGAGAACAAATTTTGTTGAAGAGCTGGAGTTAAAATCCCTGTAAATCTGTTTTGCTTTGTTGTTGAAAGAATTGTTTGAGTTTGTAAATAAAGCTGTTTATTTTTCTTTTCTCAGTTTACTAAGTTATGGAACGAACTAAGAATAAAATGATGGATATATAGGAACAACTTGGAACAGAGGTATTCCAGCATACATTCATTAATTTTTTTAAATATTCACATAAATTTATTACTATACATACAAACATATTTGGCATCAGATGTTAACCATGCAACCTTGTATCATAAAATTTTAAAAGTGGTGTTACTCACCCTTTTATGATGCAGAGATTGTAACAACCCGCATATTTATCGAGTTTGTATTTAAATATTTTATTTAAATATTAACTCGTTAATCGGATTTTGGTCCGAAAAGCTACTTTTTGCAAACGGTCAAATTAGGACTCGAGACCACTTCGATTGAGTTCGAAATGCCGTTTACAACTTTTTTAAGTATAAACATCAATAGGTTTGGAGTTAGTGAAATTTCACTAACTTTTCCCACTTTGGACTTTGGGTTAGTTTAGCCTATTAAGCCCAAGTTCCAACCCTCTTCACCTCACTCTTCATAAATTTCCTAGCTAATCAAGCTTTGGCATTAATGGTGGAGGGAATGGGAAATTAAAATTCCAAAACTCAAATTCCATTGCAATCCATCTTTCTACTCCAAATTCAAGAAGAAGACATTGGCTTCAAGCTTCTTGTGTTTAGATAGAAGAAGGATTGATTCTTGCTTGCTTAAAACTTCATTTTCATTGATATTTGATGCAAAGGTGAGATTTTTATCTCACAAATCTAGTCTGTAACTATATTGGACTGTTGGGAATGATTCCCTATCACTTTTGCATGCACATTTGCATTTGGTTTGGTTTGGATTGGCGAAAAACTCTAATTTTTAGCGTTTTGGTGAATTTTCTGCACTTAGGTCGTTCTGACCATTTTCGTGTATTCGGAGTTAGGTCGCTCGCGACCTAACCCTTAGGTCGTAGGTCGTTTCTGGCCTTAAATTCCCCCTGCAGCGTTAGGTCGTTAGCCTCGGAATTAGGTCGTTGACCCTTAGGTCGTAGGTCGTTTCTGGCCTTAAATTCCCCCTGCAGCGTTAGGTCGTTAGCCTCAGAATTAGGTCGTTGACCTTAGGTTGCTAGGTCGTATGGATTTAGGTCGCTAGGTCGTATGACCTTAGGTCGTTAGGTCGTATGGCTTTAGGTCGCTAGGTCGTATGACCTTAGGTCGTTAGGTCGTATGACCTTAGGTCGTTAGGTCGTTTGGCTTTTAGGCCGCTTCCACGCTAGGTCGTTCGACTCTTAGGTCGTAACACTTAGGTCGCTCGCCTCTTTAGTCGCTAGGTCGCATGCCTTTAGGTCGCGTTTCTTTATTAGGTCGCGTGTCTTTGTTAGGTCGCTGACTTTCTTAACTCGCATGACCTAACCCCTAGGTCGTTGGGCCTCGTTTCTACTTAGGTCGCTGCTTCTTATAGGTCGCTCGGCTCCTTAATTTCTTTAGGTCGTTTGAGTGTTAGGTCGCGAACCCATTTTAGGTCGCATGACCTTTACCCTTTAGGTCGCTGGACCACTAGGTCGTGCCCCTTAGACCCCTAGGTCGCAACCATTAGGTCGCTCGACCCTATCCCTCTTAGGTCGTTAGACCTCATTTTGTCTTCACTAAGTCGTACCGTTTTGGACGGGGCGCTGCCCCGCACCCCGCCGGGGGTGCTGCCCCCTGGACCCCCGCGACCTGACCGGGCAGGTCGAACCCCGTAAGCGGTGGCGTTGCCCCCGCACCCCCACCTTGGGTGGTTGCCACCCCCCCGGACCCCCCCTCCGTAGGGGATCTTATCTGAAAAACATTGAGCTGATTTCCTTGGATTTTATTCACATCTCCGTATGCGATTTTTGTGACTGATTGTTTCTACAATTGCTCCTGTGTTTTGTCACTTTATAATATAAAGGTTTCAATACTAGTAGTAAATATCAAAACTCTTTTAACAAACAATTTCAACTCTATTTTTAATAACAAAGCTCTTTTCTTAAACCGTTTTCCAATCTATTAGTATATACAAACCTTTACCTCACTCGGATGAGAAATCTAATTAAACGACTTAGTAAAACAAGTGGTATGAAACGCTTGCATTCACTTCGTCGGTTAATTCTTGGACTTGTTCGATTGAACCTCTTGTGACAATTTTATTAGTGAAGATTTACAGTTTGTTCGTAAATATTTAAGTTAAGCAAGTGGTTATGGGACATGAAGCTAAACTTCTATATTTACTAGCTTAGTGTAATTGACACTTCTCGTTGATCATGAAGATCATTCTGATGATTTAGACTAGCAACTGTGCGATGTCTCTTGTTACGAGGTTAGACTAGACACCACTTGTGTGATTCCACTCACACTTACCTTTTTGCTTTTTGGTTAGTCTGGACCTTAATCTGTGTGATTCCATTCACACATGTGGGGTAGCTCCCCTTGGTCTTCGGACCGTCATGTGATAGGCCTCTTTCTCTTTTCTATGATTTCTGGACTTCTTGCATTGATTTCTAGAATTTATGTCATTGACTTGTTATGAGTACAAGTTTGGCGTATGATGCCCTTTCCGAATCTTTGAGAAGATTCTTGTGATATTGATTATCTCTTATTGATTGATCTTCTGTTGATCATTATTTACATACTTATAGTGGTATGTCATTATGGATGTTTATGTTTATGCCATATCTTTTATGTTATATCATGTCATCTGATATTTATAGCAAGACTGACCCGTTTATTATTTTCTTAAATAATACTCGGGTCAGACCGAGATGTTACAGGTGCTTCTGCTTGACTTCTTCCCAGGGATTCATCACTCTGACTTTTGGCTAACTGTTTAGATTAGCAGTTTTTGTTGTATACACTTGAGATATAGACTCATAGTTGTATTCTTTTGTATAGCACGTGTTGCTATTCTTTTGTATTATCGTGGATCTTACTGACCACTACTCTGATGTACACTTTCATGTGTTAGTTATATATTCATATCTTCTTCCGCCTTTGTAATATGGATATCTGTGACTGATTTGTGATATGATTATTTCTATGTTTGTTTCCGAAGATTATTTATAGCCACCGTGTGATAAGCAATTACATGGATGGTCGCTCCTCAACAGCCTTATTCTCCGTGCCAGTTGACAGCACTACTCCGGAGTGTTCTTGGCTAGCGTGGGTATAGAGGTGGGGCGTCACATTTTGTGACGACCCGGAATTTTGAGCAATATCAATTTAATAATCTTTGATAATAATTAAATTGATTTGATCATTTTACATTATAAATTGACAAGTTAAAATTATTTCAAAAGCTGAAAATAATAATTTGTTAATATCTATTAATAATTTTCTTTGCAATATAAATAGGCAAGATCAATTCTTTTGAATTTTATATAATAATTTGATTTTTGAAATATTTATTTTGGTAAATAAGAAGTTTTTGATGTAATAAAACTTTATATTCAAATTGTAATATATATGAATGTATATATTGTGATTTGAGATTTGTTTTAAAATTTAATACAGTAATTTTCAAATTTAATGTTAAATTGCTTTTCTATTTGAAATGTGTATATATATTTGTATATATATGTTTGAAATAGGAATTGTATTAATTTGAATTTAATAAGTATTTGCAAACTTTAATAAATATATAATTTGTAAATTGAAATGTTAATTTGATTTAATACTTTTGAAATGATATTTGAAATTTAGATTTTTATAATAAAGTTAATTGCTTATTATTATAAACATATAGTTTAACTTGAGTTAGATAAGATTTAAATTTTAAATTTCATTTGCTTAATATCTTTTCATTTTAATTTTAACACAAGATAAATTTGTTCTAAAATTTTAAGAGTTGAATTATAATAGATGTTTCAAACATATAAACATTAAATTGAATCAAAATGTAAGTTACTTGATTTCATATGAATATTACATAAATATATGAATATTACATAAATATAAGGCTTGATTTCATATAAATATTACATAAATGTAAGTTACTTGATTTTAACATATAAACATTAAATATGAATATTACATAAATATATGTAAGTTAATAGATGTTTTTATAATAGATGTTTCAAACATATGAATATTAAATTGAATCAAAATGTAAGTTACATGAATATTACATAAATATTACATAAATATATGAATATTTCATATGAATATAACATAAACATATCCATCAATTCAAGGTATTTAATCATCATTCAATCATTCATAAACAAGAGGGATCGTTTCCAAGATCAATTTTAATTTTTCTCTAAGCAAATTACTTACTAATCCTTTAATCACTTAGATTACATTTACTTAGTCATTAATAATTGCAAATCGATTTATACTCATCTTCTAACTGTCCATTCTTGATTAGTTATCTTCAATACATAAAAATTATTATCCTTAACCATTTATAGTAATTAATCTTTAATTACTTTCATTGATTACATTAATTAATTACATTAACTAATGATTCTTAATAAATTACTTCCCTTAATCAATCTTAATTAATTAGTAATTTGCCATCCTGCAATTAATTTCCTTAATTAATTAATTCCTTAATTAATTATATTAATCTTTTAATTAATTACAACAAGTAATTAATTCTTAATTATTAATTAAACTAACTAATTACTCTTGATTAATTACTTAATTAACCCTTTATCATAAATTAATTAATTATACTTGGTTTCCTAATTAACTTAATTAATCTCAAGATATTAGTTCCTTAATTCTCTTAGAACTGAAACATTGTTTTATAATCTCTACATTGATTAATTGTCCTATAACTAATCACATTCTATAATTAACCAACCCTTAATTACTCTTGTTTAATCTTTATTAATTAAGTAGCTTCAAGAATTAACTTACAAGTTAGATAAATAATTTTACTTAATTAATTCAAACACTCAAGCCATACTTTATCCTCAAAGAATAATTAAGCAACATATTAAAATTCCATTTCGTTAACTTAAAAGATTTAGTTACTGCTTAATTTTCCCGAGTCAAAACTCGTACTTACTCGAACAAAACCTGATACCTTCCCCTTTTTTTCTTCTTCTTGTCGAAATACTTTATCAGTCAATTTTGCTGAATGAAATAACACACGCAACCAACAGGCATGAGAACCCAAACTAACCACTCAATTTCCCAGATTTTCCTAGGGCTCTCTCTCTTCATCTTCCTCACGAAACATCACGGATGCACAGCGGCCTTGTACACGTGCGCATGCTATCTGACCGACGTCGAACATTGCTCCGACCATCAATACGTCAACTTCCATCCCCTGATTCGACTCGCCTATCAGATCATCGAATCACCTCAAAAATGCAGAATCGACCGAACGAACCTCAAATACTTCGAATACCATCGCCTAAGTTCACCCCGCATTGGCGTCTCCGATCACCGTAGGCAATATAACTTCGGCCATGCCTTGCCTTGCTTCCACGCCGCCATTCCCCAAAGTTTTAAGCAACTCGCATCATCAGAGTAGCCACGACGACCCCAAACCCAGCTTCAACAAAACTAGGGTTTAAAACCCCTTTTTAATCTACCACCAACGCCACACGAGGTGATAAACCCTCTTAGCATTTTTGCCTGAATTCCCACCATCTCCTCCACCTCCAGCAATGTTCCCTACCACCCCAAATGTTCCATCCCCCAGAAATCACTAAAAACCCATTTTCAGACAATCCAAAAATTCACATTCATTTTAATGTTAAAAATTCTGATATTTGTTTTAAAAATCATAACTTTTAAAATTGATTCAAGTTATAGTCTCAAAACAGTAAATAAAGATGAATTGATTTTACATGTTTTAAGAATCTCTATTGTATTTCCCAGGTTTAACATAGTTTAAATCTTATAATACTTGAATCTATTTATAATTCCTGGATTAGGCTTTAACTAAACAAGATATTGTTTAAATTTCACAGTCCCACAGAGAACACAAGCAAAGATTTTTGAACTTCGATCGAAAACATATGCTCTGAACTAAGAACAGAGAAGTTAGGATCAACAGATCAACATACATCATATATACACACAGATTTATTTTCATGCGTACATACAGAATAGTTATCATCACGAAATAAGATAATTATCTACTTAACTTTAATTTAGAAATGTTTACTCACTTGAATTATTGTTGAAACAGAGAACAAATTTTGTTGAAGAGCTGGAGTTAACATCCTTGTAAATCTGTTTTGCCTTGTTGTTGAAAGAATTGTTTGAGTTTGTAAATAAAGCTGTTTATTTTTCTTTTCTCAGTTTACTAAGTTATGGAACGAACTAAGAATAAAATGATGGATATATAGGAACAACTTGGAACAGAGGTATTCCAGCATACATTCATTATTTTTTTTAAATATTCACATAAATTTATTACTATACATACTCACAAACATATTTGGCATCAGATGTTAACCATGCAACCTTGTATACATAAAATTTTAAAAGTGGTGTTACTCACCCTTTTATGATGCAGAGATTCTTTTATACTAAATATCAGATATTTTTTTTTTGATTTTTTTTTTAAATCTGGAAAAAAAATATGTTTGATTAGAAACTGGTGGTCCAGACATGCACTAAATTTATAGCTTTCATATACATTCTTCATTTCCAAACAATCATGCAAGGATAATTTTCATCCAAACTTTGACAATTACTTCATACAAGCAAAAATGCATGTGAATTTTGAAATATTAAGATCAGTTTACTCACCTTTGGAAGTTTAAACATAGAGCCTGAAACATGGATGCTTGATTTGATTTTCCTTAAAACAGAAATACAGGTTGCTTGAACTCTTAAAACTAAAAAGCTTAGTTGACTGAGATGATGACGACTTCAGACTCGATCTCGGTTTGAAGATAAAGCATTACAGGCTTAAATGACAGAGCTTGATTTGTTTACAAGCTTCAAGAAAAATGATTTCAGACACTTGAATAACATTTTCTCTGGCTTGCATTTGGTTTAGTGGAGATGAATATTTTTGGCTTGAGATGGTTGCAGACTTTTGAAAACTGCTTGCATGGTTTTGGTCTGAGAAGATTGCAGACTTGAAAATGTTTTCATGTGATCTTAGTTTTAATAATCTAGGTTTAAAGATAGATTTTTATATAAGTTAATTTAGGTTTTGTTAAAATTTAAAAGAAAATTAAAATAAATGGGACACTTGTCTCAACTTAAGTTAATAAGCTAACACATGTTAGTTAAGAGGTTTATAACTTTAACACTTGTAATAACTATATTTTTTTATTATTATTTATAAATGATTTGAAAGCTTTTAAATATGATTTCCCAATAAATAAACATTTATCTAAATACATTATTATATATAAAAATTACTTTAAAACAAATAATATACAAATAAATCTTATACATTTTTAAACAAACCCGTCTCAAATTTGTCTTATATATATATACATATATATTATATAATTTTTATGAAAATAATGATTTTTATTTCTATTAAAATCTACTCATCTATATATATACATATATTCCATTTTTATTATTTGTTTTAAAAGAATAATTTATAACTTTAGACGATTATATTAGGAGATTTTTAAATGAATATTTATCCAAATATTTATAATTCAGTATTTATTATAGTTCAAATTCATATATACATATTCAGATATACAAATATACCAGAATTTCATTTGTTCAATTTACAAATAAGTATTTTAATAATTTTAATCTTGTTAATTTTCAATTAACAGATGCTCAGAAATTCGGGTTATCACATTGAACTTCAGGAATAATGTCAATTCAGAATTCAATTTTCCGCTTAGGATGTAGGGGAATAGAAACAACCCGAAAGAAGATAAATTGGAAAACAAATAAGATCATAAATTTTAAAAACCATGAAAATTTCAACTTGAATTAATAATTGATTTCATCCATTTGATTTCACCCAAGTTAAATAAATCTTAACTATTTCTAATTTCATTATCTTATCATCCAACTATCTTAAAATCATTAATTTTGAAAATCATTTATTATACTCATAATTTTTTCAATAAATCTAATTCTTCTTTATTCTAAATTATTATTAAATTTATTCCACATAATATACCTCATCACATATATTAAGTGTATTTATACTTATCATAACTACTCCAATTTATTTAAAAATTCCTTTAACAACATTTTATATTGTAAATTATTCAATTACATAGTTAACTTCTAATGATTTAGGTAAGTTACGTTGGAATGCAATTGAGTATTATACAAATAAAACTTTCTAATTCAATTAACTCAAGCTTAAATATTTATTCAAAAAAAATTGATTTCCTTTTATAATTGAAATTATCCTTCTAGCCAAAATTTAAGAATTAAATTTTTGATTAACTTCAAATAATTAGAGATAAATAAATATACCCAATATATATCAAATCAAAATTTTAAATCATATATCGCATATATTATAAATAAAGTCATATTTTAGAAATCCAAATTAATTTAATTCTCCAAAGCAAGACTGTAGCAAAACTGCAGAATGGTCTCTTCACTTCGAAACTCGAAAATAAACGTCGATGATGTGCAGTCATCATCGAAATTATTTTTCAGCGACAAAGAAAGAGCATAGATTTACAAATTAGAAATTCTTTGAAACAATTTTTACTTGAAATACAATAAATAATATACCCTTTAAAACGTTAAACAAAAATTTGAAACCATCGAAAATTAAATTCTTAGTTTCTTATTTTAAATTCATTTAAATTTCCAAAATAATTTATAGCCATGTTTTATAGTTCAATTATTTATATATGAAACAAAGCTAATGGTTACATGCTATACATACAGAGTCAAATATTTTTTCTCAACATCCAATTCAATTAACTATCCAAATTCAGAAACTTATACTTATACACATATACAATATAGTTATACAAAATTTATTTCATTTACAAAATTTGAAAACTATATTGTGTCGGTTTGCTCTGTTCAAGTGTTTTGGAGATCCTATAGACAGCATCGATCAGACGAATAGATCGAAAACCCAAATCAACATCAAGAACTCAAACAACACAATATATAAAACATTTTAAATATAGATTTACAAATACATTATACAGGAATAGATTTTCAAAGCAAAGATAGAGATTCAAATTTGATTAATTCAAACCAAGGAAAATTTTGATTTGAGGATAAGTTGGAACAAAAGATAAGATGATTAACTAACCGAATAAGGAAATGGATAAGCTTATATAAATCGCGGGCAACCTTAACCGGGCCAACCACGACTTCAAGAATTAGATCGATGTGGAATTCTAAGGCAAATCTACATTTGATCTCAAGATGTAGAATTCGGGACAACAAGAGATACTAGCATCTAAACGAGGATATATAGAAATCTCTGGTGAATCAATGCCTATTGTAAAGGAGTCTCGCCCTTTTACAAGTCATTTGAAGATTGGCGAGACCGCCGATTCATTGTAAAGATCATCCAAAGTGGAGTAATGAGATACTCCAAAATCAGAAGAAGATGAATAGTGAGGGACAATAATGGATTTCGAAACCGAGGGAACGTTCCAAAATTCAAAGGAAATAGAGTCAAACAGAAAGAGATTCAAGCTCGAACGAATGTGATTCTACAAATAAATTTACCATATATGCTAAGTTTTCCTAGAGCCAAAGCTCCGTTACCACCTGTAGCGACCCGCTATTTTGGACCATTCAAATCGATAACAAAACCACATATGTCTGACTTGAATAGCTTAAAATACCGAATTATTAATTTAAATTTGGCAAAACTTAGAATATACAATAAATAAATAACAGATCATAGACACAGAGTAATAGAATAATGCAGCGGAAGAAAAGAGATAGTAGTTCACGAAGCTGCTATATATATACATCAGAGTTAAATAAACTATAACAGAAGTCTCAATATGATGATCAAGTATAAATCAAAAATACATCACTGTAATCAACCGGATAACTGGAATCAACTGGATAACTGAAGCGAAACAGATAGCTGGACCTTCAAGCAAAGCTCCAACTCTGAAGGTGAGTCTCAAATCTTGTATCACTCAGTCTGACCCGAGCGTAAAGAAAAACACAAAACACTCAAGTCAGGACATACATACTTATACAATGTAAACCACCTCAAGTGAACTGTAATAGAAAGGTACAAGTAACTTAAAGGATGCTTGAGACCGCCCATCCTCTAAGGATACGTTAAACTATTTATTATGTAGTAATATACGCTATTATAATAATGTCTAAAAGTAAAATAAACTTACTTTAAAATAGCGTCAAGGAGTTACCCATATCCCCATTAACACATAATAGTCCCAGTAGTCTATCCAGTATCATAGTCCTCCTGATCGACAAGCCACCAGAGGATACTCCATAGGCTACGGCACAAAACCAAAACCGTACAAGGCGTGCTAGGGTAGGTGACATGGCACAACGAGGCAATGCTAGGGTAGATATACCAATTACTCTTCCGGGCCGATGGTAATGCATAGCAGCCACTACCGCCCACCTCGATCCACTCCCCCCAAAAATCAGAGGGCCCCAATCAGTCACAAAGTAATAGAACAGTATTGAAGAAGTGTGTCCAATAAGAGGAGCTACCTCATTAGCCCATCGATCGCTCCTATTTTAGCCACCTTATGCCAACTCATAGGAGTCGGGTCCACGTACATACCTCAATAGAACATGCTACCATCCTACTTCATTCTGGAATCTCCACCGCGTACACGGTTGTCAAAGTGGTTTTCGGAGTTGGTAGAGAGTATGACAACTTCTGATCCTGATCTCTTTAACAACCAACTGTTATTATTACCCATGGATTTCTATTTCAAAATAGTTTATACTTTAGAACCAAAATATCACATCCATTTCAAAACCAAATCAATAGGATATCATTTTCATTTCAAAACTAAATACTATAATATCAATTTCATTTCAAACCAATCAATATGATATCATTTAAATAAAACCCAATTTTTCAAATCATTGAATATTACCTTCAATTATTTACTTTAAATATTCCTTTTAAAATCATCTTAAACCAAAACCACTTTATAAAGTCATATTCTTAAATCTTCTATTTCAAATCAATATATTCCAAGAAATTTTTAATTAAATATAATTCCAAATAAATTCATTTCCAAAACCATAGTACTTTCAAAGTTATAACAACTCCGTAACAAACACTTTGAAACCACAATACTTTGAGATCATATCACTTTAAAATATTATCATTTTGAAATCATAATACTTATAAAATCATAACACCTTTAAAATAATATTCATTATCAAAGTTATAGCATTTTTAAGTTCATTCATTCAATTATACCAATTTCAAAACATTGTATCAACTTATAAATTTCAAAAATGTTTCATATTTGTAACGACCCAGAATTTTTATTAATTAAAATTCATATATTTAATTAATTTTAAATATTAATAAGTGAATTTATAAGTCGAATAAATTTTATTTCGAATAATTGGATTTAATTGGATAATTAAATCAATAATTTAATATGTGAAAATACAGAAATAATTGAAAATTGGGTAAAATATGATTGAAAATGATTTGTAAAATTTTATTATATCATATTGGAGTTAGAACGATATTTTAGAACTTTTAAAATTGAATTAAGAGTTAATTTGTGAAAATTGAATATTTTAATATTTAATTATCAACTGTAAAATATCCAATTTTCGAACAGTCTCAGAATTGGACGAAACTAGTTCCATTGGATCCATAATAGTTTGTTATTACCGGATTTCAATTTTCGTAGCAATCGGAGTTATTGTTTGACCGCGGTAGCTCGAAACGCATCGAAATTGTTTTAATATTAATTTGGCGAGTGAAAATAGCCATTTTTTAAATAGTCTCGGATTTCGACGAAACCAGTTTCATCGGATCCGTAATGTGATATTATTGTATGTTTTCAAATTTCGTGTCAATCGGATTTACCGTTTGTCCGGTGCAAGCTAAAACGCCTAGAAAATCATTTAATCGGTTTAATTTTAAATCGAACGTTTATTGCCATAACTGGCACAGATGACCGAATTAGCTCCCGAAACCTATTCCATTGTGTCCGGAATGCGGGGTAAACCCTAGAAATGTCGGTCACCGTGCGAGATTTGGAGTTCGGAAATTTGGAGATGAATAGTAATTCGTCGTTTTTTCTATAAAAGGAGTTGCTATCCTCACATTTGCCAAAAACTTAAAACCCTAACCCTAAACTGAAGCAGCCGCCACCTTCAAAATGGAAGGCCAGAAAACACCAATTTTCTTCCCTCAATCTCTCTTAATCTATCAACAATCCTCGAATACTATCAACTACAAAGTTGAAGATCTAAACAAGAGCTTCAATTCTATACGACTATGATCGTGTTTGGAGCATCAGAGGGGGAGCTAGGGGGGCCGACAGCCGCGTGTTGCGCACGCAAATCGTGGAGCTACAGATGGACGAGCTTCATGCTCTTTAGGCCGAGAGTGGAGGGGGAGAAGGGCTTCGAGATGCAAGTTTCTGATCGTCTTCAAAACGTTCGTGGTAGGAGCATAATTAAAATGTAACGACCCGCTATTTTGGACTATTCGCATCCGCACATGTCGGACTTGAATAATTCAAAATATCGAATTGTTAATTTAAATTTGGAAAAACTGAGATATACAGTAAATAAGTAGTCACAGCATCACAGACACAGAGTAATAATATGCAGCGGAAATAAAAGAGATAGTAGTTCATGAAGCTACTATGTAAATATATAAGATACATCAGAGTTTACAACAAAAGAGTAATACGATACATCAGATATAAATCAGAATACATCACTAGAATCATCGAATACTGAAAGAAGAATAGATGGCTAGATCTTCAAGCAAAGCTCCAACTCCAAAGGTGAGTCTCAAAGCTGAACCACTCAGTCTGACCCGAGCGTAAAGCAAAACACAAAACACTCGAGTCAGGATTAATATTCTTATATCAATAAATCTAACTCAAGTGAAATAGCAATCGAAATACAAGTAACTCAAAGGATGTTTGGAATAACCATCCTTTAAGGATCCGTTAAACTATCTACTAGGTAGTAATATACGCTAAGTAGATAATGTCTATCAGTAATATAAAATATCAAAATAGCGTTAAGGCGTTACCATAATCCCCCTTAACACATTTTATATTCTCAAAAGCATATACAAGACCGTAGTTTCCCCAAAACCGGAAGTCACCAGAGGGCAATCCATATGCTCAAGGTACAAATCAAAACGTAGTGGTCGCGAATAGGATAATCAGTATGACAAGGTACATGAGGCGATACCAACTAGGATACTAGTAGTTGCGTGATCCGGACTGATGTTGAGCATAGCCAGCAGCTACCTCAACACCGCGAAACAACACTCCCAAATCGAGGGGTGCACCCAAATCGAATCACAAAAGTAATAGATATGGTATCGAAGAAGTGTGTCCGCTAGAGGTGGCGAACCTCAATGGCCCGGCGCGGCTCCTGTTTTAGTCATGTCAGGGGTCATCCAATATCATTCTCTTTCTTCAGTCAACGCGTTCACCAAACCATCCACTTCATTCTGGATCAACACTCCGCGTATAATAGTTATTAAAGTGGTTTTCGGTATCGACAGAGAGTATGTCCATATCTGATCCCGGTCTCTTTAATAACTACGTATTATTACACCGATTGGTCGTTTAATATATTTCAAAACAATCAATTTCAATTTCAATTTCAATTCGAAAACCATCATTTCATTTGTCTTTCTAAATCAATTTCCACCATTTACATTTCAAAACTTCCAAATTATCATTTCAAAATCTTACAGTTCAATTTTAATTTTATTTAACAAAACAAATATTGATTCAAGTTCATACATAAGTTTTATTCCGAAATTATTTAAATTAGTTTAATTTAACATTCAAAATCAATTTAAATTTATTTATCGATTTTATTCAATATTCATTAAGTTAATTTAACATCCAAAACAATTCTTTTAAATTTCCAAGTCATTAAATCAATTACTTAAGTTCAACTTCATTATATCAAAACTTCAAATTTAATTAGATTAAATTCGTCAAATCAAATTTCTTAAATTACAAGTCTTACATTTATTTCAATAAAACGCATTTTATTTCTTGTCAAAGAAATTCAATTTCATTTATTCACTTACTTAAATAATTCCCAAAACTTAATTAACAAAGAAACTCAATTTCAATTATTTACGAAGTTCCAATTCACTTATTCAAAAGTTCAATTTCTCTTATCAAATAATTCAATTTTTATTCAATTATCAAATAATTCAGTCTTATTCAATTATTGAATAATTTCAATCTTAATTATTAATAATTTCAAAACTTAATAATTTTAAATTTAATTATAAATTCAACCTTAATTATTAAATCATTTCAAAACAACGTCCTTTCATCAGTTATTACATTAATATCTTGTTTCAGATTTCAATATTAACATTTTCCTTTTATCAAAATTTACGTTCCAATTTTATTTCAAAACCTTATTATTCAAATAAAATCTTATTTTATTTTAAATCAAATTATCGACCAATCGGGTTTTATTAAATTTTCTATCCTAAGTCAAGTTCATTTGGGTATATATCATTTCAACCTGATTCCATTTCAATTCAAAAATCAAAGCATAGCAAAGGGAACTTGCAGTGTGATAACAGGGATGGTGTCAAAGTAAATAAATAAGCAATAACAACAATCAATAACAATTCAATAATCAATTCAAATAATCCCGAAATAATCGTATTAATTCACATTGTTATTTGTGCAAATTAATATAATTATTTCTAGAATCTACACTATCATTTCATGTAGATTAAAGATTATTACACTATTATTTTATACGGTTTTTCACTTGTCATTAAATTTCAATTCCATACTTCATCAATTTATACAATATACATTCAACGGTTCAAGGTGTACATAATCAAATTCTACGTGTCAATTAATTTAACAATTTAAAAGGGTCAAATTTAACTAATCAAATTCAACATATATGTCGGTTCAATTTTAATTATTCTACATCAAATTCAATTGCATAATATTTATCACTTTATATATTACCATTTAACATCCAACATAAACAACAATCAATCAACCAATTATCAACCAAACTGGATTATTTTTGCATACATAACAGATAACGGTGTCAGATGTCAAAGGTGAACTGATACATAAATAACAGTGCAATAACTAACAGCGATATATTTCAATTGTCGTTCCAATTGAAATCAAATTTAATAAATAAAAGAATATTAATCGTGAGTGATTGTTCACCTTTCGAGGCTAGGGAAAATAGGAGATGGCACGGATACGCACACTGATACGGACACTGAAATGGAGTTACAAATCCAAGCATGATTCTCAGAGCAAAGTAAGATTGGCACGAATCGACGAGCAAAACTGTTAAATAGGAATTGCCGTAATCAATCAAAACATACAACATAGCAACAATTACAAAACATGCCCTACGTCAAAGTTTAACAATATAATTCTATGTGCTACCGAGATCGAAATGGTTTTAAATTTGGTATGAATAAAGATCAAAACTTGTATTTCAAAACTGCAAAGAATCACTTGATTCCGACGTAAGACGGAGGAGATACGATGCGTCAAACATGAACTCAGGTCGTGTTTGCAGCAGTGTAAAATAAATTCTAAGTACAAAAGAATATCTGCCTGGGTCTAACTTCCAGATCCTCGACCACAAATCAAACGATGTCGGATTTTGCTGGAATTTGACATGTATAAACTACGTAACTTAAACTCCTCTTTAAAAATAGAATCAACCCATTCCGATAAAACATGAGTGAGATACGATGCGTCAAACATGAACTCAGGTCGTGTTTGCAGCAGTGTAAAATAAATTCTAAGTACAAAAGAATATCTGCCTGGGTCTAACTTCCAGATCCTCGACCACAAATCAAACGATGTCGGATTTTGCTGGAATTTGACATGTATAAACTACGTAACTTAAACTCCTTTTTAAAAATAGAATCAACCCATTCCGATAAAACGTGAGTGAGATATGATATCGTGAACATGGAGTCTAACTGCTGTTCAGAAAAAATAAACATGCAAACAAATTCAAATACACAACCTATATTTTATAATTTAACTTTATAAAAATAAATAAATCCCACCATACTTATAAACGAAGCGGCACATTATAAAACTAATGTACTAACATATATGTTTTACGTGAACTATCCTATATAACGAATACCATATGCGAACAGCAAAAAACTATATATATGTGACAAGAATATGCCCATTTCAACTATACCCACCTTGCTTACAAATCCTAACACAAATAATACCCAAACAAAAGACAGCACAACAAATACAGGAAATCATGTGAACCTCTCGTATGACTCAATATATTATTATATAGATACAAAAGTTGATATTTATCACTACCTATACTACATATGTACATCTATAGAATTTTATATATCTGACGCAACTCATACATAAGTATACTAACAATTCATATAGCTTTCCTACCAAAATCCCCTGTATATAAACTAAAATACTTTGAGCTATGCAACATATTTACTTCAACTTTTATAAAATAATATACACTTACAGATATATACTATACATACCCAAAGTAAGAAGGAGAAGGTGATTTGCAGGAAGGTGTAGCTCGGTGCTACACGTGTCACTAGGAAGGTGGAGCTCGAGGGCGGGAACAAAGATCGGCGAAGGCTCGCCAGGGCGGAGGCTCGTGCAAGGTGATATGTAACATCCCGCCTTTTCGCACACTTTAAACCGACACACGTGCCAATTCAAAGCATACGCAAGGCGGATTGTTATGGGGTAAATAAGAAAAACAGAGAAGAAATAAAACAAAATAGAATCTCACAGCAGAAGGATAAAATATAATAATCAATATACAGTTCAAAACAGTTTACAAAATATTTATTTTGCTTTATACAATAAATATCAGAGTTACACATACCAATACAATCAATGCAGCGGAAATTTTAGAGTGTGGTGCAATACTATAGATAATAATAATACGACTCCTTCGTCTTCGTCCTTCAAAGCTAAAGTCTTCTATCCTGAAACGCTCGGACTGACCCGAGCGAATTTGAAAAGACAAAAACACTCGAGTCAGACTAAAAGATCTTATGTGAGTTAAATTAACAGAAATAAATATGAGTACAGTAACTCAAGAGATGTTCGGGATTTACATCTCCTAAGGATCCGTTAAACTATTTACTATGTAGTATATTGCGCTATTATAATAGTGTCTATTTATAAAATAAACTTACTTTTTAATAGCGTTAAGGGGTTACCCATATAGCCCTTAACACAAATAATGCCAATAGTCTGTACAGTACCGTAATACCTCCTGATCGGGAGGCTACCAGAGGATACTCCATAGGTACGACACAAATAGAGACTCGTAGTAAAGGCTCGGTATGGTAGGTGACACGGCACAACTAGGCAATGCCAGGGTAGATATACCAATTGCTATCCAGGCTGGTGGAAACGCGTAGCCGCAGTTACCGCCCACCTCGGACTAACTCTCCAAAATCAAAATATAGAAGTGGCCACTGAATCAATCCAAAATCAAAGTATAATATCGAAGAGGAGGGTCCGATCAGAGGAATGACCTCATTGGCCTGAGAATCGCTCATGTTTTAGCCACCTTATGCCAACTCACGGGAGTCGGGTCCACATATTTACCTTACAGGAAACGTCGCCACCACCTACTTCATTCTGGAATCTCCACCGCGTACACGGTTAGTCAAAGTGGTTTTCGGTATCGACAGAGAGTATGTCCATATCCGATCCCGGTCTCTTTGCCAACCCATCGTTATTATAACACCGCGGTCATTTAAAAATAGTTTATACTTTAAAACCAGAATAAATATTTCCATTTTAAAATTATGAATACGATATCATTTTAAAACCCAAAACCATATTATATCATTTATCCCAAATAAAATTCTTTTCCCAAAATCATAATGCTTTAAACTTCATAACGTCTGAAAATCAAATATTTTTCAAAGCATAATATTTTGAAATTTATAGTTTAAAACCATAACTTTTAAAACTCTAATGGTTTGGATATTCCACGGTATATAGAATAAATGGTTTAACTTTAAAGTTACTTTGTAGAGAAAATAGTTCTCATGGCTTTACAAATACATTTCTTTATTTAAGTCTAAGCCAAAATTTATATTATCTCTCTCAAGTTCCAAAACCACTTCAATTTATTTATATATACGTATATCCATTTTGAGTATCAATATTTCAAACTAAAGTTGGATTTTATTCTTTCAACAAATCAATTGTTCTATTAATTTGTCTTGAGTATTCATATAAAATCCATAAAAAAATAAGACTTCAATTTCTAGTAATAAAATATATATATTTTTCCCATTCAAATTATAATAGAATATTCATTTCAATTTATTTTGGGAAAAATCCAATTATAAATATCATATCTTAGAATTTCCAAACTTAACATTTAAACATATGATATAAATTATTAAACTCCGTTTTCTTAATTTTCTTCCATTTTTAATAAAGATTTTTATACACCTTTTAATTTCAAAATTTTCAACTTCATATATATATATATATGGAAGAAAAATCTTTATACAATATAAAATTTAACATTATTATAAACCGTATTCCATCCAAACCATAGAAATCACATTTAAATAGTTATATATATACCGCGGTGCCTGTATATAATTTTCTATCCTATGGTCAAGTGATATGGATATTTATCATTTCAATCCGCAATTTAAAAGATATAATTTTTTTGCGGTTATATATCATTTCAAACCACAATCCCGAATGAAATGAAGTATGCATGATAATTTGCAATTTAATGATATACAATAAACATCCATTCATCAACATCATCCATCATCCAAATCGCAATCATCAATCAATATCAATCAATAACAATATTATTTTTGGTACTACATAACAGGTAATACTGGCAATTTTATTCAAATTAAATTTAACAGCTATTAATCTACAGTCTATATTCAGTAATAATCTATATAACCGTTAACTAGCAGTTTATAGGCAAACAAATAAATTCTAACTATCAATTAATACGCAATAAATAAATTAAATTAACAGTTAAATTTAATAACTGCAATTCAACAAATATGAGTGAAATAAACATGCCAAATACTCATAAATAAATTTCTATTCATTTCTAAAATTAATTTAACAAACATAAAAGCTTCTAGGTAGTTGTGAGTGGCTTAAAACACTCACCTTTTGAATTTAAATCGAATTTAAATTCGATTTAAACCCAAAAATTCGCCCGTCTCGGAATTCGTCCAAACCAGCGTCATCAAGTCCGGAATTAAATTACGATCCTAACAAAAAAAAATTCGCGTGAATCCGAGGTCGTATGTAAAAGTTATAGCGATTATTGCACTTGAATTTCAAAATTAAAAACAACAAAAGGAGGACACATTTCATACTCTTGCCACGTCACCCTCCACTATCACGCACGCAGCTACCATCTTCTTTCCAGAAGCAAATGCACGCAAGTTCCAACGCAAGCCTAAAACATGAAACCCTATTGAATTTTTGCCGCAAATCTGACCGTCGAAACGCCAAACTAACCACATAGATGCGATCCCCTCGGTTCCCTCTCCAAAACCCAGAAACAGAATTTCGATCAGGCGAACTTTGATGCGACGCTAATGAACGGCCACGAACTGTTTGAATTTATTCTGGGTAAACGGTAACTCCAATTGAAAAACGAATTTCACCATAGGATTACGTGTTTCGAGAAGATCGACATATATTTTTGTGGAATTTTTCTGGAGATTTTGAATTTTCATTTTGTTTTTGAACTGACTGGATCTAGGTTTAACCCCCATTGAAGAAGAAGAGAAGCTTGAAGAAAATACGCGCAGATAAATGAAATTAGGCGGAGGCTAGGGCTGAATAGCTGGGTTTATATAGAGGGTTAGAGGTAGCGTAGATAGACCGTAGAATGAACGTGCGGAACAAACTATGGCCCAAAAAGCCCGCTATGTCTCCGGAATGAAATTTCGTAAATCTAAATATCCAAATAGGTAATTTAAAATATTCTGAACGCGATGGAAAAAGTTTCATATCCAAATTTGATCGTGTGAAGAAGTTATGCTGAAAACAAAATTTCCAAATTGATTTCAAATTGATTTTATTAAAATTGATTTCAAGGCGTTTCACGCCCGTACAATCAAACGACAAGTCCGATCGATACGAAACTTGATACCCTATAATAATTCACCGATACGGATCCGATGAAACTGGTTTCGTCGAAATCCGAGTCCGTGGCCAAAATGGCTATTTTTAATATTCATTAAATAAATTAAATAAATTATAAAAATCCAAATTTTATATTAAATTCTAAAATTGGCCAAATTTTATTTCTTATATGATTCGTAATCAATTGAAAAGATTTAACAGGCTTAGCTGTGAATTAAAAGTTGACAGTATATTAATTGCAATGTTAATCTCTACACTTTCTTATATTTAAGAATTTTATAAATTATATTCTCAAAACCCATACTTTAGATTTTTAAATCTTTATATTCTCAACTATCACCTAAAATAAAGATGCCATAAACATTAGTTCCTGATTCACATCATTATTCTTTAAGTCTAATTTAAATCTCAATAACGTAGTATTTAACGTTAGAATCCATTTTATTATGCATAAATTCCAAATTTTACTGACCCAAATTTTCTTCTTTTCATTCCATATCAATTGTCAATCCTATAAGAAAAATTAACATTAGGTTCATACTTATTACAAATAACTCCAATTTCTTCCAAATAATAATTACATAACTATTAAATATTAAATCCATTTAATTGCAATAAATTCAATTGATTGCAATTAATTTCCAAATAAATTTGGATCTTTATTTGGTTATACAAAAAAAATCCGTTATCACTTACCTAACAAAGTTATTATTACTTAAGATCTCATTGCATCCACATTTTCACATTTTCATTTCCTGGTTTCTTTACTTCATTCTACGTAAATTATTATAAATGGGATTTTCTTGGTTACTTCTTATTTGCATTTAACATTACTCATTCACCAATTCATTTCACTTTAACTGAGGTAAATTGGCGGATAAATTGAATTTGATTCCCAAAATTTAAATTAACAAGCAACAAGAATAGGTAACACACAATAGTCGTTACGCTAAATTCTAGTCACCTAAATAAGCTTTTATTACTTTACAAAATGGAATAACTTTTAAACTCATAAATGTAATACCAAAACCGTTATAAATCCAATAAATTTCCAAGTTGTAGTTTGTACACATTTTACACAACTATTATGATTTCTCACAGAACGTTGAATTTATTAAATGGCCATTTATTATAATTTAATTCCCTTAATTGAATCAAATGCTTATAATTTTTACATTCTTACCATTCCTTCCCACTATAAATTTATTAACGGATTTACAAATCTCTATCTTCCAAATATTAAATAACCAAACTGATTACAACCACTGTTCTTATCAAATTTTCATAAATTTGTTCAAATCTATACTCTTTTTCCATATAAATAAATTTTATGTTACTACTAGATTTTTTTATCCACTACAGCCATTAAATTTTTACTATCTACACTTATTACATCTTTGTATTAATGAATCCCATTCAAGTTAATATTTATATTAATATTCACAAATTCAACATTTATATGTTTCTTAAAATTAACTTTCAACCGAATGTGCCAATTTACATTTCATTTCTATTCAATATATATTCATTTTATTCCGTTCATTCGGGTACTGCATTGAAATATGTTTATTCTCTAATACTAACGTTATTATCATTAAATTATGATTGGATTCCAAGTTTTTATTCAATACCTTGAACAATAACTTACATATTAACCAAATCCTTCTTCTACTTAATTCAAATTGGATTATGTTCCAATTCCTATAACCTAGGTCTTGAGTCACCATTTACATAATTACATTTATCGTTTATTTCAATCTTCGTTTATAATTTAAAGTTCTACTAAACTAAATTACAAAACTTATGAACTTTAACAAATTTAATCCACCAATTAAATTTTTCTGATGTTTATATATTGCAATTCAATTCAGTTATTATTTCATTAATACCATTTTAATCAACTAATTATGACTTATAACCACAACACAAATCTTTGTTATTCTACCTATTGCCATATAACATTTCAATTGTTAAATCTTTAATCTCAGTTACCATATCCAACTCCTACATTTATTATAAATTAGATTAAAAATTATATTAAGTTAATCCATTTAATATTATCAAATTTAACGGGTCGTTACAATCTCCCCCACTCAAAACTTTTCGTCCCCGAAAAGGAAAAAGAAGGGAGAAGGAAGAGTAAAACAGTACATCTTATTTCAATCATTAACTTATTGACAATATTACTAAATTAATTCCCTTATATAAAATATACCAGTTTTATAATCATTATATTCTTTTGTACTTAAATTATTAAAGTTGGGAAAATATTTTCACAAAATTCTAAGTACAAAATTTTCGGAAAATTTTGGCAGAGTCTCCTTTGTACGGTGAGGCTCGGGAGAAAATATAATATCAAAATATACAAATATATTACATATATTATCAAAATATTATATCCCAACACTGGAAAAATAGCGCTTTAAACGTAATCCGAAAACGTACCTATTTGTTGGGCGATATACGCTTATTATTTTGGAACCAAAAGCAGTAGCAGTTGCTTCCATCACCTGTATTCACTTATATAATCTAAAAGGTTAAATATTTATATTAAAGTGAACTATTCAAGTGGATTCAATCATTAATCAACCAAACAATTCAACAACCATCAACCTTACAAACAACATACATACACAAACAAAGCATCCATTTAATCCATCAAACAAATAGTTGTTTGGGTTCAAACTTGAAATTTGTATGAAATGAAATTAACTATCAAGTGCATCCTTTACTCAACAGTCTTAGATGGAACAAGGATAGATTATTTATTCATCCAACAACTTCAAATTCCTTACCCAACAAACATAAATCAACAATAACAATTCAAACCAACAACCAAATTAACTTATTATACATTTATCTCATGCTTCAATGGTTTGATTTTCTTTCTTTCATTTATGGAGTGATTTCTTTATTTCTTACAAATTTTCATTTTCCATTTATCACAAAATTCATTATATTTGTATTCCAATTTATTTACTAAAGTTTCTATCATCTATTTATACTACTTACCTTTACTTATAGTAAAATTTCCAATTTAACTTAAGTCTATACAATTAATTCTCATTAATAATAGCAAATTAATAGAATACCTTTATTACCTTACTCTTCACTTGTAAGATTTCCCCTTACATTTTCCTACTAACATTGCAACTTTTTATTATGTGGTAAGTTATGTATGTTTTAAGAATGTAAGTGAAAATTTACAAGTTTCTTCTCCATTCCTTTAATTAATATATATTTGTTTTATAAATTACAATTTCAACTTACCTTTAATCTCATTCATTTATTTAATGTTGAAGTTTCCATTATATTTAATTACAGTAACCCTCTACTTACACTTAATTTATTAACCTTATAACCTGCATTCTTAAAATAAAGAATTTTATTAATTCATTACCTAGGGTTCACAGTCATTTATTTATATTACCTACTTTTTATTTTATTCAACTAGTAGCATTTGACTCATACTAAATATTATAACCCTACAATCAAACTTTATAAATTAAGGAATTTCATTTTTACTTTCTTAAGGTTAAAATCACCTATTAATAATACAACCTTTAATTTTAGTAAAATTCCAATCATCACTTAAGTTAATACCATTAAATTCTTATTTATAACAGTAATTTATTGAATACTTCATTTATTTTTTCCAAAATTCTACTTGCATAATATTCTATTCCACTCTTAATTTACATTTCAAGTTTTTATACTTGGTAAGTTATTTATGTTGAAGAAAAAGCAAAAGAACTTATACAAGTTTAATCTCAACCCTTTTAATTCATTGATTGCTTCTTTTATTTGACTAACCTAAATTTTCACAACTAATTAATGGAAATTCAAGAATTTTACCGGGTCAAATTCCAAAATTTCTTTAAAATAATAGATAATTAATTTCTTACAACTTTTATATCTCTAATTACCTTTAAACAATTAAAATTTTAAATAATTTTAAAACAAATCTGCAGTAGAGTTTACTACAGTGGCCTTTCCCTTCGAAACTCGAAAATGAAAGTCGATGATGCGGCCGTCATCACCGAAATTATTTTCCAGCGACAGAGAGGAAAGTACAAACTTATTTTCTTCAAAATCCTCTTTAAACCAATTCTTTCGAATTATACTAAATATTTATATAAGAAAATATTTATAAACCAAATCATTATATTTCATAAATCCTTTGAAAGAAGATTTCAAAAATCCCGGACTTAAGTTCTAAAATCTCCAATTTGATTTATTAAAATTCAACTTAGCTTTAATTCATTACAAATATTTTTATTACCTAACACCCAACTATAGCAACCAAAATATACCTTTATAAAAATATTTTTATATATAGAAAATATAATAGGCAAAGTTATTTCATTCACCTATATTAAAAACAAATATTATGTCGGTCTGTCCTATTAAGTGTTTAGAAATCCCTATTGATGGCATAGCGTCCCATGCATCAACCAGAATTTATAAATACAAAGCGGAACAGATTAACACAATATCAAAATCTTTTTATAACACTAACAAGTACGCTCTCTCATATATATACGCTCAGTGACTCCCATAGGGTATTACTACCCTATTAACAAAGAGTCAAACCCCACAAAGCCAAGGTTTATCGCTAAACCAAAGCTCTGATACCAACTGTAACATCCTGCCTTGTCGCACACTTTAAACCGACACACGTGCCAATTCAAAGCATACGCAAGGCGGATTGTTATAGGGTAAATAAGAAAAACAGAGAAGAAATAAAACAAAATAGAATCTCACAGCGGAAGGATAAAATATAATAATCAATATACAGTTCAAAACAGTTTACAAAATATTTATTTTGCTTTATACAATAAATATCAGAGTTATACATACCAATACAATCAATGCAGTGGAAATTTTAGAGTGTGGTGCAATACTATAGATAATAATAATACGACTCCTTCGTCTTCGTCCTTCAAAGCTAAAGTCTTCTATCCTGAAACGCTCGGACTGACCTAAGCGAATTTGAAAAGACAAAAACACTCGAGTCAAACTAAAAGATCTTATGTGAGTTAAATTAACAGAAATAAATATGAGTACAGTAACTCAAGAGATGTTCGGGATTTACATCTCCTAAGGATCCGTTAAACTATTTACTATGTAGTATATTGCGCTATTATAATAGTGTTTATTTATAAAATAAACTTACTTTTTAATAGCGTTAAGGGGTTACCCATATAGCCCTTAACACAAATAATGCCAATAGTCTATACAGTACCGTAATACCTCCTGATCGGGAGGCTACCAGAGGATACTCCATAGGTACGACACAAATAGAGACTCGTAGTAAAGGCTCGGTATGGTAGGTGACACGGCACAACTAGGCAATGCCAGGGTAGATATACCAATTGCTATCCAGGCTGGTGGAAACGCGTAGCCGCAGTTACCGCCCACCTCGGACTAACTCCCCAAAATCAAAATATAGAAGTGGCCACCGAATCAATCCAAAATCAAAGTATAATATCGAAGAGGAGGGTCCGATCAGAGGAATGACCTCATTGGCCTGAGAATCGCTCCTGTTTTAGCCACCTTATGCCAACTCACGGGAGTCGGGTCCACGTATTTACCTTACAGGAAACGTCGCCACCACCTACTTCATTCTGGAATCTCCACCGCGTACACGGTTAGTCAAAGTGGTTTTCGGTATCGACAGAGAGTATGTCCATATCCGATCCCGGTCTCTTTGCCAACCCATCGTTATTATAACACCGCGGTCATTTAAAAATAGTTTATACTTTAAAACCAAAATAAACATTTCCATTTTAAAATTATGAATACGATATCATTTTAAAACCCAAAACCATATTATATCATTTATCCCAAATAAAATTCTTTTCCCAAAATCATAATGCTTTAAACTTCATAACGTCTGAAAATCAAATATTTTTCAAAGCATAATATTTTGAAATTTATAGTTTAAAACCATAACTTTTAAAACTCTAATGGTTTGGATATTCCACGGTATATAGAATAAATGGTTTAACTTTAAAGTTACTTTGTAAAGAAAATAGTTCTCATGGCTTTACAAATACATTTCTTTATTTAAGTCTAAGCCAAAATTTATATTATCTCTCTCAAGTTCCAAAACCACTTCAATTTATTTATATATACGTATATCCATTTTGAGTATCAATATTTCAAACTAAAGTTGGATTTTATTCTTTCAACAAATCAATTGTTCTATTAATTTGTCTTGAATATTCATATAAAATCCATAAAAAAATAAGACTTCAATTTCTAGTAATAATATATATATATTTTTCCCATTCAAATTATAATAGAATATTCATTTCAATTTATTTTGGGAAAAATCCAATTATAAATATCATATCTTAAAATTTCCAAACTTAACATTTAAACATATGATATAAATTATTAAACTCCGTTTTCTTAATTTTCTTCCATTTTTAATAAAGATTTTTATACACCTTTTAATTTCAAAATTTTCAACTTCATTATATATATGGAAGAAAAATCTTTATACAATATAAAATTTAAGATTATTATAAACCGTATTCCATCCAAACCATAGAAATCACATTTAAATAGTTATATATATACCGCGGTGCCTGTATATAATTTTCTATCCTATGGTCAAGTGATACGGATATTTATCATTTCAATCCGCAATTTAAAAGATATAAAATTTTTGCGGTTATATATCATTTCAAACCACAATCCCGAATGAAATGAAGTATGCATGATAATTTGCAATTTAATGATATACAATAAACATCCATTCATCAACATCATCCATCATCCAAATCGCAATCATCAATCAATATCAATCAATAACAATATTATTTTTGGTACTACATAACAGGTAATACTGGCAATTTTATTCAAATTAAATTTAACAGCTATTAATCTACAGTCTATATTCAGTAATAATCTATATAACCGTTAACTAGCAGTTTATAGGCAAACAAATAAATTCTAACTATCAATTAATACGCAATAAATAAATTAAATTAACAGTTAAATTTAATAACTGCAATTCAACAAATATGAGTGAAATAAACATGCCAAATACTCATAAATAAATTTCTATTCATTTCTAAAATTAATTTAACAAACATAAAAGCTTCTAGGTAGTTGTGAGTGGCTTAAAACACTCACCTTTTGAATTTAAATCGAATTTAAATTCGATTTAAACCCAAAAATTCGCCCGTCTCGGAATTCGTCCAAACTAGCGTCATCAAGTCCGGAATTAAATTACGATCCTAACAAAAAAAAATTCGCGTGAATCCGAGGTCGTATGTAAAAGTTATAGCGATTATTGCACTTGAATTTCAAAATTAAAAACAACAAAAGGAGGACACATTTCATACTCTTGCCACGTCACCCTCCACTATCACGCACGCGGCTACCATCTTCTTTCCAGAAGCAAACGCACGCAAGTTCCAGCGCAAGCCTAAAACATGAAACCCTATTGAATTTTTGCCGCAAATCTGACCGTCGAAACGCCAAACTAACCACATAGATGCGATCCCTTCGGTTCCCTCTCCAAAACCCAGAAACAGAATTTCGATCAAGCGAACTTTGATGCGACGCTGATGAACGGCCACGAACTGTTTGAATTTATTCTGGGTAAAAGGTAACTCCAACTGAAAAACGAATTTCACCATAGGATTACGTGTTTCGAGAAGATCGACATATATTTTTGTGGAATTTTTCTGGAGATTTTGAATTTTCATTTTGTTTTTGAACTGACTGGATCTAGGGTTAACCCCCATTGAAGAAGAAGAGAAGCTTGAAGAAAATACGCGCAGATAAATGAAATTAAGCGGAGGCTAGGGCGGAATAGCTAGGTTTATATAGAGGGTTAGAGGTAGCGTAGATAGACCGTAGAATGAACGTGCGGAACAAACTATGGCCCAAAAAGCCCGCTATGTCTCCGGAACGAAATTTCGTAAATCTAAATATCCAAATAGGTAATTTAAAATATGCTGAACGTGATGGAAAAAGTTTCACGTCCAAATTTGATCGTGTGAAGAAGTTATGCTGAAAACAAAATTTCCAAATTGATTTCAAATTGATTTTATTAAAATTGATTTCAAGGCGTTTCACGCCCGTACAATCAAACGACAAGTCCGATCGATACGAAACTTGAAACCCTATAATAATTCACCGATACGGATCCGATGAAACTGGTTTCATCGAAATCTGAGTCCGTGGCCAAAATGGCTATTTTTAATATTCATTAAATAAATTAAATAAATTATAAAAATCCAAATTTTATATTAAATTCTAAAATTGGCCAAATTTTATTTCTTATATGATTCGTAATCAATTGAAAAGATTTAACAGGCTTAGCTGTGAATTAAAAGTTGACAGTATATTAATTGCAATGTTAATCTCTACACTTTCTTATATTTAAGAATTTTATAAATTATATTCTCAAAACCCATACTTTAGATTTTTAAATCTTTATATTCTCAACTATCACCTAAAATAAAGATGCCATAAACATTAGTTCCTGATTCACATCATTATTCTTTAAGTCTAATTTAAATCTCAATAACGTAGTATTTAACGTTAGAATCCATTTTATTATGCATAAATTCCAAATTTTACTGACCCAAATTTTCTTCTTTTCATTCCATATCAATTGTCAATCCTATAAGAAAAATTAACATTAGGTTCATACTTATTACAAATAACTCCAATTTCTTCCAAATAATAATTACATAACTATTAAATATTAAATCCATTTAATTGCAATAAATTCAATTGATTGAAATTAATTTCCAAATAAATTTGGATCTTTATTTGGTTATACAAAAAAAATCCGTTATCACTTACCTAACAAAGTTATTATTACTTAAGATCTCATTGCATCCACATTTTCACATTTTCATTTCCTGGTTTCTTTACTTCATTCTACGTAAATTATTATAAATGGGATTTTCTTGGTTACTTCTTATTTGCATTTAACATTACTCATTCACCAATTCATTTCACTTTAACTGCGGTAAATTGGCGGATAAATTGAATTTGATTCCCAAAATTTAAATTAACAAGCAACAAGAATAGGTAACACACAATAGTCGTTACGCTAAATTCTAGTCACCTAAATAAGCTTTTATTACTTTACAAAATGGAATAACTTTTAAACGCATAAATGTAATACCAAAACCGTTATAAATCCAATAAATTTCCAAGTTGTAGTTTGTACACATTTTACATAACTATTATGATTTCTCACAGAACGTTGAATTTATTAAATGGCCATTTATTATAATTTAATTCCCTTAATTGAATCAAATGCTTATAATTTTTACATTCTTACCATTCCTTCCCATTATAAATTTATTAACGGATTTACAAATCTCTATCTTCCAAATATTAAATAACCAAACTGATTACAACCACTGTTCTTATCAAATTTTCATAAATTTGTTCAAATCTATACTTTTTTTCCATATAAATAAATTTTATGTTACTACTAGATTTTTTTATCCACTACAGCCATTAAATTTTTACTATCTATACTTATTACATCTTTGTATTAATGAATCCCATTCAAGTTAATATTTATATTAATATTCACAAATTCAACATTTATATGTTTCTTAAAATTAACTTTCAACCGAATGTGCCAATTTACATTTCATTTCTATTCAATATATATTCATTTTATTCCGTTCATTCAGGTACTGCATTGAAATATGTTTATTCTCTAATACTAACGTTATTATCATTAAATTATGATTGGATTCCAAGTTTTTATTCAATACCTTGAACAATAACTTACATATTAACCAAATCCTTCTTCTACTTAATTCAAATTGGATTATGTTCCAATTCCTATAACCTAGGTCTTGAGTCACCATTTACATAATTACATTTATCGTTTATTTCAATCTTCGTTTATAATTTAAAGTTCTACTAAACTAAATTACAAAACTTATGAACTTTAACTAATTTAATCCACCAATTAAATTTTTCTGATGTTTATATATTGCAATTCAATTCAGTTATTATTTCATTAATACCATTTTAATCAACTAATTATGACTTATAACCACAACACAAATCTTCGTTATTCTACCTATTGCCATATAACATTTCAATTGTTAAATCTTTAATCTCAGTTACTATATCCAACTCCTACATTTATTATAAATTAGATTAAAAATTATATTAAGTTAATCCATTTAATATTATCAAATTTAACGGGTCGTTACATGATACGTGTGATGGGAAGGCCGATGACGACGGAGGTAGCTGGAGCGGTGATGAGATCGCTGCGGTGAGGGAATGCTCCGGCACTCCGCTAGACATTGGCGATGAGTGACGAGGCCTTGGGTTGGTGAGAAGGTGATGTAGTTTCGGCCTCGGTTTTATAGGGGAGAGTTCGGCCATGGTTGATGGTCAAGGAGAGGCCGGAGTGTAGAGGCGAGGAGGGTTCGACTGTTGTGTGCGTGGAGTTTGGTCGGAGGTCTTTGCGGCGGTGATCGGTGACGTGGGCGGAGGGTGGTGCTCGACCGTGTGATGAGGTGGAGGCTCGAGATGTGGCTGACGGTAGAGTAGGCGAGCATGTGTGCTCACGTGTGAGAGAGAAGGGGAAAAAGTAGAGGGTTGGGTTCAAAATAAAGTGGAAGAGAAACTAAAACGTTCACAGGCAAAGAAAAATGAAGATGGGAAGAGCATGCTAGTTTCATGGGAAGGCCAAAGGAGTTGGGAGAGGAAGGAAGAAAGAAAAACGGTGGGAATGAGGAGGAATGAAAAAAGATTAGTGGCTACAGCTTTTTTTATTTTTCATGCAGAGAGATGCTTTTTTCATGGCTTTGGGAACAGAAAAATGGAAAAGAGAAGTGAATGGGCGAGCTTTTCAATCAAGGAGAAAGCAACAGTCACAAGCTATCAGAATAATGAAAGCAATAAATTGATGCGTGTCAGAGACGTTTAAAATTTGAAACACAAAAGAAATCAAATGGTCACGGATTTCGGTACCGATACGGTTATCGGTTTCGTGAATTCCGCGGTGTACCGGACTTCAAAACACCGAACTGGATATACCGTAGAGATCAGCACGACGAGACGATCCAAACGGTGTACAAATATCGGTGGTATGGTTGAATTATAAAAATTCAAAATTTTCTACTATGGAAAATGCATAAAAATCGCAGAAAATAAGAACGACGGAGCTAAAGATGTTCGAATTTGGAAAAACAAAAATGACGTCTTACTCAGAAGATGATTTAGAATTTTTCCATGTAAAAATATTTAGGTTTCGAGAACAGTTTATTTTCATCGATTACTAACAGATTTAAATTAAAGTAAATTTACGCACGAAATGAACTTTCATATTTTCGGACGAAAATTTACCAGTTGCTATATTTAATTAGACGCATTCCAAATATGAAGTTTGAATAGCATCGGAATTTGTTTGTGAAAATTCGAAATTCTACACTAAATAAGCAATTTAAAAATTTTAAACTGGGTCTGAATTTCAGGGTCGTTACATTCTTCCCCACTCAAAACTTTTCGTCCCCGAAAAGGAAGGAGGTAGGAGAATAGAAACACCTAGAAGAAATAGACTTGAATTACAGAATAAACAATTAATTTAAACCATAGAAATATCAATTTAAATTAATTTATATTTAACAATTTGGCTTTAAATTCAAGACTTCCATAAGATTGATTTGATTTCATATATATTAATGTTAGGTACAAAAGATTCCTTCCAAATGAAATTCAATTTAAATTCGATTAATTCAAGATATTCTCTGAAGTTGATTTAATTCAATTTATTAACTTTCAAAACAAATTTTCTTCTATTAATCATACCTATCATTTATTTGACGTATTATTCTATTTATCTCATAAACATTTAATTAAAATTTAAGTGAATAACATTTATTATACGCACTTACATTTTATTTATAAAGACAATTTATATTATATATTATCCAATTTTCTTAAATTAACCACTTCAAAGATCATAAATTTGAAGTCATTTATTATAATCAAACCTTCTTTGACAATATTTAATTCTTCTTTATTCCAAATTATTATCAAATTTATTCTACTTAATATATCCTATCACATATATATCAAGTATATTTACATTTATTATAACTACTCAATTTATTAAAAATTCCATTGATATCATTTTCTATTGTATAATATTCAATTACATAATTAACTTTTTTTTTTAATTTTTAGGTAAGTTATATATAATTCGATTGAGTATTATCCAAATAAAATTTTACAATTCAGTTATTTCAAGCTAAGTATTTATATACAAATAATTTGGCTTCATTTAAAATTGTAAAATCATCCTTTAACAATTTTAAGAATTAATTTTCGATTAGCTTCAAACAACTTGAGATAAAATATATATATATATATATATATATATATATATTCATAATATATTAAATCAAATTTAAATTTTCAATATATATTATAAATCAAGTAATGTTTAGAAATTCAAATCAATTTATTTTTCAAAACAAACCGTAGCAAAGCTACAGAATTGTCTCTCCACTTCGAAACTCGAAAATGAATGTCAATGATGCGGCCGTCATCACCGAAATTATTTTCCAGCGACAAAAGAGAAGAGCTCAAATTTAATCATTTTGAATTCTTTGCAAACCATTTCTATTTAAATAATACACATTTTAAACCTTTAAAAACCATAGTTCGAAATCACCGGAAATTAATTTCTTGAATCCTTGATTTAAATTCATTACAAACTTCAAATCAAATTATAACCAGATTTTATTATTTATGTTATGAAATAGTCAATGATTTATAAAATTATAAATGAAAATTAAATGTTAACATTCGGACAACAGATTCATTAACATTTTAAATTTAGAAAAATTTATACTTATATAATATAATCATACAAAACTATTTGTTTACCAAATTTGAAAACAATATTGTGTCAGTTTGCTCTGTTCAAGTGTTTTGGAAATCCTATCGATAGCGTTGATCAGACGAATCGATCGAAAACCCAAATCAATATCAACAACTCCACAACACAATATATAAAACATTTTTAAATATTAATTTACAAATACACTTCCTCGCTCGACGATACAAGAATAGATTTCAAAACAAGTATAGAGATTCAAATTTGATGGAAATCAAATCAAAGAGAATTTTGATTCGATAATAAGTTCGAAACAGAAGATAAGGTAATTCAATTAACAGAATCGGGAGATGGACAAGCTTATTTAATTCACGGGCAACCTTAACCGGGTCTACCGTAACTTCAAGAATAAGATCGATGCTGAATTCCGAGGTAAATCAACATTCGATCTCAAGAAATTGAATTCAGGTATAGCAGGGAATATATAGCATCGTAAACCGAGCATACAGAAATCTCCGGTAAATCAATGCTTATTGTAAAGGAGTTTCACCCCTTTACAAATCATTCGAAGTTTGGCGAGACCGCCGGTTCATTATAAAGGTTATTCGAAGTGGAGTTATGGAATACTCCAGAATTGAAAGAAGACAAATAGTGAGGGATGTGAATGAATTCCGGAACCGAGGGACGTTCCTAAAATTCAAAGGAATTGAGTTAAAAGGAAGAGATTGAAACTCGAATGAGAGTGATTCTGTAAATACATTTACCCTATATGCTAAGTTTTGCCTAGAGCTACCAAAAGCTCTGATACCACTGTAACGACCCGCTATTTTGGACTATTCGCATCCACACATGTCGGACTTGAATAATTCAAAATATCGAATTGTTAATTTAAATTTGGCAAAACTGAGATATACAGTAAATAAGTAGTCACAGCATCACAGACACAGAGTAATAATATGCAGCGGAAATAAAAGAGATAGTAGTTCATGAAGCTACTATGTAAATATATAAGATACATCAGAGTTTACAACAAAACAGTAATACGATACATCAGATATAAATCAGAATACATCACTAGAATCATCGAATACTGAAAGCAGAATAGATGGCTGGATCTTCAAGCAAAGCTCCAACTCCAAAGGTGAGTCTCAAAGCTGAACCACTCAGTCTGACCCGAGCGTAAAGCAAAACATAAAACACTCGAGTCAGGATTAATATTCTTATATCAATAAATCTAACTCAAGTGAAATAGCAATCGAAATACAAGTAACTCAAAGGATGTTTGGAATAACCATCCTTTAAGGATCCGTTAAACTATCTACTAGGTAGTAATATACGGTAAGTAGATAATGTCTATCAGTAATATAAAATATCAAAATAGCTTTAAGGCGTTACCATAATCCCCCTTAAAACATTTTATATTCTCAAAAGCATATACAAGACCGTAGTTTCCCCAAAACCGAAAGTCACCAGAGGGCAATCCATATGCTCAAGGTACAAATCAAAACGCAGTGGTCGCGAATAGGATAATCAGTATGACAAGGTACATGAGGCGATACCAACTAGGATACTAGTAGTTGCGTGATCCGGACTGATGTTGAGCATAGCCAGCAGCTACCTCAACACCACGAAACAACACTCCCAAATCGAGGGGTGCACCCAAATCGAATCACAAAAGTAATAGATATGGTATCGAAGAAGTGTGTCCGCTAGAGGTGGCGAACCTCAATGGCCCGGCGCGGCTCCTGTTTTAGTCATGTCAGGGGTCATCCAATATCGTTCTCTTTCTTCAGTCAACGCGTTCACCAAACCATCCACATCATTCTGGATCAACACTCCGCGTATAATAGTTATTAAAGTGGTTTTCGGTATCGACAGAGAGTATGTCCATATCCGATCCCGGTCTCTTTAATAACTACGTATTATTACACCGATTGGTCGTTTAATATATTTCAAAACAATCAATTTCAATTTCAATTTCAATTCGAAAACCATCATTTCATTTGTCTTTCTAAATCAATTTCCACCATTTACATTTCAAAACTTCCAAATTATCATTTCAAAATCTTACAATTCAATTTTAATTTTATTTAACAAAACAAATATTGATTCAAGTTCGTACATAAGTTTTATTCCGAAATTATTTAAATTAGTTTAATTTAACATTCAAAATCAATTTAAATTTATTTATCGATTTTATTCAATATTCATTAAGTTAATTTAACATCCAAAACAATTCTTTTAAATTTCCAAGTCATTAAATCAATTACTTAAGTTCAACTTCATTATATCAAAACTTCAAATTTAATTAGATTAAATTCGTCAAATCAAATTTCTTAAATTACAAGTCTTACATTTATTTCAATAAAACGCATTTTATTTCTTGTCAAAGAAATTCAATTTCATTTATTCACTTACTTAAATAATTCCCAAAACTTAATTAACAAAGAAACTCAATTTCAATTATTTACGAAGTTCCAATTCACTTATTCAAAAGTTCAATTTCTCTTATCAAATAATTCAATTTTTATTCAATTATCAAATAATTCAATCTTATTAAATTATTGAATAATTTCAATCTTAATTATTAATAATTTCAAAACTTAATAATTTTAAATTTAATTATAAATTCAACCTTAATTATTAAATCATTTCAAAACAACGTCCTTTCATCAGTTATTACATTAATATCTTGTTTCAGATTTCAATATTAACATTTTCCTTTTATCAAAATTTACGTTCCAATTTTATTTCAAAATCTTATTATTCAAATAAAATCTTATTTTATTTTAAATCAAATTATTGACCAATCGGGTTTTATTAAATTTTCTATCCTAAGTCAAGTTCATTTGGGTATATATCATTTCAACTTGATTCCATTTCAGTTCAAAAATCAAAGCATAGCAAAGGGAACTTGCAGTGTGATAACAGGGATGGTGTCAAACTAAATAAACAAGCAATAACAACCATCAATAACAATTCAATAATCAATTCAAATAATCCCGAAATAATCGTATTAATTCACATTGTTATTTGTGCAAATTAATATAATTATTTCTAGAATCTACAGTATCATTTCATGTAGATTAAAGATTATTACACTATTATTTTATACGGTTTTTCACTTGTCATTAAATTTCAATTCCATACTTCATCAATTTATACAATATACATTTAACGGTTCAAGGTGTACATAATCAAATTCTACGTGTCAATTAATTTAACAATTTAAAAGGGTCAAATTTAACTAATCAAATTCAACATATATGTCGGTTCAATTTTAATTATCCTACGTCAAATTCAATTGCATAATATTTATCAATTTATATACTACCATTTAACATCCAACATAAACAACAATCAATCAACCTATTATCAACCAAACTGGATTATTTTTGCATACATAACAGATAACGGTGTCAGATGTCAAAGGTGAACTGATACATAAATAACAGTGCAATAACTAACAGCGATATATTTCAATTGTCGTTCCAATTGAAATCAAATTTAATAAATAAAAGAATATTAATCGTGAGTGATTGCTCACCTTTCGAGGCTAGAGAAAATAGGAGATGACACGGATACGCACACTGATACGGACACTGAAATGGAGTTACAAATCCAAGCATGATTCTCAGAGCAAAGTAAGATTGGCACGAATCGACGAGCAAAACTGTTAAATAGGAATTGCCGAAATCAATCAACACATACAACATAGCAACAATTACAAAACATGCCATACGTCAAAGTTTAACAATATAATTCTATGTGCTACCGAGATCGAAATGGTCTGAAATTTGGTATGAATAAAGATCAAAACTTGTATTTCAAAACTGCAAAGAATCACTTGATTCCGACGTAAGACGGAGGAGATACGATGCGTCAAACATGAACTCAGGTCGTGTTTGCAGCAGTGTAAAATAAATTCTAAGTGCAAAAGAATATCTGCCTGGGTCTAACTTCCAGATCCTCGACCACAAATCAAACGATGTCGGATTTTGCTGGAATTTGATAAGTATAAACTACGTAACTTAAACTCCTTTTTAAAAATAGAATCACCCCATTCCGATAAAACATGAGTGAGATACGATGCGTCAAACATGAACTCAGGTCGTGTTTGCAGCAGTGTAAAATAAATTCTAAGTACAAAAGAATATCTGCCTAGGTCTAACTTCCAGATCCTCGACCACAAATCAAACGATGTCGGATTTTGCTGGAATTTGACATGTATAAACTACGTAACTAAAACTCCTTTTTAAAAATAGAATCAACCCATTCCGATAAAACATGAGTGAGATATGATATCGTGAACATGGAGTTTAACTGCTGTTCAGAAAAAATAAACATGCAAACAAATTCAAATACACAACCTATATTTTATAATTTAACTTTATAAAAATGAATAAATCCCACCATACTCATAAACGAAGCGGCACATTATAAAACTAATGTACTAACATATATGTTTTACGTGAACTATCCTATATAACGAATACCATATGCGAACAGCAAAACACTATATATATGTGACAAGAATATGCCCATTTCAACTATACCCACCTTGCTTAAAAATCCTAACACAAATAATACCCAAACAAAAGACAGCACAACAAATACAGGAAATCATGTGAACCTCTCGTATGACTCAATATATTATTATATAGATACAAAAGTTGATATGTTATCACTACCTATACTACATATGTACATCTATAGAATTTTATATATCTGACGCAACTCATACATAAGTATACTAACAATTCATATAGCTTTCCTACCAAAATCCCCTGTATATAAACTAAAATACTTTGAGCTATGCAACATATTTACTTCAACTTTTATAAAATAATATACACTTACAGATATATACTATACATACCCAAAGTAAGAAGGAGAAGGTGATTTGCAGGAAGGTGTAGCTCGGTGCTACACGTGTCAGTAGGAAGGTGGAGCTCGAGGGTGGGAACAAAGATCGACGAAGGCTCGCCAGGGCGGAGGCTCGTGCAAGGTGATACGTGTGATGGGAAGGCCGATGACGACGGAGGTAGCTGGAGCGGTGATGAGATCGCTGCGGTGAGGGAATGCTCCGGCACTCGGCTAGACATTGGCGATGAGTGACGAGGCCTTGGGTTGGTGAGAAGGTGATGTAGTTTTAGCCTCGGTTTTATAGGGGAGAGTTCGGCCATGGTTGATGGTCAAGGAGAGGCCGGAGTGTAGAGGCGAGGAGGGTTCGGCTGTTGTGTGCGTGGAGTTTGGTCGGAGGTCTTTGCGGCGGTGATCGGTGACGTGGGAGGAGGGTGGTGCTCGGCCGTGTGATGAGGTGGAGGCTCGAGATGTGGCTGACGGTAGAGTAGGCGAGCATGTGTGCTCACGTGTGAGAGAGAAGGGGAAAAAGTAGAGGGTTGGGTTCAAAATAAAGTGGAAGAGAAACTAAAACGTTCACAGGCAAAGAAAAATGAAGATGGGAAGAGCATGCTAGTTTCATGGGAAGGCCAAAGGAGTTGGGAGAGGAAGGAAGAAAGAAAAACAGTGGGAATGAGGAGGAATGAAAAAAGATTAGTGGCTACAGCTTTTTTTATTTTTCATGCAGAGAGATGCTTTTATCATGGCTTTGGGAACAGAAAAATGGAAAAGAGAAGTGAATGGGCGAGCTTTGCAATCAAGGAGAAAGCAATAGTCACAAGCTATAAGAATAATGAAAGCAATGAATTGATGCGTGTCAGAGACGTTTAAAATTTGAAACACAAAAGAAATCAAATGGTCACGGATTTCGGTACCGATACGGTTATCGATTTCGTGAATTCCGCGGTGTACCGGACTTCAAAACACCGAACTGGATATACCGAAGAGATCAGCACGACGAGACGATCCAAACGGTGTACAGATATCAGTGGTATGGTTGAATTATAAAAATTCAAAATTTTCTACTATGGAAAATGCATAAAAATCGCAGAAAATAAGAACGACGTAGCTAAAGATGTCCGAATTTGAAAAAACAAAAATGACGTCTTACTCAGAAGATGATTTAGAATTTTTCCATGTAAAAATATTTAGGTTTCGAAAATAGTTTATTTTCATCGATTACTAACAGATTTAAATTAAAGTAAATTTACGCACGAAATGAACTTTCATATTTTCGGACGAAAATTTACCGGTTGCTATATTTAATTAGACGCATTCCAAATATGAAGTTTGAATAGCATCGGAATTTGTTTGTGAAAATTCGAAATTCTACACTAAATAAGCAATTTAAAAATTTTAAACTGGGTCTGAATTTCAGGGTCGTTACATAAACCCTAATTCATGAAGTTGGGTTTTGTTGTTCGGCCTGTAGAAAACGTGAGATGGAGGAGAAGAAGGTTGCAGCTTGGATTTGCAGATGATGGATCTAACCGCCACGATCTGTTGGAGGTTGAAAATTGAAAAATTATGTTGTAACTTATGATTACAAAATTCGTGAAACTTTAAAATACTATAACTTTTTCATACATTCGACGCGCGAAACCAGTTGCGTTGGAATCGTATGGACGAGCACTACGCTATGGAATTGAATTGGAGTCGTTAGGAGTTAGCAAAAATTTTGGGTAAAATTAAACGTGCGTTTAATTTTATTCGAAATAAAAGCTGAAAACGAAATTGAAATCAAGGTGAGAACTTCTCACTCAATCGAATCGGTTTCGATTTTATTTTAAATAGTTATATTTAAAATTCTTGAATGTATGTTGAATGATGATTGTTATCTATTGATTGTTAAAATAGACATTATGCGCCGTTAGTAAACGGATGTTATTTATTAAAAACATATACCGCGAATATTTCATAAACAGTGAAATTGGTATTATTTATGTACTTGGAATTGATTTCCCGCAGTATATAGCGGATGAGACCCTATTGCGCCGCCTATTAAGCGGATAATATTTTATAAATCCCATATACCGCGATAATTCCGTACTGGAGCGGAATTGGTATTGTGGTAACATCTTTGGATGCAGGGAAACAGGTTGGAGGGATCTAACTGGACTCCTCGACTGTATTGATTTATTTATAGATATTGTGATATTTGTTGATTATCATATCGATATATGATATTTGGATGTCGTGATTGACTATTTGGTGTTGTTGCATCATCGGATCCATTGTTAAAGTTTAAAAATAACGATTTTGATTTTTAAAAGGGTTTTAAAGTGATTTTCAAAGTATATGTTTTTATTAAATTTTGAATTGATTCATTTTAAATAATTAAAACGTTATAAATTTTTATGTTATAAAAATTAAGATTTTTGAGAAATATAACCGAAATGAGATTTTTGGAAATAAATCGTTAATTAATTTATAAATTGGTTTAAATTGGGATTTTTGAATTATTATAAACAATTTATATAAATGTTGTATAAAATTGATATTTATAAATTAAAATATAGAAGTTATAAAACGAGTTTTTTTTAAGTGTTAAAATAAAGTTTGAACCTAGATTCATAAGTAAATAAGAAATTTTGATTTATAAATTATTGTTGATATAAAAGAATGGATTTGTGAATAAATGAATTATAAGTAATTTACTTATAAACCGGATTTCGACATGTAAATGGAATATAAATAGAATTGGTTAATAAAGGAGATTTATAAAACAAAGTTGTTATAAAATATAGAAATGGAATTTATAGACATTGTTTATAAATCCGAAAACGAATTATTTTGATAAGTTAATTATTATATTCACGATTTTGGACAGTGAATATATTATTAAACAAAATGGATTTATTTTGGGAAGTGATGTTTTAAATAGAATTTAAAATGATTTAATGATGTTTTAAAATGGATTAACTATCGAAACCATAGATTTCAACATTTATTGTTGAAATAGACGTTTTCGAGGAATAAGGAAATGGTGGACTATAACACTGTAGTTATAGTAAATGGTTTCCGAAAGGAAATGTTTTATATGGTATTGGGATTTGTATATCTATTTTAAATTTCGAATCCCTATACTAGTGATTTTGGGTCGTCGTGACGATGTTTTACGCAACATTCGTTTTAGCCCATACAAATGTGTTTAAGTGAATGTTTTCCTTAAAGAATAAAATATATAATTAATTTCGATATTAAGTATATTGAAGATTTTCCAAGTGTTGAAAATGAATGGATTTGTGAATTACTTATTATTTAATAAGTATGGAAATGTTTTCCAATATGAACTGAATATTTTGGGACTTTATCTTTTTGAAGATAAATTGAAAATGAATATTAGAAATCGATTTGAAATCGTATATTCATAAATACTTTGGAATGTAAATTCACTATGGAATTTATAAGGGAAAAGGGGAATTTGTTTAAAAATAAACGTTGATTTATTTTTGAAGTATGGGAGTAAATTTACGGATTAGGAACGTAAATATAAAGTAAATCGGTAAGGATTTATTTGATTGGTTTAAATGAACCATTTTGAAATGAAAGTATTTCCGAGTAAGGAAATGATTGAAATTTGTTTTCAAAAGTGATAAAGGATTGAAAAGTGATTTGAAAATTTGTTTTCAAATGGTTAAAGTGTGGAAATTATATATCTAGTAAAGATATTTGGAAAGTAAATAATTTGGGAAATTATTTGGAATCTGGTGATGTTGAGCATACCTATTGATAGTTAAATATCCGACTATCAATATTTACCTTTAATTAGGTATTTGTTGTGAATTGCTTGAATTGGATGCCACACTTATTTTTAAATAAGCGCTCACTATTCGGGTTAGCCGGGAAAGGACTTTTGGGTCGTATAACCCATTCCGAATATGTAATACGTCGTTATGGATTGCATTTGAAGACCGGTGTTGAAGACCGGGTATTCGTGAAAACGATAGGATGACTTATCGATTGTCTCTGCACCGCTAGCTACGGTATGGAGATTTCCTTTGTGATGGGAAATTCGATCGGGTTTGTGAATACCCGGATTGCAAGGACTTCTTTGGAAGTGCCTTCGGTTCTGTTCGATCCCGGAACAGACTTGTATGGATAGTATGTCTGACATTACAAATTGAGATATAAAGCTGATTTCTTTCAAATATATTTCTGTTGGTGGCGGAGAATTTATTCTCTTAGCTTAACACCCTTCTCTGAGACGTACGAGCTCAGAGGTTATGTAGTTGAAGGTTATCAGCGATATATTCCCAATTTGGTAATGTGACATGCTGAGTGTTGCTGTGAAATGATCGTTGTTTGGTCATTTGTGATATGATCATTTGTTTGATCGTTTATCTTTGTGATCATTTCTATGATCATTTGTTGACCCAAAGCACATCTTTTGTATAAAGCGTGGCTTTGTGGACGAGACTTCGTCGAGCCTCACACCCCGGAATGGTAAAAACAGGAAAGATGCAGCAAGGTTATGAGGGGTAGCTCCCTTTAGGGTATGTGCATTTCCTTCTGGAAATGGGTGGTATCATGGTATGGAGCCCAGATACTTACTCATGTTGAAACACTTATTATTTTGGTGTGATATTGATTACGAGCACTCGGATAAAGGTCCCAAAGGACAGGGGGATGGCAATACTCGTGTCAGTAGTTACCCAGTTAGGGTAACCCGGCCTTGTGTTGGCAGAGATCCGGTTTGGTTCTCGGGGACGTCCTTCCAGAGGCGTTTCCATGTGGCAATGGGAAGTTCCTTGGCCTGACCATTTGTTGGAAATCCAAAGAAACAATACGAGACTTGTACGGTTTTAGTTGTAGAACCTATCATTCACTTATGGTGGCGCTCCACTGTTTGGATGGTAGTTATAGTAGGCATAAGTGCGGAATGCCTATGCTCGCTAAGATTTATATCTTTATTTTCGAAATGAATTTTTCCTACACTATGCACTAGTAATAATATCAAATATTCTTTTAATGCGTATCAAGCATCTTTGACTATCATAAGGAGAAATCTCCTCCGATTCTGCGTTTGCATTGTGTGTGTGTGCGGGAGGCCTTATGGTAGTCTCATTTTTAAAAGCATTGAGAATTGACTTTAAAAATATTTCTCTATTTTGATTTTAAAGATAAATAAACTGTTTAGAGTTCTCACACCAGTCACATGACTGACTCGGAGTTTATTGTTTTCCTTCCTAAACTCTGGGTGCCCACCAATTTCCACACGGGCAGTCAAGAGTTAAGGTTTATCAGGATATTCTGGAATTCAGGAGTTGCTGGAGGCAAGATGGATGGCATAGCATATTACTTGTATATAGTATTTTCTTTTTCCGCTGTTTGTTGTTGTTTGTTGTTGTACACTCTGATGATGTAATGTAATGTTTAAAATGCAATAACTGATATAGTTCTTTGTTTAAAGATTATTCATTTATGTATTATATGTTGTTCCGCTGCGATTGTGAGATTGGTGATGTTGTTTTGTTGTTTTCTGTTCTGTTCCGTTCTATTTTCTATCTTTTCTCTCTTCTTCTACCTTTTTCTTTTTCTTAAACAATGAGAATTCGTATTTCTGTTCATCTTGAGTTAATCTATGGAGATTAGTGTATATTCAAGGAGTATGGATTTGTGGGTCCTCACAGGTGGTATCAGAGCATATGGTTAAGCGACAACCATGGCTCTGTTGGGTATTACTCATTAGAGATAGAGTAAGTAGTACTCTAGAATGAGTTTGAGTGTAATAATAGCTATGAGATCGTATTTGTTAGTGAATAGAAAATTGTTTTATATTGTGATGATTGGTTTATTGAGTGGCGTATGAACCTTCGTCAGCACAGTCTGTACAACTATGCCGAAGGGGTTTATAAACACTTGAATAGAACAATTCGACATAATATTGTTTTAAAATTGGGTAAATGAAATAATTTTACCTTGATTTTATTTTATATATAAAGGAATAATTTTTCAGAATTATTAAAGTGTATATAAGTTGATTGTTTAGTTGTTTGAATAATCTAAATAAAAGAATAATTGTATAAGCAAAAGAATTATAAGAATTGAATTATAATTAAAGTGATTTACAATTGTGAAATGAACTTATATATATAAGAAGTGAAACTATATGAATATATTTATGAATATAAGTTGTAATAAAAATGAATTTAAAGTTAAATGGAAATTTACTTTAGAATTGGAATCTGAATTGATTTATAAGTGGGAATTTAAGTTATGTAAAACAAATGATGTTTGTAAAATGGAAGTATAACTTAAGTGATGTTGAATGAAGTTGAATGAAGTTAATTCATTAAAATCTAATGTTATTGGAAGTTGAATAGTTGAATGAAAATCAATTTAATTAAACCAATTGAAAGCAAAGGAATTTGGTTGTAATTAATATACATTGGTTGCTATATGATTGTTAGTTGATTGTATATAATTCATTAAGTGTTAATGAAATTGAGTTAATGAAATTGAAAGCTAAAGTAATTGAAATTCAATTGCAAGTTAAGTTAATCTTAAATAGAATTGAATTTGATTTGGAAGTGAACCAACATGAATATGAATTAGTGAATATAAACTAATTGAAAATAAATGTTGATAAAATCCAATGTAAATGAATCAAATGTGATTAAATTGAAAACCCATTTCATTGAATATTAATGAGAATATGAATGAATATTTATTGGTTATGAATGCTAGTTGGATGATAGTTGGTTGATGGTTGAATTTATTGCTTTTACTACATTTGCTATGTTGGCATACATAGTTATTATGTTGCTATATGTTGTATATCGATACTATTGTCTATACACATGTTTCTCATGTTGTTTGTTGAGTGTTTTGTAGGTGCGGATCGCGTTTGCTTCGCATTTGGAGCTCGCTTTCGCACTATATTAGTCGTATATGCTCGCTAATAAAATATAAGGTACATATCTCGGATTACATATCGTACTTTTACACTTTTTTCCCTGCGGGATGCCTCATCACTCGATGAGATATATATTTATGATATATATACTGTCATTTTTTTTCGGATCGAGCCGCGCAAAGGAGACTCTGGCGAATTTTTCCGAAAATTTAAGGTGTTAGAAAAAATTTGAGAAAAATTGGAAAAGTTTTGAAAACTAAATTTTGATTTGGAATTGAAAGTTAAACAATAGTAGTTGCTTTTGAAAAGATAACTAAGTATGATTTGAAAACTTAGTAAAGATTTTGTAAGAAGTTTAACTATGGATTTTGGGAAAGTTAAAGGATTCTGTAACTTTTCTTACTTGGTAATTTCGAGGACGAAATTCTTTTAAGGGGGGAAGTATGTAACGACCCAGAATTTTTATTAGTTAAAATTCATATATTTAATTAATTTTAAATATTAATAAGTGCATTTATAAGTCGAATAAATTTTATTTCGAATAATTGGATAATTAAATCAATAATTTAATATGTGAAAATACAGAAATAATTGAAAATTGGGTAAAATATGATTGAAAATGTTTTGTAAAATTTTATTATATCATATTGGAGTTAGAACGATATTTTAGAACTTTTAAAATTGAATTAAGAGTTTATTTGTGAAAATTGAATATTTTAATATTTAATTATCAACTGTAAAATAGCCAATTTTCGAACAGTCTTAGAATTGGACGAAACTAGTTCCATTGGATCCGTAATAGTTTGTTATTACCGGATTTCAATTTTTGTAGCAATCGGAGTTATCGTTTGACCGTGGCAGCTCGAAACGTATCGAAATTGTTTTAATATTAATTTGGCGAGTTAAAATAGCCATTTTTTAAATATTCTCGGATTTCAACGAAACTAGTTTCATCGGATCTATAATGTGATATTATTGTATGGTTTCAAATTTTGTGTCAATCGGATTTACCGTTTGTCCGGTGCAAGCTAAAACGCCTAGAAAATCGTTCAATCGGTTTAATTTTAAATCGAACATTTATTGCCATAACTCGCACAGATGACCGAATTAGCTCCCGAAACCTATTCCATTGTGTCCGGAACGTGGGGTAAACCCTAGAAACGCCGGTCACCGCGCGAGATTTGGAGTTTAGAAATTTGGAGATGAATAGTAATTCGTCGTTTTTTCTATAAAAGGAGCTGCTATCCTCACATTTGCCAAAAACTTAAAACCCTAAACTGAAGCAGCCGCCACCTTCAAAATGAAAGGCCAGAAAACACCAATTTTCTTCCCTCAGTCTCTCTTAATCTATCAACAATCCTCGAATACTATCAACTACAAAGTTGACGACTATGATCGTGTTTGGAGCATCAGAGGGGGAGCTAGGGGGGCCGACAGCCGCGTGTTGCGCACGCAAATCGAGGAACTACAGGTGGCCGAGCTTCATGCTCTTTAGGCCGAGAGTGGAGGGGGAGAAGCGCTTCGAGGTGCAAGTTTCTGATCGTCTTCAAAACGTTCGTGGTAGGAGCATAATTAAACCCTAATTCATGAAGTTGGGTTTTGTTGTTCGGCCTGTAGAAAATGTGAGATAGAGGAGAAGAAGGTTCTGGCTTGGATTTGCAGATGTTGGATCTAACGGCCACGATCTGTTGGAGGTTGAAAATTGAAAAATTATGTTGTAATTTATGATTATAAAATTCGTGAAACTTTAAAATACTATAACTTTTTCATACGAGGTCGAAAACGCACGAAACCAGTTGCGTTGGAATCGTATGGACGAGCACTACGCTATGCAATTTAATTGGAATCGTTAGGAGTTAGCAAAAATTTTGGGTAAAATTAAACGTGCGTTTAATTTTATTCGAAATAAAAGCTGAAAACGAAATTGAAATCAAGATGAGAACTTCTCACTCAATCGAATCGGTTTCGATTTTATTTTAAATAGTTATATTTAAAATTCTTGAATGTATGTTGAATGATGATTGTTATCTATTGATTGTTAAAATAGACATTATGCGCCGTTAGTAAGCGGATGTTATTTACTAAAAACATATACCGCGAATATTTCATAAACAGTGAAATTGGTATTATTTATGTACTTGGAATTGATTTCCCGTAGTATATAGCGGATGAGACCCTATTGCGCCACCTATTAAGCGGATAATATTTTATAAATCCCATATACCACGATAATTCCGTACTGGAGAGGAATTGGTATTGTGCCAACATCTTTGGATGCAGGGAAACAGGTTGGAGGGATCCAATTGGACTCCTCGACTGTATTGATTTATTTACAGATATTGTGATATTTGTTGATTATCATATCGATATATGATATTTGGATGTCGTGATTGACTATTAGGTGTTGTTGCATCATCGGATCCATTGTTAAAGTTTAAAAATAATGATTTTGATTTTTAAAAGGGTTTTAAAGTGATTTTTCAAAGTATATGTTTTTATTAAATTTTGAATTGATTCATTTTAAATAATTAAAACGTTATAAATTTTTATGTTATAAAAATTAAGATTTTTGAGAAATATAACCGAAATGAGATTTTTGGAAATAAATCGTTAATTAATTTATAAATTGGTTTAAATTGGGATTTTTGAATTATTATAAACAATTTATATAAAAGTTGTATAAAATTGATATTTATAAATTAAAATATAGAAATTATAAAACGAGTTTTTTTTAAGTGTTAAAATAAAGTTTGAACCTAGATTCATAAGTAAATAAGAAATTTTGATTTATAAATTATTGTTGATATAAAAGAATGGATTTGTGAATAAATGAATTATAAGTAATTTACTTATAAACCGGATTCGACCTGTAAATGGAATATAAATAGAATTGGTTAATAAAGGAGATTTATAAAACGAAGTTGTTATAAAATATAGAAATGGAATTTATAGACATTGTTTATAAATCCGAAAACGAATTATTTTGATAAGTTAATTATTATATTCACGATTTTGGACAGTGAATATATTATTAAACAAAATGGATTTATTTTGGGAAGTGATGTTTTAAATAGAATTTAAAACGATTTAAAGATGTTTTATAATGGATTAACTATCGAAACCATATATTTCAACATTTATTGTTGAAATAGACGTTTTCGAGGAATAAGGAAATGGTGGACTATGACACTGTAGTTATAGTAAATGGTTTCCGAAAGGAAATGTTTTATATAGTATTGGAATTTATATATCTATTTTAAATTTCGAATCCCTATACTAGTGATTTTGGGTCGTCGTTACGATGTTTTACGCAACATTCGTTTTATCCCAAACAAATGTGTTTAAGTGAATGTTTTCCTTAAAGAATAAAATATATACTTAATTTCGATATTAAGTATATTGAAGATTTTCCAAGTGTTGAAAATGAATGGATTTGTGAATTACTTATTATTTAATAAGTATGGAAATGTTTTCCAATATGAACTGAATATTTTGGGACTTTATCTTTTTGAAGATAAATTGAAAATGAATATTAGAAATCGATTTGAAATCGTACATTCATAAATATTTTGGAATGTAAATTCACTATGGAATTTATAAGGGAAAAGGGGAATTTGTTTAAAGATAAACGTTGATTTATTTTTGAAGTATGGGAGTAAATTTACGGATTAGGAACGTAAATATAAAGTAAATCGACAAGGATTTATTTGATTGGTTTAAATGAATGTATTTCCGAGTAAGGAAATGATTGATTTTTTTTTCAAAAGTGATAAAGGATTGAAAAGTGATTTGAAAATTTGTTTTCAAATGGTTAAAGTGTGGAAATTATATATCTAGTAAAGATGTTTGGAAAGTAAATAATTTGGGAAATTATTTGGAATCTGGTGATGTTGAGCATACCTATTGATAGTTAAATATCCGACTATCAATATTTACCTTTAAACAGGTATTTGTTGTGAATTGCTTGAATTGGATGCAACACATATTTTTAAATAAGCGCTCACTATTCGGGTTAGCCGGGAAAGGACTTTTGGTTCGTATAACCCATTCCAAATATGTGATACGTCGTTATGGATTGCATTTGAAGACCGGTGTTGAAGACCAGGTATTTGTGAAAACGATAGGATGACTTATCGATTGTCTCTGCACCGCTAGCTACGATATGGAGATTTCCTTTGTGATGGGAAATTCGATCGGGTTTGTGAATACCCGGATTGCAAGGACTTCTTTGGAAGTGCCTTCGATTCTGTTCGAGCCCGGAACAGACTTGTAAGGATAGTATGTTTGACATTACAAATTGAGATATAAAGCTGATTTCTTTCAAATATATTTCTGTTGGTGGCGGAGAATTTATTCTCTTAGCTTAACACCCTTCTCTGAGACGTACGAGCTCAGAGGTTATGTAGTTGAAGGTTATCAGCGATATATTCCCAATTTGGTAATGTGACATGCTGAGTGTTGCTGTGAAATGATCGTTGTTTGGTCATTTGTGATATGATCATTTGTTTGATCGTTTATCTTTGTGATCATTTCTATGATCATTTGTTGACCCAAAGCACAGCTTTTGTATAAAGCGTGTCTTTGTGGACGAGACTTCGTCGAGCCTCACACCCCGGAATGGTCAAAACAGGAAAGATGCAGCAAGGTTATGAGGGGTAGCTCCCTTTAGGGTATGTGCATTTCCTTCTGGAAAAGGGTGGTATCACGGTATGGAGCCCAGATACTTACTCATGTTGAAACACTTATTATTTTGGTGTGATGTTGATTACGAGCGCTCGGATAAAGGTCCCAAAGGACCGGGGGATGACATACTCGTGTCAGTAGTTACCAGTTAGGGGTAACCCGGTCTTATGTTGGCAGAGATCCGGTTTGGTTCTCGGGGACGTCCTTCCAGAGGCGTTTCCATGTGGCAATGGGAAGTTCCTTGGCCTGACCATTTGTTGGAAATCCAAAGAAACAATACGAGACTTGTACGGTTTTAGTTGTAGAACCTATCATTCACTTATGGTGGCGCCCCACTGTTTGGATGGTAGCTATAGTAGGCATAAGTGCGGAATGCCTATGCTGGCTAAGATTTATATCTTTATTTTCGAAATGAATTTTTCCTACACTATGCACTAGTAATAATATCAAATATTCTTTTAATGCGTATCAAGCATCTTTGACTATCATAAGGAGAAATCTCCTCCGATTCTGCGTTTGCATTGTGTGTGTGTGCGGGAGGCCTTATGGTAGTCTCATTTTTAAAAGCATTGCGAATTGACTTCAAAAATATTTCTCTATTTTGATTTTAAAGATAAATAAACTGTTTTGAGTTCTCGCACCAGTCACATGACTGACTCGGAGTTTATTGTTTTCCTTCCTAAACTCTGGGTGCCCACCAATTTCCACACGGGCGGTCAAGAGTTAAGGTTTATCAGGATATTCTGGAATTCAGGAGTTGCTGGAGGCAAGATGGATGGCATAGCATATTACTTGTATATAGTATTTTCTTTTTCCGCTGTTTGTTGTTGTTTGTTGTTGTACACTCTGATGATGTAATGTAATGTTTAAAATGTAATAACTGATATAATTCTTTGTTTAAAGATTATTCATTTATGTATTATATGTTATTCCGCTGCGATTGTGAGATTGGTGATGTTAAACTGTTGTTTTCTGTTCTGTTCCGTTCTATTTTCTATCTTTTCTCTCTTCTTCTACCTTTTTCTTTTTCTTAAACAATGAGAATTCGTATTTCTGTTCATCTTGAGTTAATCTATGGAGATTAGTGTATATTCAAGGAGTATGGATTTGTGGATCCTCACAATATTTCACCACAAAACATATCCATTTAAACCATTTCAATTAAATGCCAAAATCTTCCAAAAATATATTCATTTCCAAAGTTCATTCGTTCAAATATAAACTTTCCAAACATAGTATTTTCAGTAACAACAACACTTATAAAGTGTTATGGTAGATATACTAGTATTTCAAAAACATTGTCAATTTCAGAACAACAGCACTTATAAAGTGCTACAGTAGGTATTAATATTTCAAAACAGTTCAATTTTCAAAAACTGCAGCACTTATAAAGTGTTGTAGTAGATATATGGTATTTTCAGAAATAGTTCAAATTCAAAAACAGCAGCACTTATAAAGTGCGGTAGTAGTATTTAGTTATTTCAGAACATAGTTTAACTTCAGAAATGGTAGCGCTTAGCAAATGCTATCTTAAAGCCACAGCAATTAGGAAACGCTACCAACAAAATTTCCAGATTTATTACAACATTTCAGAAACATTAAAATCAAATTTTAGCCATTTTTAACTTATAAAATCATATCTCAAGCTTCAAAAATATTCATTTGGTTATCACTTAACTTATGATTAAATAAATAAATTTTATAAATAAAATATCTAAATTAACTATAATTCTTTTATTAAGTCAAGATTACACCGTTCTACTTTACTTTTATTTCAACCAATAACTCGATACTTTATTTTCAAAATACTCATTTCATAAATAAGATATTCTTTTAGTAAGTCGAACTTCAAATTTTTCTTCCAATTGAAAACCAAATTTTCAATCATAAAGTTAAGTCATAATTAAGCTACATTTTATACAAATTTTACTTTTACATTTTAATTTATAGAAAATCACTATGAACTTATTATATAAAAATATTTCATTTCATAAATAAAATTTATATCCAGTACTACGCTAGATTTAAAATTCCATATCAAGTCAATTTAATTTATTAAGATGTCTATCATAAATAAAATCTTTAAATTCAATTTAAAACCCATAATTGACCTATAAAATTTAACTTATAGGAAATGAATATCACTTTGTATTTTGAATCATTAAATCAACTTTTTAATTAAAATTCCATATATTTAAAGATTCAAAATACTTAATAATTTCCATAAATAAATTCGTAAAATTCTAGCTCTTAAAACCATTCATTTGGTTATAAATTTCAACTTATTTTAACTTATCAAAACCCAATATGTATTATATTCAAAATCATTAAATAAAATTTTAAGTCAAAATTTCATATATTTATAAGTTCAAAATACTTAATAATTTTTTTTAGAAAACAATTAAAAAAATATTAACCATGGGTCTATATATAATTTTCTAACCTAGGTCAATTGATACGGATATGTATCATTTCAATCCGTTATTATTACCCATGGATTTTTATTTCAAAATAGTTTATACTTTAGAACCAAAATATCACATCCTTTTCAAAACCAAATCAATATGATATCATTTCCATTTCAAAACTAAATACGATAATATCAATTTCATTTCAAACCAATCAATATGATATCATTTAAATAAAACCCAACTTTTCAAATCACTAAATATTACCGTCAATAATTTACTTTAAATATTCCTTTTAAAATCATTTTAAACCAAAACCACTTTATAAAGTCATATTCTTAAATCTTCGATTTCAAATCAATATATTGTAAGACAATTCTTAATTAAATATAATTCCAAATAAATTCATTTCCAAAACCATAGTACTTTCAAAGTTATAACAACTCTGTAACAAACACTTCGAAACCAAAATACTTTGAGATCATATCACTTTAAAATGTTATCATTTTGAAATCATAATATTTAGAAAATCATAACACATTTAAAGTAATATTCATGATCAAAGTTATAGCATTTTTAAGTTCATTCATTCAATTATACCAATTTCAAAACATTGTATCAACTTATAAATTTCAAAAATGATTTATATTTCACCACAAAACATATCCGTTTAAACCATTTCAATTAAATGTCAGAATCTTCCAAAAATATATTCATTTCCAAAGTTCATTCCTTCAAATATAAACTTTCCAAACGTTGTATTTTCAACAACAACAGCGCTATAAAGTGTTACGGTAGATATACTAGTATTTCAAAAACATTGTCAATTTCAGAACAGCAACACTTATAAAGTGCTACAGTAGGTATTAATATTTCAAAACAGTTCATTTTTCAGAAACTGCAGCACTTACAAAGTGTTGGAGTAGATATATAGGTATTTTTAGAAATAGTTCAAATTCAAAAACAGCAGCGCTTATAAAGTGCTGTAGTAGTATTTAGTTATTTCAAAACATAGTTTAACTTCAGAAATGGTAGCGCTTAGCAAATGCTATCTTAAAGCCACAGCAATTAGGAAACACTACCAATAAAATTTTCAGATTTATTATAACATTTCAGAAACATTAAAACTCAAATTTTAGCCCTTTTTAACTTGTAAAATCATATCTCAAGCTTCAAAAATATTCTTTTGGTTATCACTTAACTTATGATTAAATAAATAAATTTTATAAATAAATTATCCAAATTAACTATAAATCTTTTATTAAGTCAAAATTACACCGTTCTACTTAACTTTTATTTCAACCAATAAATCAATACTTTATTTTTCAAAATACCCATTTCATAAATAAGATATTCTTTTAGTAAGTCAAACTTCAAATTTTTCTTCCAATTGAAAACCAAATTTTCAATCATAAAGTTAAGTCATAATTAAGCTACATTTTGTACAAATTTTACTTATACATTTTAACTTATAGAAAATCACTATGAAATTATTATATAAAAACATTTCATTTCATAAATAAAATTTATTACCAGTACTATGTTAGAATTAAAATTCCATATCAAATCAATTTTATTTATTAAGATGTCCATCATAAATAAAATCTTTAAATTCAATTTAAAACCCATAATTGACCTATAAAATTTAACTTATAGGAAATCAATATCACTTTCTATTTTGAATCATTAAATCCACTTTTTAATTAAAATTCCATATATTTAAAGATTCAAAATACTCAATAATTTCCATAAATAAATTCTAAAAATTCTAGCATTTAAAACCATTCATTTACTTATAAATTTCAACTTATTTTTATCAAAACCCAATATGTATTATATTCAAAATCATTAAATAAAATTTTAAGTTAAAATTTCATATATTTATAAGTTCAAAATACTTAATAAATTTTTTTTGGAAAACAATTAAAAAGATATTAACCATGGGTCTGTATATAATTTTCTAGCCTAGGTCAATTGATACGGATATGTAACATTTCAATCCGTAATTTAAAAAGAAAAATCCGGGTTCTATCATTTCAAACCCACGATCCCAAGTCAAAATAAATAAAATAAAAATCGCTCTAGCTTATCATTTTAGCTCATAAGATTTTTCCTTATTCTAAATTCCATTCGGGTGTGTATCATTTCAACCCATAGTGAAAGGGAACTTGCAGTGTGAGATACAGAAAATAAAATAACAGTATAGCATATAATATCATATCAGGTGATGTAACAAGTATACAGTCAGGATATAACATCATATAATCATATCACAGGCATATATGAACTAGTTAACATAGCATATCAATTTTACACATTCACTTGTCATCATTTCACAATTATTTAAGTACGGATGTCGAGAGTGATAAACTCACCTTCTTAAAGCTAGAATTGAAAATTCAAGACACAAATTCAAACTCCGCAAAGCACGAAAATGCACGACTAGATTTTGAGTGGATGAAGAGCCAAAATTTGAGTCTTCTAAACAAATGAAACACAACATATGTAAATATATAATTATACAAAAGAACATGAATCAAAATAATGCAAAATAAAAACAAAGAGAAGTAGAATTGCCTTACCCAACCAAGTGGGCTCGGCCACATAGAAATAGGTTAGCCATCATCAAAATTGGCTCGGCCATGACCCAAACAAGCTCGGCCATAGTGGTTTGTGGTAACATAGGCTCGGCCATGGGTCACACAAGTGCACGGCTAGGCTAGGATATGAAGAGATGGCATGTCAATTCAATAGGAAGGCAAAGGCATGGATAAAGTGATGGTTTGTGCTCGGTCTATGGCTATGTGGCTCGGCCATGGGTAAGTTTTGCTTGGTCCAGATCTGGTGATCATCAAAAGGGTATGGCTATGGAGCAAGGCAAGGGATGTGGTGACAAAATTGGTGGCCGAGGCTAAGGGAAGAGGTTCAAAAGAAGTGTTGGAGATAGGCTTGAGTTTCAATGCAATTTTGGTGATGTATTTTTGGATCTAGGGTTTCATGGCCTAAGTGGTGGAGATGATGGGGTAGTGGAGGCCGAGCATAGGTGGTGGATGGAGGGGATGTGGTCGGCTAGGAGGTGGCGGCCGACCTTGTAAGGAGAAGCAACAAAAGAGAAAAGAGAAAAATGAAAAAGAAGGAGAAGCCATGGCCAAACTTACTGTATATTTTTTTCTCAGGATGCAAAGAATATGAGATGAGAAGTTTTTGTTTTGCATGTGAATGGAGCATAAGAAGTAGTGGCTATTGTTTCCAAAGTGAATGACCAAGAAAAGAAATGGAGAGGCTAGGTAAATGAAAAGGCTAGGAAAGGAAAAAGCATCAAAATAAAAACAAGTAACTTAAGTCGTTTGGAATTCCTAATCCCAAAAATCAAAATAAACAAATCAAAATCCAATAAATAAAATCAAAGATTAAAGAAAATTAAAATAGAAAAATAAACATAGGAAAAATAGAAAATAAAATATAGAAAATAATTGCATGTAAAACGCTGAATCTTATCAAATTTAAAAGTACAAAACGGAATTTGACGAAATGAAAAGTAAAACGAATATTATAATTATATTCTGCTTCAAAGAAAAAGATTTAAAAATAAAATTTAAAATTTTAAATTTTCAAATGTCGTCAAAATTTGACTTTCAATTGACCAAAATATAAAATTTTCTGAAAAATGTTATTTTATTGTATTTGGAAAATAAATTACAAACAAATTCCAAACTTACACTGAAAAATTACAAAAATTCAATTTTAAATGATTTAAAAACCAAAGTTTTCAAATAAAATATAATTAAAATATTTACAAAATTATGGGTTGTTATAATGGTGCACTTAGTAGTTTATTTGTCATTTTAGGCGGTTAAAAGTTTCTGAACTCGAACAAACCATTTGTTTCATTGCTATGGATGGATGATTAATTATATTGATTTTATATGATGATTGTATGTTGTGGTTTCAAGTGATTGTTGTTTTATATTGATTTGTTTGTTTGTGGTTGAAACAACTTTAAATATTTTATTTTATATAATTATTAACTCTTTTTGGATTACATAAGTGAAATACATGTTTATGGAAGCAATTGCTACTGCTTTGGTTTCAAAAATTAAGCGTTGGTTGCCCGACAAACAGGTACGTTCTCGAAGTACGGTTTTCTAGCGATATTATATTATTTTTCCCGCTATTGGGGTATATTATTTTGAAAAATTATGATATATATTTTTTTATTGATATTATAATTTCTCCCGAGCCTCTCCGTACAAAAGAGACTCTGCCAAAAAAATTCGTACATTTTGGACTTAGAAAATTTTGAGAAATGTTTTCCAAATTTTTAGTCTGAGTATAAAATGATTTAATGGTTATAAATTGCTATATTTTATTTAAATTATTTTATTTTGTAAATTTGTTTGTTTATAAATTTAATATTTTGAATAAGATATATTGATTACTTAATTCTTCTTTTCTCTTTTTTTCCTTTTTCGGGGACGAAAAGTTTTGAGTGGGGGAGAGTGTAATCACCCGTAATTTTCGATAATTTAAATTAGTAAAATTAACGAGATTTTGGTAATTTAATATTTAAAAAAATAAAAATTATGTAATTTAATAATGACATAAATATTAAAATGAAGGATAACAATGTTAATTAAAGCTAATTATAAACAAATTGAAAGAAAGTCAAATAAATGAAATAATGAAAATGCTATACTTGGCAATAAATGGAATATATGAAAACAAACGTGAATATTGAATTGATTTAATGAAACATTAGATAATTAATGGCGATTGAATAAAATCAATATTATGTATGTAATTATAATATTTGATTGTAAATAATAAACCCTTACAAGTGTGATTAAAAGTAAAAGGGTAACAAGAATTATGTGTTACCTATTTTATTTAGTCTATAAAATTTAAATAGGAAATCATTTTTTAATAAATGTAAAAAAATGTTACATTAATGTGAAATGTAATACAATGTTTAGAAATTGCTAAATTGGTTTACAAGGCAAATTAATGGAGATAAAAGTGTAAAACAAAGACAATTTGATATATTGTGATTTTAAATTTTTATAAAATTGACAAAAATACAATGAAATGAAAATATGATAGTTAATAGAAACTAAAGATTGAAATTGGAGTATATTAAGGTAATGAAATGTAAAACAAAGGGTAACTAGGTTTATAGAGTAATAATGGATTTAATAAAAAGATTGAAATTGAATCATATCAATTTATTGGAATTAATTATAAATAATTGGAATCAATTACAATTTAAATTAAACACTACAATTGATAAGATAATTAACAGTGAATTGATATAAAAATTTGTTATAGAGGTTTATAAATTACTAGGCAAGCCAAAATGATAGAAATTATGGTCTATTAACTTTAAACTGAAAAAGTGATTTAATTTATTTAATATAAATTTATTTATTTAATAAGAAAATAGTCATTTTGGTCACTGACTTAGATTTCGATGAAATTAGTTTCATCGGATCCGTAACGGTGAATCATTATAGGATTTCAAGTTTCATAACGATCGGACTTGTCATTTGATCGTACGGGCTCGAAACGCCTAGAAATCAATTAAATTAAATTAAATTGAAATCAATTTGAAATATGCTGATTTTAACATAACTTCTTCATAAGATGAAATTAGGACTTGAAATCTATTCCGTTGAGTTTAAAATTTTTGAAAACATCTATTTTGATATATGGGTTGACCCATTTGTGTTCCGGGGACAGAATGGGCTTTTCGGAGCGTTCAAAATCCAAATCAAATCGTATCCGTTCATTTCAATTTCCGATCTGCCTATAAATACCTCGTTATAAACCCTAATTATTTCTTATTCCTCATTTCTTTACGCACAATTCTCAGTGGCTCCTTCTTCTGAACGACAAACAAACCAAATAAACTCCTTAATCCAATTTCAATTCAAAATTCAACTTCAAATAAAAACTTCTCAAATTATATCGAAGTATATATCGATTTGAAAATCTCGACAAGCGCAAGTAAAATCTACTATCCGTTTTCTGAGTTGTGTTTCTGCGTGGTCAGAACTAGGCGAATTATTCTCGGCCGCTCGTTGATCGTCGATCAACTTGGACTAATCGTTGAATCAATGATGCAGTTTTGTAGAGAAGACCGAGGGGAGTTCATCGGAGTGGGTTGTTCGTCGATTCGATGGTCAAATTGGGCTTGGAAATTCGATTAGGGTTACTAAACTAATAGCGGCGGCTGAGTTTGCCGTGTTCATGGCGTGCACCTGTGAGGTCGCGGTGGAGGGAGGACGCGACGTCTCGATGGTGGTGGCGCGTAAGGCCACAGGTGGTGGGGTGGCACGCGTTACTGCTGTTGAGGGCTTACGTAGGTTTCGTGCGTGCGAAGGTTGCCTGGGAGTTGCGTGCTTGAGGGTGATGACGTGGCTCCAGATGGAAGTGGTGATACAATTGTTTTTTAATTTAAATTTAAAATTTTCAATTGTTCTAACTCGAATAACTTTTACATACGATGCACTATTCAAGTGTTGTTTTCTCCGCTAGGATCGTATCGAAATTCCATACATTTTGACATTGGTTTGGATGGATTCTGAGACTGTTTGAATTTTGGGTTTAAATTGGATTGAAATTCAATTTAAATTCAAAGGTGGGTATTTTAACTTACTCACAACTTCTAAATTCTTATGTTTGTTAAATTAAATTTATAATGTGATTAGAAATTTATTTATAGCTGTTTGGTATGGTTTAAATCATTATCTCAGTTAATTAGATTTTATTTAAATTAAATCATTATTTAATTAATTTTGAATATAAATTGCCAGTTAAATACCTGTTATTGATTATCAGTTCTATATTGATATTTATTGATTGATTCGTATGATGATTGTGATGGATGTTGATTGTTGATAATGGATGAATGGATGTTGTATTTTATATCGACATAAACTGCAAGTTCACTATGGGTTGAAATGATACATACCCTAATGATCTATAGATTAAGGAAAAATCATTATGGGTTGAAATGATAGACTCGAGCGATTTTATGGATTTTATATTAATTGGAGATCGCGGATTGAAATGATAGATAACCGTAAAATATTAAATTGCGGATTGAAATGATAAGTATCCGTATCACTCGACCCTAGGGTAGAGAATTATGTACCGACACTGGATTGGTTAAATTAAATGATTTTAAATCCTTAATTTTTGAATTTAATTAAATGATATTGTGAAATAAAATTTGATTTATATAAATTGAAGTATTATTGGAAATCAAGTTTTGTGTTGAAATATGAATTAGTTTAAAAGTAATTGCTTTAAGAAATCAAACTGGAAATTTAAAGTTAAACTTTTAAGTATAAATGAAATTCTATCGAAATTGAGTTATTGAATTTATTTGAAAATAACTTTGAAATATTTTAAAATTGGAGTAATCCGAATTGATATTTGAACATGGATTGAAACAATATGAAATTCAATGGTTTATTGAAACTTATAAATTGAAAGGTTTGCTGATTTGAAAATTAAAAATCGTCCAAATATGTTGAAAAGAAACGAATAGTTAAATTTGATATTAATTCCAAACTCATATTTTAATATAAATTGTATTTTTAAATATTATTTTAAAAATTTTAATTATTAAAATTTTCAAACTTATTAAACTATTTAACCAATATTAACTATATAAATTATGTTAATCTATTTTAAATCGATTTAATTTATTTTAAACTAATTAAACCATTTTAATTCATTTTAAATCTAATTAATTTATTTTAAACTATTTTGAGTATTTTAACTATCATAACTATCTAAACTATTTTCTAAAATTTCAGACTTAGTAGAGGGAAATTTTCTATTCAAATTCATTTGTTTTAAAGCAAATACGGTTAATAATGTTATGACCTAAGTTGGGATTTAAATAACATATTTTGTTTATTATGATAATTTTGAAATGAGACTTAACCTATTTTGGAAATATGACTTTTGAAAGGAAATATAAGTTCGAAACTATGATTTCAGAGGTGAACATGATTTCAAAAGTAAGTAATGATTTGAAAGTGATATGGTTTGAGAATATGATATTTTGATATCAATTGTGAATTGACTTTTGAAATGTAAAAGAACCATCCAGTGTGTAATAAGCGTTCAGTTGTTATAGAGACCGGGTCTTATATTGCCATACTCTCTGCCAATACCAAAAGCCATTTTAACAACTGTGTACGTGGTGGAGATTCCATAAACAAAGTAGGATGGTTTGGTGAACGATTTTTGTATGAGGTATGACGTGACCCTGACTCCCGTGAGTCAGCTTAGATGTGACTAAAATCAGGAGCCACGCCGGGCCAAGTGAGGCCATTCCTCTGATCGAGCACACTCCTTCGATATTATATTCTAACTTTGTGATTGATTCAGAGGCCACCCTTGATTTTGATTTGGGAGTGTGTGTCGAGGTGGACGGTAATAGCTATTATGCATTACCACCAGTCCGGATACGTAAATTGTATATCTACCTTGGCATTTTGTAACAACCCTATATTTTACAATTATTTTTAAATTGAATTTCCAGATTTAAAAGCTTTATTTATGAAAAAGAATAAATTTTATTATTTTAAATATAAACTTTGATTTTGATATGGATTAGAATTCCAAATATGACTAAATAGAATAATTTTCCAAAAGTGAATTTTGGTTAAAATAGTCAAACTTTGACTTTTAAAATTTAAATATTTGAAAATTTGAATTTTTTTTCTTTTATTATGAAAGTAAATAAAATTTTAAGAACACTGCTTTTCGTTTTGTTGAAATCTGATTTATTATGTGAAAGTTATTCCCTTTTAACTATTGTGTGTAAATTGCTATATTTAACAAAATGGTTTATTTTAAATTATATAAATAATATTTTATTTGGTCATGTAATGTTCTAAATTATATTTATATGGGTAAAATAACATGCTATGTATATATTTTGGCTTTAAACATTTTTAAAAGTGTTATTGACATTTCCAAATGTTGGCTGTATTCTGTTTATAAATTTTAATTCCTAATTTCAAATAATTAAAGTAATTCTTTGTTTATCTTTATTTATCTAAGAACTTATTTATTCTCATTCCTACTTTATTTTGTTTCTCATTTATTTTACTTATTTGAAAGTTATTTTTTTAAAAGTAAAATAGAAAGTTTATAAGGATAGTAATATTTTATTTGTAATTTTCACGTCATGTTTCCAATTTTTTAAACATTTTCTTTAGTTCTTTTCTATTTTCTCTGAATTAAATTATTTATTTCAATTTTAATATTTTTTAAAGATTACTTTATTTCAAAATTTTGTTTTAGAATATTTTATAGTGATAATAATTTTTTTTCCAAAGCTTGTTGAATTTATTTTCAATTTTTAAGGACTAGTTTGCATTTCTAAGCCATTTTCTTTAAATCCTATTTAATTAAAATTTAATTATTTATTTTATATATTTATTTTCATTTCTGAGTTGTTAGCTTTATTTATCAGTTTTATATGTATTTATAAATTTCAAAATGAATAAAAGAAATATGAAAGGTTTGCGACTCTTTAGTTGCTTAAGTCTCTTTGTTTTCCCACCTTTTCATTTTCTAACTCTTGCATTCATTGATAGCCATACACTTCTCATCCATAACCGTGTGTTTTTGCACTTCATTCACGTGAAAACATTTCTCTCCATCACAAAAATTCACGGCCAAAAGAGAATGGTAAGTCATGGCTTCTCTCATCCTTTATCTCATCTTTTCTTTCTTATTTTCTATTGATTTTAGCTTGCTCTTCTTCTAGTTTGCTTGGCCTAGTCCTTCTCCATCAGCTCCACCATCTCCCTTCCCTCCTCATCCACGGCCAAACACCCCACCCCTCTGTCCAAATCAGACCATGAAACAAAGTTGAGCAAACATCACCAAAACAGTGCAAAAACTCCTTAAATCCATACACTGTCAACCAATACTTAACCATACCTTCCATATGTGGCCGCGGCCACACCTCTAGCCACCGCCACCAGCAAGTGCACACCCCTAGCCATCACTTCATCCTTTTTCCAGATCTGACCATGACTGGTCATGCACTCCACTTGATCAAAAACCACACAAAACATTTCTAAAACCCTTAAAAACCATGCCTAGCCGAGCCAAACTTCAACATTACCACCTTAGATTGCCTTGGCCACCTCTTCTTGCTCCACCACCACCTAGATATGACCACCACCCATCACTTCATCCTCTGTCCAGATCTGAAACATGAAGAGCCGAGCCAAACAATGCATGTAGACGAGCCTTGTGGTGCACCAAAACTCCACTATGTTGCCTAGTCTCTTGATATTCTTATGTTGTAACTTCCTCCACATGTTCTAGCCTTTATGCCATGCATTCCTATGATAAAACCTGAGCCAAAGTCATGTCAAACCTGACCTAAATAAACCCATAGGATGTGCAAATGAATAGAGAAAGCAACGCAAAAGTCGTTGCATTCATATCTCTTTTTATTCCTTTTTATTTCAAAGTTATTTCACATCTAGTTGTATTGAATTTGTGTTTGTTTGGATGTTTGTTTTGGGTTGTAACACAAGTTCTAAGATTGGATCTCTTCCCACTTGAGCTTATTGTTGTGTCATCGTGCCTTCTGGAATCCATTGTGTCATTTGGATTGCAATCTCCAGCCATAAAGGTGAGTAAATCTCACCAGACGTTTATACTTATACAAATGTGAATTGACACCATTTGAATGTGTAGAACTATTATGTGATGTTATAACTGCTTGTGATTAATTATATATGATGTTAAACCTGTTAAATTTCATGTCATATCATCTGTTATTATATATATGTTGTTACTGTTCATTTATATCTGTTTATCACACTGCAAGTTCGCTGTAGATTAGAAATCACTATGGCTTGAAATGATACATACCCGAACGGACTTTAGAGTAGGGAAAAAATCATTACGGGCTGAAATGATAGGCCTGAACGGTTTTTATTTAATTTATTTAACTTGGGATTGCGGGTTTGAAATGATAAAACCCGGATTTTTCTTTTAAACTGCGGATTGAAATGATACATATCCGTATCACTTGACCTAGGTTAGAAAACTACATACAGACCCGTGGTTATTTTATAAAGTGTTTTTGAATTTTTTTAAGTATTTTAAAAATATAAATTTATGAAATTTGATTTTAATAGATTTTGAAATGGTTTAAAATAAAGAAATTATGATGTTTCTGTGAGTTAAAAATGTAATTAATGAATGGTTAAATTGGATTATTGAAATATAACTTAAGTTTGGAAATTTGGAATTTTGGTAAAAAAATGATATTTAAGTTATATAAATAAAATGGAAATTAAAATTTTTATTTGGAAAATGGTAAATATGATAAATTGGATTAAATTTGAATTTAAGTGAATTATTAAAGTATTATTGATTTTTCTATGAATTTAAGTGGTTAAATAAATGAATGCTTAAAAGTGAAATTTTAAAATATAACTTGACTTGGAAATGTGAAATTTGAGTTTTAATTAAAGATTTAAATTATTTAAATAAATTGGAATTTAGTTCAATTTGTGAAATGATAATTTGAAAAATGTAAATGTTAATAAAGTGTTAAATGTAAAAATAGAAAAGTTTACACTTGAATTTATTAAGTGGATTTGTGAAAATTGATTTAATTATGAAATGTTGCTTCATAAAAATCATTAATTAAAAGAGTTTTTTAATGAACATCTTTGAATTTAAAAATATGATTTTTATAATGTTTAAATGCTTTAAATTGAAATGTTTTCAAGTATAACTTTCAGCACCTCTTTCTGAATGCTGTAAAAGGTTGAAATTTTCGATGTTTATGGTTTTAACTTAGTAAATGAACTCATAATGGTTTAAAACTTTAGAAATTGAATACTTGATTTGAAAGTATATAAACTTAAATTTTAAACGGTTTAAACGAATTATTTTGATTAAAATATAAGCTATATAGAAGGTGATTTGGAATGATAATAAATGAATGATATCTTTGAATTTAAAAGGTATTTAAAGTTGAATATTCAGATTTGAACTTATATGATGATTTGAAATTGAAGATTTTGGAAGATTTGATATTAAAAATGTTTTGGAATGAAGTTTTGAAAGATATGATACTTTGATATTAAAAATGTTTTGGAAATCAAGTTTTGAAAGATATGATATTTTGATATTGAAAATGTTTTGAAATGAAGTTTTGAAAGATTTGATATTTTGATAATCAAATGATTTAAAAATGAAGTTTTGAAAGATATGATATTTTGATAATAAAATGATTTGAAAGGAAGTTTTGAAAGGATATGATATTTTAATATTAAATTGATCTGAGAGGAGTTTTTGAAAGGATATGATAATTTAATATATTGAAATGGTTAGAAATGACTTGATATTTATTTTGATAAATATTTGAATTTGAAAGATATGGTATGTTGATATATTGAAATGGTTTTGGAAATGATTTAATCTTTATTTGGATAAGGATTGGATTGCAAAGGATATTTTATTTGAAGTATAAAATATTGTTTTAAAGTTATAACCACGGGTTATAATAACGATTGGTTGGCAAAGAGACCTGGATCGAATATGGACATACTCTCTGTCGATACTGAAAACCACTTTAGTAACCGTGTACGCGGTGGAGATTCCAGAACGAAGTAGGTTGGTTGGCGAACGCTACTGGAATGAAGTAAGAGAACGCTGATGGATGGCCTAATTATGACTAAAACAGGAGCTATACCGGGCTACACAAAGGGTCGCACCCTTTCATCGAGCATGCTTCTTCGGAAACCATTCTATTACTTTTGTGATTCGATATGGTGGCGCCATTTTGATTCGGGGTATGTCTCGAGGTGGGCGGAAGCTGCTGGCTTGCCGTCACCACCGGTCCGGGAGTGCAAACGGTGTATCCACCCTGGCATTGCCTCGCGTGCCTTGTCATATGTTCCTTATATCGAGTCCACTACGATTTTAGTTTAAAGATCCGACCGCGTTAAGGTTCACCATTCCCTTAACGCTATTTTCTACATGACTATACTTTACTGATTAGACACTACTGTATATAGCGTATATTACTATACAGTAAATAGTTTAACGGATCCTTAGAGGATGGGCGGTCCCAAGCATCCTTTAAGTTACTTGTTCTTTTACTACAGTTCACTTGAGTTGGTTTACGTTGTATAAGTATGTATGTCCTGACTCGAGTGTTTGTATTTTTATTTATGCTCGGGTCCGCCTGAGTATTCACAGATTTGGATTTCCACTTTCTGGAGATTGGAATCGCTGGAGATTTTCTGCATGTCTAGTTTTATCTTTTCAGTCTGTTGGTCCTTTCCAGCTCTTGTATTAGTAGATTTCTATGTATTAAGACTTCTTTTGTACTTTATTTCTTCTGTTGTATCTTACATAACTCTGATATATTTATATAGTAGCTTCATGAACTACTATCTCTTTTACTTCCGCTACATTATTATATACTCTGTGTGTGTGATCTGTGACTTTATTTACTGTATATTTTGAGATTTGCCAAATTTTCATTTACAACGCGGTATTTTGAGCAATTCAATTCCGGCATGAGTTTCTACCTATACACTTACAATGGATGCGAATGGCTGAAAATATCGGGTCGTTACAGTTGGTATCAGAGCTCTGGTTTTAGGCAAAACTCAGTATATATAGTAGATTTAATTTCAGAATCACTTTCGTTCGAGCTTGAATTCCTTCTTCTTCAATTCAGTTTAATTTTTGAACGTTCGCTGCGGTTCCAAAATCCGTTCATGTCCCTCACTATTCATCTTCTTTTGGTTCTGGAGTATCCCATAACTCCACTTCAAAATGATCTTTATAATGAGTTGGCAGTCCCGCCAATCTCCAAAAAAAAATTGTAAAAGGGTGAAACTCCTTTACAATTAGCATCAATTCACCAGAGATTTATATCTATCCTTGGTTTAGATGCTATATCTTTTATTATTCCAAACTCTAACTCTTGAGATCGAATGTAGATTTACCCCAGAAAAATCCACATTGATCTTATTCTTTAAGTCACGATTGACCTGGTTAAGGTTGCCCGTGATTTATTTAAACTTATCCACCTCCCTATTTTGTTATTTAATCATCTTGTCTTTTGTTTCCAACCTATCTTCAAACATTTTGAATTATACTTGTAACTCTATGTTTTGTTTATATATTGTGTTGTTTGAGTTGTTAATGTTGAATTGGGTTTCTGATCGATTCTTCTGATCAACGCTATCGATAAGATTTCCAAAACACTTTGACAGAACAAACTGTAATATTATTTTAAAATTTGGTTAATGAAATAAATTTTGATATATAAGTAAATTTATCGAACTTAATAAACTGATTTAAATTGATTATTTGAAGTGATAACACTAGATTTATCATTTATTGTTCTATAAATGAATTTATAAATAGTTGTTTATAAATTGATTTGGGAACTGAAATGAATTTAGAACAAGAAATTTGAGAATTTAATTTCCGATGGTTTCAAACCTTATGTTTAAAGTTTTAAAAGGTTATATTATTTGAAGTTTTTTTGAATAGAAATTTGTTTTCAAAGAATTTTAAAAGTTTAAAAAATTAGTGCTCTTCTCTTTGTCACTGGAAAATAACTTCGGTGATGACTGCGACATCATTGACATTCATTTTCGAGTTTCGAAATGAAGAGACCGCCCTGTAGTCTTGCTACAGCTTTGTTTGGGAAATCAAATTGATTTGAATTTCTAAAATATGATTTGATTTATAATATGTATAGATATATGATTTAAATTTGATTTGAAAAGTTATGTACATGCATTTATTTATCTTTAAATGGTTTGAAGAAATCGGAAATTTAATTCTTAAATTCAATTATAAAAAGAAAATCAAAATTTTAGATGAATATTCAAGTATGAAATGATTTAATTAGAAAGTTTTATTTGTATAATACAATTGCATTCAAATATAACTTACCTTAATTTCAAAAGTTAACAATGTAATTGGATAATATACAATATAAAAAGATTTTATAAAAAAAAATTGAGTGGTTATAATAAATTTTATACACTTAAATTTTAATTATAAAATGATTAACATAGGTAAGTATAATAAAGGGTAATTGAATAACTTACAATAAAATAATGTTAAAAGAACTAAGAATAAAAGAAAGCAGTTATAATAAGTGTAAGTATATTTAACATAAGTGATAAATATACTGAGAGGAATAAATTTAATTTTAATTAGGAATAAAGAGGAATAAAATTTATTAAGTACACTGTGAGTGTAATAAATGATTATTTTTCAAACCCGTGGTTCTAAAAATTGTTAATTTAAGATGATTGGATAATAAGATAATGAAATTTGAGATAGTTAAGATTTATTTAACTTATGTAAAGATTTATTCTCTATTTAAGTTGAAATTTCCATATTTTCAAATTTATTTCATTATTTTGTTTTTCAAACTATATTTTGGTTGTCCTTATCATCCTTATCTTGCTATAGACTGGTATAGGCATCTTTCTATAATCTTTCTGTCTAGAAATCTTTCTATAATCTTCTATAATCTTTGGTACTCATTTTGAATCTATTTTTGCATGCTTGTGTTCTTGATTTTGGAGAAGCTTGAAAAGATCATCTCCATCTTGTTATACTTACCTATAACAATAGTTATCAGGTATAATCTCAATCTTCTGGTCACCTTGTCTTAATCTTATTTCATTTCTATCTTTTCTATGCTTACCCGTACCTCAATCCTTTTTGGGGACGAAAAGTTTTGAGTGGGGGAGAGTGTAACAACCCTATATTTTACCATTATTTTTAAATTGAATTTCCAGATTTAAGAGCTTTATTTATGAAAAAGAATAAATTTTATTATTTTAAATATAAACTTTAATTTTGATATGGATTAGAATTCCAAATATGACTAAATAGAATAATTTTTCAAAAAGTGAATTTTGGTTAAAATAGTCAAACTTTGACTTTTAAATTTTAAATATTTGAAAATTTGAATTTTTTCTTTTATTATGAAAGTAAATAAAATTTTAAGAATACTGCTTTTCGTTTTGTTAAAATTTGATTTATTATGTGAAAGTTATTCCCTTTTAACTATTGTGTGTAATTTGTTATATTTAACAAAATGGTTTATTTTAAATTATATAAATAATATTTTATTTGGTCATGTAATGTTCTAAATTACATTTATATTGGTAAAATAACATGCTATGTATATATTTTGGCTTTAAACATTTTTAAAAGTGTTATTGACATTTTCAAATGTCATTTGTATTCTGTTTATAAATTTTAATTCCTAGTTTCAAATAACTAAAGTAATTCTCTGTTTATCTTTTTATTTTCCTAACAACTTATTTATTCTCATTCCTACTTTATTATGTTTCTCATTTATTTTACTTATTTTAAAGTTATTTTTTTAAAGAAAAATAGAAAGTTTATAAGGATAGTGATATTTTATTTGTAATTTTCATGTCCTGTTTCCAATTTTTTAAACTTTTCTTTAGTTCTTTTCTATTTTCTCTAAATTAAATTATTTATTTCACTTTGAATATGTTTTAAAGATTACTTTATTTCAAAATTTTATTTTAGAATATTTTATAGTGATAATAAATTTTTTTCCCAAAGCTTGTTGAATTTATTTTCAAATTTTAAGGACTAGTTTGCATTTTAAAGCCATTTTCTTTAAATCCTATTTAATTAAAATTTATTTACTTATTTTATATATTTATTTTCATTTCTGAGTTGTTATCTTTATTTATCAGTTTTATATGTATTTATAAATTTCAAAATGAATAAAAGAAATATGAAAGGTTTTGTGACTCTTTAGCTGCTTAAGTCTCTTTGTTTTTCCACCTTTTCATTTTCTAACTCTTGCATTCATTAATAGCCATACACTTCTCATCCATAACCGTGTGTTTTTCCACTTCATTCACGTGAAAACATTTCTCTCCATCACAAAAATTTACGGCCAAAAGAGAATGGTAAGTCATGGCTTCTCTCATCCTTTATCTCATCTTTTCTTTCTTATTTTCTATTGATTTTAGCTTGCTCTTCTTCTAGTTTGCTTGGCCTAGTCCTTCTCCATCAGCTCCACCATCTCCCTTCCCTCCTCATCCACGGCCAAACACCCCACCCCTCTGTCCAAATCAGACCATGAAACAAAGTTGAGCAAACATCACCAAAACAGTGCAAAAACTCCTTAAATCCATACACTGTCAACCAATACTTAACCATACCTTCCATATGTGGCCGCGGCCACACCTCTAGCCACCGCCACCAGCAAGTGCACACCCCTAGCCGTCGCTTCATCCTTTTTCCAGATCTGACCATGACTGGTCATGCACTCCACTTGATCAAAAACCACACAAAACATTTCTAAAACCCTTAAAAACCATGCCTAGCCGAGCCAAACTTCAACATTACCACCTTAGATTGCCTTGGCCACCTCTTCTTGCTCCACCACCACCTAGATATGACCACCACCCATCACTTCATCCTCTGTCCAGATCTGAAACATGAAGAGCCGAGCCAAACAATGCATGTAGACGAGCCTTGTGGTGCACCAAAACTCCACTATGTTGCCTAGTCTCTTGATATTCTTATGTTGTAACTTCCTCCACATGTTCTAGCCTTTATGCCATGCATTCCTATGATCAAACCTGAGCCAAAGTCATGTCAAACCTGACCTAAATAAACCCATAGGATGTGCAAATGAATAGAGAAAGCAACGCAAAAGTCGTTGCATTCATATCTCTTTTTATTCCTTTTTATTTCAAAGTTATTTCACATCTAGTTGTATTGAATTTGTGTTTGTTTGGATGTTTGTTTTGGGTTGTAACACAAGTTCTAAGATTGGATCTCTTCCCACTTGAGCCTATTGTTGTGTCATCGTGCCTTCTGGAATCCATTGTGTCATTTGGATTGCAATCTCCAGCCATAAAGGTGAGTAAATCTCACCAGACGTTTATACTTATACAAATGTGAATTGACACCATTTGAATGTGTAGAACTATTATGTGATGTTATAACTGCTTGTGATTAATTATATATGATGTTAAACCTGTTAAATTTCATGTCATATCATCTGTTATTATATATATGTTGTTACTGTTCATTTATATCTGTTTATCACACTGCAAGTTCGCTGTAGATTAGAAATCACTATGGGTTGAAATGATACATACCCGAACGGACTTTAGAATGGGGAAAAATCGTTACAGGCTGAAATGATAGGCTTGAACGGTTTTTATTTAATTTATTTAACTTAGGATTGCGGGTTTGAAATGATAAAACCCATATCTTTCTTTTAAACTGCGGATTGAAATGATACATATCCGTATCACTTGACCCAGGTTAGAAAACTATATACAGACCCGTGGTTATTTTATAAAGTGTTTTTGGATATTTTTAAGTATTTTAAAAATATAAATTTGTGAAATTTTATTTAAATACTATGAGTTAAAAATGTAATTAATGAATGGTTAAATTGGATTATTGAAATATAACTTAAGTTTAAAAAAATGATATTTAAGTTATATAAATAAAATGGAAATTAAAATTTTTATTTGGAAAATGGTAAATATGATAAATTGATTTAAATTTGAATTTAAGTGATTTATTAAAGTATTATTGATGTTTCTATGAATTTAAGTGGTAAAATTAATGAATGCTTAAAAGTGAAATTTTAAAATATAACTTGACTTGGAAATGTGAAATTTGAGTTTTAATTAAAGATTTAAGTTAATTAAATTGTAACAACCCTATATTTTGTTTTTTTAATTGTATATTTTAATTTATTTTAATTGAATTTTGATTTAAAAACTTATATCTATTTAATTTGAATGATTAATTTTTGTTATTTTAAATATAAACTTAAGTTTTGATATGAATTATCATTCCAAAGCATGACTAAAAAGAATATTTTCCAAAAAGTGAATTTTGGTCAAAATAGTCAAACTTTGACTTTTGATTTAAAATTTTAAAGGTTTGAAGATTTAAATTTTATCTTTTATTATGAAAGTACATAAAATTTTAAGAACACTGCTTTTTGTTTCATTGAAAACGGATTTAAATTGTGAAAGTTATATTGTTTTCAATATTGTGTGTACATTGAATTATTTAACAATTTTCTTTATGTCAAATTTTATAAATTATATTTTTTTTTGTCAAATCATGTTCTAATATGTGTTATTTGACAAGTTAGATATATATTCTATTTGAAAAATATTTTTTTAGTGATGTTGTAATTTTTCCAAAGTTTACCGTGTTGATTTCCTATTTTATAGGCTGTTTTCTTATTTTCTGCTAATTTCTTCACTAAAATTATATTTAAATTAAATTTTTTATTTTATTTTGTGAATGTCTTTTTATTTTATGTTATTATTTATGTCTAAAAATATTTTGCAAGCTCATATGAATTTTCTAAAATTTATTTCAGCTAATTCCAAATTTTCTAGTCTAGTTCACTATTTTTAGCTATTTTTCTTAATTTAACTTTATATAATTAATAGATATTACATAAATTTCTATATTTTGATAAATTTTCGAAATTTTATTTGGGATCATTTTTATTTCCAAATATATCAAGTTATATGAACAAATTTAAGAAATTTAAAAGGTTTTAAAGGCTTTGAAACGTAAAGTCGTTTCACCGTTTCTTTTACCCTTTCTTTTTCAATCAATACACCATTTATTTTGGCCGTACCTTTCTCTATTCTTTTCAGCTGCATTCTCTCATCTTTTTCACGTATTTTCAAAGCTTCTCAACCCTAAAAAAAAATCATGTCCTCCATCTTGCAAAAATTTGGTAAAATCTTCTTCTCTTCTCTTGTTTTCTAGTTTTTTATGTGATTTTTGCAACTTGTTCTCTACTTCATGGCTCCACTCCTCCTCAACCACATCTAGGCTGTCCTCCACCTCCACCACCTCTTACCAACACCTCCTCCAACCCCTTCCCATGCCATAGCCGAGCCCTTTTGTAATGAAGAACCACCTTAAAATGAACCAACATTACCTATATGCAGTCTAGCCTAACACCTATTGCTTCCACCATCATCTTCCACCCCTTGGCCGCCACTTATCCCACCCTCACCAGCAAATTCTGACTTGACACATCTCTGCACACCCTCACCCGACCATAGCTGAGGTGGCCATGCCCTCCATGCCTTGGCCGAGCCATAAGATGCCTTGAAACCCTTGCTTTTGCCTTGTAACATTAGCCTCTTGCCTCACAAACTTGTGCACCACTTTCTCTAGGCTAGGCCGACCCATTTCAATCCAAAACCTGATCCAAATACATGCTTTGGCCGTGCAAACCTGATCCATAGCTGAAGCATGTGACGTTGAAAGCAAGTGCAAAGTCGTTGGTTTTGTTTTATGCATCCATTTCTAACATTGTTTAAGTATATCTTGTTTTGAAACTTATGTTAAATTTATTTGTTTTTCCTCATGTATTCAAGGCAATTAACCTTGTCTCTCCCACACTCATATCATCATCATGGCTGAGAAAACGAACCCCCTTAGTTGAGCTTTTGAATGGTTGTATCAAGGTCAAGTTATCTTGCCTTTGTTGCCTTTCAATTTCAATGTATTTCAATATATTTTGGTTGAATATTCATAAGTTACATTGTCTTGTTTTAGGGTTGTTTACAAGATGATATCTTGGCTATTTCTCTCCATTCAAATCAAAGGTCGTGCCTTCTGGATCTGTTGTATCATTCTAATTGATATCTCCAGCATAAAAATGTGAGTATTTCTCACCAGACATTATGTACTTATATAAGTAGTAAATTGACACCCTGTGAATCTGTAGAACTATATTAACATGTTATAACTACTTATATTATTATCATATGATGTTCACACCTGTTATTACACATGTTATACCATATGTTACTGTTATTTCATACTATTATGTATATTTTATCAGTTTATCACACTGCAAGTTCCTTGTAAATTAGAAATCACTATGGGTTGAAATGATACATACCCGAACGGACTTTAGAATAAGGAAAAATTGTTATGGGCTGAAATGATAGGCGTGAATGATTTTCAATTTATTTCATTTACTTGGGACCGCGGGTTTGAAATGATAAAACCCAGATTTTCTTTGTAAATTACGGGTTGAAATGATATATCACCCGTATCACTTTTCCTAGTGTAGAAAATTATATACAGACCCGTAGTTAATATATGTTTTTCTAAAAAAATTTAAATTATTTTAGAAATGTAAATATTAAAATATTTTGATTTAAATCTAATTAAAAGGGATTTTTTTAAAATATTATTGATTTTTTGAATAATTGTAAGTAAAATGAATTAATGAAAAGTTAGAAAATTTTGAATGTAAGTTATTTTGGAAAATTTAATTTAATTATAATTAGAAATTAAATTGAATATGAAATTATGATAAATTTATGATAATTTGAATTTAAATGAATTTAAAGTGATTTTATATCATATTAATGATTTTTAATAAAGTTGAAATGTGAAATGAATGAATATTTAAGTTGAAATTTTGAAATATAACTAAATTTGGAAATTTATGAAATTGACTTAAAGGTGAATTTTTAGTTAAGTAAATAAAAATAAAACTAAGTTATATTTGAGAATTTGAACTTAAGTGTTAAGTTGAAATTTAATATAATGCATTTAAACTTGAATGTTGAAATTTAATAAGTGAATTATTAATAAATAGTAATTTTTGAAAGGAAACTTAACTTTATAAAATCATGAACTTAAGGAAAATTTAATGGTGCTTAAAAATGTGAAAATGTATGATGTTATAAGTTAAAAATGATTTAAATAAAAATATAAGTGGTTGTGAAATTCTATAGAATAATTGAAGATAATTAACAGCATTTTAAATGTTGTCTTTTGTTAAAATTGAATTATTTTGAATGTAACTTTCTGTAGTATTTTCCAAATGCTGCGAAACTTGAATTTTCATTGTTTTAATAAAATTTAAATGCATAAATGATCATTGAAAAGTTTAAATTTTGGAATTTAATAATTTAATTGTTAAATGTATTAACTTCATTTTATGATTTAAAATGAAGTAATTTGTTTTAAAATATAACTATTCATATATTAAAATGATTGAAATGTGGTACTGAAAGATGTGATATTTTGGTATATTGAAATGACTTGGAATGTGGTTTTGGAAAAATATAACTATTTGATATATTAAAATGATTTGAACTATGGTATTGAAAGGATATGATATTTTGGTATATTAAAATGATTTGAAATGTGGGTTTGAGAAGATAAGATATTTTGATATATTAAAATGATGTGAAACGAAGTTTTGAAAAATATGACATTTTGATATTAAAATGATTTGAAAGGAAGTTCCGAAGGATATGATATTTTGGAAATGAAGCTTTGAAAGGTTATGATATTTTGATATATTAAAATTATTTGAAGGGAAGTTTTGAAAGGATATAATAATTTAATATATTGAAATGGTTAGAAATGACTTGATATTTATTTTGATAAATATTTGAATTTGAAAGATATGGTATGATGATATATTGAAATGGTTTGACAATGATTTAATCTTTATTTTGATAAAGATTTGGGTTGAAATGATATTTTATTTTGAAGTATAAAATATTGATTTAAAAGTTATAACTACGGGTTATAATAACGAATGGTTGTTAAAGAGACTGGGATCGGATATTGTCTTATAGCCAGCCAATACCGAAAACCACTTTAACAACTGTGTACGCGGTGGAGATTCCAGAATGAAGTAGGATGGTGGCGACGTTCTCGAGGTATATTACGTGGACTCAATTCCCATGAGTTGGCATATATGACTAAAACAGGAGCTATACCAGGCTACATAAAGGGTCGCACCCTTTCATCGAGCATGCTCCATCGGAAACCATTCTATTACTTTTGTGATTCGATACGGTGGCGCCACTTTGATTCGGGGGTATTGTTCGAGGTGGACGGAAGCAGCTGGCTTGCCGTCACCACCGATCTGGGAGTGCAAACGGTGTATCCACCCTGGCATTGCCTCGCGTGCCGTGTCATATCCTTATAGCGAGCCCACTACGATTTTGGTTTTAAAGATCCGACCGTGTTAAGGTTCACCATCCCCTTAACGCTATTCTCTATATGATTATACTTTACTGATTAGACACTACTGTATATAGCGCAACATACTACATAGTAAATAGTTTAACGGATCCTTAGAGGATGGGCGGTCGCAAGCATCTTCTAAGTTAGTTGTACCTTTACTGCAGTTCACTTGAGTTGGTTTACACTGTATAAGTATGTATGTCCTGACTCGAGTGTTTGTATTTTTATTTACGCTCGGGTCGGCCTGAGTTATTCACAGATTTGGATTCCACTTCTGGAGATTGGAATCGCCGGAGATTATCTGCTTATCTAGTCTTATCTATTCCAGTTCGGTTGTTCTATTCAGCTTGTACTTGGCTATCATATTGAAACTCCCGTTGTACTTTATTTCTTCCGTTGTATTTTATTTAACTCTGATATATTTATATAGTAGCTTCATGAACTACTATTTCTTTTACTTCCGTTGCATTTTTATTACTCTGTGTCTGTGATCTGTAATTTTTATTTACTGTATATTCTGAGATTTGCCAAATTTTTATTTACAACGCGGTATTTTGAGCAATTCAATTTCGGCATGAGTGTCTACCTATACACTTATAATGGATGCGAATGGTTAAAAATACCTGGTTGTTACAGTTGGTATCAGAGCTTTGGTAGCTCTAGGCAAAACTCAGTATATAGAGTAAATTTAATTTCAGAATCACTTTCATTCGAGCTTGAATTCCTTCTTCTTCAATTCGGTTTCCTTTGAATTTTGGAACGTTCCCTACGGTTCCAAAATCCATTTGTATCCCTTACTATTCATCTTCTTTTGACTCTGGAGTATTCCAAACTCCGCTTCGAATGATCTTTCTAGTGAGTCGGCGGTCACGCCAATTTCAAATTGAATTGAAAAAAAAGGGAAACTCCTTTACAGTTAGCATCGATTCACCAGAGATTTGTATTCCTCCTTGGTTTAGATGCTAATATCTTTTGTTATTCAAAACTCTATCTCTTGAGATCTAATGTAGATTTACCCTAGAAAAATCCACATTGATCTTATTCTTTAAGTCACGGTTGACCCGGTTAAGGTTGCCCGCGATTTATTTAAGCTTATCCATCTCCCTACTCTGTTATTTAATCATCTTGTCTTTTGTTTCTAATCTATTCTTCCAAACATTTTGAATTGTACTTGTATATCTATGTTTTGTTATATATATTATGTTGTTTGAGTTGTTGATGTTGATTTGGGTTTTTGATCGATTCGTCTGATCAACACTATCGATAAGATTTCCAAAACACTTTGACAGAACAAACTGACACAATATTATTTTAAAATTCTGGTTAATGAAATAAATTTTGATGTACAAGTAAATTTATGAAACTTAATAAACTGATTTAAATTGATTATTTGAAGTGATAATACTTGATTTGGGAACTGAAATGAATTTAGAACAAGAAATTTGAGAATTTAATTTCCGATGCTTTCAAACCTTTTGTTTAAAAAGTTTTAAAAGGGATATATTATTTAAAGTATTTTCAAATAGAAATTCTTTTCCAAATAATTTTAAGTTTAAAATTAGTACTCTTCTCATTGTCGCTGGGAAATAACTTCGGTGATGACTGCAGCATAATCGACGTTCATTTTCGAGTTTTGAAGTTAAGAGACTATTTTGTAGTCTTGCTACAACTTTGTTTTGAGAATTTAATTGATTTGAATTTCTAAAATATGACTTGATTTATAATATCTATATATAGATATATGATTGAAATTTGATTTGACATAGTATGTGTATATTATTACTTATCTCTAAATGGTTTGAATGTAATCGGAAAATTTAGTTCTTAAATTTATTTTAAAGAATAATTTCAATTGTAAAAAAAAATCATCAATCAAAATTTTGGATGAATATCAAGCATGAAATGATTTAATTGGAAAGTTTATTTGTATAATACAATTGCATTCAAATATAACTTACCTAAAAATTTCAGAAGTTAACAATGTAATTGGATAATATACAATACAAAAAGGATTTTTATAAATAAAATTTGAGTGGTTATAATAAATGTTATACACTTAAATTTTAGTTATAAAATGATTAACGGGGGTAAATATAATAAAGGTTAATTGAATAACTTACAATAAAATAATGTTAAAAGAACTAAGAACAAAAAAAACAGTTATAATAAGTGTAAGTATATTTAACATAAGCGATAAATATATTGAGAGGAATAAATTTAATTTTAATTAGTGATAAAGAAGAATTAAATTTATTAAGTACATTGTGAGTGTAATAAATGATTATTTTTCAAACCCATGGTTTTAAAAAAAAATTGTTAATTTAAGATGATTGGATAATAGATAATGAAATTTGGGATAGTTAAAATTTATTTAACTTGTGTAAAGATTTATTCTCTATTTAAGTTGAAATTTCCATGCTTTCAAATCTATTTCCTTATTTTGTTTTCCAAACTATCTTTTGGTATCCTTATCATCCTTATCTTTCTACAGACTGGTATAGACATCTTTCTATAATCTTTCTGTTTAGAAATCTTTCTATAATCTTTGGTACTCATTTCGAATCCATTTTTCGTACTTGTGTTCTTGATTTTGGAGGATCTTTGAAAGATCACCTCCACCTTGTTAAACTTACCTATAACAACAGTTATCAGGTATAAAATTCAATTTTATTTTCATATTATCTTAATCTTGTTTCACTCTATCTTTTCTGTGCTTTCCCGTACCTCATTCCTTTTCGGGGACGAAAAGTTTTGAGTGGGGGAGAGTGTAACAACCCTGTATTTTGTGATTTTTTTTAATTGTATATTTTAATTTTTTTTAATTGAATTTTGATTTAAAAACTTATATCTATTTAATTTGAATGATTAATTTTTGTTATTTTAAATATAAACTTTCGTTTTGATATGAATTATCATTCCAAAGCATGACTAAAAAGAATATTTTCCAAAAAGTGAATTTTGGTCAAATAGTCAAACTTTGACTTTTGATTTAAAATTTTAAAGGTTTGAAAAATTAAATTTTATATTTTATTATGAAAGTACATAAAATTCTAAGAACGCTGCTTTTTGTTTCGTTGAAAACGGATTTAAATTGTGAAAGCTATACTGTTTTCAATATTGTGTGTACATTGAATTATTTAACAATTTTCTTTATGTTAAATTTTATAAATTATATTTTTTTTTTGGTCAAATCGTGTTCTAATATGTGTTATATGACATGTTAGATATATATTCTATTTTAAAAATATTTTTTTGGTGATGTTGTAATTTTTCCAAAGTTTACCGTGTTGATTTCCTATTTTATAGGCGGTTTTCTTATTTTCTGCTATTTTCTTCATTAAAATTATATTTAAATTAAATTTTTTTATTTATTTTGTGAATGTCCTTTTATTTTATGTTATGATTTATGTCTAAAAATATTTTGCAAGCTCATATGAATTTTCTAAAATTTATTTCAGCTAATTCCAAATTTTCTAGTCTAGTTCACTATTTTTAGCTATTTTTCTTAATTTAATTTATATAATTAATAGATATTATATAAATTTTTATATTTTGATAAATTTTCAAAATTTTATCTGGGATCGTTTTTATTTCCAAAAATATCAAGTTATATGAACAAAGAAATTTAAAAGGTTTTAAAGGCTTTGAAAAGTAAAGTCGTTTCACCGTTTCTTTTACCGTTTCTTTTTCAATCAATACACTATTTATTTTGGCCGTACCTTTCTCTATTCTTTTCAGCTGCATTCTCTCATCTTTTTCACGTATTTTCAAAGCTTCTCAACCCTAAAAAAAAATCACGGCCTCCATCTTGCAAAAATTTGGTAAAATCTTCTTCTCTTCTCTTGTTTTCTATGTGACTTTTGCAACTTGTTCTCTACTTTATGGCTCCACTCCTCCTCAACCTGATCTAGGCTGACCTCCACCTCCACCACTCTGACCAACACCTCTTCCAGCCCCTTCCCATACCATAGCCGAGCACTTTTGTGATGAAGAACCACCTTAAAATGAACCAACATTACCTATATGCAGTCTAGCCTAACACCTGTTGCTTCCACCATCATCTTCCACCCCTTGGCCACCACCTATCCCACCCCCTCCAGCAAATTCTGACCTAACACACCTCTGCACACCCTCACCTGACCATACCTGAGGTGGCCATGCCCTCCATGCCTTGGCCGAGCAATAAGATGCCTTGAAACCCTTGCTTTTGCCTTGTAACATTAGCCTCTTGCCTCACAAACTTGTGCACCACTTTCGCTAGGCTAGGACGACCCATTTCAATCCATAACCTGATCCAAATACCTGCTTTGGCCGTGCAAACCTGATCCATAGCTGAAGCATGTGATGTTGAAAGCAAGTGCAAAGTCGTTGGTTTTGTTTTATGCATCCATTTCTAACATTATTTAAGTATATCTTGTTTTGAAACTTATGTTATATTTATTTGTTTTGCCTCATGTATTCAAGGCAATTAACCTTATCTCTCCCACACTCATATCATCATCATGGCTAAGAAAACGAACCCCCTTAGTCGAGCTTTTGAATGGTTGTAGCAAGGTCAAGTTATCTTGCCTTTGTTGCCTTTCAATTTCAATGTATTTCAATATATTTTGGTTGAATATTCATAAGTTACATTGTCTTGTTTTAGGGTTGTTTACAAGATGATATCTTGGCTATTTCTCTCCATTCAAATCAAAGGTCGTGCCTTCTGGATCCGTTGTATCATTCTAATTGATATCTCCAGCATAAAAATGTGAGTATTTCTCACCAGACATTATGTACTTATATAAGCAGTAAATTGACACCCCGTGAATCTGTAGAACTATATTAACATGTTATAACTACTTATATTATTATCATATGATGTTCACACCTCTTATTACACCTGTTATACCATATGTTACTGTTATTTCATACTATTATGTATATTTTATCAGTTTATCACACTGCAAGTTCCCTGTAAACTAGAAATCACTATGGGTTGAAATGATACATACCCGAACGGACTTTAGAATAAGGGAAAATTGTTATGGGCTGAAATGATAGGCCTAAATGATTTTCAATTTATTTCATTTACTTGGGACTGCGAGTTTGAAATGATAAAACCCGGATTTTCTTTGTAAATTACGGGTTGAAATGATATATTACCCGTGTCACTTTTCCTAGTGTAGAAAATTATCATAGCTAATATATGTTTTTCTAAAAAAAATTAAATTATTTTAGAAATGTAAATATTAAAATATTTTGATTTAAATCTAATTAAAAGGGATTTTTGTAAAATATCATTGATTTTTTGAATAATTCTAAGTAAAATGAATTAATGAAAAGTTAGAAAATTTTGAATGTAAGTTATTTTGGAAAATTTGATTTAATTATAATTGGAAATTAAATTGAATATGAAATTATGATAAATTTATGATAATTTGAATTTAAATGAATTTAAAGTGATTTTATATCATATTAATAATTTTTAATAAAGATGAAATGTGAAATGAATGAATATTTAAGTTGAAATTTTGAAATATAACTAAATTTGGAAATTTATGAAATTGACTTAAAGGTGAATTTTTAGTTAAGTAAATAAAAATAAAACTAAGTTATATTTGAGAATTTGAACTTAAGTGTTAAGTTGAAATTTAATATAATGCATTTAAACTTGAATATTGAAATTTAATAAGTGAATTATTAATAAATATTAATTTTTGAAAGGAAACTTAACTTTATAAAATCATGAATTTAAGGAAAATTTAATGATGCTTAAAAATGTGAAAATGTATGATGTTATAAGTTAAAAATGATTTAAATAAAAAAATAAGTGGTTGTGAAATTCTATTGAATAATTGAAGATAATTAACGGCATTTTAAATGCTTTCTTTTGTTAAAATTGAATTGTTTTGAATGTAACTTTCTGTAGTATTTTCCAAATGCTGCGAAACCTGAATTTTCATTGTTTTAATAAAATTTAAGTGCATAAATGAACATTGAAAATTTTAAATTTTGGAATTTAACAATTTAATTATTAAATGTAATAACTTCATTTTATGATTTAAAATGAAGTAATTTGTTTTGAAATATAACTATTGATATATTAAAATGATTGAAATGTGGTACTGAAAGATATGATATTTTGGTATATTGAAATGATTTGAAATGTGGTTTTGGAAAAATATAACTATTTGATATATTAAAATGATTTGAACTGTGGTATTGAAAGGATATGATATTCTGGTGTATTAAAATGATTTGAAATGTGGGTTTGAGAAGATATGATATTTTGATATATTAAAATGATTTGAAACGAAGTTTTGAAAAATATGACATTTTGATATTAAAATGATTTGAAAGGAAGTTCCGAAGGATATGATATTTTGGAAATGAAGCTTTGAAAGGTTATGATATTTTGATATATTAAAATTATTTGAAGGGAAGTTTTGAAAGGATATAATAATTTAATATATTGAAATGGTTAGAAATGACTTGATATTTATTTTGATAAATATTTGAATTTGAAAGATATGGTATGATGATATATTGAAATGGTTTGACAATGATTTAATCTTTATTTTGATAAAGATTTGGGTTGAAATGATATTTTATTTTGAAGTATAAAATATTGATTTAAAAGTTATAACTACGGGTTATAATAACGACTGGTTGTTAAAGAGACCAGGATCAGATATTGTCTTATAGCCAGCCAATACCGAAAACCACTTTAACAACTGTGTACGCGGTGGAGATTCCAGAATGAAGTAGGATGGTGGCGACGTTCTCGAGGTATATTACGTGGACCCACTCCCGTGAGTTGGCATATATGACTAAAACAGGAGCTATACCGGGCTACACAAAGGGTCGCATGTAACGACCCGCCGTTCTGACCGCCTCCAGTCGGTAATTAAACCAACTTGAGGTGTTCAAAATGACGGATTGTTATTCAGTTTATCGAGTTTAAACAGAAACAACCACAGAATCACAGAATAATCATAATCTTTTACATAAATGAATTTTTATACATATATCAGAGTTTGTACAATGCATTATATTTATACAGCGGAATATTTCTTTTAAGTACAAAAATTCTTCGAAAAGCTAAAGTGAAGCAATTTCCCCAACTCTCTCTCTAACTTCGCGGCCTGAAAATCTTCAAGCTGTAGAAATACTAGGTCTGACCCGAGTATTACATTCAAAAGAAAATAATACACAGGTCAGTCTAATTCAAACTCAGTTATTAGTGCATAGAGGCAATAATAATCAACAATTAGATGACAGTCAAATATAAATTTACCTATCCGATCCTTTAACAAGAAATCGGATAACGGTAAATACAACACTTAATAGTGTTAAACAACAAATCAGTAGATTCAGATTATCAATGAGGATAGATGAAAGGATTATTGATGAAGATAATTTAGAAAAAAAATCAGAATTGCCTAAACGGCAATTAACAACAAAATCATCAAAATGTGATTCAAAATATATTGAATTGTCAACATAAAACAATTTTCATCAAAATGAAAACATCATTTAAAACATTAGATTTGGTAGGGCTGCAGTACACACACGCGTATACGGCCTCGCCACATTTTTAAAATGTTAACTTCGTGTGGCTGCAGTTCACGCTTGCGTGCACTGCCTCGCCACTACCGTAATGAAATATGCAAAAGATCATAAATCAAAACAAAATAGTATATCAATAAAAATCAAACCGTGTGGCTGCAGTTCACGCTTGCGTGCACTGCCTCGCCACTACCGTGACGAAATATGCAAAAGATCATAAATCAAAACAAAATAGTATATCAATAAAACAATACCACGCCATGTGGCTGCATTTCACGCTTGCGTGCACTGCCTTGCCACTATCGTGATGACATACTCAAGAAAATCAACGAACCAAAATCAATGAAGGTTCAAATATCGATTCAAAATGTCGATACTGCGTGGCTGCAGTGCACGCTTGCGTGCGCTGCCCCGCCACAACAACTTGTGAAAGAAAACAAGTTTCCAAACAACTTATTACTGCACACTTCAACAAGTGCAAAATTTTCATAAAAATGAAACTGCAAGCAACCCAAATATTCAGGGGTAGAACTGCAATAATAACGCAGCCACCACCCGAATCCAAGGGCATAATAAATACAAACTGCAACTACAACATGTTGCTATTATGCTTGAAAACAAATGCACATTAAACTAGCAGTAAGTAGTGCCAAAAGAACACAACACAAATGTGCAAGTATAAAAATCAATTACCAGGCGCAGTGCCGAAGCAAAGACAAAATATATTGCTTTTCCAAAATAAATACTATACAGTGCAAAATGGCAGTGGTACAACTGGTGAAGTATGCAATATGTACACAAATGAATGTGCATAACCAACAGCACATGGACAAACATATGTGCAAATGCAGTCATGCATAAGGGCAGGAAATAAGATTAAAACCAACATCATCAATTACATGATATAACACAAAAGTTCTCAACTCCAACATATCAGTAAACATTAGTGCACAAGGCAATGACACATACTTATACATGAACCAGCAGAAGCAATTTAATCTATGAAAAAATACACGTATCTGGTTTGTATACTCTGTTCTTATTCAAAGCCAAAATACAAATAGAAGTTGGTACAAAGTTATTAACATATACATGCAAGTACTTGTTTATATATGCATGAAAGGTTAGGCTACTGGAAATAGGTACAGGCATGTACATGTCAAACTTCCAAAACTCAACATGCCAAAATTTAAATACTCAACATGTCAGACTACCATATTTTTTTTCTCCAGATTTTGGAAACTTACATGTACATCCTGAAGCGAACAAAACTGAAATGCATCCAAAATTTAAAAATGTACAAGTACCAGACTAGATTATAGTGCAACACTTCAAATATCAATGCCAACAAACTGAACTGGATAGTGCACCGAGAATGAGGCAACAGAGCAAGGATCCAGCAAATTTTTTTTTTTTCAAGCAACAGATAACTAACCACTCAAGTTTTAGTTAGAATGTTTACTCACTTATTGATCATCACAGACAGTTTATGGTTCCAGGGATTTGACCAGTTAACCTTATATTAAATTGTTTTAAAACATGAATCTGATCATTTCTAACAAATTTTTTTCTTCTTTAAGGACTGTAACTTAAACTGTTTACAAGTTAAAATATGAATTTTCATAAAAATTTAGGGTGTTGTTCAGGCTACAGAGAGGTGTGAATATGAATGTCATTTCAGACAACACATACCAACAGATTTCTCATCAGATTTAAGGCCGCTCATAAGCATCAGGATACTAAAACATGTTAAAAGATTAAGAGAAGTGGTTTGCTCACTGCCACTTAATAACGCAGATTCAACGAAACAAAAACAACCTAATTACCAAACTCGAAGTTGTTGATTAAAAAAAATCAAGTTGAAGTCGATATCGAAACAGTTCAAAATTTCACCAAACCATATAGTTGAAACAATAAGTATCAACGCATGCGAATTTAATTAAATCACAAAATCATCAGCATCTGAACAAATCGAATGGTTGAGACGAAGCCCAACAAAAATCAAAGAAAATCAATGAATCAAAACAGAGAAGATCGAATAGTTCAAAATCAACATCAAAAACAAAATTAACTACCAAAACACTGAGCTGAGATAGAATTTGGATGTGAGTGGAAAACACTCACCTTTAACAGAAAGAAGCAGCCGCAGTGAGTAACGAAGAATCGATCGTCAAAGCCGGCGCCTTTGAATTGAACGAGGAGCACGCGAGCGAGATTGAGCTGAAACCCTAATTTGGATCGAAGACGAAGAACGCTCGATTTTTTTTTAGAGAGAGGCCGCCATTTTTTCTTTGTTTATTTTTCTGTATGATTTGAAGAGATGGAAAAAAAGGGTATCGGCATGCTTTGAAAGGGAGGGTGCGTGAATTATGGCGTGATGAAAGGCATGAGTGAAGGCTGAAACAAAGGCGTGAGTTAAGGGCGTGGGTTTTGGCATGTTTGAAGGCACGAATTTGGCTGATGAGAGTAAGGCAGTGTTTTCTTTTTTTCTTTTCTTTTTTTATTATATTATTTTATATATTATTATATTTTTATTTTTATTTTGAATTCAATTTTGTTTTGTATAAATTTTCTTTAGTAAATATAGAAACGTTTTGAAGTTCAACTATCAACATCAATTTATAAATTTACATAAAAATAATTCGTAAATCCAAACTATTTTTTCTATGTCATTAGTTTGAATTTAAAATACAAATTCAATATTCAATTTCAACTCCAAAGTCAAATTTAAATTTTATTCAACTTTAATAGATTAAATTCTAAAATTTAATCGCCAATTTATAGTTATATTGGGAATTCAATTTAGATTCTCATTCAAATATTTAAAATCTATTAAATATTTTCATTTTTAAATTGTTCAAAATTCTGGGTTGTTACAATCTTCCCTCCTTAAAAGAATTTCGTCCCGAAATTATAAGTTAGGAAAACGATTGCTAAAATCTCACCGATATTTATACCTTACACAATTTTTCCAAGTTTCAAACTCATAAATAAATATAGGATTCATTCCATTTATTTTATCTCAGCAGTTTTGCTCATCGATTTCAATAACCAAGACACAAAAGTCTTTTACCAAATTTTTTGACTTACAAAACTCAGATTTTTAAACTTGAAATCTCATGCTAGATATTTGCATAATATATCTTTTCCAAAGCTGTAGACTTTCAAAATATTTTAAAGATCTTCTTCCTTAATTCATTAGGTTAGAATTATGTAATTCTAATTTCAGACTTTTGATTTTCTATTTAAAGTTTGAAAATACTTGATAACTCGAAGTTTAACAAGTCCATCTTCGTTCTCACAGACTTTAGGCATACGCTGGCCAGGCGCAGGTCTAAAAATCTCCAAGTACTAAATATACTTGCTTCAACTTCCAGCGAAAATACTTTTTTTTAAAATTCTTTTAAAAATGGACATGGAAAGCACGTTCCCCCATGGATCACAGTTTACCCGGCGGTTACGCTACTATCCCAGTAGAATCGCTTGTAACTGTAGATTTCACATCTCTCTTGAATTTCTCCATGGTTGCCGCCATAGATTGCGGTTCACACGGCGGTTACGCTACTATCCCAGTAGAATCGCTCGTGACCGTAGGCATCACGCCCCTCAAATTACGCTTCGGCCTCTAGATCGCAGTTTACACGGCGGTTGCGCCACTATCCCAGTGGAATCGCTTGTAACTGTAGGCATCACGCCCCACGAATTACGCCAGCATCAATTCACCTAATCCCAAACACGATGATCCATCGTGGGGGATCCCAGTCAGTCCTAATGGACATTCCACTAATGGAAATTCTACGTAGCTGCGATTTCCAATGGACACTCCACCGAGTTCCAATCACCTTCACAAATAATAAATGGAAGGTACATTTCCATATCCTCAGTTTTTAGAAAACATATGTCATATACATATAGTACTTCATTTCACATTTCGTACAAATCATACCTATGTAAACCTACACAGGACTTTTCATAATAATGACTTTCCAAACTGATGGTTTTCGAATTATTATATTCACATATATAAATTACGAAAACTCAGTTCACATTCATAACAAATAGAGGATTCCAAAATTTTCCATTTCATTTAAAATTTTCCTCTAAATCGATTTGAAAATTTAAGGTTATCTCAAACCTAATTCACATTCATAATCCAATCATTATCGACTTCACATTCGATTTGGATTTCACGTTACATCGTCAATTCTCAACACATAATTGATGTCTATCGATATATAACCTCTAAGCTCGTACGTCTCAGAGAAGGGTGTTAAGTTAAAAGAATAAATTCTCCGCCACCACAGATATATATTTAATAGAGATCAATTGCTATGTCATCAATTCACAATACTAGACATACAATCCCAATCGACTATCCAAAATTCAAAGCTCAACTTATATTGTTTTTGATGTCAAAGTTAAACTTAATTTAACTCAAGATTCAATCTTTCTTTTTTGGAAAATATTCAAGTTGAACTAATCGTTCAAATTTCCCAAAAATATCTTTACAAGATATATATAATTTTCCAACTTAACCATTTGAAACAAATTTCAAATCTTCATTTTTTTCAATTTATCTTTAAAAGATAAAATTTCAAACCTTTCATTTCATATTGGAAAACATTTCCCTACTTATTTAATAATAAGTAATTCACAAGTTGATTTATTTTCAACTCTTGGAAAATATTCAATATACTTGAATCAAAATTAAGTATATATTCCATTCTTTAAGGAAAGCGTTCTTTTAAACATATTTATTTGAGTCAAAACGAATGTTGCGTAAAACATCGTTACGACAACTCAAAAATCACTAGTATAGGGATTCGAAATTTAAGATAGATATATAAATCCCAATACTATAAACAATATTTCCTTCCGGAAACCATTACTATAACAACAGTGTTATAGTCCACCATTTCCTTATTTTTTTCGAAAACGTCTATTTCAACAATTGAATGTTGAAATCTATGTATTCGATACTTAATGCATTTTAAAACATCTTTAAAACCATTAACTTTTTCAACTTCAACTTCAACTTAATTCATAGTTTGAATTCCTTATACTTTTCATAATATTAGTTTTAAACCAATTTCAAACTTTTCAATATTAAGTTTTTCACTTAATTTAATTTTCCGCACGTTTAAATTCAAATTCATCACTGAATTTATTAAACCTATAATGGATTATCATGTTAACAACTTCAAATTTTAAATCTAGATCTCATTTGAACTTTGCATTTGCTTTCTATTTCAAAAATAATCAACTAGTTCTTTAGTAAGTCATTCATCGACTTAGTTCCATTAAATTTATATTTCCACATTAACCTCATTTCATAATATCACTTCCCTAAAACATATCCGTTTTATTCAATAATATATTCACTGTCCAAAATCGTGAATATACATATTTAAATCAATTCAGTGTTTCTGCACATTTATTTAAAGAATTATCCACTGTCCAAAATCGTGGATAAAATTCCCAACCAACATTTACTATCACAATATTTAACTTAAAGGATAATTCCCTGTCCAAAATCACGAATATATCTCCTTTAATAACTTCTATTTTTCATTTATCAAATTCAATTTGTTTCGAATTTATAAACAATCTTTACAAATTCCATTTCTATTTATAAAACTTTGATTTATAAATCTCTTTTATTAATTCAATTCAATTTATATAACTCCATTATATACCAAAAATCCATTTATAAGTTAAATACTTATAATCCATTTATTCACTAAATCATTCTTCAAAACATTTGAAATCAATTTTCAAAAGAATTCAGAATCAAATTCCCAAGTTACAGTTTAATTATCCTCTTGGCTATAACTAAATTGAAATGTGACGACCCTGACTCGACCTTCGAAAATCGGCACCGAATACGACACTCGTATTCAAATGCCGCAGATCCAAACGTCGAACCTGGTTCGCCGGAGCTTATAACACATTAAGTAAATAACACAGCGGAAGAAATGAATAATATACTTCATATACAGCATTTGATACAATAACTGATACACATGAATGATACAACAGAATGGTACAAGAGATATCAACATTATCAGAGATACAAAGAATAGCAGCGGAAATATAAGATAACACTAGCAGCGGAACAAAATCTCCAATGTAGCTTCAAGAAAGAACTCCAGCTTCGGTAATCTCCATCTCCAAATCACCAATCCAGCGATAGCTCGGACTCCCAAATCAAGATGAAGAGAAGCAACTCGATCCAAATGCGATTGCCAAATCCTAAGGCTGAAAGCTATCGAATCTACATCTACAATAGATCATCTGAAAACCCAACTCTAGACTGCCCGTGTGGGAAAATAGTGGGCACCCAGAGTTTAGGAAAGGAACAATAAACTCCAGGTCAGTCATGGGACTGGTATGAGCAAACAAAAACATTTGGTCTTTTAAAACAAACAACAAAATTTAAATTTGAAATCCGCAATGCTTTTTGGAAAATGAAACTACCATAAGGCCTCCCGGCACACACACAATGCAAACGCACACATGGGGGAGATTTCTCCTTATGATAGTCAAACATGCTTACTACGAGGAAAATTCTTTGATATTATTACTAGTGCATAGTGGAAAATCTTTCGAAAGTATAATATAAATCCTAGCCAGCATAGGTACCATGATACTATGCCTACTATAGCTGCCATGTTAAATGGCAGGTTCTACAACTAAAACCGTACAAGGCACGTATTGGATGAATGGATTTCCAACAAATGGTCAGGCTAAGGAACTTCCTATTGCCACATGGGTACGCCTCTGGCGGGACGTCCCGAGAACTAACGTTACGGTTAGATCTCTGCCAACACAAGGCCGGGTTACCTCTGTAACTAGGTAACTACTACACGAATATGCCATCCCCCGGTCCTTTGGGACCTTTATCCGAGGCGCCTCAAAGCAACAACCACACAGTAAATGAGATTGGAGCAACCACATAGGTTAAATATCAGGGCTCCATACCTGATACCACCCTTTACCAGAAGGGAATGACACACCCTAAAGGGAGCGACCCTCATAACCTTGCCGCATCTTTCCTGTTTCGACCATTTCCGGGGAGTGAGGTCCTGATGCAGTCTCGTCCACAAAGCTACGCTTTGGCACAAAGCCATGCTCTGGGTCAACAGATGACCAAAGCAATGATCACAAAGATAAATGATCAAACAAATGATCATATCACAAATGATCAACCAATGATCATCACACAGCAGCACTCAGCATGCCACATTACCAAATTGGGAATATCACTGATAAATATCAACTACATAACCTCTGAGCTCATACGTCTCAGAGAAGGGTGTTAAGCTAAGAGAATAAATTCTCCGCCACCAAGCAGAAATGTATTTGATAGAAATCAGATAACATCTCAAAGTGTAATGTCGGACATACAACCATACAAGTCTGTTCCGGGTTCGAACAGAACCGAAGGCACTTCCGAAGAAGCCCTTGCAAATCCGGGTATCCCCAATCCCGATCGGACTTCCCATCACTAAGGAGAACTCTATACCGGAGCAACTCAGTGCAGAGTCAATCGATAGGTTATCCTATCGTTCTCACAGATACCCGGTCTTCACCACCGGTCTTCAATGCTATCCATAACGACGTATCACATATTCGGAATGGGCTATATGACACAAAGGTCCTCTCCCGGCTAAACCGAATAGTGAGCGCAAAATTTAAAAACATATGGATATGGGATTTCAGTTAAGTCACAACTTGAAAACCCAAAGTTTCTCTTTTAAATGGTTAAACAAATTACCATTCTAAATCTTCAAAATAAAAAGATTAATTTCACAAAGTTTCACCAAATTTCACAAAGATCTATTCATAGATTCCAAAACAATTCCCATTCAATTTGGATTAACTCATTTAAATCTTTAAAAGTTAAAGATTTATAGCTTTCAAAACACGTTTCCAAAGATTTATCTAAAGTTTGGAAAACTATTTTCATTTTTTAGACTTGAAATCCTTTTAACACACAATGGAAGTCCATTTCTTATGGGAAAGCAAATCTAATTTATACAAGTTGAAATCTTGAGTTGAATTTAAATTCCAAAACGTCATCTTTAAGATGGTTTAAAACCCATATAACCCATTTATAGGTTGAATAACCTTTTTAAACCCTAGTTCCCAAATCATAAAATTCAATTCTAAATATCGAATTCAAATTTAAATCCAATTATTTAAATTTCAAAACTCAATCTAGTTATTTAAAATAACTTTTATTTTTGAAATACATTTTTCAAAAGCTTTTTCAAATCTAATTCCAAAACTATCTTGGATTCAAAAATTCAATTTTTAGATTATTTCAAAAATCTGTGACTTAACTCATTTCCACGTGCAATCCATATTTGTGTGTGTATAAGTGTGGTCCAGGGGTCCAACACAATAGTGCACAACATCCATTATCACAGATTCAATCATATCGACAAGCGGTATAACCCATAACGCTTATCTATATTCACAGATTCATAGATAAAGTAAAATATCATTCACAAAGATTAACTAATATGATTCGATGTGGGTTTCGGATAACCGACTGGAATCCGACTCCCTGTCGCATCGAAATTCAAATGTCGTTCTACGGGTCAGGGTTTGCATAACAATATATACATCATAGAAATAACAGCTTAGCACAAAACATCATATAGCATCGCATCACATATCAAATATATCAATCCATCACACAACATCAATAACAATCAAACATCTTTAATTAAGATGAATAGCCCGTGTGGTTAAAATTTTATTACTCACATAATTACCTTCGTTAGTAATTTTTAATCAATGATTAATTTAATTGATTTAGTCTTAACCACCTTTATTAATTAATCACCCTCTTAATTAATCATCTTAATTAATTAATCCTTAGTTGTAATTAATAAAATCTTAATCACTTTTATAAATAGGCCTTAATTCATTAGTCACTTCTAAAATCAACCTTGATATCAACTTATTTACCCTTTTATTAAATAAATCTCAAGACTTAATTAAAATTATCAATTATTTAATTAATCATCCATATTATTAATTAACTAAATAATTAATTATCCAACTTAATTATTCTAATAATTTAATGAACCCAATCATTAATTTTTTTATTTATCTTTTAGATAAATATTTCTTGCTTAATTAAGCATTTAAAAACAAATTGTTTTTACTTTAAAACTCCATTGAACTTCATTTTTTTTTTTTTTTTGAGATTTGAGATTTTAAAAATGGATAAAAAAAATTTTTTTTTTAGCTTAAACAAGGTTTTATAACAATTCAAACTCATTTATTTAAAAACTGAAAATAAAAATTTAATTCCAGATTTAAACTCATTTTAAATTTCTAATTTAATTTTTTTAACTTCCAATTCAATTTCAAAGCACATATATGTTTTTACACTTTTTAAAATCTGATTTGAATTTGAAAATATAAATTATTCCAAATCTCAGACAAACAAATTTGAATTCTTATTCAACTTTAGATTTTTCAAAACTCAGTTTATATTCAACTTGCATTATAAACTTTACATTTAAATTAAGAAACAGGTTTTTGTGTTTTTATTTAAAACCCAAACTAAAATTTAAAAATTCAAATGATTTCAAAATCTAGTTTTTTTTACTGTTGAATTCATATTGAGTTTTCAGGTCTAAAAACTTATTACAGATTTTTAGTTGCATTTAAACTTTACTTCCATTTTTATCTTCGTATAATTTTTTTCTTTTTTTTAAAAGAAACTGTAACAGGTTCTGTTTTGTAAACCTGTCACCAACATCACCCGAACCAAAACAATTTTGCTTCGAGTCCACAAGCCCAAAACTTCAAGAAAAATTCCAAATTTCCCGAGTCTATCTCAAACCCCAAACTCTGCAAATACCAACTCTCCCCTGACACTCCACTGCACTGTGCATATGCACAGTGACTCCGGCCAACGTAGATCGTCAAAGATGATCGTATCTCATCAGGAAACCACCCAGCTACCCACCACAAACATCAATTCAAGCCGCCATCACCAGAAATCAAAATTGATACCCAATATCAAAAACTGGAAGTGAAACTGAGTCCCCCCCTTCCAAACCTGTCAACAGCCTATAATCTCTTCTCCAACCATCATCATCACTGCTACTCCGGCTAATGACCCATCTACACCCCCTCTGCAACCTCCCAAATCCCACTCCAACTCGATGCAGCAGAGAGCATGGGAAGAACAAAGAACTGCAACACTTAAACAAGGGTTTTGAAACCTGGAAACCCCAAACTTCCATTTTCTTGTTAACCCAGAAAACCCACTTAATCCCAAATTATAAAATATGATTTTAGTTCAAAAATCAAGTTAAAGTTTATGAATTCAAGTTATAACCCTGAATTTATAAATTTTCAAAGTTTGGATTCTTGACACATTTTTTTTTTCAACTGTCATCATCATTTTTTTCTTTTTTTTCTGAATATTTCCAGATACCTAAATACCCTTAGCTTAAGTAAAGTTTTAATCTAACTTTAAGATGAAAAACAACTCAGTTTAATTTACAACTTAAGTTTAAAACATAAATTAATCAAGGGTTTGGAGCTTTTAAATTTGAATAGGAACCTGGAAACAGTGGCAATGGACAGAGGCACTCAGGGAGACAACACATGCAGCCATATTTTTTTTTTTTTTTTGAGTTTTAGAAATGAAGTTACTCAACTTTTTACATGCAACCATAACACAACTAAATTCTCTGAAGTATCATCAATTGTAACAGGTTCTATTGCATGTTCAAACTTCCAGGTAGTTTAGAAAACAAATCATACTCAAGTACACTAGCACATCAATAACATCTCCAGAACAAAGTTTAAGCAAGCACAACATCATTCTCACAAGCATCAAAACATAAAACAGAGGTGAAAGTGTTTGCTCACCAGATTGAAGCAGAGACAGGGGACAGAGGCAATGGTTTGCCTGGGCATTTGTTTTCCCAGTTCTCAATCTTTGCCTTTGTTTCTCAGGTGGCCTGCTCCAGATTTCTTTTTGTTTTGTTTCTCAGATCTTCTTTGGTTTGGGTAATCATCCCCTCAGCATGACAATGATATAGTTAATTAAGTTTTTTTTTTTTTTAATTGCTTCGAAATTAAATTTTCTGTCTGTGAGTTTGCTTAAATTTTTACCTGAGTTGCTTCATATTTATAACTTCATGCATGGAGATACTTGTTTTCCAGATTTGGTTTCCAAGCTTGTTGTTTGATTTCCTTCTGTTTACTTTTTAAACTGAGCTTGCTCTGATCTTATGTTGCTTTGAATCTCCTTATGCAACCTTAGATTGTTTTAGAGGATCCAGTTCTTGATGAAACTGGAAGTGTTTCCAAGTTTATTTGCATTGGTTTTGATTTGTTCAAATTGATTGAACTTGAACCTGAAGCTTGGTTTCAGATTGCCATTTCCACTTGGATGTTGAGAACTTTGAGTTGTTTCATGCTTCTGAACTTGCTTAATTTTGCATTGCAACAGATCAGATTTGTTTACATGATTTTCAGAATTTTTCAAACTTGAATTGAAGGTGAAGAGCATTTTTTTTTTTTTTTTTTTTTTTTTTTTTTCTGTTTTGATGATTTTCTTTTGAATGATGATGTTCAAAGATTACAAATCTTTGTGGCTGCTGTACTTATCAGAGTTGAAGCTTAAAATTTCGAAATTTTGGAAACTGGAAAGTTTCTTTAATTTTTTATCTGAATATTTTATTTTTAATTAAGACAATTCATGCCATTTGTAAAGAGCAATGATGAGAGCAAGATTTTGTTCATCCCCCTACTCCACCTCTCATGTATATGTATTTATATGTATTTACATTTGCATATATAAAAAAAAATTTAAAGACAAAAGAATGTTTATTTTTATTTTTATATCATATTTATTTTATGAATGAACACACCTCTTAATTCATTTATATGTGTGTATATACATACAATGTTAAAAGAATTTTTTTTAGCCAATGTTTGCATTATATACATTATATCTTAATGAAATTTAAATGCCATTTACAAAAAAAAAAAAATTACTTTAAATTTAATACTTTGGTATATTTACAAACAATATTCTCAAATGAAAATGTTCAATTCTCTACAACCAATATTATTTTAAACTTTTATTTGAAATCTTTAAACCAACATTAACTTTAAGCTTAGTTCATTATATTTATTAATTATAATTCATTTGTATAATTAAATGAACATATATCTTTATTAAATTTGAAAAATTCAAATATACACAAAATTTTATTTACAATATATTTAAATTTTATTTACTTGTAATCAAATTTCTATTTAAAAATCTAAAATTTTAAGTTTATTCTGGAAATATCTAATTAATTCACAAATAACCCCACAATTTAATTTCAAAATTAAATTAATTATCGTATTATTTTGGCTAATATTCCAGGAATGTTACAGATTTCCCCCCTTAAAAGAATTTCGTCCTCGAAATTGCAGAGAAGACGACAAAGAAAGAATAAAAGACATAGAGATATCTTTCCGAATCAGACTGGATACCAATTCTGTATTTGGCTTATCAAATAAGAATATCAACAATAGATATGAGAACAATCTCATATAATATTACACAAGATATTTGGGTCCATCGGTCTACGAATATGCAAGGGCATTGATTAGTTAGAAGGGATAACTAATCGTTCGTAGAATATATCGGATCCTAGAGAAGAGATAGTTGGATCAAATCTTCATATTAGTTAACCAATTTACTCAATTTTAAATTTCCAATTTATTTAATATTTTCAATTTCAAATTCATTAGAGTTTAGATCGAAAAGCTGATAAGAAACCGATGAAGATACGAAGTAAGAATTTCCTACAACAATATGTATGGCTACCATCACACCGAAACTTCTTTCTGGAGCAGCTATGAAGCAATCAAAAGAATATGAAATCGAATCAAAGGAGATTGATAGAGAAAAGATATTTCCACTGTTGCAGGGTATTGACCATTTGTAGTGGTACTCCCCTGTCCCCTATCTCGTCCTCTCCTCGCACTCATACTTACTATTGGTGGATAGCAAGAGAATTTACTGAGGCATTCGAACGGATATCTTAGGGATATACTCATTCTAGGGTATACTTCACCCTATCTCTAATGAGCTACTTAATATGTTATACTCCTGAGCTAAGGTTTTAACCATCAGCTCTGATACCACTTGTGACGACCCTGACTCGACCTTCGAAAATCGGCACCGAATACGACACTCGTATTCAAATGCCGCAGATCCAAACGTCGAACCTGGTTCGCCGGAGCTTATAACACATTAAGTAAATAACACAGCGGAAGAAATGAATAATATACTTCATATACAGCATTTGATACAATAACTGATACACATGAATGATACAACAGAATGGTACAAGAGATATCAACATTATCAGAGATACAAAGAATAGCAGCGGAAATATAAGATAACACTAGCAGCGGAACAAAATCTCCAATGTAGCTTCAAGAAAGAACTCCAGCTTCGGTAATCTCCATCTCCAAATCACCAATCCAGCGATAGCTCGGACTCCCAAATCAAGATGAAGAGAAGCAACTCGATCCAAATGCGATTGCCAAATCCTAAGGCTGAAAGCTATCGAATCTACATCTACAATAGATCATCTGAAAACCCAACTCTAGACTGCCCGTGTGGGAAAATAGTGGGCACCCAGAGTTTAGGAAAGGAACAATAAACTCCAGGTCAGTCATGGGACTGGTATGAGCAAACAAAAACATTTGGTCTTTTAAAACAAACAACAAAATTTAAATTTGAAATCCGCAATGCTTTTTGGAAAATGAAACTACCATAAGGCCTCCCGGCACACACACAATGCAAACGCACACATGGGGGAGATTTCTCCTTATGATAGTCAAACATGCTTACTACGAGGAAAATTCTTTGATATTATTACTAGTGCATAGTGGAAAATCTTTCGAAAGTATAATATAAATCCTAGCCAGCATAGGTACCATGATACTATGCCTACTATAGCTGCCATGTTAAATGGCAGGTTCTACAACTAAAACCGTACAAGGCACGTATTGGATGAATGGATTTCCAACAAATGGTCAGGCTAAGGAACTTCCTATTGCCACATGGGTACGCCTCTGGCGGGACGTCCCGAGAACTAACGTTACGGTTAGATCTCTGCCAACACAAGGCCGGGTTACCTCTGTAACTAGGTAACTACTACACGAATATGCCATCCCCCGGTCCTTTGGGACCTTTATCCGAGGCGCCTCAAAGCAACAACCACACAGTAAATGAGATTGGAGCAACCACATAGGTTAAATATCAGGTCTCCATACCTGATACCACCCTTTACCAGAAGGGAATGACACACCCTAAAGGGAGCGACCCTCATAACCTTGCCGCATCTTTCCTGTTTCGACCATTTCCGGGGAGTGAGGTCCTGATGCAGTCTCGTCCACAAAGCTACGCTTTGGCACAAAGCCATGCTCTGGGTCAACAGATGACCAAAGCAATGATCACAAAGGTAAATGATCAAACAAATGATCATATCACAAATGATCAACCAATGATCATCACACAGCAGCACTCAGCATGCCACATTACCAAATTGGGAATATCACTGATAAATATCAACTACATAACCTCTGAGCTCATACGTCTCAGAGAAGGGTGTTAAGCTAAGAGAATAAATTCTCCGCCACCAAGCAGAAATGTATTTGATAGAAATCAGATAACATCTCAAAGTGTAATGTCGGACATACAACCATACAAGTCTGTTCCGGGTTCGAACAGAACCGAAGGCACTTCCGAAGAAGCCCTTGCAAATCCGGGTATCCCCAATCCCGATCGGACTTCCCATCACTAAGGAGAACTCTATACCGGAGCAACTCAGTGCAGAGTCAATCGATAGGTTATCCTATCGTTCTCACAGATACCCGGTCTTCACCACCGGTCTTCAATGCTATCCATAACGACGTATCACATATTCGGAATGGGCTATATGACACAAAGGTCCTCTCCCGGCTAAACCGAATAGTGAGCGCAAAATTTAAAAACATATGGATATGGGATTTCAGTTAAGTCACAACTTGAAAACCCAAAGTTTCTCTTTTAAATGGTTAAACAAATTACCATTCTAAATCTTCAAAATAAAAAGATTAATTTCACAAAGTTTCACCAAATTTCACAAAGATCTATTCATAGATTCCAAAACAATTCCCATTCAATTTGGATTAACTCATTTAAATCTTTAAAAGTTAAAGATTTATAGCTTTCAAAACACGTTTCCAAAGATTTATCTAAAGTTTGGAAAACTATTTTCATTTTTTAGACTTGAAATCCTTTTAACACACAATGGAAGTCCATTTCTTATGGGAAAGCAAATCTAATTTATACAAGTTGAAATCTTGAGTTGAATTTAAATTCCAAAACGTCATCTTTAAGATGGTTTAAAACCCATATAACCCATTTATAGGTTGAATAACCTTTTTAAACCCTAGTTCCCAAATCATAAAATTCAATTCTAAATATCGAATTCAAATTTAAATCCAATTATTTAAATTTCAAAACTCAATCTAGTTATTTAAAATAACTTTTATTTTTGAAATACATTTTTCAAAAGCTTTTTCAAATCTAATTCCAAAACTATCTTGGATTCAAAAATTCAATTTTTAGATTATTTCAAAAATCTGTGACTTAACTCATTTCCACGTGCAATCCATATTTGTGTGTGTATAAGTGTGGTCCAGGGGTCCAACACAATAGTGCACAACATCCATTATCACAGATTCAATCATATCGACAAGCGGTATAACCCATAACGCTTATCTATATTCACAGATTCATAGATAAAGTAAAATATCATTCACAAAGATTAACTAATATGATTCGATGTGGGTTTCGGATAACCGACTGGAATCCGACTCCCTGTCGCATCGAAATTCAAATGTCGTTCTACGGGTCAGGGTTTGCATAACAATATATACATCATAGAAATAACAGCTTAGCACAAAACATCATATAGCATCGCATCACATATCAAATATATCAATCCATCACACAACATCAATAACAATCAAACATCTTTAATTAAGATGAATAGCCCGTGTGGTTAAAATTTTATTACTCACATAATTACCTTCGTTAGTAATTTTTAATCAATGATTAATTTAATTGATTTAGTCTTAACCACCTTTATTAATTAATCACCCTCTTAATTAATCATCTTAATTAATTAATCCTTAGTTGTAATTAATAAAATCTTAATCACTTTTATAAATAGGCCTTAATTCATTAGTCACTTCTAAAATCAACCTTGATATCAACTTATTTACCCTTTTATTAAATAAATCTCAAGACTTAATTAAAATTATCAATTATTTAATTAATCATCCATATTATTAATTAACTAAATAATTAATTATCCAACTTAATTATTCTAATAATTTAATGAACCCAATCATTAATTTTTTTATTTATCTTTTAGATAAATATTTCTTGCTTAATTAAGCATTTAAAAACAAATTGTTTTTACTTTAAAACTCCATTGAACTTCATTTTTTTTTTTTTTTTGAGATTTGAGATTTTAAAAATGGATAAAAAAAATTTTTTTTTTAGCTTAAACAAGGTTTTATAACAATTCAAACTCATTTATTTAAAAACTGAAAATAAAAATTTAATTCCAGATTTAAACTCATTTTAAATTTCTAATTTAATTTTTTTAACTTCCAATTCAATTTCAAAGCACATATATGTTTTTACACTTTTTAAAATCTGATTTGAATTTGAAAATATAAATTATTCCAAATCTCAGACAAACAAATTTGAATTCTTATTCAACTTTAGATTTTTCAAAACTCAGTTTATATTCAACTTGCATTATAAACTTTACATTTAAATTAAGAAACAGGTTTTTGTGTTTTTATTTAAAACCCAAACTAAAATTTAAAAATTCAAATGATTTCAAAATCTAGTTTTTTTTACTGTTGAATTCATATTGAGTTTTCAGGTCTAAAAACTTATTACAGATTTTTAGTTGCATTTAAACTTTACTTCCATTTTTATCTTCGTATAATTTTTTTCTTTTTTTTAAAAGAAACTGTAACAGGTTCTGTTTTGTAAACCTGTCACCAACATCACCCGAACCAAAACAATTTTGCTTCGAGTCCACAAGCCCAAAACTTCAAGAAAAATTCCAAATTTCCCGAGTCTATCTCAAACCCCAAACTCTGCAAATACCAACTCTCCCCTGACACTCCACTGCACTGTGCATATGCACAGTGACTCCGGCCAACGTAGATCGTCAAAGATGATCGTATCTCATCAGGAAACCACCCAGCTACCCACCACAAACATCAATTCAAGCCGCCATCACCAGAAATCAAAATTGATACCCAATATCAAAAACTGGAAGTGAAACTGAGTCCCCCCCTTCCAAACCTGTCAACAGCCTATAATCTCTTCTCCAACCATCATCATCACTGCTACTCCGGCTAATGACCCATCTACACCCCCTCTGCAACCTCCCAAATCCCACTCCAACTCGATGCAGCAGAGAGCATGGGAAGAACAAAGAACTGCAACACTTAAACAAGGGTTTTGAAACCTGGAAACCCCAAACTTCCATTTTCTTGTTAACCCAGAAAACCCACTTAATCCCAAATTATAAAATATGATTTTAGTTCAAAAATCAAGTTAAAGTTTATGAATTCAAGTTATAACCCTGAATTTATAAATTTTCAAAGTTTGGATTCTTGACACATTTTTTTTTTTCAACTGTCATCATCATTTTTTTCTTTTTTTTCTGAATATTTCCAGATACCTAAATACCCTTAGCTTAAGTAAAGTTTTAATCTAACTTTAAGATGAAAAACAACTCAGTTTAATTTACAACTTAAGTTTAAAACATAAATTAATCAAGGGTTTGGAGCTTTTAAATTTGAATAGGAACCTGGAAACAGTGGCAATGGACAGAGGCACTCAGGGAGACAACACATGCAGCCATATATTTTTTTTTTTTTGAGTTTTAGAAATGAAGTTACTCAACTTTTTACATGCAACCATAACACAACTAAATTCTCTGAAGTATCATCAATTGTAACAGGTTCTATTGCATGTTCAAACTTCCAGGTAGTTTAGAAAACAAATCATACTCAAGTACACTAGCACATCAATAACATCTCCAGAACAAAGTTTAAGCAAGCACAACATCATTCTCACAAGCATCAAAACATAAAACAGAGGTGAAAGTGTTTGCTCACCAGATTGAAGCAGAGACAGGGGACAGAGGCAATGGTTTGCCTGGGCATTTGTTTTCCCAGTTCTCAATCTTTGCCTTTGTTTCTCAGGTGGCCTGCTCCAGATTTCTTTTTGTTTTGTTTCTCAGATCTTCTTTGGTTTGGGTAATCATCCCCTCAGCATGACAATGATATAGTTAATTAAGTTTTTTTTTTTTTAATTGCTTCGAAATTAAATTTTCTGTCTGTGAGTTTGCTTAAATTTTTACCTGAGTTGCTTCATATTTATAACTTCATGCATGGAGATACTTGTTTTCCAGATTTGGTTTCCAAGCTTGTTGTTTGATTTCCTTCTGTTTACTTTTTAAACTGAGCTTGCTCTGATCTTATGTTGCTTTGAATCTCCTTATGCAACCTTAGATTGTTTTAGAGGATCCAGTTCTTGATGAAACTGGAAGTGTTTCCAAGTTTATTTGCATTGGTTTTGATTTGTTCAAATTGATTGAACTTGAACCTGAAGCTTGGTTTCAGATTGCCATTTCCACTTGGATGTTGAGAACTTTGAGTTGTTTCATGCTTCTGAACTTGCTTAATTTTGCATTGCAACAGATCAGATTTGTTTACATGATTTTCAGAATTTTTCAAACTTGAATTGAAGGTGAAGAGCATTTTTTCTTCTTTTTTTTTTTTTTTTTTTCTGTTTTGATGATTTTCTTTTGAATGATGATGTTCAAAGATTACAAATCTTTGTGGCTGCTGTACTTATCAGAGTTGAAGCTTAAAATTTCGAAATTTTGGAAACTGGAAAGTTTCTTTAATTTTTTATCTGAATATTTTATTTTTAATTAAGACAATTCATGCCATTTGTAAAGAGCAATGATGAGAGCAAGATTTTGTTCATCCCCCTACTCCACCTCTCATGTATATGTATTTATATGTATTTACATTTGCATATATAAAAAAAAATTTAAAGACAAAAGAATGTTTATTTTTATTTTTATATCATATTTATTTTATGAATGAACACACCTCTTAATTCATTTATATGTGTGTATATACATACAATGTTAAAAGAATTTTTTTTAGCCAATGTTTGCATTATATACATTATATCTTAATGAAATTTAAATGCCATTTACAAAAAAAAAAAATTACTTTAAATTTAATACTTTGGTATATTTACAAACAATATTCTCAAATGAAAATGTTCAATTCTCTACAACCAATATTATTTTAAACTTTTATTTGAAATCTTTAAACCAACATTAACTTTAAGCTTAGTTCATTATATTTATTAATTATAATTCATTTGTATAATTAAATGAACATATATCTTTATTAAATTTGAAAAATTCAAATATACACAAAATTTTATTTACAATATATTTAAATTTTATTTACTTGTAATCAAATTTCTATTTAAAAATCTAAAATTTTAAGTTTATTCTGGAAATATCTAATTAATTCACAAATAACCCCACAATTTAATTTCAAAATTAAATTAATTATCGTATTATTTTGGCTAATATTCCAGGAATGTTACATGAAATGTCATTTTATTTCACAATTATTATTTTGTAGATATTCACAATATTTGATTCAAACCAATTCATTAATTCACTTCACTTATATTTTATTTTTCATAAGTCTCAATAATTCGATAATGGGTTTCGAATGAGAAACTATCGCAATCCTAAATTAGAGAGGGGAATTTTCGAAAAAATTTGAATTTTCAAAATACCTTTTATTTCTCAAAGAAAACAATTTCATACTTCTTTTAAATTTGAAAAACACTTTCTTTAAAATGATCCTAGTAACTATTCATATTAAACATCATAAACTGAGCTTTGTGTAAACCAAAGCTCTGATACCACTTTTGTAACGACCCGCCGTTCTGACCGCCCCCAGTCGGTAATTAAACCAACTTGAGACGTTCAAAATGACGGATTGTTATTCAGTTTATAGAGTTTAAACAGAAACAGCCACAGAATCACAGAATAATCATAATCTTTTACATAAATGAATTTTTATACATATATCAGAGTTTGTACAATGCATTATATTTATACAGCGGAATATTTCTTTTAAGTACAAAAATTCTTCGAAAAGATAAAGTGAAGCAATTTCCCTAACTCTTTCTCTAACTTTGCGGCCTGAAAATCTTCAAGCTGTAAAAATACTCGGTCTAACCCGAGTATTACATTCAAAAGAAAATAATACACAGGTCAGTCTAATTCAAACTCAGTTATTAGTGCATAGAGGCAATAATAATCAACAATTAGATGACAGTCAAATATAAATTTACCTATCCGATCCTTTAACAAGAAATCGGATAACGGTAAATACAACACTTAATAGTGTTAAACAACAAATCAGTAGATTCAGATTATCAATGAGGATAGATGAAAGGATTATTGATGAAGATAATTTAGAAAAAAAATCAGAATTGCCTAAACGGCAATTAACAACAAAATCATCAAAATGTGATTCAAAATATATTGAATTGTCAACATAAAACAATTTTCATCAAAATGAAAACATCATTTAAAACATTAGATTGGGTAGGGCTGCAGTACACACACGCGTATACGACCTCGCCACATTTTTAAAATGCTAACTTCGTGTGGCTGCAGTTCACGCTTGCGTGCACTGCCTCGCCACTACCGCAATGAAATATGCAAAAGATCATAAATCAAAACGAAATAGTATATCAATAAAAATCAAGCCGTGTGGCTGCAGTTCATGCTTGCGTGCACTGCCTTGCCACTACCGTGATGAAATATGCAAAAGATCATAAATCAAAACAAAATAGTATATCAATAAAACAATACCACGCCATGTGGCTGCAGTTCACGCTTGCGTGCACTGCCTTGCCACTATCGTGATGACGTACTCAAGAAAATCAACGAACCAAAATCAATGAAGGTTCAAATATCGATACAAAATGTCGATACTGCGTGGCTGCAGTGCACGCTTGCGTGTGCTGCCCCGCCACAACAACTTGTGAAAGAAAACAAGTTTCCAAACAACTTATTACTGCACACTTCAACAAGTGCAAAATTTTCATAAAAATGAAACTGCAAGCAACCCAAATATTCAGGGGTAGAACTGCAATAATAACGCAGCCACCACCCGAATCCAAGGGCATAATAAATACAAACTGCAACTACAACATGTTGCTATTATGCTTGAAAACAAATGCACATTAAACTAGCAGTAAGCAGTGCCAAAAGAACACAACACAAATGTGCAAGTATAAAAATCAATTACCACGCGCAGTGCCGAAGCAAAGACAAAATATATTGCTTTTCCAAAATAAATACTATACAGTGCAAAATGGAAGTGGTACAACTGGTGAAGTATGCAATATGTACACAAATGAATGTGCATAACCAACAGCACATGGACAAACATATGTGCAAATGCAGTCATGCATAAGGGCAGGAAATAAGATTAAAACCAACATCATCAATTACATGATATAACACAAAAGTTCTCAACTCCAACATATCAGTAAACATTAGTGCACAAGGCAATGACACATACTTATACATGAACCAGCAGAAGCAATTTAATCTATGAAAAAATACATGTATCTGGTTGTATACTCTGTTCTTATTCAAAGCCAAAATACAAATAGAAGTTGGTACAAAGTTATTAACATATACATGCAAGTACTTGTTTATATATGCATGAAAGGTTAGGCTACTGGAAATAGGTACAGGCATGTACATGTCAAACTTCCAAAACTCAACATGCCAAAATTTAAATACTCAACATGTCAGACTACCATATTTTTTTTTCTCCAGATTTTGGAAACTTACATGTACATCCTGAAGCTAACAAAACTGAAATGCATCCAAAATTTAAAAATGTACAAGTACCAGACTAGATTATAGTGCAACACTTCAAATATCAATGCCAACAAACTGAACTGGATAGTGCACCGAGAATGAGGCAACAGAGCAAGGATCCTGCAATTTTTTTTTCTTTCAAGCAACAGATAACTAACCACTCAAGTTTTAGTTAGAATGTTTACTCACTTATTGATCATCACAGACAGTTTATGGTTCCAGGGATTTGACCAGTTAACCTTATATTAAATTGTTTTAAAACATGAATCTGATCATTTCTAACAAATTTTTTTCTTCTTTAAGGACTATAACTTAAACTGTTTACAAGTTAAAATATGAATTTTCATAAAAATTTAGGGTGTTGTTCAGGCTACAGAGAGGTGTGAATATGAATGTCATTTCAGACAACACATACCAACAGATTTCTCATCAGATTTAAGGCCACTCATAAGCATCAGGATACTAAAACATGTTAAAAGATTAAGAGAAGTGGTTTGCTCACTGCCACTTAATAACGCAGATTCAACGAAATAAAAACAACCTAATTACCAAACTCGAAGTTGTTGATTAAAAAAAATCAAGTTGAAGTCGATATCGAAACAGTTCAAAATTTCACCAGACCATATAGTTGAAACAATAAGTATCAACGCATGCGAATTTAATTAAATCACAAAATCATCAGCATCTGAACAAATCGAATGGTTGAGACGAAGCCCAACAAAAATCAAAGAAAATCAATGAATCAAAACAGAGAAGATCGAATAGTTCAAAATCAACATCAAAAACAAAATTAACTACCAAAACACTGAGCTGAGATAGAATTTGGATGTGAGTGGAAAACACTCACCTTCGACAGAAAGAAGCAGCCGCAGCGAGTAACGAAGAATCGACCGTCAAAGCCGGCGCCTTTGAAATGAACGAGGAGCACGCGAGCGAGATTGAGCTGAAACCCTAATTTGGATCGAAGACGAAGAACGCTCGATTTTTTTTAGAGAGAGGCCGCCATTTTTTCTTTGTTTATTTTTCTATATGATTTGAAGAGATGGAAAAAAGGGTATCGGCATGCACTTTCATCAAGCATGCTCCATCGGAAACCATTCTATTACTTTTGTGATTCGATACGGTGGCGCCACTTTGATTCGGGGGTATTGTTCGAGGTGGGCGAAAGCTCCTGGCTTGCCGTCACCACCGGTCCGGGAGTGCAAACGGTGTGTCCACCCTGGCATTGCCTTGCGTGCCGTGTCATATCCTTATAGCGAGCCCACTACAATTTTGGTTTTAAAGACCCGACCACGTTAAGGTTCACCATCCCCTTAAAGCTATTTTCTATATGATTATACTTTACTGATTAGACACTATCGTATATAGCGCAATATACTACATAGTAAATAGTTTAACGGATCCTTAGAGGATGGGCGGTCCCAAGCATCTTCTAAGTTACTTGTACCTTTACTACAGTTCACTTGAGTTGGTTTACATTGTATAAGTATGTATGTCCTGACTCGAGTGTTTGTATTTTTATTTATGCTCGGGTCAGCCTGAGTTATTCACTGATTTGGATTCCACTTCTGGAGATTGGAATCGCTGGAGATTATCTGCTTATCTAGTCTTATCTATTCTAGTTCGGTTGTTCTATTCAGCTTGTACTTGGTTATCATATTGAAACTCCCGTTGTACTTTATTTCTTCCGTTGTATTTTATTTAACTCTGATATATTTATATAGTAGCTTAATGAACTACTATTTCTTTTACTTCCGCTGCATTTTTATTACTCTGTGTGTCTGAGATCTGTAATTTTTATTTACTGCATATTCTGAGATTTGCCAATTTTTTTTACAACGCGGTATTTTAAGCAATTCAATTTCGGCATGAGTGTCTACCTATACACTTATAATGGATGCGAATGGCTGAAAATGCCTGGTTGTTACACAAATAAATTGGAACTTTAGTTTAATTTGTGAAATGATAATTTGAAAAATGTAAATTTTAATAAAGTGTTAAATGTAAAAATAGAAAAGATTACACTTTAATTTATTAAGTGGATTTGTGAAAATTGATTTAATTATAAAATGTTGCTTTATAAAAAACATTAATTAAAAGAGTATTTTAATGAACAACTTTGAATGTTAAAATATGATTTTTATAATGTTTAAATGGTTTAAAATGAAATGTTTTCAAGTATAACTTTCAGCACCTCTTTCTAAATGCTGTAAAAGGTTGAAATTTTCAATGTCTTTGGTTTTAACTTAGTAAATGAACTCATAATGGTTTAAAACTTTGAAAATTGAATACTTGATTTGAAAGTATATAAACTTAAATTTTAAATGGTTTAAATGAATTATTTTGATTAAAATATAAGCTATATAGAAGGTGATTTGGAATGATAATAAATGAATGATATCTTTGAATTTAAAAGGTATTCAAAGTTGAATATTCGGATTTGAACTAATATGATGATTTGAAATTGAAGCTTTTGAAAGATATAATATTTTGATATTAAAAATGTTTTGGAATGAAGTTTTGAAAGATATGATACTTTGATATTAAAAATGTTTTGGAAATGAAGTTTTGAAAGATATGATATTTTGATATTGAAAATGTTTTAAAATGAAGTTTTGAAAGATATGATGTTTTGATAATAAAATGATTTGAAAATGAAGTTTTGAAAGATATGATATTTTGATAATAAAATGATTTGAAAGGAAGTTTTGAAAGGATATGATATTTTAATATTAAATTGATTTGAGAGGAGTTTTTGAAAGGATATGATAATTTAATATATTGAAATGGTTAGAGATGACTTGATATTTATTTTGATAAATATTTGAATTTGAAAGATATGGTATGTTGATATATTGAAATGGTTTTGGAAATGATTTAGTCTTTATTCGGATAAGGGTTTGGATTGCAAAGGATATTTTATTTTGAAGTATAAAATATTGTTTTAAAGTTATAACCACGGGTTATAATAACAATTGGTTGGCAAAGAGACCAGGATCGAATATGGACATACTCTCTGTCGATACTGAAAACCACTTTGACAACCGTGTACGCGGTAGAGATTCCAGAACGAAGTAGGTTGGTTGGCGAACACTACTGGAATGAAGTAAGAGAATGCTGATGGATGGCCTAATTATGACTAAAACAAGAACTATACCAGGCTACACAAAGGGTCACACCCTTTCATCGAGCATGCTTCTTCGGAAACCATTCTATTACCTTTGTGCGATATGGTGGCGCCACTTTGATTCGGTGTATGTCTCAGGGTGGGCGGAAGCTGCTGGCTTGCCGTCACCACCGGTCCGGGAGTGCAAACGGTGTATCCACCCTGGCATTGCCTCGCTTGCCATGTCATATGTTCCTTATATCGAGCCCACTACGATTTTGGTTTAAAGATCCGACCGCGTTAAGGTTCACCATCCCCTTAATGCTATTTTCTATATGATTATCCTTTACTGATTAGACACTACTCTATATAGCGTATATTACTATACAGTAAATAGTTTAACGGATCCTTAGAGGATGGGCGGTCCCAAGCATCCTTTAAGTTACTTGTACTTTTACTACAGTTCACTTGAGTTGGTTTACATTGTATAAGTGTGTATATCCTGACTCGAGTGTTTGTATTTTTATTTATGCTCGGGTCAGCCTGAGTATTCACAGATTTGGATTTCCACTTTCTGAAGATTGGAATCGCTGGAGATTTTTTGCTTGTCTAGTTTTATCTTTTCAGTCTGTTGGTCCTTTCCAGCTCTTGTATTAGTAGATTTCTATGTATTAAGACTTCTTTTATACTTTATTTCTTCTGTTGTATCTTATGTAACTCTGATATATTTATATAGTAGCTTCATGAACTACTATCTCTTTTACTTCCGCTGCATTATTATATACTCTGTGTCTATGATCTGTGACTTTATTTACTATATATTCTGAGATTTGCCAAATTTTTATTTACAACGCGGTATTTTGAGAAATTCAATTCCGGCATGAGTGTCTACCTATACACTTACAATGGATGCGAATGGCTGAAAATATCGGGTCGTTAGACATTTCCTCATGTGCCATGTTCACATGCCCTAGCATGCCTTCTACGAGTTTGTTTTGTACCATACCTATGGAGTGCCCTCTGTTATCCCTCTTTTTGGCAAAGCCGCGATACCAAAAGATCGATCAGAAACGGAGGAAAGTTCGTCTCAGAGGCCGGTCATACTTCATCTCGCTATGGATATCACTGAATTTTGTCCACGTCCAGATTGAGCTACAATCGATAGGACATGGCAAGAAAGACCATAGGAGTCAACATCTCGAGTTTCAAGTCAATCCGAGTTCATACGCTCAAATTATGATCGATTCAATTTGAAAGAGAAGGCCTGAAATTCGAACCCATCATGTTCGAAACCATCACCTTCAAACCCATCAGGTTCGAAACCATCAGGATGCCTCGATTTCGAACCCATCAAGTTCGAACCTACCGAGTTCATAACAATGGACCTCAAACCCATTGGAGAATAGCCGCTTCGAACCCACCATAAAGCGTTGCTCGAACCCAATCGTGGAACCTTGTTCGAATCCATCCATGGAGTCATGTTCAAATCCATCCACGATGCCAAGTTCGAACCCATCCTGTGAAGCCTCATTCGAATCCACTGGGTCAACCAACCATGATGACGTGTCTTCCTTCGGTTTGAATTCGCCGAGATCTATGGAGTCGAAGCGGTCAACTCGGAGTGGACCGGATAGGTTCGAAGTTCGCGCTCCACGTCACCACGAAGTCATGTGCATGATGGATTCGAAACCATCGGTTCGAAAGCATGGTTTCGAACCAAACAGCCATGCAATGAACCCCATTTCGAATCCATCATATCTCCCAATGTACTGATCCAAATTCCATGAAATTTTCATAGAAGCTTGCATAGATGTTGAAGAATGTCCACGCCAAATTTCACCTCGATTGGATGAATTCTTGATCGTTTCGAATGGAGTTCGAAACGATGCCAAAGTGGGCCCAAACTTCTTGAGATCGTGCGTGTGGGCCCCCGCACGTGCCAGAAGTGGTCTCCCGAGTTTTCAGCGAAATATCAGCAGCCTACGCCTATAAATAGAGCCCCAGGGCCAACGAAAAAGGGACCTTCCGACTCTCAAGCGCCCAGACTCTGCCGGATCGAGATCTATATCGTCCTATATCTTAATTTGACTGTTGATTTCGAATTTCCAATTGCAACTTGCTGTTGATTGCTTCAACAACTTGTAATCATTGTAAGAAAAGCAATAAAATATCAAAACACTTCACAATGGACGTAGGCAACACGCCGAACCACTATAAATCGCTTGTCTACGCATTTAATCTATTGCTGATTGGAGTTTTTGTTAGATAATATCTGTTTTGAATTTACATTCTTGACTATTATCTCTTCAACGACTCCCGAAGAGTGTTGTGCCCAATTTTGACGCAAACACTTTGGTGCTTTCACTGAGAAAACCCAGTTTTTCTCCTGCTCGTTGGATCTGTCATCGATACCGGATTGAATAAATCTAAGAGAGAGATCCATATCATTGAATCCAACTTCCTTCCCTTCTATTCAGATTTGCATAAAGTCTAGGAAAGGAATTCCACTATCGAGATGGTTAGCACAAGAACCACCTCAAATGCCGTCAATCAAGGAGAACAGGATAGACAGAATCCTGTCCCTCTACCTCCACCTAATCAAGATGCCGCTGGGCACTCAGAACCGTCGGGTCCGGTCACTCGACAAGAGTTGCAATTGCTACTCCAAGAGCTGACCCAGAGTCGGCAACAACTAGAAGAACAGCTACGCGCTAACGCTGAGTTAATCAACAAGTTGGATCGCCAGAAATGAAAGAGATCCACAAGAGATCGTGCTTCTCGCTCTTCCAGCGAAAGTTCTTCATCTTCTGATTATCATAACCGACCTCCACGACCCTGGTTAGATGGGAGTCGTATGCCACCCGCGGGAAACCAACCGACATTGACCGTTGGATAAATAAGAGTTGGTCCGTCAGCCAGTTTCCAAACCGGACCCTCCTCCCGAGGAGGTCCGTTCCTCACCACGCCGCAGAATACCGCACCACTAGCATTGCGGCTGAACCAGCAGTCGATGCTCAAGATCATTCGGACCTGGACCGTCGTCATAGCGGTCGTACTCCTGAACCGTACGTCCCAGAAGACTATGAGCCAAGAAGACGAGACTTGAACCGTCGACGATATCCGGTTCGAGCCCAGAGTATGGACGTGATCATACTCCGGCACAAATGCCGGATCTTTCAACTATGATACGTCAGATGATCCGTGAGAGTCAGGGATTCACAAACGACGATTGGGGAGTTTCTCAAAGTCACACTCCCTTTACGGACGATGTTCTCAGTGCTGAACCCCCACGGCGATTCCGAATGCCCACTCTACCCGTGTACGAGGGAAACTCCGACCCCAACCAACATATTCTAAGGTATGAATGGTCGATGACCGCTGCCAGAGCCGACGGTGCAGTGAAGTGTCATAGTTTCCCCATATCCTTGGGGGGCATCGCCATCATGTGGTTCACCCGATTGCCACCTCGAACCATCTCTTCCTTCGATCAGTTAGCCACAAAATTCGTTGAGAAATTCCGCATGCACGTCGCAAGGCCAAAGGATGTCAACACTCTATCTAGTGTCACGCAAGCTCCCGGAGAGACGCTCAGGCACTACTTAGAGAGATTCCATACTGCATGTGCGGAGATTAGTAATCCAAACGATAACTCCATCCTTATGGCGCTGACCAAGGGGATCGACCCCGATTCTGAATTCGGTAATTGGCTAGCTTGGAAACCACCTGCGTCATTGGACCGTTTCCATGCCAAAGCAGCTCAATTCCTGAGACGGGAAGACGCGAAACAGTCTAGGAAGCAAACTAACGCAGGGCCGAATGCGGAAGGGACCCAAAGCAATGTTGCAATAAAACAGTACAGTGAGAGCTCCGGAAAAGTTCAGTTGAACATTAAAAATAAACGAGCTCGGCGAAGAGAAAGCATGAATCAAATTAAGAAACAAGATCAAATTCGCGGCCCGCAATGCAAAAATCCGAAGTTCGACAGTTATACTCCTTTGATTACTTCACTGGAGGACTTGTACTTGCGGACCCGTAACACAATTCAATATGAAAAACCTGCTCCAAGACCGTCGTCAGAGAGACAAATCCAGACGGGAAAATTTTGCAGGTTCCATGAAGGCTACGGGCACGATACGAACGAGTGTCGTCACTTACAGGATCTTGTTGAAAAACTGGTCAGAGAAAGGAAGCTGGAACAGTTTGTGCGGGCACCGCAGCCCAGAGAAGCGGGCCCATCCAATCCAATCAATGAACCCAATCGACCGAGGCGGGAGGACTTGACTTGTCCCCGTGGAAGATTGGTGATAAACGCCATCAGTGGCGGACCTACCTACTCAGGGGCCTGGAATGAGGAAGAACCTCGTCACTGTCACACATGACAGGCTCCTTCAATCTATGAATACTTTGCAATTTCCTTTGTATTCTGAAATTTGAATTTGTAATAAGGCACTGACTTTGCCATATTTTATGTTTCAGCAATAAAATACTATCTCTTCAAGCTAGAGCTGTGATTCACCGAATGCAACGTTCAACAATCACAACACACGAAGAGCTAAGTTCCATCAAACAATGGAATTTACCCAAATAGCGAGTGACTGCGATACGACCGGCCACTCACTAAGTGAAACCCCAGCTCGTGGGCAAGCCATCATATCAAAGGCTGAACTGGACCAACACATGACAGTCCATTCAACAATTCATTCCCAGAGAGCGAACGGACTCCAACTTCCCAGAGCGTGAATTGGAGTATAAACATTCAACAATTCGTTCCCAGAGCGCGAACGGACTCCAACTTCCCAGAGCGTGAATTGGAGTATAAACATTCAATAATTCGTTCCCAGAGCGCGAACGGACTCCAACTTCCCAGAGCGTGAATTGGAGTATAAACATTCAATAATTCGTTCCCGGAGCGCGAACGGACTCCAACTTCCCAGAGTGCGAATTGGAGTATAAACATTAAACAATTCATTCCCGGAGCGCGAACGGACTCCAACTTCCCAGAGCGTGAATTGGAGTATAAACATTCAATAATTCGTTCCCGGAGCGCGAACGGACTCCAACTTCCCAGAGTGCGAATTGGAGTATAAACATTAAACAATTCGTTCCCGGAGCGCGAACGGACTCCAACTTCCCAGAGCGTGAATTGGAGTATAAACATTCAATAATTCGTTCCCGGAGCGCGAACGGACTCCCGATTCCCAGAGCGTGAAGTGGAGTGTAAACGTCGATTCCAGGTTCCCGGAGCGCGAACCATACTACAAACGTCGATAACTCTCAAATTCCCATGGTGCGAACCAAGTTATCGATTACAAATTATCCTAAGTCCCCAGAATGTGGACATGTGCTTAAGGTTTGCAATAAACGCACTCAACCGCCAAAACACGAATGTTATTCCCCGAGACTAAGGGGCAAAAAAAGCTAAATGTTAACCGCTAACCGAAGTGATACAATGTCCGAAATTCGATTGTTCGCCGACTACGACTTGCGACCAAGATTTTCAGACTTGGCGAATAAAACAAACTCTACTTGACGGTAAAAACACCACGAGTACACCGGAATGAAAACATAACGCTACAAACATGTAGGCACAAAAGAAATGAGAGTTGAAATGAAATTTAGTTTCCGGAGTGTGAGCCAAATCCAAATTCCCGGAGAGCGAATTGGAATGCGAACACTACCTCTTGGTTCCCGAAGTGCAAACCGGAGTGTAAATGTCGACCCTAAGTTTCCAGGATGCGGACCGGAGCATTAACTTTGAAATAATTCTAAGTCCCCGGAGCGTGGACATGCGTTCAAGATTCGCAAAAAAGCATAGTCGTAAACCCATCATCACAACACTTAAGTAGAAAACATAGTTGAAATAAGAAAAACAAAATTTTATTTCAACTAACTTAAGGCAAGGACTTACACGCAAATAAGTTCTTTCAAAAAAAAAAAGAATGCCTACTAGCAGGGGCCGAACCTGCATTTATACACGGCCTACTAACAAAAAGAAAAAAACACCAGTTCCTGTCTACCAAAAAATTCGCTTGAGCGGCCCATCTACTTCTTCTTTTTGGATCTTCTAATCAGCGGTTCATCTTCGGACTCGCTGGAGACAGAGATCCTTTGTTTGGAGTGCTTTCTCTCCGATGCTTGTTCTTCGACCGAAGGCATAATGTCGACGTCTTCCTCAGAACCTGAATCTAAATGAAGGCTCCCCGCCGAAGGGGTTGAAGGGACCGGACCCACACCGGAAGATGGAATAGTTCCACCACCGACACTACCGCTTCGCCCCTCGGCTTCTAATTCAGCTTGAATCTCGGCCAAAATCTCTTCATCGTGAGTCGTCTGGGCTTGACTGGGGGCAACTCCAGTCTGCACAAAAGAGCTAGAGCCTGGCGGGAGCTCACTGATGATAAATGGCAAGTCCGTAGAGAGGTCTCCCTGTTGACCGAGCAGTTCACTCACCATCTTTTCGTCAAGAGACAAAGAGCTTTCCTGCGCCGCTCCGGTAGACGCTGCCGTCGTCACGACAGTCGTTTCAGTAGTAATAGCCTTCTGCCCTTGACTCGGCTCCTGGGTCGAAGACGCCGGGGTAATCCTGGTCACTGGATAAAGAAGAGAAGGGGTTAAGAACAATCACTTCGAAACGAAAGTTCTAGCGAAAATGCACTTGAAATTTGTTTAGAATACCTTCCTCAGTTCGTCTTGCTGATGATGGGATGACCTCGGAGACGTGCTCGCGAATCGGTGATAACCGCGATTGCTCTGGGTCGTAAGCAGGAACGGTCTGTGAGCTAACCGCAGATACAGGCTCAGACGGAGGCGAGGCGGTGATTTCGAGAGCGGTGGCATGATGCTCAACGCCTGACCCTTCTCCAGCATCCAAAGATCGACCGCCAACCATCTCTTTCTCATGAGCGATCATAGCATCATGGAGGACCTTCTTTTCCTCATCTGTTAGCAACCGGTTTTCGAGCTCGAATCGGTCGACCGATCCACCCGGGTGCGCTTCCTCCTCCTCTTCAACCAATCGTTCCCAGGCACTGTGGAGATGCACTGGGTAATCCTGAAGCCAGGCCAAGTTTCTGTGCTTCAATACATTAGCATTATAGGTGATAAGCAGGTCTTCAATATCGGCCTTTAGCCTGGCCTCGGCTTGCTGAACTCTCTCCTCAATCTCCGCCTCGACCGCTTGAACTTTGGCCACTGCCTCATCCCGTTCGGTCCGGAGTATAACAGCTTGTTCGCACGCCTCCTGGGCTGCATTGTTTGCATCGTCCCTATCCTTGGCGATTTCGACGAATTTGGATTTGAGCTCGTTTAGCTCCTTTAGCGCCGCGTCCCTTTTGGCAGTGACCAGAGTATTCCGATGGCCCATGTCCTCCACCGTGACATAGTGCTCACGCTTCATTCTATCCATCGTAAGCTGGGCTTCATCGGCCTTTTTGATGGCTTCCATCTCTGATTTTGTGGAAGATTCGGCCTCGGTGTTCAACACGTCGATAATACGGCTTTTTTGGGCCAACTCAGCCTGCATTTTTTCAATGGTGGCCCCACGCTCGAAGGCCAGTGACGACGCCTTCTCAGCCGCCTTGTACCATGCCTTGTATTGGGCATAAAAATCGTGCACATAATCGTGCGCTGTCTGCTCGGCCTCCGGCGGAATTCTTTTCAAGTGAAGAGGGAAGATGTAGTTGTCAAACTAAATGTTCGGAAAGTCCTTCTTCATCTGAGAAAGCCTAATCGCTCCTTCTCCTGAAACTTCAGTGGGAGGTTGTTCCGCGACTACTGGAGACATTACCTCAGATCTGGGATGGCGAGGTTCGTGCCTAGAGGATTGAGAGGTCGACTGGTGGTGTGAAGAATCAGAAGGACGAGGAACGTGGACAGGAGGCTGTGTAGGAGCCCTTGGAGGAGGGGTGCGCAATCGAGAACGATGTCTGTAATCCCTGTCTCTCCATTCTTGGCTAGAGTACCCGGAATGCCTGCGATCATAACTCCTATCCCCTTCTCTCCGTTGTGAATCATAATATGAGGAAGATCTGCGAGCGTGTCGTAGACTCCCCAGCATTGAACCATGTCCAGTCATAATATCTGCAAAGCAAAATGAGAATGGAGTTAGTGGTTTCTCAAAACCAATGACCTAAGACTCGAGACTATGTAGTGTCGTGAAATGTGTATGAATATGCATTTCCCCCGACCAACCAGAAGTGTCGACTGAGCTAGTAATAAAAGGCTCGCTCAATTCAAGAGTACGATGAAACTCCTCCAACCCGGCGTCATGCTGGAAAGACACATCATCCGGGATTGGAAGGTCGGTAAGCCTTTCGTAAATACTTTCGGTTCGCGGAGGGGGCATCTTGAAAATTCTAACTCCGGGGGAGGATCGGGCCATAACAACCGACTTCCATCTCCCCTTCCTATTTGACGTGACGACGGCTGCCTTGCCTTTTCTTTGCTCTTCAACATCTTGAGCCACATCTGTGGGCTCCAACAACGGCTCGTCGTCAGTGTGAGTTCTTTCAGAATCAACTTCCTCGGCTATAACGACTTTGGGTTTCTTGTGCTTGGCCTGTTTTCTCAAAACAATTCTTTGCGCCCCGTCGAATATTATACTCTGCCATCGCTCGATTAACCCGCAGGCCCGGAGATTCCTATCCGTCAATAACACGTCGATATCCCTGTCGTCGCTCGGGATCTCTCGAAGCACTCGTACTATCTCCTTAAATTTTTCACCGTCGGGACGCTGGATCGTCGCTGTACAGAAGAAAAATATATAAGTCACACTCCGACTGCAATCACCTTAGTAATTGTTTGAAAACTCAGCTGTACTTACGTCTAAATAACCATCGCCTAGCGAAGCCCGGAGGACATCTGACGTAGAACCATTCCGTCCTGTAATAGCTTAGCCTAGTCCAGGACTCGGTGACCACTTGACATTTCCGTACTGCCTCCAAGAATGTAAAATATGGGTAATCATTTCGATTTTTGAAGATAAACAAGTATCTCATTTCAGTCGGGGCCGGTGGTCTATGAAGATATTCCATAAAGACGACGAACAGGCTGTTCACCGAAGCATACCCGTTCGGGTGAAGTTGGGATGGTGCGATTCCCAGAAAAGATAGCATTTCTCTTATATACTCATTGAACGGAGGAAGCGTCCCAGCCGCGCACGCATGGCGATTGAATGCGGTATACCCCTCCGACGGATTGTGTGGTCTGTCATTTGGCCCCGGCAGTAACACATCATCTAGCGACAAACCGTGTCTCAGGCATATCCTCCCCAGCATATCTTCGGAAATATGAGATGGGACGGAATCTGATGGATTAGCAATGAATGACGCGTTGGGAAGTTCACCAGGCGCTGGGCCGATAATTTCAGGATCAATGTCCGAGACCTCTAACCTCGGGGGAACTGTACTCTGCGTATCTTGTGGGGTTTCCTGCTGCTGCGAACTCGAAGGCTCCATAACTGACTAACTCATGAGAAACCATCATTAGATGACAAAGGACCCGGGCGTTCCCCAGTGTAAAGCGTATGAATGTATGTCGTGTAGTGCCATGCATTACTTGAATGAATATCGCAGAGTTAAAGAAAATATGCAAACGACAAAGCTACGGAGTCCACTTACAATGACCATCATCGCTAACTGTCATCGTTGAACCTCTTGTATGATGGAAATTTGATTTGAATATAAGTCATTATTGTTCCATCGACGAGCTTCGAAGGGTGGTCAAGTATGTAATTTAACATGTCCAAATATGCAAGGATGAAGCTCGCCGGAGTTATGCTCAGAAAACATCAAATTTTGGAATCCATCATAGGGGGTTCGAACCGATCACAGGCACTTCGTTCGAAACCACCCTGACATCACTTCGAATCAATGGCTAGAAAGCTCGCTTCGAAACGATGAACAGGTGTCGATTTCGAATCGATCGGAAATGGTTGATTTCGAATCGATCCTTGTTTGGCAAGTTTGAACCGATCAGGAACTCCCAACCTTACGTCGACATCATTCGAATCAATCCTATTCGAATCGACATAAAACTGCGACTTTCGAACCGATAGCCGATGGATTCGAATTCATCGATTCGAATGGATCCATCGAATCCATCAGTCGGTGCGAACTGCATAAAACCATTCCATGGACCGATGCGAAATCCAATGGCCAATGGCGCACCCATCGTCGATTCGAACCCTTATCCACGCATCGATTCAAAATTCCTCCAAAAGCCAGATCTGGATTTACCAAATCCCAAGAAAAGCCGATCGATGAAGGAGGGATGGGTTCGAGGTATCTTTGCCGTGTGAATTCATGGTTAGTTACCTAGTTTGGATGATGGGTTTGATGAATTGAAGGTTTGGATCTCAAATGGTTCGAATACAAAAGCACGGGATCTTTCTTCTCCGAAGTTTCGAGTGCACAGTAAAATAAGGCTTTAGTAAAAAAGTGAAAAGTGAAAAAGGCCGAGGTCATTGCTATTTATATGGGGGGTTGGAGATGACCGGGTCGATTCGCCACCCAGTAAACTTGACCGGTCGCAACCAGTCAAAACACGCATCGGTTTGAAATCTCCATTCGAACCCATATGCCTAAGGATTTATCGATTCGAAGCCTCCTTTCGAAGCCATCGGCCTAGGACCCTGTCGTTTCGAAGTTACCCCCGCGTGTCATCGGTGCGAAGCGCGCAACAAAGCGACGAGCTGCATCGATGCGAAACACACGATGGGCCCAACGGTTTGAAAAGCTCTTGCACAAATCAACTACTTCGTATCCATTCTTTCATATCAGTTCGAATGTCCATTTCGAATCCATCATAGCGCAAGCGTACCGCGTCCATAACAAACGCAGATTTCGAATCCATCGATGCTCTAACTCATCGGTTAGAAATGTCACACTCGCACAATGCAAATTCAATTCCTTCAGCCTTCAATATCGGTTCAGGAGAGGATCGATACGAAGGGACCTTTCAAAACGACCATCGAGCGTTGTCTCAATTCAAATTTCAAAATCGGTTCGGGAGAGAATCGATACGAAGTTCAATGGCGAACAAAACTAACACGACTCATGGACGCACGACGTTCACAAAGGTTAAACTAATATGTATGCATATATGTTGAACTAACGATCGATTTTAAGCATTTACAGGGATCAAACACTCATCCCGTTACAAATGCGACAGCCAACGGCTAAGCACTATTATACAGCAATCAATCACATCAACCCAAGGTTACAACCATTCAGCATATGAGTTTCAACAAAAAAAAGAGCAATGGTTGTTCAGAGAAATTGCAGCAGTTCAAAGCACGTCATGTTCCCACAAGACGTACTTTGGGGGGCAAAATGTTATCCCGCTTTTTGGCAAAGCCGCGATACCAAAAGATCGATCAGAAACGGAGGACAGTTCGTCTCAGAGGCCGGTCATACTTCGTCTCGCTATGGATATCACTGAATTTTGTCCATGTCCAGATTGAGCTAGACACGGCAAGAAAGACCATAGGAGTCAACATCTCGAGTTTCAAGTCAATCCGAGTTCATACGCTCAAATTATGATCGATTCAATTTGAAAGAGAAGGCTTGAGATTCGAACCCATCAGGTTCGAAACCATCACCTTCGAACCCATCAGGTTCGAAACCATCAGGATGCCTCGATTTCGAACCCATCAAGTTCGAACCTACCAAGTTCATAACAATGGACCTCGAACCCATCGGAGAATAGCCGCTTCGAACCCACCACAAAGCGTTGCTCGAACCCAATCGTAGAACCTTGTTCGAATCCATCCATGGAGTCATGTTCGAATCCATCCACGATGCCAAGTTCGAACCCATCCTGTGTAGCCTCATTCGAATCCACTGGGTCAACCAACCATGATGACGTGTCTTCCTTCGGTTCGAATTCGCCGAGATCTATGGAGTCGAAGCGGTCAACTCGGAGTGAAGACCGGATAGGTGCGAAGTTCGCGCTCCACGTCACCACGAAGTCATGTGCCATGATGGATTCGAAACCATCGGTTCGAAAGCATGGTTTCGAACCAAACAGCCATGCAATGAACCCCATTTCGAATCCATCATATCTCCCAATCTACTGATCCAAATTCCATGAAATTTTCACAGAAGCTTGCATAGATGTTGAAGAATGTCCACGCCAAATTTCACCTCGATTGGATGAATTCTTGATCGTTTCGAATGGAGTTCGAAACGATGCCAAAGTGGGCCCAAACTTCCTGAGATCGTGCGTGTGGTCCCCCTCACGTGCCAGAAGTGGTCTCCCGAGTTTTCAGCGAAATATCAGCAGCCTACGCCTATAAATAGAGCCCCAGGGCCAACGAAAAAGGGACCTTCCGACTCTCAAGCGCCCAGACTCTGCCGGATCGAGATCTTCATCGTCCTATATCTTAATTTGATTGTTGATTTCGAATTTCCAATTGTAACTTGCTGTTGATTGCTTCAACAACTTGTAATCATTGAAAGAAAAGCAATAAAATATCAAAACACTTCACAGTGGACGTAGGCAACACGCCGAACCACTATAAATCGCTTGTCTACGCATTTAATCTATTGCTGATTGGAGTTTTTGTTAGATAATATATGTTTTGAATTTACATTCTTGACTATTATCTCTTCAATGACTCCCGAAGAGTGTTGTGCCCAATTTTGACGCAAACACCCTCTATGTAAACCTCTCGGAGGGGCGTACGGTACTTTGTTGACTATGGAAATATATAAAGATGTGTTAAGGGGGATATAGGTAACGCCTCAACGCTATTTTAATACTTTACTTTAATGTAGACATATTTTAATGCGTATTGTACTACATAGTAGATAGTTTAACGGATCCATAGGAGATGTGAATCTCGAACATCTGTTAAGTTACTGCACCCACGTTAGACACTGGATAGGAGATGTCAAACCCATAAACATCTCTGACACCATTGCACTCATATTTGCCGCTGATTTAACTTACATAAGATCTTATAGTTATGACTTGAGTGTTTTGTCTATTCAATTCGCTCGGGTCAGCCTGAGCATTTCAGGATTTGAAGACCTTACTTTTTGAAGGACGAAGGCGATGATTTGTGCTACTTTTATTTAATATATTTATTCCACTGCATTCATACTGTTCCACTACATTATTTATTATTCGCGGGTATGTGTAACTCTGATCTGTGTTGTGTAACTATAATCAAAAGTTTTGTAAAATAGCTTCATGGACTATTTATTTGATTATTATATTTTGTCATTCCGCTGCAAGATTCTATTTTTTTTCTTTCTCTTCCTTTTCTTATTCACCTCAAAAACAATCTGCCTGTATGGTTTGAGTCGGCACGTGTGTCTGCTTAAAACGTACAAAAAGGAGGGATGTTACAATTCGTTTTTGCTTAAATGCTTGTGATGTATTCTGACTATTTTAATTTTCATGTTGCTTGAAATTCTTTGAGTCGGTTCTATTATTTACAACTTTTATTTTGGCATTTGAATTTGCTAACTATGAGATAGAGAATGACTTTGACTTGTTCAACATCTCTATGCTAAGACTTGTTCATCGCGTTGGCATATATATACGAATTTGTGATAATATATTGGGTTGACATGATTTTTGACTTCGACTCGTTAATTAAATTAGTGTTATCACGTGGCATTGACTTGATGAAACTATTCTTGACTTTCATCAAACTGCACTGATTTGTTTGATATATTTCGAACATATTCCATGGTTGACAAGTTCAACACTGCTGCTATTAATAACTGGACTTAGTAGCTTTGCATTCCATTCTGTTGCATATGTTACTTCACTATTTTGAAACATTTAAACTATATATATTTGTCATTGCATATAAACTTATACATATGTAGAGCTGCTATCTTGTTTTATATGAATGCAGCCTTCATTGGTCTTGTCTTCATGTTCCTTTGAGTCTGCACTCTGGTTGTTCATGCCTCTGACCAAATATATATGTATGTACTTTTATGCATATGTGCATACATATGTTACTTTGCTTGCTGCTTCACTTATCTGGTGCATTGTGGTCTGGCATTTCATTTTGATCTTTGACTGGTTGTATGTTCCACTTGCATGCTGTCATTGAGTTCATGCTGTATTCATTTTTGTTGATGATGACTGGTATCATTTGAATGCTTGTATACTTCATACACTCTGGTATGAAGTCTAGTCAGGTTTCCACTGCATATATATATATATATATATATGTATGTATGTATGTATGTATATGTATGTATATATATGTCCACATGTGTATTCATGCATGTATATATGTATGTTGTGATGCCTTGTTCAGGTTGATGCTCTATTGTCACCTCTGTTGCATTGTGTCTTCATGTGTTTGCTGAGCACTACATATCTATATATACATGTGTGTCATTATGTATGTCGCTTCTGGTCTATGATTCTGGCCTCTGCTTGCTTTCATATGTGCTATTTTATTGTTGGTTGCTCCATTTCATTATAGTCTTGTTAAAAGGCATCAATCATGTTGCCTTTGAACTTTTACCTTGTTGGCCTTGAGTTAGAATAATCTGGTTCATATTGGTCTTCATGTTGCACTACATGTTGTTATGTGGTCCCTCTGAGTTGTTTTCTTATACATGCCTTGTGCTTCACTTTGCTATAACCATTCCGTTCACCACTTTGATTTAACTGCACGGGCCTGGTCTTGTTTTCACTTGAACATTTTGTTTTCATTCGAAGTTTTTTTGTTCCTTTTATATTTTTCAGTCTGGAATTATGATGATTCGTTGGGTCTGTTCTTTGATTTCCTTCACTACCATATATACTTGAAGTCTTTGAGTCAGTACCATTTTGTGCTTTAATGTTGGTCGAGACTCATATGCATCTGAACTGATATATGTGTGTTCATGCATGTATGCTGGTACCTTGTTGAGTGCACTAGTATTTGAACATATCTTATAGTTGTTAGAAACTGGGGTGGCTACACCACAATGTTGGATCTTAAGACTATTTAGACACTAGAAGTGGTGAAATGTGTATTAACTACTTACTTATGAATATAAAACTGTATTTACTCAAATTGCAAACAGAAAGAAGTAATCAGAGAATAAATAAATAATAAAGTAAAATGTAGTAAAGTAAATAACACCCTGATTTTTATACTGGTTCGGATTAACCAATCCTACATCCAGTCCTGCACTCTATCGTGCAGAATTCCACTATAATCGCTTGCTTTCCACGGGTGGCAAGAACACCTTTATAATCTTGGTTTCACGGGTTACAAGACACACCATCTTGATTTTACAGGCTACAAGAACACCTTCTACTTATCACCAACAACAAACTATGGCAAGTAGTCATATCTTCAATACAGATTCGGTACAATGATCCTGTGGACCTCCAATGGAAATATATCTTTGAATTCTTCGAGGAGTAGGATGAAATTAGAGAGAGAATGATGTGAATTAAAGTACAACTCTCTGATATTGTGTGGTTTGCAAATCAGTGAAGAATTGGAGTGAAACAGTATTGATTTGCAAGGAGATTGAAAGGATATGCAATGGATTTCTTTTACAAATGTTTGGAGAAGAAGGAGTAAGAGAAAATAATAATTCTTTATGTGAAAATTCGTTTTTAGATGCCTTTATATAGTGGTTGAAGAGACGTGTCGTTTGGTTAAGAGGTGGAGGGAAATGTCTCTTCATTTAAAATTTGAAAGTCTAAAAAACGGCTAGCATGTCGACAACCCCCTAATCCCCTTGTCGACATGGGTGTGTTGCAAAATGAACAACAACACTAATAAGTGTTGCGAATTTTCAGCATTTCAAATTACCTTATACTTATGGATTTTTGTGATTCGGTTGAGGTCAATGGTTAATGATCTTCAAGTATAATTGCCATGAGATCTTTAACAAGATATTCTAAGGTTCAACCAACTCCTCATCACTTCAAACACCTTTATCCTTCAACATTCTTCTCTAATTGGGTTTTGTTCTTCAATTGCTCTGATTGACCTTCTTCTATAATTTATTTGCTTCCACTGTATTCTTGTTTATCTCTGTAGATGTCTCCACAATAGATCTGATACGACTGCATAACTCGAAGATACATTAGTAGTAATATTTATGTGGTTGTTGTCATCAAAATCAATACCTAGGGTATTAACAATCTCTCCTTTTTTGATGATGACAACCATGTAAATATTTGAGAGAGAAAATATAATACTTTTATATTTGCGTCCCCCTAACTTTATGCACTCCCCATATCATTTTGCCTAATATATTTATACCTTTTCTCCCCCTTTGTCATCAACAAAAAGAGCGAAAAAGAGTCGCTTAAATCACTACTAGACAATATGTAAAGTTTGTATATAGAGATAAATGCTTATAAACAAAACACTTGAGGGGAAACCAAATCGATTCAAAACATGAAATAAACTTATCAAATAATAAGATGAGTTTTAGAGTTATTGACTTTGCCGATGCCAATAACAAATCCTTTTCGTATTTATCCAATGTTCAATAGATCTCTTGTCATATGCTTTGAGCATCTGCTATCTGATATACATTGTTTGGTACCTGAAAAATTATAAAATATGCACACTGGTACCCCTTTTTATTCTGGGGTCCATAGGGTTAAGTTTTAGGATACCAAACCCAAGAAGAGTTTGAATGTCCTTTCAAAATATAATCATTAGATGAATGAACCTTATTAATAAAATTATCAATATATTTTTCTTTTTCAATATCATCCAACCTTTTTGGCACCCATAAATTAATGAATCTATTTGGAGGTTTTAACTTTGATTTCGTAGGTTTTGGTTTGAACTTGGTAGCCTTAACAAACTTAGTACTTTGAATACTATTTTTCTTTGATTTAGCCTTAGGGGTGTATCCAAGTCCAAGTTTATTCCTAGTGTGTTTATATGTAGATAATAATTTTTCTAGATTATCCTTCCGTTTGTTAAATTTATCAACATCGGTTTTCATTTTGTCAAAATCCTTATTATATTTAAGAATAAATTATTCAGAAATGTTGTTTTGTCATTCAGATCAGTGATCTGTGACTTCATTGAAAGATTTTCTGATTTTAAGGATTCATTTTCACTTTTTAGTTTTTCAGAACTTCCAAGTGTCAAATACTTTTCATCATTATACCCATTAAGTATTCCAATTTCATCTTTTAGATATTGTTTTTCTTCAGTTAACATTTCATTAAATGTTTTTAATCTATCTATCTTAGCCAAACTATTGTTGTACTCTTTCCTAAGTACTTTATATCCCTGATACATATCACTCAAAACATTAATTTCTTTATTAAAATTCCATACCTGGTCATCCTTTGCCATGAAGCATATGTTGGCATTTTCTGTTTCTGAATCACTATCACTTGATAATGTATCTGGATCATCCCATTTTGCATTGAATGCCTGTTTCCTCTCCTTATTGAAAGTGTTTGACTTTGATTTCATTAATTTGGGACAATCTCTTTTCAAATGACTGGGTTTATCACATTCGAAACCCTTAACAACATTTTCATTTCTAGAATTATTGTTGTTAGTTTTTCGAAGTTTGTTTGTTATCCAATACTTCAAGAATTCCTTGAACTTCTTGGTCATAAACCCGAATCATCATCAATAGCATCATCATCTGGTTCATCTTTGTCAATCATAGCACTGAGTGCTAGGGATTTCTTCTCATTTACCCGATTCTCTTTTCTAATCTGCAACTTTACTTCGTAGGACATTAGGTTACTAATTAAATCTTCTAATTTCATAATACTAATATCATTGGCTTCTTCAATTGCAAGAGTCTTCTGATCCCATTCACTAGGAAGTGAATTCAAGATCTTTCTGACTTGGTCTTCTTCAGTAATTTTCTTTCCTAATGATATTAAGGTATGTACTATATCTTGAAATCTAGAATACATATCAGAAATAGACTCATTTGGTTTCATTTGAAAGAGTAGAAACTAGTTAGTTAGCATAGATATCTTTGTTTGTTTTAATTTATTGGTGTCTACATGTGTGACTTGCAGAGTTCTTCAAATTTCATATGCAAAATTACAAATAAACACTCGATTAAATTCATTTCTATCTAAGGAGCAAAATAAAATGTACATGGCCTTAGAGTTATTAAGTGCTTATGTCTTTTGGTCTAGTGTCCATTTTGAATATTCAATTTGAGGCTCTATGTATTCTATTTGGGTAATGCTCTGATACTTTTAAAAAACCAAGTTATGAAAACCAATGCTCTGACACCAAATGTTAGAAACTGGGGTGGCTACAACACAATGTTGGATCTTAAGGCTATTCAGACACTAGAAGTGGTGAAATGTGTATTAACTACTTACTTATGAATATAAAACTGTATTTACTCAAATTGCAAACAGAAAGAAGTAATCAGAGAATAAGTAAGTAATAAAGTAAAACGCAATAATGTAAATAACACCCGAATTTTTATACTGGTTCGGATTAACCAATCCTACATCCAGTCCTGCACTCTATCGTGTAGAATTCCACTATAATCGCTTGCTTTCCACGGGTGGCAAGAACACCTTTACAATCTTGGTTTCACGGGATACAAGACACACCCTCTTGATTTTACAGGCTAGAAGAACACCTTCTCCTTATCACCAACAACAAACTATGGCAAGTAGTCGTATCTTCAATATAGATTCTTGCAGATTCGGTACAATGATCATTAGACCTCCAATGGCAATAATCTTTGAATTCTTTGAGGAATAGGATGAAATCAGAGAGAGAATGATGTGAATTATAGTACAACTCTCTGATATTGTGTGGTTCGCAATCATTAAAGAATTGGAGTGAAACGGTATTGATTTGCAAGGAGATTGAAACAATATGCAATGGATTTCTTTTGTAAATGTTTGGAGGAGTAAGAGAAAATAAGAATTCTTTATTTTAAAACTCGTTTACAGAGGCCTTCATCGTGTCTTTTGGTGAAGAGGTGGAGGGAAATTTCTCTTTATTTAAAATTTGAAATTCTGAAAAACGGCTAGCATGTCGACAACCCCCTACCCCCTTGTCGACATAGGTGTGTTGCAAAATGAACAACAACACTAATGCGTGTTGCGAATTTTCAGCATTTCAAGTTACCTTATATTTATGGATTTTTGTGATTCGGCTGAGGTCAATGGTTAATGATCTTCAAGTATAATTGCCATGAGATCTTTAACAAGATATTCTAAGGTTCAACCAACTCCTCATCACTTCAAACACCTTTATCCTTCAGCATTCTTCTCTAATTGGGTTTTGTTCTGCAATTGCTCTGACTGACCTTCTTTTATAATTCATTTGCTTCCACTGTACTCTTGTTTATCTCTGTAAATGTCTCCATAATATATCTAATATGACTGCATAACTCGAAGATACGTTACTAGTAATATTTATGTGGTTGTAGTCATCAAAATCAATACCTAGGGTATTAACAATAGTCTGCTTTCATTTTAGATCATGTTGACTGACCATTGAAACTTGTACTTGTTTTCGTATTGAACCTGAGTTGAATCCAGCCTCGGCTCGGGTTTGACCTTGTGCTCACTGTCCCTACAATTATATCAAGTGTATATCGGTGTGCACGGCCTTCTGACATGTACAGTGATACACTATGCATGTTACAAGCTATTCGTGTAAGATGAACTCAAAATAAATATGATGACGAACAACGCAAATAACTGAGGCAAATAACATTTTCAAAATCACACATTTCATTTTACACTGTAAAATATTTCTTTTTCAATTTTACTGTGTCAGTGTTCATTTTGCAGATAATTCAGATGCCGGTTACAATCTGGAATAGAGTTGAAGAACAAATACGAGTGAATAAGTGATATGCAATGAGGTGAACATTGTAAAGTGAAAAAAATTGTGTTGTAATTTGAAATTGTATTGTAATTGAAATTGTGTATATAGTGAGAGCTCAAATTTGTATTATTTAAAATTGTAATAAAATATATGTTTGAATGAAACATTTTTTTGAATTTAAATTCTATGTTATTTATTTTATTCAACTAATATTTATTTTATTATATGAAAATATAAAATAGTACAATAATAAATACATTTAAATGAATATATGTATATATGTGTGTGTGTGTGTGTTTATTATTATCAAACAAAAATCGTATACTAGCATATTCAACAATCTCCCCCTTTTGATGATAACAAACATATATTAAGATTTTGAATGTATTAAACGCATTTGGTCATTGATGAACTCCATTTGCTCCCCCTATTTGAATGCTCCATCTCTACAACAAAGCGCCCCCTTCATATATGCATGAAAATAAATAAAAATATGCAAATGAACTTAGATGGGAATATGGAAATAAAAATAAAATATTTGATCTTTATTTGTCAAAATCTTAACTTTTCTCTCCCTCTTTAGTTATCAGCAAAAGAGTAATAATATTAAAAATTAGAGATAAAGTGATAGATATTAATACAATACCAATACCCAATCGAGTATAAATATTAAATTTCAATAAAAAATAAAAAAAATCATAAATACCTTGTTAGGCGCATATTCCACTTTAGAGTGATAGGGATAATGTCGGCATATAAAACCTTATAGTTTTGTCTATTTGTGGTTTATTTATATCAGGAATTTGAATATCTACTAACCATGCATAACCGTTAGGACTTTTAAATGAGATTAGCAGTATTTCCAATTTTTATATAAAAAATGAATTTCAAGCATCTTCTAACCACGCATAACCGTGAGGACTTCTAAATGGGATTAGAATCAACTGGTTTATTTAATAACCAATTTTGATATGTGTTCCATACATGCATAACCGTGAGGAATTTTAAATAAGCATGAAAGCACATAAACAAATATGTCAAGTAATTCACATATGCATAACCGTGAGGACTTTTATATTAGAGTGAATACTTTGGATGTTTTTATTGCTAAAAAAATAAAACAAAATAAAAATGAATAATTTCTCATTTAAAATACCACATTTTGACATACTATATTGGATTTTGATGAGTGATGGTCGCTAGAAATATGATAGAAATAGAGATGGTCATGGAATTTTTACCAACAAAAGTTATTATAAATTTTATTTGAATTTTAAAAGAAATTTACTAAATATACCGTCTCAAGTCATAATATATGATTAATATCAATACTCATCACTTTTTTAATCACTATTTATCTTTTCGATAATCAATAGGGAGTCAGATTAGTTAATGTAGTCATTTAAGATCAAATCCAAAAAAAAATTTAAAATCAAAATTTTAAAATGCCTAATCTGAAATGAATTCGGCAAAAACTATTTTCTGGAAGGGGTTTTATTTAAAAAAATCTGTTATTTAAAAATCAGTTGAAATGAAAAATATGTAGATATTTTCTTCTAAAAAAGTGATGTAACAAATGAATGTCCCATGTAAAACACGATTCACTGGTACTTTTTTTATCAACTAGGCTACCAGTGTAATCTGCATCTGTATTCTCCTTTGACTCAAAGTTATCATTAGATAGATATCATAGACCAAACCGTGAAGTGTGCAATAAATCCTTGTAATCTTTCTACAGCTTTTAAAATATGATTCCTTAAGGATTTGATTAAAACCGTGCAAATAAACAAACAGTGAACATAATGTCAGGTCTAGAATCAGTAAAATAAATAAATATATCCACGTGTATCTTGAGTAATCATCAATCAATACAAGACAACATATCTTATCATCTAACCTTGCAATATAGTTAGTCCAAGCAGATTTATACGAAATAGTTTAAGAATGAAAAGATGATTGGTCAATATTTTAGTATAAATCAGAATCAAAATCAGTATTTAGTTCCTTATTATATAACTAGCTTAATTAAATCAGATTATGGTGCAGATTTTCAACATATAATATATCGTTCGAGATAAATGTATCGTTACCTATTTTACCTTTACCGATAATTTTCATTTGTGCCCATTGTGATTCTGCCACCTTTGTACTTGGCTAAGGAACTTTGATTTTTGCCCGTCATGTGCATGAAATAGCTAGAATCCAGGTACCACTCTTATTGTTTCTTAGCCTGCCACCACACCTGCACGAGAAAAGATTTTTGTGACCTATTTTTTTTATGGGTCCATGGTTGCTAGCGACAAAGAATTTTGAAAAATATGTTTGAGTAGACCCAAGACAATTTATATTTGTTTCTTTTGGCACCCAGATTTGTTTAACTTCAAGGGATTTTATATTTGTGCCTTTTGGAACCATGGTTTTTATGTGTTTCGGTCTATACCAGTAATTATTGTGATTATGTCCAGTTTTTTCACAAATCATGCACTTGGAATTGACTTTATTAATTTTGCTTCTAACTCGTTCAGATTGAGTATAGCCAAGTCCTTGTCTAAAACTATTGACAGTTTATTTTCCTAATAACATATTTAGCGATCTTTCTTCTTTTGAAAATTTTCCTAAGGTTGTAGACAATTGTTGGAATTTTGTTTTGAGAGATTCATTTTCATTGAATAATAGAGTGCGCTTTTTAATAGAATTTTCTCTCCTAGTATTGTCACTTTCTTTCAAAAATAGAATTTCATTTTCAAGTGATTTAATTTTAATTTCTGATTTTTTTAATTTCTTCTTCGAAAGATGGACACTTGTCAAACTTAGGGCTTTTATTTCGATAGTTTTTAATTAATTGGTCAACCTGCTTATTTAGTTCTATCAAACTATTTCTTTGTGATTCAATTTTAGCGTACTTCTCCCTAAGTCTTTCAAAATAGCCATTTACTTCATGAAAATATATAAGCAATTCCAGATGAGTAAGTTTTGATACCTTACTTGGTTCATCATCATCACCGTCAGTTGTTTCTCCTTGAAGGCATAGATTTTGTTTTTCACTCTCATTGTAAGTAGTTTTATCATCTTCATCAATTTCATCCCAAGTAGCTGCAAAACTTCTCCTTTTTGATTTCTTTCCTTGGCTGAGCCGATTCTGAGGACAATTTGGCTTAATATGACCGAGTTTAGAGCACTTGTGACAAATAACCTCCTGCTCTTCTGAGTTGTCTAGCACTTTGACTATTCTGCTTTTCAGTTGTTGATTTAGAGCTAGATTTCTGTATTTGTGGTTCCGCCTTTTGAATCTCTTTATTAATAGCACCAGTTCAGCTATTCCATCATCATCTTCACTTTTAGTTGTTCCTTTGAGAGCTATTGATTTCTTTTGAGTATCACCTCCTTCGCGTTCTTCCTTGAATTTCATTTCTAGCTCATAAGTGGTGAGATTTCCGATGAGTTCTTCAACTTTTATTTGTTTCGAATCTTTTGATTCTTGAATGACAGTAACTTTCGCTTCAAAATTTCATAGAAGGACACTGAGAATTTTTCGGACTATTTCCAATTCTGTGTAAGGTTTTCCGAGAGCTTTTGATTTGTACACGAGATTAGAAAGTCATCCATACATCTCTTTGCCATTTTCATCCTTGGCCATTGTGAAGTTCTCGTATTCGCTACTAAGCATGGTAAGGCGAGGTTCTTTGACTTGAAGGTTCCTTCGTGAGTCACTTCAAGTGTGTGCCAAATTTCTTACACAGTTAGACAATACGAGACATGATTAAATTCAATTTAATCCAATGAACATATAATAGAATTTATAGCTTTAGCATTAGCATTCTGTAGTTTGTTTTTAAGATCTGTACATTCATCCATTAGTTTTTCAATTTCATGATTATCTATCACTATTGTTGGTGTCCTATATCTCGTCTCAACAATATTCCAAGCATCAATGGTTTTTAGAAAAAAATTCATTCTATTTTTTCAATATGCATATTCACCATAAAACATGGGTGGCCTAACTATGTACTGACCCTCAACAAAAGCATTACTAAAAGAAGCCATTTAAAAAATCAAATTTTTAAAACAAAAAGTAGTTTTTGAAAAATCAAAATTTCAAAACAGAAAATGGTTTTTGTTCCTAGCTCCGATACCACTTGTAAGGTAGATTTCACCCTAGAAGGGGGTGAATAGGGTGATAGTGATAATAATAAAAATTCATGCGGAAATATGTATAATAATTGCAGCACAGAGTAATAAAGTAGAAATAGAACAATAAAGATTTACCCAACTTTGGCAAAACCCGCCTACGTGCTGCCTCTAAGGTTTCTACTAGAAATTAAGTTGTCAGATGCTTACACACGTAAACTTGCGACACCCGCTATCGACTAACCCAACTTTACGCTCAAAACCCTGCCACAACTCAGCCATTGAGTTGCGAATTCTCGACCACACCACCGTAGTTCGTCACCTAATCACACGACTATAATTTTACAAGAAAATTACAAAATGACAATAAACACTTAAAACAAAGCCCTATATATAAGGTTAAGCCCAAATAACAATAGTCGGCCTAAAAAGATAACTCCCTTTCTTTACTTCGGCCGACTTCCTTTTTATTTTATTTCGTGAAAAATCTTAGGCTATGTTCTTGTTTTCCTCTTTCAAAAATTAGGGCTTCATTCATCGCTACTACAATTGATCGTTTTAGGTGTGCTTTTGCTTCTGATTGCTTCATCAATCAATTTGCTTGAGTTGTTCTCTGTAGCTTCAGTTGATTCGAGTTCGAATGACACGAGATTGGTATATGATTTGTGCTTACTATTTAATTTGTTTGAACTCGATGCATTTCTGCTGATGATGAAATGGGAATTTATATAGGGATTGAAACCCTAAATTATGGTTCGTATTTGCAATTTTAATTCTTCAAATAAATTTATTCGGCCATCCGTTTTTTCTTGAATGCTAGTGATGTATTCTGACTATTTCAATTCGTATGTTGGTTGAATTTATTTGAGTCGGTTCCATTATTTTCTCCTTTGATTTTGGCATTTGAATTTGCTGACTTTGAGACAGAGAATGACTTCGACTTGTTCAACTCCTCTATGCTATGACTTGTTCATCGCGTTGGTGGGTGTGTGTGTGTGTGTGTGTGTGTGTATGAATTTGAGATAATATATTGGGTTGACGTGATTTTTGACTTCGAATCGTTAATTAAATCACTGTTATCACCTGACTTTGACTTGATGAAACAATTCTTGACTTCCATCGAGCTGCACTGATTTGTTTGATATATTTCGAACATATTCCCTGGTTGACAAGTTCAACACAGCTATTGTTAACAACTGGACTTGGTAGCCTTGCATTCCATTCTGTTGCATATGTTGCTTCACTGTTTTGAAACATTTAAAATGTATATATTTATCACTACATATAAAGTTATATATGTGTATAGTTGCTGTCTTGTTTCATATGAATGTCGTCTTCATTGGTCTTGTCTTCATGTTGCTTTGAGTCTGTACTTTGGTTGTTCATGCCTCTAACCTGATATATATGTATGTACTTATATGCATATGTGCATACATATGTCACTTTGCTTGCTGCTTCACTTATCTGGTGCATTGTGGTCTGGCATTTCATTTTGATCTTTGACTGGTTGTATGTTCCACTTGCATGTTGTCATTAAGTTCATGTTGTATTCATTTTTGTTAATGATGACCGGTATCATTTGAATGCTTGTATACTTCATATACTTTGGTGTAAAGTCTATTCTGGTTTCCACTACATATATATAAATATATACGTCTACATGTGTATTCATGCATGTATATGTGTATATTGTGATGCATTGTTTAGCTTGATGCTCTGTTGTCACCTCTGTTGCATTGTGTCTTCATGTGTTTGCTGAGCACTACATATCTATGTATATATGTGTGTCTTAATGTATGTTTCTTCTGGTATGTGATTCTGGCCTCTGCTTGCTTTCATATGTACTGTTTTATTGCCGGTTGCTCCATTTCATTGTTGTCTTGTTGCAAGGCAGCTATCACGTTGCGTTTGAACTTTTGTCTTATTGGGCGCGAGTTAGAATGGTCTGGTTCATATTGGTCTTCATGTTGCACTGCATGTTGTTATGTGGTTCCTTTGAGTTTCGGTCTTGTACATGCCTCGTGCTTCACCTTGCTATAACCATTCAGTTCCCCCATTTGATTTAACTACACTGACCGGTCTTGTTTTCAATTGAACATTTTGTTTTCATTCGAAGTTTTTTTTGCCTTGTACATTTTGCAGTCTGGAATTGTGATGGTTTGTTGGGTCTGTTCTTTGTTTTCCATGACCACCATATATACTTGAAGTCTTTGAGTATGTACTGTCTTGTGCTTTCATGTTGGTCTAGACTCATTTGCATCTGAACTGATACATGTGTGTTCATGCATGTATGCTGGTGCCTTGTTGAGTGCACATATATTTGAACCTGTCTTATAGTCTGGTTTCATTTTAGATCATGCTAACTGACCATTGAAACTTGCACTTGTTTTCATATTGCACCTGAGTTGAATCCAGCCTCGGCTCGAGTTTGACCTCGTGCTCACATGTAGCTACAATTTTATCAAGTGTATATTGGTGTGCACGGCCTTGTGACATATATAGTGATATACTGTGCATGTTACAAGTTGTTCGTGTAAGATGAATTCAAAATAAATATGATAAAGAACAACCCAAATAACTGAGGTAAATAACATTTTCAAAATCATACATTTCATTATTCACTGCAAAATATTTATTTTTCAATTTTACAATGTTAGTGTTTATTTTGCACATAATTCAGATGCTGGATACAAACAGGAATCGAGTTGAAGAATAATTACAAGTGAATGAGTGATATGTAGTGAGGTGAATATTGTAAAGTGAAAAAATATTGTGGTGTAATTTGAAATTGTATTGTAATTGAAATTGTGTATATAGTGAGAGCTCAAATTTGTACTACTCAAAATTGTAATAAAAAATCTGTTTGAATAAAATATTTGTTTGAATTTAAATTTTGTGCTATTTATTTTATTCAACAAATATTTGTTTAATTATGTGAAAAATAAAATAGTACAACAACAAATACATTTAAATGAATATATATATGTGTGTGTGTGTGTGTGTGTGTGTGTGTGTGTATATATATATGTGTGTGTTTATTATCATCAAACAAAAATCATATACTAACATATTTAACATCAACAATAAATCTGGAAAGTTATAATAACTAGTCCTCGCATATACTGAATATACAACATAACACATGCAGCGAATATAACCAAATACATGTAATACGCCTGAAATCCTCATGCTCGTCTCTTGAGCTCCGTAGCATCCTATGTAACAACCCGCATATTTATCGAGTTTGTATTTAAATATTTTATTTAAATATTAACTCGTTAATCGGATTTTGGTCCGAAAAGCTACTTTTTGCAAATGGTCAAATTAGGACTCGAGACCACTTCCATTGAGTTCGAAATGTCGTTTACAACTTTTTAAGTATAAACATCGATAGGTTTGGAGTTAGTGAAATTTCACTAACTTTTCCCGCTTTGGACTTTGGGTTAGTTTAGCCTATTAAGCCCAAGTTCCAACCCTCTTCTCCTCACTCTTCATAAATTTCCTAACTAATCAAGCTTTGGCATTAATGGTGGAGGGAATGGGAAATTAAAACTCCAAGCACAAATTCAATTGCAAATCCAACATTCAACTCCAAATTCAAGTAGAAGATATTGGATTCAAGCTTTGGATTGCTTCTCCTTGCTTTCAAGCTTCATCTTCATAAACTTTAGTGCAAAGGTGAGATTTTTGTCTCACAAATCTAGTCTATAACTATATTGGACTGTTGGGAATGATTCCCTATCACTTTTGCATGCACATTTGCATTTGGTTTGGATTGGATTGGCGAAAAACTCCAATTTTTAGCATTTTGGTGAATTTTCTGCACTTAGGTCGTTCTGGCCATTTTTAGGTCGTTCGGAGTTAAGTCGTTCGTCCATGGGTCGTGAGTCATTCACGAGTTAACTTTAGGTCGTTCTGGAAGAATTGGCACTTCGGAATTAGGTGGCTCACGAGTTAAGTCGTTAGGTCGCTCGCGAGTTAGTACCATAGGTCGCAGGGCTTTAGGTCATTCTGGAAGTATTGGCACTTCGGAGTTAGGTCGCTCGCGAGTTAAGCCTTAAGTCGTAGGTTGCTCACGAGTTTGGCCTTAAGCCGTAGGTCGCTCGCGAGTTAAGCTTTAAGTCTTAGGTCGTTTCCGACCTATAATCTCTAGGCAAACGTTAAGTCGCTCGCCCTGGTTTATCTCGTAGGTCGTCTCCGACCTAAGCTCCAGATAAGTCGTTCGAGTTAGGTCGTTGGACCATTTACCTTAGGTCGCTCGTCCACTAAGTCGGCCTGGTTTATCTCGTAGGTCGTCTCCGACCTAAGCTCCAGATAAGTCGTTCGAGTTAGGTCGTTGGACCATTTACCTTAGGTCGCTCGTCCACTAAGTCGGCCTGGTTTATCTCGTAGGTCGTCTCCGACCTAAGCTCCAGATAAGTCGTTCGAGTTAGATCGTTGGACCATTTACCTTAGGTCGCTCGTCCACTAAGTCGGCCTGGTTTATCTCGTAGGTCGTCTCCGACCTAAGCTCCAGATAAGTCGTTCGAGTTAGGTCGTTGGACCATTTACCTTAGGTCGCTCGACTCTGTTAAGTCGGCCATGTTGGGTCGTGAGTCATCGTTAGGTCGCGAACACCTCTAGGTCGCAACCACTAAGTCGCTTGACCCCTTAGACCCCTAGGTCGCAGCCGTTAGGTCGTATGACCCTTGAGTCGTTAGGTCGTTAGACCTCGTTTTGTCTTCACTAGGTCGTACCGTTTTGGTCGGGGCGCTGCCCCGCACCCCGCCGGGGGCGCTGCCCCCTGGACCCCCGCGACCTGACCGGGCAGGTCGAACCCCGTAAGCGGTGGCGTTGCCCCCGCACCCCCACCTTGGGGGGTTGCCACCCCCCCTGGACCCCCCCTCCGTAGGGGATCTTATCTGAAAAACATTGAGCTGATTTCCTTGGATTTTATTCGCATCTCCGTATGCGATCTTTATGACTGATTGTTTCTACACTTGCTTATGTGTTTTGTCACTTTATAATACAAAGGTTTCAATACTAGTAGTAAATATCAAAACTCTTTTAACAAACAATTTCAACTCTATTTTTAATAACAAAGCTCTTTTCTTAAACCGTTTTCCAATCTATTAGTATATACAAGCCTTTACCTCACTCGGATGAGAAATCTAATTAAACGACTTAGTAAAACAAGTGGTATGAAACGCTTGCGTTCACTTCGTCGGTTAATTCTTGGACTTGTTCGATTGAACCTCTTGTGACAATTTTATTAGTGAAGATTTACAGTTTGTTCGTAAATATTTAAGTTAAGCAAGTGGTTATGGGACATGAAGCTAAACTTCTATATTTACTAGCTTAGTGTAATTGACACTTTTCGTTGATCTTGATGATCGCTTTATGAATTAGACTAGCAATTGCGCGATGTCTCTTTCATTGCAAGGTTAGACTAGACACCACTTGTGTGATTCCATTCACACATACCTTTCTGCTTTTTGGTTAGTCTTGACCTCAATCTGTGTGATTCCACTCACACACGTGGGGTAGCTCCCCATGGTCTTCGGACCGTCATGTGATAGGCCTCTTTCCCTTTTTATGATTTCTGGATTTCTCGTGTTGATTTCTGGAATTTATGTCATTGACTTGTTATGAGTACAAGTTTAGGGTATGATGCCCTCTTCGAATCTTTGAGAAGATTCTTGTGATATTGATTATCTCTTATTGATTGATCTTCTGTTGATCATTATTTACATACTTATAGTGGTATGTCGTTATGGATATTTATGTTTATGCCATATCTTTTATGTTATATCATGTCATCTGATATTTATAGCTAGACTGATCCGTTTATTATTTTCTTAAATAATACTCGGGTCAGACCGAGATGTTACAGGTGCTTCTGCTTGACTTCTTCCCAGGGATTCATCACTCTGACTTTTGGCTAACTGTTTAGATTAGCAGTTTTTGTTGTATACACTTGAGATATAGACTCATAGTTGTATTCTTTTGTATAGCACGTGTTGCTATTCTTTTGTATTATCGTGGATCTTACTGACCACTACTCTGATGTACACTTTCATGTGTTAGTTATATATTCATATCTTCTTCCGCCTTTGTGATATGGATATCTGTGACTGATTTGTGATATGATTATTTCTATGTTTGTTTCCGAAGATTATTTATAGCCACCGTGTGATAAGCAATTACATGGATGGTCGCTCCTCAACAGCCTTATTCTCCGTGCTAGTTGACAGCACTACTCCGGAGTGTTCTTGGCTAGCGTGGGTATAGAGGTGGGGCGTCACATCCTATAACGTCCACCTTTTCGCACGGTTTAAACAGACACACGTGCCAATTCAAACCATACGTAAGGGCGGAATGTTATGGGATAAATAAGAAAAACAGAGAAAAAAAAACTAAACAGAATCTCACGGCGGAAGGATAAAATATAATAATCAAATATACAGTTCATGAAGCTGTTTTACAAAACCTTTGATTATATTTATACAATACATATCAAAGTACACATACCATACGACAATGCAGCGGAACAATATGAGTGTAGTGGAATATACTTAATAATAATAATAGAAATCTCGGTCTTCGTCCTCCAGAGCTAAAGTCGTCGATCCTGAAACGCTCGGACTGACCCGAGCGAATTTGAAAAGACAAAAACACTCGAGTCAGAACTAAAAGATCTTATGTGAGTTAAATTAACAGAAATAAATATGAGTACAGTAACTCAAGAGATGCTCGGGATTTACATCTCCTAAGGATCCGTTAAACTATTTACTATGTAGTATATTGCGTTATTATAATAGTGTCTAATTGTAAAATAAACTTACTTTTTCTTAGCATTAAGGGTTACCTATATATCCCTTAACACGTAATAGTCCCAGTAGTCCATCCAATATCATAGTCCCTCCTGATCGGGAATCCACCAGAGGATACCACACGCGCTACGGGAGAAATCCAAACTCGTACAAGGCTCGGTATGGTAGGTGACACGGCACAACTAGGCAATGCCAGGGTAGATATACCAATTACGCTTCGGGGCCGATGGAAACGCACAGCGCGCAGCTGCCGCCCACCTCGGACAAACTCCTCACATCAAAGAAATCAAAAGTGAAGGTGGCCACCGAAAAAAATCCAAAGTCAGAGTATAGTATCGAAGGGAAGTGTCCGATCAGAGGTGCTACCTCATTAACCCGTCGATCGCTCCTGTTTTAGCCACCTTATGCCAACTCACGGGAGTCGAGTCCACGTATGTACCTTACAGGAAAATGCCGTCGCCAACCTACTTCATTCTGGAATCTCCACCGGGGACACGGTTGTTAAAGTGATTTTCGGAGTTGGCAGAGAGTATGACAACTTCCGATCCCGGTCTCTTCAACAACCAAACGTTATTATAACACCACGGTCTTTTCAGAACAATTTCTACTTCAAAACCAGAATATAATATTCATTTCAAAACCATATAAATACGATATCATTTTCATTTTAAAAATCCAAATAATTTTGATATCATTTATAAACCCAAATCAGTATAATATCATCTTTATTTCAAATATATCTTTTTCCAAAATCATACTGCTTTAAACTTTATAATATCTATAAACCAAACATTAGAATTATACTTTCAAACTGTAATACTTCGAAATCCATAGTTTAAAACCATAACTTTCAAAACTTAATGGTTGGATATTCAACATTATATAAAATAAAACAGTTGAATTTAAAATTTCTTTAAAAGTAAATAGTTTCCATGCCTTCATAAAATTATATTCACTTTAAATTCAGTCGAAACCCATAACCTTTAGATTCACTTTCAGTTTGAATAAAACACTTCGGTTTTCAATATTTTAGACTTTGAGTATTTAATGAATTTCAAAAACCAAGGTTGGGAATTTCTATTCAACAATTCATTTTTCTATTATTTAGTTTTGGAAGGTTACATGATAAAGTCATAACCATTTAAAATAAAACTAAATATATTAACACTAAATATTTCCTTCCATTTATTTATATTAGAATTATTCATTAAATCCAGTCATAAATATCATACCTATAAAATTTCCAATTTTTATAAGTTACCATTTACTTATGGTGCTAAAGTTTTAAATAAGCTCAATTCCAATTAAATTTCCAATTTATCTTTCAATCTAAATTGATTTGAATCGTTTAAAACTCTATATATATATATCGGATCTTAAATCTGTACTAAATCATATAACATAAATTATCAATTCCATTTTTCAACTTATCCTTTTTTTTTGAACAGATTTATGCATAGCTTAAATTCAACAATTTAACTATATATGTATATACAAAATAAATTTATATCATATCCAAATTTTATATTTTTTTTAAAACCGTATCGTATCCAAACCAAAAAAGTCATTTCAAAAATAATTTTATATATATACCGTGGTGCTTGTATATAATTTTCTATCCTATGGTCAAGTGATACGGATGTTTATCATTTCAATCCGCAATATAAAATATAAAAATGCGGTTGTATATCATTTCAAACCGCAATCCCGAATGAAATGAAAATGCATGATAACTTGTAGTTTATACAATATAAAATATAGTATCCATTCATCCAAATATCAATCATCAACCATTATTTGCAATCATCATCCAATTTAAACAATCTTCGATATAGAGCATATAAATTATACAGGTAATAAATAACAGGAATTAACTAACCATTTATATTCAATAATAAATTTAGTAACTGTTAAACCAGCAGTTTATATGCAAGAATAAATGTAAATTTAACTGGCATTTAATATGAAATAAAAATAAACATAACTATGACAGGCAGTTAATATGCAAATAAATAAATTCTAACTGTCAAATTATATGCAATAAATAAAATTAATTAACAGCTAAGTTAAATAAATGCGATTTAACTGAGATGATGAATAAAACATGCCAAACAGTCATAAATAAATTTCTACTCAAATCTTAAATCAATTTAACAAACATAAGAAATTTTAGAAGTTATGAGTGGGTTAAAACACTCACCTTTTGGATTTAAATTGAATTTAAACCCAAAAATGCGACGGTCTCCAAATCTGTCCAATCCAGCGTCAAAAGATCTGGAATTTAATTACGATCCTAACAAAAAAAATCGCGCGTGAAAACGACTTCGTATGAGAAAGTTATACGCATAAATTCGATTGAAAACAAAAATAAATTTAAAACAAAACTTAAATAACACTCACCCATACAACGCCACGTCACCTTGTCTCTACGCGCTACAGGATCCGTTCTCACCACCCTGGACACGCAACAGCACACGGCACGGCACCACTTTATGCCGCCGACCAACATCAAATGTCGTCGAGACCTCGCCCTAGACCGGCCGTTACCCCCCCCCCCCCACCACCATGCCGACCCCAAAGCCCCTTCGTTCGAACTGATATGAGCAGCCGCCAACCCCTAATTTCGAACCCTAGTTCGAAAAATCCCCTCGATCCAACCGTTGCAACGACGAACGAGCTATGCCGATGGACAACGCACGACACTCTCCACAATACCCAGAAAGCAATTTCCGATCCGACGAAATTTTTGTGACGACGTGATGAACGGTCGGTACTTCATCGACTTCTTCTAGTAAAACGACAAACCAAAACGAAAAATGAATTGTACCAACAGATTACGTATTTCAAGGGCTTTAACATATAATTTTTTGGAATTTTTCTGAGATGTTTGAATTTTCATTTGAATTTTGATAGAATTGGATCTGAAATTTGCATCCATTGAGGAAGAGAAAGAGTTGAGGAAAAATTAGCGCACAAACAAATGAAGATAGATGGAGGCTAGGGTTTATAATCGTCTATTTATATGTAGGGTTGGAATAGAGTAGATAGACCGGATAGATGAACGTGCGGAACAAACTATGGCCCCAAAAACCCGTTCTGACCCCGGAACGAAATTGGGTAAACCCGTATATTGAAATAGGAATTTTAAAATATTCTGAACGCGATGGAAAAAATTTCACGCCCAAATTCGATCGTATGAAGAAGTTATGCTGAAATCAATAATTTCAAATTGATTTCAATAAAATGATTTCAAGGCGTTTCACATTCGTACGATCAAACGACAAGTCCGATCGGTACGAAACTTGAAACCCTACAATAATTCACTGTTGCGGATCCGATGAAACTGGTTTCGTCGAAATCCGAGTCCGTGACCAAAATGGCTATTTTTATATTAATTAATAAATTAAGAATTTGTAAATAAATCCAAATTTTATATTGCAGTATCAGAATTGGAAAATTTTATCCCTTATGATTCCTCAATCAATTACAATGATTTTAAAGAAATTTAGAAATTGTCAATTTAGATGATTCATTTAGAAATTTCAATATTTATTCTCAATCTCATTAAATTCAAAATAATAATTAAATTTTCTAATAATTCTATTAAATAAATGAATCAATCAATGATTATTCCATTCAATTTTCAAATAGGACGGTTTACCATTGGGTTTAAAAATTATCATATAAATATTTCCAGTTTTCAACTTAATTTTTAAATTAACGTAATAATTACATATTTTATTTTTATTCATTTGCAATAAATCCAACTATCATAAATTAAATAAATTAACTCACTATAAATTTCAAATTCTATAATTCATAAATTTCATCTTGTTGATTTACTTATTAATTTAAAATTCTTTAAACCAATTCCCATCTCAAATTGAAAATGTACACAATTTTACCAATTATATTATTTATTTTAATTTCTCAAAATAATCCCTTGATTACACTTGCATCCAATTTAATTTAATACATTTCAAATTTAATGGATTAGATTCAATTTCAAACTTACACATAGGTTTAGGTTATTATTTAATTTATAACGTATTTCTTCATTGTTATTTGCATACTTCTCGTATTAATTTCACAATTAATCATAATTATTAAAGTAACGCTTATAATAAATACGACCCCATAATTACTCAACATTTAAACGAACGTTATTTTATTTTCCATTAGTGTAACATTCATTTAATTTATTATCACTTATTAAAAAATTCAAATCTCATTAACAAATAAGCAGGTAATTTAAAATATATGTTACAACATTTGAATAAATCACTATTCCTTATTATTGACTTTAATTTAGCATTACTTACCCTGTATTAACATTGTTACTTATAATCCCTATCCAATTCCAATTAATATTCTAATGAATACACTTACTCCTTTCCGTTATGTTATTAATTATCATCAAGGCACATCTAATTATCTTTATTTGTAAATGAGTGAATTTACTAGTAACCCACTATTATAACCTTTGTTACTTGTATATTTATTCTTCACAACAACTACTACCTATAAATATTATTTCGCCCTTAAATACGAAATTGCAATTGTTCTGATTATCATATTCCATTTACTAAGACATAACATTCGAATTAATTTATTAAATTGAAATGTTCATTCAAGTTTACAAATTATTAATTTTTAATTATGGTAATTCATTGTCTAACATAAATTTTTGAATCTATTTCCTAATTTTCACATTTCAATTTAATAACACCATACCATAGTTTACAAATAAAAGGGATTGTATGACATAAATTTATTTATTGTCCTGCATTTCTCTGTTACCCCCATTTACATTCAATTTCCATAACCAATATTTTATTTCATTGATAAATCCAATACTTTCCTTAATTTACTTGTTTTACTATATATCCAATTGCGACAAGTTCCACTATTACAATTACTCTTGATACATTACTTTCAACATTCGTCTTCATATAAATTAATAAGATTTCTATTTCTTTCTAAATTTAAATTAAAAATTCCTATTAATTTAATTCATTTTAAACATCGAATTTATACGGGTCGTTACACTCTCCCCCACTCAAAACTTTTCGTCCCCGAAAAGGAAAAGAAGGAAAACGAAGAACTAAGAAATCAATATACCTTATCCAAACATCAACTTCATAAACAATTAAATTTAAAAAATTAATTAATTTAGATAAAATATCTCAATTTATAACCATTAAATCTTTTTATACTTAAATTACTAAAGTTTGGAAAACATTTTTAATTATTTCTAAGTTCAAAAATTTACGGAAAATTTTGGCAGAGTCTCCTTTGTATGGAGAGGCTCGGGAGAAAATATAATATTAAATATAAAAAAAAATTATATATAATATCCAAAATATTATATCCCAACACGGGAAAATATATAAAATAGTGCTATAAACCGTAATCCGAAAACGTACCTAATTGTCGGGGAATTTACGTTTATTTTATGGAACCAAAACCAGTAACAATTGCTTCCATAACCTGCATTTCACTTATAAATCCAAAGGGTTAACAAGTTATATAAAGTGAAATATTTAAGTGGCTTCAAACGCTAACAATCAATGAATACAACAACCAACAATTTCAACAACAGCGTATACAACAAATACAAAGCAACCATTCAATCAAAAAAACAAATAGTTGTTCGGGTTCAAAACTTTTAAATTGTACGGAATGAATAATAAACTACTAGCGCATCATTTACTCAACAGTCTTAGATAAAACTAAGTAGATTATTCATTCAACCAAATCCAATTTTTAAGTATCCTTGCCCAAACAACTATCAACTAAACAACAACAAATCCAAACAACAATCAATTTAACTTATTATTAACTTCATTTCATACCTTTGTTGTTTGATTATATTTTTATTTATACAGTGATTCATCGTTTTAATTTACATTTACTTATTAAATGTTTGCTTCATTTATTTTTCTTATTACTTACAACTCTTCAATTCCATTAACTCAGGTCATGCCAGTTCCTTTTTATTTCGTTATAACTATTCATTCATTTATTATTGCATGTCCTCTTTATTGATTACTTAATTTCATTGATTACAGTATTCATTTTCCTGCAAAATTTATTTATAAATAGCTTCAATTGTTTACTTAAGTTCATTATCATTCATTTACACTACTTCATTTCATTTATTTATCAATTTAAACCTAAGTTTATAACATTAAATTCTCAATTAATAGCAATTTCATTGAATACTTTCATTATTTCAAATTTTCCACTTTTATAATATTCTATTACAATCTCTTATTAAACATTTCAACTTTTAAATGTTTGGTAAGTTATATATATGTTATGTAAGGGTGTAATTTGAAAGTTATACAAGTTTCCCATTTCTTTTAATTAATTCATTGTTAAATAAATTTTTCTCTTTCCTTATAAGTTGCCATTTCAATTTACATTTTATTCCTTCTATTTATTTAATGCTTACATTCTATTGTTTTTAATTAAGTAACATTTTGATTACCCTTACATTTACAAGTTTATAGCATCAATTCTTATGAATGAAGAATTTCATTAATTCATTTACTAAGGTTTACCAACACTTATTTACATTACTTATCTTCCTATTATATTAGTTTTTACTTAAATTAAAGGTTCCAATTAATAATTACTAACCGTTCATTTCACTACAATAATTGAACAATTAATTAACGGAAATTTAAGAATTTAAATACCGAGTTTAAATTTCAAATTATTTTAAAATAATAGATAAATATATTCTTACAACTTATATACCTCTAATTATATTTAAAACAATTCAAAATTTATATATTTTACAAAAAAATTGAATCTGCAGTAAAACTACTACAGTAGCCTTCCCTCTTCGAAACTCGAAAATGAAAGTCGATGATGCGGCCGCCATCACTGAAATTATTTTCCAGCGATAGAGAGGAAAGTACAAACTTATTTTCTCAAAAATCTTCTTTAAAACAATTCTTTCGAGTTACATTGAAATATTTATATCAGAAAATACTTATAACAATATTATTATATTCCAAAATTACTCGAAAGAAATTGTCAGTAGCCTGGAACTTAAGTTCTAAATTTCCAATTTTCATTTATTTTATTTTCACTTAGTTTCAACTATTATTAATATTTTCATTACCTAACACCCAATCTATAGCAACCAGATATATATCTTTATAAAATATTATATATATATATATAGAAAATATAATAGGCAAAGTTATTTCATTCACCTATATTAAAAACAAATATTATGTCGGTCTGTCCTATTAAGTGTTTAGAAATTCCTATTGATGTCACAGCGTCCCATGCACCAACCAGAATTTATAAATACAGAACGGAACAGATTAACACAATATTAAAACCTTTTTATAACACTAACAAATATGCTCTCTCATATATATACACTCAGCGACTCCCATAGGTTATTAATACCCTATTAAATAAGAGTCAGACCCCACAGAGTTAAGGTTTAACGCTAAACCAAAGCTTTGATACCAACTGTAACGTCCCGCCTTTTCGCACGGTTTAAACAGACACACCTGCCAATTCAAACCATACGTAAGGGCGGTTTGTTATGGGATAAATAAGAAAAACAGAGAAAAAAAACTAAATAGAATCTCACAGCGGAAGGAAAATATATAATAATCAAACATACAGTTCATGTAGCTGCTTTACAAAACCTTTGATTATATTTATAAAATACATATCAGAGTGCACATACCATACGAAAATGCAGTGGAACAATATGAGTTTAGTGGAATTTACTTAATAATAATAATAGAAATCTCGGTCTTCGTCCTCCAGAGCTATAGTCTTCGATCTTGAAACGCTCGGACTGACCCGAGCGAATTTGAAAAGACAAAAACACTCGAGTCAGAACTAAAAGATCTTATGTGAGTTAAATTAACAGAAATAAATATGAGTACAGTAACTCAAGAGATGCTCGGGATTTACATCTCCTAAAGATCCTTTAAACTATTTACTATGTAGTATATTGCGCTATTACAATAGTGTCTAATTGTAAAATAAACGTAATTTTTCTTAGCATTAACGGGTTACCCATATAGCCCTTAACACGTAATAGTCCCAGTAGTCCATCCAATATCATAGTCCCTCCTGATCGGGAAGTCACCAGAGGATACCACACGGGCTACGGGAGAAATCCAAACTCGTACAAGGCTCGGTATGGTAGGTGACACGACACAACAAGGCAATGCCAGGGTAGATATACCAATTACGCTTCCGGGCCGATGTAAACGCGCAGCGCGCAGCTGCCGCCCACCTCGGACAAACTCCCCACATCAAAGAAATCAAAAGTGAAGGTGGCCATCGAAAAAAAATCCAAAGTCAGAGTATAGTATCGAAGGGAAGTGTCCGATCAGAGGTGCTACCTCATTAACCCGTCGATCGCTCCTGTTTTAGCCGCCTTATGCCAACTCACGGGAGTCGGGTCTACGTATTTACCTTACAGAAAAACGCCGTCGCCAACCTACTTCATTCTGGAATCTCCACCGCGTATACAGTTGTTAAAGTGGTTTTTGGAGTTGGCCGAGAGTATGACAACTTCCAATCCCGGTCTCTTCAACAACCAAACGTTATTATAACACCGCGGTATTTTCAAATCAATTTCTACTTCAAAACCAGAATATAATATTCATTTCAAAACCATATAAATACGATATCACTTTCGTTTTAAAAGTCCAAACAATTTTGATATCATTTATAAACCCAATTCAGTATAATATCATCTTTATTTCAAATATATCTTTTCCCAAAATCATACTGCTTTAAAATTTATACTATATGTAAACCAAACATTAGAATTATACTTTCAAACTATAATACTTCGAAATCCATTGTTTAAAACCATAACTTCCAAAACTTAATGGTTTGGATATTCAACCGTATATAAAATAAAACAGTTGAATTTAAAATTTCTTTAAAAGTAAATAGTTTCCATGCCTTCTTAAAATTTTATTCACTTTAAATTCAGTCTAAACCCATAACCTTTAGATTCACTTTCAGTTTGAATAAAACACTTTGGTTTTCAATATTTTAGACTTTGAGTATTTAATGAATTTCAAAAACTAAGGTTGGGAATTTCTATTCAACAATTCATTTTTCTATTATTTAGTTTTGGAAGGTTACATGATAAATTCATCACCATTTAAAATAAAACTAAATTTATTAACACTAAATATTTCCTTCCATTTATTTATACTAGAATTATTCATTAAATCCAGTCATAAATATCATACCCATAAAATTACCAATTTTTATAAGTTACCATTTACTTATGGAGTTAAAGTCTTAAATAAGCTCAATTCCAATTAAATTTCCAATTT